>JAPXFQ010000556.1:0-1307500 GCA_028564705.1 Apricaphanius iberus
TGTCATGTTCCTGTCTAACCTCCGGACCCACATGCAGAACCACACTCGGACCACAGAACAAGGTTAAGATGTTTTTGTTAATAAAACAAAAATGATCAGCTGGAGACAGCGGGAACTGCTGGGCGTCTGGAAAAGGAGAGATGAGGTTAGAGAAGGTCGTTGACGGATGGGAATTAACTGAATCCTTAAGAGCGGTGGTACTCACAGATGTGAGTCGATTTCCAATTTCAGGGGAGGTAAGTGAGATCTGCTGAGCGGAGTCAGAGGCTGCTGAGGTCCGGTGAAAGGTAGCAAGGAGGAGGCGGCGTGGCTGAGAGCGGGCAGGGAGGTGGAAAACTGCACAGAAGCTGGTTTGCAATCGAGGACAACCATCCACTTGGGAGAGTAACACAGAACTTGGAAGCCTTACTGGAGACTGGCTGGATCAAGAGACTCCTCAGTAAAAACCTGGGGAACACAAAAAGCGCAGGAGATCACTGGGGATCACTGGGAACAAACTCGGGAGAAATATCTGGAGAACAGAGGCTTGGAGGTACCGGTAGGGCAACCATCAGGCGCCGAATGGTTGTCAGCCAGCTCCTTAAGAAGCCCAGGGACACCAAAGGCCTGATTGGAAACAGGTGAGTGCAATCAGCCTGCGCAGCAGCTCCTCACCACAGATCCTCCCTTCAACAGATGACTCACAGCAGATGCACAAACACAGAACCTCACAATGTCAGCTTCCACGGCTTCTTAAATTGCTGATAGACACATTCATCCCTAATATGTATACATTTTTCTGATCACGGGCGATCACATTCCAACAAAGAGATACACCGGGAAAAAAACATGCATACACAAATTCACCACACTCCACTGCAACTTGGAGAAACCAGACAACCTCTGGTGGTTTTGGATAGTAGGAGGAAGCTGGAGTATGTAGTGAAAACCCACACATGCACAAGAGAACATGCAAACTCCATGCAGAAAGACCCCAGGCCAGGATTCAAACTTAGAACCCTGTCTGCATAAACTTCTGAATTTGGAGAAAGTCATCATTCTGCTGTTTAAAGGTGGCTTTGTCCATCCTAACTGACCTAAAGCAGCCACATTTTTGTCTGTTCAATTATCAGACAGTGAAAAAACAAAAATGTTTAGCAAAGTGTCAGTATCATAACTAAATAGTTAAAGTTAATTAATTAAGTTAAATGTAAGACATGATTGTATTAGTGTAAATTTAAGTAGAAGTAAGGTGACATGGCAGGGTTCAGGGCTGGGGTAAAAACAAATTAATTGGAGGAAATTATTTGATATTTTTCTTTTTTTGTTTTTTTAGAAAAGGGGCAGGTTACATAATCTTGTTTCCTTTGTTCATGGAAAAAAAAAGAATGTATATGGTGTATATCTTTATACGAAACATACATGAACAATAAAGTAGCCACCACAACCTTTTCCTGGTCCAACATTCTCTATTAACTTTTAAATTAGTAGGAATTGCGAATAATTACCACCAAAAACAGTGAGTACCTCTAAAAGCATCCCAAGAACCTCAAGTACCACAGTTTGAGAGCCATTGGTCTAACAGGCAAAGCTATCCCTGGAAGCAGGAATGCGACCTCTCTGACACTGATGATAAATGCAATCACTTGTGAGATCTCCAAACCTTTTGAATTATGGCAGATGAGCTCGGGCACAGAATTCATCTCTCCTGCAGGTATTGTCAGACTGATAAAATCCCCTCAATTTGGAGCTTGATCTATGTGTTTCCTCTTGCTTGTGTGTGTTATATGTGGTTGAGCATACCTTAGATAAGCCTGGCTGAGAACAGGGCTTAAACTTGAGGATCAGAATAGCTCGTTTGAGAGCAGCTGGAAGCTGAGAATGGAAAAAGCCAGACCTCTTGTTCTCGCGCACACACAGATACAGAACTAAACACAGACTCACACTCTGAACACATTTTCTTTTTCCAACGCTATTACTTTGGGCTTGTGTTTTCCCACTTATAAATTAAATAGAACACATTAGAACCAGTATCTTTTTTGTCTGTATAGGAATATTTTTGATTTTTAAGTATGATTTTATTTTGGGAGTATGAGTGGGATATTGGGTGAGTGACAGACATGCCCCCCTTGCTTCACGCAGCTGTTCAAATTCCCCCTTTTATGATGTTCTTTGTGCGTACATGGTTGTAACCTAACCTGAAAGGGATGACAAAAAACAGCTCGACCTTTAACTTGTCGTTTTAAAACCAAGTACGAGAACTGGGCTTAAGAGGAGGCCTTCTCCTTATGGCAAACAGTCCAAGTGGCTGCTTGGACAATCAACGCTTTTACCCTCAGCAGTGATAAGATGTGTGTTTTAGTGTGCATGAGTGTGAGGGAACAGATGGGACCACCGTATCGTCTACTTTTAGCTACAAGTGTGACAGGAATGCTCACCATCTGATCTATAACCACTATCACCCCACCTCTAAAAATGTTCTCCCTGAGCATTTGATGACATCATCGACTGTGAGCAGTAGCTTATAATCGGAATGATCAATAAATAGATTGAAGAATTTTCTTTCATTTCCAGGCTTTTAGGTGTCACGAAAACATAAAAAATGAAGCTGTGTTCTGATCTGCCAAAAACTCGGACAGAAATTGATGAGGTTAACACCCATCTTATCAGATAATTCTTAGTATACCTTTGCTATATGTCTAAAATTAGCAATTTTCTGATTTATTTTATGTAATGCTTAGGTTTTATAACTATTACTTTAATGTATTTATCTTATTTCAGTTATCTTATTTATGCTTCTTTATTTTCTTGCGATGCAATTTGAATTACCGTTTTCATAAATATTAAAAAATATTGCCTTACCTTACACAAGCCATCCAAATGGGGATACATGCTGGTGGCAGCATCATGCTGTGGGATGAATTGTTTACTGGGAAGCTGGTAGAAGTATAGAAAGTGATAGAATAATCCTTTATTGTCTCACAAAGAAGAAATTCAGATGTAAAAGGAGCAAAGAGACAGGTAGTAGAAGCATTAGCGTCACACAAGTATCAAAAGCATAGAAGCTAAATGTAACAATTAAGAATAATATGTACATCATGGACAAAAATTACAAAACGAAAGTACTGGGCAGATGTAACAATAAAGTGGCATGCTCAGATTAGAATGAGTATTTTAGGCAAATTTAAATACCCTGGAGAATGGACAAAATACGAGTCTTTGGATGTGGAAAGCTGTTAGAGCAATCCCCCTTCCCCATATTAAAAGGCTAAGATGATGTAGTTTAGCTCCCAAGTAGCATGTCTCCCACATAGATACATCTTGAAGGTTTTCAGGCTAATTCTACCTGCAGGGGACCTCTGGAAAGATCTAAAAGCCACCCCTGAGACTGCAGTAACCTCTTTTCTTTCTTTAGGTACGCAAACGCAGCAAAGCCTGCCGAGCCGGACTGAGGGAGCATGATGAGCTGGTTGCCATTGGTGACCAGATGTGTGCAGATCTTACACATGCTCAAGCTATGAGCCTCGTTGATAAAGAGACTTCCATACTGAACCTGAAAGTTAGAAGGTCAGAACATGGAGACATTCATTTATAACTATAGGCATTGTGTGAAAAGTAATGGACCCATGTTTTGCCTTTTTACAGCTTGATATTTGTTTTACTCCAGGAACCCCTCTGGATTTCACTCGTTAACTTGTACCGCTCGCTCTACATCACCTCGATCTTCCATGAAAGTTCTGTCTCCTCCTGCCACCCTCCTGAACAAAAGTCCATCATTTCTCTCCCCCACTGAGATATCCAGGGGCATTACTTCACCCCCAGACAGTGAGGCATACTACGGCGAAACAGACAGCGACGCAGACACACAATCCCAAACACACAATCGACGCCAGCGGCGAGCATCTCCTCATGCTCGCTCACCTTCACGTTATGACAACCAAGAAGAGGAGACATCAGAGATGAGTGGGTAAGAGATGGATGCCTTAAGAATTAACAACAAAATCCAACATTTTTACTCTCAACTGAGCCAACATGATATATTATGAAGTAATATCAAAATTATCAAAACTTATATTTGATGTGTTCGTTCTGTGTTTGATCTAAGGTATGAAAGTGCTACGGACACAGGAGCTACAACCCAGTGGCTTGTTCAAGGTCTCACCAGTGTCCCTCGGAGAGAGATTATCTACCTGCACCACCGGAATGAGAGTAATACTTCTGCTCACATCATGAGTCCTCACACCCTCACTCCGACTCCAGATCAGGGCCCCACTGATGCAGAGGGAGAGGGGGACAGCGGTTTCCAGGAGACAGGGGGCTGCACTGCGCCAGCCTGCCCGCCTTTGGTGTCTCCAGAACGGGCCAAAGAGGTGTTGAAGTTGGGCTACGGTCATCATCTGGTGCCCATGGTGGGACCACAGCTCAGCCCGGTGAACGATGAACTCTCTACCACCTATAAGGACAAAGCTAGAGAAGCCAGTGAGTATTGTCCTCACAATTTTTTTTTCACACAAAAATAAAAATGCATTGATTAGGTCTCCTTTATATCTAGTAAAGGTTTTCTTTGGTACAGAACATTTTTAAACGTCAAAAACAGGATGATTTGAATTAGGCATAATTTTTATCTGGATACAACCTGATGATCCATCCATCCACCCACACATCCATTGCCTTCAGTTTCTAGTGATTCATTTCAGCAGAATGCGTTTAAGACTTACGAATTCTGGTTCCAACAGTAAAATCTGCTGGGCGGCGAATAATATGTGATTGACTGTATTTAAAAGAACGTCCTTGAAACACTAAATCAACATCCAAAGAACTTACACTGCAATCCTAAACCCTTTGTTAGATCCCCCTCTAGTGGTCATCTCCTGTTACTATCCAATTGTTTACATTTACAAGTTGGAGTGATGAGGTGAGATATACCAGATACCAGCAGAGGGATTCTCCCCCCTCCCCCTTCATCCTCTCCTGGCAGTATTCTGGGTACATGCCTCTGCGGCTTTACTTGTAGCTGCTGAAGCTTTCCGATTGAGAGTGGAGACACAGTCCAGATTTATACACCAAGTGGATATGTATATTTATGGACAGTGCTGGAATCACTGTTTGTGTGTGCATAAATAGAGTTATAAATGCAGTTCTCTTCATGTTAATCCCTTCAGTTGAGCTATCAATGTGTGAATATTTACATTTTACTTTTATATTGTAAGCAATCAGTGCGTTTACATGCAAAAGTGGGGTTGAGAAGACAGCGCAACAACACAAAAAAGAACAAAAGAACCGATGAAGGATAAACTTTCTATGTTAAAGAAAGTAAGGAAGAAGCCTCACTCCCCCAATTTCACCGTCAGTCTGTCATCCAGCAGTATAACTAGCAGCATGACTACAGAGATAGCTCAGCATCACCCGGTCTGTTGGAATGAGACAAGATAGAGGCAGAGCCAGGGAGAACAGTCAGTCTGGACTGTATTCCTCCCAGCTGAGAGCTATTAGCAGCCTGGGCACTTCCTCTTTGGGAAGTGATGAGACTGTGGAAGTGAGGCTAGAGCCTAATTTATACGTCTCCATCAGCAAGTTTGTACTCACATCCACACATATTGAGACGCTTTCTTTTTATGCTTCTCCATTGGTGTGTCACTGTTGCAAAGCAATTCCCCACTGTTACGACTAGTCTACATTAGGAAAGGGGGACGTAACACAAAACTGTGTGGTCAGGTTTAAAATTGAGACAGAGGAAAGAAAACAGAAATTTATTAAACAAGACACTACGAGGCTCACGTAAAAACAGTAGGCTGTAACGTTGTCCCCCTTAAAACACAAAAAAATACTGTTTTGTAAGAAAAAAAGTGCCATACAAAAACATAAACAAGAGCAGAGACTCACAGTTCATAGGGGAGACAAAGTCAAAGAAAGTGATGAAGTTTTGGTCCCGAGCCTGCAGTTTCACCTGGATTCGCTGCTGCTTTTTGACATCATTTAATGCTTTCTTCCACTAAAGAGGGGTAGGATAAGTAATCCCTGATGAGCCCCCACCTATGCCCAGCTCGGCTAGGGGAGGGGGAAGTAACATCAAACTGTACTCAAGTTTAAAATTGAGCCAGAGGAAAGTAAACATAAACTTATTAAACAAGACATTACAAGACCACCAGGACTGCAGGGAGGGTCTGCCTACCATTGCAGTGACGTCTCTGGTCATTGATAGTTGATAGCATATCCACCGGCCAAAATAAAGAGTTTTGATTGATGTGGAAAGCTAGAAGTGCAGCTCATTGAAAGCTCTAAAAATGCATTTAAACAAACAAACAACTCCTGGTGTACAAAACTGCCAAAAGACCATATTAAAAAAACATGTCCTTGCAATATAAAGCATCTAGTATCCAAAACCTGCATTGACTACTAATGACTAGGAGTGTGCAAATCAGCCAGTATTTGTATCTGTATTTGTTGAAGGGGGGAAATTATTTGTATTTCTATTCCAGGAAAATTCCAAACGGTTGTAAAAATCTTTTTTTTTTTTCTTTAAACTTCTGATTACCATTACATTAATTATCCATTATAATTATGTATATGCAGTATTGTTTTTTTTTGTTTTTTAAATCAACCAATGAACATGTAACAAGAAACATCAATGAAAAGAAAAAGCAGCACAATAGCCATTACTTCATCCAACAGTGGCAGAACATTGCTTCTTATTGATGCCTGGGTGGAATTATCTTTTTTTTTTTTTTACTGTGGGTTTAATTTGTTGAAGTTATGGACACGAAATTAAGATAAGAAGGAAGAAAGAAAGAAGATGAAGAAGAGAAACAGGACCGGTAGAAGTGTGAACGGACGATACACAGTGTGAAGGAGGGGAAAAAGATGCACCAGGCCTGAGGGCAGCCAAACACCCTCTCCCCTTCCACCGATTGTGTTGTTGCTGCGTGTTGTTCTAATGTGCACTGAAAACAGAGGGGTAGGACATGGGAATGCTGCCGGGCACCCCCCATCTCCCACCTTGGGCCCTCAGTGTCTAGATGCAGTTATGCAGTGGGCACCGGCACCACAGGCGAGGGGGGATTATATTTACAACCTAATCATGTCTGAGTTTAAAATATTAAGTTGCTTTTTGCTTGCCGTGTGAAATGTCCTGTCCAAAAACATATTTTTGATGTGTAAATATAAGACTTGTAATCCTTGGTGGTGTTTAGTTTTGTTCAAAAGGGTTTCTGGAGGTCTTTTAATGTGTTCGGGGGTTTTTTTTGGTTTGAAAAAAATTATTTAAGTCCATCACCCCCTCGGAATTATACTACTTCAGTTACTACTACTGCTACTAATAAAATTGACAATATTTAAAGTCATGTTTGTTAAATATATACATCCAAAATGGTGGTTACCATTAGTTGTAATATAAATTGTTTTTATCCAAAGGAATTTGGAGTCATCCCGGTTCTCCCCGTACATAGATGGGTTCTCTCTGTGTACTCCAGTTTCCTCCCATGGTTAAAAAATATGCTTGATCTAAGAACAAACAGCCCTGTAGGTCCTGAGTGTGCGTATCTGGTTGTGTGTCTTTGTGTTGCCTTGTGATGGACTGGTGACTTGTCCAGAGTGTAACCCGCCCCTTATATGGATATTATGTTATTGAATGTAACATTTAGTCCTTAGGTTTCACAACAAACAGATCACAGGAAGCGCTATACAACTATACAAAGCAGTAGCGATAGTTTTGTTTTTTAATTTTCGAAAGACTTTCTCAAAACTAAAACTGCACTATTGAGGAACATCAGCAGAAGTGCTTCCAGTTAAGTATTTTCTGAACTGTTCCTTTACCCTATCAAATGTTATCTCCACCTTCCTGGTTTACATCATAATTTCAACCTAACTGACAGCTGATTAAACTGAATAACTATGCACTGACTGAGTTCCCGTTTCGGAGGAGGGAATGTCAGTGTAATGAACGATCTGTCATCAAGTGCAAGACCCCAAAGACCTGAATAACTTTAATGCAGAGTGAGAGCTTTACAGCAGGACAAACGGTGGCTGTGGCCTCCAGAGGTCTGCCCTTTCTCGTATTACAAATCCATATCGACTTTGGGTCTGGGATCGTTGACTCTGTTTATCCAGATTTTTCCGTCTTTGTGTCCAACAGAAGAGAATTATGGCTAACATTTCCGCTATACCCTACATATACAGACATATATACATTTGTGCACACACACTCAGTGATACCAACGAATAAATATGTTCTGAGGGATCTCCTACTCTTTGTGTGTGTATTTAGGACAGATATCAGACAGGTGTTCGATGCCTGTGAGACAGGAATAGAGGGTTGACATCATGTCTTGCTTTGGGTTGCTGAAAACAGACAAAGGTATTTACATGGGCTGAGCTCTCAGAGACGAACAGGGAGACAGTGACTAAACGGGTCTCCACTCAGAGTCGATTTGGACTCTGTTAGGGTGTGTGTGGGAGGGTCTGACGCATGCACTCACACTCTTAGTGGTGAAATGAGGGACCTCACATCTCCTTTAGGTTCAGACAAAGGTGGACACAGGTTTCCACACACTGTTTATGCAGGTAAGACTCATAACTCTGGCTGTCTGTTCTGGAAGCAAAATTGGTTCATTCAGATCATTAAAATTAAAAATTGAATGTTGACTGTTGTAACCAATGTGAAGGTTGTGAAGATTTTAAGTTATTCAGTGTTGGTTAGAGCAAAAAAAAAAAAAAAAACTGATGAGCTAATAATAAAATTATGTATGAGATACACTATGATGGGTTTAAAACTAACTGCCAACAATGAATGGAGATGTTATTGACCTAGAGTTATTTAATCATCTTGTTAGAAGGACTCTTTGGATAAATGTAGATGATTTGATGCTAAATTGCAACCATCATTGTTCTAGTCTTATTTATTATGAGGATAGACTTTGGACAGACTGTAATTTTTATTTTGTATATTATTTGCACTAAATTAATTAATTGAGATCAAAGAATTTGTTCCACAAGTTTTTTTGTATTGCTATCACAAACAAGATAATGATCATAGTTGTTTAAACTTTTGCTAGCTAATCAATCTTATTAGCTTTGAATCAGAAATAGTAAAGCTATTGTCACGCGTTTGTGCTGCAAGGAGGACGACCCAGGCGCAGAAGCAGAGTTCCAGGTGAGGTGATATTTATTGGTGCAGTGACATACGGAGAGACAATATACACTGAGTGCACAACAATGATCCAGTGAGGACTGAAGCGCTCGCTGGATCTTAAATAAGGGGAGACAAGGAGGAACAGGTGAAGACACTCAGGGAACACAGGTGCAAACAATAGGAAGTCAGGAGGTTCAGACAGGATGACACAGGTGCAGATGATGAGGGAGTGTAGAATCTGACAGCTATTGTGCTGTGAAAAAGTATTTCCCCCAATACAGTTTTTTTTCTTATTTTTCTTATTTTGTCTGTATCAAATGTTTCACATCATCAAATAAATAAGAATTATGGTATGAAGACAACCTGAGTAAATACATAATGCTGTTTTTTGAATGAGTTTTATTTATAAAGGTGCAAAAAGGTATTTGAGGTTGCCTAGCCCTGTGTTGAAAAAAATTATTTCCCCCTAAATCTAATGGTGATTGTGCCACTCTTGGTTGCAACTGCCAGAATTCTGTTAATTTACCCCAATTGAGAGTATTTTTAATTACAAAAAGTCTATTTTAAGTCAAGTTTTGACATCTCAATTGAATTAAGTTTCAAACTTTGACTAGATCGTACCAAAATCTTAATTTTAATTCATTTTTGAGCCAATAAGTGGTGGGCTTGTTGGTGTGATTTTTATGCATTTGAAATCTTTCCCCAGGAGAGCAAAATCCATGGTTTTGTCAATTATGTCAAACCACCAGCAGACCATCACGTCTCCATGTATGTCATGTCTGTATGTTGTTCTTTTTTCTAAAAATATCTCATGGAATGCAGACAAGTTCAAATTGTATCTTATCATTCACAGATTAATTTACCCAAAGTGTTGGGGGTAAGAAATTCAGGAATCAGGAATTTTTTGTAAATGGTAGCCTACGCTGCTCATTCTGGTCGGCATTGGTTCTGAGCTTGGAACTCTCCCAGAAAGACCAATCGTAAAAACACAACTTTAATAGAGAAAAGTGAGGCATACATTGCCTTTAATGTTACTCTGATTTCTTTTATAATCGCCTATATGAGAAGTTAGAATGCTTATGGAGCAAATTTGATTGACCAATCTCCCCTGGGAAGGTCCACTCTGTTCCATCTTGTTTTCCACTGTTGGATGATGACTCTCACTGTGGATCAACTCATCTATCCTTAAATTTCTTCAGAACGTAGTATGATTTCTTTCTTTTTTCAAGCGATTTCTGGATTATAAAACTTTTTTTTCAAAAAATCTAAGTTTATTGGGATTGCATTTTCCCTTAAAAAAATGTTTGAAAAAGGGATCTTTGCCTGGTTTAAAGATATGTTTGATGATCTAAAATACTTCAATGTGATAAAAAAAAGCAAACATTTTTCATTTCATGCAAATTCTGTTACATTAGACCAATGTGCAAATGGTACACTACTTATAGAAAGAATTTGGGAAGCAGATACAATGTGATATAATCTTCCCAGAGTGTGTCACAACTTTGGAGAGCAGCAGGAATTCTTTGTTCTAAATCCAAAACACATTCATCTGTCAATCACTTCAAATGTTCATCCCAGCTCCTCGCTGTGATAATACAGCATGAATAAGCCCCCACCAGCAGGTAGAAAGAGCCATCATACTGTCTAGCTTTATTTGTCGCCTCTCCTTGTTTTGCATTCTTCAGAAACACCATTACGGTTTCTCTCCTTCATTTGTGCTTGTTTCAGCACATTTTTTTGGCCTTCTGTTTATGGTTTTGCTTTCTCTCTTGCAGAGTTGCAGCGAGGAGAGAGCGTGGTTGAGAAACAGGTGAAAGAAGCTCGCACTAAATGCCGCTCTATTGCATCTTTGCTGACTGATGCTCCCAACCCCAATTCGAAAGGGGTTCTTATGTTCAAGAAACGCCGGCAGAGAGCCAAGAAGTACACATTGACTTGCTTTGGGAAAGGTGAGGGAGACAGAGGAGGGGAAACAGAAGGAGAGACAGGCGGGGAAACCGAGGAGGAAGGAGGAGGAAGCTCAATTTTAAGTGGCTCAGAGGTCGAGGAAGACGGATTGTCTGCCTCTTTTGACTCTACGTGGGATTCAGGTTATCTTGATCTGCTTGACAGGAGAAGCTCTGCCTGTCCGTCAACGACACCAACTACTCCAACAACACCAAGCACCAACCATCACGCAGAGGTGAACCTTCCAGCTTATCCAACGACAGGACGTTTGACGTCTGGAAAACAAAATTTAGGGTTGGACATCTTGGGTTTGGAGAGTTCAACCAGTGAAAGCCAGATGTCGCCTCCAGCTGTGGCTTTAACCAATGGGGGCTCAGTTGCCATAAGTCGGGCGAGTGTTGTTCTGAGCCCACCTTCTGAGACATCCGTGCAAAGTCAAAACGGGCGCCACAATAATTCTAATGACACAGGCAACTCTGATTTTGGTCCAATTCGCAGCCTGGACTCGATCAGTAATTCCAGTTTTAATCCCAATCCCAGCACACTGAACCGCACTGCACGTCCCTTCACCCCCGGCTCAACCCCATCTCGTGCATCTGTGACTTCTGTGATGTTTCGACCTCCCCAACCCAAACCCACACCTCTAACTATGGCTCCCAAACCTGTGTCAGCAGTGTCCATGATGACAATCTCTCCAACACAGCCTCCACCAGGGCCAGATGGAAGAAGAGCAGTGTCCAGCACCTCTCTGTACATCCCCCCAAGAAACAACAACAGCAACTCTTCTCCCTCCCTTTACCCTCCTCCATCAACAGTTTCAACATCTTTCTCTCAGCCTCCTTCAACATTTTCTTCTCTCCCTGCAGTGCAGGCTTCTTCCTCAAACCCACTCTTGCCATCAGATGCTAAATACTTCTCCCCTCCACCTTACCTTTCTCATCCTGCTCCTACTTATCCACCTCCCACCACCTTAACTTCAACACCACACATTTCCTCTCTAAATAAATCAGCTGATTTAGTGAAGGACTCATTCCCTGGACCTCCTCTCACTCAGCCCTTTCCATCTCTATCTGGCTGCCCGTCTATCAACATGACCGATGCGGCTTCTCCTACATCGCACCCCCAGGCTCCTGCCAACGACTCAATGGCCACACGAGAGCAGCGCATTTCAGTCCCAGCCACTCGCACCGGCATTTTGCACGATGCTCACCGTCGTAGCAGCAAGAAGCCAATGTTCTGTGCACTGCAGAGCAAAGACGTTTCTCCAAACCCAGACTTGCTTTCAATGGTGCAGAACATGGATGATCATTGTGGGAGAAACCCATGCCCTGAGTCTGTAGTAGCGCCTATTGGGGAGGCTGGTCATGAGTCAGGGCCTGAGGAGGACTGGCTGAGACTTGGAGCAGAAGCCTGTAACTTCATGCAAACACAGCGAGGACCAAAGCCCCCTGCTGTAGCTCCTAAACCACAGACCCCTCAAGTTCTGCAGCTCGCTGGAAAAGGAGGTCAGCTTTTTGCACGTAGACAAAACCGGATGGATCGATACGTTGTAGAGCGTTCTCCTTCTGTTGCCGCAGCACCGTACTCTCCGGCTCAGACCAGGGAGCCCTCACCCACACCTTCCCTTCCTGCCACATGGAAGTACTCGCCTAACATTCGTGCTCCCCCTCCGATCAACTACAACCCACTGCTGTCTCCATCCTGCCCTCCAAAGGCCCAAAAGAAACCTGAGGTCGCAAAGACTGGGACAAATAGAACGAAAGGGCATAAAGCAAGCATCAAACCTGTTGGCATAATGAGTCACCAGCCCTACCAGCTTAACTCCTCCCTATTCAGCTATGGAGGTGGGGTTCCCCAGGATCCTTCTATTTCTAACCAACTGAGAAGTAGTCCTCAAAAGACAGCACGAGTCTATGAGGTGAAGCGGTTCTCAACACCCCCTCCAACTTGCACAGGACCCACCCCAAAAGTTATCGTACCTCGGTCTGCCACAACTCTTGGAGAACCTCTGAGGTACTCTGAGGAGTTTACCCTACCCACTGCTGGAGAAATTCCTTCTCAACTTCACCAGATGCCACCCCAGCCTTTCCAGCCTCAGTGGGCCTCCTCCCCTCTGTCTCCCCCCCTGCCTCCTGCTCCCACTGCCCCGCTTCCTCAGCTCCCAACCTTTTCCTCACATCCAATTTCAATCCCGGCTCAGCCTCCAAGTTTTCCAACTTCTCCACAGGCCAAGACAGGTTTCAAAAGCGCCCCAGATCTAAGTCCTCTGAGTCCCAATAATGCCTCTTACCAGTCACCCATCAGCTCTCAACCCCCCAGGGTGCCAAGGCCTCGGTTCAGCACTTCTAACTTGGGTCTGCAACCTTGCATATGGCGTCCTGGATCCACCGGACACTAAATTAATCATCATCTTGATAAGAGATATAAAAACTGTGGGGGAATTGAGAAATCTTCTGAGATTACCTATTATTTCTATTAATATTATTATAGCAAACATTTTTATTAAATCAGCCACACATTTAACCACAATATCTCTTTGAGTTGAATTCACATGTATCACATTGAATTACTGATTCATCTGGTGAGACATTCATTTAAAGAAATACTGCTCAACAATGGAAATCATTGATGGTTGTTAGAAAGATATGAAGCAAAGCCTTGTAAATATCACGCAGTGAATGATTTTAGTTAAACCATAAACAAGAGTGGAATTGCGGATGTGTAATAGTGGGTACGATTTAAGAGAGAGGTTGCAGAGAATGGGAAAAGATGTACAGAAAGCAGAAAGGAAGCAGCAAAATTAAAAAGAAATTTATTTTTAAATGTGCAGATTGGTTGCTTACCTTCACAATCAGCAGCATGCTACCTGTTGCTATCACATAATTGCTATATTATAATATAGCAATTATAATAATAATTATAATAATATTATACAGTATATAGTTTAAGTATTTTTTGAAGTTAAATTCTTGATCTTTGTGTGCTTTGTTGTAGGGAAAAGCCTTTTGCTTCATAGTTGTTAATATAGAACATGATATACAGTATATCGGTACAGCATGTCTGTTTAGCTGAAATTCTTTTCCACAGAAATATGAGGTTGAATAAAAATAGACATGACTTACCTCAGTTGTCACTCTGTCTCTCCCCGTGTCACCCATGGTTTCAACACCTACTGCTACACTGACCTGCAGAATCTCCTCCAACACCCATTCAAATCAAAATTCTTACCCCCTTTAAGGCATTTACAGTAAGGACTCCATGTGAGTTTGATACTATGTACATAAGTGCAATTTAGGGATAAAGACAACTATCCTACTTAAGTCCTAGCTTTTACCACATGGGGGCACTGTAGGATTTTTCATTAAGGCACAATGGACCATTAACGTTTCTCCCCATATTTTGTTTCAGATTACAGTCTCAGATTGTCACCAACACTACAATTATATTTATTTTTCCTCAAATAGATTATTTCCTTACATCTTGAAAGAGAGATTTTGTAACTGAACAATGACAACTGAAAAGCCTATTATAGGAAATTTATAGAATAGGTCATTCATGATTGTAAAGTAGGTGTAGTAGGTGTATTTCCTTTTGGGCTTATTCCCTATAAGCATCAACCGTCTCTACCATTACGTCTGAGCTTCTTTACTGTGCCTGATAAATTTTTTGTACATTACTGAGTTAAATCAGCTTTCCTCCTGAGTTTTTTAAATTTTATTTTTATTGTTTTTTCAACATAAATACTTAAAACATAAATCATCAGTGGTCAACCTCACATAAACGTATGATTCATATCACATCAATAATACATGAAAAAGAAAATATATATATAATGCTTACATCACATCAGTAATGCTCAGTAATGCTAAAGAGTTAGACTGGAGGAAGAATGCTTATTTGGAAACCAGATCACATCTTCATTATGTCATATACATATAAAAGTACATTTCTTAGATTTAAACCAAAATATCACAGATTTCACCAAGACACAAAGGCAAAGCATATCTTAACTGTCACATCATCATCAGAAAACCATATGGCATGTATGAAATACTTCAAAGTAGTATTTTATTACCATACACAAACTTTAAGTAAAGTAAAAAAAAAAAAAACACAACAAAACTTATAGGATAAAACTATAAATGAACTATAATTTTCACTCGTACTTCAGAAATAAACTTTATTTGATGTTTTTTACATTGCTGTACTGATAACTCACCCTTTCAGTAATCTTCAAGACTATTCTATATGTACACTCCTCTTCTGGTCATGCTTAGGTTTTTTAATGTAGTTTTTGCACACTTTACTTTCATGCTATTCTTTCCCCTTTAAAAATATGTTCTTTCTCTTTGACTAAACCTTTGTGGAATATTAATTTATAATCTATTTTTATTGGCTTTGTATCATAACTGGCATGTTTTAGATTTAATCAAATGCTCTAATTTACATCATTTCAAAATCAAACATCTGCTTGCAGCTCTAAGAACAGCTAACTTCTAAATAAAAAATGGTTGGGATAGATCTTCTGTTTAATTGTAGTTGATTTCTTGCAAGCAAGGAGACATATCAGCAGCATGGCATTGTCTGGTCATTGAACACAAACAGTTTTACAGTTCAGTTTTATGATTCAGTTTTATTCAGGTCGGTCACTCCCAGTAACATTTTATTAACTCAAACCCTGAAGTGGGAAAGCAGAGTATTTTATTGTCCCCGTCATTAGTGAGGGGAAAGCAGATGTTCTATTTCATTAACTAGTTTTTTTTCTGACACCCTCTTAAGCCTAAATTGACCCTCTTGTTCCTGGTGGCTGTTAGTTGACCTGTAGGTTGCTGACCTTTAAGTATCCATTCATTGTCCATTCATGTGAAACAAAGTTAAAACAAAGTTAAACAATTCCCCATTACTGCTCAATGTCACCCACAAACAATAATGTATTTTAGGAATATCATTGAAAAGATGGCTGCCTTTCAGTTTATTTGAGAAGCATTTTGTAAACTATATATTTTTCCCTTTTGTGATCATGTACTATTGATCATTGACCCCCCGACATAATCTGACATAATGCTAAATAATTTTTGCAAGGCAGAGACTGGTTGGAAAAAGTCAAGGAAAGAAGGTCTCTCTTTAGTTTGTTTTGCCCTTTACATTTTAGAGCAGATTAATGTCATCCATCCAGTGGCCATGGAACTGTGAAACCCAAGCAAACAGAAGGAGCTAACCTTTGAACCTTAGCTGGGATCAGTTGACAGATGCGGGCCAACGCTCTGTGCTAACTTTAGTCCTGTCCAGATCTGTTAGTAAGCTTAGCTGCTCTGCAACTCAAGAAAAATAACATACATGCAAATAAAATCCTTCATTGTGACAACTATTGCTTTTTATTTAAAAGCTACAGAGTGCAATTTAAACGTCAGTTATTTATTCTAACCCTTTTACTAAAAACCTTATTAAACTAACACAATTATTTTAGATTGCTATAAAAAAGACAGTTTATCTTTTTGGGTCGAGCATTAAGTCCTAACAAACCTAATGGACCTCTCACAAGCAGTAAAACAAGTATATATACACTGACACAAACCCATTTCACATATTTTTGGAGCTGTTACTCTCAGACTATTTGGCACGGTGCTGAACTCTTAATTCTGATGTTTTTTTCAAAATGTGATTGGGGGCACAGAGGAAATGCCACCTCTTATCCTGTCACTGTATTTCTCGGTCAACACGGTTGCATATTTTGGATCAGGTGTCAAAGGAGAGAAAATGTCCACGAGTAAGGATCTTTCTTTAACTTATGTGAATTGTCATATAACATATATGAAAAATAATACAAAACTGTCAATTTGTTTAAAGTTATACATGTCTAAACATATATGCCTTCAATAATTACCACTTGTTTCACGTTTTGGTAAGCCTTGGGTAAGGTTGGCTGAATATTTTTCCAGATATATACTATCTTGTAAAATATTGAGACCACTTAAATATTTGCATATTTTGTCACATTCACTGGAACATAAATTGCATCATTAATTTCATTGCAGACAATATGAAAACAATATATGTCAAGTTTTGTCTGGTCAACTTCATTTCATTACATAATTTCCTGTCAGTCAGAACTGCAACACATTCCAAGTATTGCAGGTCTGGGAAGGGGCTAGTCAGGCCCGGCCCTAAACAATTTGGTGCCCTAGGCAAGATTTTAAGTGGCGCCCCCTTGCATTGCAGTACAGTACTTGCACTGCTAGTGTACATATACTCACAAGAAACTTTATAGCTTTGTTTTAGACATTATTTTATTTAAATAAAACAATTGCACATTCAAAATACTAATTATAATAATAATAATTAAAGAAAGAAATAAAAAAATGAACTCAACATATTAAATACAATATAGATAGCCTACATAAGTGTAAACAAGTGACATTAACTTAAATGCAATAGAAATACGGCACTGTGCAAAATAAGATATTAGTATCTTGTCTATCTATCTTATTTTATCTATCTTCTTTCAGCTATCTTATGTATCTATCTCATGTTATCTATCTTCTTTCAGCTATCTTATGTATCTATCTTCTTTTATCTATCTATCTATCTATCTATCTATCTATCTATCTATCTATCTATCTATCTATCTATCTATCTATCTAAAAAAAATGAAAAGATGATCTTTAAAAGAGCTCTGTTGGTGTTTTTGGTCCTGCCTTAAATTACTTCAGGAACTACACCACCACCTCCTTAATCTTACATGACTTGCTACAGCTTGACTTTCCTGGATTTTCTTGAGGCAAAGTCATCTACAACATCATCATATGACAACCTCGGTACTTGGGCCGCGGTCCACGGTACAGTTCGGTACATGTTTTGTGTAGAAAGAGACTGCTTTTTTAAATCCCAAAACAAATATTAAAATTTTTTGGGAAGTGGGAACAAAAAGCAAAATGTTACAGTTAACTTAATCCGCCCATAGTTGCAGGTTTGGGCAGGTCAAAGCCATGAGAATACAACATAAACGTGCTGTACGTCTCTCTGGGATTATTGTTCACACACAGGGCCGCAGTAACAGAATGTTTTCTGCATTTTACCAGTTCTTTAAACAAGAGCGCATCTGACCACACTGACACAGGTGGCGAATATTCTTCGTGTGCCCGCTGCTCAAAGGGCATTTGTGTGTGCATCAATGAATGGAGCGCAGCACATCTCCTCTTTGCTTCGCGCTCTGGCATACCGCAAATAGGAGATGAACACAGCGCAACCCGGCGCCCCTGAATGCTGGAGCCCACCCGGGCAGAAAGCGCTCATGTCGGGGAGACATTTGAGCAGCACCTAACACCAGGGCTGATTTCCGAAAAAAAGCGAAACCGACCCGTGTACATTTTTTTGCTCCTCACTGCTCCGTGATGCACGCATTGTGGAGAGGAGTTCGTGTCTCTATGCCAACCAGCTGCTGGAGCGGGGAACAGCGAGCTGGTTGTTGCACCTGTGTCTGGGAGCACGGCGCAGTTTGGTAACGTCGGGCCGGCAGTAACTAATTACCAGCACAAAATCAATGGCGGTACCGAAGTCCCAAGGTACAGGAGGACGGATTGTCCCGTGCAGGGCGTACCGAACGGTCCTGTACTTTACCCTGTCCCGTTGAATCCCTACTATTTATAGATTAGCTAACCACGTATGCTAATAGCTAATGGCATTATTGATCATCATCTTTCTGTAACATCAAAATAATATCATTAACATCATCTTTACTGTAACATTACCTTTGTCTTTGTCACGTTTTTCCTCCTCTTCTTTTCATTTCTTCCTCCCCTGGGCACCAGATAATTTGGGACACTTTGACATATTAACTTCTTTTGACGCAATAAAAACGGAAACCGAATGGCGGGTAAAAGAAGTCTGATTGGTGGAGGTGGTGGTTTCCCATCCTGCTTTGTGGCGCATAATGTTTTGTTCGGCACCGTGAGCTAAGTGTATGTGTGATCCCTTCAAGTCTCCACTGGTCATATAATAACAGCCCTTAACAGTTAAAGTCAATGCCATGTAAAGCTGTAGACTGTAAATTGTAAATCCTAACGCTGATACACTTGTTGCAGTGTCAAGTACAATAACAGCGGAAAGTTCTTAACGCGTCTCTGGCGCCCCCTGGGTATGCGGCGCCCTTAGCATTTGCCTATACTGCCTATGCCTCGGGCCGGCCCTGGGGCTAGTAATCAGGTAAGTTTTAAGATTTAAAACAGGCAATGTCAACAGGTGATTGTAATTATGATTTAGTACAAAAGCAGCATCCAAGAAAGGTCTAGCCCTTTGAGACCCAAATTAGGCAGATATTCGCAAGTTTGCCAACAAATACATAACGTTTTTCTTTGCTTAAAAAAAACCCATATGTTCCTAAAAGAAAGATAGGAATAGATTTGGGTATTTCACCTTCAACAGTACATGACATGATAAAATGATTAAATTAATCTGGAAGAATTTCAGTGTGTAAAGGAGAAGGGTGAAAGCCAAAACTGAACAACATTGATCTCCGATCCAAGCATCAAGAATCGTCATTCATCTATCAGTTATATCGACACATGGGCTCAGGATCACTTTGGCAAACCTTTGTCAAGTACCTAAATACATAGTTACATCAACAAATCCAAGTTAAAACTGTACTGGGTCAAAAGGAAGCCCTATGTTAACAGTGTCCAGAAGCGTTGACTTCTGTGGGGTTGGAGGCATCTGGGATGGACCATCACAAAGTGGAAACGTGTACTGTCATCAGATGAATCAGTATTTCAGGTATTTTGGGAGAAATGGAGGCTGTGTGCTCCGGAACAAGGAAGAAAAGGATCATCCAGAATGTTACCAGCAACAAGTCCAAACCCCAGGATTTGTCATGGCATGGGCTTGTGTCAGTGCCATTGGGAAAGGTAGCTTCACTTTCTGTGATGGCACCATTAATGCTGAAAAGTACATAGAGATTTTGGATTTTGGAGCACAATATGCTGCCTTCAAGAGGACATCTTTTCCAGGGACGCCCATGCATATTTCAACAAGATGATGCAAAACCCTATTCTTCACACTTTGCATAGTCTTGGATGTGTAGAAAGAGGATATGGGTCCTTGACTGGCTTGCCTGCACTCCCAACCTGTCTCCAATAGAGATTACGTAACACATTTTGAAGCACAAAATGTGACAACAAAGACCCCATATTGTTACTCACGTTAAGACTTGTTTGAAGGAAGAATGGGACAAAATTACACCTGAAACACTTCATCATTGGATGTCCTCAGTCTTAATGTCTTGTAAGTGTTGTGAAAATGAATGGCAACTTAAAAAGTGGTAAAAGCTTTGATGCTCCAACTTGATTTAAAATGTGTTGCAAGAACCAAACCTGGAATACATGTTTATTTGGAAAAAAAAACTATGAAATTTGTGAAGAACACATTAAATAGTGTGCTTTTGTATTGTTTTCAGTGTAATAAGTATACTTAGTCTATTTCTATTTTGCTTTTCTTTTTTACTTAAGACTTTTTGTCCTCTATTATTTCCTGTAAAGCACTTTGGTCGGCCTCCATGCAGATGTTAAATGTGCTATATAAATAAAATTTGGTTGGTTTGTTATACAGGTCAAAGAGAATTTAACAAAGTACTGTATTCAGTTTGATTTTAATTTAACAACTTTTTTATAATTTGGGATTGTAATTGTGTTTGTGGTGGGAGTAGAAAAGGCTTTCCTGGTATACATTTAAAACAAATTTGTTAGTGGATACTTTGTAATTGGGGTTATAGACACTTGGGGACACTTTGCTGACCTTCTCCATTAGTTGGATCTGGAGATTTTCTTAATTTTCCTTTCTGTGAACCGCTGCACTCGGCTGATGACCAGAGGGGGTGGAGCCTTGGCATCCACTGCTCACAAGCTCTGCAATACTTGCCAAACAAGCATCTAATCAACAGCATGGGCATTTTTAAGTCCCAGTTTAAAATACACTTTTGAAAAAAATGTTATGGGTGATTTTGGTAGAATTTGTTTTATTCTTTTAATTATAACATGCTTGTTTTAACTTGTTTGTACTGTAATTTTGAAGCTATTTTTTGTTATGTTCTATCCATTCAATTTTTAAAGACCTTGTGATTTCCTCTGTCTAAATTTCCATAAATAGATAAAATTACTGACATTCTTACTTCCTACTCGTTGTGATGGTACAAGATAAACGTATAACAATTCAATTGCTCTGTCTCTAATCTTGGACAGGTTTAGGAAAATGTTTCTCTTGTAGCTTTTTTTTTACCCCTATTTCTTAAAAATAAAATAAAAATCCTCCCTACTGAAACATTCTGTTTTCTTTACCTCTCCTATTTCATACTTGAGTTCATTTACAAATTGGAAAACAGATTTGTGCCCAAGATTTGAATTCCTGACTGCTTTCTTGAGTAGGGAGGGGTACCAGTATCTGGCACAATAATGGCACCAGTTCTGACATAGACGGTAGTAACCACACCATAAAGCAGTACCCATTTCTGTGCCTTTTTTTTCCCTCCGGAGATGTCAAACACTATGGATTCTGGGCATGCCATCGGCCAAGAGCGATTCCCTATATCACCAGAAAAGGTAAACATGGTTATCACGGGTCGATTAATTCCCAGAATTAACTCAATTTAATGCATACACAGAACACCGCACTGTTTATAATTCAGCCCGGAACACATCAGTTCTCCTTCCTTACCAGCCAAACTGTAGATTGTTGTGCAGCAGCATGTGTGTGCGTGTGGCAAGGTACATAATAAGGGCCCAGGCGGGATTCAATCCCACGACTTCCAGGTGATAATCATGCGCACTAACTAGTCAGCCAAAGGGATATCCCTATGGCCAAATGGTCACACTGTGACAGTGTGTATAAACGACATGTGAGTATATTTTTATAGCAATATTGGGTTGATATGATTATAAGTTCATAAGTTGTCTGTGAGAATTTTCCTTATGTCCGCTTTGGATGTCATCTTGCTGTGCACGGTGCAGAGTATAAATGCAGTCTTTATGTTGATTTATGCATGTTGGTTCACTGTATGGCTTCAGTACATTTCATAGTTAGAATGTTTACATGCACTGATTAAGGCTAGATTAAATGATACACGATTTTACATAGCTCATTTTGTAAGAAATTACACAAAATCTTAAATTAGATTAGAAGAAAATTAGCATGCTTTTCTTTTTAATTTAACAGTGAAAGCAGACCAGAAACATTGGAAGTAAAATCGTGGATTGTTTAATCTAGTCTGGATTGGTGACATCACTGCTGGAGAAATCAGGAACCTACAGGGCGTAGCAGGGGAAGTGAGTGTGGCGCTCAGAAACTAGAGGGCACACATTAGAGATGCAAGTGTAGAAAAAAAAGAGAGAGAAGGTTTTGTGAAAGTGAGAACAGATTTTGGAAATGTGAGGAAAAAAAGTGATTGTATACGCCCTGTTACGAAATTCCTGTGCTTGTGATAACTGTTTTACTGCCCACAGTATCATTTTACCCTTTCCCCATCTCTGACGTTAACGCTTTAATTTTCAACACGTTTGAGCAGAACATGGACAGTTGTGGCATCTATGATAGTTTCTTTAATCCTGATGTAAATCAAGCTAATTTAAACTCATTAAAATTGTCTTGTAACTATTACTCTGAAGTAAAAGTAAACTCACTGCATCAAACCATAAATCTTTCTAAAAATCTTTTCTCTACTTTTCACTTGAATATTTGTAGTAGGCTATGCCTTATCAGTCTTGGCCTTTTCGGCTGACTGATGATGCATTGAATGTATTCCCTCTACCTAATTATATATCATTTCATTCTTGTAGAACCAACAAAAGAGGAGGGGGTGTCTCTCTATATGTTTTGAATTCGTATAATGCTGTTGCTAGAGATGAACTTAGTGCCGAACTTGATACCAGTAACACAGAGTCTATATTTATTGAAATTCCATCTTCTCAGCAGCTTAATGGAAAGAGCATTCTGATTGGATGACCAGGGGCATCACTAAAACTGATACTGTACTGGGGCACACCTGGGGCACAAGGGTTCATGACAGCATGCAAAGTGCACAACAAAAAAAAAAACATTCAGCATCATAAAAAACACAAATAGATCTTTAAACTGTTCAATCATATCAGACTGTGTTGTTGTCCAGAGCTTTGATTAACCACCTGAAATTTACTATGATAATTAGGGATCGACCGATATGGATTTTTTAGTGCCGATGCTGATACCGATTTTCTTCATAAGCCGTAGCAGATGACCGATACGGGCTACTGATTTTCTTAAGCCGATATTTGTAACCGATACTGATTCTGCTCCCTCAAACATTGAACTTTAAAACAATATTTAAAACAAAATGTAACTAATAATAAACATAGTTGAGGTCGACAAGTAAGAACAAGTGAATAAACAATATTTAACTAATATACATACATTTGAGGTAGAACAAGTAAAAGAATCCAGTGCTAAAAAACTGCGTAATTAAAATTCTAATAATAATTACTTAAGCATACATGAAATAATTACACAATAGCAAACAGTAGAAACAAATAAAGAGCATAATAAAGTGCACAATGTGCAATAATGCTGGGGAAAAACTATCGGCGAACGCAGCAGCTGCTTATCTGCCGATTCACGTAAAAAACTTAATATCGGCCTGATATATCGTTCTATCCCTAAAGATAATGCATTTGGCCTACATGTGCACTTTCTTCTCAGATAACCTTTACAACTAACATTCATCAGCTTCCATTTATCCTCCTCCTGTGCTGCAATTAGTCTGAAAGCAACATGAAATTATTACTGTTTATTGCTTTACAAATATGTACATAGCTCAGAGTCTCCTATCTACATTTTTCATTGTCTTAAGTTTTCACATGTGATTATAAGAAAAAGCAAAAGCTGCTCCGCTTACAGAGTTATACCAACCTTCCTTGTGACAGAGGTCACCTGACCAAACGCATTCTGTAAGAAACTGACAGGGTTTTTGTTTTCCAAAAAAGTTTTTTTTGTTCTCAGTTGGAAGGTTTTCTATTTCTGCCATTGATCTTCCAAATCAAAAAACAAAAACAACACATGAACTCTGCTCTTGCTAATAACTTTAATCTCTGCCTCACCTCTTCCAGCACTCTGTTGTTCCACTTTGTCTGGACCGACATGGACACAAATATAAAAAATCTAAATACAAAACCTAATATTTTTAGCCATGTTTCGGGTGACAAAATACAGAAATGTTACTTTTTTTTTCTGGCAACAAAACCAGATGTTTTAGCTGTAGCCATTTTTTCTGGTGACAAAACAAGACTATTTTAGCCAAAGTCAAACCGATAAACAGGACAACTCTACTGCGCTATTTTTATGTAAAATAAACTTGAATGGTTTAAAAAATTTGGGTAGGTATTGACAAAGTAAATATCTATCAAACATGTCCATTTATGCACAATTTTATATATGGGAAACAAGATCTTCCAGACACCTTTCAGAACTTGTTCATCCCCACCTCACATGTACACTCATACCAACTAGACACAGCATCAACACCTTACTCTTACCTTACACACGAACTGCAAGACATCAATTTAATATTTCTTTTAGAGGTCCTAAGCTATGGAGTGAATTAAGTCCATATTTGCAATCAATGGCCTCTTATATTCTGCTTTCAAAAAGCATTTGAAAAGAGTCCTATTACCCGCCTGACGCTTTATGTATTCCGTTCTAGGCATTATTAATCTTTCTGATCGTTGCTTGATTGCTCTTTCTGCATTTTACCTGGATGTATCTATTTTTTGTTATTGAATTTGGTGTTTTTGTACTGTTTTTCCTATTCTTTTTTTCTTGATCTCTATGCTCTTGCTTTGTCTTGTTTGTTGTTTGTCTTTTTCTTCTTTTTTTTGTTGTGTGTTTAGCCTGCATGCCATGAGTTAATATGAGTAGGAGTGGAACTCTGTACAAGCCTAGAGTGGCTTAATTTCCTCCTTGCACAGTTTTGTACTTGTACTAAACATGTGCTAAACAAAGAAACTAAACTAAAAAAGATACAGATACAGATAATGCTGTACTCGCTCATCCCTAGTAACAACGCATTGCGTCTTCGTAAGTCCAAGCATGTACTGATTGGCCGCTTGCACTTGTATAAGATGCCATATGCCTCTTATAACTGTCGTTATTGCTGGGTCACATTACCGGCTCTCATAACTTCCCGAGGGGGGGTAGGGGGACTGGTTGCAGAGGAGTCCGATTCAATCGCATTATCCAGCTAGAGAAGCCGAGTTTCTGAAACTCCAGATCGGTTCGACTCTAGCCAGACTAAGGTGTACATGCATTTTAAAAGTCTGATTTCATTCGGACTAATGCAATCATTAGAATTTCTGACTGAATTACCGCTGCATTATTTAGTTAAAGTGATGTTTTTCGACTTGAATTTGTGCCAACTCATTGGTGGAAGTCGCTGTGTACATCTTCACATTAAGAACATTCAGTTCCTGATGTGATGAACCGGAGAATCTACTGTTTACTTATGGGAAAATGGGAAATTGTGACATTTGATTTATGTAATGTTTAACACAGACTGGTGCTATCCAAATGTTACGTTTATTGATATATTTTGGTTAGTTTTACGTGTATTTGTTATTATTTTTCATATGAGACCACACATACAATTTGAATGTGATTGTGGCGTTCATTACAAAAATTCATTTGATTTATCCTATATTTAATTTAAAAAAAGAGCAACGGCATCTGGATTTGTCCTTTATTTACACTGAAAATTGTAATTTTTTTGGTCATATGTAGGAATGGCGATTAATTCACAGCTACCCTCCGATTATTTTAGATCAAATTTTGTAATCATAAAATCATAATCATAAAAATAAGAGGGCTTTTGGATGAAGTTTGTATGTCTTCCATTCTTTAAGCACCGTTTTGAGCACCGTTTCAAAAATACCGGTTTGGCACCGGTATCGGATAAAATCTAAATGATAACCATCCAGAATCTTGAAATGTTTCTTCAGTATTTCCATATAATGTTTTCACCCATGATATTCTCTATTTTATGAAGTGCACCAGACCCTCCTGCAGCAAAACACCCACAGGACATGATACTGCTACTTCTGTACCTTCCAGCTGGGATGATGTTATGAGGCTTGAAAGTTTTCCCCTTTTTGTTCAAATTTCAAAGATAATGATCATGCCCAAACAGTTCAACTTTAGTTTCATTACATCCTCAACTCTCTAATTATTCTGGCAAGTAGTCTTAGCAAATAGTCTTGACAGACCTAAAACAGAAAAGTTACATCCAATATATTGTCAGACAATGAGAAAAAAACTTTTTCTAGGAGTGGATGTGCTTCTAACTCGAATTGCAAGGATGAAATAATAATTTGAAGTTTCTTTTTACAAAGTTTGAACTGAAAACACCACACCCACCTGTCATTATACCTCTTACCCTGCTCAACCCCGTCTCCCCCCAACAGGAGCTGGTCCATAGCACAGGAACAGCCCATCTGATTGGGTTTCAGTCTCTGCAGAGCAAAGAAGAGGGCAGGCAGTACAACGCAAGATCTGGGAATTTAGATTCCTGTTCGTCTGGGACTTGGATCTTCCTCTTGTGGAGACCGGACATCTTGCAGGTAAAATAAAATAGAAATAAAGGTGTGGGACAATTTTGGTGACTCCCCAAAAGACTACGTTTTTAAACATGTGTCATGTAGGTGCTATCTGGACTAAAATTATCAGATAATCTGGCATGTATTTATTGCATCTAATGGCAACAGCTTTTGTAAGTGGAAGAGTTTTAAAGAGTTAAAACAAATTTTATATCCTGACAAAATCTACGATATCTGCATGAGAAAATTTTAATATTTTTACATTATCATGACTTGTTCAACCTTTATCACCTATTTTCTATTAGGGTTCTATTATTTTTCCCAATTAGAAGCCAAAAGTTGGTTGATGACTTTTTCCCACCTCATCTTCCGCCTCGTCCGACTCAAGACTGCAGTCAGTGAGGAATGTGGCCCTCTGCAGTGGAGTTTTTAGTCCACACAGATGGATGTATCTGAGAATGTGCTGACTGATGCCCTTCCTCCCCAGCTGTCCCCCTGGAGATTTATCTGGAGCTAAAACAGGCCGGTTAAGGGGGACAGGATCGCCTCTTCTCTTTGGAGATGGTGGTAACTGGACCCACATAAGCCCTCGCCCTCAGCTCCTGTTGCCGGCACCACTGTTGCCTGCTTGTCGGCCCTCCATTTCCCCACAACATCCCGAAAAACACCTGCAATCTCCACTTTTTAATCCTGCCCCTACTGGCTCACATTAATCACAGGGGAGAAGCTTACTAAGTGCAAATCTGAGAGTGTTTTCGTGTGGTGTAGAACATGGGCTCGTAAAAATAGCTCACACAGGACTGAGTACACAGCTAGGAAATGAGCTTCAATTACAGAGGATGAAAAGCAATTACATTAACTGTCTCCCAGTAGACGGGCCCTTCTGCTTCTCCTCGTGCGCTGGCACTCACCTCCAGCTTTACATAATTGCTTTCGACCTGTTCAACTGACAGCGACATACTGCAAGAGCCCCATCTGAGCGGTTAGTCATGAGAGATGCCAGCCGCCATCAAGAATTAAAGTCCTCAAGGGCAAGCACCATGTTTAAAGTGAGCTTACCTTGATTAAGGAACCCTCTGAAGTTATGCCTTTTTCCAACTCAGGTTTAAGCGCAACTCCATTATTCTCTGAAATCTCCTGTCTTCTCGCATGGTCAGTAAAGTTTTTCAGGATCAGATGTCTCTATCATCCGGTCGTCATCTCACCTTTTAATTCAGCAAGGTTCTGAAAATTCCTTTCGTATAAAATGAGTGGTGTCTGATGCCATTTGACCAGAAATAATTTTATTGACGTGACAAAACAAAGTTGAAAGGTGAAACAATAAGTTCTGTTGAAGGAATAATTGAATCTTTACGATACTCAACTCTCAAAGTTAAAGCAAAGTGTTCACTACTCTTCTGATCAGTTGACTGAAATGTTCTCCCATTCCTGAGGTACATCTTAGCCCACAATTATTTACACTCCTGGCAGATTATGGTGGTAATTATTCTTCTAATTTCAACAGCATGTTTTTTTGATAAATTGAAGCAATATTTATATGTTGGAGCGTCCCAGCCAGAGTCCTGTCTTAAACCTTGTATAGAGTCTGTTCAGGGAGTTAAACATTAGGGTGATGGTAGGTGCCTTTCAAGCCTCAAAGACTTGGAGCTCATCACTAAATAAATCAACAAATCAGCAAAGTGGCAATGGAAACCTGCAGCAAACTGTTCAGTAATTATGAAAAGAATTGTAAGATTTTTTCCACTGATTAACATGATGTCACACAAGGAAGCAGTAGACATTTTTCCCTACTTTACCTTCACACAATCAAAAATGTACAGCTAATGAAAATCAGAGTTCAGAATGTGCATTTTTCAGCTGTTGCAAAGGACTGGTTAATGTTACTCTTGTTTTTTCTACCACCAAATCATGTAAAGCACCTTGAATTATCTTGTTGTTAAAAGTGTGCTATACAAATAAAATTGCCTTACCTTGCCTTGCCTCTGCACAAACTCAGATGGCCATAAAATCGTCATAAAATTTCAGTCAGTCAATCTGCACGACATGTCAGTCTAGGAAGACATGCCCACGTTACGAGGATATGTTCCGAGCTAAACACACACCCAAGATAGCAACAATAAAATGTCATATACACTGTACATACTGCCAAACCTAGAAAAAAAATCAGCTTCTTTGTTGCTTCACCTGTTTTGTGTGAAGCTTCCATTGTTGCTCAAATGTGGATACCGTTTTTCGTGTTAATCACTGGCTGTATTTTCAGTGGTCAGTCACACACCGGTGTCGTAGATTTTCTAACACTGCTTCAAGACTGTCAGAGACTGGATTTGTTTGAGATAGTGCTCAATAAAGTTTGGTTTATGCTTGCCGCGTCCGCGGGGTCCAAATTACGGCTCCACGCGGCCAAATTACGTCATTTAAGTAACCACGCCTCTCCGCGCGGCCTCCTCCCGCCCCAAAATATCTGCACCGCGCACCTAGGAAAATTTATAACTACGCGGAAAAACATGGCGAGCGGGCAAGAGCTCATATTGCCGGAGGTTCGTAAATAGACATCTTTATGATTCGGCCGATAGAGATCACTGTGATCAACTGTATTTTAATGGAAGCTAGGACAGTCTCCTTTTTCGTCTTTATTCCTAAGTAAACAGCATAAAAGTTCTGTTTTGTTTAAGCTCACGTGTATCACCATCTTGTAAACAACAGTGATTACTACTTCTACTATGGTGTAGTGTTTTATGCATGCCGTAAAGCCCTATGCCGCCCCCTACAGTCGTCAAGAATATTGGCTCTCAGCAGGGACAAGCCGCAAAAAGTATAAATGCTGCACGAAGGCGTCTCGGCTGGCTCCGCACGTCTCGTTTTCGCGGAATGTTCATGCGGCAAGCATAAACCAAGCTTAAGTTGTCGGTTTTCATCACAACTCTATTTACGATTAAATATTTGTCTATGACGACTGAAAAACGCACAATATGAACTGGTTTTAAAATTCTGTTTCTTTTAATGTTACTGTACATAAGACCAAAAAAAAAGATTAGAATCCAGTTCTGAAAATCATGTCCATTGGTAAATGCACTTGATGGGTGATCAGGGCTCCTTTCGCATGAATGACTGCATCAGTTTGGCATGAAGTCCATCAGTTTGTGGTATTGCTGAATCTCAGTAAGCCTAGGTTGATTTGATAGCTGCCTTCATCTCCATTGTTGGTGCCTCTCCTCTTCCACTTTAAAATGCTACGCCAGACTATGTGGTTTAGGTCGAATGAATGAGAGTGGGGCAAAACAGTATTTAGTCAGCCATTAGTAGTAGTACTCATCTTTGGTATATCTCAAATATGAGAGACAAAATAAGAAAAAGAAATTCCATCCCAAAAAAATCACATGGTCTGAGAATTTATTAACAAAGTACTCTTTATTAACAACAAATATATTTGCAAGTTATGGCAAGAATAATTATTTGGTCATTAAAGAGTAACTAAACCCCAAAATCAACTTTTATTTTGCTTATAAACTGTATAACTGGGTCTTTACCAATACAATCTTTCAGTTTCAGGGCAATTTTTTACAAGGTGAAATCCATATATCGCACTTTGGTGGATCACAATGCCAAAGTAGTTTAAAGCCATAGGTAGATGCCTCTGAAGCTACTTAGCATCGATGCTAACACTAGGCTCTAAGTGCGTGTTTGCTACAAAACATGCTGCCGGCTTCAGGCAGCACTGACTCAGCGCCCTGAGCCAAAGGCTTGAACTGATACGTCGTTTGCCCGCTGCGCTCCATATAACCTCTCTTTACCTATGGTGGATGGCTGAGAAAAGACCTATTTTCTCCCTTTACCGTAGGAAAATAGAGGCATCACGGAGCTTGGGGGTTGCATGCTATAGTCCAGCCATGACTGTCTTCCAGACCACACTCCACCGTTCCCCCCTCACGCTCATCCACACTTGGCCACGCCCCTCCTTGTCTCCTGGCGCTTTGGTCGAATTTTTCAAAGGTAGTGTGGGGATGGGATGATGCTTTTTCATGGGGTTCAGTTACTCTTTTAGAAACGTTCATCTCAATACTTATACCCTTTGTTAGCAATGACAGAGGTCAAACGTTTTCTGTAAGTCTTCAAGAGGTTTTCACACACTGTTGCTGGTATGTTGGCCCATTCCTCCATGCAGATCTCCTCTAAAACATTGATGTTTTGGGGCTGTCACTGGGTAACACCGACGTTCAGGTTCCTCAAAAGATTTTCAATGGGGTTGAGATCTGGAGACTGGCTAGGCCACTCCAGGACTTTGAAATGATTCTTATGAAGCCACTCCTTCGTTACCCAACCGGTGTGTTTGTGATCATTGTCATGCTGAAAGACCCAGCTATGCTTCTTCTTCAATGCACTTGCTGATGGAAGACGGTTTTCTCTCAAAATATCACGATCCATGGCCCCATTCATTCTTTCCTGTAAACAGATCAGTCGTCCTGACTCAGCATTCTTTCTCCTCCAAACACGACAAGTAGAGTTTTTTACCAAAAAGTTCTATTTTGGTTTCATCTGACCATATAACATTTTCCCAATCCTTTTCTGGATGATCCAAATGCTCTCTAGCAAATTGAAGACGGTCCTAGACATGTACCGACTTAAGCAGGGGGACATGTCTGGTACTGCAGGATTTGAGTCATTGGCAGTGTACTGTGATGCTGATGGAAGAGTTTTTTTTTTTTACTTTAGTCCCAGCTCTCTGCAGGTTAATCACTAGGTCCCCAGTGTTGTTCTGAGATTTTTGCTCACCGTTCTTGTGATCATTTTGACTGCATATGGTGAGTTCTTGCATGGGCCCCAGATAAAGGGAGATTATTAGTGGTCTTGTATGTCTTCCATTTTCTAATAATTGTTCCCACAGTTGATTTCTTCACACTAAGCTGCTTACCTTTTACAGATTCAGTCTTCCCAGCCTGGTGCAGGTCTACAAGTTTTTTACCTGGTGTCCTTAGCTCTTTGGTCTTTGCCATAGTGGAGCTTGGAGAGTGACTCTATGAGGTTGTGGACAGGTGTCTTTTATACTGATAACGAGTAAAAACAGGTGCCATTAATGCAGGTGACGAGTGGAGGATAGAGGAGCCTGTTACAAAAGATGTTACAGGTCTATGAGACCCAGAAGTCTTGCTTGTTTGCAGATGATAAATATTTATTTTCCACCATAATTTGCAAGTAAATGATATAAAAATCAGACCATGTGATTTTCTGTATTTATTTTTCTTGCAGTATTGCAAACTAAGCGACTATGTTGTTTTTTATTAAAAATCTATTGAAATGTGAAAAAGAAATGTGCAAGAATATAATACAGATCGTTTTAATTAAGCCACACAAACATTGTTCTTTACCTTCATCTTTCAAACTGTACGGTGTATTTGCACCTCTGGTGCCTTCAAGAAGTGGTCGAAATTTATGGTCAGTTCAATAACATAGAAAATGTAAAACTTCCACCATGAAATTCTGAAAACACCATATGCCATAATCTTCGGTTCCATGGTGGTTGGAAAGCAACAGCTGGTGCATACTAAAGGCGTCTCTCCACCAGTACGATTCGACTCGACTCGGATCGACTCGACCTCAGTACCTTTTACTCTCGACTGGCAGACGTCTGGCTGAGCCGCTCCGAGCCGATACTATTTTTCGTACCACCTCAGCTGTGGTTCCATCCGTGCTCAACTGGTACTAAAAAGCGACGTCAGATGGCTGTCAGTCACTGATTGGCTGGAGAGCGTCTTTTAGCAACAAACCGACCGCCATTTTGAAACCTCGCTACATCAAGTGGATGTGTTTAGTTTTTGCTGAAGAACAATGACAACGTTAAAAACCAGTGCTGTGATCCAAACAGAGTTTCAGCATTTCTGAGTTTGTTGGCTGAAGAGAAGATTCAGTGTGAGCTGGTTGGAGCTGCTTGCTGTGAGAGGGTTATCAAGGAGGACTAGGAGCTGATCATGGTTCATAGCCGATAGCTCTCACCTGCAGGCCGAAGCAGAGCGCCGAAAGTCCTGAATTCGCTGTCTCGTACTCTCAGTAAGAAGCAAATTTCATGCCGCTTGTATATTTTATTCACAATATTAACCTATTCAGCTGCATATTATGTTCAGTTTCACAGTTCTTTTTATTATCAGTTATCCAAATTAGTTCTGATGCCGTTTTTTGTTTTAGTAAATATGAATGACCTACTTACGTTTTCTGAAGCACAGTGAGACATTTGTTTCTATTCCTTAATTTTAATTAGTAGTGTATGTTTTAAGCGCACTGTAAGCATAAAAATATCTGCAATCCATTGCAGCTGGATCAACACCTTCTTCTGATGGAGCAGAAGCAGGAAACCGGCTTACGGAGGGTGGAGATGACACGATGCCTTCAATCTGCCTTCAATAAAAGCCAAAACCTTCCCGGGATGCTGCAGACTAAATCATGACCCACAGACATGTGCAACTGGACTTTGTTTCTGAACTTTTTCTATAACTGTCCAATAAAAATGTCCAAGCTATACGCTTGTATTATCATTTGCAGTTTCATTACATGCTGGTTGGTGGAATCATTTTACAATATTATGTCTGGCATCAGGGTTCAGCATCATTTTAAAAATCTGATAGTAACATTTGCTCTGGCTGTTAAAAGTAAAAAATTAAAATTAAAATAAGTAAATTGCATACATTTGAAAGCTGCTGGAAAAGCCTAGGCCTACTCAAAGATGGGATATCTGTAAAACACATTGTAGTGGTGATTTAAAAAAATCTGAAAACATTTTCAAAGCACACAGCTTTATTACAAAACTTACAGTTGTGGTTTGTAATTCATTGAATTCTTAGCATGTATGTGGTAACTCCTTTCTTTAAGGGGACACGAGCCTAAACACTGCATCGCTCCAGCGCTGGACATAGTTTGCTGCACATGTACATTAATTTGTTCCCACATCCTGAAGTTCTGCAGCCACTGAGCTTCGGTGAAACCCAGAAGAATGTCTCATCACTGCAAGGCCCGGTTAAACAACCAAACCGACGGTCGGCTGCGACACAGAGCAGTCGTCTAAAACGCGAACACACACACAATACTTACTAATAAAGCAAACTTGTTAGCATAGGTTTTTACGCTGGGCTTTAGTGAATAAATAAAAACCCAGAGCGTATTTATAGCCCACCACATCGGGGTAGTATTTGCATCGGCTTACCCACACAAGCTGCCGGGGTCCTGTCGCGTCATTCTCCTGCAGAGCTTCTTACACTCGTCTGTACTACTTCACTGTGTTTTTCCTTGAAGTGTGTAGCTTTTCCGGGGACTTTATTCTTCGATTAGAGAGGCTTTATCTTCGACGTGCGTCTACAGAAATCCACAAACTGAGCAAAAAGCTCAGGATCGCTAGTGAGGTTGCCATTGTTCTTCTTTCCTCTCCGAGCCTTTGTTTACTTCTCGCTACGTACTCTGGGGCCGCCCACCATATGACGCACCTGCTCACTTGAGACGCTTGGGTTAATTGCAACTGTGAAGCAACACTTAACAAGTCGAGCCGTGTCGAGTCACGTTAACGATAATACCAGTACAATACGGCTCGGCAAAAGGTACTAGTGGAGAGATGCCTTAATGCTGTGCATACTAAATATTCACTATTTTTTTGTGTGTATATATATCTAAGAACTAGAAATTTTTGCTTAAAAGGTATTGGAAGTCCAGTGGCAATTTAATATCTTGTAACATTGGTACAGCTTCCCTTTTATCAATAATATATTTCAGGCAAACATAATATAAGATTTTCAACAGTTTCCAGTAACATGTTTTCCCTGTTTAAATAATGTTTTATTTAACCCTATTTTATTTAATCCTAATCTAGATATAGTTATTTACTCCTTTCTGTTATGCCCCATTTTCCTCATTATACCAAATTTCCTTTGAATTTTATAAAGCACCATACCAGTTTATTTCTTCTTGCCATCTTTTCTTGACCTTTTAAGGCTGCTGTTTTCTGTTTTATTGATTCTTTTATTCTTACATGTCTAAACACAATTACTTTGCAGACAGTTTTTTTTTTTAAACTGGTTTTATTTGTGTAGGATGTTGTAGAAGAAAATGAAGACGGCCACATTGATGATTGCACAACGCTGGCGTGACGTGATGGCGCAATTAATATGCTAATTAGAATATGATCGAGGACCGATACCCATTCTAATATACTTGTTAAAATAAACCAATGCCATGAACTGATACCTAAAATGTGGAAACGCTGCAATAATTTTACAGAAAACTTTTATTTTTCATTTGAAATAGTTTTGTGGTAGTTTTTAATTATTCATTTAATCTAATTTACCATCCATTTGTTGTAAAAAGCATAGAAGAAAAAAAAACTTGTCTTCCAATTCATTGAATTTTTTTGTAGTTGAAGTATCGGCATCACACGTAGGCTGAATCTGTGAAGAGATTCAGTTGTAGATGATTTGCAGATGATTAGTTGCTCATTTTGAAATGTTCTATTTTGTTGTAAGTACATGTTCATGTTGCACTAGGCCTTGTTTAAGGACTTTGATGCTGTAAACTATATTTAAGTAAACCACCCACACCATTTGGTGGTACAGCCAGAAGAGGACAGAGGTTCATATTTCCCTGCAGCATTGTAAAAAAACAAAAAACGAAAGTGACAATTGATGTTTCTGAAACTTAAAATAAAAATTAAGGTAATTTTGAATGTAATTTTTCCTGCTTTTATATAGCATTATCATTTGTGATATTTAAACGATATGTTGTACTTCAGATGTCAGTGTATTCTCTCTAATTGCATGATTTACATCCGGGGCAAGCTGTGCCACAAAAATACATTTTCTTTTACAAAAGGAGCATTTCTACAACTGTTTATTTGAGATTCAAAGTGATTGTTCTCAGGGATGCACAACATCCTTAACTAGATGTACATAATTTAGTTGGAGCCATTACTGTAGTTCCCTTACTTTGAAAGAAATACAAATTGAATGAATTAAAAATTGGCACTATTTACAACACTCTCAGTATATGACGCAAATTACAGGCCTCTCTCAGATTTTTAAGCGGGGGAACTTGCAAAATTGGTGTCTGACAAAATTTTTATTTTGCCCCACTGTAACTGGCTAACCCAGGAACTAGTCATTGTACTTTTAACAGTGTGGGCAGGTGCCTGGTTCCACTGGAAAATTTAATCAGTATCTCAATAACACTTGCCAACACAAGGAAGTGTTCTAAAATGTCACAATCTTCTCAAGGCTGCAGGATTGTTGTACTTTTTTCAACCACTTTTTTCCCCTTCCATTTAGCTTTACAACAGCAACAAGTTTGCAATAGCAGAGTTTCTTTAGTCAGATGCATCTTCAGTTTCTCCTTAACAAAGACAGCTGTAGGAGATCCTTCCTTCCCACAGCCATCCTGATCTTCAACAATTCCTTGAGGAACTGAGGAGTGTGAGCTAATACAACACTTAATTTTTCTGTGGGATCAAAACTTATTTTTGAATTAAATTTGAATTGAAATTAGCTATACCTTTTTGAGTATTCCTTGAAGATGGAGTCAGTGACTGCTGAACAACTTGCAGTATTCATATGATGGTATAGGCATCAACTTAACATTTCTACATTGTTAGTGCTTTTATGTAGATATATATATAGCTCTGCATACAACCTGCATTTCAATATTTGTAAATACATTTTACAATACATTTAACAAACTCTTTAACTGATATTCTCATATAGGAGAAGGCACCTGTCATGTTATCTAAAAAGTCAAAAAATAATTAAACAAAAATAACCTCAACAACATTGTTGTTCTGCTTTGTCTTTTAGCTATGCCTCTCTCAAACTCTGCCCCTTCTAATAAGAGGAAGAAGGCCAGCAAGATTATCACTGACCTGTCCCACGTCACCCAGAATGGTAAAGTCTGCAGTAGTCACACAAAGCAAACAGTCATGCATTTAAACATGCTGCTTAATTGGGATCCTTTAAAAAAATCCCTCTTTATCTGCTGGGACTTAATTACATGCCCGGCTGAAGAACAAATCTTCTGCATTTGTTTGCTGTCTGCCCTGTCAGCATGTTGTACAAAGAACTGCGTGGGTGTGAATCATTGCAAGTGGTTGTGTGAAGCCATGATTAAACACACACACACTAACACACTTGTTCTTAGTGGTAACAGGATACCAAACATGCATGTGGAATGTCCTGGATGGTTGTGGGTCATTATCTGATTGCAAAGCAGCCACAAATCTGTCACCATAACAGGCAAAACAAACTACCACATGGTGATCTTGTGCTCATTTTATCAGTGTGAGCATATGTGTAAGTTCCACCCCAATCAAAATCAAATGGAGCAAAAAAATTATAGCCAAAAAAGTTAATATTTGGCCAAACTGAATTTAGCATTCCCATGCTAAAATGAGTCCCTTACTAATACTTATTGTTCTTTACTTTATTCGGCTACATTGGCTACATACGGTGGTTTACTCCTGTTGTCCGTCCAAAAATGACTCAGAAGTTTCACATGCTGCCGGAATGATCCTTCAGTAACAGGATGTTTAATACAGCGCTTTCTGCCAGATCCACCAGTTGGTCCATCTGTTCAAACTCAAGCTGTGCAGCATTAAAATGGTTTGAACATAAAGTGAATTATTTCTAATTATAGGGGAAAACACCAACATTTTTATGAAATAAATTGTATTAGATAAGTATATAAAAGGCATTCTGTTGGATATAAGGTTGTCCTAACTGTAAAAGCTGCTGTCAAGCAGAATTTCAAAGTACTTTACATATAGTGATGTAAAATTATATACGTTCTGTCACAACAGCCTTGATTGCATCCTGTTGTAGGTGCTCTATCAGGTGCACAGTGATGTGTGATGGACAAGTGAGTTGTCTGAAGAGTGTACAACCTCTTTGTGTCATCTGGGATCAGCTCCAGCTACACCCTCTAAAGATAAATGTGTTAGCTAATGGATAAATGGATGCACTCACTAGGGGGTATTTTTCTCCAAAAGGTATTCAAGTTCAATCAGTTAAATTTAGCTTGTAAGACTTGTGTCAATTTTACAATGCATAAACTTCTTCATATTTTATTCTGCAAAAGGTGTCGTGTTAATCTGTTTTAGCCCGCTTTATTCTGATAAACCTAAATAAAACTTAAATAAAATTCAAATATCTGTGTTAAGAGTTGGCCTGTTTATAATTTATTTTCATTAATAATCCAGCTGTTCCATTAATACATCAGAAGCTCTATGGTTAGATGAGACCAAAGTGAATCCTTTGGTCTACATCAAAATTAATGCTTGTAAAGAAAAGAACAACACTGCACATTACCCTGAAAACACCATTTCTTTTGTAAGACACACTGATGGCAGCATCATGCTGTAAATACTATATAATGTTTTGCAGCAGGGAAAGGGAAGAGTTGCACAAAGGCGCAGTTGCACATTGGACTCTTGCCTTGCAGCAAGAAGACCCTGGGTTCGAATCGCAGCCTGGGGTCTTTCTGCATGGAATTCGCATGCTTTCCTCATGCATATATGGGTTCTCTCTGGATACTCTGGCTTGACACTTTCCACTATCGAAACTTCAGGGTAGTTTAACCAGATCTTTTTCAGATGGGGTAATCTGTTGGCCCGCTTCTCTCAGCCGCATCTCCATACCTAGTCGGCTCTTCACGCAATCAGTTAAGCAATCCGTATATCATGATTGTTTCATTATTGGGCAGCGTCGCTGACAAGCATAGTTGGGAGTAATGCATTACAAAAGTAATTAGTTACAGGAATATATTACTTTTTTCAGTAACTGAGTAATGTAATGCATTACTTACAAAATATACAGCAATATATTACTAGTTACAATGTCAGTAACTCAAGCTACAAATGCGTTTAAAAAAAAATTTCTAGCCAACTAATGAAACAGACCAAATCAAGTTGGATACGCTAGAACAAGATCCACTTCCTGTTGCTCAAAACTAAAACATGAGAGAATCAGGACGGCTGAGGAAAAGATCCGACTGTACATTTAAACATTATTCACACTGTTTTCTTACCATCTGCTGTAAGACTTCAGACATCTAATCTTTGTCAACCATCTTTGTGATGAGTACTTTCAGGACCTTCTTTTGATTAGATTTACCAAACATTAACATGAAATAGAAGGCATGCAAAGAAACTAGAGACTTAATTTGAATAAAATCGTGTTTAAAATACAGTATTTGTGGTGTGACACTTGTGTAAAATGTACATTGAAGTTACAGGGGTTAGAAGTCGTGTTAGATATTAAAGATGTTTTGCCAAAAATAACTTAAAGTAGTGTAACTCAGTTACATTTTTAAGACAGTAATATGTAATGCAAACATATTACATTTTGACATTGTAACTAGTAATGTGAAATATATTACAATTTCTTTGTAACTTGCCCAACACTGCTGACAAGAGATAAACATGGAAGAAGCAGGGCTTGTTGCTGTGCTTCTGTTTGCTGTTGTTATAATCTGCTTCACCAGAAGCTCTTCTTATTTTTACAAAGCCGGTTGTTCTACGATGTCTGCTTAGTTACCTCTTAATTACAGTTCCAAACAGTGCGACTTAAACACAGCTCCCACTGAGCGCTGGATCGGGGCGTCCTGAGTACATACCCCATACGGTGGTCAGTCGGTTCCTGAAATGGCCCCGAAAACGGCCCTGTCGGCCTGGCCTGATGAAGTGGAGACACACACTGGAAGTTCTGATACTGTAAACCCGCCTTTAGTCTAAATTGCACTTTTGTATAATTGTGTGTGGTTGTCTTGTAATGGACTGGCGAGCTGCACAGGGTGTACCCTGCCTCCTGCCCAATGACTGCTGGAAAAAGGCACCATGGGATGAAAAGGAAGATTTCAATTCCTCCTAACTCCCATGTAACTGCTGAAGTATTACAAAAGCATGATCATGCCACTACCATGTTACGACTTGGGATCTTGTGCTAAAGATATCAAACTCAAGTCATCAATAGATGTTGTCCTGTGACTTTTTGATGGGTCTCTATTAGGGCTGGGTATCGATTCAAATTTCAAGAATCAATTCGATTCTGATTCTCAAGAGTTAGTTAATCACGATCCTATTTGATTGAATCTGACCCAGTTCGAAATATATATGGGTCAGTGCTATTAAAAACGTTTTTGTTTTTTTTAGCTGTTATCTTCATTATATGCCCCTAATTCCCTTACTTAACACTGGGTGAGTAAAGCCTAGTTTATGCTTCTCCGACCGCAAATTTGCACTCAGACGCAGAGGTATTGACAGAGTCGTTTTCTGTTTGTAGTACTCAGCTCTTCGACTCCATTCTCAATTGTTTTTTTCAGCATTGCTCGACCTGCACAGCAGGGCATGCTAAGTTTTCATGGCGTCTCTGCCTACTATCACACAGCGCCGCTTCTATTTTTTTCTAGGCTTGTGAACGCATTTCTCCCTCAAGGAGCAAACGACAGAAAGTACGTTTTGATTAATCTGTAAAGCTTTTTACTAGAAGTGTAGCTAATAGAATATTCTGGAAATGCATGGAAACAGAAAGAGCAGCCTTTTTTGTTATTTTCCTACACCTCTTTGTGTTCAAAATTGCCAAAGGAACAGATTAAATAAGGTATCCTTTCAATATAAAGCATATAGTGGCCAAACGCTGCATTAACTACTCATTACAGCGACTATAGAGCCCTGTTCTGTCGTGCGATCTCTAGCTGTTACTGAAACTGACCAATCAGATGCATACGCTCTCCATTGACGGAGACGGATAGTTAAAATTTGGGCCTCTACTCTGTGCGTCCTTGCATAGGTGATGGAGAGCCTTTGCGTTCACGGATATTGGCGTTGTGTCAATCCGTCTCCGTCAAAATGCAGAAGCATAAACTAGGCTGAACAGTTTACCAGGAAAAAATTGTATTAACACTTTCAGAACTAAACCTTAAAACGGCTGTCTGGATTTTTAATTCCCATTTTAGCTGTAAAAAGGAGCAAGCTGTGTTAAACAATTAAATCAATTTTTTATTTTAGATTCTCAGAATGTTTATAAGAATCGATTCAGAAACAATTTATTTATTTTTTTCAACACAGTCTTAGTCTGTATTTTAGCACTCATGAATCAAATCATGAAGGTCCATTGCGGGATTCTGTAAAACCTCACTGTGTGCTGAGGAGTTAACTCAACCATTTGATTCAGGTCTGCTGTACACCGACCCTACAGGACTATAGCTTGACACCCCTCGCTTAAAGACGTTTATTTTTCATTCCAATTCATAAATATGTCAAATAAGTTGAATTTAGTGATTATATTATAAACTGAACTCCAGCAAAGTGTAAGGGTCATGCATGATTTTCAAACAGACTGTTCATTCTCTAAGCTTAAAATCTGCAGTTAAAATGAGACTGACCACCTTGCACTCATGGTTACATCTGCCATTCAACAATCTGTCTTGCTTTTTTTTTCTCCTTCAATCCTTCTGCTGTCCCATCTGCAGCTGCATCTGTATCCTCCCAGTTTGTTTTCAGTCATTCAGCAGCTAATCCTGCTTATCCCCTATTTTGCTCCAGTTAATACCAACACATCACTCCATCATCCCTCTGACTTTTCTACCACACAACTCCCCCAGTCTAAATGCTGTTCGTCTGTCCAGTGCTTCCTCTTCTCCGTCTACCCGGTTTCCTCCCAGTCAGCTGCACTCAGCGCTAGTTTCTCATTCCTCTCAATCAACACTAATAAATATCCCAGTGGGAGACTCGGCTCTGCTCAGCATCCTCAATATTTCTTTTCCATACATGCAACCTTAACACACAACAGCCTGCACAAGCCTGATTTATGATGTGCTGCTAACAGCTCTCTGCAGCGCAGCAGTGCCAACTTTCAGCTTTATAGATGAGAATGCGTGAGTGGAAGGAGGGAGGATAGGAGGTTTATGGCCGAGCCCCAGGTGTTATGAATGATATCAGGGTATATATCGTGGATGAGGAGCATGTTTTTATGAGGAGCTCAGTGGTAGAGTAAAATCCATCACACCTCTCCATCAGTAGCAGAGAGGAGAGGCCATGTGTGTAGTGAGGAATTCCCTCCACAAACAAAATCAATGCTGCTCTGACATTCCCCCACTGTACACTTGTTCTATACTGCTTTGGCCTACTGACCCCTAAAACGCCCCCAAAGACATGTTACAAGACCACACAACAGGTTTCCATTCCAGGCTATTACTGAGAGTGCCGCCTAATAGACCCTCTTACTTAAAAAACACAGTTTACAGGCTTCTACATTTAGCTGAGCACAACCTTACATTTGACAAGACTGAGAAAACTTCAGAATCTGTCTCATTAACAACAATCAATTGTCGGAATAAGACGATTTTAACAACTATTGGTGGCTAGTATTGATACTCTGCACTTTCAGAATGAAAGTATCAACATTTACAGTTTTAATTTTTGCAAAAGTACGTGTTAATTTACTAATGGTAACAAATGTCTAATGAAAAATAGTCTCATATTGCCCGTCCAAAATTAAACGTCATGCAAACCCATCAAAAATAAAAGCCTCAATGTTTCAAAGGTTAGATAATTGCCAAAAACCAAAGTTCAGGTTGACAATGGACCTACAGTTGTGCTGAAAAACGAATTTTAATAGCCTTTCAACATAAAAGTCGGTATTTCCTGGTTTAGATTATTGAAAATCCATATAAGTATAAGACATTAATGTTTTACAAAGGGATCAGGGTGGCCTTTAAAAGTAAAAATCATACTGATTAAAATTAATTATTAAATTATAAAGTTTTGGTGGTCAGACCAAAACATTATTAATGAAACTATGTGTTGAAAATAGAATAATTTTGGCCTTTCCATAAAAGCCTAAACATTCCATTGTCAATATTATTGGTAAAGGAACAGCATTAAAACTAGAAATGTTCTTGTTATAGCAAGATATAAGAAAGGACTTCCTCCCTCTAACTATCTTTCCCATTGTTTTCTCTAGATAACACAGAAACGTCCCATGAGTTGTTTCTGCTATTAAAAGCTTTCTTATTTAAGCGTGAACCAATTTGTGTTTGAATAAATTTAATCAAAATTAAAGCCATACATACGCTTCACAAAGGTTTTAATTTTGCATGTATAAGATATATGTACTGCATGTATATCATTGCAAATATTTCCTGATTCCAGATTATTAATAAATTTAAATGTGTGATGAGGAAGGCGTTTTAAACTAAAATTGTATATATTCTGTAAAATACAAACCTCAGCTTTTATTGGTTAGATTATGACAAAACTAGTCTCCATAAAAGCAGTGGCACTAAAAGTATGATTAAAAAAATGGATCAAGTTTCATGCACAAAATGAGTCACATATTCTTTCAAATTTACTCATTAATAATTCTAGATTTTAGATAACAGCAAAACTAATTTACACATAACTGATGAAACTGAATGTGTGATTAAGAAAAGGGAAATTGTTGGCCTTTAAAAATAACATACCTTGTTTTGTATTACTGTTTCTCTGCCGTCCGGCAGAGGTGGAGGACTGGGATGTTTTCTTGTGTTCTTTGTTTGCCTCCCTGTCTTGTGTCGTCGGTTCGCACCTCTGCTGGTCCGGTTTCTTTTCTTCACCTTCTTCCTTTCTTCCTTCTTGTCTCAGTTTAATGTCCATGACGTCAGGAAATTGAACCCACAGTAATCACTAATAAAGATTTTTCATACATATACATCAAGTGGCGTACTACAGCGAAGCTGTAATACTCTGCTTGGGAAAGTAAAACTGTTGGGCTTGTACTTGGTACTCAGACACCAATTCTGAGTAGCATACTGCTAGACAGGACACGTAAAAAAAAAAAAAAAAATAAAAATAAAAAATAACATACCTAATATATTTATTAAGAATATTAGGTATTACTTTTTAATTAGTTAAAATATCAAAAAGTAGGTTTCGCATAAATAATGGAAAAACATGTTAGATAAAAATGGATGAAGTGGCTCTTTTCAAATAAGTCTTACAAGCCTTAAAATTTCATAAAGTAAATTTCAATATTAGCCAAAATGTCTATTTACAGTTCAAACTCTGTTTTCATTTTTCATGTATTTTGAGGCATGGCATGCTTGTGGTTATGATTTCATCATCTCAACATGTCAGACCAAAAGCCGTCTGGAGAATAAGTCTATTTGGGGATTTCTGATTTTTTCTTTTCTCTATTTTTTTAAACTGAAATTAAATTCTAAATTAAGATCTTAGAATAATAAAAAAAAAACATTTTTAAAATCTGCTAACTGCAGATATGTAAACAGAAAGCACACCTGTTTTTCCTCCTTTCTTGTCCTTGAACCTAACAGAGGACGACCTGGAAACCGAGGCTGCTGAACTCGACCTGGGAACCAAAATCAAGACACCCAAGGATGTGATGCTTGAGGAGCTTTCCCTGATGAAGAACAAGGGCTCCAAGATGTTCAAGATGAGGCAGCAGAGAGTTGAGAGGTTCATTGTGACCAATGAGAACATGGTGAGAGTTCAAACTTCTAATGGACCCCTCATGGTTATATGCTGTGGTGTCCTGAGCTTCTATCTACTGTCTTTGTCTTCCAGCAGAACCTCCAGAATCTGCTGATGTCCCCTCCTGTTGTACCACCAAAGCCTGAGAAGCCAAAAGAAGAAAGTAGGTTCAGACATGCACTTTCCATGATTATTTAATTAATGCATGCAATGCATGGTATTTCTAAATGTTGTGCATCTCAGAGGTGGAAGAGAAAGTAAATGAGGATGCAGAGAAGGCAAAGAGAAGGAAGGAATATGTGCGTACCTACATATCGCCATGGGAACGAGCCATGCCTGACGAGGAACTGAAAGCTACCATGAAGCCTAGTATGCCAGGACCCATCCAAATTCATCCAGACCTGCCTCAGTACAAAAGCTTTAACAGGTACAGACAAATACATTCTCCATTAAATGACCAAGATAAAAGTTAATGATGCTTTAAAGCTGGAACGAACGGTTTCATAGACCAGTTATTCATTTTATGTATTTTAAATGTCAGAAAATGTAAAAAAAGAGGCAAGGGTTTAAATATAAAAATCATCAGGTCTTTCCCAAGTTCTAAATTATTGAAATGAAACCTCAACAATAATGAACCACACAGCTCAGATTCCACCAGGCCATTATTTATTAAACATAGATTAAGCTAAAATAAATAAAAAATGTGTAAGAGACCCCCAAAATGGACGAAAAGAATTTAAAGTAAAGGAAATTAAATAATTAGAACCATGTGTCTGAAGTCTTTATTTGAGTACGTTTTATTGATTAAAGATTGTAGCTAATAAAAACTCAAACTTTGGTTTTAGAAAAACATATTGAAAAAAATGACCAAAAAAAAACTTTTTAACACAGAAATATTATTTTATGGTGTAAAGAATCATAAATTATACTTCTGACAGCCTACACAAGCAGACTAGATCAATGGAAAATTTAGTGGAAAGAAGATATGGTATTAAAAGGTGCACAAATACCAGAGATAACTGCAGCCTGGAGTGAATTGTGATGCAAAGTTACTCAAAGAGTTTGGGGGATATTCACAAGGCGTGTAGTCACATTACTTGTACTGTCATTCCTTAACTAGAAACAACCTCTTCACTTCTTTCTCTATCCACTCAAACTCCATTAAAGACATGCTAGCTTCCAGTCAGCTTTTTCTTTTCTCCTCAGGACAGCGCTGCCATATGGCGGCTTCGAAAAGGCGTCCAAGTTGCTGACCTTCGAGCTCCCGGAGATCAACTCTGCCGGAGAGGAGCAAGAGTCTCTTCCGACCCTGCAGGTTGACATCCACTCAAGGCCTTCCTTCAACCGCACGCCCATTGGCTGGGTCTGTAACGAGGGCAGCTCTCACATCCAACCGGATGTGGAGGTCCCCTTTGACGGGGAGACGGATGACCTGTGAACGCACATGTAGACACGAGCATATGTACAGTCCAGCACACACATGCTCAAGACTTCATCAGCACTAAAAGAATGTGAATCATGGATAGACTGATAACTTCAGCTCTGTTTGACTTGCTAAGGTGCACCTATTAAACCCAACTTTGACTCGAAACAAAAACGGTGACTTTCTTTTGTGCTGCTTACCCTCTTCACTAATAATCGAGTTTAACTCTGAGTTTGCATACCGTAAGCTAATGTCAGGCCTGGGTATTTAGCAAAGAGATTAGCACTTTAAAAAAAATCCTAATATGCAATAAATGTCACCCTTTACAAAATGACAGGCTTATTTTCTCTCTACAGAGACACATAGGGCTAATAGCTGATGGTAGGGGTGAGTGTTCTGTGACTGTCTGTATGTTTTAAAGGCACAGTGTGTAATTTTGAGCCATTAGGGGGTGGTGCATACCTAAATTATCACAAGCATGCGGTACCTGGGTCTTCGAGTAAGAAACTCAACAACCGAGGTCCAACTAGTGCTGTTTTCAAAAGCTCAATTCCCTGAGAATTATCTATTTGCAGCAACATGACGAGCACATCAGTCTCTCTTTCATCGCTTGTAACTGTTTTGCACTTTGAGGGGAAATCAATGTTTTCATAGCGGCCGTGTTCCGTGCGCTTTGTCCATCTCTTGTACAAGTAAACACTTCATCTAATATGGCATTCCCCTGAAAAGAGGACCCGCACCTATGTATTTTAAAACTGATTTTTAAAGTTATATTTTACAATATCTCCAATACTGAGCAATTAATGTGCTTTACGTAATTATTTTTACATGATATTTTAATGGCTATTTTCAAAGATGTACTGCAAAAACTACACACTATCACTTCAAGCCAGCAAGTAAAAAAAAAAACTGGTTTGCTGAAGCACTTTTAATACAACAAGCTAACGTTAGCATTGGCAACATGCTAAATTCCAACAATAGCAAATTATCATGGCGGAGTTGAGTCCAAGTTCAAGACCTAACATTTCAAGACTCAAGTAGCCTACTCCATTCCTGAAATCCTCCTTCTTTTCAGAAATGTGACATAGCAGGACTTTGTAACTCAGGCCTTAAAAGCAAGTATGTAAGTATGCAAAGCTGATACAGCCATTAATGACATACCATGCTAGGTGGTGTACAAGTGTAAAGGAATTAGTTAAGCAGAGAGCATCAGCAGACATTTAGGGATTCTTCTTGGTAGATAATTTTGAATAACATCTTTTTGAAAAACAAAACATTTTCAGAAGTTATTAGGGATTTGTTATTTTAGCAGAGGAGGTTATTTCTTTTACCAGGGTTTGCTTGTGTGTTTGTCTGTTAGCAATAAAATAAAAAAGAGACAGATTTTGATTTAATATTCAGGAAATGTCCGCAGTTGGACCAGGGACAACTGATGACATTCTGGGGGGTGGTCTGCACTCTAAACTACATTGAGAAGGAGTCCATATTATTACTATGTTTTTGTTATGTTCGCACAATCTTTGATGAACTACAAGAATTTTATACAGAATGTTCTGGTGATTACTTGTACTTCCTCTTCCTCACAGCTGACCGTGAATCACTACAAATTATAAATTCACTTATTGAAGAAAGACCCCTGGATTCAAACCTGCGCAACCAAAAATCTATATCAGTTCCAAATATATTGCTTGTTTTACACAGAATTAAAACACACCTAGACCTCATCTGTCGGTTCCATCAGAAAAAAAGATCTAATCAGAAAATAAAATATAAACAAAGAATCATGAATAAAAATTACTGATGTAATTTACAAACTGATCTTCACAACTAAATTGCATGAAACAGTTCATACAGTGCAAATCAACAGGTTACTTCAACACATAAACCCAATCATTGACATCATTAACCTGTACAAATAGGAAGTGCTGGGCCGCCCCCTTCCCGTTCTGGATGTGGGACCTGAACAACGGGGACAGACAATGGTGAGTGCATTCAAGAAAACAGGGAGGGAAACTAAAATTACTCTGATTAAGTAGTGTTAGCTTTAAAAACAATTGCTTGGATGCAACAATGCCACCAAAAACAAACCTGGGACAAAATGTAGAGCAAAAAATCAACAGTAATGTTTTATACCATGCATTGATTCAGCTGAATTATTCTTCTACTTCACAATTATGCTCTACTTTGTGTTGTTATATTACATAAAATCCCAATCAAATCCGAATATGTTTGCAGATATAATGTGACCTTGATGTATTGTGTAGCTAAGTTTACTCACATCACCTTTAGGCATAAAGTCTAAATGGCACTATTAAGAAGTGCTTCTAAAATTTTTATACATTATCAAATGTGAGTTTTTAATATAGTTCTCAAAATATTTTTTGCCCAGACACACTTGACAAAGCACCTACAAAACCCCAAAATGAGCAGCAGGTTGTCTCCCACACCTTCAGTGCGACATTTTTAGTCCATGCCACCAAGACCTCTCAGCTGCTCTTTGAATAATTTGTGGTGGTATAAACGGTGCTGGCTTGTCTCCAGATACAATGCGTGTTGCTGCCAGCTGGTTAAAGCTTAGTGCAGAGAGGAAAACAGCTGAAGAAGAGAGATGTGATTGTTTTCCGACAGGTAAGAGCAGGGGGGCATGACATCATCAGCATAGGAGAGCTCGCTTTTCCACTGTGGCAAGCTGTTTTGATATTTAAGCAAAGTCCATTCATGTTTTTTTTCATTCAAACAAACAGTTTCTAACATTCAAAATGACATTTTAACAAGTTATTATTGATTACCTATTAAGACTATATTTGAACACATCTACAAATTAGATAGTATGGCACATTTTTCAGTTTTTAATTATTATTTTTTAATTCCAGAACTATTTCTAAAGTATCACAGGTTTTCAGAATTCATAGTTTGAACACAGAGTGATCAGTCCGCAGAGGATGAGCGACCAGAATTTTCCTAGTTTTGTGAAGCATCAAATATAAAGCAGCACCCCTCCCCCCATAACACACACTTATTGCTTTACACATAAAGAGTTGAGAGGATGATGAGAGGTCTGTAATTTTCATCATAGTTACACTTTAACTGTGAGAGACAGAATGTAAAAAACTCCAGGAAATCAAATTATATGGTTTTTAAAAAATGTATTTGTATATTGGTGGAGAAAATAAGTATTTGGTCAATAACAAAAGTTCACCTCGATACTTTATAATGTAGCTTTGGTTGACAATCACCGAGGTCTAACGTTTCCTGTAGATCTTCTCCAGGTTTGTACGTACTGTAGTAGGTGGTGTGTTTGGGATCATTTTCATGCTGGAAGATCCAGCCATGTTGTGGCCCTTAATGCTCTCAATGATGGAAGGTTTATTTTCTCAAAATTTAACGATCCATGGCCCCATTCATCCTTTCCTTAATTTGGATCAGTCATCATTTCCCCTTTATTGAAAAGCAGTCCCAAAGCATAACATTTCCACCCCCATGTTTCAATCATGGGTATGGTGTTCAATGGATGGAACCAAGCATTCCCCCCCTCTAAACACTACAAGGGGTGTTAATACCAATTATTTGGTCTTAATTGACCACATGAAATTCTTCCAATCCTCCTCTGGATCATCCAGAATGTCACTGGCTTACTTTAGACGGGCCTGGACATGTGTTGGCTTAACAAAAGGGGACCTTTGGAGGCCTACAGGATTTTAATCCATTATGACTTTGTGTATTAATAATTGTAATAGTATTAAAACGTCCCTGATATTCCAACTCACTACGGAGGCGTTGCCGAGATGGGGCTTGTTTTACACTCCACACAGGCAAGAGGGCTGATGTCAGCAACAGAAGCTGAGCCAGTATGCCCGATTCAAATTAAGTGCAGCATAAAATTTTAAACTGGAGAGGGCACTCTGCTGTCTGATTCTTGGAATAAAATTTATATTTTTACTAAAATATCAGAAAAAAAATTAGCTGAGATGTAGAAAGCACTATTAGACACTCATTAATACAGTTTGTAAGCAAAAAAAGTTGATTTGGAGATGAGTTGCAGTTAAAAGTAGAAGTAATAGGTCTGTGAGGGCCAGAATTCTTGTTTGTTGTAGGTGCTAAATATGTATTTTCTACACCATTACACACATAAAATTGTTAAAAATCATGCACTGTGATTCACTTGTTTACATTTTGTCTCTCACAGTTGAAGTTTACCTATAATATTTTCTTTTCTTACATATAGCTATAAGACAACTGTGATTTTACTCAAATATAAAAGACAACAGTAATAGGACAACAGTCGTCATATTTGCACAACCCACCAAGAGATTATCTGAGCCAGCAATTGATACAGTAGCGATGCTACATTGATTAATCATAAGTTACACTTCCTATACACTGCACCATGAAACAAGAAATCATCACAACGTTAATGCTATTGATTAAACGATACTCCGCTGTCATCCGTGCTTGGTCAAAAGAGTCACAGATATAGAAATAAAAGAGTTTTTATATTGATTGCTTTTATATCTCACAGCTCAGTAATGCCTCCCTGATGTTCAGACTAACCAAACAGCACGTGAGAAGGCTACATTAAAATGCGTTTGGCCTGTGCCAGAACAGAGCTTTAAAGGTCTCATGCAAAGATTTTATGTTAGTGTTGTAATGTAACTAACACCCCCCATGGCTATCAAACAGAGCCTCCACTATGAAGAAACTCCCAGTTTAAATCCTGCTTGTGTGTTTTTGGGTTGCATTATATTAGGGATAAACTGACAACAAGAAACCAACCTAAAAGGGGCTAAAGCTGACATTGACTCTATTTCTATTGTGTGAATTTTGTTACCTTTAATTAGCATTAAATCAGTGAAGTAAAAAAAGGGCATTTTAAAGCAAAGATAAATAAATAAGATGGCTGTCCGTTTGTCTTCTTCTGCTTAACCGGGGTCACTCGGAAAACCTCCCAAGAGAGGCGTCAAGCAGGCATCCTGAGCATATGGCTCCTCTCGATGTGGAGGAGCAGCAGCTGTTCTTTAAGCCCCCTCTGGATGGGAATAAAATGGAATGAATGTATGAAATGAAATATGTATCAGAGTTTTGTTTTCAAACTTAAACCTCAGACATTTTATCCAAAAAAGTACTTGTAGTTTTGTACTTGTTCTAAATCAGTGTTGTCTTTATTTGTAGATTGCATTGCAAAATCGTAATTTAACAAAATAAAAGTAAATTTAAATGTAATTTATTACATTTATTTTCATTTTTTATTTATTTTTAAACCGCAGCTGATATATACACATCTGATCTTTTTCGCTCCTCACTCAATGTTTTTTACCTGTGAACTTAAACATGAAATGACTCAAACTTGGAAACCCCTTATTAAATGATCATTTACCTTGCCATACATTAATTCTTCCTGTGTATCCCAAAAGGAGGCGCTGTTGAGCCGCAACAATAGCGCTACGTCACTCTGTCAGGGTCAGCTGTTGAGAGCCTATGGTGCGGTATCGCGAGAGCGGCGTAGCACAACCGCAGCGCTGGATGGCACTGGTGGTGGACGGATGAAGGAGGGGGCTGGATGCGCCCACGGCTCGCCCTCCCTTCCGTCTGATCACACGGTAGCACACGCGATCGGACGGGGACTGGCGGCGACAGCAGCCGGGGTGAGTAAAAACTGCTCAGGATGTTCTGGACGGACTCAGATGGACCGGACATGGTCTCTGATCTTCACTTTAGGGGGACAGAGTGGGTGTGTTTGTCTCTTTATGAGCTTTGGATTGAATATCCCAGATGTGTGTGATGCGCTCCAGATGTGCGCTCTGAAGATGAGGATTTTTTCCCCCTCCATCACTATATTCATGACTGTCCCTACTGTCACTAGCAGCATCATCATCATCAAGGATCAGAATTTATCACCAATCAGCTGCTGTCAGTTCTATTATTCCATCAGGTGGTGTGTGTGTGTGTATGAATGTGATCACCCTGAGACCATGACAGGCTTAAAAACTGTTACAGGAGTTATAGTCCAGGATGTCCCATCCTATAACTCACATGCGCTCTGGCCACCAGCCCCTGTGTGTTTAAAGGGTTTTGCACAGTGTTTGGTGGACTGTTCGCGGACTTGTTGATGGATGTTCGGGAGACACCGGCAGCCTCTTACCGCGACGGATTCGCGCTCCGCTCTCAGTACTCCCCCTCTCCTGTTCCCCTCTCCGAAGGGCCGATAGTGATTTAAAGTTGCGTGCTTTGATACACCTGATTGATGAATTTGGCCCAGCCAATAGCGCTGTCACATTATAGGGGAAGGTGACACAGCCTTGTGCCGCGTGCGCGCACACACGTGAGTACCCAACATAAATAAATAGATAAATAAATAAATAGGGAGACGCGTTGCCAGCATGGTTATTAAAAAACCGCTTTCATTTTGAAGAAAAGCGTCTCTTTGTGGCGCAAACGGACTGGGGTCTTAGACCCAGTGATGTCCGTGCAACACGAGTAATCCAAACCGCACACGCACGTGAGGATACGCAACACCTTCGCCCTTCAAACTGTGCTCAAATGTCGCCTCGACATTTAGGTTTGTAATTCCCGTCAGCTTCGGTTTTTGGGAAATGAAGCAGAAATTAGCCGAACTGTCCACTCATGGTGGGAGAGAAACGGTGCATATATGCAAAAGTATTTTGTTTTATCATATAAGCACAACCGTCCTGTCGTTTTGTTCGGCCTGGATAGATTGACGTGGCCTTAAAACATGTTTTGGAAATAAAAATCTGAAAAGTGTGGCTTGCACATTGTATTTAGCTCTCCTGACTCAATACTTTGTAGAACCTTTTTGGCCACTGTTAAAGCTGGACATCTCCACCAGGCTTCATCCTGATGCTGAATCGTTTGCTTTCTCTCTCTCTTTTGAAGCTCTGCCAGACAGGATGAAGAGCACTTTTTTACCTAAATGTTCCATCTCCCAGAGATTGTCAATTTGGTTTTTTGATGTGGACTTTGACTGGGCCACTCTAACACATGAATACGGTTGTAACCGACAGCTGTCTTTTGGTTCTCACTTGTGTAATTTTATTTTGTTTTGATGTCACTGCCATTAGGGTCCGCCCATGTTAGTTACTTCTTTTGTGTCAACCATCCTTAGTGTGTCTTTGTCCTGTTCTGTTAAATTTTGGGTTAGACTCCTATGGTGGCATTAGTCCTTCCCTGTAGGTTAGTTAGATCCTCTTTGTTCCCAATTTATCCTGTGCCCATTGTTCATCTTTCCCTTGGTTCCCTCCTTTGGATTCTGGCGATTGTCACTATCTGGTTTCCATGTTTCCATGTTCTCTCCCTGGTTTCTGTGTTGATTTCCCTCATGTCTCTCTGTGTGTTTCCCACTAAATAAATCCATATTTCCACACTCTGCCAAGGATCTGTTGCCATTTGGGTTCGCATCACAACCTCCATAAATGATAAATACGGTTTGACCTAAACCCTTTTGCTGTTGCTCTGCTTGTTGCTCTATTGAAAGTTGAACTTACATTTCATCCTTCCATCTTTTGCTGCTTGTAACAGGTTTCATAAATTGTCCTGTGTTTAGCTACATCCATCATGTCAGCTGTAGCTACTCTGTTGGGGCTTATCCTCCCCAGTGCATGATGCTGCCATCACTGTGATGCATTTTGTATTTAGGAAAGAACATTTTGATTTGGTGTCATCTTACCAGAGTTTCTTCTTCCACATGTTTGCTGTGTCCCCCTTAATGGCTGCAAATATAACTCCTTATAATTTTCTTTCAATAATGACTTTCTTCTTCCCACTCTTTTATAAAGGTCAAGTTTGGAGAGTGAACCGACAATAGCTACCCTGTCGACAGATTCTCCTGATTTACCTAAGCTGTGCGTTTCTGCAGCCCCTCTATGGTTACCACAGGCTAGGGTTAGGGTTAGGCCGCTTCTCTGATTAATGCCTTGCTTCCTCCCATAGAGATCTGTGCAATTCACACTGACCGGAGAATTGTTTTAGCCAGTACAATTTGAGTTTCCGCATTGTCGGCTGTCAATCATGCACATCACACAAACCTGTGAAGATGGGCCACACACACACACACCGCTCTGTGTCTTCCTGTTTACAGCCAGTTGCCATAAGAGCAGTCATGGAGAAGTCGGAGCAAACTTCTACTAAAATGTTAGACATTCCCTGGGTATCAAGGGCTTTATCAACTCTAGAAACGCCTGAAAAAATCCCGCCTTAGAAACTGGTTGGGATTTACATCAGATATGCATTTCAGCAATGCGGGTATCTTCGAATCTTAACAGGCATCAAAACCAGAACAGATTTGGAAACATTTCTGTTGAAGGTCAGACAGTCATGTATTTTAACAAAGAAAATCAATGTTCTACTTATGAAGTACACAATGACATGCTGTGAAATCAGAGGTGATGTGCATGCCAAACTGTACAGGTGGTGCTAGAGGGAGTGGCGCGGGGGGAGAGAGAAGGTATGTTTTGGGAGAGGCCTTGGTACGTTGGATTCAGTAAAATCTCAAAAACTCTGGACTGCAGCTTTGAGGCAGATAACCAGGTCTTGTTAAGCTAAAAATTGTCTCATTCTGGTTCCATTTTCAGATGATGAGGTGGTCGGAGCGCCATGAGACATGAATTAAAACATTCTGTTGACTGAAGAGATAAGAACCTCTTGGAAGGTCTGCGTCCTGGTACACCTGGGGTTAAACTAACACTGCTACATAAAGACCACTCCATACCCCCAATCAAACATGGTGGCGGTAGTCTGATGGTCTGGGCTGCTTTGCTTCTTCTCCCTACCCAGATGGCCCTGTAAAGGATCAGTTTGTGACTTTAAGCTCAAAGGCAGTTAGGCTTTGCAGAAAGTCATGAAAAACACACCAGCAATTCCACTTTGACTTTGTTGACGTGACCTAGTCAAAGCCCAGACTTCTGTTCGATTACCAAGCTGTGGCTTGATCAAAAACAGATTACTTTTTGTTATTTTTGGCTAAATAAATTAATGGTGGTTGAAGCAGTTTCACAAGCATCATTTAAACAGTTAAATGAGAAAACTACAACAGCAAATTTAACAAATGGAATCAAATAAAACCTTCTGATCCACCTTACCCTTTCTTTGGGCCATAAATGCATCCACATTAACATATCCGCTTTTCCAAATCTTTGTTTCACTCAAATTTAATAACAGCTTCACTCACACCAAAGAGTCAATTAAAACATCTTAAAATGTTAAAGCTGAATAGTGTCTATTTATAAATATGTTTGTAATGAGACAAATTCGCAGAGTACAATACTATGAGTGGTGGATAAGTGTGTTAGATGCTTCCCATCAAACATCAAGTCTTATCCTCACTGATGTTTTTATAAATTATAAGGATCGCCTAAGCTTTCACAATATCCAGCCATTCGCTTTTATAACAAGATGATATTTTATCCCTTTGTCATCATCATTATACAGAAGCAAACATGGTCTTTCCATAATAGGAATAAGTTGATACTGTGAAGGAAGCTGGGCAGCCTGTCTTGCCACCATAGTTTTCAATTCTACAGTGGAAATGTTTAAGGAAATATAGAATGTGGATCTTTATTCCTTGCAGACTCTCAGTCACGATGTGAAACATTTTAAAGTAAGGGATATTGAATTTTCTTACATTTGCTAATTGGTTTAAATCCTTGGAGTGTTTCCTATGCACTCCTCGTGTGTGACAGATCCTAAATTGAGCCTCCAGGGTGTTTGTTGACATTTAAGGTGAGCTGAGGTGTTTCGGACTCTGTGATATGGGTCCAGTTGCCATGATATGCAAAGGTTGAGAACAATAAAAGTATGCTCATACAACATTTCTACTGACCTTTAAAGCCAGCAGGGATGCAGTTTCCTTTTCTTGTAATTTATATGCTTTGACATGTATCTGTCCATTCACTGTGATGCCCTGACTATTCTGTTATTATTTTATTTTAGCTGATTTCTTCTTCTAAGACCCTGTTTTTAGTTATCTTGATTGTCTTATTTTGGTTGATTTTTTTCTTCCTCTTATCTTTTTAAATGTCTCTTTGTTATTCTCACAGTAGCCTTTTCTTTCTGTTTTTCTTGTTTCATTACTTTGCCTTTCTTTTTCAGTTTCCTTTAAGGGGTTTCTTTTGCTATCCAAGTTTCCTTCCCTCCTTTCCTTTCTTTTCCTTTCCTTTCCTTTCCTTTCCTTTTTCCTTTTCAGTTGCCTTCTGTCTTCACCTCATTGCTTTAGGAAAATCTCCTCTCCCTTTTTCTTGTTGTTCCCCTCTTTGTTTTCCCCTCCTCTCTCTGTGCCCTGACCTAAACTGGAAGAACCTCATGTTTCCCAGCATGCATTGTAAATAAGGCTGGTTATGTAATAGTCTAATATTAAGCAAATTTCCATGCCTTCTTTTGTGTGTTTCCTGCTAACATGATTAGCAGTGGACATGTGAAATGGGTGTAATTGGTTGCATTTGGTCAATGGTGTCCAACTGTGCATGCATGTCCGCAGCTTATGTGAGGAGTTTCTCATGTATGCTCCAGCGCTGCAGAGTCTCAGCAGGAAAATGACCTTGAAGCCACCCCCTCTTACAAATAGGGGCGCATGTAGCCAGCTGCCTGTGGATGGTTTTGCTTGTTCGCACAAACATGATTTTATATATCAGTTCAGGTGTAAAAACAGGAGGATAAAAGGAAGAGAGACACAGAGGAGATGATGCACTCTGGGCTCTCCCCATTGTCAACCAAGGCTATTTGAAGTTACACATAACTCAGTTATAGGGAAACTTCTGCATGTGCATGCATGGGGGTGTTTTTGGAAACTGAAAGAAAGAAACAAAGATGATTTGGGGACAAGGTGAAAATACAGGATTATAACAGAAAATAATTAAAATTTATGAAATGGGCATAAGAAAGAGATACAATTTATGATATCTTACTTTTACAGGTTTTAAAAGTGTACTTTTTGTATTGTATGGCAGCATGAGTGGAATGGAGACAGTGTGAGAGACAGGGTATTGTCCTCGGGGACAGTATCAGCTCTTTGTACGGCTTGCTTAACACTGGTGTCACCGTCACAAGTCACACTGACACACAGCAGGAACAGTGAAAGGCAGTGACTGTATCATCCAAAATGGTGTCAGATTATTTTCAGCTAACTCCGAGGTCAGTCGTTGAGTCGGTAAATATGGTCTTCTCTCCTACAGCAGCTAAAAAAATACAGTCAGCTCTGAAGCCTTAGGTTTTTAATACTGATAATGAACACTGGTGCATCTCAGTGAATTTGAATGAAAATACATTTATTTCAGTATTACAATTTAAAAAAATGCTAATTATCTGCATAAGCATTCGTTTCAGGTCATTTTGATGATTATGACTTACAGCTATTCATAAGATTTTAAAATGGAATATTTTAGAAAATATATATCTTGTATAGGGACTGATAAAAAACAAAACACAATTTCTAATACAGAAATATTATGGTATGGCCTCTACAGTTATGGTGAAGATTGCTGACCTGACAGTTTTCCAGCTGATAGTTAATGACATCCCCCACAGAGGGTAAGCCACAAAAGTCCACTGCTACAAAAATTGTATACAGTTTCCAGATATTCTAAAGGAAAGTTGTGTAGAAGGAAAAACGGTGATAAAGGTGAAAAGACAAATAAGATAACTATGCCCTCGAGAAGATGCTGAGCAAGAGTTTTGTGGAGAATCACCGTGTGTGGAGCGCAGTTGGAGCTTGAAGAGCCACCACACACTGATGTAACCAAAACATGTCCTACAACTGTCATTGCTGGTGTTAAATCATATACTGAAGCATTGTACTTTCTTTTCTTTTCTTTTTTTTTTTAGCAGGACTTGGCACCAGTCCATACTGGTAAATGTACCAGAGAGTACCTAGTTTAATGACCTTGTTATCATTGTGCTTGATTGGCCAGTCATCCTGGTTAACCTGATCCCAATTAAGAATTTATACGGTATAATCAAGAGGAAGATGAAGGCTACCTGAACCAGCAGCACAGACTAGCTGAAGGCGGAGCTTCTTTAACACCTTGGCAGTTCCATAAGTTTGATGGCACAGTGTCAGTGCTATGATTCATACAAAACAAGCCCTGATCAAGCATTGAGGGATGTATATTGTTTACTTCATAGGCTAACATTTCTGTGCTGAACATCCTCTTTTAGAAGTCTCATTTTATTTATTGTATTCCTAAAATAAATGGTCTTTTCTGTCAAATTCTGAATTATTTGGATGCGCCTACATATAAAGTCAGGATGAGGCCATATTTCAAGATTTAGTTTAAATGCGTACCACAAGTTTGGTTTTGTCACTCAACAGTTCTTTCAGGAAAATAACTGAAAAACATATCGATACGCTGATATAGTGATTTTTTATGTCACAGTGTTGTATTGATATTCAAAAGCCATGTATACATTTTTATTTATATTTTACGTTTTTGAATTTTAAGGGAAATATTTTGTTGTAAAATTAAAAGTACGACTACCAGTTTGTGGGTGTTTTTTACATTTGTTAATTCCAGTGGATAAACTAGATCTAGTAATAAAACGGGATGTGTTGTGTATGGAACAGGTTGGAGTGTGTAGAATGCTCTAACAGTTTTTTTGCAGTTAAAATCAGTTTTAAAAATCACACTGTATAGTCTTACTTATAGTATGCAATTAGAGATATCCCGATCAGCATTATAGGCCTCCGATCTGATTTTGAGTCCCCATCTGATATTTTCCCTTTGGTATTGAAACTTATAAAACTGAACTATATTTTTAGCAAGTAAATCAACATAACTTTTGATAAGATTAAATTAAGTAATTGGTACAGTATGATAAAGAAAAGTATTTCTGGCAGGCTATACAGTATGTGGCGTACATTATGCTGCCCTCCATTATCATGGAATTGCATTTACTCTATATGTTTGAGTAAATACATTGTTCTAAGTTTTGACGTTGCAGTATTATAATGATTTTTTACTATAAGCTGAAATATTTTATGCTCCTGAACTCAGCATAGATTTCCAGTGCTATTTGAATGCACCACAGATGCAGTTCAGCAAAGTTTAATTCAACGTCTGCCATTTTTTCTTCCTTGCTAGAGGAGCTAATGCATATTTGTTTAAGTTTGCCTGTATTAGAATTGTGTTTATTCTGCAATGCTAATTTGTGGTAATTAAGAGACCTTTGCACCACAAAGGTGTGAACTTAGTGTCAAATGAGAAATGAAGCACAGTTTGTGAACTATCAAATCTTGTGATGTTTGGTCGCAAAAAGGCATCTGTTGTTATAAGCCAAGTTTCCTGCTGACATTTCTAGCAGTTTGCAGAGAAAAATAATGTGCAAACTATCTGCCAAAGTATACTGTGTGCGTGTGAGCTGGTATGAGTTGGCCGCTCATATTATAGTGATTTGGATTCTGCTTGAAGCTTCTGTGAATTTGTCAAAAATTCTTTGGCAAAGATCTAAACCCAAAGCAGTGTTGAAGGAGGGTGAATTGAGGCGGTGTATCCAAAAACAGACTTCTGGAGGCTATTTTTACCAAGATGCTTTTCATCCTCTAAACGTTAGACAGACACTCCTTTCCCTCGTGTTTAATGCTGGGGGAAAAGTGCACCTCCTAGCAGAAGTCATTGTGCTGCTCAGAGCAGGTGTGAACAGTAAATGTTACAAAAGTCTGGACTAAAGTGTCTTCAGGTTACAAATGTATAACGATGTAATGTTAGGAAAAAATTTATTAGAACCGAAGCCCAAAAACCTTTAAGTTGTGTTGCTTAACAGTTTCATTCTCAATCACTTGTTTCAGTAAAACCTTTTCCAGACTCACAGACGGGCGTCAAATAGGGCTAATAGCAAGGCTGTGATAAGTGTTTGCCTCTTCCAGATAACTTTTGTTTTGCACTTTTTTCTCACACTTTAAATGTTTAAGATCATCATTTTAATTTTATTCCAGACAAAGTTTATTTCAGGAAATACATTTTGTTTTCAATTTTTTTTGGCCACATGTGAAAAGTATTTGCCCCACTCTGAGGAGTTGATCAAATTGCATTGTTGCATTTATTTACACTTTCAGGCAAATACCAGCTTTCATTTGTAATTTCCAGAAAAAGTGGTGCAGCTGCTCAGAGTGCAGGATTCAGGAGGATTATTCAGACATGCGTGAATTACACCAAAAACCACTCTGGTGGGCTTTTTTATGAGAAAATTACATTACAACGTGATTGCTGGCTCCCAAATTTTTTTTTTGCATGATATAGGACCTTTAATGGATGTATGCTGTATTCCCTGGACCAGTGATCTGAGGGGACTTTGGTCAATGGCTGACTTTTTGTGATATTGTTGATAGTTGATGTTGACAGTGTTGTTTTGCTTTTTTAAAGCATAGTAATTGTAATCCAGTGCTTTTCCCCTGCTTTTATGGGATCATAATTCAAAAGTTGAGATGCCTTATCATTTAAAGCAACACAGTTTTGTGCATCGGTCATCTGGGCTAAGCCCCTCATCTTCAATCCTAAATCCGCCCCTGCCATTAACCACATTACACGGGGAAAATCTCTTCAATATGTGGCTGCTGTCTGGGCTGCATCCCAAGTCGTCCAGAGCAGGGTCAGGGAATGTGATTGACTTGTGCCTTGACTCACTCTGGCTTCCACGAAGTGTCCTACATCAATACACATCATCATCATCACTCGCCAGCGCAGCGTGCAACAGAGTGTTCGTATGTGCTCCCTCAACCAGTTAAGCACAGTGTGTCTCTCTGTTAAATCACATGGTTCAGCTTTTCCCCCGCATGCCTGCTGCTTGGCCTATTTCCATGGTAACTAGCCGAAGATGTGGGGACACACTTACAACACATATGCATACACAGACACACACACACATATACACACACCTACGCAGTCCACATAAACAGCAGTTGTGAGACCTCGCCACTGCGATCTTGGTTGTGCGTGGCTGTCGAGTGTAGACAGGAAGTGTGATCACACACACTGCGAAGACTCAGTGGGGAACACAGCCATGCATACATGCACTGTGCTGAGACAGAGGCTTGGGATGTTGTACTGTGGAGAGAAAATGACACACATGGGCATCACAGTCAAATCCCTCTATAAATCTTCTGGCAAAGATAGATAGATAGACAGACAGACAGACAGACAGACAGTGCTCAAGTACCCGCAGCATCCATGTGGCCTTTGGCCTTTCGCCAGGATGATGCTGTGGTGTTAATGCAGCTCAGCTATCAGACAAGGGAGCTTTGCCAAAATCAGGGAGGCTATAGCGAAAGAAATGAAGTGTGGAAAGGAGGGTGGTGGGGGGACTGCGGACCTAACACATACTTCCCTGCGATGTTATGCAAGTTAAATCGCAAACATGTTTTCATCATCACACAAAAAGTTCAGAGGCCTAGCATGCTTGAACCACCATAAGCTCCTCATTTGGTCCCTGTGAACAGATTAAAATGTGATATAACTGACAAAAGCACCCACGATGAGTTGCTGGACATAGAAGCTGATTTACATAGTGTGCGCATTTGTCCTGAATACTTAGTTGAATGTAGCTGGGTTTTAAGGCATATTTCAACTTAATTATTAATTAGATGTGGGGTAAAGTGCATCCCCGGTATTAACGGGCTGCCCATGCCCGCTAATATCCGCAGATACTTGCAATTTCGGTGTAACCGCAGAAGCTAATGTTTACAGTCTTCCTTATTTTTCGTCTTGAGGGCAATCACTGCCAGGGGCATTTAAATGGTGCTCCTGGATTGGCTGGTTTACAAACACCAGCCCATAGCGAGTCAAATAGCAATAAATCAAAATATTCCTGCTTCCCAAACTGCATTTCCTTTGGAATATTTTAAATATCTGCTATGAAAACATCTACAAATAGGGTATTTTTTGCAAATAATTGAGAGTTTCATTCCACACTAAACCACAGATATGTGGAGGTCCACTCAACTCTTCAAGTTGTCTGCTTTTCTGACTGATTGAACAGATATTCAGTCTCATTTTATTTAGTGTCCATTCTGGGGCTAGACAGTAGTGTGATTGGTAGCCCTAACCTTATGTACAGCACACGTGGGCTCTGTGTATTATTTCCTGACGGTATGTTCCTGTAAAAATGCTACCATTGAGCAAGCATATTGAGTAAATTAGTCTAGACAATAGTTCTATGGCCTTGCAGAAAGAAGGCCCTGGGTTGGAATCCTGCCTAGGGCCTCGATGCATGGAGTTTATGTTCTTCTATGTTATGTTATGTTAAGTTATGTTCATGTTCTTCTTTCATGGATCGGTTCTATCTGGGTTCTCCTAAAGGCCAGTTTGTGTTTCTCCGTTTTGACGGAGAAGGATTGACGCAGTGCAATTATCCATCAACGCAAGCTTCTCTGTCACCTACACCTATTCGTCTCTGTTAATGGATAGTGTATTCCTGTGATTGGCCAGTTTCAGTAACAGCCAAAGAGCACTTCACCAAAACAGGGAAAATATAATGTGAGACATCCATGTTAGATTTTGAGGTTTGGATTACTAACAGAACTCCTAAATTTTTACAAGTCGGAATTGCTTTGTCATTGGCCATTCCAGTTGATATAGCTAACATACAACTTAAAAAATCCTAACGTTCCTGACATGTTGAGGAAATCAGGTCAGGAATGGGGCAAGGAAAGATACATAATTTTGCTTGGATCTCCAGTTTCCAAGAGAACACCATCGTGGAGTTGATAGCACCTACCAGACACACAACAGATGTGGGTGTTTTTTCCCAGTGCACTTTAACTCTCCTTTTGAGAACTGCTGTAGGAACTCAGTATGTTGCCGTTTGCTTGATGTTTGAGTCCTAACAAATTGCTCTTTGTGTCTTCCAGGTAAGAAAAAGAAGAGAAGAAACCACAGGGATCCCCACATGGAACTATACTGCAGATATACCAGAACCATTTTAATTTGATAGAATCTGTGAAAGGATTCTGTGGAACTGTTTTCCTGGTGTCAAACGCAAACTTATAATCCTACAGCACTAAGAACAGAAAAAACAACACAATCAGTGGCAAATATAAGTCGACCCCATTTAGTAAAAAAAAAAAAAAAACACAGCTGGACAGTAGGAGGGGTGTATGGGGACCCAATCCCGAGCCAAGACATCTCGCATCTCTTCAGTCCACTTCCTTCCTTCCACTCTTTCTGCTTTCTCCTGCTCAGTCTTTCTCCCATTCTACCTTTTTCTCTCTCATGGGAGTGACATAGAGGCTGTCGCTCTGTCTTCTGCTCCGCCCCTTTTCTTCATTCCTGTGGGAACAGGTAGTGATGTCGTGGAAGAGGAACTACTTTGCCTCGGGTGGTGGAGCGGCTGGCGGGGTGCAGGGGCTGGTGACCCCGAGAACCATGACATCCATCGCTCCAAGCAAAGGCCTGAGCAACGAGCCAGGACAGAACAGCTGCTTCCTCAACAGTGCCCTACAGGTCAGTTGGGAAAACTCACAAGTACAGACCACCTTTAACCTAAAGTATAGGTTTAAAATGAGACCTTAAGGATTTGCATTTAATCCAGATGTAAAAAAAAAAAATAGTTGTTAGCTTAGTTAAATAATTTCTACAACTTTTGAAGCAATTTTTACTGTCCCCTTTGCAATAGTATTTAGTCCTTTTGTGATTTAGGACCCCCTGAGTCAATACTTTCCCGAATCATCTTTTGCTTCAATTACAGCTTCATATCTTTTGGTGTTCTCTTTCATAACATTCCTTTCGATGTCTCACTATGGGATACCCCCCTCTAAGAATTCCTCTGAAGCATTATCTCATAGCACCAATCCTGATTAGCTGGTGATTGTGACGTCAAAGTCACATGCTTCTACAAAAAACATGTGTTCGTATGTACAGCCTTTCAAGACAAACACCTCTTCTCACTTCAGTGGTAGCTTTGTCGCCCGCTAGCTAGCTAGCTAAACAGTTCATAGACTGGTTGAGGCACACTTATACAGTCTCCACATACCAGTGCGACTTTTTTATTTTCTCTGTGCACGGCCCCCGTCCCTCGGTTAAACATACCATAAAACTTTGTCATATAAGATGGTGTTGCTCCTGGCTTTGGTGTCAGCAAAACAGGGCGGCGATATACAGGCGCTCACTGTGTAACCATCCTGTATGCAGTTTGCACCAGGAGATAAGAGGATGTCTCTGAAGCCCAACCCGGCCTTTGTGCCTAAAGTGGTGGGCTCTTTTTCTCCTGTTGTTCTAACAGCTTTCTCACTGCCGTCTTTTTCCTCACCTGAAGGGGCAAAACAAACATGGTGACCATAGAGGAGATAATTACAATTATCATCTTTTTCTGTTGATTACAACAGAAAAAGATGGCAGAAGTGAAGCAGAACATATATACGACCATATTTACACCTATTAATGCTTATATCTTTTTGCTTAAAAAATTACAAAAATATTAATGCACAGTGGCTTCAACAAGTAACTTTAATTTGATTATTGGAATGGAAATATGAACGTGTTAGATTAGTCATTACTAAAAAGGGGTCATATTAGGAGTAATATGCTACTAGGTAATGCGTTATCGGCATCTCTAACAATAAGCATCCGTATACAGCAACTTTCAATTTGTACCACTAAGTTTACCTCAGATTAGATTTAGATCTGAACTTTGACTACAATATTGTAACACCGGCTTTGATCTGAATCATTTCGGTGTATGTTTGGTTTCATCCTGCTGAAAGTAAATAACTTTTAACCCAGTCTCAAGCCTTTTGCTGTTCATAACAGTTTTTTATTTTTTTTATTTGCATCAACCTGCATTTACCTCCATATAGTGGGAAAAAAAATGTTTGGTAGCCACTGATTGTGAAAGTTGTCCTATTTTAAAAGATCAGATAGGTTTATTGTTTTCATCATAGATACACTTAAATTTTAAGAGACATGATGTAGAAAAGTATAGGAAATCCCATTGTATGATTGGATGAAAATAAGTATTTAGTTCTTAAGCTCCTACAAACAATCACAAATTCTTGCCCTTACAGACCTGTTACTTCTTCTTTAAGAAGCTCTTGTGTCTTCTACCTGTATTAATGGTACCTGTTTGAACTCGTTATCTGTATAAAAGACACCTGTCCACACCTTTAAACAATCAGACTCCAACCTCCACCAGGACCAGAGCACTGTCCAAGTACACCAGAGATAAGACTGTACACTCGCACAAGACTGGGATGATCCAATCCACAAAAGGCAAACAGTTTGGTGGGAAGAGATATTCTGTTGGCGCATTTCTTAGAAAATTGAATAAATACAAGATCACTGGCAATCTTACTAGACCTGATGCTCCATGCAAGATCTCACCTTGTGGAATACACTTGATTTTCACAACAGAGAGGAATCAGCCCAGAACTACGCGGGGGGACTGGTCAATGACCGGAAGAGAGCTGGGACCACAATAACAAAGGTTATCATTACTGGATTGAAATTCTGCCGCGCTTGATAGGTCCCCCCGCTTAAGCCAGCACATGTCAAGGCCTTTTTAACCTTTTCCAGAGCCCATCTGGATGATCCAGAGGAGAATTGGGAGAATGCCATGAGGTAGATTAGACGTAAATGGAACCCTTTGGTATAAATGCCACTCACCATGTTTGGAGGGGCAAGAACGCTGAGTTGCATCCCAAAACACCATACCCACTTCTGAAACATGATCTCTATCAAGGAAAGGATGAATTTGGCCATTTATTGCGAGATTTGGGGCAAAAATCTCCATCCATCAGTGGGATGACAGGTTGTTGGATCTTCCAGAATAAGGAATGGTTATGTACAACGAATTTGAAGGTTCTAAAGTGGCCTAGACATCTTCCAGATCTCAATCCATTAGAGAATCTGATCGATTTGGAGTCAAAAGTCTGTGTTGCCCGGCGATGGACCCAAACATCACAGTTGTAGAGAAGATCTGCATGGGAGAATGGCCCAAAATGCCAGCTACAGTATTTGAAAACCTGGTGAAGAACTACAGGAAACATTTGACCTCTCTGTCATTGCCAAAGTTACATTATAAAGTAATGTGAACTTTTATATACCAAATACTTATTTTCTTCACCATTATACAAATAATTTGCCTAAGAATCACAATGTGATTTCCAGGATTTATTTAATTATTTTATATTCTATCTCTTGCAGTTGAATTTACTTATGATGAAAACTACAGACCTCTCTCATCTTTTTAAGTAGGACCACTTGCACAGTCGATGGCTACCAAATACCTTTTTGCCTCACCCTATGTATCTATAAACTTCTCAGAAGACAAGCCTCCCTGCAGCATAATGCTGCCACCACCTTGTTTCACAACAGTGAAGGTGTGTTCAAGGTGATTTGCAGTATAAGTTTTTTCCACAAACAGCATTTTGGATTTCCAACAATAAAATAAACATTGGGTCTCATCTGACCAGAGCACCGTCTTTTGTGTTTGCTGTGTCCCTTTCACGGAATGTGGCTTGTGGCTATTTTTCAACAATGGCACTTTGACTCTTAGTCTGCCATATAAAACCTCTGTTTAAAGTTTGTTTTTGTAATGTGACCAAACATGAGAAAGAGGTATGAACACTTCTACAAGGCAAGATACTGTATTTTGAATGTGTTTTATTGGTCTGCGCTAATATGCACAACACTGGCACTTAACTGTCAAAGTTGTGCTGCCCTGCTCATCTGCTCCTAAAACATTGCAGTGAACTGCAATCAAAGGGCAACAGAGGTTGGATTACGGCAACGTCACCGTGTTTTGGTGGAGTTTGGCTCATGCTGACCTCAGCCTGAACATCCAGTATGTGTTTGCTGAGATGCCAACTCTGCACTGATCACACAGACAAAGAAAAAGACCCTATTGCCTCCTTCCAATACTTCCAGCTGGCTCACACTGCACACACACACAAATACATACTGAAACGCCTCTTGACTATTGGCTTGAAAAAGAGAGAGGGGAAGATGGGAGAGAGGTTGGAGTAAGCTGAAGAGGGATTGGGCAGAAGCTTAGGGAGAGTTGAAGAGAACAGAGGGGTGTAGATGCAAAGAGTAAAAGTTGCAGACTGCAGAGAGGAGGAGAAGAAGAAGCGGGGATGAGGAGTATACAATATGATAAAAACGAGGAGAAGACTTCAGGGGATAATGCTGTGAGGAAAAGAGGAATTAAGGACTCCAGTAAGGTAAGAGGAAAAAGGCGCAGGAAGAGAGATAGACATGAACAGAAAGGAGAGTGAGATGAAAAGACAAAGTGGAGGACATAATGAAGAAACATGCAAAGTAGCTCCTGCAGAGTGAGAATTGGGCCACCTCAAGGACACATGTAGACGCCCAAATACACATATGGAGGGGACTGCATATTTATCTGGACACAGATGAGCAGGGATAAACTCAGGGACAGAACTAAACTGCTTTTGGCAAGGCTTTTTATTGTGAGCGTGCGTGTGGGTGTGTGTGTGTGTGTGTGCGTGCATTTTTTGCTTTTTTATGACAGTTTTTCACGCTTAATCTTGGAATATTGTTCAATGCTAGAAAAGTTAAAATTACCTAAACCACCTGGTTAATAGTGAACAATAAGAATACATTTATGGTAAAATGTTTAAAAAGTGCTTGTTTTGTTTAAAAAACTGAGACTAATGCAAATATTCAGGGATTAACAAGACATCTGTCTCATGAAACAAGATGTTGCATGGATTTATTTTGGGATTCACAACAATAGGATGAGACAAAACACCAGTATTTTTGGGAAAACAAAGAACAGCATTTTTCTTTTCACAGTGTTTGTACAGGTTAAATGCTAAAGCCAATTTCTGATGAAATTTCAGACCTGATTCGACAATGGTGTTCATGGTAGGGCTGTGTTGAAAAAATTCTGAATATTCTGAAAGCATTCTTATAAAAACTCTGAATTTGGATCGATTCACAAGTTCAAAAATCGGTTTGTTTAACATAGTTTGCCTTTTTTTTACAGCTAAAATATGAATAAAAAATCCAAACAGTCATTTTAATGCTTAGTTCTAAAAGTGTTAATATCGTTTTTTCCTGGTAAACTGTTACTCACCCAGTGTTAAGTCATTGAATTAGAGGCATAGAATTAAGATAACAGATAAAACAAAATTGTTTATAATAGCATTGACCAATATCTATCTTGAACTTGATGAGGTTGATTCAAATCGAAACGAGATAATTGATTTTAACTACTGAGATTCGGAATTAAATCGATTCTACTAATTTGAATCGATACCCAGTCCTACTTTATAGTGTTTTCAGTTAAAGCTGTTTTTATTATCTGAGTGGCAGCAACTTCTGAGCTGAATGAAAATGACGGGATGTGAATAATTGTAAGCCTAACTATGGTAGCACCCATCTTAAGTTTAGTTGTTTGTTTTCAAAATAAGAGTTAATACCTAACAAATGAAAAAATCTTACATCTAAGTGTGAGTCACATTCAGATAGGTGGTGACAACTTGTGTAAAAGATTAATGCAGCCCTTGTCGCAAGCATACTTTGTTTGAAACCTTTTTTTATGATAGGCTGCACAATATTGTGTTTAAATGAAGGACATTTTTTTTGGAAAACTTAAGAATGCACAATTTTTTTTCCCATTTTCCCAAACACAGGAATTTATAAGTTTAAAACTGTGTTATAAGCTATAAACCGGGGTGTAAAATGATTCAGTGCAGATTTGGTCAATCTACAGTGTGTATTGCAGTGTTTATTTTTGCTAAAAAAACAGCATCTTTACTTGGTTTGTGTTTCAGAAAGAGGTTGAAAGTCCCATGGATCTTGAACTTTGTTTTAAAGAATTTAAAGAATTTCAGTTCAAGCATGTCTGACTTATAATTAATTTCTAATAGGAGGCTCCAAACAGGGTCGGTACCAGCTGACCATTAGCTAGTTGCAGTATCCTCTACATGTTTGACATTTCTCATCTTGCACTATTTCTTGTTTTCCACTGAGTTCAAAAAATTCAGTCATACAAGAGTTTAAAAGTGATCGAGGCTTCTTTAATGGTTCTGTAAGTTTTGTGCATTTTCTTCCAATAAAACGAGCAGTTTTTATTGAATGGTAAATGGCCAGCGTTTGTATAGTGCTTTTTCAGTCAGAAGACCACAAAGTGCTTTACAATACAATAAGTTATTCACCCTTTCAAACTTATTTACATGCTGATTAGTCAACACAACAGGTTAAATTTGGGAACTACTTTTTCTCCCTTTTATTTCCAGGAAACATAAATATAGTGTACACTTGGCTACCTCATTTACCCCTTTACTAACAGCAACTGCAAAGCACTTTGTAAATTCAGACAGTGATGAGAAATCACATTTTCCTTTATACCATTCCTTTGGTTTAAAGTACTTTTAATGAGAAAATGCTGCGATAGCTATAGTTTTCTGCACCTATATGAACCCTCGGTCCCAAATGTTGCTTAATGCTGCAAGTCAGCTGGCTGAAATAAAGCTACCACTTTTACAATATCAGCTTTTCAGAAATATTTCTGGTTGTGCAAAACATATACAGTTTGTGGTTTTAAATCAAAGGAGTGTGACCCACCGCTTCTATTCAGGCAATGTAAAGCTGCAGAATTGAAGCTATAAAGAGCATGTCTGTTTAGCAGCTGACTGAAACCTGTTGGCAACAGCAGATAAACTATTTAGAAAGCTACAATCAGCTTCTTTGGCTTATATTACTTTAATAAGAACATCCATCCATACATTTTCTGAACCGCTTATTCCTCCAGGGGTCGCGGGGGGGCTGGTGCCTACCTCCAGCTGTCAACGGGCGAGAGGCGGGCGAGAGGCGGGTTACACCCTGGACAGGTCACCGGTCCATCACAGTTTAATAAGAACAAAAATAGAAAAAAAATATACAGTTCTGCCCACAAATACTTTAAAGCTACTACTACTACTTTTTTGTTCTGATTATGATTTAAAAAATGCAGCAAATTACTATTTTAATTTAATGTAACTCTATTTTAACTATATAATGCTCCAACATGATTGGATTTAGTGTAAATGTATGACGCTCTGTGGCCCACTGGGCCCCCCCTGGGCTAGGAAGTTAACCCACTTCTGCTGCAGTGGAGCTGCTGTGAGGCAGCATCAGCATCAGCACCACAGCAGCAGAGCTCTGTGAGAAACTGAGGAAAAATACTAGCAGGTAAAATTTACATACATGCTCAGCAATCTTTTGTTTAATACAGCCAAAAATTACAACAGCCAGAGGGAGTGTGGTACAAAGTTGGCTGGCTTTCATGGATCAGAAACACATGGGTTTTACTGATCAGGCAGAAGTGTTTGCTTCTTTGTCTGACTGTTACAGCAATATGCACAACCCTGCATTCATTCACATTCGTTTAGCGTTTTTTTTTCTGCAGTGTTTTGTGCAATATTTTATTATTTAAAGCATACAGTAATTTACTTCATTTAAAGTTTAGCCATCATGTGATTAACATGTTCTTGGCTATGTTTGAACAGGTTTTTCTGCAGTTATAATGATGCAGTTGAATGATATGAAATATAAAATAGTGTGGCAGTGGACTAGATCATAGAAGAATGCTTCAAAGTCATTTATGTAATGCTGCAGTTGCCTGCAATGAAGAAAAAAAATACTACAGTGTAGGTAACTTTCCACTATGTGACAAAGCAAAATGGTTTAGTGTTGATTATGGTTCAGGTTCAGGCTGGAGGTGGTTGTGGCTGAAGCTTATCTTTGCTGATGCTAGCAGATGAGGAACATTTATTTTATCCCTGGTCTAATGCAGAGTGAGAGCCAACTTTGCACAGTGATCAGATGGGTAAGAATCACCAATTAACCAGGCAGCCATCTTTAATAATGGGAAATGTGCAACTTGACAGAAAAAAGCCCCTTCAGAAGTAAAGGGGATAACCTACCGTTTTTCTGATCACTAAATTAATAGATTGCGGCATATCTCTATTGTTATTACATACTGTACATTACAAAGCACTTCTAGGTGAAACATCAAAAACAAAGTAGTGCATGGTTTTAAAGTGAAAAAGACAATGAAAAACTATTATGATATTATTTGCAAACAAACTCTTTAAAGTGTGGTTTGCATTTGCATTTACTATTCCTGAGTGCATACTTTAGTTTACAGCAATTCAAATCTGCAAAATAAGATTGTAGTCCATTCTTTTTTTTAAAGTAGCCTAACACGAGTCAGACTGAATAGAGAGCATTCATCATTAGCAATTTTTTTTAAACCTTGACACGCTTCGAAGTTGTTCTTGACTTAGCTAGACTTGGTTTTGGCTAGTCTAACATCTAAAGGTGACACCCAGTCTCAAATATTTAGCAGTCTCCAGTGTAAGATTTTCTGTTTTCACATATTAAAAATTTAGCCTATCTTCTTTATTTCAGTAGTGTGTAACTGCTAATGTTCACTGAGAAATGGTTTATTAGAGTCTAAAAACTACTAACTGTTGTTTTATTTGTTATTAATAGTGACTTTCAGCTTACCTAGTCATTTTAGTTCTAGTTGAATCCTTTCAAATCTTACTTTTTTTGTAAAAAAAAGGATATGTAATTGAGAGTTATCATTGATGGAAATCAAAATCTTCCCAACACTATATTTGGCAAATTGACTCCCTCTTGAGGTTCCTTCTCCTCCTATGTTCTGCCACTTGATGTAGCTACTTATCCTGTTTCATTTGAAATCCTTGTAAAAAACACAAGATATGTAAATATAAAAAATATTTGGTTGTGGAATCAGAATTAGCAAAAACAACTGGTTGTTTTTTCCCCTAAATTATAGCTATGCTTAAGAAAAACAAGTGCAAAAATATATCAACCATTAATGTGTTACTCAAGTATTGGGTTGATATTAAAACCATCCTAAAGGGGATATAATAAATCAAGTTGCAAAGCTAAAGGGAATGGCATGCTCATGGCATAGGCACAAAGTTAGCTTTGTACATAAACAGAAAAATTATATTTTAGTATGTTAAATCCAGTTAGTTATGATCTATAAAATGTTTAAATTAATTACTGTTTGAGATTAATGACTGTCCTCTGATTGCATGCAGATGTTGAAATTGAATTACAATTGCATTGCATTTCCCAACAATTCTGATTAGCTTCCTGTCACATACTGAAAAAAAAATCTGTCCCCCACAACATGACACTTCCACCTCCATGCTACACCATGTGAAAGGCATTTTCACGGTGATCTGCAACATTAGTTTTCTGCCACAGATTTTGCTTCTCGAAAGAAAGAAGGAAAGTAAGAAAGAAAGAAAGAAAGAAAGAAAGAAAGAAACTTTGGCTACATCTGCCAACACAAACAGCTGAAAAACAGGGCCTACACTGTTTGGATTTTTATCTGTAAAATAAAAACTTTATCATTTAAAAAATGGACATTGGTGGTTCTAATGTTAGATCTAAGTGTATCTGGCATGAAAACTTTTTCAATAAAATTAAGGTTTAAGTAATTGGAAGCCAAATATAAATATAGAAATATATTGCGGTTTAACTTATATGATAAGCTTTATATCTTATTATCAGCAGGTGGGATGAAGCAGTGGTAGATTAGTTGTTCCAATATGAAGGAAACAAAAGATGAGTTATTTCGATGACCTAATGACTAATGTCATTCAGTTATTCAAATACATTGTTCTTATATTGATCCTTAAGCTTGGAAATTTCCTACATTTCTTGGTTACAAAACAAAAGTTTTAGAGGCTTGCAGGTGGTGCATAAATGCAGCTGCTTGTATTTGAATATACACCGGGAAACGTGAGCACATTTCCCTGGTACTGACATCCCTTCGCTGATTACCTTGTCAGGTTCATGAAGATTTAAAGGTTTTGTTGCTAGCATACAAGGCTTTAAATGTTTTGGCACCTTCATTGCTGATCTCCCTAAGATCTCAGGGCACTGTCCTTTTAAAAGTTCCCAAAACCAGATGTAAAAGTATTTGGGAGCGTGCCTTTTCCTTTTCCTGCCACATCTTTGTGGAATAATGTACCTCAAGAAACGCTAAGTTAAAGACCCACCTGTTCTAATGTGTCCTAATTTCAGGCTTATTTTTATAGTTTTTTATGGTTGTACCCTTTTGTTTTATATATTTTAAGTTGCATTTTTTGCTCTTTATTGTTTTTAATTATTTTCTTATAACAGTATCTAGCTGTTCAGCACTTTCTTTGAAGGTACTTTATAAATAAAGTTATTATTATTATTATTATTATTATTATTATTATTATTATTATTATTATTATTATTATGTATTTATTTGATTATTTTTCAAACTCACTGTTAGAAAAGCTTTAAAAAAGCTCATACAAAATTGAAGGACTTGAATCTGAAGACTTAGTTGCGGCACTGACAGCAGTATCTTTAATAATCAAACTGAAATGAAAAGAGACTATATTGCCTCATGTTGTAATATGAGAGCAGAACAGTAGGAACAGGACATACAGGGCAGAGGTCAGCAGCCAATGGCAGTATGAGTCAGGTGTTGTAGTGCTGATTAGACTTTAAAATGTTACAGAATGTGATGGAAATTTTAGTAGTTTGAATCTGAGCCTTGTTTCTTTATTTAAATAAAATAGTTAAGCTTTTCTGAAGTTAAAAATAACTTAAAAAGGAAGTGAATAACTAAAGAAAATTAATCTTGTAGTAGTTTGTTTCCTTGTAAATACTAAATATTTTGCCTAAAATGCTGAAATATCAGGAAGACATGTTTTTTTGTTTCTCTGAATCCCATTCTAAAAAGTGTTTATTAATTGTTATATTTTTCTGTATTTTTTGTGTGATGTTGATGTGTTTGGACTATGGGTTCCTTTGATAATGTTTCTCTGCAACCTTCCTTGAACCTTTGATCTACTTGGGCAGTTTTTTTGTGCTTTGACTTGGCATCAGAAGCTTTTACAGGAGTGTGGCTGCAGTCTGGTGACAGGGCCGAGTACAGAATGTGATTAAAAACGGTGCAATCAGACTAATACATTGTTAATCTTGAATTGTTGCATAGCAGTTAGGTTTAAAAGAAACAGACTACCACTCCAAACTGTGTGAAAATTTCTAGGTGGAGTAGATTTAGAATAGAATATAATAGAATAGAATACACATATGTAGAAGATGTGCAGTAGGGAAATTTACTCCCACTGCTGACGTGATCAAGAGAGCCCCCATCCAGAGAGTTGAGTTCTGATTGAACTACAATTGGAGAAATCTTGATTTTAAAACTTTGTCTAAAGTAACATTTGTAGTTCCAGTCTCCAGTGTGGCAACAGAGCATGGTCTTAGCCTCCATTATGCACTAGCAGGAGCTAATAGCAGCTCAATGCACAGTGTTCAGGCCACATCAGAGGAAATGTTAGTAACTAATACACATGGCTTATTATTGGAGCCTCTTGGAGTTTATATTCAGTCGCGCTCAGTGTTTATCCATATAGCGGGAGTGAGGCGCGGTGAGTGCTGCCTTTAAATAAGTCATTATCTGCCACACAACTCCTTCATTTAACCATGTTTTGTTATCAATAGTTAGCACTACTTCCCTTGGAGTTCATAAGTTTCTGAGGTGCTCTGGTGTAAGCTTCTGGGTGTTTTACAGGCTTTTAATTCAACCGATTCCAAGTTACACTAACCGTTGATTTCAATGACATTTCAGCTGTCCGCCATTACAGCTGTAGTCCACGTAAGTTACGGAAAGGGAGCCTGTAGAAGCTGTTCTTAGCCCTATTGGTCATTCAATTAGTGCAATTTGGAAACATGCAAACGCAAACCATGTTGATGTCTTGAGTAGCAAGTTCTGTCAAGCCAACCGGCATACAGTACAGGGTGTTAATCGTGCTAATACTACAACCCGGATAGAGCACGGTGGTGTAATCACGTGACAGTGTAGTTGTATTATTGCCTCTAAATCACCCTGGAACAGAACAAAGAAACTCTTCCAATATGCTCTAAACTCAGAGGGGAGTAGTGCTAACTATTCATAAGTTAATATTGGTTAAATGAAGGAACCCCAAAATTAACCAAAGAGGAGCACCTATGTTCTAGTTATTGGATGCAATTATTAAAGCCTTGGTTTTGCACGAAAAGGCTACAATCAAATGAAATATGCAATTTGTTTTAGATGTGATGAGAGCTATCATGAGGTGAGCTTGTCTAAGATCAAACTTACAGTATATTTTTCATTTGACAATTGTTTCAAAAGTTCACTCCTAACCTTGAAATAGGCAGATATTATTTAACAATGATCTGGAGAGGGAGTTAAAGCTGTTTGCACAAACACTATTTAAAAATATGGAAGGGTTGATCAGAAAAGTAAACCTCTGGATATGTGCTGATGAAGAGAAGGAAGTAGAGATGGTGCACTATCCTTGTTGTTGCTGCATTGCTGTGCAGGGGCACGACTGAATTCACTACAGTCAGAGAAGGAGTTCAAATAACCAAGAGGAAGCAACTGAACATATAACACTGAGGTCAGCATGCAGTGTGTCATCCTGTGCTTGCTAACTTGTGACGTTCAGGCCAAAATACATTCCGCACTGACACCTTAACTGCATGCTTATAATTTGCTAATGTCGTTTAAAGCCTAAGGGACAATCTAACGTCAATATTATCTTTCAGCTGACTAAATGAATGTGGTAATAGCTCTTTCCTTTCGATTTTGCGCCAGAGAGAGACAAGGGATTCTCTTCTTTTCTATATCTTCATCATGCTTTGTCTGTCTTGCACACCTTCTTTTCCACTTCTTGCTATGCAGATCTGACACTCTGTTGAATGGGTTTTTTTTAAACAAAAAATATAAAAAGGTTTTTATATTATTTTGTGAAACGTAAAGCAAAACAATTTCAGAAATGCCCTGAGAAGAGTTGCTGGTATTAGAATAAGATGCAATAAATATAATTTTCTTAAAACTGAGACTGTATGCAGTTTATGACATTAAGCTTTCTGTCGTTCGCTGCGGTACCCACATCACATAATCGGCACCGTTCCCCCTCTGGGAAGATTAAACTAATCGAGCCCAATCAAGAAAGCTCCGCACACGAAGCAGATGCATGGGGCTGAGGTTGCCATGGCGATACCTGAATCCAAAAGTGGAGAGGTAACAGAAGGGTTCTTCGCAACAGCTGAAACGGCCTGTTCAAGCTCAAATGTCAACCAGAAATATCAGAGCAGCCTCAGCACTGTGAAACCAACACGCATCCATGCGGAAAGTTTGTTTCTATTTTTGCACTTGAAGGTGAACATCACACTCCCTAGTTTTGATGATATTCATACAGTTTGGATTATTTCTGAGCCAACCTCTTACGATTTGCACACCTGGACAATAGAATGGCTTTTATTGGCTGTACTGTCTGATTCCAGTGCCTTTTTTAATAGTTATTGCTACAGTTTTGCTATATACATTAAAAACATTTTGATGATTGCTGAACGAACTCTGAAGTTTTTATGTTATGGGATACATAGTCTCCAGGACGACTCACCAACGTGGAAAAAGAAATCCTGGACCAAAAGAGCTGAGAATGCTCCATCTGTGCCCCAAAAAAGGAACAGATGGAAAATGGAAAACTGGTTTTATTACCACTGATATAAGCAAACTGATAAAAGCAACAACAACAAAAAGACGATAAAACATGCCTTTGAAAGACAAAGCTCGTCTCAGAAAGTTGCAGTACAAAATCCAAAGAAGTAGTAATTCATTATATATTAAAGCTAGTCAGCACAACTGGGTAATATTTATTTAAACACATTTTAATTCTATCCATCCATCCATTTTTTAACCGCTTAATCCTTAATGGGCCACGGGGGGGCTGGTGCCTATCTCCAGCTGTCAACGGTTGAGAGGCGGGGTACACCCTGGACAGGTCGCCAGTCCATTACAGCAAAAATATATATAATATATAAAAATATAAAATCAAAATCAAAATTTCAATATAATGTTATTTTCTTTCATTTCTCCTTTTTTCTTTACTTCTTTTTCGTTTAATTTTCTTTTATTTCGTATCAAACTTTTTAATACTGTGGACATAGTCCAAAGATGGTAGACTGATTTGTTTAGAGCAAAATAAACAGTTTCATGATACTTTCTTGTAACACAGAATTTTAAAAAAAATATAAAAAACTGCTTTACATTACTCAGTCTAACAAGAAAAGTTTATTTAATCCAGATTTTAAAAACAGAATAACAATATTGTTTGTGCTAACAATTATTTTTTTTCTGCCTACATACTTTTGAAAGCTACACATTTATAGGTCATCCAACTGTCACAGCAGTATATATGGTGTATAAAAATGACAAGATATGGCATAATTTTAGAATTGTTATACTATAAATATTGTTAGAGTTGACTATCAGGAAGGCGGATGTCAAATCAAATTAAAAGTGTGCAGACTGGCTAATGACTGACAGCGAACCTTTCCATCTTTTATGGCAGTGAGCCTTTTAAATTTATACTCCCTGGTGTATCTGTGCTGACACTGGAAATTATTTATTTTTGCTCTACTTTTCTCATATAAGCTACACATTTTGTAGCTGAGCTAGCTCCAGTCCTCAACGGCTGGTGTCTTGCAACTTTTTGATGTGTCCCAAGCCCAACACACTTTCATCAATGAACTGAATCACAAATCAGTCAAGTTCTACAGAGTCCTGTGATATAGGATATTTCCATGAAGATGTAGATAAGGATAGGGATGATTCAGTCTCCGTTGGAGTTTTAACATATTTATTTCAACGGAGCAAATGGTTCCCCACTCCAACATAGCGTCTCTCTCCTGCCTGTCTGCTACTGCTGCTGCCTGTGTGAGTATGTTAAATAAGCTCCCGCTTTGACAGAATAAGATAACAGCTATGTCCTTCAACTACATCAGAGTAGGTAAAATGACTCTCCAGCATTCTGGGATATTCCCCTGCTGCTCTTACTAATAATTACTAATCACCAAAAAGAACTAACCTTGAAATAATTATTCCACTACACCTGCTAGTGACCTAATTATTCAGTTGATTGTTCAGTTCTTTTAGCAGGCTCAGTGTGGACTTGCATTGTTGCTCCAATGGACTGCTACTAACTCAAAAATGTTTCTATGGACTGTAACTCCAAATTTTTGGAGAAAATGTATGCATCCATAATTTCTTCTTTTTTTTTGTAGCGCATATCTAAAATATTCAAAAGAAAAATCAGCTTACTGAGCTGAAATATAGGCACATATGATACTTAAAGGGGTCATGACACCAAATATTTAACAGTAAAACAAAATGAAAAAAAACCCCCATCTTATTTAACAGTTTAGTTTGCCATCTTCAATTCATAACACCATTCTAACTTAAGTGAGCCCCAAAGTTATTTTTCTTGGCTCACTGTGTGCGCCTCAACTTAGCTACATTGTTGCTGTATTAATTGACTCTTTAGACCCTTCTATTGACTCTTCATTTCAAAAATTCAACTAGTGACAAATCTTGAGACTTTTTAGGTGTTATTCTCAACTGCCAATTATATACTTGGTGCTAATTAGCTGTACCCACGAAAGAAGATATAAGAAAGACTATAGCTTCTGTGGTAGTTCTTAGATGGTTTCCACTGTGCATCTTAATGCATATAAAGGTATATTAACCATATATATATTTTTTATAAATTACTAATAAAAAACCAGGTTGACCAAAGTGCTGTACATCAAATACAAAATTAAAGGAAACAATACAGGGGCACTAAAAAAAAAATGCATTTGGCCAACTTGTTTTCATATGCTTAACACATTAAGCTATATCTCATCTCATGGTTATTAGTAATTATTGCCCCTACTAGTATGTCAGTTCCATTGGCTGACATAGATTAATACAACTCAACGGACCGTGCTGATTCATCTCTATGAAGTCGACAACCAGTGTTGGGCATCTTATATTAAAAAAGTAATTTGTTATTGTTACAAATAACTTTTTCCAAAAAGTAATTGAGTTAGTAACTCAGTTACTTCACTGTAAAAGTAATTAGTTACTCACCAAAGTGACTGACATTATTTATATAACACATTTACGTTCTATAATATCTATTTGGTAAAACATGTTTATACCTGAATGAAGAATAATAAAGGATTTACTGAAAACTAAACCCACCACCTTAAGGAGAAAGTAGCAATGCAGCTGATTTATTAGTGCAGTTCTCACTGTGACGTTGTAGGCAGTGTCTGCTTTAATGAAACATATGTCCGCCTAAGTTTCTTACAGCATGTAGACAGCAAGAGCACTCAGAGTATCTGCCCACTCAACAAATCATCATCATATTTGCAGTGGCGTCATCATCACCGACAACTGCGCTCTCTCCCTGCAACTGAAGTGTGACTATCAGAAAGCCTGACACCGCTGCGCTTCATTCAGCCACATTGTAGTAACACGCCACTTTGCATCCTCAGTAACGGTAATGGTAATGGCATTGTAACAATATTACTCAGTTACCTAAAAAATAGCGCTGTTAGTAACGCGTACGGAATACCAAGGCAACACCAGAGGATCTCTTGATCCACTGTATCGAACGCAGTGGTCAAGTCCAAAAGCACCAAGGCCCTAATGTAGCCATAATCATTAGACAGCAAAATATCATTTACAACACTCATCAAACTTGAAAACCTCAGGAATCTTGAGCTGATCCAGGAATGCTTTCAATTGATTGAAAACAATAGTTTGAGGGAGCTTGGAAATCAGACAACAGTTTGAAGGGTCATTTAGTGTTTAATCTACTAAAATAAACTGTTATAAGCATTTATTTGCAGATTTTAGCAATTTAAAGGTAACTGTGGCACTTTACCCCGCAAATAGTAATACAAAAAAATTGGTCTGGGACGGACACTACAGGGACCCAAAAATTAATTCAAAATCTTTGCATCTCTTTTGGATAAATGGCTCCCACTTTCTCAACTTCATGAGGTCTTTCAGAAAAGGTTGTGCACTGTCCTTTACCATGTTTATAGAGAACCGGATAACATAGCTGTTTGGCATAGTTTGCGTGAGGTAAAAATGAAAGGTGTTTTGTTAGATGCTCAAGACAAAAATTCTGAAACTGTTCTTCACATCTCAGCTTGTTACAGGAAAGGTATTTGTATATTATCCCATGACATCATTGCCTGAATATGGCAGCAGTGAATATTTTCAACTTCTGACTAATTAAAAGTAATTTAAAAAATGCAACAACATATTTTATATGTTTCCTTTTGTAATTCAATATTTGAACTTGCTTGTTTTTGTTTCATTTGTTGATGCTCATTTAAATTGCTTTGTGATTTATAAAAAAAGAGAGAGAGCACTTATGCCTCAATTTTTCTGATTGCTGTGCACCTGCAGACATAACCAGACCGAATGTGACGTAACCCTGGAAACCATGAGCCTTTCATGTAATGAAAGAAAAGACGACTTCATAGAAACAAACAGTTCCAACAGGCAGCTATTTTGGAAACTCCCCCAGGTGGCTATTTTGGGTGGGCCATCCTTTTGAATAAAAAGGATGTTTTAGAGTCTGAGAGGATGTATGTGTGCTTCTCTCAAATTAGGCTTCCAGCAATGTTTTTTCTGACTATTCATTCTGGAAGAGGTTTAAAGACTCAATCTGTCTTTTAAGAATTTGACAGGTGTGTGTCCCCTCTTTTGTTTTTTTATGACATAAGGCATTATCACACAATCGGAGGTCAGTGTTCATCATCAGTTTTCAAATTAAATATATTACCACAGAACATTTGGAGTCTGTCTTCTGTGAGCCTGAACACATCTGTTTGCTTCTCTCCTGTTGGCTGTGCTCTGTGCTCTGTGCTGTGATTTAATCTGGACAAATTCTGAATGTAGCTCCCGTCATTTATATAAACTTTCTCTTCAGCTTCCAGATATAATACCAAAAACCTTCAGATATTTGATTCTAAATTGTCTACTGAAACAACATTTTTTATTCATGTCACTTTCAAAGATATTCCTATTTTAAAACTGGTAAATCTGGATTTTTTTGAAACACATAATCTGACTAATATTTTGGCAATTCGTATGTATGATTGTCAGAAAAGTTAAAATAGAAGTATGTCTCAAAGTCTGTATCCTGGTACAACAAAGTTTCAGAAAGTGAAGGTATCCAAAAACTGCAAATTATTTCCATTAAACCATACATTTTGGTTTTAAGCGCCTTAAATTGTATGCCAGAGAAAGTGGTGACACTAGCAGTCCAGCGCCTACCTCGCATGTAGTTGCGCACTGCCAGTCAGCTGGGTGAGATAACGGTTCTAGACTTTTCACTTACTTGCTTTCCTTACTTTGGGATGGTGGATGCTTGACATTTAAAGCGAAGCCTAATAAGTAAGTGATCACTTGCGGGCTGTGTTCAAGTATTTTACATTTACTTTGTGTATGGCAAGTTAATCTTTTAATATAAATAAATAAATAATGTCTGGTGAAAAAAATAGTTAGCCCCTTACTTATTTTATCTGTTTTTTATTTTGTCACTCTTAACTGTGCCTATGTAAAAATATAATTGCCTCCTACACCTAATTACCAGTTGACCACCCTTGGCAGTAGGAGCTGCCATCCACTGTTTGCAATAACTGGAGTATCTTCCATCGCTGTGAGGGAATTTTACCCCCTTCTTTTTTGCTGAATTGTTTCTATTCAGCCACACTTAAAAGTTTAATGTGCACAGTAAAAGTGTTTAACACGTCTCAGCATCTCAATCGCATATAAGTCCAAACTTTGAATAGGGCCTTCCAAAACCTTTTTTTTTCTTCCCTTAGCTAGTCAGAGTTAGACTTGTCGGTAGGCTTCATATCATTGTTCTGCACTCAAGTTTAATAAGATTCCTTGGTCCTATGTAGGGATGCACCAATACCGATACTTTATTTATTTACTGTATTGTGTCAGTTTAAGTTAACCGATACGATCAAATGATATTCAAAATGTGTCAACTCTGCAATAATTTCACAGAAAATGTTTATTTTTCACTAGAAGTATTTTAATCTAATCTAATTAATTTATTTTATAATTCACCATTATTTGTTGTAACAAGCAGAGAAGAAAATAAAACCTGTCTTCAAATTCATTGTATGAATCAAGTATCAGTATTGGTACTCTGTATTGGCAAGTACTCAAATCCAAGTATCCGTATCGTATCGGTTTGAAAAAAGTTGTATTGTTGCATCCCTGGTTCTACAAGTGAGGCTGTGGTTAATCACAATTCAATAATAATTTAACAAAGTGAGAAATTACCTTTTTATAAAGAACCAGGTTTTTGCAGGAAAAGTTTTAGACTTTCTTAATCTTAACCCTCCCAAAATGCTATCTAAAATATACAAAACATTAAATAGAATAGATGAATCAATAGCCCTTCCTATTTTAAAATGGGAGATGGACTTGTCCATCTCATTTGACAGAAACCTCTGGTCTCAGATTTCCTTAAGAACCTTTAAATTTCTTAAAAATCCTAATCTACGATTAAGACAATATAAAATCCTTCATACAGTGCATTATAAAGGCCAACGGATGTTCAAGATGGGTTTTACGCCATCTAATACCTGTTTACAATGTACAAGCAATCTACCAGACAATTATACTCATGCTCTTTGGTTCTGCCCACCTGTCAAGAAATATTGGTACCAGATATGTGAAGACCCATAAAAGTGTCTGAAATGTAATATCAAACCTTCTCCCACAGTTTGCTTGCTGGGAAATTTAGATGAAGTTACCATGGATACAAAGTCTATGCAATTATTTCACATTGCCTTATGCATCGCTAAGAAAAATATCCTCTTGAACTGGAAAAATAAAAATACTCTGAATATTAATCAATATAGAGATCTCCTTCTGGATTACATTGGTCTAGAAACGGCTTCTGCCTCCACATCTGATCAATCTTTCTGGTCTCCTTTGATCAGTTCCATCACCTAGTGGGGTCGGTCCCTTGATTTTGTTCTGTGGGACACAGTTGCCGATGTTGAGTTTAAGGGTTGGTGGTAACTGCTAAGGGTCCTCGGGGTTGGGTCCGCTTGCGGTTGGGGCGGTAGGTGCCGTGAATCTCGCCTGGGGTGGGACTTTGGGGGCTTTGTGTGGTGACTCCTAGTGGCTGCATGCGGTGCCTTAGGGGGGGTCGTGCTGGCGGACATTGGTTACTGGCCTGGTGCTGTGCTGCTCTGGGGGTGGTCTGGACTGGGCCTGGGGCTCTGGGGCGGCGTGCCCCCTGGCCTATGGCTCTGGCCAGGGCTTGGTTGGTGGGGGGACCGGTTCTTGTCGCTGGCTCCGCGATGGCCCCTTGCCACGCCGGGGTGTCAGCGGTTGGCCGCGGCGGGTGGCCGGCATCTCTGGGCCCGATCAGTCAAATTGGCACTGGACATGGCTCCTGGGTCTTGGTCCAAGCACTCTGCGGGGTGCTGGGGTGGGAACCCTTTGGCCGGTGCTGATTGGCCTCCACGGTGGACTGACCGGGTGGTGGGGTGTGGGCTGGTTGGTGGGGATGCTGGGTTCGTTTGCCTCCCGGCCATCGGGCGGTAGTAGCAAGGCTGGAGGGTGTCGGCCTGGGGGGGTTGGCCGCCTGGGGCTTCGGTCCGCTCACGTGCCCGGTGCGGCATGTCTGGGGTATCCGAATTGGTGCTGCGCCGGGTTCCGGCCTCAGTACGGGGGTCCTCGGGACGCTGGCGGTGCTTGGGGCCTCTCTTGTGGACGGGAAGGCTTTTACCATCTAGCACAGGCGCTCTCCCAAACGGGGTGCGCTTGGGACGCGGGGCGGGGGGGGATTGTACGGGGGGAGGGTGGCCTAAACTCAGCCTGGGTGTCTAGTGTCCTGTGTTTTGTTAGTAGTTTGAATGTTGGGATGGATTTAGGTCTGCCCCTGGGGTGGGGGCGGGCGGATGGCCTGGGCCCCCATGGGGCTTGGAGGGGTCGCTGCCGTGGGCCCCGACTTCACATGCTGGGGCCTCCCACCCCTGGTGGATCGGCTGAACTGGGGTGCCTATTGGGGTCAGCAGGGGAGCTGGCTCCCTGGGGTTGGCATCGTGTCACCCGAGTTATTTCCTCCCAATCCCCATTTGCCTCTGTCCACCTGCTCCTTCATTCTACCATTCACAAGGCCTTGGGACGTGGGCACGTCACTGGGGTGCAGGATGGAGTTTCTGTCTTCGCTACCTGGTGGCGGCCTGGGTCCCAATTTTATTGAGCAACTTAGACACTTACACTTGCAACATTTACATGACACACGCACATGTAGGGACCTGGCGGTGGGTGCGCCTCGCACTGGCGGCGGGGCCCCTTATAAGGGGCCTCACCTGTGATGCCGGTACCCACTGTTTAAATGCACCTAGACACTGAGGGCCCGGGAAGGGAGATGGGGGTACCTGGCAGTATTCCCATGTCCCACCCCTCTGTTTTAAGTGCACATTAGAACAACGCGCAACAACACCACAATTGAGCAGGGGGAGAGAGGCTGGGGGTCTTTCCCCACCCCTGTTCGTTGGACCATCAGGGGTTGGAGCCCGGGTAGATTATCAGGCCGTCCGGGACCTAGGCTGGAGGGCTACTCTTGCCGGGGTGGGTGCCTTGGCGGTCTGCTTGTCCCCGTCCTGGTGGGCAAGGGGTCCGTCTCCCGGGTGCAGGGGCAGGGTACTCTATCGGGGCGTCTGTCCCTGGGCCTGGGAGTATAGAGTATGTATGGGGTGTATGAATGAGTATACAGCGTCCTTTTTTCGTGTGTCCTGTATATGTAAGAATGTGTGCGCATGAGAGGGAGGGTACGTATGAGTGTCTCTCTCTGTCTATGTCTACTTGTCAGGTTGGGAGTTTGGCTGCCCTCTGGCCTGGTGCATCTTCTTCCCCTCCGTCATTCCCCGTCGGTGATGGATGCTCCTGCCCGCTGGTCGATGATGGCTCTCAATGCCTGGGGTCCCGGTTGCGGCCCGGCTCGGTCCTGATGCATGTCTGGCTGGTCCTGGGTGGGCCGGTGTGTCGGGCGGCCGCTGTTTCGGGCCGACATCCTCCTTGGATTGACTGGGGCACCTCTTATGGGGGTGCCGGGGTTGTAAAGTAGGTTGGTGCCGTCCGGTGGATCGGTGGGGACCTTGCCCGGCGCCCAAGCTCCTGCCGGTTCCTTAAATTCTGCTGCCTGTTCGGTTCATCTGGGGGGGCTGTCCGGCATTGGCTGGGCCCCAGATCTTGGTGCTCTGCGTGGTGCGGGATCTGGACCCGGGAGCTGGTAGAACTGGATGTCCAGGTGCTGGCTGGGCGTGGCCTGGGGAGGGCGTACATCCGCTGTGGCTTTTACTGTGGCTCCCTGGCGTGTGGGGGGGACCGGGTTGTTGGCGGTGGGTATTGGTCCGGGGTGGCGGTGTGTATTGTCCGTCGGTCGGCTGCGGGTCCCTCCTGCCCGGCGGCAGCGGCGGGGGATCCCTCTCGGCGGGTCCCTGGTCGGGGCCCTGCTGGGGGGCGGGGTGCCCCTGATCCCCTTGGCCTCCGGGTCCTGTTCAGGGCCAGCCCTGGCCCTGAACAGGACTTGCATGGAGAAACCTTATTCAGACCTGCATGCTCGCACACACACATAGGTGTGGGGACATTGGTGTGGACGGACATATCTTGAGCTGAGGTAATCGTCATTACTTAGCTTTTACCAGGAGCTTACCAGAAACATCAGTATTGTGTTCATTAATCCATGCTTGTGTGTAGTGAATGTGCAATTCTTAGTTTTTATTACTTGATCTGAAGTATTGGTGTAGTTCTGTTTAGTTCGTTGTTTTTGTTTGTTTTGTTTTACCGCTACTCTGCCATCCGGCAGAGGTGGAGGACTGGGATGTTTTCTTGTGTTCTTTGTTTGCCTCCCTGTCTTGTGTCGTCAGTTCGCGCCTCTGCTGGTGCGGTATCTTTTCTTCCATTCTTCCTTGTTGTCTCGGTTTCGTGTCCATGACTTTAGGAAATTGAACCCTCAGTAATCACTAATAAAGATTTTTTAATACATATACATCAAGTGGAGTATTACAGCAAAGCTGTAATACTCTGCTTTGGAAAGTAAATCTGTTGGGCTTGTACTTGGTACTCAGACACCAATTCTGAAAAAAAAAATAATACAATTTTAAAAAGTATCAGGTTGTTTAATCCAAATCCATCCATCCATCCATTTTCTTTACCGCTTAATCCTTAATGGGTCACGGGGGGTGCTGGTGCCTATCTCCAGCTGTCAATGGGCGAGAGGCAGGGTACACCCTGGACAGGTTGCCAGTCCATCACAGGGCAGGACAAACAGGACAAACAACCATGCACACACTCACACCTAAGGACAATTTGGTGACATCAATTAACCTGACATTCATGTTTTTGGACTGTGGGAGGAAGCCGGAGTACCCGGAGGGAACCCACGCATGCACGGGGAGAACATGCAAACTCCATGCAGAAAGGCCCTGGGCCGGGATATGAACCCACAACCTTCTTGCTGCAAGGCAACAGTGCTAACCACTGCGCCACCGTGCAGCCTTAATCCAAATCATAATATGAAAAAGGCATTTTTTACTAACTCAGGTTATTTTCGTTTGAAATTATTTTTTTCATTATCTGATACATTGACAAACCAAAATATAAATTGCAATGCACTGCTGAATAAAATATAGAATTGCAAAAAAGTTTCTTGCAAGTTAATAAATCCTGTTAAAGCCGATTCATCCTCAGGGGGAATTCTAATCTGTGTGACATGAAGAATGTAGTAAATTATTTATTTAGTCTTATGGGAAGAAAAATTCAACATAAAGTTTCAGTTGGCTCCATGAATAAAATTAACTTATGTTTATATCTTTCAGGTTCTGTGGCATCTTGACATCTTTAGGAGAAGCTTTCGACAGCTGACCACTCACAAATGCATGGAGGACTCATGTATCTTCTGCGCTCTAAAGGTACAAACACTGACCGATGTTTGTCTAAATGATCTGAATAGTGTCTTCCATGTAAAATTTACTTAGGTATTTTTGGGGATTTAGTAAAATGTTTAATCCAAGTAAAAACAGACACAAATAACCAGTTTTGTTACAGTAGTAGCCTAATAAAAAACAAGACACAATTTTACCACAGAGCCTAAATTTTCTAAGTTTTATCTTGCATTTTGGAAGCAACAAGCTATTAAAAAGGTTCTTGGAACAAAGAAGAGAACTGTGGAAAGCCTTTTTACTCAAATAAACCCCCATAATGGCCCCTACTTTTGGTGGGTGTGACGTTCTTACCTTATAAGAATGAGTCAAAATTGAAAACAAAAAGTATATTGTGATTTTATTTTTCAAACAGAAAACTGCTGTAATAAAGTTATAACATTTAGTTATCGCTATTATTGTTATTTTTCTGAATAGACTAAAGGTGCAATATGCAATAAACACAGCTAAATTGTATAGTCATTTTAATGTAAGTTTACTTATTGCAGTGATTATCATCCTCTTTGATGTTCTTCGCTATTTTATAGAATCACACAGATATATCAAGCTGATATTAGTATTAGCTTATATATTTTTTCGGGCTACCAGCTTGCTTTACCTTATAGTTTTGTGCTGAACAGAGGTTTTTGAAATATTCACAGCAGCCTGAAGTGCAATGGGTGGCACTCGCGCATGTATATGTTTCTTGTGATTGGAAATGTTTTTTTTCGCTTTTATTGTGAAATAAAGTGTGATACCCTACATTCAGCCAGCATAACATGATGCTTGCCCATGTCTAATATGGATCGTAACATACAGTATGTTCAAAAACATGTTTTAAAATTTTAACTTGCACCTGGCTGGTGGAATTAGGTATAAATACAACAGTGTTACAGAAACAGTTTATGTGGCAATTTAAAGAAGCATGGTTGCTTCAAACTTAGAATAGTTTTGAAACAGTCTGTCTCTCAATTAAAGCACATTATAGAAAATAACATTAGATTAAAAAAATAACAAAAGATTGTCAGAAAGAAATTAGTGGACTTTCTTGCTAGGGGGAAAAAACCCAAAACAGTTGTTTTGCTTGTTTAGGCAAATAATATTTTGAAGAATCGATGAGAGCACTTAAATATTGTCATTCATAGAGATTATCTCCTCAAAATCTATATTTGCTCTTTTGAAAATTGACCATGTTATGAACCGAAACCTGATCTATCAAACTAATTCTGCTCTTAAATTCTGAGTTCGTCTGATATATTTTTGCTGGTCGAAGCTTGGGTTTGGTGTCTATTTCATAGGAATTTAATCAACGGAGAAGTTCTTTAACCTGACTCCTTGCGCAGAGGTTTAGTCACAGTGGTTTATATCTGCAAAAAAAAATCACACTTATGAATATAATCTAACATGAGGGATGTCTGGTTCTACTTCTGTTATGTGTCATATTCATATTCCTTAATCTTTTACTTTTGTCTTTTATTCCAGATTATCTTTTACTCCACTGACACCTCAAACACAACAAAAAGTAGACTAGAATTCCAACAAAAAGTCTAAGACAGCCCCTTAATACATTTACAAGCAACTTTTTTTGTTTTAAACACACTTTCGTATGATGCAGAACCCATTGTTGTTCATACCTCTAGCAAATGTGGATTTCAAATAGTTTTTATTCAACCACAAAATGAGCAAGCATTTCTGTTTTTTTAATCAACTTATGTATATACATTTTATACAAAAAATTAATGTATATACATTTTATAAAAAAATTTAATGTCAAATATCTTCTCAGTACTCAACGGACAAAACTTTATCAGTATTTCTGCAGTCAGACACTTTCCACAGGCGTTTTCACTATTTGTCTATAATGATGAGGTCAAAGTCTTTGGGGTCAGAAAGCTCCCTCCACAGAATCTGCATATGATTCAAGTACGGTCTCTGGCTTTGTCTCTCCAAAACCTTATTTTTACTTCTAGTTAGAACAATCCATCAATCGTTTGTACCTGCTTGTACTTGCTGGTTCTTATCTCCAGTAGTCATTAGGCGGGCGGCTGGTTACACCCTAAACAAGTTACCAATTCATCACAGGACAAAAAAAAATACACAAACACAGGACAATTTGGAGATATTCAATAAATTACATGCAGCAAGACCCCATGCTGGGATTTGAACCCAGATCCTACTGTTAAGCTCTTTAGAAGACATTTGCTGACAAAATCAGAAAATGACTATTAATACATTCTGACTTTTCTGTAATAGATCGAAACTATTGCAAACGCAACATCCCAGTTATCTGATCTTCACTTCGATAATCTCCATCTGAGTTTTATTCATCAGGAAGAAACTCTTTCAAAGTAGATGAAATTGTTTCAGTCCTAAATCATTCCATCAGAGAGTTTGTTAACAAAACAAAAAAAGGCCATTATTTTCCATATAAAAACTCACAGTTGATGTCTATTCCATTGGTTTTTACTTCTAGAAGTGTGATAAGATTATGTGTTTATTCAGATCAGTTTTAGTCGTTTCATTCCCGCCCAAAAAGCCTACCAACCCGAATTCACTGTCGATTATCTTGGTTTCATCAGGGGTCATAATCTATCACATTTTACAGATGTCCACTCAGCGAAATGGGGATCGGAACCAAAATGAACAATAAAAGTGTAATACAAAGGGTTCAGATAAAATACAGTTGAATTAAGTGTATCTGAGGATTGTGCATTTTTAGTTTGCTTGTACCTTTTGCATATTCATATTTATCTTGCTGTTTTATTATTGTTATAAAAGTATCAATGTTAGAAAACAAATTCACCTATGCCTGTTTTCTCTAAAGACCTACTAAAAGTGTAGAAGCCTGTTGAATCATTCAATCAATCAATCAATCAATCAATCAAACTTTATGTATAAAGCGCTTTTCAAACTACATAGCTTCGAAAAGTGCTTTACAGATTAAAATGACCCCACAAACCCCTGATTATTATCCTTGTAAAAACTACTAAAACGTCCATCTCTTTCAAAGAAAATGATGAAGCATGGTTTAAAACTTTTGCACATTGCCATGGCATCTCAGCAGTCCAGAAGATGAAGATCTGTAACCTCTTGACGCCTTCCTAATGAACAGGCTTAATGCAGCCCCGCTCCAGGCATTTGTTGCATCAGCGCCATTATACATGTGTCGTATCCTAAAAGTGTGTAATGCGCCGCGATGTCGATGTGTGTGCTCCGTCTCCACCGCCTCCCTGTAATTAATTGGCCTGACTGGAAGCGCTGAGCCAGCACATCCCACACTGGGACGCTGAAATAAGAAACACACAAATCTCACTCTGCACTCCTGCCACGCAACCTAGGATCCTCCCGCTCTCTCTGCACACGTACAGGATGTGAAGCCAGCAGCCCGTCAGTCAGCTGCGGGTGCAGAAATGAAAGGTTGTGTCCCGTGTTTTCCTGTCAGGTTTCATTAACCGTCCTGCCAGCTATCGGCTGCAACGCTGCTCCCGACAGACTGTTTGGAGTTGATTAAAGCATCCGAATAACCAAGCCAGACATCCACCAAATTGGCTTCAATGGGGTGTTACATTTTTAAACAACCTCTTTAAAGATGCAGAAACAAAAATTAAGGTTTATGTTTTACTTTACTTTGGGCTGATTTGCAGCAGACTGCATCATGCTTTGTAGTGGAGATAACTTCAGAGGATGCTGGTAGCTATCCCTCAAGAAAATCACTGCAACAATTTATCTCTCTCAGCAGCACAACACTTACACACACTCACACACAAACACTCTTGGATGCAGATACCTGAGCACGCATTGCAATAACCAGGAAAAAGAATGAAGAAAGGGAACGGAAGAATGGGAAACAGGAGGAAAGAACGTAGAAAGATGAATGAACATTGGAGAGGGTGCTGATTGTTTCTGTTTCCACACTCGGACATGTGCGCACACACTTAAACACACCCCTCTTACTCACTCACTCCGCCCCCTCTTTTCCTTCACTCCTCCCTCCCTCTCTCTGTAGGGTCTATTCCCCCTCCATTCTCCTTGGCGCAATGCTGCAGTCAGCACAGACACCATATCTTACACATACACACAATATTGCTCACACTTTTCCTTTTTCCTCTCTTCTCTCTCTCTCTCTTTCTCTCTCTCTCTCTCACACATACATACACACTCCTCTCAGTCAGCAGCACAACTGCATTACCTTTGCCTTTGCCAACACTCGGCTTGCACTCACTCTGATGATGCCTATTGTTTGAGACCTTATTTACACCATTATGATCACAGCCATTTTGGTGAACTGCTTCTAGAATGCCACCCGAAATAATTTCTACTGAACTTAAAACAATGGTAATAATCAGTTTTGTGGAAGGAAATTACGTATTGTGGCGCACCACAACTTTCCGTTGTCCTGTAGTTCAGTTGGTGTTGATTAAACGAGCTGATCGGATCTAGCTGTGTCGTCCTTTCTTTCCTCCACAATATCACGATTTTATCACACTTTCCCTGCTTAAAAATAACCATTAAGCTTGAACAAGAACATAACTGAGCGCTTAAACAGACTTGTGGAAGCTTAATCACTTATGCCAAGTAGATAAAGCTACATCTCAGTAGTTGCCCATGGAGTTTAGTTTCGGCCAGTTTGCTAGAATATCAGACACACTAATACCTTAGTTATATGAGTCGGTTTTTGGTACATTCAGCAGGTGCTAAGTCATTTTGGAAAACACAATCAGGATTTCGGACTTGATAAAACAGCGATTCTACACTGCCAGATGATATGGCTACATCTAAGCTTTTGTAATTTGGACATAGCTCCCAACTCTTCCTCCAGACTCTGAAACTTGAACTTTGATTTGAATGGAGGACTTAAGGCCACTGTGCAGGAATCCATTCCTTCTCAGGCCATGAAGGCTGTCTCTGACATAGGGCTGGATGATGAAGGGAAAAAAAAGGATATTGATAAAGAGAAAAATATTATGCTTTACTTTAATGAACTTATTTTAGTAAAGATCGCACAAAAACTGAACGGAATTTAATCTCTTATTCAAACACCTTTTTTTTATACCATAACTGAGGATTGTAAGACGCAAACTTAAAACAAGACAACAGACCTGAGTGACATCACTAAATACGGACAAAGAAAAGATCAGTGTTATAAACCAATAATATTTGCAGGCTTATTCATATGTTCTTTTTCTTTTAAAGCTTTTATTACACTATTTTATTAATGGCTCAGATATGTAGTCTAGGTTGTGTGGCAGATAAATCTGATTCTAATTCAGTACAGTTACTGAAGCTAAAGCTAACAAGCTCCTCACTGTTGGTTGAGTGTACTCAAAACAATGGAGCCAAGTCCAGTGATTAAGGGTTGAGATTAGCAGCTCTTCCCAGCTACGTTGGTATTTTTGAAAGCGTTTTCACTACGGAGGACGTGGAGGGGTACATTTTTAAATTTCCAGGTTTTGTTAGCAGCACGGTCTGGGGTGTTATGCTTGTCTCTGCACAACCGTGACAGCAGCAGTGGGCCTTGAAAGATAGGCCTACTTTGCTGACCATACTATTTGTGTTTTATTTTGTTCATTATTGTTAGGTTTAATTTTGAAGTCTGTTGCCTATCAGTGCAAAATGGACGCAACCTGCAGCCGGTGAACTACTGATAAATTTTTTTTCAGGACAATTTCGTCCACCTCTCCGAGCTGCAACATCTTTTATGGTTAAAGTAATTTGCTCTCTTTTGTGGTTTGAGAGGAGTGAGGGCTTGGTGATGAACTGTACCTGGGTCTACCTTTGGGATTGGTTTGGAGTAATGACTGTAGTAATAAGATACCGGATAGATTATAATGAAGGAAGGAAGGAAGGGCAACTTTTTTTATCTTTTTTTTTTTCAATTAAATTTTCTTTTTTTTCAATTAAATTAAATTCACTTTTTTATATAGTGCCAATTCAAGACAAATGTAATCTCAAGGCACTTTACAACAAAAGTAATTTCAATACAATTATTCAAACATTCCAATCAGTTAAAAGTTTTCTATGTAAAGAATCCCAGCAGATTGTGATGTGTCATCGACGTGAGGTCGTGGCCAGATCATACAGACTCCAACCTCAGCAATTTATTCTTAACTTATTATCGACCCTTTTTTTATCGCACCACATGTCTATCAATTATTTTATGTTGTTATTAAATTATCGTCCAGTCCTCCTCTGACATAGTCTTTAGCTTAAGAGTGGCTGAATACAATGAATGTAACTAGTAAAGAAAACAATTACACTATTTTATCAAGGGACATAACGTGAAGGTAGCATTAAAATTCATATAGAATACACTGTAAATGTTAACTGAATGAAAGCTATTCAGTTCAGTTTTTCATTATTTTTTATTATTATTTTTTCATTATTTTTTTTACCTCTGGATGATGGACTAAAATAGACCTACTGTGGACAGAAAGAGTTGACACATCAGTGCTGACAAACTGCGACTGTGTGTGAATATTTTTCCCTTGATATAGTGTTTTTAAAAGCCCTCAGGACACAGAGAGGACCTGCTGCTTTTCAGACCAGCCATCTCATCAGCAGCTGAATCCACCGCTGCGACAGAAAAACCAGCGGAGGACCGACCGCTGTGCGGATACGTCAAGCCAATTTAGGGTTATTTCTGTCCCAAGCTCAAGTTTAGTCCTTTTCCCAAATAAAAACGATATTTAATGAATGTATTTTTCCCAGAAAAAACCTCTTGCTGAAAAGTAGGTCATTTTTATCCTTTGGCAAACTGGAGAAAGTTGATTACCCTTTCATCTGTCCTTGCTTTGGTGCTGCTCCATCCAGCTATAGTGAAAAAGTCACTCTCATTGCTTTTTTTTTAGGTCTGTTAGGTACCCACTTATCCTTGCAAGGTTGAGGTCAGTTTTACAGAGAGGTGCAAATTTTTACCATTACCTTGAGTTTAAATTGGTGAAGTCATTCACTATTAACTAAGATTTGTAGAGCCTACTTTCTCAGTAAAGCTCATGCTGTTTCACTAATTTCCAACAAACCGGGTATCTGCCTTCTAAGGAATAGTCTATGACACTTTTTCTGTGGAGTTAGTCAGACTGAGCCCAAAGAAATTCGGTCATCAAGTTTTAACCCACCAGTTTTTCAATTGACAATAATGACATGTAAATAATTAAATAGATTGATTTAACTTTAAATAGAAACAACATTTGCTCCATTAATGCTACCATTTGTTGATATCAGGTGCTGGGCTTTTGCCTTAAAACACCACTTCTCATTGCAGTTTTGATTTTGTTCTGAAGCTGAATCCTCTCTCTGCTGCTACACTGGAGACTGAATTACAGTTTTGAAATGAGGGAACATTTTTCTCTTAAGCAGGAGGAAATATATCTGGTCATAGATGTGCTCCAAAGCCTCATTGACTCTTCAATATGCTTTAGCTCCCAGAAAATGAGATAAATGGGATACAGTGTCCAGATCTGAGATGATGCTTAGAAGCTATTTTAATTGACCCAGTTATCTGAAGTCAAACATGTCTGCACTTCTGTCAAAATCACTGATGAGCTTAAGATGTTTTTATTACCGTTCTAAAAATAATCATTCTGAGACAGCAAGTATTTGGTTTACATGACCCATGAGTGTAGGTCAGACACCAAAAGTCAATCAAGAACTGACCAATTTCTGGTGAACAATGAAAACGTTAGAATGAACTTTGTAGATGCATTATTCAATTTAAGATAAATTAATTTCATTAACTCTAATTCCTCTGAATCTGATTCAGTTCAATCCACTTCAGTCCACCTGAGTTTGAAACATGTCAGTCTAATTCAGTCATTCCACCTGACTTTAAACTAGATAAATCCAGTTAATTCAAGCTTACTTAGGTTCAGTTCAATCAGGTTTAGTAGACCAAGTTAGTTTCAGATCAGTTCTCTTTTGTCTATCTGAGTTGAGTTCAGCTCTGTCCAGTTTAATCCAAGTCATTTAAATTAATTTGGCCTACCATTTCCTCTGGCTTTGATTTGTTTAAATACATTTCAGTCCAAATAAATTAGTTGTAATTCAAACATTGCAGATACATTGGATTCGGCTCATTCTCAGTATTGCAGTTCCTCCAATTTTGTCAGGCTTTAAAATATGTCATGAACACATTGTCAAGTGTAAAACATAATAAAAAAAAAACTTTTAGGTATAGTAGTTCAAGGATTAGAAAACAATCCACACAAGGCTGTAATCAACATAAATTTATTCACACTTAATGTGGCTACATTATTTTTGTAAAGGGATTTTCTCTCATATATATTTTTTATAACTGCTGGGAGAGTCCTAAAAAAACCACAATCTTTTTGTTCTTCTTTTTTTTCTCTTTATTGCTTTATTTTTTATTAAAATAAAATCCATAATCAGTAAATGGAAATGGAAAAACATTTAGTCTCTTTTACATAGTTACAGATTCCCAGTATTTTTTTCTCCTACTGTCATAATCATTTTAATAGCAATAGTTTATCTTTTTCACCCCTTCCTATCTGGGCTTTTAACACATAGAATATAACAAAACAAAAACAGAACTCTAAGGCATAATATCTACAAGGTGTCCCCCTTAATCGTTAACACAGACAATGGTCTTCATATTATTTCATTTATTTTATGGTCTTATGTTACTTTTTCCATAATGAACACTTAATTTGCTCTACCCCACCATTGCTTCATGTAAGGGGTTGGATTCTTCAGCTATTCTAATAATTTTCCTTTTCTTTATTTGAATGTGTTTTTTAGATCACACCCAAATAAAAATAATTGTGAATCTAAATCTGCTTTTACCTTTACAATTTTTCTATGAGTTTTTTTATATTTTAACAACAATAAAGAGTGAAGCCATCCCAAATTTATACATGAATAGTCTCCTATTTGGCCGCTGCCCCTCCATCATTTATCAGCCATTTTGCTACATTTTTACATTTGTAAAGGGACAGAGAAATACTGCAATTTTACTCTCCATTCAAACTCTCTCCATATAGTGTAGCTAAATATTCTTTGTCCTCCCTTTAAGGATTCCTCAAAATGTAAATTTAAAATTATAATTTTTGTTTTCCCATTGATAATTGACATGCTTATTGATATCCTGTTCATTTTGTAGTGCTTCATAAAACGTTGAAATCAAGACCGGTGAAGGTGCAAACTGATTGAACTATCCAGTCCTCTCCAAGATGTCATTCAGATCAGATGCTGCCCTCAAAACATACTTTAGTGGCCCAGCTTTCTCTGTTAACTCTGCTTTGGTTTCTATTTTACTGCTACAAAGCAAAGAAAAGAAAAGTGCACTGCAAATGCCATTTATTATTGATATGTTCTGATATTGAGGTCTCGGTAGTGCCATTTGTTTTAGCTCAGTCTGAGTGTGTTTTGCAGCACTTGAGCTCTCAGTAGGTTCACAAGGTTCCCTGATTCTGTTTTCTGGGTCATTTAGAATAACATAGGGATCCAGGCATATTTTTTTGTAGTGCTTTTGTTCCAGCTTCAACAATGGAGAGGTGCTTCAGGAGAAGCTTTTGCAAATCAGTTTATATTTGCTGCAACGGATAAAACATTTATGGATTCTTTATATTTGTGTACATTTGCAGAGTATCTTTGCTCAGTTCCAGTTCAGCAGCGAGCGCGTTCTGCCGTCGGACGCATTGCGCAGCGCTCTGGCCAAGACTTTCCAGGACGAACAGCGGTTTCAGCTGGGCATTATGGACGACGCTGCCGAGTGTTTTGTGAGTCTGCAGAACCAGCGTGGCTTTATACGTGTACACACACACACACACACACACACATTTTCTTTGTTTTTTAGTACATATCAATGTTTGTTAGGTTATATATGTTGTTGTTTTTTTGCAAAATCCTAAATTTATTGTGTACATTTAAACTCATATCACTCTGTTTCTTATCTTAGTGAGTATGTTGAGTTATGTGAAAATGTTTTTTTTTTTTTTTTTTTTTTTTTTTAGCATACTAACTTATAAAGCTATGTATAAAATTATTTGTAAGGTTTATTTGCTTTTAGTTTTGTTTGGAGCAGTTTCTAACATAATTTAGATCAATGGGTCAATGTTACAGCTGTTACATCTTTAAACTCCTTCTCGTGCTTCTCTGCTCCCATTCAGTTGCCAACTTCTGTTTTTTTCTGTACTTCTAGCCCTGTGTGCATGTGTTTGTGTGTGTGCATGTTTTATGTGTACCTCCAATAGGTGCTGTCTGATCGATTGGTAGTAAATGTGTTCAGTCAGGGAATCCGTCGGCCTCTTATGAAATATAGATGCTGCTCCCACGGTCAGATTAACAAGAGCGCCAGCAGAGAGGAGCAATCGAACCCACACATACGCGTGCCCTCACACACATACATGTACCACATTAATGTGCTTGAAACCACAAAGCTCATATGTGTAAACTTTGTTTCCCAGGAGAATCTGCTGATGCGCATCCACTTCCACATCAGCGCTGAGAGCAGGGAGGATATCTGCACAGCCAAGCACTGCATACCACACCAGAAGTTTGCTATGACTTTGTTTGAACAGGTAAGTGCTGAAAAAAGGTTCATGTGAAGCTACTATATGAAAATCCAGAGCTAATACTTTGTTCTCTGTATCCCTCCGCCAGCCCAGGCAGGTACATTTGTTTAGATATTTGTATGTCAGTCTGAGAAGGATGAGCATGAATCATTCAAGGTTTTATGTGTTTACGTATTTGTTTAATTTTTGTTACAAATTTAGATAGAGAATCAAGCGGTGGAGACCATGAGGGAAGGGGTATGTTGAGGAAGTGGGGTTTCTCTGATTGTGTGTATGTCTGTGTGTTTTAATATTTTTTTGAATTAGGTTTTCATTTTGTAATGTATATTACTTTGATGTTTTATAGCACTTTATGCTACCTATGCCATGAAAGGTGCTTTATAAAAAGAAAAAATAAATAACTAAAAAGTGAGGCACCCACATAAAAAGTGTAGGAACAATTGAATGACCATCATAGGGCTGGGTGGTATGGTAAAATCTTCCAATTACTGTATTCAAAAATATATATATATATCTGTGTTACGGTATTTAACAGTATTTTCTTTATAGAAGACTGCTCATACCCACATTATCTTACAACAATGAATACCCTAGCTTGGCTTTACATAGCCCATTTTACTGTCATATGGACTGCATCATGTGTTTTTTCCAGACACAAATAAATGCTATGAAAAAAATATAAATTATTATGATTCTAGTCAAAATAGAGTAGACGTACTCGATGTTCTAAGGCTGAAATTATACTTAATTAACCTTGTATTGATGCAAGCAACAGGTTGCACGCACACATATATATATATATATATATATATATATATATATATATATATATATATATATATATATATATATATAGTGACTGGACCCCCACTGGTTAAGATTAAAAGTCCACATCCAGTTGTCTAATTTCTCTACCAGCTCTGCCCCAGCAAAGACTTGGTGCCAAGATAGGGATTTGGATTTTCTTAGCTTGATTTTGTTGGGGTTGCTGCTACATCAGATTAAACGGAAGCAGCTCTGCTTAGCAAGCTCTGGTCCTTGTTTAGATCCAAAAACATCCCTGGTGGAAAAAAACCCTAAATAATTATGTGATTTAACATTTAATGAAGCCTAAAGAGAAAATAATTGTCGGAGAAAATGATGTCCCGTAATGAATCCCAGGATGTGTTTTTTTTCTTACAGTGTGTGTGCAGCAGCTGTGGAGCCTCTTCAGACCCCCTGCCCTTCATTCAGATGGTTCATTACATCTCCACCACATCCCTCTGGTAAGTCCACACACACACACACACCTACGCACACACACACACCTACAAACACACCCATGCGGGTGAATACACACAATGCAGTAAACCTGGAGGCAAGCTGGGGCTTAATCACGGCCGTAAAAGAAGGTACAGCACGTTCTTCACTTCCCTGCATGAGTCCTGGCCGAATGCTGAGCAAAATCACACGTGAACATGTAAGCGCATACATCATATCATGCATATGCAGGAGCAGGTGAGCATGTGCGTAATGAATCCCGAATACGAATGAAGGAACTTCCGGGCAAATCCGCACCCGGTGAAAAATGTGTTATATTAAAATCTCCCACAACTCAAAGTAATGAAAGAAGAAACTTGGTAGCAATCGATCAGGTGCACCAAAGGAGTAACAAAAATCTGTAAGTAAAACTGTTAAGCAGGAAATTAAATGAGAAAGTAAAACAAAATATTCAGACATATCCCTTGTGTAAATAATCAAAGAATGAATGCTGGGTGAACATTTAAATAATGGGAAGTTCCCACACAAAGGAGCAGTCTCCTCTGTGTTTGTACCTGTTAACACCGTCATGTTATCTTTAACCTTATGAGGCCTGCTGTTAATGGCCTAGTAATCAAAAAAAAAGTCTGCATAAGTGAGATAATCCAAGGATGACAAAAACAGAGGGACAAAATATGGTTTAAGCAAAGCTCCGACATGAGTAAACAGAAATGAGTGTCTTCTTTGCTGCTGTGGTGGTGTTGTGTTTTAATGCTTTCCAAAAAGAGAGCTATCAAAAGGTTTATTTCAGCAGTGAAGGGGAAGAGAAGGAGGAGGAGAGACTAAGATGGTTTTTAAATTCATGTAATACTTGCAAACTGTCACACGTGTGCCGTAGCCCAAATTAAACCATGTCGTGTCATAGGGCACGCCCTATATACATTTTGTATTTTTATTTTACAACAATGAGTAAATTATTACAGAGTTGATATTTTAGACTTGCATAAACATCTGAATGTAGCAAACGTTGCAGTTAGCAGGCTAGCATCAGGCTGCCAACCTTTCTAAATGTAGTTTATTCCATGAGATCGAAACTCAAAAAGGGAGAACAGAGAAACTTTGCTGTAATCGTTCTAAACTTCCTGTTATCCACTGAAAATCTCGATCTCTCACAGCCTGCAAACTGCAGACATCTCTTAACATGTTGCAGAAAATGTGTTTCCTTTTAAACACCTTACGTCCCTGTGTTAAATTGGACTTCCTAAAATCACCTCCAGAGCAAAGTGTACTGCCAGAGTTAGAGTTCAAGTATGATGCGTTTACTGACCGGACAAAGATACAACTTTGGCTGATTTAACACAACATTTTCAAAAATCTGATGACTAGATGCTTTATCACTGAATTGTATTTATTTTATCTTTTTGATTTATTTTCTCTGTTAAAGTGGATTATATGAAACTCTAAAGTTGTATCCCATAATAAGCAGAGTAAACATTAATATCAAAACCTTTTGGTAGGCTACTTCTATAACAGGGTCATACCACAAGTAAAAAAAAAACAAAAAAATTTTTTTTTGTCAAATATAGGTTCAACAATCTTTATTTCTGCTTGCTGATAAGTTTGAGGAACAAGGTGTGTGATTAATTTACTTTTTGTTATTCCTGTCTGTCAAATGCTGCAGTAACCAAGCAGTGAGGATGCTGGAATGCCGAGAGAAACCCACACCTGACATGTTTGGAGAGCTGCTTCGCAATGCCAGCAACATGGGAGACCTGCGCAACTGCCCTGTGAGACCATAAACATTTTACACATTGACTGCAGTTTAATCCAGCACAGTATTATTACCTTTACTAAAGAGCAATTTCCCACTGAACAATCTTATCTTCAAAAGATTTTTGTTAAGGAGGCATTTGTCTTCAAATCTAATCTTGAACTTTTAAATGTGAGAGCTTATTAATAATTTTTAACCCATATTAACATATCTGTATTGACCTTCCTCCTGTGCTCTGTCATTATTATTATTATTATTATTATTATTAGGCAATTTTTAATCAGCCTTACATATGTCAGTCATCAGCTACAGTTGCAAGTTGTCGTACTTAAAAAAACCCAGACAAGTCTGTAATTTTTTTCTTAATAGTTACTTCCCTTCACCTTAGAAAGTATGAATGTAAAAAACAATCCAGGATATCACATTGTATAATTTTTTAAAGAATTAATTTGTATAATGGTGCAAAAAATAAATATTAGCACCCACAAACAAGCAAGACTTGTGGACATCACAGACTTGTTAATGATTCTTTAAGAAGCTGTTCTACCCTCCACTTTTTACCTGTATTAATGGCACCTGTTTGGACTGGATATCTGTGTAAAAGACAACTGTCCACACCTTCAAGACCCAAACCTCCAATATGGCTAAGACCAGAGAGCTGTCCAAAGACACCGGGGGCAAGATTGTACACCTGCACAAGACTACAATGAGCCAACCTGCAAGCAGCTTGGTGAGAAGACGTTAACCGTTGGAGCAGTTATTAGGGAAAGATCTAACCTCGTGGGGTACACATGTTCTTGAAAACGGTGAGGAAACAGCCCCCAACTACCTGGGGGGAACTGGTTGAGTCATGGTTAATAGAGAATCTGTGGAGGGGCTTGAAAGCAAAACATCACAAAATATGTGTGGAAGAATGAGCCAAAATACCAGCTACAGTGTTTGCAAACCTGGTGAAGACCAACAGGAAATGTTTGACCTCTGTCATTGTCAACCATGGTTACATTATGGAGTATCAAGGGGAACTTTTATTGACCCAATACCTATTTTCTGCACCATTATACAAATATCTTTACAATCAGACAAAGTTATTTCCTGCTTTTTATCTTCTTTTTTTACATTCTGTTGAAGTTTACCTATGGTAAAAAATTACAAACATATTATACTTTTGAGTGTGAGAACTTGCATAATTGGTTGCTGCCAAATACTTTTTACCCCACTGTACATGAAGAAATCATGTGTGAAAATGGGCTGAGCTCACGTTTAAAGATAATTTATTTACACTGCATCTTGCAGGTGGCTTAGCAATGCTAAACACTGCATTTAAAAGTGTGCATTTGGAAATGAGGTGTTTACCTTTGGCAATCAGTGCTATACTCCGAGCGGGAGTGGCTGCACTCATCAGATCAGCGCTTTGTGTAACATGAATCAGATCTTTTTAAAGTCAGAATAAGTGGGAGATATCACACATACACATATCTTTTTAAGCCATAAAATGTTTTTTGACAATAAACAGAGATTTTATCCCCACGTTGATGAGATCAGTAATGGTATGGATCATGAGGGTTAAAGACGGACAGTATTAATAAAGGTGAAGTGCCTCTAAAAAAATGCTGTGCTCTAATATGAAGAATATAATCTCTGATTCGCAGATTTGATGCAAAACCACGAGTTGAAGCTGCCACTCGTGCAATTTTTTTTTTTCACTCCATACGATTTTACGGTCATTATCCGGAATCTTGATAAATCAGGCCCAGAATGTTGGAAATATTAGAATGCCACCACTATCTTTACAAAAAAAGTTTTGAAAGCTGTAGGTTCTTGAGATTGCCCTGAATTGCTCAAAGAGGTGCCGTACGGGTACCACAGACCAACAAATTTTGTAAAATGACCGTAAGTACTTCATGAAGTTTTCAGGGCACCCTTACACCCCAGTTTATGGCAGAAAATCCCCTCTCATTCTCACGAATTTATTCTACAAACTGAAGATTTCGTACAAACTAGATTTGTGGCAAGCACATCGTTCATAACAACGTTTAATTATACATTTGACATTTCATTAAAAGGATTATAGAATTAGGTATACAGTATGCTATAATAATATTGCATAAAATAGGATGTCATTAGTTCTACTTATTGTTTGATAGCTTATTTTTATAAGGGAGTCATACCAGAATAAATATCGGCATGAACATTCAGGAAAACCGTGTAAAACGGTTCCTTGTGAATATGATTTGCTGTGCCGTTAACATTTAATAGATACAATTAGTGTATGGTTGAATTAATCTAATGATCAAATTAAAAAGCTGATGAGTTTTCATAATTAGTTTCATAATTTCTTTGTTTTGCCCCTTCTCTCTTGATGGCTGTGTGTTACATAACCCGCAGTTAATTTGCATTTTCTTTTCATTAAATTCTATTACTGGAGGTATTCTTCACACTAATCCATAGTTATCAGTTTTCTCACAGTAGGAGATCATGTTTAGGTGTTAAGTTTCAGATCAGTTAAATGCAGTTTTTTTTTTCCTGAATTACAAACAGAAAATATAGTTTCTAAGAAAATTATATGAAAGGATTTTAAGATACATGGAAATAGAACAAGGGGCATTAAGGACTGTGTGTAGTTCGTCTTCTACAGGAGACTGCTTTATGTTGCAGCATTATAAGGAGTTGCTGTTGGCTAGATATAGTTTGTGCAAAAGTGTCTGCACAGACCACCTTCTCCTGCCGTATTGAAGCTGCTGTCTCTCCCCTCTCACTTCACCACCATCCCAATGCTACCCCAAGTCTCAGCTTTGACTCTGTCCACACTGAGAGAGACAAACTGCCTGTGTTTGTCTTTCATCACTCAGAGCGTTGATCTTTTGTTAGTTCCACCTTGGGCTTTATTCAAACAAACTCACAGGTTTTTCATAGTGTAAGGTGTTAAGTCAAAGGCAGAGGAGGTGAAGAATATTGGTTTGATTTCAATGTCCTCAGCAGAATGAACTGCAAGTTCAAGGATGTGGAAAAAAAGGAGGTTTTGAGTTAGTGATAACTAACAACAATTAACTGCTTGGTGATAAAATCTGCATTGCCTCATCAGATGATGATGCTTCTTAGTGAATTTACTTGAAATTATATTTCATTAACTTAGCTTAAAAACATTTATTTTAAAAGATAACAGACACCAGGAACTCAGCTTCTTGGGGGGGGGGGGGTTAGGGTTAGGGGTTAGGGTTAGGGAAACAGAAACCTACAATAAAGTCATGTCTATGCACTCAATTCCTTGTAAGATTCCTGTTGCACAAATTACTGCTCCATTACAGCATAGCATGGAGACAATTAGCCTGTGGTGTGGTCTTGGCTGCTTTGATTGTTAGTTCAGCTCATTTGCATTGTTGGGTCTGGTGTCTCTGGAGTGTGAGCAGGTACCAAGTCATAATCAAAAATGAAATCTGCATCTCGATTAAGCTTATCAGCAAAGAGACACATGAAGTGCTCTGAAATTGTCCTGGTGTTAAGATAAAACACTGTGGACCAACATGGCACCCAAAATCATTACTGACTAAAGAAACATCACAGCGAACTTCATGAACTTAGATTCTGTTCCTCTCAACTCTTCCTCCAGGCTCTGGGACCTTGATTTCAAAATGAAAGTCGAAAATTAGTTTGATCCGAAAAGAGAACCACTGAGCAGCAACAATCTAATTATTTTTCTTCTCACTTCAGATGTAGCTTAACACGGGGAATGCAACATTAGCTAGTAGACCAAATATTTAGCAGAATTACCTAAAAGTAGTGGTGTACAAAGTCAGTCGTCTTGGGCCAGTATCATGTTTTACATTCTACAATGGTTTGTCAAACCTGAATCAAATGATGGTTAATTAGCAGAACCACTGCAGATGTTATGAGATGCTGAGGAGGCAGTTGAAGCAGTTGAATCAGCAGAGACACATTTAAACTAGCTACATAGTAGATCCTGAAGACCAGGGTTGGAAACCACTGCCTTCAACTATTATTTATCAATCTGAACTTACTAGTCTCTTAAATCATTGGGTATGAATTTTGCCGTCCTGGTTTTTACAACAGGCCTTGCGACATACAGTTTAAACAAAGCTTCATCTGCTATTTGGTCTCATTTTTCACTCTAGGATACTTTGTGCACAGAGGAGTTTGTGGTCTGCTCAGTTATGGCAGAGGGCCAGCACCATATGGCTGAAGAACAAAACTAAATCACCACACCCCATCACTGTGCTTCATTACGGCCAAACGTCTGTACTTTGGTCTCATCTTTATGAAATAATCCGTTTCAGACATTTTGTTTATTTATTGCAACTTTGTGAACCTAAGTTCTGTTTCAATGTGCTAACTGAGGCCTGTAGAGTCTGATAAGGTGTTCTTGGGACTTTTGTATCTTTTTCAAGCATTGCATGTTCTGAGCTTGGACTGTTTATAAGTGTTGCCTCTTGAAGCACAGACTTAAGGTGCAAAACCATCTTGTGAATCTTCCATAAGCTCTTGAATGGACTTTGCTTCACACGTCTCTGAAGACTTGTGGTCATCACGTTTGCATATCAACTTTTTTATAGTACAGTGTCTTCTTCCACTCAACTTTCCATTGATTTACTTTGATACAACCCTATATAAACAGCCAGCTTTTTTTAGAAATCCACTTTTTGGACTTTACCTCCAATGTCTGTCTGCTGGATAACTGTCACCTAAACAGTCTTCCCCATGTTTGTGCATGCAAAAAAAAAAAATTTTGTATCAAGATTTCTTTTTATTGGTCTTAAATAAAAGTTTTCATTAGCCAAAATGTTCAAGGTTAGCTGATATAAAGCCTGAAATATATTCATTGAATTTCATTTCCTAACTCACTAAAATCTATAAATTTTTCATTGATATTCTAATTTATAGAGATTCATTCATGTTTTATGGGTAGAGGTCTGTATCAGAACGCTAATCTTTATTGAGGTTATTCGAGAGAACGAAGAAGACTTTTAAATCATGTGAGAATCCTGGTGTGAAGTTAGCATCAGAGTAAAGAAGTATGTCAAAACTGTTGTTGAGTTTGTACTCATAACATTGCGCAGGCTCAGTCTGCATTGCAAACGTAACAGCAATTTGCAGCCAACAACTATATGTGTGAAATGAGAAGCCGTGGCCGTCTGTGACCTGCATGATAATCATGTCTGCAAGCTGCCTTTGTGAGAAAAGGTCTATAATCCACCTAAATAGCTGGTGTGCTTACACCGTGTCTCATCAGCTAGACACAACAAAGAGCTGTTCTCCTTCTTATTTCTCCAAGATTTGCAACCATTCCTGAAAGTGAGGAAAACAGGTGAGAGCAAATATAAGACTTAAGAAGTCTTCCCATCTGGATCTGTCATCATAACCTGTGAGAGCCCACACAGGATGGGATGTGGTGTTTTTCATGTTTGATCCAAACCTACATCAGCAGTCTTCTTGGCTGTCAGCTGACAGATAAAAGTGAGATTGTCTTATTTCATGGAGGTTTTTGGGTTGTTAGGAACCACAGCATCTCTATTCACTTTGAAGAATGCAGCCATCAGCATTCTGAAATGCTATCGTATCATTTGACAAACAACCCTCTTATGTAACCCGCCGTCTTCTGGAAATTTCTGCAGATCGAAAGGTTTGCGAGAGCAACACTTTTTTCGTTGATTTTCTTGCAAATACATTTTAAGAGATAATACTGCACTGATCAATGCGAAGCGCAGAGAGTCTGTTTGTACATCTGATAGATTATGTTGTCAGTGACTGAGTGAGGCTGTGTGCTGACCCTACGTCCTGGGCACACAGATAGCCTCTGTCCCGTAGCTGTGCCGCTTGGCTGCCGCCCTCAGGCCTGTGTTTGTGTCCCTTTCTGAGAACTGAAAAGCAGACGCTGGCAAAATACCTTCCTGCCATCTCTGGTGCCAGTGCAGGACGGCTCTCCGCCCACAGAGGGAGTGTTCTGAGCGGGATTGTTCATATTTTGTGTGTGTGTGAGTGTTGCGTTTGGCAGAGGATCTGGATGCCGGGGTGTTCTCAGGCTGTTTCCGAGTCCGCTTTCCCTGCTCTGTGTGTGTGCAACCTTTTATTTCAGAGTCTGTGTGTTTGTACCAGCTCTGCGGTGGGTCATGACTCAAAGGAAGGATTCAGAACACATGGTTCTGAACTCAACAGAAGGCCCAAGGGACAAATACAACTCAGCGCAGCACTTTTTCTTCCCCCTCTGTCATTCTCCCTTACAATCCGTTCATTATCTCTTTTTTTCTTGTCTTCATCTCCACTTTCCTTTCTCTTAGTGTCACTTAATTCCTCTGTGTATCTCAATGTCTACCTGTGCTTAAATTGAGATAAAAAAATATTTGAGAGATATACTTTTGACTAAGAATGGGAAATATTGTTTGATAATGTTGAGCAAAATTTGGTTGTTTAAGAAATTAAAAACTAAATTGCAAAAACCAAAAAAATATTGTTTTTTTAAAGTAAGTTTCTTTAAATCAGAAAATTAACTTGTATCAATATTTCTGGTAAATTAACAACCGACATTGGTTAGCTTCAAATTACTAAGCATGAGCCTGGTTACTGGTGTCAAGGCATTGGCACATGTTTGTAAGGTAAAATATTTTCAAAATGTGGATGTTTTTAGCAATTTAATAAAAATAAACTCATATCATCTAGATTTTTGCAACATTATGACTAACTGCAGCAACCCCAGATCATATGCCTGCTACCACAGGCTTGAACAGTAAGCACTACCCAGGATAGCTAAATCACTTCATCTTCCTCTCTTACCCTGACATGAGTCTGGAAGAGGGTACAGCTGGACTCATCAGACAACACAACCTTCTTTCATTGTTCCAGAGTCCACTATTTTTGTACTCTTATATGTTGAAGCCTTTTTCTCTGGTTAGCAGCACTGATAAGGAATTTACTAATGGCTACACAGTTTGGCAGTTTCCTTTACATTGTGCGTGTGGAAATGCTATTCCTTTCTGCTGTTGTTTGTCTTTGTTTAGTTTCCACCAAAAAATGTAAGTTATCTCTGATCAAGATCATTCAGGACTATTTTCCAACCACATTTCTTCCTGAAAGATGATGGTTCCCCTCTTTTCTTCCAGTTTTTACATAATCCGTTGGTCAGTATTAATCCCAGTTTTAGTTGTTTCTGCAATCTCCTTCTTTGTTTTCTCTGCTTGATGCCCATGTAACATATTTTCCATAACCATGGGATGTGTGTTTAAAAATAAGAAGCAACTCATTGCATCTTTTGAGGTTATACAGTATAATTCGTTGCCAGCTATCAGATAATTCTCATATTCCATTTTGATGGGCTGTTACTCATAACCATCAAATTTAATAGAAATGTATTCTTCAGGTATATCACTGTGAATGCACGGGATCTTAATGAGTTTGAACTGTTATTCATTTTTTGATATTAACATCTTTTAGATGCAGCTCTAACTACAAAAAGTGTAAAAAGCTTAAAGCGTAAATCTCGTTTTCTAACCATGACGATTTGATCCTTTCTCTGTTCATCAGAGTAACTGCGGAGAGGTGCTGCGTATCCGCCGAGTGCTGATGAACTCACCAGAAATCGTGTCCATTGGGCTAGTGTGGGACTCAGACCACTCTGACCTAGCAGAGGACGTCATCCACAGCCTGGGAACCTGTTTGCGTCTGGGAGATGTAAGAGACTTGCACCCATTTTATTTTCTCCATTAACTATTAACATATTCGATGTTAGCAACCAAGCAAGTGCATGCAAGGTGACAGAAAAATTCATATTATATCCCAGTAGAGCTGTAAAAACCATAATTTTGTGCTTGTGAACAAGGGATGTTAATGCCAGTAGTTGTAAGGCTGTGTTGGTGTTTGACGGCAGCAAACATAGACCAATTAAAAAGTTTAGTCGCTTTACTGTATATAAACGGCTTGCGATGTGTGCCATCTCTCCCTCAGTGTCCTTTTAATTTGCTATTCATAAACTTTAGGATTCATTTGTGTGTGACCTTTTCAGAACATAAACTTTGGTCTCTGAAGGAAATAATTAAAACACATATTTTTGTTAAACTACATGCACCATCATATTAGTGGGGCTGAGAAACCTAAAAAACTGGTCTCAGTCCCACTAAGCCCCACCCTCTTAGGTACCGTTGGTAAGTCGGACAAGCTGTTGCAATTTACTGCATGTTTAAAATGAGAAGGTTCAGTGCCGAAACAATCATTCAAGAGGCTCTTACCAACTTTTGGAGGCATACAACACTTAATATTTTTGAGGAGCCTTCAGAAAGTTTGACATGAAGCCACGGAAAGTTACGTACAAAATCTCTAATCGGATTCAAATCGGATCTACAGATCACAGATCAATAGGGAGAAGCCTCATCAAGTGTTTGACAAGAAGACCAGCATTGCTCATGTTCAGCAGGATAATGTATTAAATTAATTTACCATCAGTTAACTTAACAATAGCCTGCCAGGAATGCTCATTACAGTTAAGCTTTATGTGAGTGATATTAACTTATATGACCTGATTGCTAAGATTATATAGACGATAAGATCTTAGCAAGAATGTCTACAAACATATATTCTTTTCTATGGTTGTCACGTTGAGATAACTGTGTGGTCTGTCACACAACTTTATCTAACCAAGATATTTGTTCATGTTTTCTGTCTTTGGAAATGGGCTAAAAAAAAAAACGTTTATAATTCTCTTAGTACAACACCTATTGCTTTTGCATGTAACCAAGACAGAGTGTTTGGACAATTTTGAGTCTTAAAACACAAATAAAGTCCTTAAAACTATGAAAGTATCGCAAGCCCTAATGCTTCTCTATGGAGCGAGGAGGCTAAAATATCCGAGTCTGTTTATTTTCAGGAAAGTGGTAGTTAAAGTTAAAAGCTTTTTGTCTCCCAAAGCAAAAGATTCAATACATTTTTGGGATGGCAATGAAACTAATATGACATGTGGCAGCAAAAATGAACACTTGGTGGGATTTAATGCAAAACACAGGAACTTTAGAAACAGTCGGGTTTTGAGCCAGTAACATAAGGTTTGTAAATAATTAATTTTTTTCATTGTGAAGCTAGATTAGTCATACTTTAAAACTTGATATTTTTTGTGTAAATTATTTGTTCTGCTTAAAATAAAAGCAAGCACCTCTAAAAAAAACATATGCTTATTTCTGAGATAAACAAAACACGCCTCTATAACATTGAAGATTGCTAAGGTCTTCCTTTTTGCTCTCCTTTTTTTTCTGTTTTTCAATCAGAGGTCAGTTGATTATTTTGTAAGATTTGCCAAACTATTAGACTACTGGCAGTGCTGCGAAAAATATCATAAGCTTACAAATATAAACATACATACAAGGAAATGCAAATGACTTACTAGGGCTGGTGTTCAAGATTCTCACTGTATGATAACCTTGAGTAAAGATAGGACGATCAACATAATTTATTTGCTTTTATTTTAAACAGAAAGCAACAATTATCCCCACTGCTGCTTAAATAAATAAATAATAATTACTCACCCAGAATTGTTGAAAGAGCTCTGGGAGTTGACGTCACTTCTCCCAGCATTCAGCAGTTCTAATCGAATCAGCACCATAGTGGCAGGCAGTCTCCTGCAGTTATATTATAGTTATATGGGCCTAACCCAAATTTAGAAATAGTAAATATGGTGGGTACCTGTTGTGCCCAAGGAAGCCATAACAGAAGTAAAACCCCAAAACCACTTTTTTTGCTTATAAACTGTATAATGGGTTTTTACCAATGCAATCTTTCAGTTTAAGGCTATATATTTGGCATTTTCCTGTAAACCTGTTAAATTCCACATGTTTAAGACTAAAAACGTCTTAATGATGCGGTTAATGGTCATTGTGTGGCACTGCATTTGAATTTTCTGATTGGCAGAGACTTGTACATGAGCGTTCATGTCTACGTTACAGGCACAGTCTCACACAGAGACGCCCTTCCTCTCTCAGACACACTTGCCCTGCCCCGTGATGAGTTGAAATTGCTTATCTTGTGTGCTACGTGCGCACACAGAGAGAATACTGAGCATACTGAGAGAAATAGAGAAGCTGAAATCCGTATGTCGCACTTTGGAGGATCACAACGTCGAAGAGGTTTAAAAAGTTATAAAGTGTATGTTTTAAATACACTGTGAATAAGGAAACAAAAGCTGAGGTAGTTTTCTCCGAAGCTACTTAGTATCGATGCTAGCACTAGGCTCTCTGTGATTGTTTGCTACTATACGTGCTGCTGGCTTCAGACAGCGCTGACTCAGCGCCCTGAGCCAACAGCTTGAATTGATGTGTCATTTGGCCGCTGCGCTCCATAGAGCCTCTCTTCACCTATGGTGGATGACAGGGAAGAGACTTCATTTCTCCCTTTACCGTAGGTAAATAGAGGCTTTATGGAGCTCGGCGGCAGCATGCCATAGCTCAGTAGTGACTGTCTTCCAGACCACACCCCCGTGTCCCCGCCCTCGCACTCATCCTCCACACTTAGCCACGCCCCTCCTTGCCCCGGCCTACTTTAGACCTTAGACTTTTTCAAATGTAGCGTGGGTTCAGTTACACTTTAACAAGATTCGCAAGGATCCAGAAAGCAGAAAATGTTGGATAATTGCTACAAATCGCACTAGCGATCAGCTAAAATTTTGCTGTGGGACCCTCGTGAGCAAGGGTTTCCGCTTATGTGACGACCATTTAATATCAGGTAAATAAACTAACATTTCCTCAACTTTATATGGTATTTATTTGACATGCTTTTATTGAGCTTCTTATCAGACTTCCTACCGTTACCTTGCTGTGGATTTTTGCTCACATAAACAACATGTAAACATCTTGTAAAAATTTGCAGAATCATAATCTTTGTGATGTCTGCATGCTGCTGTTTACATATCTTGTGATAATAAGTAGGAACAGACTATGGTGTAATTATTTTTTTTTGAAGCAATGATTGATTAATAGTCCGATATTGAAAGACATAACATTCCTGCCCGTAGCTCATGGAAGCTAAAATGAGGACAAGTTTCCACTTACCCTGCGCAGTGCTTTGCAGGAAGATTCCAGATCTGGATCTTGACAAAAAACCCGGACTGTGTCCATTTATATCCCTTGGACAAGGGAAAATCGATCAGGAAATAGTGTGTCCGGGTATCTCAGCTCTGGGAGAACGTCTGCTCCGACAGCTTCTAAAGTTTTTAAAAGTATCCCAGGGGCATGGTAAGGGTTGGATTTGTTTAATCTTTTAATTTCCTGCTATATACAATAATATATTCAGTTTTAAAATGGGACATCAACCTCGACAGAGTTAAACAGCTGGTGCCATTCATTTTGATTACGTGACGTCCGGAGCTCTGTATAATCAGTAGAAGTGCTCTACCCTTCTCCCAGGCAGCTGACAGGCAGTGTGGGCAACAGGAGGGGGCGTTGCTAGTTTACACTGTGCTCCACACAGTCGAGGGAAAACGCAGGTCATTCTTGCAGACTTTCTGTCATCTGATTACAAGAACTTTAAAACACAGAAACGTCTGATGTTTAAAATGTTAGTGGTTTCCAAACTATAACTTTTCAAAGCCTCTGTAGAGCTCTATAGTGGTAACCAGTCTATGCCAAGTGTAGACTCACAATGCAACCACATACATTGATTAATCCACAAAATGTAAGTATTTGTCCAGAGAGCGACTGGAAAACAGACGAATGAAGAAATATACAGTTAAACACAGGATATTCCGACATCTCTTTACCTGAGGCTTGTACTCTGTGTTCAGACACCCACTCACCTCACATGTTTGACCTCTGATACTTTGTGTCATAACTGAGTAATGTTGATGCATTTTAATGCCGCTGCAACATCTCCAGCAGCATTCTGAAATGATACCTATGAATAATGGATTAGTCAACATGAATATGTGTTTAGTTTTTTTCCTCCTTCATCTTCTGTCTCTTCTTGCGGCTCCCTTCCCTCGTTTTCATCCTGCGTTTGTGGGATGAAACCTAGCCGTTGGATACAAATCTAAGGAATCATCTACTGAATTTCTCTCTTGTGTTTAACAGTTAAAAGTGAATCCATCTGCTTCTCGTTTCCGTTCCCCTCCCATCACAGCTTCTACTTTCAGTCTGTCTTCTGCACCTGCTTCCCAAAAACACTTCTATACCCATTTATTCTTCAGATTGAATCATTTTGCAGTTGAAACAAATAGTCTGCTATATTGAATAGATTTTTGATTATTCATTATCACTTTGAGTCATTTAGCAAAAAATATTCACATTATGACTGCAGCTGGTAAAACTTAAGGTCTGCTGTCCTTTTTGTAGGAAGAGAGAGCTTTTCACTGTGAAAATGATTGTGTGACTTTTTAAGCACTAATAAGTAGCAGAATAAACGATTAAAGCCCATGCTTTCAGGCCATATAAGAGTACTTTTAAAGCTACAAACCAGACGTTTCTGTGAAGTCAGTGAAGCTCAGATGTATACTTTGTTACCAGTAGTACAACAGATGAGGAGTTTTTGTTTTGTTGTAAATGGTTAATTAAGCTAGAAGAAATCTAGATTAAGTCGGTTTTCAACTCAAGTCTCCTGCAGTAGTGCTTGTTCCACTAAAAATGGGCCAGCTCTACCAGTTAGCCCCACAATGCCTGCACCTCCAGAACAACCTCTAGGTGTGCTGACTGAGCAGGACTGTTCATAAAGCTACATCGTCGAAAATCTGAGTTTTTTAGTTTGTCATAACAGGAAAAAATGGGAGTTTATTTTTTTTAGTAATATTTTCAATATGAAACTTATTCAGTTGTATATGTCAAAGTTTATAGTTGAATACTTAATTAGCAAGCTAAACATTTAGTTTGGATCTAAATATTTAGATTGCAAACTAAATTTGGTAGTTTACTAACTAAATATCTAGTTTTTAGGCAAATGTTTAGTTTGTAAATATTAGGATTGCTGAACAACATATTTATTATTTAGATTATGAAAGAAATATTTAGTCTTGATAACAAAAAAAGTTTAATCTCTTATGAAAAATTCCACCTCATAATCTTCCACATAAAATACAAAATGGACATGCATAAAGTTGTAACTCAAAAGTAAACCCCAATATCCTGCTTCCATTAAAACAAAGCTTTTACTTTCAAGGTGCCATAAAGTTTTAAGTAAGGGCTGAACAATATCTGATCCATAATATCAATGATTTCAAAACTGACATTGGGAAGGACTGTTTTGAATGTAACACTTTTTATTATCATGTCCTGTAATAATAAATACACACCTGGCATACTAATGAGATATGCAGTTTGTTGAGTCCCACCACAGTAGATGCCACTTATTGACACAGATTAATCACCCCATGATGCTGAAGTTCGCACAGAATGATGAAAGTAGAAATATCCCTCTTTCCGATTGCCAAAAACCATGTAATCCTATTCTGACGTATTTATCTGTTAATGGTAAAGTGAGTCTGTTTGTGTAGAACAGGCTTTTGTTCCTAAAGCTTTAATTAACATTAAGGTAATGTACTGTTAAGTAGATGAAAAAATACAATTTCAGAAGGTCATGTTCCAGTTATGTGCATCCTTTCTTCCTATAAAAGCTGCAGCTTGCATGCAGTGTCCTTACAGTTTGCACAAAACTTTTAACATGCAGTCCATCTATTAGGTGAGCCAAATGTTCTTATTTTCATATTATATTTTGCCCTCCCCTCCCAAACCCATCCTACTTACGGCACACCTCTCCCCTGATGTCCCCCCCTCCCTTTCTGTCCGCTCCCTCCTCCTCTTCCTCTATCTCTCTTCGTAGTTGTTCTATCGTGTTACAGAGGAAAGGGCTCGCCAGGCGGAGCTGTACTTGGTGGGCATGGTGTGCTACTACGGCAAGCACTACTCCACCTTCTTCTTCCAGACCAAGATACGCAAGTGGATGTACTTTGACGACGCCCACGTCAAAGAGGTGAGACAGTATTCCTTCTCTTTTTTGGGGCTAGAGCGTGTCCTCACGCTGCAGAGTGAGAAGGCTGCACTGTACGGCATCTGCTGCACCCTCAGCTGTGCCGGCGAGAGGAGGACAGACAGAAACTCTGCTGTGTCTTAGTTTTAGAGCTGCATGGCAAGGCTTTTTGTTTCACAGAGGAATGGAGAATAAATTAGTGTTTGAGGTTTATCTTGGGGATTTATTTAAAGCTCACCTTTTGTAATCTAGGCTTTGTACATATTCGAATGTTGCATTTGCGATGTGAGCATGAGTTTCAGAAAACCTGTACAAATGGAGACGTCCTTGACTCTTCAATCAGTCACACTTCACACTGTTTATCACATTGGATGATTGAGCTAATGACAGAGTGTGACATTATGATTACATTTTGCAGGACACACGTCAGCAAATACTCTGTTTGACCTTCTACTTTTTATTTTGGCACAAAGTTCTGCCGTAATGCACACAGATTTATTTACATCATAAATATGTGTGCACATCCATGTTTATCTGTCCTTTGGTGCATGTGCTCCACGACTGCATCTTCAGATCGGCCCAAAGTGGAAGGACGTAGTGTCTCGCTGTATTAAAGGCCACTACCAGCCCCTGCTACTGCTCTACGCTGACCCCCGTGGGACGCCGGTGATACTGCAGGAGAGCCCCAACCCTTGTACTGGCTCCAACCCGCAGCTGGAGCTCCAGCACTGCAGCAGCAAGGCTGGTTACGACAGTGAGGACTCAGGTACAGCAAAGAGTAACACTCTGCTCCTCATCAGATGGGATTATTTTGTCTGTATCAGCTCCTTGCTTGAGATGATTCAGCTTCAATGCTCTGACCTTCAGTGCATTAGTCTAACCTCTGCTTGTGTTTGCTGCTAGAGGCTGAGATTGCTTGACTGGAAACGGACTGTTTGTGTGCAGGATTATCTGAAATTGTTGGCCTCTCCTTTTTTTGCAGGTCGTGAGCCATCAATATCCAGCGACACTCGCACCGACTCCTCGACGGAAAGTTCGAGCCACCGGACGTCCCGCAGCCGGCCCCTGCACCAGTCCACAGGCAGTCGGCTCTCCAGTGAATCCCAGACCACAGTGGTCTGTAACCACGACTCACCGCCGCTTGGTGCTGACGCTGGAGGTAAAACTACAAAAACAGAGGCATGTGGTCACTCTCAGCATCTCTTTCCATTCACACTATGTGTATTTAGGGTCAAAATCTGTGATTTTAGAACCATAAACTTTGTTTATATCAATAACTAGACTGAAAAAAATATTTGAATCCTTAAATAAAGTCCACCTGTGCAACTTAATTTAAGTATAGATCAAGCTGTTCTATGAAGGATTTGGAGGTTTTTTAGAAACAACAACTTTAAACCAGTTTTTTTTTTTTTTTTTTTAAACAGGCTTTGAACATCTCACAGATAACTGTTCAGTCATCTGAACAGGAGACATCGCCCTCCACCTGAACCAGTAGGCTGGGCAAGGAGAGCACTAGTGGCATCTCTGGAGAATGGACATTAGGCACCAACCAAAAGATGTCTGGTGCCAAATTCTTGAATTGAATTTAATTAAAACCAGTTAAAGATGGCAAAAGACTTGAGTCTGGCCAAAATATTCAGCATCGTAATGTGCTCCACAGCTGGTGGAAGCATACTCCAAAAGACTTAAAGGGACAACTACAGCATATAGCCTAAATTCAAATTTTAATTTGTAAGACAAACTTTACTGCTATCCTTTTCCTCACGTTTCACAATTTTGCTCTACTTTTTGGTGCACTGTTGTTCCTGCACATATATACATATTCATGGAGGTTTCAGGCTGTAATTTGATAAACTGGTAAAAAGTCCAAGCGGTAGGATTATTTTAGTATTCATCTGTGCGTGACAACACAACAAGGTGCTGTTTGGGTCAACAGTTGGAAACAGCCCCTATTTCCAAAATTGTGTTTTCTGGAAGCAATAGAGTTTACCTACCTAACACTTTAGGATTTAGTTAAGAGCAAACACAGGTCAGTTTGTATTGTTCTTTTTCTCTGTCGTCACTGCAGATTCTTTAAGTTACAAAGCTCGTTGGTACAAATTCCTACATTTATTTGCACTGCTGCCTGCATAATTGCTCCCTGTGGGATAAATAAAACTTATTGGTTTTACTTGGTCCTCCTCTCCCTCCCTTTTCTCCCACGCTCAGAGTCAGCAGTGGAGGCTCCACCCCGCCACCCCTCTCCTCCCCTGCAGGAGACAGCAGTCTTCCTCCTGTCTTCGCGCAGGCCCCTCACCTCCTCCTCCTCTTCCTCTCGCCCCCTTTCCTCCTCGTCTTCATCGGGAGTCGGGGGCTGCGAGGGCGGAGCTGGGGGGCCCCACTGGGAGGATGAAAGCACGAGCAGTGAGAGCAAGTCCAGGTACTGCAAGAATTATTCCAACCATTGTTCTAACGATGTCCTTAATTCACCTCTAACTATGTGTCTGATTGAAGGACACATTTCACCTGTTCCCCTTCATTCTTACCCCTAGTGTCATGTTTTACACTCTTTTATGGGTTCAGAACATCCCTGCTGCTTCTGTTGTTTACAGGCCTTAGGGGAGCTGTGTGGAAACATTTTTTCCAGGATTAACATTCATTTCCATGATCACTGAAAGTCATTAAAAAACAGAAAAAAGTTGCATTTCTCAATCAAAAATATTTTGCTATATACCACCTATTATAAAAAATGTGGCCACTAAAAGTGGCCAAAATTCTGTGATTTAGAATATAATACATATAATATGACAATAATATAATACATATAATAATACATTAAACCTTTAGATTAAAACAAATGTAGGTTTAAACTAATATTTCATTGAAGCACCTTTTTAATAATTTTCAGCATTCAGTCTACTTGGGTTTATATTTGGTGTAGGTTATATTAAATCCAATTTGAAACAGCTCCGGCAGGATGTAATCCTGAAATTTGGTTAAGTGGAGCAGCGGCTCCAACATTTTTCAGAGTGGACATGCAAGATTATGATTTAAAAGAAAACTTTTTGCAGTTTGACACATTTACAAAGACTACAGAATAAATATAAGTAGACAGAATAAAAAATAAAAAAGTATCTTAATTTTAATCCCTTCTGGATAAAACCTGTGGCCAATCTGCAACGGTGCTGCCTGCCACCGGCACGTAATGGCTGGCAGTCAGCTTGTTGTTCTATAATCAGCATCAAAACAGCTGTTTTTAAACTAAATTTAGCTTTGAACTCTTTCCCATATTGGCTTCACATTCATGTTTTTCTTTGGAGTGTTTTGTTTTAATGTTATATTTTGCCAGAAATGTTTATAAGTGTCTCATATTGAGCTTTCATGGATTTGCGTGGGTGTGAGTGGGTGAAGGTGTGTGGCTTTTATGCAAATAAATACTGAAATGAAAATGAAGGAGACCTCTGGAAGAATAGCTCTTGCACTAAGATGAGAGCTAATGGGATTTTCAATAAAATTGCATTTTAAATAAAAATAAGTGAATAAATAAATAAATGAATAAATAAATAAATAAATGGATAGTGAAGGTTTCTACCTATCAAAAGGGTAGGGTAACTTTGACCTCTATCTATTGTCATGAGTGGTTTCTGTATGCCATGCATATTTTATACACTGCAGAAAGAACATTGGCTTTGTTTTTATTCAATGAAAAACCTTTTCTCAGGTGGTTTTTGGGGACTAAAAGTTCAGTAGTGTGCATGAGAGAGCCCTATTCTCTAACCTAAAATGCGCAAATAAATAACTTGCACAATACATTTGAAGCATGGGCCAGTATGAGTTCCTCGCAGTTCTAGATGACTGAGCGATAATACCACGGTTTTACGATTTCTGTTTTTGTACTAAAATGTGAAAACAAAAAAATGATGATACTGTTGGTTTTATTTCAAACAGAAAATAAACTAATATTCCTAGTGCTACTCATAGTGTGACATATTGAATATCCATTAATCATTCATTATCTTCCACTTATCCAAGATCGGGTCGCTGGGGCAACAGGTCAGAAAGTAGCCCTTGACATCCTCCAGGTCTTTCTGGCGGATTTCAAGGTGTTCATAGGCCAGACGGGATGGGGCGACCGTGGTAGGAGTTGGTCCCCTGTAACCGGTGGGTTACCAGTTCGAATCCCCTTCTGTCTGTCTTAGTCGATGTTTTCTTGGCACTTCCCCAACCTTGCTTGCTGGTGGTGGCTAGACGGCCCAATGTCGCATGTGCACAGAAAAGGTAGTTTGTCAGTGTGTCTCAGGACAGCTGTGACAACAATGTAGCTCACCACCACCAGTGTATGACTATGCGTGTGTGTGTGAATGACTGAATTTAGTTGTAAGTGCTTTGTGGTCCTCTGACTAAAAAAGCACTATACAAATGCAGAATCCAATGAATTTACCATATGAAAACTTCTAAAGGAAGGCTACCATAAGGCCTCCTGATGAAATGTCCAAACCATCTCAACTGAACCCTAATTTATATTTCTACATAGAGAAATATAGAGACGTTTTCCTTTTTAACGTCCCTGTTTCCTGGAGAGTCTTGCAAAGCAATTCCCTGCCACGACAACAGGGGGCAGCCACCTCCAAACCCAGGTTTCCTGCAAATTCCTTCCACGAATTAAAAAAAATCTGCTGTATATGTTTGTGTTATGAATGTTCATATCTTCAAGACTTCTTCAATCAGCAACATGTCTGCTACAAGAATTGTATTTTTTGAAATGACATTGCTACTGACGAATTTAAAGGAAGCGGTGTGCAGACCAGTCACAGGATTGCACCCTTTGTAGCTTTTAACGTACATTTAAAAAATTAGGCATTTCTCCGTCACCCTATTTGGGCCAGCTGTAGAGGACTTGAGGTGATGAATGATTGCTCAGTGTGTCTCAGCACGACCTCTGATGGCATTTGATTCCTTTCAATGTTGAGAAGCAGCTGTTTTACTTTGAGTTCCTCCCTCGAAGGACTGAGCTCCTGTTTTTCCAGGGCTTATTAAATATGACATCTCATGATAAATCAAGGTTAATATCAGAACTGATTGACGTTTGTTTTATGCATCAATGGATATATATGCCATCAAATAGAAGAAAATGTTCTAATTTAAATTTATCCTTGGTTTGTCTGGTTAAATACTTAATAGTCTAATATATTTAATGTATCTCAACATTTTCTTCTTAAAAGTTGAGGGGTTTTCATTGATATGCGATAAAATTTGATAGATAAATTAGATATAGAGGACAAAGAATTTAGATTTCTTCAGACGAATGTCTTTTTTTGCCCTAAGATTCCTGAATGTTTACTGTATGATGTTTGTGACCTGTAACAAAATGTTTTGAAAAGCAAGAAATAAAGCAAACAAATAAAACTTTAGGCCAATAATATATGAAAGCGTCCAGAATATCTAACATTTGGCTTTTCTTGTAAAGTGCTCTTCTGCTGCCTGTTCTGTGCAGTTTAATTACCTCCTCCTCACTGCCCACGCCTGCATTAGCATTTGGATTCTGAATATAGATGTGAACTTTGAGTCTCTGTTCAAATATGCACTCATACTCATCAAGTTTTGTATAATTTCTCACTTCTTTGAGCCATATTAATGGAACAGTATTGCATAAATCCTTATTAAAGCTTAAAAGGTGTGTGCAGACCAGAAAAGGCAAGGCGACTTTATTTGTATAGCACACTTTCTAAAACATGGCAGTTCAAGGTGCTCTACATGATTTTGGGAGAACAATAAAATACAACATTATAGACACAAAATGAATAACACTTAAAAACATATAACATTCCAGCCATTACTAACCTGTTGCTAGAATGCTGCTCTAAACAGATTAGATTTCAGTTTGATTTAAAGCAGCTCAGTTTTTCACACCAAGAAGCTTTGCATTTGTCTGGAAGTTTGTTCTAGATAAGGGGAGCATGGAAACTGAAAGCTGCTACTTCGTGTCTGGTTCCAAGTCTAGGGGTGATTAGAAAACTAGAGTTGGTGGACCTGAGTTGTATGGGTGGTTGGTACGGAGGCAAAAGGTCTTCATCATATTTTGTGCTAAAGCATTCAGCGATTTATAAACTACTAAACATAATTTGAAGTCTATTCTCCTAGCTACAGGGACCCAGTGTAAGGACTTGAGAACTGGGGTGATGTGCTTTACTTTCATGGATCTAGTGAGAACATGAGTAGCAGCAGGATTTTGGATCAGCTGCAGCTGTCTGATTGACTTTTTAGGCAGACCTGTGAGGATGTTGTTTCAGTAATCAATCCAACTAAAGATAAATGCGTGGGTGAGTTTTTCAAAGTCTTGTTGCAACATTATTCCTTTAATCTTAGAAATGTTCTTTAGGTGAATAGAAGGCTGACCTTGTAATTGCTTTTACAGTACAGACCTAAAGTTTGGACACACCTTCTCATTCAACGAGTTTTCTTTCTTTTCATGACTACATTGTAGATTCTCAATTAAGGGAATCAAAACTATGAATGAACACATAGTGGGTGTGTCCAAATTCAGGGTCTGCATCCTCCTGAGGATCCTTCCTACCCGATTGAAGGAGGACGGGTCCTCCAACGACCGCAAAAGCCGGAAATAAGTGTCTGTGAATTTGGACAGCCTACCCTTCTTTCTGTTCCCCCCCTTACCCTTTGCGCATGTCCTGTCGCCTAGCAACCATGACAGCGCTAAGTACAAGCAGCAGAAAATGGAATTTGAGAGCAAATTTCTTCATCTTCTTACTTTTATATTTTTTAAGGAGCTAAATGAGTTTTCTGCTCATCACCAGAGAATGTTTTGTCTGAGTTTAAGAGATAATCATATCCAGGTAAGTTATTCTAATATTATAGTAAATTATTAAAGTAAAATGGTTAAGTAAAAACAACCCACATTATATATATTTCTATATATATATATATATATATATATATATATATATATATATATATATATATATATATATATACATATATGTGGAGTTTGGATTTTTTCATTTATTCTAAATACAATAATTCTTTCATCCTTTATGCGCAAAATCATACCTTAACACTTGTTATTCTGTTCTCTATTTTTCCTTAACCAGACCAGATTCTTCTACTGTGGGATTATTTGAAAGGCAATTAAACAGTAAGTGTAATATTTCAAACCTGGTGTGTCATGAGTTTTAGATTAAAGTATTTGATACAGTTTCCCCTGTTTACATATTTATGAACACATTTTCTAGATGAGACATCCGTCCACTGAGCAGCTCTGCAAACCCTGATGGACAGCAGGAGACATCCTGAAGCTCTCTGCAGACCATCCTGATGTTTCACTCCCCAACCAGAGACGACCAGCAAAGGATCCCTGCTGCAGCACTCCATCCATGTCTCTAGCAACACTGCCAGCGATTGCCGTGTATTTAAAAAAAATAATTAAATAGTTTACTACCCTGTCACTCAGGTTAATCCTGCAAGTACCCGTTAAAATGTACTATGTTCTGTAATTAGTTATTTTTTCTTTTTGTCTAATTTTCATACGTTCTTAAAAGGTTTCTAAAAATCATTAAACATTAATAAGGTTGATTTTGTTGTTAAATGTCACATTAATAAAAAAATATTTATAAAAACTACAATTAATCACAAAAAGTATTTCTTTCATTACAAAAATGCTAAATAAGGGCGCCTCCCGAGAAAGAGGAAAAGACGCATTAGACCCGACCGGGACGGGACCGAACCGAACCGCAACAGCGTCTAGCCAGGCGTCCCGATCGGTCTAACAAAGCATAACAACACAACAGCTATAATTTTCTGCTTTTTATACCGCCAGTTTTTTAAAAACTTACATCTGAAAGCATAAACCTCCCCGTCGCGGTATCACCCGCTTCGTCCGCCATTATTTCAAACTGTTTGAAGCTCACTGCCGAAAAGAATTATGGGATAGGTAGGACGTTAAAGGATCCACCAGACCCATCCTTCAGATTGGGGGAAAAGGAGGACGTATTTGTGGGGCGCATTTGAAGGATCCTATGAATTTGGACAGCCTTCGTCGCGGCGCTGTGACGTGGCATCCTTCAAATGAGTCCTCCGAAGGATGCAGACCCTGAATTTGGACACAGCCAATGTGTGGCATTACTGTATGTACTTAAACAAAAAGAGTGAAATAACTGAATACTTGTGTTATATTTTAGTTTTCTCAAAGAAGCCACCCTTTGCTCTGATTACTGTTTTGCATTCTCTTGAGCTTCAAAAGTTAGTCACCCAAAATGGTTTCCCAACAGTCTTTGTCAAACAGTGTTTGTTGACCCTTTTACCTTCACTCTGTGGTTCAGCTCACGCCAAATCATCTGGTCTGAATCCATCACTACACCTAGATTTAAGGCTTGATTGTTGGTTTCTAGTTGTATTAACTGAAGATGTGGGCTAACTCTTGATTGTTCCTCTTTAGTTCCAGAGACAATTCAGTTGTGTTTCTATTCAGATGGAAAAAATTAAGTTGGAAAAGGCTGGAATCTGATTCAAGCATTTCCCTTCCATTCATTTATTTTATTGTTTAGTTACTCTTTTAGTTATATTGGACATTAAAAATGTCTTCCACTTGCAGCAGTATAGTATTCTTCTGCTTGATAATCACTCGCAAAGGACAGACTCGTTCCGAGAGACTAATTAATCTGTGTTTTGGACTGAGGGATGAACCCAATAAGAACCCCCACATGCACTGGGAGAACATGTATGTTCTATGGCCAGGCTGGGAATCCTATAGAACCTTCTGGGCCCAAATGGGTTGAATCTATCAGTTATTTTGAATAGATTACTCCATAGCTACTTCTAAACATCCACATCGTTTGTTCTCTAGTTCATCTGGAAGCCGTTACCGGCCAACCTGGAGACCCAGGAGAGAGGCCCTGAACATCGACAGCATCTTCACCCGACAAACAGACTTACCTCTGGGCTACAACACCCCACCTGGCCAATTTCTGCCTCCTGAACCTCAGGAGCCTCTCCCCTTTGTGGAACCTGTCACACAACCAGGACTGGAAAAGGTGGAAGGGAGGGAGACCGGTGAGGTCGGGTTTGGGCTGATTGGGCAGCCCAGGTGTTCAAGCGGTGGGCGGACTATGGGTCCTCCTGCTCCTCCACCTCTGAGAGGGGTGGAGCACCAGCCACGTCTGATCCAGAGAATGGAGAGTGGCTACGAAAGCAGTGAGAGGAACAGCAGCAGCCCTGACAGGTAGAACACGCACAAATAACAATTACTGTCTCTGGCTCTCAGCTTCTGTTGTCCATCATGTTTCCCTATTGTGGATTCTATTGCTTTTTTTTCTGTCCAATTCCAATTTATCACCATAAAACATAAATGTGACTTTAACAAGGACAAATGATCCGAAAGAAGTGCTCTCTAACAAAAAATGAAGCCCCAAACACATTAATCTGTTTGAGTTGTCTCATTTATCAGCATTTTCCACTGTTTCTCTGCATTTTTTGTTATCTTCACCCCTTCTGCCTCTCTACAGGGAGGTTGGGCAACAGAAACGGGTGCTGATGTCTGGACCTTCATGGCGTTCTGTTCCCAAGTCAAAAAGCAGTGGTGCTATCATGCAGGAGCTGCCACACCCCTGCTGGGTCAGCAGCTCTGACACAGGTCTGCCCCCTTACTTACAGTGACATGCACGTTCTTTTGGTATGTCAATTATTTATATGATGATCAATGGTGTTCTGTTTTCAGGCTCTGGGCGCAGTGAGCTGGATGAGCTGCAGGAGGAGGTGGCGAGGAGAGCTCGCCAACAGGAGCAGCAGAAGCGGAAGGAGGCAGAGCGGGAGGCAGCCATGGGATTCAACCCCAGACCAAGCAAGTTCATGGACCTGGACCAGCTCCAACACCAGGGTATGGCTCAAACAAGGCTCAACTTTTCTTAAACTTTAGTAATACATCACAGTGCTCAAAGGGGTACTTAAAGGGTTATTAATAGGGTCTGCAAAATGTTTAAAAATCTGCGTCAGGTGGAATAAATTGAGAAATGTGGTATAATTGACAAACTCTATATTTAATTTGCATGCCTCAAATCCATCTGAATCCATTACTGAAATTAGAAAATTAAGACCAACATAGAGTTAAAAAAAATTCTTAATTAAAAATGAAATAAAAAAACAGTTTAAATGACTTAAAACATATTTAAAAAACTATAATCAACTGTTTACAATTTCTAGTGACTTCTACTATCTAGTATGTAGAATGAAGGTTAACTATAGCATTTTGTATGAGTACTTCCTTGAAAACGTTAGTGCCACATACGCTTCATGTGACAACCCTGTTCATCCTACCATATTTGTCGTATAATTTTCCCAAAGGATACTTTGTAAGTACCTCATAGGTGGACAGTAAGTACAGGTTAACAAGTCACCTCAAAATGAAATATGATCTGTTGAGCTTGATTGGATGATTTTCAGCTTGATTTGTTCTTGAAACCCACCTGCCGTTTCCTGATTAGTACAGAAGTAATACCAGGTCACGTGGAACAAAAGGCAATCAGTGTATAAAAGTGAAGTTTAGAGGAAGTAAGTAAAGGTAGTTTAATAGAAATCGTATGTCTCTGCAGATACCCTATCTACTGTATATTCCTGCACGTATGTGTACTCCAGGTAGGTAAGCTGTATACTTAGGTCATTTGTGAGTACTCCAAAGTAACCTGTAGTATTTTAGGTTCCCCTTACTTAGACTACATATACAGAGAACAAATCAACGCTTATACAGGCCGATCCTCATAGGTATCTAAGTTGTGATCGATAGGTATTCTTTAGGGACTCCTGTAAGTATCTTTAAGTGTCATGTAACTACCCTCTATATACCCCATACAAAGTATATAGTCAGATATTTGTTGTAAGTAACCTGTAGGTGCCTTGCAAGCACTCTATAAGTACCTCACTAGGCACGTTTCCACTATCTGAACTTCAGGGTAATTTTACCGGACCTTCATCTGACAGGGTAATACAGTTGGCCCAGTTCTCTCAACTGTTACGTCTCCATACAAAATTGGCCCTTTAAGTAATTTCCGAAGATGTCTGCTAATCATAAACGTTTCGTTAGTGATTGACCTCACTGATCAGAGTGAAAAGGCACCCACAGCATCAGAGAATGATAAGAGATCGACAATGGAAGAAGCAGGGCTAGTTACCAAATTTATGATTGCTATGTTGCCATAATCTGTTTCACCAGCAACTTTTCCAATTTTCCAAAGCTGTTTGCTGTTGTCTCTTGACATAATTTCCCTCAGAGTTAATACCAATCAGCACAAGTTAATCACAGCTTCCGCCCAGCTAGTCTGCAGAGCCACTTCCAATGCAGGTACGCCGTTGGTTCCTGAAATGTCCCTGAAAAAAGCCCTATCAGGTCAGAGCGGTATGTGGAGTCATAAATATACCACAAAGGTTCAGTAAAATTATCCCGAAAATGTGATGTTTCGATCATACATTTGAATCCCATATGGAAGCTATAAAGTGTCCCGTAAAAGTCTCTAACTACAATATAAGCGAAAGATTAGCTCTCATGTCCTGCATGGGTGTTTTAACTTAACTACAGAGATCCAAATCTAGGCAATCAATCATGAAAGAAAATTAAATTTTAAGGTCACATTATCATCTGTTGTCTGTAAGCAGTCGGAGTGACATGTTTGACTTATGCATCTGTGCGTTTGCCTGACCTCGTTTTTGGGCTCCATCTGTTGGTTTGTCTCTCCACCTGTCTCTCTCTGGTATTTTTCTTTTTTTGTCTAGCCAAAAAAAGCAAAAAGCAAACCACTGTCAATGGTTTTTAACTAACCTGGGAACTGCCTCGAGTCCTTCACTGACCAGAAAAGTGCTGGAATATTTTTGCTTGTTGCTATTTCAAATCCTGCCAAATTTCATACTCCCAATTTTCTAATCAAAGCCCAAAAAAGTAAAAAATCTGTATGCTCTTATCCAGCACATATTGATAAAAATGCGTCAAGCTATAAAGCGGCGCCCGAACTGCACCATCCCATGTCGTACCACTCAGTGGCAACAAGGCATAAATGTGACTTTAAGTGCGCTTCGTTTTTTTACATCCTTTAGTAATTTTCCATCAAATCAGAGAGGACTGTTAAACAACTTATTGCAACAGTTGTATGATTTTATTGTGACCCAGAAGGATACATCCATTTTTGTGTAATTTCTTAACTAATAGCCTCTTTATTTGGACTCAGGGACTACAAAGTTGTGGTATTTATGTTGTGGCATCCATTTGGAGTAATTTAACAAGTGGGAAGAATGTTCAGATACAGTTAGATTTTGCAAGCAGATTACAGAAATGTAACCTTTTTTGCTCATCTTCTAATTTTGTTTTTGGCGTCTTCATTGTAAAATAACCCTTTAATCATTTAAAACAAGAAAACTAATTACGTTTAATTCAAAAAATACTTTGATTCAAGAGGGAAACTAATAATTAAAGATTGGTTTAATAAGTTTCTCACAACTATATTATTGGTTATACATATATCATTATTTAGATTTACTATGTCAATGCTCACAACACTGTATGATTCCTTACATTTCCAGAAAACTATTTTTGTGACTGATTTGCATAATCTGTTTGCAAGTTTTCCCCTTCAGCTCACCATTATTGAGCATTGTCCTTTCTGTCCTACTGTGAGTGCAGCAGTGTGTTCAGCCTTTTGCACCTGATATTCTACACACACACGCGCGCACATGCACACACACACACACACACACACACACACATTACAGTAGAGGCAGTCTTAATGAATGGAAAGGACAAGTTGTGAACAAACAGATGGCATTCCTATCAGCATGAGTATATAACAAAATTTGGATTTGACACATCCTTATCGATGACTGAGTCAGACTTTAATCTAATATCATACTTTAAGGGACAACAGAGAAAACATCAGTCCTCCAATATTCCACCCTCAGACGCAAGAATATTAAAACGCCACAGTTCTGTAGTAGCAATACATCAATAGGAGGAAAATGGCCAGTAAACCACTCAAATCAACAGAGAGTTGTCAGTTTAATAGGATTTAACTTGGTGTTAGGTTTACATTTTCCATGTAAATGGACAAATTCCTAAAAAATATATATTTTTTATTGTTTTTAAAATTATGTTTCTTTTTAAATGGCTTCATTGTGGCTTCAATTGCAAAGGAAGTTTTTTTGTATAGTCCGATTTAGGCACAAGGTATCTCAGTTGCTTTACAGTAAAATAAAGGAGCAATGGTCAAGAAAGTGTTATTAAATACAAAAAAATAGAAAAAATAGAAAAGAAAGTTTCACCAAAAACATGCATTAAATATCTAAGATGAGCTGAGGATTAAAAAAATGTTTTACCTTTGGGGAAATCTGTAATAAGCTAAAATATTTTCAGGCTAATTTAAATATGCCAACACTTTCTGCACAATTCACGTCTTTTAGGGAGTTTGCTCCAGAGCTGAGTAGCTTAGAAGCTAAACGCTGCGTGTCCTTATTTGTTGTGGTTCTGGGAATACAAATCCCTGACCTGAGGGATCTAGATGACTTATAATTTATAAGCAATTCTGTTTTTGATTTCATCCATGAGCCTTTAGTGACGTAAAGATATTAACAAGATTATAAACTCTAAATAACTCTTTAGAGCAGTGTCCTTTAGGCCAGAAAAGCTATTTACGGACTGGTTCAATGTTTTTCATTGTCCTAGTGGTGATCAAGACTCCAGCAGCAGGATTTTGAATGGCTGACATCTGTTCAGACATAATTACAGTGATTTAAACAACTGTAGACAAAGCATGCACCAGTTTCTGGATGTCCCAATTTATCAAGAAAAACCTTTAATACGGCAATGAAATTAAAAATGGTAGTTGGCTGATTTTGCATCCGACTTCATGTGGTTACTAACAATCACAAGTTCTTTGCATGCTGTGGTGCTCCATCAATTATTTCTTGTCTTTTGGTGTTAAGATGGGAGAGATTCTGGCACAGCAACTCATTAATATTGTGAATGCACCCATTGAGTTACTTTGGGAGACTGTGTTCATGGAGTCACGCAAAGACTCTAGATGATGAAAAGACATTTGATAAAGTAAACAAATTTTTTCTAATTACAATCTTCCACAAACTTTGTTTTGGAGACTTGTTCATTCGCTGGTTCAAAACCGCGCAATTCACCCAAAGCCACCATCACTACTAACGAAATCACGTCACAAAGCATCATAGAGGAACCAGACAGGGATACTCGCTCTCGCCTTCCCTTTTTACAATCTTCATTGAACCTCTCTCAGCGGCTATTCAACAAAATAATAAGATCCAAGGAATCCAGATGGCACACACACATCACAAAATTAGTTTATATACAGATGATTTATTAATTTATTTTCAGAATCCATATATATCACTCCAAGAATCTTTCAATATCATTAATACATTCTCTCTCTCAGATGATGTTGGAGACTCTGCAGATCAGGATCACACACTCCCACTTTGTACTGGCAAAATAAAAAACCTGGGTATTATTATCTCCCCCAGGCTGTCAGAATTTCATCTCAAGTACTCTCCCTTCTTAAGACAATAGAAGACAACGCTAGACCAAACTCCCACTCTCACTCATTGGCAGAATTGCGGCTGTCAAGATGAAAACCCTACACCAGATCAACTACCTTTTCTCCATTATTTCCTCTACACTACAGATTCAAAACATGGTTCAAAACATCCAATTCATTAACTACATGACACACAAACGCAAATATAACCCCCCCTGGTTGGAAGTGGAACAGAATCAATGTCAACACATCTCAATCACAGATCTTCCATTCCTTCCACAATCAATTAAAAAGATCAAACGTCTGTAACTTAATTACTATTTCAACAAATCTTGAGAGCCTGGTGGAAAATTAACACTATCACTAAATCATTGTCTCCACACGAGCACACCCCATTATGGCACAACCCAACCTTCATATTACAAAACAAACCCATTCACTTCTCCACCTGGAAACAGAAAGGACTCACACTCCCCGGCCATCTATTTTCAAACAGTCAATTTATATAATTTCACATGCTGGTACAGAGATACGGTGTTTGGAGAATCCAGTTTTATTCAATATCAAGAACTAAAATTAATCATAGAAGGAAAACAGATAAATAAATAAAATATAATACACTAGAATCATCCACATTAATCAAAAGAATTATTAAAATCAACAATAATAAAAAACAAATCTCTAAATTATACCAACTAAACTCCCCCTTAAAGACCAAAACAGAACACACATTATTCATAGTAAAATGTTTTAAAAATGTATTGGTTCATTCAAATATCTGCACACAATGGACTTTAGGTTGCACAGACACCTATTTTCATGCCATTTGGCTTTGCCAACCAGTTCACTCACCATGGATCGCTGTTACTGAGACACTTTCCACCACCCTGGACTGTAGAGTCCCAACATCAGCTTCACTCTGTCTTCTAGGTGATCTCTCCAAATTAGTTGTTCCATCCAAATTCAAAATCCATTGCTAATTTCTCTAGCTGCCTCTAAGAAAGTAGGCCTCCAAAACTGGAAAGCAAAGACTTCATGTCACATTACTAAGTGGCTTAATTTAATATCTGAGTATAGGGAAAAAATGTATGCTCAAAAAAGGAAGCATATGTCAGTCTTTGAAGAGAGCTGGAATCTATTTATAACCTTTTTTTTATTCAAATAACATATAGTTCATTGCTGCGCACACACACACACACACACACAAACACACAATTAACTACCTGATGTCAAGCTTAAATCTGGATATGTTTAGTCTATTAAATCATGTTCATATCACTAAATCCTGTCCTTTTTTTCTTTCCACCCAACATGTCTGTTTTGTCCTGTTAGTAATATGTTATTGTGTGTCTTGTTATCTGTCTGTTTTATTCAGTTGTTTATGTTATTTGTTCTGTATTTAGCATATTTTAGGTGAACCCTCCCTTTATTCTGTTTTTTTTATGTTTCTATATACAACATTGAAAATGATCACGAATATTAATTGAAAATAAAATCGTCCTTCAAAGGGGGGAAGGTTGGGTAAAAAAGTATGTAATACCATGTAGTAAAAACTAAAACACCAGTTTTAAATGCATCAAAGGTAAAGTCATATATATTGACTTTTACATTCTCAGCGCTGTAGTTTGGGTCCAGAACCTTACCCAAATTCACCTATTAATTCAATTCAATTCAGTTTATTTATATAGCGCCGTTTCACAACAGATGTCATCTCAAGGCACTTTACAAGAAGAGTTATTACATTACAATGTTTAATTTAGAAATTAGAGAACCACAGAAGATTGCGTCGTGTAATTCTCAGCAATCCCTCACACTGAGCAAGCACGAAGCGACAGTGGAAAGGAAAAACTCCCTTTTAAACAGGAAGAAACCTCCGGCAGAACCAGGCTCAGCACAAGCGGTCATCTGCCGAGACCGTCTGTGGTTGGAGAATACAGAACAGAGACACAGAACAGAGACACAGAAGAGCACAGAACTGATGCAGAAGTTTGTTGCAGGACGTGGAGAACTTTCCGTCACTGCAATGCCATCTTAGTCAGGGTCGTCAAGCAGGGCGGGTCAGGAGCACCTACTGTAGGAAGAGACTAAGAGAAAACAGGTTAGCGCTTGAATTGACAGCACATCATGCAGTTGGGGAGAAGTAGGAGAGAAAGTAGGAACAGACCCTAATAATGTCCTCCAACAGCCTAGCCTAAAGCAGCATAGCTACTAACATTAACCTATTAACATATCAGTCTCTCAAATATTGTGACACAAATAACTAATTGGCTGAGTGTTTTGTGTCACAAGAAATGAAAAACTGCATTCAACTTTTCCCTAAAAAAAAAGAAATGAAGAAAATTGGTTGTACGCTTTAATGCTTGCATACTTTTGTTACATTTAGAATGCTCGGTTGGCTCAGGCTGCAGTGCATTAGGACGTGCTTCAACAGATTTGAATTACAGTCTCTGTACACTAATACTGCTGTATCAAAAGAAAATAATCTAGAATACTTTATTGGGGATAAAAAAATTACAGCTAGAATTTCAAAGACCTCTACATTACAAAATTGCTGATTCATACACATTGTATCATTGCTCATTTTTCACAACAGTGTTAAAATCAGAGCATTTCCTTGAGTGGTAAAAAGAAGTAGAGTTTTTGTTGTGGTTTTCTTTACTTTTATGCTGCCCTTTGTATTTGTACACATGTAGCTACTGATGCTTGAGCAGTGGTATGAAGGTAATAGCACCTGAAAGCATTGCTTTAGCTTTCTTAGGCATTTTTCATTTGCATTACTGTTCAGGTTAACCATGGAAATGGACATTTCTTGTTTTTTCCCCCATTCTTATCTTATGAACACAAATAATAATAATAAATAAAAAAACGGGCTAACAGAGCATTTTTGTTTTCTCAGATTTTAAGGACATAATTTCAAAAACCACTGTCAAATATAAAAAAAACTTTAATTCATTGTGGAGTCTGATTTGTATCACATATATGTCCCAAACTTGGATAATACTTAGATATGACTTAGTTTAGAATTAAAATTTTCCAAAAAATAATGACAACCTAAATACATCCTCTCCTTGAAGCCCAGGCAAACAGTATGGTAGGTCTGGCTGCTGCAGAGTATCGGAGCAGGATTATGCACATTAATATTGAGAATGCACAATTCCTTTGTGTTGCATGATAGATTTAACTTAATAAAAGGTAAGGTCGATCAACAGAATCGAAAGCTTTAAAACGCACATCCAAAGCTATAATTAATTTAAAGTGAATCAGAATCTGGGTAAAAGTTTTATCAGGGGTGTTAAAGCAGAATAAATACTGATGCTATGGCTTCTTCTGTTAGAGCTTTGGGCTCTGTACGGGCTTCAGTTTACACGTTTTTGATCATTTATGTTTGTAGACTTGGTAGATGAAAACATGCCACACATTTCTATTTAACATAGCTCCAAATGGGTTTTCATTAAGGGATTGTATAGTGCATGCAGGCCCCCAGTCCTCCAAAAGAAACATTTTCTTTCTTCTACCTTTTTTTCTATCTCAGTTGTTTTCTCATACTAACTTTCTACTGTCCTTGCTCTAAATTTATGCTCTCTCCTTTTCACTGCCACTCTGTCCTTATATCTTTATCTGTCTTTTGTCCTTTCTTTCTCCTACCCTGTTGTTAACACCTCAGCTGTGCTCAGACCCCTGCATGAGGCTAACGCTCATAGTGGATTGGCTGTAGCTGCGTGCATGAGGAGCACTGGGGGCCCAATCAAACGCAGGCAGGAACAGGAAATGGAACGGGACATGGGAAACGCCCTTCCACAGGGGCCTCGCAGGTACCACAACTGCCAAAATCCCCCACCCCCCTCACACACTTTGTGTCCGAACCGGTGCCTGCATAAGAATCCTCCTGTTTTCTTCAGCTCAAACTGATCCTCTGAAACCCTCATTTGTGTATCTCAACTCGTTGCTGGGTATTCTTCATTAGTTTTGGCTGGCCCATGTTTTTTGCACCCTCCCCAACCCTCCAGCTGTTTGTGTGTCTGAATGTGTCCTCTCAAACACACATTTGTTACTTTACATAAAGACTTCTTATCCCCTTTGTGTATTTGTTGCAATGCAGTAAAAGCTTTGCGGTTTTGCTGTGTTTTTCCATTTAGAAAAAAAAAAGGGCGAGAGTTGGTGTTGCTCTCTGTGTCTCTGTGCTCCACTGCTTCTTCTGCATTGTTTGTGTCTGCCTCCATGGCTTCCCTCTGCTCTTTAAGTGCTGCTGATCCATCCTTGTCTGAACTGTAAAGCCTCAGTCGGTTACTGTGTTTCTGTCTTGTGCAGCAGTAGTCAAACATCCTGTACTGTCGTTTGTTTTCTTGATCTTTGCTGCTAAATGTGTTTCAGTAATTCAATCTGGCCCCATCATAATAAATAAAACAGAAAGGGCATTTTCAGGTTCTGAGTTATTCCTCATTTCTTGATCATTTGCATCAAAGTCCTAAATCTATTTGTATCCTCTGAAAGTCTTCCTGTTAAATATCTTTTCAGGCTTTCTGAAGTTCTGTCAAAGTTTTTCTTTAGACTTTAGCTGCTTTTGCCAATCATTTTTAGTCTAGTACCAGACAACATTCAGAGGAATGTTATTTTATATATTAAGCCACCGATCTTCTCTGTTTTTGTAAAGGATTTACTTTCTCGTGAGATGTCAAAAAGCTAAAAGTAAAGAAAAAAAAGTTCCATGATTGAATGTTGATATGGGTAAAACAGAGTAACTTTGCTGTACCTCCTTTATTCTTCCTCTTATCTTCTGAAAGTCTTGATCTCAAAATAAACTAAAGAAGTCTTTACATTGAGTTTTATTCCAAATATCTGACTGATCCTGAAAATAGCAGTCTTTCAAGACAACCCAGTAGCCTATAGTATGATGCATCCATATGGATGTGTTTTCAGTCAGTCAAGCTTAATATTATCACATTTCTGACCCTTGCAGATTTTTTGGTGGATTTCTAAAGAAAAATTGATTAAGTCCAATTTAATAACTTGACAGAAAACATACTGTAGCTTCCTCCAAATAAAATATAAAAAATTGCAGTTTTAACATTTAGCTACAGCAATATCTCCCTTTTGAGCTGACACTTTTTCAACAACAACATTTTTTTTACCATTTCTAAATTGTATTTGTCTTTTCAATTGCATGAAATCAGATATATAGGATATCAAACTCTTACCATTCCTGATGATACTGTTGTAACACAATAATAGTATAAAGCACAAACTTTACCAGGTTTCAACATTTAGGCTACCTGAGTTTTTGAAAGACTAGGATACTGCTAACAAGTAGCTAGCAGTTTAGGAGATAAATTGCTAAACAGTTAAGTAAGTGATAAATATTGTAACTAGTTTGATTCCAAATATATCATTTTTTTATAGAATTAAAACTAGCAAACTAGTTAATAGCATAGAGATAACAGCTGGGTAGCAGTTCAGACATTCTTTCTGAAGCTAATCGAACTCTGGTATAGTAGACTGCTACAAAAAATAGTTTCCCTAACGGTGCTCATTAAAATGTATACGGGATCTTCTTTTGCTCTGAGCCAAATTAACTTTCTGTAATCACATTGGTGGAAATAAAGTCGGGATGTGCTAACTTGTTAATATTGACTTTAGTCTGTATTTCATTACATCTCAGTTTCGAAGTTAGTGAAACTTTTGAAAAAAAGTGACTCCATCTGTTACCAGTAGAACTGGAGGGAAAGGAGTAGGTGGAAGTAAAGCTCTCAGCACTCAGCCTTTTTTATTAGCTTCCTCCTCTCTTCTATTGATCAACATAAGCCTCTGATTTATAGCTTACTGCTGCAAAGCCTTCTTGGTAATTACAAAGGCTTGAAAAAGGACAGGAGAATTAATGTGGGGTATGGGGAGGACTGGCACCCTCGTAAACACATATATGACCATGGACACCCAACAAAAAGTCACATTCACAGACTTGCTTTTCGTACACACTCGCAAACTTTCTCAGATGCAGATTCACTATTGCTCAACTTAAAATCTTAAAACTAGGGCTAACGTTCTTCAGTATCTTCAACACAAAAGCTGGCCAGTTTTAAAGGAATTTTTTGCAAGTAACTTGGACATAAAGATGCTCTTAATCTTGTTGACAGGCATTTATTACACTGATGTGAACAACAGACATACCATAGATAAAAATCAACACTGAGACAAATCATTGACATCTATAGCCTGTCCGTTGCATACCTAAAACTTAAATAAGGTCTATATCTGCCAAAAACTCTGACACTTAAAAGCCTGATTGTTCCGGTAATCTTTTTTTTGTCTAAATGGACTACATTTGCCAATTTTCACTTGAGAATAACAGTGTTTGTCATAAAAGACAAATAAATTAGGGTTCCAGTTTCCAAAATTGGAGTATAAGTATGGAGATTATCTTTAATTTGAAAGCTGATCACAATTCTTTAGTTAAACCTTTGGTTATTAACAATGATTTTGAAATTGTAAATATTATTTCAATACAGAATCAGTGTGATTCTCAATCAGCCATTCATAAAAAAAACGTGTCACAGGTGATGCTTAAGTGAAGAATGATGACTCTTTTAGGTCTTTGTGAAAACGGTTCTCTCCCATTACTTTTGTTGCTCTGGCATTTCTTCTTTTGTCTTCCACTCATGTTTTTTCCTAATTTTTTAAAGCAAAAAAATACTTGTGCTTTAATGATCAGGAACAAGAACTTGGAAGAAAATGTGGAAAAAAAAACACAGCCGAAGTCAAAAGAAAAAGTTTCAAAAACCTTCAGAGACCTGAAAAACAATTGATCAGCACCACTCCAAAGGATTACACGATAGTCTGTCTGTCTGGATATAATGTATGAAGAAATTATAAGTAATATAAAAGCTTTGCTGGGTGCTGAAGATCATATTCTTTAAACATCAGTGAAAGCTAATCAATAAAGTAATATAGAGTTGTAGTTGATTGTCACTAAAGCTTGAAACATCAGAAGATTCGTTAATCTTGGTGTTGATTAGATTGCTTCTTTAAGATCTTTAATAAAGTTTAATATTCCTGGTATTAGGGCTTCTCTGAAGAGACTGATCTGTCAGCTTGTGCTTCATAAACAGCATGGCTCATTGCAGAAAGCTGCATCATCACTGTGTGTTTGTTCAGTAAGCGTGTGTATGTGCTTGTTTAGCCTGGTGTTGTGACCTTCCCTCGATGCAGTAACTCACCTGACGTCAAAGCTGCACTGTTTTTTTTCCTCCTCCTCCTCTTCCTCTAAGTTGACTGACCCATCGCCTCCCCTCTCTTGTCTCCTCCAGTGAACAGCCTGGCTCGGTCCAAGTACTGCTGACGCCCAATCAAGAGGAGGAAGAGGACGAGTCAACGACCAGCCGGGACGTTCCTCAGGGTCAGATCCCACCTCCGCCTCCTCCACCTTACCGCCCCTCTCCCTCTCGATCCATGCTCACCCTCAGTATCAGTAACCCATGCAGCCCATCCGGCCACGGGGAGGAGGAGGAAGGCAGGGGCAGTGGGAAGCAAGGTGAGGAAGGTGAGGATGGAGGCGAGGGGATGGGGGTGAGGCTGTGCGAGCTACTGCAAGCCGGAGGGGTGAGTGTCAGACCCCTTGGGAAGCACTTAGCCATCTCTCTACCCTCTCTCCCTCTTCGTCTCTGGGATAAACACACCACACACACCTCACACTCCACACTCAGCCGCCCTCCAGCCTGTTCTCCTTCCCCGTCACCTGCCCCAGAAACATACGAGCAAAGGAAGCCCCCCGCGCCACTCTGGCAGCCGCCCCGGCCGCATTACCCTGGTGGAGGGTCTCCCCGTCGGCAACAGCACGCTATCCTTGCCGATGGAAGCATGCGTCATTGGTCCTCCTGGAGTCTGGACCGCCCGGACGCCGTGGTAACGCCATACGACACGCCACCGGACCGGTGCTTTCACATCAGACCACAAAATCCTGGTCAGAGCTGCAGCTACAGTTGTCAGTCTTCTCCAGGACACTACAACTCCCAGCATGCCCCAGGGCAGCACAGTGATCTCTGCTGTGACCATGAAGAGGCTGAGCTGTCCGAGCTGGACTCCCTTTACCAGGCCAGTCTGCAGGCTGGAAGAACAGGTAGAAACACACACACATTTTATATTCATACATTTAGTTAATGAAGAACTGGGTGCACATCATTTGGATTTAATTCCTTAATTTAGGGTATTAATTTATCACACAGGCTCACATGCACACACACACACACACGACAAATAATATGAGGTGTAGCAGGTCGTACCTCAGCGTACTTGTTTTTTTCTGGTGGGATATTTGACCACTCTCCATTGTATAATTTCTAGAGCTCATTTAAATAGGTTGATTTCTTGTCCGAGTGTAGTCCATACACTTTCAGTAGGGTTGCTTCCATGATATCCACTTGCTTTATGATATTACGTTTTATCTCTTCTGAAAAAATGTGCTTGGTCCCTTGTTTCATGGTCCGATTATAACCCAATGAAGTTGAAAGAGGAGATATTTAGTTCATTCATTGTTCCATTTTTCTGTCGAGTTTACAAAAATCTGTGCCAGTAACACTGCCCCACAGTGTGATGCCACTACCACCGTGCTTGAGAGTAGTAGAGTGTTTTTAGGTTTTAGAAGTCCCACCTACAGTATGAGAGATTTCTAACCTATGGCTAAACATCCTGTTCATTTTCCTCTCTGTGACTTTGAGTCAGATGATTGATAGTCAGGCTGGTTTTCGACTGGATAAAGAAGGATTGACTCTGACCTGAAAAATATAAAAAAATTGTATTGTGTCAAGAAATCAATCAATTTACTTTAATAAATGGATATATGGTGGAGTTAGTGTGTTTTCCGTGATGAGGGTGTGTGCATAAAAACTTCCAGTAGTCGGCCGGCGGTATCGTCATTTTTACGTGGAGCGCGTCTATTGTCTTGGAGTATGGCCAGAGTACGGCTTGTGTTCACATGATCCATATCCACTCGTACCTGGACTCCAATACTACCTCCAAGCCAGGTCTCTCTGGCCGTATCCCGGCATGGTCCAGGCTGTGTTCACATGGTACAAAATAAGTGGGTTTTGACCAAATACGGTATCTGAGTATGGACTCCCGTACCATGTGAAAACACCCAAAGTCAGTAAAAAAATCTATAAATTAGCAGCATTGTTGTATAGGAAGCACAGTCTAAAATGTGTGAAAAAAGTTGCGTCATATAACCTGAAGATCACTAATTACATTTAAATATAACTGTGGTTATGTTCCTTTTTCAGCCTATACAGTTTTGAATAATTATCTAAATAAAATCTATATTTAATGTAAACTTAAAATCCCAGTTTTAGTTTTAAATTTGGCTGAATAAAACAAGTTTTCAAAGTAAAAGTTAGGGTTTATATAAACTGTGATGTTGGTGCTGTTGCTATCAATCTGTCGTAAAACGGCTAATTCTACGTTTTTAGCTAAAATGTTAGACATGTCGGAAGGAAAAGCAGCAATGGTAAATAGGTAAAATGTGCAACATTCAGTCTCGCCAACAGTTTACACTTTGCATTGCAGCTTTTATTTGAGCAATTCACTAACGTATTAGTAAGTGAATTTACAAAGTAATAATGCAGATAATTAATATTTAACTCTGAGTTCAATATTTAGCTCAAGCTGTACATTTAGCTAACCAGCGTAGCTTGCCAACTAAACAAACTAACTGTGTAGTTTGAAACTGACATTTTAACAGGAGTAAATAACATTGACACAAATATGACTTTAAAGACATAACTTCCATTTTATCACCATACAACTAACTAAATAACCAAACAGAACCTAAATTATTGCAGTTCATTTTTGATGGCGTAGTTTTACAATAGGCACCCTTTATCATGCTGACGTTTTGCATCACCTTCCTGGAAACCTGCTGCAGCAACAATTGGAGAGATGCTAACAAGTAATTTATTTTTTCCAAAACCTTCATTGGTCGTACCATTTGTAACTTATGCCTCTGACCTTTGTTGAGGAAAGCTTGGTTAGAAAATCAGTAGAAATCTTGTTTTGAATTTTGCATGAGTAAAAATTGTATCATTTGATTTTGAAAGTACAGAAAACCTGGATTTTATTATGATGCTACGTCAACCTTGTTGTGTTTCAGAAATGATGGAGGGAGGCGGGGGGGCACAGTTGTTCTGTTGATGGCAGGATTTAAGAGATTACATATCATTGACATTTGCTTTATTGAGGACATCACAATAACCTCCAAATAGGATTTTGCAGGCTCCAAAGAACAGTCAGCAATAGGTTGGTGTGTAGAAGAATTATGCCATCATACATATCAGAGGGTGTGTACACAGATATGTTTTTTCTAAACAAACAAATATGTTGTGCAAACTAAACTAACAGCTGTCATTTTGGCCAATTAAATCAAAATACTGTCTGAAATAAAATAATGCGGTAATGAGGAATGTTTTAAGGGGATCATAATAACTGCTTTTCATGCATTTTGTCCAGTTGAAGTGGAAACATACTATTTAAAAAAATATATATGTTTAAGTGAACATGAATGCACATAAATAATATTTACATATTTAGTCACAAATAAATGCCCCAAGAGGAAAAGTGTACTCACATGGAAAACTAAAAAATATGCAAATAATCATAAAGCAACAGACTAGGTGCAGAGTAACCAGCAACTTTTGATTGGGAAGCGAGCAAATTAACGGCTCATCTACATGACAGATATTGTCTACACGATCATTGTGTTTTATGAAGCTTTGAGGAGTTAGCTCAACCTAACGTTTCTCTAGCAGCCTCAGTTACATAGGCCACTCCCGGAATACTTGCTTTTCAATCATATTTACATTATATAAATAAAATAAGGCCCCAAAAAATAAAGTATATTCACATGGCGAACGAGAAATACGTGTTTCCGGTATGCTTGCTTTCATTTTGGAAGAGTCCTGCGTGTGGAGGTCTGCAGCCAAATATGTAGGCTACTTCTGGTATAGTCGCCTTTATATCATATTGACATTATATAAATGAAATAAAGCCCAAAGAAATAAAGAAAATTCACATGGGGAACGACAAATACGTGCTTCCAGTATGCATCCAGGTTTGAGATGTCTGTTCTGTGCTGGCGTGGTCTTAACATTTTTGCTTATAGGTGACTCACTTTGGGCAGTGACTCATATTCAACACTGACAGATGGAGTTCGATTTCAAACATAATTAGGTTTGAAAATGGATAGGCTGCATGCTCAGCTCTACATCTTGGATTGCACTGTTTTATCTTAAGTTTCTGTCCTTTTTCTAATGACAATTTAAGAATTTTTAATAACTTTCCTCCAAGCTAAGTGGCATCATTATTTGTGCTATATCCTACATGATAAAAAGAGTAATCAGGCTTAATATGATGATCACCTCTTTCCTCTAACTTGTCTAGCCAAATGGGAGGGGCAATGGTGAAATGAAGGGTGATGGTGAAATGAAGCCTCATGAGGCATGGAACCACTTGAGCCAATTGGTTCAAGGTCACGGGCTTAAGCAGGCAGAGGAAAGTGAAAGTGTTTGTGGAACTAGGAAGGGGCTCTACAATGTGATTGTATAATTTGGGCAATGACGTACAGAACAGTTTCTCAACAGTTTTAGGTGCTAAGCGATTTTGACACTATCATCGGAAAAAACCTTTTTAAATAAAGGGATGAGTGAGATTCCTTCAGATTTATGGAGTTTTAATACAGACTTCGTTGATTAGGAAGGAGGAACATTACATGGAACCGTGCAAAAACTGACCTGCTTACCAACAACTGACATAGCCTTTTGTAGATTCAGTAAACATTACTATTATCAACATCATATCAAAAACATTTCTTCATAATGAGGACTGTAGACTTGTAGGCGTCTTCAGTTGAACGCACAATCTTATAAAATGTCAGGACGTCAAGTGAACAGAGTGTTGTTTCCATGGCAACACAGGATTCAGGGATTTAATATCAGTTCATTTGACCTGACCTGGTATCTAGAGATGCAATGATACCACTTTTTTTCAAAACCGATACCATACCGATACTGGATCAGAGTACTCACCGATACCGAGTACCGATGCCGATACTTCTACCACACAAAAAAAGTGCTATCATTTGGGAGTCAGGTTTTATTTTCTTCTCTGCTTGTTACAAGAAATGATGGTGAAAAAGATAAAACATAAAATATTAATAAAAATGAACACAGAACTTAAATTTAAAAGTTAAAAACTAATATTTTATGTTAAATTCTTGATGCATTTCCACGTCTTAAGTAGGTGGTCATCGTATCAGTTAACATTATCCGATACCAGTACATAAGGCCTATACCCAATACCAGTATCGGTATCAGTGCAGTGTCATATAATCAGATTAATCACTATGTCATGAAGAAATAGCACAGCACACAGTAACTGTCAGTATGTAAGAATACACAGAATAGATCATTCTTAATGTAAAGTTTCCCTTAACAACAGCATCTCACCAGCCTTTCAAAAACACCTTTTCACAAGGCAAATAAGATGGCTGTGTGCACAAAAATACAAGTGCGAGACTATAAATGGAGTACTGTAAATTTTTGCTTTCCCTATACTCGGGGTTTTCTAGCCTGCTAATAGTTGGCTCCTTTTTCTTATGCAAAGCATGTTAATGCCTTAACATGGATGAGGTGTTTTTATTTTACTCCAACACCTTGGAACACAATAAACTTCTCACCTTTAAATACAATAAGAAACAGTAAAAAATACAGTTCTTGATTAGCAAATCTAACTTGTCTGACATAATGTTAGATTGGGGTTACCTTATTAGGAGTTATCAAGTCAAAATGTTCCCTAACAGGGGAAATCCTCATCTTCCTAGCTGGCTCCATTATGTCTCTTTCCTCACTCTCCTAAATCTTCAAATTATGTCTCTGTATTCTCAAACTATTTCCAAACTATATAAACACTAACCAAACTCTCCAGTCCAACTTATCAAAACTCTGTCCAAACTCCAAACTGATTGAAACTCACGTACAAAAACCCACATTTTGAACGAAGCCTGAGGGGTTTATATTGCTGTCAATCCACGCGGCAAAATCTGAACCACTTCCAGAAGCAGTCACGCGGTTTAGCGGGGCTTCAGAAATCATTGTTTTTTTGGCTCCTCCCCTAAATAAAGCAGGCCTCGATCCACGCTTTGTGGAAACGCCCCCTTCGCTGCTCGACACACGCTTCAAAACATCGGCACACATCGTAACACCACTAGCTAATGGGTTTACATGCAGCAACCATGTCAATGTCAAACACAGTGGTGGTAGCATTGTGCTGTGGGGTGGAGTTTTGGAAAGATGGATGGAGAAAATCAGAGTTCAGTCTAGGAAGCTATTCAAGGCTGGAAAAGATCTATTCTTTGTCTAACACTTTAAATCCTAATGAAATACAAGGGTATTTGTGGCTGTAACAGCAGGAAAAGTTCTAGGGGTTTGTATGCTTCTGCAAGGCGCTATAGGCCGATATTGTGTGTAATTGCACTCATCATGATTTTCGTTTTCCCCACACACACATCACAGATCATGTGGACGCTAGTGGTTATGTTTTTTGAAATGCTTTAATTTACATCTTTTTTAAACCATCTGTATCTTTACAGGCTGCAGCCCATCTGAGAGGCTGATATCCAAGATGGGAGGGCAGATGCGCTCCAAGACCCCCAACGCAGACATGGAGAGGAGTGTGTACGGGGCGGACGGCACCAGCACCCCCACCTACCTCAACAAGGCATCATCTGCTTAATGATTTTTCTCGTCACGTGTTCTCGGGTCATCAGTCAGATCCATTTTCAGAGATGATAAGGGACATTTCGTCTCTCTCTTTTTTCTCATTGCAGCCAGTGATGTTGCGGGATCCATGTTTGGGGGCAGGGCCTGATGATGGGGAGAGCCAGAGGCGAATCGGACGCAGCCTAAGCGGCACGGTGGTGACCTCCCGCCGCAGCCGCCTCACTGCAACCCGCAGCTTTGTGAGTAGGATTTCCAAAGCTCTGCTGCCTCCTTCTGGCCTTGTTCTTAACTGCATCTGCCTGATATCCCGTTGTCACGTTTCACGCATTCCTTGTCCCTGTGCTCTTCTCCCCCTCCTCACTATCTGTCTCATTTCTTCCTCTTCTTCTGTTTCCAATCTGCCCCGGTGCTTTCTGCGTCTCCTCTGTCTTTCTCTAAGGTGAAACAGGCTGATGTCAGTGCCTCTCCATGCTTACTTCCTCTCTTCTGAGTCCCTGTTGCTATTCCGCTACCATCACTTCCTTCATCCTCATAACCAACACCTCTTCATCACCACTTCCCTTCACTGCTTCAGAGGTAAACAGTGCTTCTTTAGAGCAAACTACAGTTCATGTTCTGCTACTTTGTGTGCCAGAAAAGAGAGACTGAAATGAGTCCTATCAGAGTAGCCAAATCGGAGCCTTGTGTTAGATCCAGATTGAATTTGTTTAATGGCTTTGGGAATACTAGACTAATCTGGCACTAAAGTAGCAAAGTTTTAATTTGCACATAGCTTTATAATGGGAATGTTATCATGGGGATAAAGATTATTATTGTCTTTGAAAACAATCTAAGGTGTATCAAACATTGTATTGCATTAAAAATGTTTTTGTTTTTCATAAGAAGAGGATTGCAAAATCTACAAATGATTTTTTTCTAAATCCAGAAGCTTTAAAGTATCTGAATAAGGTTTTGAGAAATGAATAAGTTTCAGTAATTCAACTCAAGATTTGAAGTTCTTAAATTCATTAATTTATTTGATAAGGACTTTGCTAATTAATGAATGTCCATTGAAATATCAATACACACAAATATGCCAGATTACATCATCAATGCCAATTAATACCCCTAGGCAGGTCAAGCAAATACATTTTTAAACTGAACTGCAATCACACATCACAGACATAGATATTCCATTTCATACAGTGACAACAGCTCAAAGGTAAATGGTTGCATGATTGGTATCATCGTGATTAGCGAGGAAGGAGGACCCAAATGCAGGGAACCGTAGATTAAAAAAAATATTTTATGAACTAAATACACAGGAAAAAACATACATGGAAATATTTGAAGCACACAGAGGATAACAATGAGGGAAAAGATGGGTGGTAATAGTGAGATATGACTGAGGCCTTGTTTACACAGACAAAAAAGGTATAGTTACAAAAACAGAATCTGCAAAAACAGCACCACGTACAAAATACATTCTATCTACATATTTCCACAAACACTGCTTTAGTACCTATGCAAGGACCATTACTGGCACTGTGACACTGCCAGAGAAACATAGAAAAGAACACTGAGCATGTGCAGTAGATCCAGTGGCAAACACGTCAAATCTATCTTCAGATGAAAGCTTTATTCAATAACCATATGGTGTCTGTGGTTTGCTGGATCCATTTTTTGCTCCTAGTGATAGAAGGGCCCACTTAGTCACTATGGCAACTTATCCTCTTGAACAAGCCTACTCTATTGCAGGCTAGCTGTCAGGCTTCTTTCAGCTTGATAAATGTGATTGGACAAACCATGTCATGTCACACTGCGGGGCTGATATTCTGCTGCTTTTTTTCTCCCTCAAACACAACCCACCCTCGAATATAAACTTATTACAGTGGTTGCATAAGCTGCAGTTTCCTGTTTGATGGCTAAATTATGCAAGAGAATGTAGGTTTTATCTTTTAAAATGAAGTTGTAATTAGATTTTACTTTCACCATATTTAAGAATATTACTGTATTTAATCTTTACTTGCTTCCAAAAACTTTTTGGTCCACCCATGTCACTCTTGACACCAAGAATAACATCTACAATAATCAACAATAAGAATCTCTACAAATAAATCACTTTTTGTCCAAGACCGACCCATAAAATCATCATGCTATCCTGTTTAAATTAGTTAAAATAGCCTAAAACATTACATTACAACTCTTAACAAAATAAAAATTTAAAAAGGAATTACTGTATTAATAACTTAACATTTTGAAGGCTTGAAACTGTTCTTATTTAGTTGTTAGATATTTTTACATCCTTACTTAAATCATGTTCTGACACATTTAACCTGTCAGCTATTTTCTGTAATGTGTTATATTCTGGTTTTAACCATTTACAACAGACTCCAGATTATCTACTCTACCCAATGAGGTAATATGATTTATTAACGTAAATTTAGAAGTTTACAGTTAGATGCTTCTCAGCGCTCAGTAGATCGTCTGTGTAGTAACACCATATAATTCACATTATTACACAATGCAGCCTCATGAGCTTTTATATGCAGCTGGTGTTCCTCTTATTGGTTAAGATGAATTTGTGATGCTCATAGGCAGCACTTATAATTCTTTGACAGACAGGGATAAGAACATGGCTCGGTCCTTTCCTTTCCTTCCATTATCACCTGAATTAGCGGGGATGGAAGTCACCTGAGCTTCATTTGTGGAACCGAATAACCCTGGTGTGAACTGTTAGGTGAATCTAAGCAATACTGTGTCAAAAGAACCACATTTTTTTGAGATTGCTTCATGGAACAGCCCTCTGGGCTTCCTCATAACTTCAGAGGTCAATAACCTCCATGCCATGCTGCAATGAAGCACAAATTGATCCAAAAGGAGTGTTCACCTTGTATCAAGTGTTTATAGTGTGCAGTATATGGAAATATTTCCAAGTGGGCCGAAATTTCTTTGCTAAAAAACGGTTTCATATGTTAGGCGAAAAACTGATCAATGACTAATAAATCTCTCTCATCCTCCATAGTTTCTCCTATATGGAGTCTAAAAACAAAGAACACCCAAGTGGAAAGCGCCTGCGCTGTTGGGATTTCCCTTCTTTAATGCAATTATGTTCATTCAGGAGTTAATGCAGTTTATATGTAAAAGGTCGAGGCCGAGTAAAGAAAAAACAAAATAACAGCAATGCCACGTAGTGCTTAAAAGAGACTATGAACTCTAAAACCGTTCGAAAACAAGGCAAGCAGTGTAATCAACCAAATAACCAGTTTAAAAGTTTAACAGACTTATTACAACTAAGACAGAATGATGATGATACCAATAAAAGCAATAAAAATACTAAAAGGTGGATTAAAAACAAGAAAAAGAAGGACACCAGGGAGTAAAGAGTAACGGTGGCTGGCGGAGCTTCGTTGTGGTCCCATTCCCGACTTCTTCCACGATGGAGCACGCGGGTAGAGGTACTCTGCCCACCTGCTCTGATCAGCATCATACTGGCTTCCGAATGCCGAGACTGGTCTCCCCTAGTAGCTGAGCCACTGTGGGGGACAAAACTTAGGGGCAGTCACTCGGCCCGGACAGCTAGACACTTTAAGCAGCAACTAACTACAATTCTGCCAGAGTACCCGGGCGTTACTTTTACACACAGGGGCAGAGAAACTCTTCCCGCTTGCTGTGATGTACGTCGTACTCTGGCTCCGTTGCTCCTGCTGCTGCTCCTCCTCCTACTGCTGCTGCTGCTGCTGCGGCTCCTTCTGCCTTCCCCCACAAGCCAGCCGGGTCCTCTCCGTCTTCCCTCTCACCCATTTCTTCGTCGTCGTCGTCGTCGCCATCATTCTCTGCCTCTTCCTCGTTGGCCTCCATGCTTTCCTCCCTCTTTCTGGGCCTTCACCCTCCTCACTCTATATATAGTCCACAGTCCAATACAATCCAATTGTCCACCACCAGCCTCAATGCTCATTGGGTAGAAACTAAGTCACAGTGCCACAGGTACAAGGGTCCAGGTGATTATCAACAGGAAGTAAAAAGCACAGCAATACACAACAAATAAAAGCACACACAAACAATAAAGCCAAAATGTGCAAATTTGTCATCCTGTGACATATACATTCATAAATACATTGCTTTAGGTACAACTATGCTACTCATGAGTAATACTGAGGTAACTGATTTGTTTTCCGGCTTCAGTCATACATTATTTTCATTATGTCTATCGTCTGTTTATGCTAGCCTAACTAATCTTTTAACTATATTGATGAAGATAAATAAACATTAATATGTGAATTAATTTATCATCAGAGCTCTTGTGCTGCTCAGCTTCATTTTTCAGTACTATGATCTAACTAGAAAAGCACTCACTGAGACGCGATTTTGACCACCCCCAAAATCGAATCACTTGCTCCTGGTTTCAATGCATACATTTCCTGAAAATCTCTTCCAGACCCAGCTACAAATTTTTGAATTATAATGCTAACAGCCTAACAAACCCTGGGGAGAATATAACGCTCTTGGCAGAGGTAATAATTCTCAGACACAGCTTGGTCTTTCTCTACTGCTCACCAATTGCAAGGTTTTAAAAGAGACCTCTGGAAACAGTTTACAAAAACATGATACAGGTGAACTAAGAAGAGCAACTGATGATCCATAGATGATTGCTGTAGATACATGGCCAGGGATTTTTTTTTCTTGTTTCTGCAGACTTAAAAGCTAAACCCACTGCGTAGTTAAATAAACAAAAAAATCACAGTAGTCTGAAATGTTGTCAGATGTTTCTTAAATCTAGGGCTGGGTATTGATTCAAATTTCAAGAATCGATTTCATTCCTATTCTTAGGGGTTAGAATCGATTATCACGATCTGATCTGATCCGATTCGATTCCATTCAATCTGATCCAGTTTGATATAGATATGGTGCTATCTGGGCCTATACCCAATACCAGCATCAGTGCTATTAAACAAAGTTTTTTTTAGCTGTTACCTAAATAGTATGCCTATACAGTAATTCCGTTACTTAACTCAGGGTGAATAACAGTTCACCGGGGAAACTGCATTAACCCTTTCAGACACAAGACTTAAAATGGTTGTCTGGACTTTTCCTTCCTATTTTAGCTGTAAAGTATTCTGAAAAAATATAATAGTTTTTTAGACTTGTGAATCGATTCGTTTCGATTGGTATGAGAATGGATTCAGAATCGATTTTCAGATTTTTACAATACAGCACTACTTACGTAAATCAGATGTGAGAATGGTCATTTTGAGATTTTAGCAAACTATGATTCAAACTTATGAATCAAGGTGTGCAAGAAAGCATAGAATTACTGCAGGGACGCCATATTTTGTTGTAAAACATAATGTGAAGAGATTTCCTGCTGATGCTTTGTGGAAAGGATGGTCGCTATAAAATAATTTTAAGAGGTCAGTAATAAATAATAAAATAGTATCAACTAATGTACTTCCTCCAACTGGCTCTAAATAACCAATAATTTGATAAATCTGTTTATTTCTTTTCTGTTTTTGATGTTGTTGTTTTTCTGTCTTTTATTTTATCAACTGTCATGTTTGCTTAAATGTTTTGTAATCCCAGGAAGAATAGTCTTTACTTTGGTGAAGACTAATGAGGATCCTTAAATAAACAAATGAACATGCAACCAGAGCTACAGTTAAATGGTTTAATATCAAAGCATTCTCATGTGGTAGAAAGGGCCAGTCAAGTCCAGACTCAAAACCAATTGAAAAGTTGAGGCGAGACTTGAAGACTTCTTTGGTTTATTGCAAAAAATCCCCCAAAATACATAACAAAATGTAAAAACCTTCACGAGGAAGGAATATTTCCTCAAGGTACTGTTTCTTTTCTTGCTGGTATAACCTGTTTATCATGTCCCTTCCTGTCCAGGAGCTTTCGGGCAGTGCTGGCAGTTTCTGGCTGTGTCTGACGGGAGTCAAGCTGTCCTCGGACCAGAGCCCAGCCCTGCTTCAATGAAATCCCACCCCCCGCCTTCCTCTGCAACCTTCCCACGCGCGGCAGAGGTGCTGTGGTCCGAGACGGCGTCACCTCGACTGACCTGGGATCAGCTCAGGACCATCTTCTCAACAGCCGTCCTGCTCCAGCACCTTTTCCTTTCAAAACATTACACACAAACACATGCACGCACACATCTGCACTGACGTCAAGCCTCCCTCCGCGCCTGAAGTACCCCATTTTACTTGCCTTTCCTCCCTACTTATTCTGTCTATGCAGTCACTCTGACCCCTTAAACGACAACCTCCCTTTCTTTCCCGGGAATGTTTCTCGTCTCCTTGAGGGTTTTTTAGGAAAACCCGCAGATTCAGCTCCGAGATTTCTGTAAACTTTTCCTCCACCCCAACAGGACCTTCAGCTCAATGGGAGACTCTAACCAAGTAGCCAAGCCTCTTCGTCTTTCTTCATGGGCATTTTCCCGTCGGACGCACATGTAGCTGAACTGACAGCCATATTTTTGCTCTCTTTTTCTTGCTGAGTTTCCTTGAGGTTGTGGTTTTTGTTTTCCCTCCTGAGACTGAACTCTTATAACTAAACGTGTACAGAAAAACACATGTATGAAACCTGTATGTTAATTAATAAGACCTTATGGAATGTTGATAATTAACAAATACTGATTAACTAAAAGTGGTACTTCCTCATGTCTGCATTGCAAATATCAGTGGAGTGCACTTCACAAGTGTCTAGCTGGAGTCCCCCCCTTACCCATAAAACTGCTCGCTGACGGCTCTCCCACTTCTACTGGGAGATTAAACGAGAAAAGCGCTGCCTGTTACTTTTGTCTTTGCTTTCTTTTGCTTTTCTTTGTTCTGAAAGGGAAGCGGTAGAACCACAACCAGGCTAGCAGGAGGAGAATAGTAGAGAAAGGAAGATGAGAGAGACAAAGAGAGGAATGTAGGTTAGGAAAACCGCCTCTTGCAGGGTTTTTATCATTGAACGCAGATGACCCAAGTGCACTTTGCAGGAAGAAGTGCACTTTTATTTGAAGGCTGATGGAGTAGGTGAAGTCCTTTTGGTTTTGTTTTACTTCAAGGCCTCAGGTGAACTTCAGTGGCACTTATAAATTCCCACTATTATGATTTTCGACGCTGGTTTCGAGACCCAGATGGGAGCAAAAACGGCACATCTCCAGCCTGATACAGTAACTTGTCTGATAGAAATATGCTTTATATGATAAATATGTATTAGAGGTATATTTTCAGCCAGTGAGCTATCTTCAGAGATGTCAACCATTACTCTGTGGTATGAACATTTAAATCACTTCCCTCAAAAATGAGTAGCATTCTGACATGTGTAGAGTCAAATTATGTATGAAAACCCCATACAAATCAACCGGCCGATGTAAAGTTTTGCAAGAATTTACTGATGTTGATTGATCGTAGTAACAAAAACCAAAGGTTGATTTTTATTTTTTTTTTGGTGGGGGGGCTTGTGGATGTGAGAGAATGTAGCCAATTGTAGCGCATGAGTCCGCTATGCAAATCAACCCTCCCTCATAGTCCTGTGTCAGACAGTCAGGAGGCCGACACACACACCCACAGGGGACGCTCACATTGAAAAGGACGATGAGGAAGAACTCATGTTTTAATGCTGCTGGTGACCTTTGTTGTTTTGCATCGAGATGCTACGTTTTTAGGCGATGGCATGCAAAACATAAAAAAATGAAGCTACGAGTAGAGGGAGGAGATGAGAGTGAATGAATGTAACGTAAAATGATTCTGTGAGTGACGGCCGGAGACAATGCAGGGTTGATAAGTGATGGAAACAAGTTTTTTGCATGGGTGTGTGATAAATGAGCGTGTGTCAGTTTCGGGGCTATTGTTGCTCGGGGAAAGAGGGATCCTGTATTTTTGCAATAAAGTTATTACCAATGCACTCCCGCGGGGGGCGTAACCACAGTAATGTATTGTCATTCTTTAAAAGCTTTTGGCAACAAAACAACAACACAGGTGCATATTTGTGATATAATATAACCAAAAAGCACATTTATATCAGTTAATGAATTAAACAGAAACCTTTTACAATTCTGGAATGCAGCCTTTGCAAGTCGGCAGTTATTCATTTATTACAACAACAGTAAGTTACTCATTAGTAACAACAAATAACAATTTCAGGTTAACAAAGATATATACCGTCCACTGAACAGAAAAGGCTGTGAAGGTTGGAATTCAACAGATGCTCCGAGACACTCTCTCCAACTAAACGCTCTCTTCCATTTATACCTTGGACATTCTTGATTGGCATACATCTTAAACCAGGCGTACACTGTGGGATTTTTCAGTCACGGGTCTTCAGCTCCGGCTCACGCTGTACGAGTGAATTTCAAGGGTTAAAAGTTCACAGCTCATGACTCGTGCTCACACTGTACGAACCGCTGTTCGGATGCGACCTGACTGCTCTCACTGCACGACATGACAGACCCGGAAGCAGAAAAAAAACACGGGAATAGATCATAGACTGTGGGGGAATTCATGGCGGATTCACAGTCTCCGCCTCCACCACCTCTGACGAAGCATGTTCCTAAAAAGGGCATGGGGCAAGATCTTCACTTTAGACTCTGCCATCGTGGGGCGTGTATGGGCGTGTAGTTTGGTCGTAATCACGCCCATTCTGCTCCCGCATCTTTAGCTCTAAAGCTAACCTTGGCTAGCTGAGCTAAAGGTTAATAGCCCCATGCCTGACTGCTGCCGTATCTGCGCTCCTCCGATGGTTCTCCTATTTCACAAACCTCAAAAGGTAAAAAACTAGTAACTTGATTATTAAAATGTAGTGTAACTATAATTTAAGTCCAAGGAAACAGCCTGTCAATCAAAGTCCGGCCCCCTCATTAATTATGCAAGATTTCAAAAAATTATCTTACGAAAATCAGCCTGGTGCCTATGTTTTTGACATGCCCAGCGTTATCTCAGGAAGAATATGTAGCCATAGAAAGTTTTTTAAAAATGGGCACCAGGCATTAAAGTTGTTTTTAACGTGTCTAAAGTCCAATGCTTTTCAATGGGGGCCTAGCGGCCAAATGGAGGTACTACAGCAATGGAGGAGCAATGGCGGCCTCCATGGTATGCAGTCACAAAGCAGAGTGGCCAGCTGCCATTGGAGTAGATGCGCACCTGACCCGGAACTGAAGAAGCAGAAGAAAAAACACTGGAGTGAAGATGCGCGCCTGAGAATTGCGAGGATGCTCTCAAAAGACAAACGCGCTGCCCTGGCAATCTGTGCCGTTTTTTTGTCTGGAAACACCGTTTGTTTATGTCAAAGACCAGAAGTACTTCCACGGTAACGATGGTGACATGCATGGTGACATGTATGAGAAATAGCTCATAGCATTACTTCCACCGAGCGAGTCATTCATGAGGGGCGACTAGGATTTCAAACAGGTTTGATTTTCTTGCGACCGATCGGGAGCTGGTCGTGAGGTTTAAATTGCCTGTCGTTACCCAATGTACACTACACGATGCAACACGCACGATTAAGTCAAAAGTCGGCACGATCTAGACAAAAGTCGCACGAGTGACAAATCGGCTCAAAAACGGTCCAAAATCACAGTGTACGCCCGGCCTTAGAAATCTCAGGACTCAGCTTTCCAAATATTTATATATACATTGAAGGGGTGTCCACAAAAAAAGGCAGATTTGACCCATAGTTATGCAAAATCCAGCCCACAGGACATAATGCTATATACATGGTATTTAGGGTATAAAAAACAAATTTTAAAAAAATTAAAAACTGACACCAATAGTTTATGATATTACATTTTAATGCCAATATTAGCCAATAATGACTATAGGTCGAAATTATTGAACACTCCTACTTTTAATATAATAAAAGTACTTTTTTTCTAAGTGTCCTCTTTTTTTTATCAAAATATGGTCACCGTTTTTCCACTCTAAATGCTTACATTTATATCAGCTGTGTGTGCTATGTTTATTATTATTATATTCATTGAGTTATTCTGCATTCAAGTTGCTTTAGAAGTCAGAAATTCGAGCTGGGAGTGATGTTAGTAGAGTGGAGTTTTCTGCTTGCAAGTCAGAAAACGGCAGAATTTGTTTTGGTGCTAAATGCTATTAGCAATGTAACACGAATACAGTATATTTCTATCTATTTAATGCATTCAAATGCAAAAGATGCATGTTCACAAATACAGTAAACCCTGAGATCAACCAATGATGTCTAACACTATGTCGTCAGAATTTTATTTCAGTTTAATCAGATTTTATAATTAATAGAAGGTGTTAACTCAGGAAAACTAAATGCAAAATGTTTCATAAAGTGCTTCAAAAATTATTTAAGGGTGTGCTCACCACGTTAATGAGCTTTTTCTTTATTTTTCCCCAAAATAGTGCATTCACACCTCACGTTGACAAATGCTGACAAAGCTACTGGTTTGATGCCTTTACATTTTTAGGCTGATACTTGCAAAGTGTGTTGACTTTTTAAACAATGGCAGATCATTTCTCTCTTTTTTTAAAGAAACTTTATTTATGTGTATGCAGTACAGAAAATATGTCCAAACAACAATAATAATTCAACATAAGTGGTGTGGATTTGGACAAGGAACAAACAACAGATAAAAACAAACCAAAAGGAGGTGGACACAGCTACAGTTCAAAGAAAGAAATTGCAGGTTAAAAATGCATTATAGGATCTAATTGCTTTGGACTTATTGCTTTTGGAAAACGTTGAGATGTGTAATTTAATTTCTTTGACCAGACCAAGAAAACATGGTTTACTGTGTAGGAATTTATATTTGTGAATCTGGAAATTAGCTAAATATATTACAATATTTACAATGTAAAATTCATCACAATCATTTTTTTCAAAAAAAACAACAAAAGAATAGTTTCCCATTTAAGGGTGAGATCAGTATACAAATTAGTTTTGAAAAAGATGGTCAGTTCTTTTCAGTTCTTTTTTAGAAAACACACAATTCCAAAACAGGTGAGGGACATTTCAGGGTGAGAATTGCGAAATGTACAGCTGGTGTCTTTGTCTTTAACAGATCTGATTAGGTATTAATAAGTTAGACAACCATTAAATCGGGCGACATCATTACAGTGAGAAGCTCTGATTAGTTAAGGCGTTACGTCAAGAACGTCAAAGGCTCAGCTAGCTGAAATTCTGCATTGCTGGCTTTTGCCGCTTCAAACGCAGGAAAAGTTAAAAATGTATGCAGCCAACACACACTTAAGCACCGCAGAGACTCTTTGACGCCCCTCTGACGGCCTCAACCATATACTTATGTTGTAATCTTGCCGCTTTTGAAGTTGATGTTTAGGGCGATGTGAACGCACCATTACAGATTTGGTTTTTGGTTTTTCCTGCTGGAAATAAAATGGATAAATGTTACATCATACAGTCAAATAATCAAATAATCTTTCAATGGTATTTTAGTTTATTGAGATGCACCTGGACCAATCAGAATCAATTCAAAAACTACAATTAGCTTTTTTAGGAATGAAACTAGATAAGAAAACTTGTTGCGAGCTTAAAATAAAATCTTTTCTTTTAAAATCTGGATATCCTGTCAAAATGCAGCAATAAATTAAAGTACACTGTTTTTGTTAGCAGGAGGATTTAAAAAAAAACAAATGGGTTTATAAAAATCGATTTTGCTGTTCAAGAGTAAACAGACAACCTTAAAAGCAATAAGCCAGTCAGGCATGAGGAAACCATGGAAACCCCACACTGAAAGGAGATTTCAACCAGAGACATCTGCGCTTTTAACCGACCAAGCAAACCACCGCAGTGTTGTGTAACTGCAGGCATTTTAGGTGTGAAACAAAATCTAAGCGTGACAGTTTGGTGATGTTGACTTTTAGTGTAAGACTGTAAGTGTTTCAGCATCTTGTAAGGTATCCTTTTCACTGATTAGAAATTTTCTAAAACCTCAATTAATAAAACAAAAAAGAGGAATAAAATCTCACTATGTATAAATCAAATGATTTGAAGAAAAATATTTTTTTTCCTCCCACCACTTCCACCTGGAGCAGGCAATGGCTCATTTTGACTGAAGAATCACCAGCAAAAATAGATTACATCAAAATTACAAAACAATAAGATGTCGATAGGTTTTAATGTGAGATGGACAGGTGTATTTGAGGTTCATCTACAGTAATGTGTTTTCTGCTCCAGACTGGCACAGTGAAGAGAGAGTTGAGGCCAAAAAAAAACCAAAGCTCTCGATTTACTGGTTTCTCCATGTTTTGGCCCTCACCTGTGGTTGTGGGGGTCTATGGTGGCTGGACTAACCTGTAGTACTATGGTTATCTCCAGGGGAATGCTTCTCCGCATTGAAAAGAGTCAATTGAGGTGGTTCAGGAATCTGATCTGGATGAGTCCTGGTTGCCTTGCCTACAGTGTACCTACCTAGCAGTTTTACTTTCTTGGAAATAACATGATACTCTCCTGAAACTTACCTTTTACTGTTTTACTTTGAAAAACCCACAAAGTACTTTGACAGAACATAAGAAACACTCAAAATTACTTTATCGAATGCACCTTTTACCTTCCAGATTTTGCACAGTATTTCCCCAGAAACCTACAGGCTAACTTCTGAAATGTACAGTTTTCTTTCTTCAAAATTACATGACACTTTTTTGGGAAATATGTGCATACCTGATACTCACACATCCATCCATTTTTTGAACCGCTTGGTCCTCCAGGGGTCGCTGGTGCCTATCTCCAGCTGTCAATGGGCGAGAGGTGGGGTACACCCTGGACAGGTCACCAGTCCATCACAGGGCCACATAGAGACAAACAGGACAAACAACCATGCACGCACACACCCAAGGACAATTTAGAGATCAATTAACCTGACAGTCATGTTTTTGGACTTTGGGAGGAAGCTGGAGTACCCGGCAGGAACCCACGCATGCACGGGGAGAACATGCAAACTCCATGCAGAAAGGTCCTGGGCTGGGATACGGACCCACAACCTTCTTGCTTCAAGGCAACAGTGCTAACCACTGCGCCACTGTGCAGTTTCTCAGAGACTCACGGGTTACTTCACGAAACCTACGAAGCTTTTTGAAATGTATAGTTTGTATTGTTAAGTACATTGTTAAGAGCTTACACAGCACTTTTCAAAACTTATAATGTATTTTTTTTGGAACTTTTAACCATCTTTCTGTAACTTTGGAATTGTTTCCCCAGTGACTTGCATGCTACTTCCCTAGAACTTATACAGTACTATTTTAGAACTTACAGAGTGCTTTTTAAAATGGATTAGGTAGTTCCCTTCAACTTACAATTTACTTTCTGAAATGTGCAGGTTCACATCACTAAACTTAAATGTATTTTGATGGTACTTTCATGGTGTGTTCTGAAACATAAACTGTACCTTTTCAGAACTTCCAAACTACTGTCCAAAAAGCTGGGGGTATTTTTTTTTTACTTAAGGACTCAGTTTTGTTTCACTTTTTTGGGTACTTACTGGTTACTTTCAATGAATTCAAACATTAACTTTGAACATTCATTCTGTTAGAGCCATGATTCTCAAAGTGTGGTACGTGTACCACCAGTGATACGCAAGCTATCCCTGGTGGTACTTGGAGGAAAGTTTTAAATATTTTTTGAAACTCAAATAAATTCAGAAATTTACCATTCACACACAGGGTGGCTGTGGTTGGCAACCATTACCAATAAATAATCATTTTTAGTAGTAAATAAGCCTAATTTGTTCATGACCTATAGTTAAAAGAGTAAGCCTTCTCCATTGTATGTTTAGGTTAGTCATGGTTGTGGTAGTTGGAGAGTTCGAAATTTTCTCTTGTGGTACCCACTGTAAAAGGTGTGGGAAATACTGTGTTAGAGTACATTCTGGTATTTTTCATGAACTTACAGAGTAATTAAAGCTTAAAAAAATTAGGTGCTTTTTCTTTCAAAAATATTTTTAAAAGTCACTTAAAAAATATTTTACAATTTGCAACAAAAACGTTCTCATTGACCACTAGATGTCAGTATGACACACTGACATGCAGTATCTTAAATCTCTCCCTTCTATACACACAGCCATCAAACACATTGTCTGTTCTCAAGCTTATCCTTAAAAAAAATAAAAAAAACACAGACACACCGCACAAGCCCAGACAAGCTTTTGTTGTCTCAGTTGTCTTCTAAGTTGAAGAAAGAATCAAACATTTGTAGAAACAGACATCCCTTTAGAGCAGAGCAAAGAAATAAATGGATCAATAGTCATGCACACCTCTCTCTTTGTTGCGCAAGAAGCATATTTGATGCTTCTTTTTATGTCTGCGTCAATGTGACTGTGTGTGTTGCTGCTATCCAGGTGGCCCTAGATAGCTTTTTTGAAGTTCAGTTCACTGAACCAGTGTAATAACTTGCCTCTTTTTAAAATGCATGGGGTACACCCATCTTGGCGACAATGACATAACTTCAGCAGACTGAGGGAGATTCCGACAGATTGACAGAGCTTTAAATAAGGAGGCACTGCAGAAAGGATTATGGAGATTCATAACATATAAAGGATTTCTGTTGAGCAATACAGAATAAGGATATAATACAATCAACCAATTGATGAGCACAGTGTTTTAGACATGTGGAGATGAGCAAAAAAGAAACACTATTTCCCATCTCATGAAATGGTATTTGCTAAGTGAATTTTTTTTCTTCAGGAAATGTCCTTAGTTTGAACAACCCTTTGTAAGACCTGTCAATTTATTTTAGCTGAATAGAACGGTTGCAATTTCCCACGTACATTTAAGCAAACTTCAGTGGTGCTTTTAGACTTGGGCCAACGTATTTCTAAAAGATAAATGGAAAACCGGCTGTGACCAGCATTCAAGCACAATGAGCACAAAAATGAAGTACTGTGGCGTACGCCCATGGTCACAATTTTAACCATGCAAATGGATCCAAATACAGAAAATTTGTGTAATGAAAGAAATTTTTGAAGTTGTTCAAATCCTTTTACTTATACAGTGCTAATTCACATCCCATGGCACTTTTAAATAATTAGAAAATAGCATTCAGACAGAATGAAGCACTGGGCAATTTAAAGTATGAAGTTTAAAATACATTGAGCTTTTTTCATTCACAGGGTTTTTATACATTTAGTTACATTTGTTTCCATCTTGACCATATTTGTTAGTTAAAAAGGGGTGGCTTGTTGTACTAGGTAACGTTTGGACTCTGAAAACATTATAATTTCTATGAACATCTTTGAACCAGCACTGATTTAACAGGGGTGTTGGTCATTTGTTCCCATGCCATGTTGTATTTCTGCAGTTTTGGGTACCAGATATTACCATCTGGAGCTCAACATTGGGTCCTGACCCTCCCTCAAGCCACCAGGGGGCCATTTCCGATCTGCTTAAATAACCAACAATTTACTTTCTAGATTCTACCCTTAGATTGCTGTAAGAAAAATTGACTGTTGGCTCCAAGTAATCATATATCAACAGGAGGTCAGGTAGAGTACCTTAAGTTAGAATAGGGATGATATTTTCCCTAGAAACAACTGGTCCAAACAGGCATCAGAACAAAAATAAATTGTAATTGAGTGTAAACTAAAGATTTTAGACAAGGCAAAAACACATTTACTATATACAACATTTCAGCATATCTATTCCCACTTATCTCCGGAATTAATGGAACTGCTTTGTGTTTCTTGTTTTGAAAGGTGGTACTTCCAAATTGAACTATTTTGTAAGGATGTCACAATGCTGTCTGATCTTTAAAACAAACCAACAAAAAAGCATGAGAAGTAAACAGAATTTCTGTGGGAAAAACAAAGTTGTAGAAACTCCCTTCAGAGAAAGAATGATCCTCCAGAATCCTATGATAAGTATGAAAACTCAAATCAAAGCAGGTCTGTCATACAGAAGAAATCATAAACAACATCATGTGTGGTCTACTGATGCCCTAAAAGCAAGAAAGCAATAGTCCTTGTTTTCATAACTACAGTATTTTACAATTTGAGGCATTTTACAGGTGAAACCCTAAAAAAAAAAAGAAAGAAAAAAGACATTTGAGCAGTTCATTTATTTCAGTAGTTCAACTTAAAAGGGGAAACTAACATGTGATAAATCAAATCAAATTAAACTTTAGTTATAAAGAGCTTTCATACAAGAAATACATCTGAAAGTGCTTTACAGATTAAAAATGACCCCACGTTAACCACATTCCCATCCCTCCTCGCAGATTAAAAAGCATGATCCCAGTTATACCCCCCAACGCAACTCTCAGGCACACTTGCCCTGCATTCTTATCATTTTATGTGTTTGCTGCCTTAAAATGTTCATTTCTGTATTACGATGTAGTCGGATTTTTTAGACTCTTAATAAATGAGAGAGATTCCTTTAAGCGTTTGGAGGTTTTAATATTATTTGAATTGATCGTACAGGAGGACAGCAACACATCACAGCAAATGTGGAATACTGACCTGTCTCGGTCTTACAACAACAAGGTTATATTGTTACTAGCAACCTTGGTCTATCTATTCTATTCGATAAAGTATAACTCTCAAGATGAAAATCAGAGACTTTGAGGCGCCTTTCTCTATTAGAAAGCCAAGAACTTTGTATGTCTTTGAGAATGCCCGTTTGAAGAATTATCTCCATGGTAACACTGGATATGGACTATCATTATCGTTCATGCTTTTAAGAGCAGGCTCAAGACTCACCTTTTTATCTTAGCTTACTAGTTAAAATATTTTTAACCACGCAGCATGTTTTACCTGATTTAATTTTTAGTTTAGCTTTTAACTGTTTATTTATTAATCTGCTTAGCATTTTTATCTTGATCTATCTTATCGTTGTTTTACACTTATTGTTTTATACCTTATGCACTTTATATTTTATAAACTTTATATTTTAACGTATTTTAATCTTTCTTGCCAGTGTTTCCTCTCTGGGGGCCCCCTGCATCGGGGGCGGTGGTCGGCTGTGGCTACCTGGGTGCCCACCAGGTAGCGCTTGGGTGGAGGTGGGGGTACCAGCCCTCCCTCCTCTGGGCGCCCTGGGTCGGAGCCTTGGCTCCTGCTGTTGATCTGCTGCTGCCGATGCAGATGGCTCCCACGATGGCATTTCCTGGCTCATCTGTACTCAGCCTGCTTTTTGTAGCTTTTAAGTGTGTGTGTGCGTGAGTATGGGTGATGTGTTGGACTATCATTATCAAAAACTCTCTGTCCCTGTCCTGGGTAAAACCTTCACTAAATAAGACTAGTCATTCAAACTTATACTACAACATTAAGTAAACCAGGTCACAGTTGATTACAAATTACAGAAAGTACATAACATTAAATTATTTCCATCACAATGGGATTCATAATCTGTTCATTCATTCATTATTTCATTCTTTCATTCATACATTCAGGGATGAACAGATAAATATCAGCAAACCATAACCTCTTTGGTGGAATTAATTTGTTATTATACCATTGTTAGTGATTATGAAAAACATCTGAAACAGGTGTCAAATCAAACTGTCTAATCTTTCTATACCCCACCAATAGTAAAATGATCTATGTGTGCAGGCTGCATGGGGGATGGTTGTACACCGCAAAGACTTATGGGTAATGCATTCATTTTAGATGTAGAAGTTCTCCGTTTTACATTGTAGTTTGTGTTCCAAATGTAGCTCTTTAGTTATCCTTGATTTATGTTGTAGTCAGTGTTTGGTGGTAGTTTCTTGCCTTCTGCTGGTTTGCTGAACATGCAGCTCTCTGCAGACTCCTGCTGGGTGGAGACGCACCCACTCAAGCAAGTACCAAGTACATGTATGATGCGTTTAAATACGGGTCTGACATCTTCCGGCTGGAAGATGTCACAGCCAAGTCCTGCTGGAAAATGAAGTCATCATCTCCATAAAGCTCGTCTGCAGAATGAAGTATGAAGTGCTCCAAAATGTCCTGGTAGATGGCTGCGTTGACTCAGGACTTTATAGAGCCCAGTGGACCAAGACCTGCAGATGATGGCTCCTAAAATCAATGCAGTGGAAACTTCACACTTCAAGCATCTTGGATCATGTGCATATTCAGTCTTCCTCCAGACTTTGGGATCTTGGTTTCCAAATGAGATGCAAATTTTGCTCTCATCAGAAAAGAGGACTTTGGACCACTGAGCTGAGTTGTTCAGGACCAGCTTATCATGAGGAAAACTCCAGCCTCAGTCCACTCCTTGTGAAGGTCTCCATCACTTTTGAATTGCCTTTTCTTGACAATCCTCTCCAGGCTGCAGTCATCCTTGCTGCTTGTTGCACCTTTTTCTTACAGACTTTTCCCTTCCACACAACTTTCTGTTAATGTGCTTTGATACAGTATTTCACAAATTCATTTCCAGTTTTTTAAACTTTCCCTTTTTATGGAGGGTGTCAGTGATGGTTGTGTGCACAACTGTCAGATCAGCAGTCTTCCCCATGATTGTAATTCCTACTGAACCAGACTAAGAGACCATTTAAAGACTCAGCAACCCACTTAGGTGTTTTGGATCAATTTGCTTATTAATGTGTGCAGCTTTGAGCCTAAAATATTGAACCTTTTCCACAATATTCAAATTTTATGACATTGTGAATTTGGGTTTTTAATAAGCTGAAAGCCATAATCATCAAAATTATAACAAATAAACCTTGAAACTCTCTTGTTTACATGTAATGATTCATATAAGAGTTTCATATTTAAAGTTAAATTTGCACAACATTAAAAATTTTTGAGTTTCACCTGTATATGTGATTTTAACCAGCAGGACTTGCACTCTGCAAATGACTACTTGCTGCGTGAATCTGAGCAGCTTCAACTATATAAGGCCTTGCACTATACTCTGCATTAATCAGAGAAACTCTGTTTCTCTGATTAATGCCTTCCTTGCATGGACTGTCAGTTTCGGCGGCCCTCTATGTTTAGGTAGGTTTTCACTCGTGACATTCTCTATTCATTTTCATATCACAACAATTTCCGACCAGTATCTAACTTACCATTTTTAAGTAAAATTTTAGAAAAGCTTGTCTTAATCCAACTTAATGATTTTATTACCGCTAATAATGTCCTACATGAATTTCAGTCTGGTTTTAGGGTGAACCACAGCACCGAGACGGCCCTTATGAAGATTTTAAATGTTTTAGATTAAACTATGATGCTAAGAAGCTTACATTGCTGGTTCTACTGAATCTAAGAGCTGCTTTTGATACAGTAGACCACAGTATACTTTTAACTCTCCCAAAACAAGATTTGTTTCTCTGGTGCTGTTCATAAATTCTTCACATATCTCACACATGACTTTTATGGTAAGTTTAGATAAATGCTCATTTAAGGTCCACAAGAATCCATGTGATGTGGCTCAGGGTTCAATCATAGGCCCAGTGCTTTTTACCTGGTATATGCTCCCTTTTGCAGTGTCTTCAGAACACATGGCGTGAATTTTCACAGTTATGCTGATGATACCAAGTTGTACATCTCCATGTCTCCTGATGACACACGGAAAATAGATGCACTTTTTAACTGCATTTCAGACATCAAATCCTGGATGGAAGAAAACTTTCTCCAGCTCAACCAGGAAAAAAATGAAGTTTTAGTTATGCTTTTACCAAAACTATTTTTAATCATTTACAAGTGAAGAACCTGGGCGTGATTTTTGACTCTGAGCTGACTTTTATCCCCCACATTAAAAATAGAACTAAAATAGGCTTTTTTCACCTTAAAAAACATTGCCAGAGTCTACCCCATTCTCTCTCAGACCAATACGAAGACACAGATGCATGCTTTTATCACCATCGGAATCGATTAATTTAATGCCCTGCTTACTGGTCATCCCCAAAAGACTATACTTCAGGTTTACAGCTCCTACAAAACTCACCAGCTCATGTCCTGACGAAGACCAGGAGGCGGAAGCACATTACACAGGTCACTGCATTGGCTCCCCGTATGTTTTAGGATTCATTTTACATTTTTTTCAAATGTTTTTATGGTCTTTTGCCTTCTTATCTTTCTGAAACGCTTTTACTATATGAAAATTTGCTGTCTCTGCGCTCATTTGGCAGTCATCTCCTTATCATCCCTAAAGTCAGGACACATACCCATGGTGAGGCGGCCTTCCATTATTACGACCCTCACCTCTGGAACAGGCTGCCAGAGGACCTCAGGGCCGCAGAGCATGTTCATGTTTGTTAGAGCAGACTCACCTTTTTAGCCTAGCTTTTAACTGTTTTTTATTTATTGCATGTGTATTTCCTTTTTCTGTTTTACTTGCTGTTACTCATCAGTGCTTTACTGGGTCTTGTATTTATCCCGTAAATTTCTTTCTATCTATCTATCTATCCCTGTTATTTTACACAAATAGACACATCGTTCAAGTGTTTCTTCTGAGGGAGCCCTCTACCTCAGGAGCGGTGGTCAGCTGTGGCTGCCTGAGTGCTCTCCAGATAGTGCTTGGGTGGAGGTGGGCTTCCCGTACACATGTGTTATTCAGGACGTAAGAGAAAGTGGAGCAGAAAAAAACTTTTATCGCTCCATTGACTTCCATTCATCATTTTTTTTGCCAGGGGACCCATGGGCCGACAGGAAGGGGAGGAGACTTAAGCTCCCCATGAACTTGTCCGGTTTGATGTGGAGATTTTATTTAAACGAGAACAAGAGAATATTATTTTTTCTTAAAAACTGGCTATGTGCGTACATGGCCTTAGTCTCATAATTTTCTGTGTACTTGTCTGAATTTAAACTTAGAATAAATTATACACTGCTGGACTATTTACACATGAGGTGACTTCTGAGGACAGTTGGTTGCAGTTGAACTGAAGTGCATGACACACTTTTTATATCTTCTGTTATTAATAATCCAAAAATCAGCCCTCCTTTTACTTTATAACTACACTTTAAAAAACTAACATTTCCCTTGGGTTAAATGCACCTTTTTTACATTTTAAATAGTAATCAGTTTTCAACACAGAATGCAAGATTTTGTGGGGTTATTTTACAATGTTTAACTTAACGTTAAAGATTGACATGAATCTTCTTAAACTTTGTGTTGATCTAAAAAAGTCTTAAAATACATTGACATTTTTGCTATTGTAATGCAAAAGCTGACTATGTGAACTGTAAGCCCATGTGATCTACATTTTAAAAAAGCCAGACTTTCCAACTATTGCTTCTTTTTTCTTCGAAGTTGCTAATAATTCAAAATTATTGCTCGTAATTCCTATAACTTCCTCTCTGTATAATATCAGTAAATCCATATTTTTTCTACTATTTATTCTTCAGTTCACTCCTGTTCTCTGATATGGTCCTTTTAATGATCCCAGAATGCAAATATTTTTTCTGAAGTTTAAAAATGCCTCATTTATACAATTCCTTATTTTCTTTGACATGGTCATTTCCTCCTCTTCATCCTCTTGTCTCCACATCCGCAGGTGGCTCAGATCGAGGCAGCATCAGTGCTGTGGGTCGTGTATGAGGCGCAATGCTCCCTGCCTTGTTGTGTGGGTCGGACCTGCACGTGCTGCGGGACTCACGTGCGGCACGGCGGCAGACACTCATCATGAGCTAAAAATAGCAGCCATGAAGGGGAGGGACAAGACGACAGAGGAGAGAAATAGAAACTTTAGGGTTATTTTTAACCACCCACGCATGTGTGCCGCATCCTCGTGCGTGACACCTTCCTTTGGCTCTCTAGTTAAACCTCTGTGCAGCTTCTCATTTCTATTTCAGTCACGGCTCCCCCTTTGCACATTTCTAACTTTCTTTTTGTGGAGTTTAACTGGGAGTCCTCAGCGAATCCCACGCAACCCCCTCCGGTAAGGTGTGGGTTTTCCTCACCAGAAATCACACTAACTGTAGTTTTGAAGGAGTGTCATCGAAGAGCAAAACTATGTAGATGCCAAATGACAGCCCTGTTACCATACCAACCGTGCCTTAAGCTTCTTTGCACGTGCACAGGCTCATTCATTTTCTTACACTTCCATTCATACATTCTAGTTTTTGTGTTTCTGATGTTTGTTGACTTGACACAAAGCAGGTGGCAATAAAAATAGAAACTGAACATATACTGTACAGTAAGTTCACCCTATAAAGAATTAACACACGATTTAAATAAATGGATGATTAACAGATCTCTGCAGCACTTAATGGCATAATAAAAAGGGGAAATTAATCAAAGCATGTAAAGACATCTAGTGGCACCTGCAGACCAGGACTGATAACTACTGATTTAAATAAACCAACACAATAATGAGTCAATCTATAAATACCAAAACCACAAATTCAAACAGTCTCTTATTTTTCTAGCCAAGCCAAGGCTACCAAAGTTTGGCACATTCAGGTGGAAGACTGGCCTAGTCAAAGCACAGATTTAAATCAAATTAGGAATATGTGACAAAAGTTAACTTCAACGATGAGCAAACTAAAGCCTGGCGTTTTCCTTTTATACTTCTCCATCAGTGTTGCAAAGCAACTGTCGACCAGGAAAGAAGAGGGTGCAGACCTTTTTCTGGCTACCATTGTAGTGACATCTCTGCTCAACTAGATTTTATTTACCTTAGCTTGCTCACTCAAGGAGTAATGGTCGATAGACAGTGAATTTGATTACCTGGAACGCTTTCCACTACAAGTGCAGCTCATGGAATAATCTGAAAACATATTTGAACAAACAAACAAATACAGTGATATGTTTTGATCTATTCTGCTCCTCTTTAGCTATGTTTACACGTGCAAAATATCTTTAATCTGATCAGAGTTTGGATTAGAATTTCACTGTGTATCGGGCCCTGACAATATCTATCCGGTTATGACAACCATTTACATCCGCTAGTTGTCAGAGCAGAATAAATCATTTTGACATACGCAGAACTATGTAAAAAACCAAAAATGGACAGAAGAAGAAAAGAACTTCCATTGTAAACAAACATAGTTGCGCCCATTTGAAATGGAGGACTACCATGTTCTTGAATGCGTGCTTTTATTCTTTTCTGGTCACGGTTTTATTTTCACAAGCCTTCATTCTTATGTTCACAATCAAATTATAAAACGAATCCCTTTATTTTTTTAGGCCAATGTCTTGTACATCTATGTGTGACTTAACAGACATGCGCAGGAATGACGTACAAGAGTTTACATGCACCACAATCAGATTAACTATCGGATAAAACCACGCCTGTCAATCGTAATGAATTTTTTATCTGGAGGAGCTGGATCAGAGTAATCTGAATGGCATGTTTACATGAAGCACTTTTATCCCGATCAGGCTTTTAATTTGATTACTTGTGTCAGTGTAAACGTAGCCAGATTTCAAAATCGCCAAAGGACCATATTAGATGAACTGTCCTTGCAAATATAAAGCATTTAGTACAGTCACTAATAATTACATCAACTAAGTGCACCATTCTGGCGAAACGATCTCGGGTTGATGTTGCATTCGACGGATAGTTAAAAAATTGCCTTTACTTCGTCCATGCTTGCATAGGTGACGAAAAGCCCTTGCATCAATGGATAATGGCGTTGCATCCCTCCGTACCTACACAAAACAGAGAAGTGTAAACTAGGTTTCACTCTGACAAAGATTGATAGATATTTTGTTTATGCAACAAAATGGGAAAATGTTCATGAGTGAATGTTTTTTTTTTGCAAGTCAATGTGTCATCAGGGGATTAACTTTACTTTACAATACATAATATATTGTATATACACCTTCATGTGTTGTTGCGTTCTTGAGGAAAAAACTGAGAAAAGCCTAAATTATTTCCTTTTTTGCTCTATAACTCTGAGCTAATGTTAGTGGGGAACTGACTTTAACCTCCAGAGAATACCAATTTGCTAAACAACCCTAATCTTCTCATTGGGTAATGTGTGAAGGGAGATCAGTACCTCTAGTGCTGAAATGAGGTGAAAGATTGTCCCACACCCTTAGAAATGTGACAATGAAGGATCCTTGTGCATCATTATGTAACAAGTTGAGACTGAGATAGTATGTGGTTGAAATCTGTCAGAATCCCTATGGGCAAACATGACCATTAGAGAGAAATATCCTGTAAGAAAAGTCGAGCTAAAAATCATTAAAGATACCAGGGGTTTTGGATAAGACTTCAAAAAAACAAGAAAGGGACAGATGGCCGTTGTCGTTCTGTAATTTAAGATATCACACAGAGCCTTTTAAATCTGGTTTATGAGAGGTCATTAATGCATCCCCATATAAAAAAATGAAACATATTTTGTGATAGCATAGGACACAGCAAATCTTTATGTGAGGTCTGTATGTTGCCATGGATCTCAGTACATGCTGTTATTTCAATTAATACTCTGAGATGAGGGGACTTCAGCTGGTTAAGCAAAATTGGAAGGAAGCTGGAAGGACCAAGGAATTGCAGATAAATCCTTGTCTTTTAATGGAAAATGGTAACAGAGAGTAGTAGCGACTCAGATAAAGATGCTGCTGTCAAAGGGCAGGAAAAACCCCTGCAGGGTCCAGATCTATAACTCACTGCAACTTCTCAAGAAATCTGAGAGAAAAAATATGTTGGTTAACATTCTCAGTCATCCATTTTATAATTATCTAAAAAAGTTTTTAAAATAAATGCAACTGGAAATTGACAAAGCTCCTATGATGAGAAGAAAAATTTTTCTTTTTCTTATTTTAAACCATGTCCTGTTTGGCAGTGTGGCACTCAGAATTGATGTCTGAGTACAAAGTAAAACCCAAAAAGATATAGTTTCTTAAGTGGAGTATATGGAGATTGCTGTAGTACTCCACTTGATCTATATGTGTTAGAAATCTTTGTTTGAGATTGTTGTGGTTTTTCATCTACTGATGTGAGCACAGAGACGAAAGATAAGGGAAAAGGAAGAGAGAAGATGAAGAAGAGAGATAGAACGGAAAAAAAAAGAGTCTGAGTTGACCATACACGCGAGGAAAGAGAACACAGGAAAACATCCTGGTCTTCCTCCACATCCACTTGGCAGCAGAGAGAAAAAAAAGAGGAAAAACATAGACAAAATAAAACAATGTGAACTAAGAACAACACAACACGCAAATATGGCTATATAAATTCAATAGCAATTTCAAGGAAAAATCGACAGTAACAATTATTCAAAATCTTTTCATGATGACCTCAATCCAAGAATATATCTGTAAATACCGGAGTCCCCACACCTATGTGTGAGTTTAAGAATACTAGTGTATATAAGATATCTTCACCGTTCGATAGCTGGTGTAAGGAGCTGTCAATTATTCTCTTCTAAACACTGTTGCAAAATATATGGACTCCGCACGACCACACACTCGGATTTTATTTATGGACTTTTCCTCTGCTTTCAACACAGTCAATCTGGATACTTTCCTGCACTGCCTCCTGAAACTACAAGTCCATCCCAGCCTGATTTTATGGATTAGGGAGTTTTTAAAGGATAGGTACAGCAGGGGTTTTTAAACGGTAGTAGAATGGTTTTAAACTCAGGGCTCCCCCAGGGTTGTATTTTATCCCCAGTTTTATTTTCTGTTTACACAGATGACATTACATGTACCAGGAAGGGAATAAGTCTTTTAAAATATGCTGATATGGCGCTGGTTGCCTACATTGACAGCATAGAAGCTTTAACTCAGTATTAAGTAGCAGTGGATGATCTACTGGAAACCTTTAATGAAAAATCCCAGGAGTTAAATGTGTCAAAGACAAAGGAGCTGTGTTGTGTATGCAGAGATAGAGCAGCAACTACATCAGAGCTTTTTAAACCATTATTTTTTCAGGAAGAGCAGGTTGAGCAAGTGGAGTTTTTTAAATACTTGGTGACACATATAGACACTTGTCTGTCTTTTCAAATCCATTCAGACTCAATCTACAATAAAGCACTCCAGCGTCTCAGGAAGCTCAACAGTTTCAAAGTCAAGGCAAATATTTTAACTATGGTTTACCGGTCACTGCTAAAATCCATTCTTACTTTTAATATCTGATCATGGTACAATTGTCTCACCAACAAATAGAAAGCAAAACTGTCACGGATTGTACATCAAGCGAGCCAAATAATATGTTCACCTCAAACTCCGCTGTCGTATCTGCATGAGCGCTCTGTGATCAGGAAAGCCACTCTGATCACAGAGGATTGCTCTAAGCCCTTTCACCATTGCTTCAGTCTCCTCCCATCAGGTAGGAGATACACAGCTCTTAAGGGAATTTCTATAAAAAATGTATAAATGTCCAATGTGCAATCTTAGTTGTAAGTTGTCCTAGCCCTTTCATTGTTCTGTATGCGTGTGGAGAGTTGATGTGGAGCCCTGTTTAAGATAAATTTCTGTAACCTTTGGGAACAGACAAAGTTTCTATTCTATTCAATCCACCTCCCAGGAATCGACACAGACATGAAGGAGATCGGAGCCCCATACATCCAAATGACTCCTGAGCCTATGAGTCATATGCAGACTAACGCAGGGCTGAGCGCACCCCTGAGGAGAGGAGCAGAGAAATGTCCAGCAGCTACAATGCAGGGGCCCGGGGATCTGCAGCAATGAGCCCATGGGCCCAGCCGGCAACAGGCTACACCAGAGTGGGTTCGGCCAAGAACCCAAGGCCAAGGGACGCCCCACCTCCTAGCAGGAACCTGGCCAGGGATCATCCGACGGTAGTCCATCGTGGGCGGGGCCAAGGGGTAAATTGGGCCCTTTATTAGATTGACGGCCTTAGATGTGCCAGGTGAGTGGGCGGCCTCAGACCCAACCTGACAGGCAGACTGAGACATACAGATACAGTCATACGCACCCTCCCTCTTACACAAACAGTCTCACCGGCACACCAACACACTCAAGAAAGGATGCTGTACACATACTCATACACCCCATACACACTCTATACTCCCTGGTCCACGTACCAACACCGCAGCCGAGCAACCGGGCCCCGCACCTGGGGGACTGACCCCACTGCCCTCTAGGATGGAGAAAAGCAGACCACAAAAGCCCCCACAGTGGTAAAGCAGCCCACCAACCCAGGTCCCCTGATCAGACCGACCAGTTCACTTACCGGACCCCAACCCCTGATGCTCAGTAGCGAACAGGGACTTTGAAAGACCCCTCCTTGCACCCCAGTGACGTGCCCACGCCCCAAGACCCTACATGAGTGGTACTATGATGGAGCAGGAGGACAGAGGCATCCGAGAATGGGGGACAAAATGCCTTCCCAGGGAGCCAGGTCTCCCAATGATACCAATACGCACCACTGTTCAAAAGGATCCACCAGGGGAGGGAGGGCCTGGCACATTCACCCCAGGACCAATGGCCGTAGGACCACCAAGCCCGATGGAGCCTAAGGCCACCCCCCTGTCCCCATCCCAGAGAGAGCTATACCCACTTCGACATTTACTCTGCTAGCAAAGCACAAAAGACACTAGACACCCAGGTTGAGTTCAACACTCCCTATACACACACTATATATTTTGTTCTAACGTGACAATAAAAAAAACTGAATATGGAAAGCTAAGGGAAAAAAGCTTGCTTTCTTCCAAGAGAGTATGACAATGATGGGGCAGAAACAGCAGTCAGATTGATAACAATAAAGTAACAGAAGGGGAAGAAAATACAGCTCATGTAAAAAAAAAAAAAAAAAAAAAAACTATCAGTCTTTTGTCTTCCAGTTACCTGAGAGCCGTCTGTAGAGGTAACAGGTCAGGGAGGTCAAAACATCCTCTACCAATGCAATGTACTTGATGGTAGTTTTAGGACGTATTCCAACCAGAAAAGTCCTTTGGTCCGATTGTTTGGTGCGGACCAAAATAATTTTTTTTTTTTGTGTGGTTTGCATTCAGACTGTTAATTTTTGCAAGTGGACTATATTTTGTAAACGCATCCACGTGTGTGACGATCGGTGCTGCTATTGGACAGCAATGACATAGGCGGGACTAAATGCAAAGTCCTGGGCATTGATCAAATGAATATCAGAGCTGCAGTGATGGACACAATGGCGGAGTAACGCGGAGGAGACTTGGAGCAAGATGACAAGGCTGGAAGGTGAGTGAGCACCAGGCCGAGCTATGGGGCCAACCTGCAGATGAGACTTCAGAGAAGTGGTAGCAGAGCTGCTGGAGGAGTTAGCCCCGGGACTTACAGCCAGCAGTGAGAGCTGCGGCAGAATGAAGCTGGAGAGTGACTGAGCAGGCGGACCGGATATGAGTTTTTGAGATGTGTTGTGACGTGTTTTTTTAAACTGATGCGTGGTTACGATCAGAGGCAAGGTTGGGACAACGACTGAGCAATGAGTGGCAAGTGCAGGAATCTTCAGACTGAAGCTAATGTTCTGTCCTGTTTACTTACTGCTCAGCTGTTTATTCTGAAAAGACTGTCCTATATGTGTCATGATCTCCCGACAATTGCGCGTCTGAGCAGCTCATTCAATGCAAGTGTCGTGATGCTCTGTTTGAATATTTGGAACAGTAAAGCATGCTGTAGCCCATGGGTCCCCAAATCCAGGCCTCGAGGGCCAGTGTCCTACCAGTTTTAGATGTGTCTCTGCTCCAACACAGCTGATTTAAATTGTCCAACTTCCTCCTCAGCATGGCAAAGTTCTGCAGAGGCCTGCTAATGAGCCATCATTTGATTCTGGTGTGTTGAACCAGGAAAAGAGCTAAAACCTGCAGGGTATTGGCCCTCGAGGCCTTGATTTGGGGACCCCTGCTGTAGCCCAACAATGTGCTCTGTGTGCCTTGACCCCTGAGAGGCTGACAGCATGATTAAACAGAAGACAAGGTCAGGAATTAACAACATTCACTACAGCATACGGGATATTGATTTTTGAATATGCGAGTCAAATGCATGGGTTAAATAAAATGAATAATTTTACAAAAATGCACACGTTTTGTCGAGTTGGTTTGGATCGAGACTGGTTTGTATTCAGACCTGAAGTGAAGGGAACCTTTGTCCGTTTCTCTGATCCGCAGCAGGATTCGTTTATGTGTATTACGCCTGCATAAAAGGTCTGGACATTCCAAACGAACTATGGTCCATTTAAAGTGGACCAAACAGTGCAGGTCTGAATACACTCTTAAACTGTTCTCCAGGCAGAATAAACAGACACTCTATAGGCTGACTATAAACACTTGTTCAATCCTTAATGACATCTATTTAAAAAATGTTAAAACCATCCCCGTCAGGTCAGAAAAAAGCAGGTAAGACCCAGATTAAGACAGTTTTGCAGTAAATTGGTTTTAATGAACAGAATAACAATAACAGAAAAAAATGACATGAATGGGTTCAGAGTAAACAATTGAGAAACAAGAGAGGTGTGACGGAATCTGAACTGCTTAAATACTTAGGAGGGAGTGAGGAATGACAGAGAGAGGAAGGATGGAGAGAAAATGAGGACTAATTAGTGAAAGCGGATGCAGGTGAGAGAGACAGCAGAGAGATTAGAGATGTAAGGTAGACAGGGAAGTAGAATGGCAAGGAGAAAAAGGAGAAGACATGCAAAGGTATAAGCCTAAAACATAAAAGACAAGGCAGAAAATAATCTAAATACATAAGGAAAGAGTAACACAAAAGGATAAGTAAGAATGAAGAAATCTTAGGAGATAAATAGGAATAAAGAGCTCAAGAAAACCTCAAAGCACTGATGAATGTAACCGGAAGGAGAAGATAGAATAGAATAATCCTTTAACAGTCCCACCAGGGGAAATTCGGTCGTAAACAGCAGCCAAAGAAACAACAAATATACAACATATGTAACAGAAGAGAAAAATATATACAAAAAAATACAATAATACACAGAAAATGTACATCAACACAGAATATGTACATCAGGTGGAAATAATGTGCAAATTATAGCGGTGTGGTTGTTTAGTGCAAAATGTAAGATACAGTGCAGGTGTAAAATATTTATATTTGTTGGGAGCAGTTTTGGTTGTACAGTCTGACAGCTGCAGGGAGGAAGGACCTGCGGAAACGCTCCTTTGTGCATCTAGGATGCAGCAGTCTGTCACTGAAGGAGCTCTGCAGTTCAGCAACATTTCCATGCATGGGATGTAAAAACAGAAGGAAAAAAGTGTAAATACCAGGTAAAAGGAAACTCAGATCAGAGAACAATAATGAGAGAAATAACCTAACACAGAAGAAAACGATGAGGTAAGGAAATTAATTAAATTAATATCAGAAAGTGTCAGGAGTCAGTGAAGGGATTTATTTCTATGCCCAAATGACCGGACATATAGTTTTCTTTAAAAGTGAGACAATATGTACACAAAGTCCAGATTTGAAAGAGAGCAAAATAAAAGCAGCCTAATATAAATTAACCCTGCATGTTTTACCTTTGAAAAATATCCTAATTGGTTAATTCAAATGGGTTTTCCATATCAAATAAACTAAAACTTTACAGAATACTTTCTTTTTTATTGTGGCAGGAGCAGTAGACGAGTTTAGCTTAACTGGAGAAAGTCTGAAAGTGAGAGCAATCGACTCAGGGACTGAAAACAGGTAGGTCTAATTAAAGAGGTTTTTAGTATAGAAATGTTAGTGCTCAGTCTTACATAAAAGAGGACTGTTAACTTGACAGCTTTGACAGATTTTATTTTAGTATACATGTTGAGTAAGAATAATAGCATTGAATTATTGAAAGAATTGTGTTCAACTCTGCAACGGTAGATGGCAACATTTACCCTTTCGCATTGGCATTCTTCTGGTTGGCCTAGAGTATAATAAAAATAATCAGATGTTGGTAGCAACGAAGCAGACAGAGTGAAAGCAGGATATGCACAGTGAGTGGGGAAATGGAAAACACAAAGTTGCAGTACATTTAGTATGTTCTGTAATATTTGGTTCCCATGTTGCTGCTGTGTCGCAGTCATTGTTATTCCTGATTCCAGAAAGTGTTGTTTCCAAGCATGTTAATGTTAAAAAAATATGCATAAACAGGGAAAACCTTGGGTTTGAAATGATTAAATAAACAGCGGTATATGTAGTAACAATTTCCACACAGAAGAGACATGCTCTCAGCTTGACCTGCTAACATTTCTCATGGTCCTTTCTCAGATTTATTGAATACAATAATCAAACTGAAACCTTTTACTTTTCAGTAACCAGCTGATTATATTATATTTGAATTCTGATCTACACCGGCATGAATTCAAGGGACTGAATGACAACAAATTAGGAGACTCATTCATAAAGTATAATGAAGCAGACAATGAAGGTTGTCACATTTTTGTCTTTTTTATTCAATTATGGTATTGAACTTTAGTTTTTAATTATAAGATTGACTTTTTGGTAGGTCCTGATAAGTAAACGTGCATTGTCTGGCATTAAAATACTACTTGTAGTCCTTTTTGATAAGATTTCAGGCCATGACTTCAGTAAAATAATAATAATGTATCCTCTGGCTAAAGCTGCAACATAAATGACAGGCAGTTGTTAAGCCCATTGATCCCTGTGGATAAAGATAAGAGATATGAGAAGTTGGAGGGGAAAAAGACAAAGTACTGGTTTGAAAGGGAACAGAACATTAGTTTAGTCAAGGAGAAATATTGGTCGGACTGAGAATTTACTAAAAGACTGAAGGAGACTGTAAGAGAATCGACTGGAGAGGTAAAAAGTGAATAAATGAAAGGTTAGGGAAGAGAGAACTATTGGTGGAATTAAGCATAACAAAGCCCTACATTGGTGATATTGATTAGCTACCACTGCAATCTAATCTCACTTTTTCGAATAAATGTAATGGTAGAAGAGTGAGAGGGAGGATGATAAAAGTCAAGAGATATGACATGAGACTTGGCGCAGGATGAGAGTGGAACATTGGAAAGAAGCTTTAAAAAGAGAAATAAACATCAAATAAACATACATCTGTCCATTAAATGCCTGTCCTTTATCGTAGTAGGCTGCAGAAGCGAGATACACTCAACATAGGGGGAATTTAACTTATCCTCAGGCCAGGAGATATATATATATTTTAAGCAAGTACAATAAACTACAAGCTTCTCCTAATTCGAAGGAAAATACTATTTGTCAAGATCATGGAGCTCCTCACATTAATTCTAATGCAGACAGCAGACAGACAATAGTGATCATTTATTTCACTGCTGGTAACCAAGATCTTATGCAATTTGTCACCACTATGTTACGGAGATTTGACTTGAACAAGTTTTCAGTTGGTTTTATGTGCACTGAATGGAGAGTTGTTCTCCCTGCATGTTGCTGCTGAGAATAGCGAGACTAGGGAAAATTGTTGGGCAGCATATGATATTATGACCCCAAGGTGCTAGTTTCAAAGACCAGGGTTGCAATTGTCATCTGGGTCTATGCTAGGGCTGCCGTGATGCAATCAATGGCGTCAAAAATAAACAACCCAAATCCATCAACATCCAATATTCTTTTTTTAAATTACAGTCCTTCTTTAGTGTGTGGGCCTCATGTACTTTCAGAATGTTTTTTTTTTATATATATATATATACAAATTAATAAAAGCTTTTCATTTTGAAAATAACTTTTAAAAATAATCTATAATATAAAAAAATGCCCTATCATGGGTCCCTGGTATTTCTGGGAATTAGGAAAATCCTAAAATTCTTGACACCCCCTCTAAAAATCGTCATAACTGTCCATTTATTAGCTCAACCAGTAAATTTAATTTAATATGCATTAATACCCACCTTGGAAACTGTCTTAGCACCACCAAAGAACGTAACATCTACAGCCAATTAATGACAATAAAAATTAATGGCACGCGTTGATTGGCTGCCTTGCAAATACCAGCCAGTAGCGTTTAAGTAGCATTGGGAATATTTGCTTCAGCTTTCAAAGCTGCATAAAAAAATAAAACTTTCTTAAAGCTCTAAACCAACAACATTTTCTGAGAATAATTGCAAGTTACATTTCACAGAAATATATGCAAATAGTTGAAATAATAGCCCACAAATGAAAAGAGGGACCACGGTAGTGGGGGGAAAAAAATTGGTAGGTCAGTTCTATAAAGGAAGACTTGATTTATGATAAAAAAGTTATAGCTTTTGTTGGAATTTTGATTTGGTGCCTCTATCCTTGTTTGTATTTACCCTCTTTGCTGCATAATATTTGTTTGCATGGAATTTCAGCAAAGTCAAGCAGTTGGATTTGGGCTGCAGTATGACATTCAGTGTGATAAACAATCACAAGGATGGTCCAGATGGTCTGGCACTACGACCTGGTCTGGCACTACGACCTGGTCTGGCACTACGACCTGTTATCACTGAATAAGACACTGATGATCCTGAGATCCTCTGACACAGAATCTCAACTTTAATTAAACTTTAGCAGTGTAACTGGACTCATCCCACCTAGTATTAACATGCATCCAGGCGGGTTCAGACAAATAAATAAATAGATGAAGTATCATCACATCAAAATTTTAAACTTTCGACTTAAAATCCCAAAGTTCAGTGAGCTTTAAGCCAATATTAACGCCCCAAATCCCAAACTTTACAGTGAATTTAATGCAGATATTTCTATTACGGATTGATAAACCAACAGTTGTTTGTGCACAGTGGATGGATGGATAAAACTGACGGATGCAACTTTTACATAATGCCATAGGATGTAAAATCTGAAAACAATAATTTTCAGTGCACAATTTCCTTTCTGCACGTTTAGGCGCCCTGGAAAATGCATAAGTGGAAGTCAAGACTTTTTTCCAACTTTATAAGAACCCTGTTATTCACACGTGGTATTAAAATGCATCCTGACAGATCAAATCATAGCTACCTGCATTGCATGCGACTAAACACAATAGAGCTCAAATGTAGCAGCACATATTATGGCTGGATGGCAAAACGCTTACATTTAAATGATCAAAGCTGAGCAGAGGTCTTGGGATGAATCAACAACATAATCTGTGAAAATATGAGACCCTGAGCTTTCAAAGCAACCAGTCTCCTCTCAGTCTTTAGATCGTGTCCATGAACACCACACACTGGATCAGTGTCCCCCATGAAAAAAAAAGTTCTCTTAATTTGTGAAGGTTATTCATTCATTCATCATGAAACTCTGACAGATTAAGGTTAACATCCAACTGGGAGACCTTAATATATGCATAAACACTTGCCCCATGTTGAAAGACAAGGTGTGATGAGATTGCTGTGAGGGAAATTTAAAGTATCATTTTAATAATAAGGGCTGTAAGTACAAAATGCATTTGAAACCTCTATTTCTGTTTTCATATTTTTCACTCTTTTCTCACCAGCCGGTGTCACAGTTTACATCAGATATCTTTCCATCGAGTCTTTATTTAGCCTTTTATAACAGGAGTCTCCAATTCTGTTCCTTGAGAGCTACAGCCCTGCAACTTTCAGACACGCCCTTGCTCCAACACACCTGAATGAAATGACTGAATTATCTATTCAGAATGCCACCAGGTTTGGCAAAGATCTGGCAATGATCAATTAATTTGATTCAGGTGTGTATATCATTTTTACTGGTTGATATTACAAAATTGAACACATGGTAAACCTTCTTTTAATAGTTTAATGCTAATTCAGACTCTACATGAGGTAATAAGTTGCAAAATAAAAAAAGGCAAATTTGAGGAAATATGCATAAACACGATCATGTTCTTGCTCAACCCCATTCAGCCTCTGGCCAGAAAAACAGAAAACGGCAGCACTTACAAACACAAGTCCAGAAAGAAAAGCTTGTTAAATGCTTAGTTTCTCCAAAACCTGAAGTCCATCACCGACCTTATCAGAAAAGTGTTTGATAAAAAAAAGCAAACTACCACCTGTAGTATCCATCTGGTTTTCTGAACCTATTAGATGCATTTTAGAACCAGTTCACGTCTAATGGAGACAAATCTGATTAAGTTCGGTGCTTTTAGGTTGCTTGATGTGAAAATGCTGTTATCAAAAGAATGAAAATACACACTTTAGGAAGGCTTTTTCATAGCTGTGTAGCATGTCGAAGCTACACTAAATGAATGTTCATAAATTTGCCTCTCAAAAAACACAGGAGTTATTTTCATTCTTTTAAACTTAAATGAAGTTATTTAAATTTAGGATAAAACGAAAAATGAACATGAACTGGAATTCAAAATAATTGAGATATAAACTATGATCAGTTCACTAGTGAATAAGCAATTAAAAATGAAAGAAATTAAAGTAAGAAACTTGCTATACAAAGAAATATTTTATACTTATTTAGTTTTCTGACAAGGGGATTGAGTAACTATCCAATGACACTCTACAGGCTTATGAAGATGTGGTTTATTATAACAAATTACATGAAAACAGGTGGTATGCAGTGGTGTATTTGTTGGCACTTGCCTTTCAACGAGAAGGGTCCTCCTGAGATCCTTCCTTCTCCAAGCCTCCTGAGACCTGACCTGTCAAGCTTACAAAACAAAAAGTGGTCCATGCTAGAGTCCATCCATCCATCCATCTTCTTAACCGCTTATCCAATTCAGGGTCACGGGGCAGCTGGAGCCTATCCCAGCAATTATCAGGCGTTAGGCAGGGTACACCCTGAACAGGACGCCAGTCTGTTGCAGGGCCAACACAGAGAGACAGACAACCATTCACATTCATTCCTACGGACAATTTAGAATGATCAATTCACCTATCATGCATGTTTTTGGACTGTGGGAGGAAGCCGGAGTACCCGGAGAGAACCCACGCATGCACAGGGAGAACATGCAAACTCCATGCAGAAAGGCCCTGGACCGGGATACGAACCCATGACCTTCTTGCTGCCACCGTGCAGCCCCGCATGCTAGAGTCTACTATTCAAATTCAAAGCTCCACTCAAATGTGGCTGTCTAACCAATGAGAGAGCTGGTTACATTCGAGGAGCAGCTGTGGTTGGTTGAACTTGGTTTTCAGTGTTCTCAGGGACCAGGAGGTTCACGCGAATGCTAAAAGGGGAGGGTAAACCATTTAGGAAATGCGATTGCAAAAAGGATTTGAAAATGAGAGATGGAAAGAGAAAACGGATGTAGAAAAGGGAATACGTTTTTTAAATGTATGAAAAGGAAAGATATTTACAATCTCATTTATTAATTATGTTATTTAATTCTCCATTTTGAAATCGGATTTAAAAATACATTTTCAAATTGCAGTGTAGGGACCAGGAGGGTCACACGAATGCTAAAAGGAGAGGGTAAACCATTTAGGAAATGCGATTGCAAAAAGGATTTGAAAATGAAAACTGGAAAGAGAAAACGGATTTAGAAAAGGGAATAACTTTTTTAAATGTATGAAAAGGAAAGATATTTACAATGTCATTTATTAATTGTGTTATTTAATTCTCCATTTTGAAATAGGATTTGAAAAACATTTTCAAATCACAGTATTTAATTATCAAATAATACATAATCAAATAATCAAATAATAATTACAAAATGTTTTTCAAATTTGTCTTTTTTTTGTATGGATTAATTGTTGAATTTGAAATTATATTTAGCAATCTATATTTTTAATTCGCAATTAAGCAGTTATCGTCAAAATGCTGTATTGCTTTTCCAATGACCCCCGTAGTCCTCCATACATAGTAGCAGCATTCTGGATCAGATGCAGCTATCTGATTGACTTTTTAGGCAGACCTGTGAGGACGCTGTTGCAGTAATCAATCTGACTAAAGATTCACTCTTCTAATTTTCTGTTCTACTACTCTTATGATATATTTTTTCTGCTGTTATTGCGATTGTTAACCTTGTTTTATGTCAGTGTTTTTCTCCCCATAGAAGCTCCACACGGTCTGGTACCCTGCTCGACTATACCGTCCCTTGCTGGATGGGGAACATCAGTCCAGATGATTCTCAAAGTGACCGAGCATCCTCCATGCTGTCTTTTCTCTGTCTTCTTAGACCCCCAGACGGTCGTGGCAGATGAGCGCTTGTACTGAGCCAGGTCCTAGCGGAGGTTTCTTTCTGTTAAAGGGGAGTTTTTCCTCTCCACTATCACTACATGCTTACTCAGTATGAGGGATTACTGAGGAAGTGCTGTGGTTGGAGTCTGCATGATCCGGGCACAACCTCACATCAATGATGCGATCTGCTGGGAGTCGTATTGAAATCACATTTGTTGTGAATTGGCGCCATATAAATAAAAGTGAATTGAATCAAAAAAAGATAAATGCATGGATTTGTTTTTTAAGTTCCTGTTGCAACATTAGTCCTTTAATCTTAGAAATGTTCTTCACGTGATAGAAAGCTGACCTTGTTATCACCTTTATGTGAACTTAGAAGTTTAGGTCTGAACACAAACTATAGATTAGAAATATTTGTATTCGTTATATTCCGAAGGGTGAGAGGGGAATTTCATTCTTTCTTTTAATTATTTTTTATATATGGCAGGCGTGAAAACATGATGTGAGCAACGGATGCTTTCAGTAAATAATTTTTATCAATTTTGAAAATGCAATGGAAGCAAACAAAAGAAAAATCTAAATCAAATGAATATTTGGTGTTACCACCTTTTGCCTAAAAACGTGACTCAATCTTTATCCACTTACAGAAAGTCAGTGATTTTGTAGGAATATAGTCAGGTGCCTGATTAACTAATTATACCAAGCAGGTGCTCATGATCATCAATGTTACATGTAGTCTGAAACACAGTGATTAACTTAAACAGAAACAGCTGGGTAGGAGGCTAAAAATTTAGTGAGGAATAGTCAAACTTGGCTACCAAGTTGAGGTTGTGGGAAATTCGTCTAGTTTTATGTCATGTCAAGATTGAGTACAGCAACAAGACACAAGAAGCTATACTTCATCAGCAAGGTCTCTTCCAGACAAAGATTTCAAAGTAGACTGGGTTGTCATGGAGAGCTTTTTAAGCTCTTTTAAAGAAGTACAAAGAAACGGCCAACCTTTAGGAACATAGACATAATGGTCGGCCAAGGAAACTTAGTGCAGGAGATGAAAGACAAATCAAGCTTAATATCCTTCGAAATCATCACATGTCCAGCAGTGCCATCAGCTCAGACCTGTCAGAAAATAGTGGGACCCAGGTACACCCACCTACTGTGCAAAGAAGTCTGGCCAGAAGTGATCATCCTAAAATGGTTGCAGCCAAAAAGTCATTACTCTGACGTGGAAACAAGGCCAAGTGACTCCAGTATGCACAGAAACATAGAAACTGGGGTGCATAAAAATGAGAGCAGGTGCTCTGGACTGATGAGTCAAAATCAGAAATATTTGGCTGTAGCAGAAGGCAGTTTATTAATCGAAGGGCTGTAGAGTGGCATAACAATAAGTATCTGCAGCTAACAGTGAAGCATGGTGGAGGTTTCTTGAATATTTGGGGCTGCACTTCTGGTAATGTGCAGTGAGGCGTATGACTGGCCTAAAATGTATTCTGCATTAGGACCAACCCATATCATAGAGCCAAAGTCTTTATTAACTATTTTCAGTGTAAAGAAGATCCAGAAGTACTGGAAGTGATGGTATGGCCTTGAAGAGTGCCCTGATCTCAACATTGTCGAGTGTGTCTGGGATTACATGAAGAGACAGAAGGATGTAAAGAAGCTTACATCCATAGATGATATGTAGTTATTCTCAAATATCTTTGTAACAACCAACCTGCTGAGTTTTGTCAGAAACTGTGTGCATGTGTACCGACAATAATTTATGCTGTTTTGAAGGCAAAAGGGTGGCCACACCAAATTGTGATTTGATTTAAATTTCTCTTTTGTTCATTCATTTCAATTTTTGAAAGCAGTCTTTGTTTACAGCATTTTTTCACACATCTGCAGACTGATGGTAACAAACATGCAGGAAGACAAATGTTGAAAGGGTTCATCTGCTGCTCATTTTTTTTTTTTTTGGCAAGCTGTTCGTCATGTTAAAGCTTCTGTTTGGCACACAGCTCTGCTTTCTCAAATGCCAGGCTGACAATGAACACTTGGGAAGAGGAAAAAGGCTCCCTTGGAGGAACAAAGTTTTGGCCATATGCTGTTTTTTTTACATACTGTACATATCTCAGTAAGCAAGTTTTTTGTTTAAAAATCTGTGAAAATCCCTTGATAAAACCACCAATTTAAAAAAGCAGAAAAGTTTCAGCAGAGTACAGTGACTACATAATGGATGAATAAATAAATGGTTACTGGAGAAAATGTAATGCATATTTAGCGTTTCGTTGTTCCTTGTGTTTCTCTGCAGTTCTGCTTGTTCATTGGTTGCCCCCTATTTTTTTTTTGCCTGCCTCTTCATTGTCAGGGGTTTTATCATTCCAAGAGTACCCAGTTTACACAGGGATTAAATTACTGATCTTAGTCAACTTAATGCTATGTTATTATTTATCTTTAAGAAATTGCTTTAAATAATTCAATAAAGGAACATTTTGAACCGGAAATGGGTAGTGTGCTCTGTCTGGGTCAGAGATGAGGTCCTTCCACTAGTGGCGGAGTTTAAGGTCATTTTCATGACTAATGGTCCGGTGAGACTCTGTTCAGTCGAGGAAGAAAAACACAGCACTGTTGCTTTTTATTAACTGGTACAGTTCACTTTCACAGGGAACTTTGTCAAAGGAACCAAATCATTTCAACAACAATTGATCTTATCACCATGAGAGGAAAAAAAGACAGATTTGTTGTTACGTGGTTATTTTGGTTGTATTTACCTACAGTAGTATTCCCTGTGCTATAGTCTGCTTCCTGCCTTTAGATGTCCCCTAGCCCGCTTGCCATGCACATATGCAGTTCTACCACCCCAAAGTTTACTTAAGCTGAGCGGAGATTTCAGGTTTTTGGCCACCAGTTAGCTTTTTTGGTCCGTATCAGAGTTTGATTGATCTTTCACAGCTTCCAGTACCAACCAGACCTTCCGACAAACAAATTAGAGTTCAATTAAAGCAGACTAAACAGGTTTTGTGAAGGGCTTGCACCCTAAGGTCTGTTAAAGGAGCTTTAAAGGAGTCTTGTTCAGAAGTGAGGAAATAATGGAGTGGGAGATTGACTGGTGGATTGGGGAGGCGTCCGCAGTGATGTGGGCACTCTACTGGTGAAGAAAGAGATGAGTTGGAAGGCAAAGCTCTCGATTGGCAAGTCAATCTACATTTCCCCCTTTTCTTATAGTCAAGAGCTCTGGGTAGTGACTGAAAGAATGAGATTGTGGATACAAGCGGATCTCCTTTAAGCCCAGATCAGACTGTGTGATCTGGGCTTAAGACCTAGACTGTCCAAGGCTTTTACTTTCTTTGTGAAATAGTTGTGGTGAAAAACTGCACATGTGTGTGATTTACCTGTCTGTGGCCGTGTGGTGTGGCTTGCTGACCAACAGCGTGTTTATTGCACCTACAACCAAAACCACCCCCTCGCCAGTCTCCAGGCATGGTCAGAAATTCTACTAATCCAGTCTGCCATTGACCGATTAAATTGCACCCTGTGAGTGATGTGTTAGCTAGGATGATGCTAAGCAAAGCTTACCTCAAGCTCATTTTGAAGAACAGGCATCCCAAACTGTCCAGGTTTTTTTTACAGCTATGAGCATGTCCACATTTGTGTTTTTTCTTTCTTATCTTCCTTGTCTTCTTTTTGCCATTTGATTAAGAGTGTAGAAACAAAAGTATTAATGCAGCTAGCGCTATTCCTTGTCGCCATCTTGGCTGTGTCCATTTGTCGGCTTTCACTAACCTATGCTTTTAACTCTTAAATGGGCAGGCACATATAAATATAGTTGAAAATTATTTTATTAACATTTTCTGATGTATATAGGCTAAACTGACTCAATTTATTTTTTCTTTTAAAAACAGGACCTTTAGTTTTCAAACTACAATCCTCCAGGATACATTCATCGTTAGGGGTTAAAAAACTTACAATTTAGTATCTTTATATTATTACATGTAACACATTGTAAAACAATCTAAACCATTAATTGGCTGCTATTTTACAGTTTAATATTCAAAAAGTGGTGCAATGTCAACAAATATGATTACCAATAGTTTGCTGACCAGCTTTCTTTATTTATTGTGTCCTACTATCTCCTTTTCTTCTTCCTCACTGGAGCAACCAGAAACCTTTCAAACACGAAGAACAGTGGTATAAACTCCTGGTTTACCTTTTTTTCATAGAAATAACACACTGGATTGCTGTTAAACCTAATAGAGAGTTTATGATTTGCCCAACAACTAACTTCAGTCTAAATTTTGTTCGTCCAAACTGATTTTAATGTCTCACGATAAAGGTCAAAATGTCTGCTTTGAAAGCTGTGAGGCATGGCTGGATGCTGAGATAATTTCACTTTATTAATCTTCTCTGAGTCAGGTATAATTTTTCTCTTTTCTCTATTCGGTTGATTATAATAATATCAGTGTAAATTTCAAATAGAATGAGTCATTATATGAATTTTTTAACCAGGGTAATAAAAATGATTTACAACTTAACACATCTGGATGGCCATAAAGGATATCTTCCACGCTTTGTGGCTGTACCATAGCTATACCTGCGACCCCCATCTGAGTTTAATTTGCTGTCTTTTTTGTCCACTTCCTCCTTTATACTGCAGGAGGATTTTGTGCTAGGATGCTGTCAGTTATAATGGCTGAATTCTGTGTCCCTGGCATCAATCACTTCAAATAGCTCTTGACCTTCATTTTGCTGTCTGTGCCATCATCAAAAAATCTGGAATGTCTGTTAATTCAAGGCCTTCAAGAGAAGCCTTTGTGATTTCTCAATTACTCCCACGCTTTCTCTAACAAAAAATAGAAAATCTACTCTTTTAAAACCGTACCTTATTGCATATTTGAAAAGCATGTTGGCATAATTGCATACACGGGAGACTTCTAGAAACAGGATATGATAGAAACACCAGCAATCACTGAGCTATTTCAGCTGATAAATGAGTAAGATAATCTTTGGGGAGTAGTGTTTTGTGACTACAGACAATAAAATGTGAAACATGTCACGTTCCTCCCTGGTGTCAATTTAACAGCTGCAGTCAGACCTTAGAGCATGGTCGGCAGATCAGCAGTCTTTGAGTGTAGTCAGATTAGTACCTCGATGGGTTATCGTCTGTGCAGAGGAATCTCAGTCTTCTGTAGGACATGAGTGAGTATAGACACGTAGCAAAGGCTACAGCTGCTTAAATAAGTTATTGCTAAAACCAAGATATGCAGAAAAAAGAATGGGAACTTGTCACCTCTTAAAGCAGATGCAATTCAGCAGCAGAACAGCACACAGATTTTACACTCCTGTCAGATAGGAACAGGAAACTAAAGCAATTCCTACTACAGGCTCACCTAAAACTGAACAAAAAAACAAATTGAGTCTCACAACTCTCGATTTTAGAGAACACATTCAGCTTGTAGGGTCAGACCACCCCAGACTTAACTTAACAAGAAAGCTTGGATGCATTCAGGCTCGCATCAGCTGTTGAAGCAAGTGGTATCTGTCTAGGAGATATTTAGCTGGCACAATTTGTCCGCTCAACTGATCACTGTTTAAAGACCACAGTCTAGCCTAGTGTTGTTGCTAACCTTCTATCTCTACCTTGTATCACTGCGGTGTTCCCCTCTTCTGTTGTTATCATGTCAGAACAGTAAAAACCTCAGAGTAATATTTCCGACACGTTTATGAATCTATGCAATGACAAATTAACCAGCTAAATCAGGCTGAAAGTATTTTTTTTTTAAGTTTAAATTTCCTGGGTAGGGGCATCACAATGTAGAGGGCAGATATAGCTCAAATTGGCTGAACTGCTACCGATTTATGTAAGCTGCTACTTATATGTCACAGCTATGACCTAATAACCTAAACTGACCTAAAAACATACTGACACCCTGTGCAAAGGCTAAGGTTGGTGCTGATGAAGAGTCACTCATTTTAGCCTGCTGTGTGCTTGAAACAGGAGGGGAATCAAGTATTGCTAAATAAATAAAACGCTGCACCAGCTGAGATAATTTGTAAATATCCTATAATTGCTTCAGTCTCTAACATGGAGCAGAGCTGATGGAACCGTTTTCATAACAATTAACTATTATTAATAAGAATAATTAACCCACATGTATTTGTCCTAAAAAATTCTGAACACTACAGTAAATCTCTGCCTAACGGTGCATTCACACCAAAAGTGTCAAAGCACGCCCCTAGCTGGAAACTTGAACTGTCGCACTTCGAAGCGTGTCCAAAGTGTACAAATTGAATCCACCAACTACACAACTTGTGGGAGGACTTTGACCGGGACTGCTCTGTAGCAGTCGGCTGGCCTCCTCCCTCCCTCCTTCTCCTGACCCTCCAGGAGCTCCCAGTGGACTCTGGTCACAGAGCTGACCGCATTACATGTTTGGCCTGCCTGGCCTGGGACCGCTTCAAGGGGGATCAAGAGCTAAAGACCCAGTGGAGTGGTGGCAGAGGGATCCACAACCTGGAAGCGGGGCGCCATCTCCATCAAGCCCAGCATGTATGAGAACACCTGGCTATGGACTATGGTTCTGAGCTGAATGTGTTGCGTGTTCGGCCTAGCCTCCTGCTGAGCTGTCAATCTGTCTGCGGTTAGTAAAAGTATATATTATAATATGTGAGCGGCACAATACCTGCTGTGGTGGAGCTATTGGCAGGCCTGGGTCATGTTTACTCCTCCAGAGAAGCTGTCTGGGTGAGGAAGCTGTTCATGGCTCACTTCTCGACAGAGAGGGCCTTTGCAGGCACAACGACTCTTTTAAGAGCCACCCACAAACCTCTTAAGAGCTTTCCTGCCTAAATAGTTTGACCTCTTTATAATTTTTTTTATTCCTTTCTCTGTATAGAAAACAGCTGGTTTCATATGGCTCAGGATGATTAGCCACAGTGTTTATCAGTATTTCCTCCAGGTCATGCTAATTTGTTTTGCGAATCAGGCAGAAAAGCATTTCACAACGTAAATCTGCTTCTGATGCGGGGACCCCTGACTCACTTCAGCGCGCTTCTAGATTGACTTTACATGTAAATCTCACCCACACATTGCTTAAAACGCATTCGGTGTGAACGCACCGTAAAGGGTTGCCACATGGCCAAAAACTGGTGAGACTTTGCAAACTCTTCTCTTACTTATACTTCAATAACTGCAACTTTTCTAGTTCCCTGTAACAGCTGTTCTGCAATAGTAGGAGCAACTTCATAATAATGATGGGACTTTTTTGCCACAAATGAACTAAACAGAAAGTATTTCCCAGCACTCCTAGCTGTGCCTCCAACACATTCCCATTGGTCCATGGTCAATGGTGGCTTTACAGATTATATCAAAACCGAGCCAATAAAGAATGCTGGCGGCCATCTTGACTTGTCTTTCAGTGCTATTCTGCCAGTGGAAGAAGATTCTCTCCACCAATGAACCCCCTTTATTTCTAACCTTCTGGCTGGGGAAAAAAATCCCCTTGAACCTTCGAAGTACCAGCTGAATAGCAATAAGGCGTCTGTGTTGATCCAGAAAAGAGCTTTGCTGGCAGTAGAACTGTGCTAAAACAGTTATTTCAATGTCGATTTGCAGCCTTTTCGGCTTGCAGGGACCTTGCCGAGCTTGCTTGCTTTTGTTGACACACTTTGTGAACTAGACCTGATCACTCAATGCAAAGTATGACCAAACTATTTTTAATTTACTTTCTTTTTATGTATTTGGCAGAAATGTAAGTCAGAACAATTTTAGTTATCATTCATTGTTGGTTTGATGTGTTGTTGAATGCTTAAAGCATGTTGCTCACTAGGCGTCGTCGAACATATGAGTTTGTGAGCGATTCATCTGCTGTGTGTTGTAAACTGATTGCATCCGGACCAGACTGATTTTCTCTCGCTCTTTCTCTGATTACATTTTAGGTTGCATTTTGGGTTCTGTCAAGCCGCTGCCTGGGCCCCTGTATTGCTAGCCCAAAACGAACTTCATTGTTCTTTGTTTTTCACATTTCTTGCGCTTTGTTTTAGCCCCCTGGAGTGAGGTGTGAACACGCCCTGTTGCTCAGCTAATTTGTTAGCCAAAGCTAACTCCATCACGCTTTGCTGTCCATGTCTTTTGTTTTTTGTTTGAGCCCCATGGAACAAGGGTAACCCAGCTCCTGATGGCTACCTCCCTTTAGCAAACACATCTACTCATACCTTAGTTTCTACCTACAGGGAGATTGCCTGATTCCCTGCTGTTCATTGTTTTTTCCATTCACATATTATTCATTTTCTAAGATTGTTAAGTACTTTTTTCGTATTTCGCAGGATAGATTGAGTCTTTTGAAAAAATCTTTGGGGTGTAAGTTGATCTATTTTCATAATAAATCCTCATACCATGGAGTGAAGTTGTTTGATACAGCTTCTAGTGTGTGCAAGCAATTATTGTTCCACTATGTTTTAACTTATACCTTCACAGGAGACTGGGTGTCTGGTATAATAAATTGTTCCACAAGGAACTGGTGCCCCAAACTTTAATTAACAGATTAAAACAAAAATTTTAAATATTTTTATTAATATTAAAATATTGATCATAATTATTGATGGTTATGTAAACCGGACATATTTGAACCCTTATGTGTCACAACATAAATGTGAACTGTAAATAGTTTTTTTTTTTTTTTTTTTTCTTTGTCGCAGAATATTACAGACAAACTACATTTACATTTTTTACTTCTTCATACAAAAAAAAAAATAACAAAAACTGTATATGTATCCTTGCTTTTAAAAACATAACAAATGATCCTTTCAGTTTTGGACCCTTGGCAGTCATTCCTAAATGGTAACAAAGTTTTCCTGTTTTGTTTTTTTGTTGTTGCTGTTTTTGCTTTGATTTTGAAAAGTAAGATGTCTTTAAAAAGATTCTAACAAGGTAATTAACTTCACTAATTTCTGAAGACTTTTTGTAACTTACACTTTGCTTCTTGATGAATTGATCACTTATTGTACGACTAGAAATCCGATCTGTGCCACATGTCTGTGTTACATTTTCTGCAAGTCACATTGCTTCTAAATATGATTAAAATACTTAATATGCAGGGGATGAGGATGTTATGAGCTTAAAGTTGATTAAACCATAAAAAAATCAAAAGACTACAAGAATCAATAAAACACCTTAGTCAGACATGGAGGTTGTTGTTTTTTCTTTTGTTTTCTACCACAAGTGTTGTTAAATATTTTATTGACAGTGAAGCTAAAAGACAAGGAAAGCATCAAGACTCCATGACCACATTGGCTCTAAACAAAAAAAGCATAACTGCCTTGAAAACAAATGTTACAGCCTGCAACTATTGCCTACTATGACAGAAAAAAAAATATTGATAATTCATTTTATAAGTGCATGTGATGAGCTGTAAGGGGAAAAACATGTAGCACTTTTTTAAAGTCATATTGTCACCATGTTTTTCACCAAATTATAAATATCACCGCCTATAACCAAATATTTAGCTTGCTTACTACATATTTAGTTTATAAACTAAATATCTAGCTGTGAACTAAATATTTTATTTGTAAACTAAATATTTAGTTTACCTGGGAATGCCTTAGGATTCCCCTTCAGGAGCTGACCAGGGAGAGGGAAGTGTGGGTCTCTTAAGCCCTTGCCTCTGCTACCGACTACAGATAAGCAGAAGACACTGGCTGTACGGCTGGAGGGATAGATTGAAATGGACAGTGCAAGCCATGGAGACTTTTCAATCTTTGAATCTCTAGTCCTCTGTTTGAGAGATCTGCCTATAATGAAAAGATTATATTTCTATAACCACAAGGTCTATTTGTTCACTTCTGATTACATGGAGCTAGTGGTGTGCAAAGCAGCCTATATTTGTATTTATATTCAAGTAAAAGTCAATATTTTTTCACACTACACCTCTAATTTACGTTATAATCCATTATAATAATTATGGATATGCAGTATTGGTTAATATTTCAATGAACATGTGCTTCTGCATCAGTTATGTTGCTCTTTCTGTGTCTCTGCTGCCTTCTCCAAACCCCAGACGGTCTCGGCAGATGACCGCTTATGCTGAGCCTGGTTCTGCTGGAGGTTTCTTCCTGTTAAAATTGAGTTTTTCCTCTCCACTGTCGCTTCATGCTTGCTCAGTGTGAGGGATTGCTGAGAAGTCACGACGCAATCTTCTGTGGTTCTCTAATTCCTAGATTAAACATTGTATTGTAATAACTCTTCTTGTAAAGTGCCTTGAGATGACATCTGTTGTGAAATGGCGTTATATAAATAAACTGAATTGAAATTGAAATTAATGGGGACGTCACTGAAAAGAGACCAAAATAAAGGCTACTGACCACAAAACCTTTAAGAAATAATATAAAATCAGTTGGGGCACTTTTTCACAACACAAAGACTTATGGGTAATGTTATCGTGTTAATTGTAGAAGTTCTCTGTTGTACGTTATAATTTGTGTTCCAAATGTAGCCATGCTCCTTAGTTAATCTTTGAGTTATGTTGTTGTTAGTGTTTTGTGGTTATTGTCTGCACACCATCATAGAGACAGCTGTGCACAGGAGTCAGTTCTCTGCCTTGATTCTCCAAACCTTGTGAAATTATAGTGCAAAAATTTCAATCAAACTTTATCTACAGCGAGTAATTTCTTGGTGGTATCATAATTGAAACTTACCATGATCCTGAATGCAAATATTTCTCAAAATGTTTTATTGCTAAATTAATATTCATACAGAAAATGGCTGGAGTTTTAAAACTATTTGAAATCACAGGTAAACATCTTAAAAATATCTGTACAGAGTTGAGTTTGAGTCTAATAAACTGGCAACATTGTAGAGGTTTTTAATATAGAAGCCCCAGGCAAAGCCTCTAAAATGGACTAATTTAGCACAATCTTAACGACATTCATTGCAAATGAGGCATTTTTTCATGAGGTGAAACAGCAAAAATGTATAAGTGTGACAGAAAGTTTTATTATACTGGGACATTAAGAAAGGTTTAATTCTCTTACTCAGCTCTTAGACTCATTTTGACTTATGACAAATCTTGTTATTATCTGGTGTTACACTTATGACAGCTCCTGTGAATGTCTTTCTCAGATTTATACTAAGTGTCCCTTATTGTTATCTATATCCTGATTGTTTATTGCTGACTACTGAAGTGTTTGTCCTATTCTTCCTGATTATGGATGAAGTCATTTGATGTAGTAAGGTGTGGTTAAAACATTATAAAAACCCATGCATCCGTCTGAAGCGTTAGGGTTCTCAGTACGAGATAATTTTGCTTAATTTTGATTTCTAAAGGAAATTTAAACACATAATTTCCTCTTCTATTTCACAATAATGTTACCTTGCAACCTATTAGTTAAAATGCCAACAAAAACATATAATTTATTGGTTGCATTGTGACCTAATTTAAAAACTACCAAGTAGTACGAATATTTTTGAAACACACTATAAAATGTATAATTTCTTAAAGCATTTAAATGTAGCTTTTGGACTGAAGCAGAGATTGTGTCAACATTTATGGTACAGATAATATGATCTCTTATATCTGTTAGCTGTTCCCAGAAATTGGGACATCATCAGCAGTCTGTTAAACTGGTTATTCTGGAGCAAGTCCAGGCCCTAGAGCAGCTTTTTGGTGTCAGCCTCCACCTTCTGCCTTTGCCAGATGTTTTACATAACCAGAGTAATCGGAAGAAACTCAGCAGAATCAACCTACCACAGTTTGGTTTCACTATTAATGCTCTCAAAAAACAGTGAATGACCAGACATTTTAGACTTCAAAAGTTTGCCCTGTTTATGACAGCACACTTTTTTCACCCACACCAAGGTGGCCATTCAGGAAAATGTAATGTTCAGCTTTTATTTGTGCGCTATAATTAGAGCATGATCCCTAAAGCCCCAAATAACTGTACCAATCCTTGGCCAAGAGAACACACTGCTTTGCATGTGATGAATATACAGTAGTTGTTGCATGAAAATCTGTCCTAATTCAGAGAAGTAATTCAGCACACCCTAACAGACTTGCTTTGTGCAATACTTTAATCTGATTTAGTAATAAATCTCTGAAAATTCAGTTTTTGCATTTAAATTATATTTGAAGGAACAATAAATTGTAGACTGTGAAAAAACTGTTACAGTAAAATTTAAAATAAACAAGATATTGGATTTGGAGTTTAAAGAAACAGACAAGACAAAGTGAGAAACCCAATAAAATGGCTGCTTTGCAAAGAATGGAACAGTTACAGTATGCCCAATCCCCATTCCTTTAGCACATTATTTCTAGAATAAAGTCTAAAAATATATACTCGTATAGGTTATGATGTCATCCACAAATTGGCTTATTGAGTATCCAGTTGCATTGCATTTTTTTCACTCCATCGTTCTGTCTTCTACTCAAATGAACTGTATTTCACAACGGTTGAATTTCCAAAACAATTGCTCTACTTTAATGCTTTTATCATCACAGAACAACAGGAGTCTGATATTTTTGACTCCAAAGTGTCCCATTTAGACCAGAGGTGATCAAAGTCAGTCTTCAAAGGCCACTATCCTTTATGTTATACTTCTTGCTCTGGTTCATCACATCTGGATCAAATAATGGCTTGCTCTACATAACTTTCCCATGCTCAGGAGGTAGTTGGAACAATTGAATGAACTGTGTTGGAGCAGAGACACATCTAAAGCTGGTAGGACACTGGCCCTTGAGCTGGACACCCCTGATTTAGACTTTTTGAGATTGCGGTGACTTTAAAACAATATGAGGTTTCTCTTTATAAACATCCTGACAGTAATTAAAGCCATTAACTGATGCATTTTTCAATTATATAAGGGCAACATAGAGACACACAGGACAAAAAAACACAAAAAAATCAAGCACACACACATTCATACCTAAGGGAAATTTATAAAGTCCATTTCAGCTTACAGGCATGTTTTTGGACTGTGGGAGGAAGTCAGAATACCTGTAGAGAACCTATGTATGAACAGGGTGTTGGATCACACACAGCCATTAGGTGGCGCTACTCTGCTCTAGCCTCACAGGAAGTGGGGAATGGGGACGGAAGTCTATAAATACAGCCCGCTTCCACCCACTCGTTCTTCTGCATTCTGCCGGCTTGGGAAAAACAGAAGATCATCTCCAACCATCTTCCTTCGCTGGCGGAGAGCTGTGAGCCACGTGTACCGAGAGCTGAACCAACCAGAATCTGCATTTAGCCGCCGCTACTGGGCCGATAAGAGGTGCATGCCGAACTTGAGAGCTCCAGGAAGGTACTGTTAAAAGCCGATTGCCAAGCAGCCAGTCAGGAGAAGCCAGAGCCAGGAGCTTCCCACCGCTGATAGCCAGATTAGCAATCCTTTGTTAGCCTGCTGGCTAACACTTCCTGGATATCCATTCCTGATCGACGTCCAGCAACTCGGAGGACTTGAAATGTTCATAAGGCCTGTTTGAGCAGATGCAAATTAGTTATGATAACAAATTTTAAAGGTTTTTTCTTTTTTTTTTTATTGTTAACTTTTTAAGTTTCATCTGCTATCTTTGGGTAAACCAGGCCTCGGCCTGAAGTTTTAATCAGTGTCTTTAAAATACTTTTCCTGACAAAGAGTCGTTTTATATCCTGTAATATGAGTTACTCAGTCTGGCAGGAATTTTTCTTTTTTTGTTAAATACATGTATTTAAGCCACTCTAAATGCCACACGTGCGTCGCAGAAAGCTACAGCTAAGGAAGCCCACGTTTTGGTTTAGGCCGGCACTTTATAAACTAAGATCGCTATTAATGGTTCAAACAGAACTCGGTTTAAAAGTAGATTGTTTAAGAACAGAAACTAATATTATTAGCCATGTTTGAACTCTCCTTATTTGATCAAAATATGGGAATTGGATTGTTTTACTTTCATGATCAATGCATGAAATAAGTAATCCACCAAAAGTTAATTGCTCTTATCAAGAGCATTTTTAAACATAACACTTCTTAATCCAAAGAATGTTTTGTCCAAAGAATGTCTTACATTGCTTATTGGTTAAGAGGTAAACCAGTGCTGCTAAATTAGTTAAACTAATTAAAATTATTTAAACTAATTAAAATTATTTAAACTAATTCAGTTTAATCGCAGCATCTGCAGATCAAGTCTTTGGTTCTTAAAACATCCAAATTCATCTAGAACTGTGACACCAGAATCCATGGTTTCTCACCTTATTACATGTTCATCCATTTGTGTTCTTTCATTTTAACTATAAATTTACTGTAATCAGTAGTGTTTTCTTTTTGTTCTAGCTTGGTGATGTTTTTCTTATGTTTCTCTTTTTTAAATAAATTTGGTATCTTGGAAAGTAACTGTTGTCTGTGTTGTTCAACACACACATATTGCAAGGTTTATGGTCAAAAGACGGTAAAGAATTCATTCCTTCATATTATGAGACTGATATAGACATCTGATAAAGGTGGTGCCCCAAATAATAATTTTCCATACATGATTAATCTTATCGACTGCCATAATCAGTCCTTTTAACTTTTAATGGCCAGATAACTACATTCTTGGTAATTTTCCCAACAAGGGAGAACACGCTAACTCCAAAAGATGCCTGGCCAGGATTTGAACTCAGGACCTTTTTTTCTGTAAACCAACAGTGCTTTCTTTCACTGTCGGGCCCTGATCTACAATCAGTAGCAGAATCAAAATCTTTAATTTAGTTGAGGGTTGTTCCTTGAACCTTCATTTAAAGCTACTCAAGGGAACACGGGGAGAACATGCAAACTCACCACAGAAAAGCCCTTTCGCCAACCCTACCCAGGGTGTGGGTGCCGATGATATGGAAACACATCCCTTAGCACCCACAGCGTCCCCAGCGGGAATCAAACCCAGGACTTTCTAGCTGTGAGGTGAGCTGCGCAACCAGCTGTGCCACCGTGCTCTCTTACAACACCATTTTCGATGTTTATTGTCGGAGCTGTCACTACATGGGAGGGTCCTTCTGCCAAATACCGCCCACAAGATCCACTTCCCCAGAAGTACTGACTGAGTTTTGCTTAACAGCTGTATGCTACACACTACTTAATGATATCAACAATCCCACGGTTTTGAGACTTGAGCCATTCCAGATCCAAAGAAAGCAAAGAAGACGCTATCAGAAGAAGCGGTAAAAAGGAACTGGATTTTGGACTGTGCAAGCTTCTCAACTCTTGACCAGGTTGTTCCCCTCATTAACAGAGCACCTCCCAATGGTTCCTCTTGCTCTCTAATAGAGCAGCAAGCTTTGAAAAGACACAGGTCAAAGAATACTTCCTTCCCTTTACTGCTGTGAAAGATCTTTTCTGTCAAACGGTTACTCAGTTTAGGTCAAAGTAAGATTAGCTTATAAAACCCAGTGTTACAGAAATGTTACGCATTTGCCCCTGAAAATGTTTTGTGGAATTGAAAGACATGAGGATAATATGTTCTCCGTCACACGGGACCATTCAGGTGTTATGATGTTACGCTGTCTTCGTCTGTGTCGCTCCCTGTTTGTGTCTCCCTGTGTTTGTCTAATTGAAGTCAGTTGTTCCTTGTTCTGTTCCCAGCTGTTCTTTGTTTCCCAATCACCCTTTCCAAAATATGTTTCCCTTCTCCCTCATGTCTCTGCTGGTTTTTCATCGCTGATGTTCCCTGAGTTTGTCAAGTCTTTTCCGAGTCTTGTCAGCGTCCACAACTTATTTTGGGATTAATAATAAAATGGGCCACAAAGGTTTCAAACACTGCTCTGCATCTGGGTCCTTGTTCAACTCAAATATGACATCAGGTCAAATTTATAAAAAATTTGAAATCAGTTCTCACACAAGAGTACAACTCCATGTCAATGAAAACGTGTTGCTAGGTTTTAAAAACTAATACAATGTGACTTAACAGCAGTTCCAATATATTAGAAAACAGTAACAGAACAAATAAAGCCGTAATATTTTTTTTTCCTGGGGCGGTCATGATGCTGTACAGAATTCAGATATAGGCACAGTCTGATTTTGATGAGAATAGACTTAATAAACGAAAGGCAGATTTACAATAAATGCTGAGGCAAAACACGTAGGGAACATTGGGACAAGGGTATGGATGAGAGACAGACAATCCAGCAAAGAAGTTAAGTGATCAGAGAGCTTAAGTATTATACTGGGCAGGAGTGGAAAATGGCACATAAACAAGAGAGATAATCCAGGACAAGCAAATGCAGGTGGGAAAGAGAGCCAACAGAGAGATGGGAAATAATAAAAGAAACAATCCTCATATAAACAACACAGCATCGTGTCAGGAGTAACCTTTTAAAAAATGCATATTTTTCTATTATAATTCCTGAAATATTTATGCATGACAAGTTTTCTTCATGCATAGATATTTTCAGTATTTTGTTTTGCACATAATATAAGTATTAGCACATGCTTAATGTTTGTTGGCATCAGCTCCGTCTGGGTAGTACAAGGTTGTCTTACTTCATTGCTTCTCCATCTGAATGGTAATAATTTTTATAAAACTGAACTGAATTGATATATAATGAACAAATTAATGAATGCATTCAAAGACATATTTATAAGTACTGTCACAGGTTTGTTTCAAAAATAAAAACAACTCATTTAAAATTGCTCCCTGTAGTGTAGCTAAAGATGTCCAACATTTAGTAGAGTGAAGCTTTTTTTAGTATTTTTATAGGTTGGGTGCATTTTCTTTCTGCCATGTTGGAAATATTCTGCAACAGCTTTTTTTTTTTCACATTCAGCTCCAGGGGATCTGGGGAAGTCCATGGCACAGAGCCATTCTTTTTTACTGTCAGTTCAGCTTCTGAATCTCTCACATCTGAATGTGCAGTTGCTGCCCCCAAGAATAGCTATGAATATGAAACAAACACCCAGACTTTTTGTCTCTATCTGAACACAGTACAGGAGTTTATGAAATTGTTAGAATAACTTTAAACTTCTTTTCACTGACAGGTAATGATGACTCATATGTTGGCTATTCTTATTTTGTTGAAGTCTTTGAATTTGTTTTGCATTGACTGAATATAAAAAAAAATCCAATACATTCTTTCTTAAAAAAAGCTTCTGGAAAAAGTTGCTGAACTTATCTGAGCCTATTATATATGTGCAACACAGCTGTATGTTAGCAATGCTTACTTACGGAAGACAGATTTTTGTTGTGGCGACATAAACATCTAAACCATGGTCATTTTTTAAACTTCTTAGCTCCCTGCACTTTCAAGTTGTCTTTGAACTACTCTTTGACTCACTGCTTTTAATCTTTACAGTATCAAGCTCCTTGTTTTTTTCAGGAGGACCCTCCAGTCTTTGTTGTTGTGTTTCTACCCTCATTTATAGTTTTTGACAATTTTCCTGGGCTGTTTGTGTTAGTTTGTCTGTGTCCATTTTACGATTGGCCCATAAAACTGACCTGTACAGCACTATTACTGAGCCCTGTTCAGTTTTAGGTACATAGGACGATGCTACTGCATGGTTAACGCGGAGCTATTGGCGTCACACAACACAGTCCATTAATTGGGGTACCGAAAAATGTCACGAGACATTCTAGTCTTGCACATATTTTCATGCACTAATATGATGCCACATTAGACATTTGGGTTTAAACCAGTGTGAGTTCAACTGGCACTGGAAATGCTCTCCTGATTATGCCAGATCATAGAATAACATACTGAACTTCAATAAATACAGTACCGCTCAGTAAAAATAAGGTATTGGAGGCCGCAAAAAGCTTGAGGCTGGGTTGAAGGGTCACCTTCCAGCAGGAAAACAACCCTAAACATACAGCCAGAGTTTCTGTGGAATATTTTAGATCAAAACTCACGTTGTGAGCTGCATTACAAAGAAGAAAGGGAAAGCATTTTAGTCTCAGTTTTACTGCATTCATCATGGTAATAGGAAATTACAAAGGTTTAGTTGAAGCTGCTCTGACTGGATGCAAAATAAAGCTTTTATTTTATAATCCATAACTTCCTGTTGCATTAATATGACCTATTCAAAATAGGAACAACACCAGAACATACTGTTCGAATAAATCAAGTTATGAAATGGCTGCAACATAGCTACTTTCCTTAAATCCCTCATACCTAAAATCAGAAGAGTAATTAATAAGTTTAAAATGTTATTCTGACGCTATAGAATAGAGGATGGAAACATTATTTATGCTAGAGGGAATATTAAGGTGTAATAGCAGCAAAGTGACAGTCAATTGGAGTATTTAGATTCACACAAGAAAACGTAAAAAATAATACTGTATAGCAAGGACAAAATTAAAACCCTAAAATACTGAGTGGTTATTAAAAATAAAAATGACATGCTCATATCCAAGAAATGTACAACTGAGCGGGATAATTTAAAAATATTTATAGAATGTGTATTTGTGCAATAAAAAAACAGACTACAAGATTTGAAAAATGTAAACTGTCCGAACAGAGGTGCACAAATGACAGTAAACATTTGAGCTGAGAAAAAGATGACAAATCACAGCTGGGATGTAAATATTAATTGGGTGTGTTGGGAGCAGTGATGGTTATAGAATCTAACAGCTGCTGGGTGGCAGGACCTATGATTCCATTCCTACATAAACCTAGGATACAACAATCAGTATTTGTAGCTCTTCTGTTTAGTAACAGCTTCATGCATTGGATGGGTAACAGTGCGCACTATGAACAGTAAGGGAATGTTGTAAATAAATAAGTGTATAGTGTTACGGGATATGCAGCAACTCAATGTTAGAGAAAACAGTCACACAAACTGGAGCAAATAGTACACTAGCATCAACAATTCTGCATAACCAGAATAATAATGACCTGGTAATAGAGAAGGACCTATAAAAAATAGCTAACCCTAAGGGGTTCATTTGGAATAAAACTGTATTTGTTTTTACTCAAGAATTTCTCCATGTTGTTCTAACTTCTGTTAACAACCATCTCCATTCTCTTGGTAAGATATTGACTGCTCATAGCTTGCTCAATTATCCCCCCTAACGCCATCAGAAACAAACCATATAACCTACAGATCATTAGACAGGAAGAAAGACCGAATTATCAATTAGTGACGAACAAGAAGTACATAAACAAACAAACTAACCAACTGACCTGTCTCAAACAGGAAACTATAACATCCTCTACCACCTAATATAATACTCCGTAATAAATAAGCTTATTTCTTATATTTCAGTGAGATTGTTTATTGGTATAAAGGACCAATTTTACACATTTTAATTTGCTAATGCATTGCTGCAACTTTTTACTTGATATGTGATCATTATCGATGTTATTTACTGTTTATTTAATTGATGCATCATTTGTTCTGAATTGTTGAACATGCATCAAAATGACATGTGAAATGTCAAGTGGTGTGCTAATTATACACCATGTCATATCTAATTAAAAGCACTGGCATTGCCCTCACAGCTGTTAACTCTTGCTGTAATAATGGACACAGTAGAGCATAAAGGCCTCTTAATGGATCAAAGCAAATTACAGCAGTTAGTAGAATAAGGGTAACAAAAACATTTTGAAAACAAAAAAACGTGTAACTCCTCTCAAGAGTTAGGATAGTTGTCAGCAAATGTCTTTTTTTGGCAACCTTTTGTCATTTTAGTTGTAGTAACTAGAGGAAATCAGAATAGGGCGAGATCTTTATTTTTTTTTCTATCAAGCAGAACCAGCTCTCTCTGATGTAAATTAGCCAGACACTTTCTTCTTTTCAAGGGAAGGATTAAAACCTTCCTTTGTGTTTTTTTGTTTTTTGTAGATTTACCCAAGATGTCATAAGCTCAAACTTACTCTCGTTGCTCTCACTTTGCACTATTTTAAGTGGTTGCTGCTAATAAATTAGCATTTCCTTTCTGCCTGTGAATATTCTCATTCATCCAGGTCATTTCCTTTCTGGGGTTTTTTCTCCATTTAAAGTACCACTTGCCATAAAAGCAACTGTTTGACTTTATTATTAAGACTTGACTTTTCAGTTAGTCTCTAATTCTGTGGTGTCTCAACTGATGGGTGCTTTCCCAACCGTCAAAGCCTAAACACACAATTTTACAGAAATAGGAGAAGAGAAGAGGCAAAAGGTCATGCTTGCAGGTAAGAATTTATCCTTTGGTGGTTAATAAAGTCAAGGAGTAGGATGCACCAGTTGGTACTTGAAAAAGGTTGGGCATGAAACAACAGAACTGCACAGGTACAAAATGGCCAAGGGTCAAAATGATCTCCAGCAGAGTTTCCTTTAGGTTTATAGTGTTGGTCTACTACCAGGAAAGGTTAGAATGCCTACTCCAGGTAGAGGATGAGATCCTGCCCCAACTGGAGGAGTTCAAGTATCTTGGGGTCTTGTTCACACATAAGGAATACATGGAGCGGGAGATTGATAGGTGGATCAGTGCTGCATCTACAGTGATGTGAGTGCTGTACCAGTCTGGAAGGGGCTCAGAGTAGAGCCCCTGCTCCTCCACATCGAGAGGAACCAGTTGAGGTGGCTTCCACATATAGTAAGGATACTTGCTTCCCTAATGAGGTGGTGGAGACCCAGAGGAAGATCCAGGACACGCTGGAGGGACTATGCTTTTTGTTGACACAACAGAAACACTGAAGAACAGCTCTACTGTACTTGAAGTATCATATGTTTACAATTAATGCCAGGTCACAAGCCACTGACCTAACTCTGTTTAGACACATTTTTTACTTTGCCAGAGGCAAGATATAGTTTAAAAATTAAATACCTGCCAATTAGTAATCCTCTAGGCTTGTACCTCTAGGCTTGTACCTCTTAAACTCTTTGAATGTCTTCTTTGCCTAGACTCCCCGGCTAATATCTTCATGCCCTTCCTCCTCCAATGGGGTTGTCTTCTAAATGTGGCTTGATTAAAAGTATATTCGAAATCAGAGCCAGGAAGGCCCTGGTCATGGAAGTTCTAAATAAATAAAAAGTAGTTCATATTTCAGCTAAAACTAATTGTAGCAGTCTCTCTTTAGCCTACTTTGGCTAGTGGTCTGAGTTTTTTGCTAGCCCAAGATTACTTTGAACACATCAAAATATAAGTGTAAAGTGTACTTGTAATGTACTATGCATGTAAATAGGGACGCAACGATACCCCTTTTTTCAAACTGACATGTTACCAATGCTTGGATCTCAGTCATTGCTAATGCAAACTACCACTGCCGATACTTCTACCAGACAAAAAAAAATGCAATAAATTGTAAGATAGGTTTTATTTTCATCTCTGCTTGCAACAACTAATAATAATAAATTAGATTAAAAAAAATAAAATATTATTAAAAATTACCACTAAACTAAAATTTGTAAGTAAAAATTTATATTTTTCTGTAAAATTGTTGTGAAGTTTACACATTTTAAGTATTTGTTCGTAGTATCGGTAAACTTACCAATACCAATACGAGTACATTAGAACAGTGAAAGTGTTGATACCAGTGTCAGTATTTGTGCATCCCTACAGATAAATCTAACTTTAAGTTCATAGATAAACTGAAATGAATCAAATCTCATTCATGTTGACAATTGTGTGATATTTTTTTATCACCATTGAATGAGCCACGAAACTGTTAGCCGATAAAAGCTAAACAGCACTAGTCTGTGCATATATATCCTTGGGAACAAGCATTGTGCTTTCCTGTATTTTGGAGGTGTGGCTTAGGCCAGGAGACTGAATAAAGGGGGTTGGACATTTTTTCCCAACATACAGCTTGCTGAACAGCTTTTCCAAGATCCCCTACCCCACCGCTAATTTAAATCCTGGTACAGAAATTTAAGCTGAAATATGATGTCCTTTCTTTTTTTCCATAACTAAAACAGCTACTTCAAAGTTTAAAATAATAAGACACTTCTTTTACAAGAAAACCATACAAATGTTTGAAGAGACAGCATCTACTTTTCTTAGTTTTTAGCTTCTTAGAAGGGCAGCCCACACAGTCTGAACATATAAATTAAATCATTTCAAAGTCGATCTCATCAAATTTATGAAAACTAAATTATGAATGTTGTGTTTTTCAACCAACAGCCTGTTCTCTAGTGTCAGACAAAATAACTTCAAACTTAATTAGTGTTTTTGGTACTCTCTGCACCCTATAATGCTCTCCAAAAGAGTGAGTGTTTAGGCCCATATAATCTACAAGAGGATTCTGTCTGTTCTCCCTGAACAATGTACTCAAATCTTTAAGAGACATTTCTTAGTATTCAGCTGAGTCATTGCTCCAGGCTTTGGTTTGTTCAGCGTGAACATGTGTAGCTTAATCGTATTATATTTTTCTAAGGAAATGTTCTATCAGCTTTCTAGCTCATTCCATTAGATATGTTGTTTATTGACAAGTGAGACAAAAAGCAAACATGAAACATTCCTGTACAAAATGAGAGTGATCCAGCTTGAAGTGAACCAATGTGAGAAAACCTGGACAATCTGAACCAGGAATCAGGCACGACGAGTGAAAGGACAGGAAGGATCATGCCACACACAGTTGCATTGTTTTCCTCTTTGTATTAGTTGTACTGTTTGTATAATGGTTGTGTAAGTCCAGACCCAGATTCTGATCCTCTTAATATCAGCCAGAACTCTGTATCATGGGACCAGTTATGCTGTGAGTCTCTCTGCTGCCAGAGGGCCGAATAGCAAAATAAATCTTTGGATTTTGTAACCTGTTCACCTGAAATCAAATTATACAACTTTTATGCAGGAATGATGGGTTATTGACAAAAGTGTTGTTTGCAAAGGAAGAATAGAAATGAGGAGCTTAAATAAAAACGGTATATTTTTGTGTCTGAATGACTCATTATTGTTATGACAAAAGCAACGACATACTGCAAGATCTTGTCTTTGAAATCCTGTTTCGACATGGAGCAAGAAACTGATTTCCCAGCAGGGTAAACTTAATATGCTATCTTTCAGAACATTCAGCTTCCCGGACCCAAGTCATCCCTACTCAATTTAAAGCAGTAACATAGACATATTTACACTGCCTTCCATAAGTCTTGACACCCCTCGAGCTTTCTCTTGTTTTTTCAAATTGAAAACAGAAATATTTGGGTATCTAGCAAATTACATGAGGACTTTGAGTATGCGTTTGTATAAATCCTCATTTATGTCATGTTTTGCATGTTGAGAATAGGACCAAAACGCAGACAGGACAGAAAACCAACAGATCTTGCATAAGTTGAACAATACATGGAGCAGAGTAACAGGAGAAACCGATCAAGAACAATGAAAAACAGTGAGCTTATACTGTATACTGAGGGAGGAGTGAAGGGCAACACTGAATGTAGGTGAGCTAATCAAAAGGAATATGGAACAGGAACAAGAGAGTGCTGAGCCAGGAAACTGAGGGAAGGAGGCTTATTAACACAGAGGTAACTAAACTAGACACAAATCAAACTAAAAACCATGGAAAAAAAGACTTAAACAGTAGACCCCTCAGTATTTGCAGGGCAATGAATCATAGCCAACCTAGAAGAGCTAAACCCAACAAATTATTGTGACCCCTTCTAAAATCGCTTGTAACTGTGGATTTTAATAGTTCAAAGATTAAAGATTCTTAATGTGTATCAATATGCATTGTGTTAGCAATATCACTGAAGCTCAAATCTACAGGGTTCCTTATTTCCACTCTTGGAGGCTTAAACAGCCAATCAGTACTGAGGAAAATGTATGGAGTTCCTGATTTGGCTGCTTTGCAAACAGCAGCCAATTGCTTGTCAATTAGCATTGCAAATAACTATTTCAGCTTCCCAAGCTGCAGGTTATTTTTTAGCATTTTAAAAATCCTCTATAGAAAAAAGAAATGAGATGTTACATTTCACTGAAAAATCCAAAAATATGTGGGGTCCACTGTCCTGACCTAAGAGTACCGACTATAATACAGAGAATAGAATGCAATAAACTAAAACTAAAGAAATGAACTCATATGGCAAAACTTTCCAACAATAATGAACACAGAAATTAACTGAATTCTTAGGACCCTACGTCTGTGTGCAGGAGGTAGAGGCCGACCGATATAGGTTTCAAAAGGCCGATTCTAATACTGATTTTTTTTTTTTTTTTTGGTCGCCAATATCCGATCCTTTTTAGGATCACATTCATTGTAATAGACAACTGAACACTCACTTTGTGCAATTTAAATTAAAAAGTCATTAAAACTCTTTAAATATTTATTAAACTTCAAATATAAGACCTTATAAAAAACAAACTCAAAACAGTAACCTGAGTGCAAATGGTTTCAGAAAATTTGAAAATAAAACAGATTAAAGTTTATTTATATATACAAAATAAAATACATTCAAACAGTAACCAGCATAATGGTCAAACAGCTGGTTTAGGTAGAACCTGGACGTACAGTATCAAAGAAAAATCACCACAAAGTAAAGCACATTATTTACTACCACATGGTAGTAAATAATAAAATCTAAAATATATCTAAATAAAGTAGTGCAGTCAAAGCTTAAACACCAAACTTAAAACATGAGTGGGCTGGATCACGTTAGTTGAGTGTGTGGGGTCATTTCCTTCAGTAAAGGTTGCAGCTGGCCACATAGGTGCTTAATCTTTTTATATATATATATATTCTTCTTGCAACAAATTTCAGCCGATGGCCAATATAGACAAAATGGAATATATCATCGGGCAGTCTCTAGCTGGAGGTTTGTGTTTTTTCTTCACATGGGGCGTGGCAGAGTGGACTCATCAGGACCAGCTTCAACAGGGGAGTGGAATCAGCATGCTGGCGCCAGATTGTTCTCGCTCCTGAGCTTGGTAACGCGGCTAAACTTAGCTCTAGCATCTTGAGACCTTACTCCTGGAAAACGTTTAAGCTCCTGAGTTCACTTACCTTGTCGTCTTTGCAGATCCAGAACCTTCCTTACCTTCATGGAGTCTTTCCCTGGACAAACCTGTCTCCTTCGGCTCCTCTCAGAGTTCAACCCTGGTTTCTCCCAAACTCAGGATTCCCCAAACCGTAAACAGCCAAACCATCTACTGGGTTTCCCCGTGGTCAGCCTCTGCACTCCTCCCCGCCTGGTTCATCTGATCCGCACTCACCTGCTCCATCATCTTGCTCGTCTGCCCGTCCTCCTTTTCCACCTGTAAGAGAGTCAAGAACATTTAAGACTCCAGCCTATCACACTGGACACCCACTTACCATCCCCAAATAATCCTCCTCCGGACCACCTGTAAGCATAAAACCTTCTCAGCAATTTCGATGGAATCACTTACCTCAGTTTAACATATCACTTGTCCGTTCCTGCTGCCCTCCCGTGCCTTCTAGAAGACTAAACCTTTGTTAAAATATATTTTTCTTACCTTACACACTGTCTCCGTGTCTGGATCTGTGACATGAATATAGGAGGACCTTTCATAAACATAATATAGAACTCAAGTAATCCAAACATAAATGAAAACTCTAGCACCCAATGACACACACAGCACTGCAGTCTTATACTCCTAAAATAAAATTAGCATCAAATAGGCTTTTAAAGTAATCTATTGGTAAACATATTTGATCTTTGTGGCCTGTAGTGTAGTTTTTTAGAGAACAAACACATCAGACAGATCAGGGAGAACGTTGTGAAGTTTAAAGAAGGGTTAGGTTATACTTCTGAAAATGGAAAGCAAAGCTGCAAATCTATTAAGACTCTCACAAAAAACACTGACAGATCAGGCAAGAAAACCATTGGCCTAATCAAAGCCAAGAGGTGCATGGTAACTCAAAATGAGCCGCACAGATTCAATGCTCAGGTTGCAGAATATGTTGGCAAAACATCAATCCATTTTCCCACAATGCTGACTGTTATGGAAGAGTGTCAGAGGACCAACTTACAAGAAAGCCAGTAGAGGTCCAGCGTGATTTTTTTTTCTTCTTAAATAATCAACAAGGAAGAAGCTTCTATGTTCACATGAAAAGTCAATTGAAATTTTTGGTCAAAATCTAAAATGCCTTTTGTAAAGGAAAAACTAACACTGCATATCACCCTGAACACACCATCGGCGTGTTGGTGCAGCGCGGTGGCATCATCCTGGTGTGGGAGACACTTTTCATCAGCAATGACAAGGTAGAGAAGGCTACAATGTTTTTTTTTATGTCAGGGGAATGCAGTCTTGGACCTGCAAGTTTTAGATCTACCTCTACTCCAGCACTGCTGATTTAGTGGCTGAATTACCTCCCTGATATGTCACAAGGTGTTGGTAAAGCCTTGTAATGAGCTCGTTATTTTATTTAGGTGTGTTGAACCTGGGGGAGCATCTAAAACATGCAGAACAATGCATGTTTTTCCACTTTGAAATAACGGTGCTGGTTTATTGAATAAAATCCTAAAGCTTTTATTTGAACTGAGATCCTTAGAGAAGATAAGTAAGCTGTGATTTTGAACAGGTTGATGGTTAATGTGTCACAAAAAAGAGAAATGGAAGTAAGCCATGAGTTTGTGACTTTGAACAAGACCCAGAAGGATGGTCATGCCTAAATTCCTCAACATCCTTCTGCTACTGCAGACAATCAGCCATTATATCGACGCTCCAAGCGCCTCGAGTCTTCCTCTATTCAAATGCAAGCCAGCGTGCTCTCTGCTAAATGTCATCTTGTATCTGTCGAGGTGAAATGAGCAGCTGATTTTTCAACTAGCAGTCATGACCACGTGTTTCTATTTGTTGTAACTCCACCAACACTTTGTTCCCTTTAAGAAGCCATGACATCAAGGAACATCAGCGCTGATGTAATTCCCTCACAACTCTATTGTAGTCGGAAAACATTTTAAATAAAGAGGTGAGAAAAGATTCCTTCCTTTGAGGTTTAATTTGAACTGAATGAAATCACTACTATTACTATCTAAGTTCATGCAGACTTATTTTATGGAGGCAATAAGGCTCTCAGTCACTAAAAGAAGATGAAAACAGTAATCGAGGGAAATTATTATATGTCACATATTACTAAGCGTGTTACTTTAACTATGTAACATTGAGCGAATAAGCATGTTTGCTGGTCTTTTTGCTCATTTGGTTTTCAACCATCTCTCACAGACCATGTTTTACCCCAAACTCACCTTCAGGACATTTGTAATTTGGGTAGGAAAAGAATCCATCTTCCTTGGAAGGCATTTCATCTGCACCATGTTTCATTCTGTACCCACATTGAGGAAAACTTGTACGGAAGCACAAAAATGAGGGGTTTTTTTTCCACATGATGTTTCATTCAGAACATGTCTGTGTAAATTCCCATCTCCAGGACAATTCCCTCTTTTAATTTTTTTTTACACAATAATTTCTCTTCATGCGCAAAATATATGTAGTCACATTTCCAACTGTCTTTGCTTTGTTTTTTAAGTGTGTCAGGTATTTGGAAGTAATGCAACTATTTGGCTTTGAATAGTTAAAGGATTGCTTATCGTAATCAATAAGATTAATAATAAATGGGTCACCACCTGACCAGAACTATATTAATAGCCAAATATATATGTATCAGTCTCGTGGTTTAGCACCTGCTGAGGCTGAGGTGAATAACATGAAGGAATTCATTCTTAGACATCTGTTGAACTTGCATCTTGCCAATATGAGTATGTAAAATAAATTGACAAACAGTGACTTTCCAAAATACAAAAGTTTATTTACAAAAGAAAAATAAGACAAACATTTAATCACCCAAGCTAGAAACAAACACATTACTGATTAAGTAAAAATAACACAATGAATAGATAAATATGCAATAAAGTAGAAACATGAATTCTGATGTCACCGTTCTGGAGGAATCTGGATGCTTTTAAGAACCAAGGCTTATTCTGCAAAGGTTGAATGAAACCTAAATTAGCTTACTAATTGCGATTAAGTTAACTAATTAGCAACATTGATTTATGTCTAAACCAATAAACAATGCAAGGAAAAATAAAACATTCTTTGGATTAAGAAATGTTTTGTTTAAAAATTATCTGGATAAGAAGTCTTGACCTTTGTTAAATTGCTTCTATTATGAACTGATCAATGCATTAAACAATCTAATTTCAGTATTTTGATGCATTAACGTGGGTTCAAACACGATTAATAAGATAATTTTTTGCCACCTACTGCTGAGGTGGGGGCCTCTGGCCGGTGTTGGTCGGCCTCCACGGTGACTGACCAGTTGGTGGGGTGTGGGCTGGTGGGTGGACGTGCTGGGTTCTGTTGCCACCCGGCCATCGGGCGGTAGTAGCAAGGCTGGAGGATGTCGGCCTGGGGATTGGCCGCCCGGGACTTCGGTCTGCTCACGGGCCTGGCGCGGCATGTCCGGGGTACCCGAGTCGGTGGTGCGCCGGGTTCCGGCCTCGGCGCGGGGGCCCTCGGACGCTGGCGGTGCCTGGGGCGTCTCTTATTGGCGGGGAGGCTTTTTACCATCTAGCACAGGCGCTCTTTTTAACGGGGTGCGCTTGGGACGGGAGGGGGGAGGGCGTTGAGGGCGAGGGGGGGCTAAACTCAACCTGGGTGTCTAGTGACATGTGTTTTGTTAGCAGTGTGAATGTTGGGAAGGATTTAGGTATGCCCCTGGCATGGGGGCTGGTGGATTGCCGGGGCCCCCATGGGGCTCGGGGGTACCGCTGCCGTGGGCCCCGACTTGACGTGCTGGGGCCTCCCACCCCTGGTGGATCGGGCCGAAGGGGGGTGCCTATTGGAGTCAGCAGGGGAGCTGGCTCCCTGGGGTTGGCAATGGTCACCCCAGTTATTTTCTCCCCATCCCCATGCCTCTGTCCACCTGCTCCTTCATTCTACCATTCACAAGGCCTTGGGACGTGGGCACGTCACTGGGGTGCGGGATGGAGCTTCCGTCTTCGCTACCCGGTGGCGGCCTGGGTCCCGATTTTATTGAGCAACTTAGACACTTACACTTGCAACATTTACATGGAACGCACATGTAGGGACCTGGCGGTGTGGCGCATTGGCGCTGGGGGCGGGACCCCTCATGGGGGGCCCCCTATAGGGGCCCGTTGTGGGGGCCTCGCCTGTGGTGCCGGCACCCACTGGTTAAACGCATCTAGACACTGAGGGCCCGGGGGGGGAGATGGGGGTACCCGGCAGTATTCCCATGTCCCCCCCCTCTGTTTTAAGTGCACATTAGAACAACACGCAACAACACCACATTGAGCTGGGGGAGAGAGGCTGGGGGGTCTTTCCACACCCCTGTTCGTTGGACCATCAGGGGTCGGAGCCCGGATAGAACATCACGCCGTCTGGTCGGGGTCCTGGGCTGGTGGGCTGCTCTTGCCGGTGTGGGGGCCTTGGCGGTCTGCTTGTCCCCGTCCTGGTGGGCAAAGGGGTCTGTCTCCTGGGTGCAGGGGCAGGGTTCTCTATTGGGGCGTCTGTCCCTGGGCCTGGGAGTATGGAGTATAGTGTACGTATGGGGGGTATGAATGAGTGTATAGCGTCCTTTTTTCGTATGTCCTGTATTTGTAAGAATGTGTACGCATGAGAGGGAGGGTACGTATGAGTGTCTCTGTCTGTCTATGTCTACCTGTCAGGTTGGGTGTTTGGCTGCTCTCTGGCCTGATGCATCTTCTTCCCTCCCCGTCACTCCCCGTCGGTGATGGTTGCTCCTGCCCGCTGGTTGATGATGACTCTCGATGCATGGGGCTGGGGGTCCCGGTTGCGGCCCGGCTCGGTCCTGGTGCATGTCTGGCGGGTCCTGCGGGGTCCGGTGTGTCGGGCGGCCTCTGTTGCGGACCGACGTCCTCCTTGGATTGACTGGGGCACCTCTTATGGTGGTGCCGGGGTTGTAGAATAGGTTGGTGCCGTCCGGTGGATCGGTGGGGACCGTGCCTGGCGCCCAGTCCTCCTGCCGGTTCCAGGACTTCTGCTGGCTGGTCTGTTCACCTGGTGGGGCTGTCCGGCATTGGCTGGGCCCCTGATCTTGGCGCCCTACGTGGGGCGGGATCTGGACCCTGGAGCTGGAAGATCTGGATGTCCAGGTGCCGGCTGGGCGCGGCCTCGGGAGGGCGTACATCCGCTGTGGCTCTTGCTGTGGCTCCCTGGCGTGTGGGTGTGTGGAGGCGGGCCGGGTTGTTGGCGGTGGGTAATGGTCCGGGGTGGCGGCGGCGTGTGTTGTCCGTCGGTTGGCTGCGGATCCTCCTTGCCTGCGGAGGCGGCAGGGGGCCCTTGTCGGCTGGTCCCTGGTTGGGGCCCCGCTGGGGGGCGGGGTGCCCCTGGTCCCCGTGGCCTCCGGTTCCTGATCCGGGCCCGCCCTGGCGTAGCCGGTTACCGGCGGAGCCCGTGGGCTCGTCACTGCGATCTCTCGGGCCCCAGCATTGCGGCTGATGGGTGCTCCCCTGGGGCTTCCATCTGTTCCTCTCTTGGTGGGTGATCGACCCTGCGCTGATCCGCCTGTGGACTCTGTACTCTCTGGGACCCTGGATGCATACATCTCTTGCCTCCTCCATGTCTGTGCCGATTCCTGTAGGACGGATTGACGGTTCCTTACACCAGCTATCAATCACTTGCATGGGTAAACCTTATTCAGACCTGCATGCTCGCACATACATAGGTGTGGGGACATTGGTGAGGACGGACATATCTTAAGCTGAGGTTATCATCATTAGTTAGTTGTTCACAGGAGCTTACCAGAAACATTTGTATTATGTTCATTAATCAATGCTTGTGTGTAGTGAATGTGTAATTCTTAGTTTATTCTACTAGATCCGAACTATTGGTTTGGTTCTGTACAGTTTGTTGTTTTTGTTTTGTATTACTGTTTCTCTGCCGTCCGGCAGAGGTGGAGGACTGGGATGTTTTCTTGTGTTCTTTGTTTGCCTCCCTGTCTTGTGTCGTCGGTTCGCGCCTCTGCTGGTCCGTTTCTTTTCTTCACCTTCTTCCTTTCTCCCTTCTTGTCTCAGTTTAATGTCCATGACGTCAGGAAATTGAACCCACAGTAATCACTAATAAAGATTTTTCATACATATACATCAAGTGGCGTACTACAGCAAAGCTGCAATACTCTGCTTGGGAAAGTAAAACTGTTGGGCTTGTACTTGGTACTCAGACACCAATTCTGAGTAGCATACTGCTAGACAGGACACGTTAAAAAAAAAAAAAAAAAGATAATTTTTTCTGTTCATTAAACAATCTACCCTGAACCGATCTCTATTTGAACATTGTATGTAGTCTATTTATGCAGTGCAGGTCTACTAAACACATGGGCTTATCTTAGCTTAACGGTAACAATAACCCATGTGGTGCTGTTTAGACACACTTCAATACATTTATTAAACATTAAAGTTCTCCTTCACTGGTGTCTTTATTCAATTTTCAGTGTTGTCTGGTATGAAAGAATGCCGTCTGAGTTGGTTTCTGTCAACAACAACAAAAATTCCCAGTCTATTTCAGTTTATGCCAGTTCAGTGGGGGAGTGGGCATGGAGATGCAACCAGATGCGGAGGGGCTTGCTCATTAAGATTAATGACAAGCCAGTTTCCCTCCTCTGATTGGCTAACTGCAACACTACTCTTACACTGGCTCTGTTTACTAAAATCAGTAACATAAGACAAAAATGGTGCCGGTATTTGTGCTTAGACGGATTTTACCTCCCAGTTTAGGCAGCATTACCAAACAAGACTCCGGACTCCGATGTACTATTGTCTGCAGCAGGACTCCACCACCACAGCTACAGTCTTTAGGACGCCACAGGCAAACAGGTATCCGGCGCCACAGTCTCCCTCTTTGCTATGAGTTACTCCTCGAGAATTGTTTGTCCTCCGCTTAGCAGTATGCTTAAATCCAGCAAGTTGTCCCGTCTGATTTAAGCTCATAGTCTGTTCGTAAAGAGCACCACCGCCGCATCCCTTTTTGGGGCAGATAATACATTATTACAGGAAGCAAATCTCCTGCCCTGACTGATTCACTTTATATGGTATACAGGTTAGAATTCTGTGGCTGTGTGCTTGATGTGTGGGTGTGCTGGTGTTTTCTACTACCTTCTCTGTAAGAGACTTCACCCAAGATTAAAAGAACGTTGTACTCACAGCCTTGTTTCCCTCGTAGGTTTTACCTAGGATTCCAGTGGCCTCACTCCGGAACCCTCGGAACAGAAATAATACATCAGTTTGGGTTTCAGTCTGGTCTGCCACTGCACCGCTCCCCAGCCGGTAACCTCCACAACACTCACCTTCTTCGTCACTGTTGTTAAGCTGCTTACCTATCAGCCCAGAAACACCACCACCTGCAAAGAAAACCAGGTCATCCACCTGGTTTACAGCTTTTAACTTTTTACTTACTCACACAGACAGCAAGTAAGAATATCCACACTTTGCAATATATCTCAACATCTTCTCCGGCTCAGTATAACCCATACCTGTTCCTCTTCCAGTCCAACCTCTGTTCCCTGGTTCCTCCCGAGATGACCCACCATTCCTTTCACAAAAAAAAGAAAAACATTAAGAAATCTCAACGACTTCCTGTTGTTTGGCTCTACTCGACCCCACTTGGCCCTACTTGGCCTTACTCTGCCCTGGTTGATATTCCACTGCAGGGACGAGACGAGCTGGGACCGTCTTAAGTGAGTTGGCTCATCATTTGGTGGGCGGCTCCAGAGTATATAGTTACACAAGGCATTTACTTTTTGTTGTGTCCATTAAAAGCACTATGAAAAGGTGTATGATAGAACTGCAAAACAAGTCTAGACATTTTATTTTATAGCAGCCAGAGCAAATTTTGTTATCTGATTTGAAAAGGTTGCTGATCCCTGATCTCGGAAGTTTGTAAAATAAAAATAACGAATCAATCGTTTGTCACGAGCCATTAACACTCAAAAGGCAAATGTTTAGATTGCATTATGGAATCCAACATCCAGTGTATGAGGAAATTGCAAATTAAAATGCAAACAGATAACTTAGATATTTTTATTGTACAGGTATAGAAAAAGTTGCACATGTCTGTGGGTCATGGTGTGTAAAGTCTCCCCCAGCACCCCCAGAAAGGTTTGATCAAAGGCAGCATTGGTCATCTCCACACTTTGTAAGCCAGCTTCCTGCTCCTGTCCATCAGAAGAACATGGTGATCCCACCCGGACTGGTACTATTTGTATTGCAGCAATTAATGGTCGGTCGTCTTTTCCCTGCCAAGACAAAAAGGACAAATTGAATTCCAGCTTTAAAAAAATATATATTTAAGAAATGCTTGCACAAAGCTGCTGCATATAATAGAATCATCCTCTACTGTCCCACAGAGGAAAATAAACATTAGATTCACTTGAGAAAAATATAACAAACTGAATTTAAAATACTATGAGTACATTAGGGATAAAAATTATAGTACTTTGTAATAATTATAAATAAAAATGGCCTTCTCAGATTTGAGGGTTGTGCAACTGAGCTGGATAATGTCAAAATATTTATAGAAAGTGCATGTGTAACATGGATTATTTGTAGTTTGTAAGAAAAATAACAAGAATAACAAGAACTATTTAAATATCCTAGTAAACTAGTGTGCTGATTTAATTTTTAAAGTACTATGTTTACAGTGCATTCAAAAACATGCACTTTAAGAATTAAAATGAAAGAATATAAACATACATATGTCTTAATGTGCAGCAGAAAATTTAAGTGGGTCATTCATATTTGCCCCCCCCCCCCAAAAAAAACTGTAACATCTAAACAGATTTGGATAATTGATATTAAAAAACTGTCATATTGAAGATGACAATCAACTGAATAGATTAATATTGTGAATATTATGTACAAGTGGCATGAAATTTGCGTATCACAGAGGGTACGAGACAGCTAGGAAGGTAAGAAGAAAAGACGAATGCAACTTAACACTAAATTTAGTAAATCTAGATTTAGTAAATCTAGTGTTAAGCACATAAGCAAGGAGTCGTACCATTGCATAGCAAACTTAAATGTTCTATATGGTCCTCTGGAGGTTGGAGGACCACATAAACGGTTATGGCAGGCCAGATTTGCCTCCCTGTCTTAGTTTGACATGTGTGTTCTAAATTGTACTGAGGTGCTTGGCAGAGGTCTAAACTATCAAAGATATGCGATTCTAGTGATTTTTTCGATCTTTTCTGATCGATTTAGTCAGTTTGTGATATTTTTATGAGCAGTGACTTTCCAAACCTTATGTTAGATGTATGTGCCAATATTAAAGTCAAGGTGCTGCTGACTAGCTTAGTGACTGGATGCCCATTAACATTGCATCTCCTGTTTTATCGGTGTGTGTATGTAACATGTAACATTTATCTTGCCTGGCCAGAAGCTCTGTGTAGAAGCATGGCCAAAACACAGACAGGAACTCTGAATGAAAATCTATAAACAGAAAAAATCTGACTAGGACATAGAGCCATATGAGAGAGAATTAGTCAGAGGGTGTGTCCAAATATAGGGGCTGCATCTTTTGAGGGACACGGTTGACCGTGGACTCTTGCCTCAGCAACTGTCCTATCAGCTTGCGACCATGACAGCGTTTAACTCAAGTGTTACATCCCTAATGAGGATGTTGTTTGTTTTTTGTTTTTGTTTTTAATCCTGCCTTATGTCTTGTTCTAGGCTCCACCTCCTCCGTCCTGATTGGATGCTGCTTCATGAATCTCAAGTCAATCAACAATGCCCTAGCCTAGATTATGCCTGTGGAGCTGGACTTCTGGGCCTTCTGCCCATTTTGACTGCCCTACACTCATAGAGTTGTGATGGCTTATATGCCTTAGTTTGTACTTTTAAACTAATGTAATGTAATGTTTGTTCAGGCTCTGTTTGTAGGGAAGAGATACCTTTGTGTCATTCCTAGGTTTCCCGTGTTTATGTGCTGGTTTGGTAGGTTTTTTTGTAGATTTGGGGCGACTGTGGCTCAGGAGTTGGGTGTTTGCCTTGTAATCGGAAGGTTGACGGTTCAAGCCCCAGCTCTGACGGTCTCAGTCGTTGTGTCCTTGGGCAAGACACTTCACCCGTTGCCTACTGGTGGTGGTCAGAGGGCCCGGTGGCGCCATTGTCCGGCAGCCTCGCCTCTGTCAGTGCGCCCCAGGGCAGCTGTGGCTACAACGTAGCTTGCCATCATCAGTGTGTGAATGTGTGAGTGAATGGGTGGATGACTGAATGTAGTGTAAAGCGCTTTGGGGTCTGTAGGGACTGAGTAAAGCGCTATACAAATGCAGGCCATTTACCATTTGTATATTTTCTTTTCTTTTAAATTAAGTAATTTAAAGTTTTATTTTCTCTTAGGGGTGTTTTGTTAGACTTGTTGGCCTTAACTCTCCGTAAAATGTCAGTCTCTACAGAACAGGGATTTAAAACAGGCAGAAAATTAACATCTTGAATTCCATCTGGAATTCCCCTTCAATATCTAGCTTTATGTTAGTCCCTCCAACCTTCTAGACTAGCCAGGTGACATAACACAAAATGATAAGAATTGAGTATGAAATCTGTTGGTTTTTCTTAATTTAATTTTTTTTTAATATAAAAACAAGTTTATATAAATGACAAAAGGATCAAAAACAATATTTTGCTGCTGCCTGATTTTATTACATTTTAAACAGTATTCCTCTTCCACCACAAAAAAAAATGCTCTCTTTTAACATACAAATCGACTATGATTGCATATTGGTTATTTCTAAGGATACCATCCCTGTTTGGAAAGAGTGTATAGCATATTTTCTTTTCTTTATGATATTATCTTTATTCTCAGTATTTTGGACTTTTTAAGCAGCTCTTTAAAAATCATATTGCTGGTGCAGAAATATCTGTAACAAAGTGTTAAAAGATAACATTTCAAACTAGTACCTTGCAATATAGTCTGTTATGTGTGGACTCAACAATGGTTCACCCCTTTAGTTAAGTAGCCTTTATATTTCACAGTTTAGAGGCTTAACGAATGTACAACATGCTTTGGACAATGGGTTGATGTTGGGTAAAAATGATGCGAAAACCATCAGAAATTTGAAGAAAACTGGTTCTAGACAGTTTTAAAAGATTAAAAGGAATGAATGGCACTATTAAACTGTAAATGTGATGTGTAGAATAAGTCATTGCATTGAAACAAAGTTGTCTGACTATAATATTCCTGTACCCTTTGTCATTTCATTCAGCTGCTATGGAATGTACTTAGAATCACAAATAATTGATTTGTTGTTAGAAAGACAAAGTTATAAAACAACATGGAAGCAATCTCTTTGGTTCTTTATTTCTCCTAATACCTGCTGGACTCTGTTATCCCTTTTCAAACTCTCATTTTCTCTTCATCCTTATTTTTGTCTGTCACAGCATGGGATTAAGATATTAGGTGCACATACTCTCAGAATATGTCTATATCAAGCCTAAAACACAACTTTTAATCCTTCCACTACAATCCATTCTTTAAGATGTGACCTTTCGTCCCAGATGCACCGAAAATCTCCAACTTCTCTCTGTCATTATGAATCATGTCCATGCAGTCTTTCTAAAATGGCTTGCACAAGTTTTTCTCTTAAACGTTTCTATGAACTTTTTTCAGGTTACAAATGTACATTGATTCTATTACACTTAAGCCCAAAAGGGTTATATCAAAGCAGTCCATTAGTTTGGAATAGAAGGCACATGGTAGAATTGAATCTAAAAAGTGTGATGTGTATTTCTATTTAGCCTCATTGAATCAATACAACAAAAAACATTAATATTGCAAATGCAACTTCTATTATCATGGGGACCAATCTTTGCACATCCTTTGAAAAATAGCTCTATCTCAGTGATATTGCATTGAGTCTCTGATTCTAATTTTTCATTTAACTCTGAACTTTAATAGGTTTGTTAAAATGTATTTGTACCCTTGGAAAGTGCCTTTACACCAGTCTGAAGTGTTTTGCAGCCTTGTAAAAGATTTCTTGTAGGATTCCCCTGACATAAACTATACTTCTCATCAACTGTAACCAGCTTCCTTGTCCCTGCTGAAGAAAAACATAATCCTAGCATGACACTCCTACTACAATGGGTCGACCTGGGGATGGTGTGTTCAGGGGTGGCAATTATCTAGTTTATTAATAATCATTATGTAATATAATATATAGTACCAAAAAAATGTGTTAATCCCAATATGGCTTTCTGCTTGCCACTTATCTGCCATCCGTTGTACAGCTCCTTTAAGCTTGCCTTGGTCCAGTTGGGTGTTTTGATGACTGATGATCTCCTTGCCAAACCTTTCAGCTTAGATGGACGGCCATGTTTCTGTTGCTTTGCAGCTGCGCCAGGCTCTCTCTTTTTGCAAATGATTGAGCTGAGCTCTGAGATGTTTAAAGCTTGAGATAATAATCCAGCCTTGATTACACTTCTCTATAAATGGATCCCCGACAGGTCTGTTGTGTTTCAGTGTCTTCGTGATGCTGTTTGTTCAGAAAAGTTGTGATTTTAGTACACAGTAACAGGTTAGTTCCTATTAATGTGTTATAGTTTGTTCTCTGCAGTGTACTATAAAATGATGAGCAGGGTTTGGAAAATCAGGGAAATGGAAAGATGTGGAACAAATACACTGGACAAAGGTTAGAACTACTTGTGCGCAATGAGACCCACTAACACAGTCTGAGGCTTCAACAGAGCAGGGGTTGGATGAGAATACAGGGAGAGAGAGAGAGAGAGAGAGAGAGAGAGAGAGAGAGAGAGAGAGAGAGAGAGAGAGAGAGAGAGAGAGAGAGAGCAATGTTTCCCACCGCTGCACAGCTGTTGTACTACAGTTTCTCTGAGGAGGATGTAGGAACAGGGTGGAGAGGATGAACGGCCGCTCTTAAACGACCCCTAAAATCACCCCAGACAGGCTCAAAGCATCTCCAATAAACTTCTCCCACACACCAAGCGGTTCTCCATTGTTTGGTCCGCGGATGGATTCCAGGCTCCACATCGGACTGGTGCTTCCGACACCGGACCCGACCGGCAGCGCGCATTGGAATATTAGCTCCATCAACCCGCACCGGCTCATGGAGGCGTCTCCTGTGGCTCCAGCTGTAAGTGTCCTCCTCTGTTTCCCTTTTTCAGACTATTCTAATGCAACAGCTTTCTGCGTGACTGGAGAGCTTCTGTGCGCTTCAGAAATGCGCATCAAAATCGAATCCAGAGCGGCCAAATCCAATTCTGCAAAACTAGAGAAAACAAAGTGCATGTTGTTATAATTTTATATAATTTATACTACGCCATATATTTTATTACTTTTATGTAAATACCATCATAAGAATATAGTAAAAATGTTGAAATGATCACAGAAAGTGTAGGCTACATGAGTGAATGAAAGGATCATTGAATGATAGACAGCATCTTTCCTGTTCCTCTGCTCCTCTCATCCATAACCGTACCTGAATGGACGCAGGGGTGCGGGTGGTTTCTTGTCTAGTAAAAAATGACAAACTGTCATGTGCGCATGTAGTTATGCGTGACTGACGTTCCCAAAGATTGCATTTACACACAAAATTTCACTGGAGAGAAGTAAGACTCCAAAACCCATGATAATGAGTTGAAAACGTTAAAAAAGTAAAACGAGGAATGGAGAATCTCTATTATAATGTGGTTGGTAGCCTAAGTTGCTGGATGATGGTCATTTTAGCCATCCGATGTGTTTAGTTTTTGTTCGTTTTAACCGAGAGGTGTTCACAAGTAAATAATCAAATTTTTAATCCCAAATCCAAGTCAAGTACTAAAACTCCGATTGACAAATTTACTTATCAAACTGCAGTGGGCTTGGAGGCTTAATTCAAAACGCTGACATATAACCGTTTAAAAGCTGTCATATATATACATATACACATATACATATATAATAGGATTTTTCATATTATTGGTAAAAAAATATTCAAACTTAACATTTAAAACCTTTGGTGATAAGTCTATACATTAAACATGTTTCAAAGTATAATTTAAAACATGGTGAAGGAGGAGCAGTGTAGTGGGTAAATCACATGAAACATGACTAAAGGGAACAGGGTGTGCTTTTTATTTGGTCATGTGTTTGAAATCATGCAGCTAGCTTAACATCAACAGATGTGGAATGCAATCATTCAAGTATATCGCTGCAGAGTGTAATATGTGCATACATCACCTGTCAGAGCTGCGGTCTATCACCTACTTCCTGTGTTGGCTACACTATTGCTTTTTTTAAATAAAGCTTGTTCATAAGACAAGAGTCTTAGACCACGTGTCTATGTCAAACCACAAGTCTTCAGTGCACGAGTTTAAGGCAAGTCTGAAGTTTTTGAGATTAGATAGCAACTTACCTCACAGGGACGTTCTGAAGGGTTTAGACGGCAAATAATTGAATCTTTTTGATTTTCAGGGCCTACTTTAAAGAAATGTCGCTTTATGACTACAGTCAGAACAGTTTCTTACCAGAGAGTCTAAGGGATAAATCTCTTCCTTCATAACAGTTAATAGGTATAAAAGTGGATCATTAAACAGATAGTTTGAAACAGAGAATACATCTTGTTAGGGTAGGTGTGAGACTTCAGCATTTTTATGACCATTCATTACCATAATTTCAAAAATGCTTGACTACAGCTAAAGACACACCCATAAACCATGGTTTAGGTTCACAGGTACAAAACTGTTAGTTTGCAGGTGAGAAATGTAACTAGGAAGATAATAAAACTTAATGCATAGTTACCAAATGGAGATCCGAAGAGGCAAACTTACCTAAAACCAAAGATAAAACCGTTAACCATTTGTGTTTAACCTGCTCGACTTGCTGACTCCACCATTCTTCCTAGTGCAAGCTGAGCTGAGCTAACCATATAGTTGGTTCATAGACACCGTATCTGTCAACCCGCAAAATGCGCCCTTTACTGGCTGGTAGATGTAAACATAACATCATTGTTGTGCCCATTTTAAAAGTGCATTTTATAATACTTAAATCAAATATATTTTTTTAATACCCGTGGAGGTATTATTTTTTTATGTAGCTTTTTATCAAAAGTTCCAAATACAACCTTTAAGGACATGAGTAGGCTACATAACATTGAAAACATAATGTTCATCTGCCACCAAATATGACACACTCACTAACAGGTGCAATGAAGAAAAGGTAGGCAGCGCTATTAATATCACCTTTAATTGGTCATCATTTTATTCCTGATTGGTGTATTTCTCTAGGCTACATAAAGACAAGGACTGGTTTGCCTGTAAATATGGCCATGGAAGTGCAATTTTGAGACCCATGAGGTTAATGGCTGTTCTGAAAATCCAACATGTGTGACTTCCGTTTTGTAAAGTTAATATTTTCTTCAGTCGAGTTCAATAATCAGCTCAGTGGCTCCCTGCGTCTGAGAGCGGGATTATGTTGTGTATGACAAAAAGACTTCAAGGGGATCTGTCAGATCTACACCATCCCAGAACAGCAGCTCAACAGAATCCAAAGCACAAAAATAAAATATATTTACCCTTGTTCAGCAGGAGTTCAGACACACATCAGATAAGAATAACTTGAGATAGATGTAACTGTTGGAAGGATAAAGGTTTCATCACTCCAGCTACTTTAGGGACATGTATCTGTGTTCTTTTCCCATATTTGTCTTGCAGGGTATATCATTGTTTGTCCCTGTTTTCTTCTCAATCATAGTTTGAAATATGGAGCAAAGACAGTGTTTGACCTCATCAGTATGGGGTTTTCAAAGTAAAAACAGACTCTGGAACCAGAAAACAAGTGAGGCTTGTTGGTCTAATGCTAAATGGCGAACTAGCCTGTACTATTGTCAAACATAGAAAGGGCCCAGCATACAATTTTCAAAAACATTTTGGTAAATTGTGTTCTTAGCTCAAGTCCAGATATAAGTACATAATGCTGGATGTTTGCAGTTCTGTTTACTTAAAAATAGGATGACTGCAGAAACCTGGTTAATTTATAAAAAACTAGAAAATTACACAGAGAGTGCCGACCTCTGTCAAGGCCTCTGATATTTTCTAAAAATTTCATCAAAGTCTGTTTATAACTTTTGAATTGCCTTGCTAACTAGCTCAGTCCCCTTCCAGACAGTGATCCATATCACCCCCAAAATCAAATCACTTGTTCCTGTTCCAACTGTGGAAAATTACATCAAAATCTGTCTGTAACGGTTTGAATTACAGTTCAATAAAATTCATTTTAGTTTATTCATACAGCACACATTCACAGCAGATGTCATCTCAAAGCACTTTTGCAAGAAAAGTCTTTTCAGTATAATCATACACACATTCCATTAATAAGCATTATTATACATTAAAAGGTTATTTAGATTATTTATTATATTTAAAGGGAAAATTCTTTTTTTTTTCAACCTGGACATTACGTTCACCTACTCACCCAGACAAATATTTAGCCACTTGGAGTCCTTTGGGAAAAGTTTATCTTCAGTCGCAATCAGCCTGTGTATGACAGTCCTGAGGGCAAGGTGCCAACAATTTTTTGGTATTCATAGCTTCGTAGCTTCAGTCTGCGATCTACGGCGGCAGGCGGTTATACAAAACTTCTTACAGCAGACATTAACAGGGTTTGAGCTTGTGTGTTTCCAAATGGAACAAACAAAATGACCTTAGTGGACTAAGACCGTCGTATAGCACAGACTAAAAGTACTGTTGAGAGTGCAATTGCTGTGAGGCACTGCAGTAATATCGCTGAAATGGCCGCTTGTTGTAAATTGTATTAAAGGCCTCTAAATATCACTAGAAGAACTTAAAGAGCACTTCTGGGGAATCTCGAACTCCTAAGGGAATAGTATAGCTATGAATAACAAAACATTGGTTAAATGAAGGAGTTTTGTGGCAGAAAGTGACTTATTTAAAGGCCACACTTCACCTGTTCCCACGACTCCCTTTATATGGATATACACTGATCACGACTGGATATAAACTTGCTCTAACTGACTCCAAGTGGCTCCAAACTTGTTTGGGGGAGAAGGCAAACGTGGTGCATGCTATAAATAAGGTCCCGGTTGGAAAAAGCAGAAATTATCATTTCAGTGTGAGAGAGCAAGTGTAATGCTACAAGCTTACCCAAGATGTTTAAGCTCATCACCTTGTCATTAATTGTGAATTCAAACCAGCCCTTTGTAGCCCTTTTTCATGGAACTCTAAGCCATTTGCCCAGTAAATCCAGTTTGTATGGGGAGGTGTGAGTGCACAATCAAACTTTGATGCAGTCCAAAAGAGCGAACTCTGGTAGCTGCCTAAAACATAGGTCTCAGCTTAGTTGAAGTGAACACTAATGGATTTTGATTGCATACGTTCAGTAAACACCAAGCAAATATTCTGGGTAAATACAACTAAAACTGTGCAACAACAACCCTGCCTCGTTCTATGCTCATGCTAAACCCATTGCTGCAATGTAATCATTTGGCACATTTGCCAAAGACAACAGAGCAATCCTAAAACTACTCAAATCTGATTCCACTCCGTGTTGGTCAACATTTTACCAAACAGTAAGCATCTCTGTGTTCAGTGCTTCATGGTATACCGCCACCATAGAAAAGAATGTAAATATGTTGCTCAAAATGTTAAATTCATGTGACAAAGTGCAGTGGCAAAGCAAGCTGCACCAGGCAAAAGAACAAACAATTCTTGTACCAATCAAACCAGACTTTCATGTCTGAATAATGCCTAAACCTGAGGTCGTCCCCCTACAGAGGAAGCTAAATTCATCAATCCATGTCTCTAAAATGCTTTAATTCACCCATGCTCACAATCTGTTTGTCTTTGTAGAAATAAAATGACAGGCTTCAGTTTGTCATGCACAAAATGCTGGTAAACCATCATAAACTTTGAATTTTAAACAAAAAAAAATGTTTGTCAATGGGTGGTTTGTGCACAGTTTTTTTGTGTTTTTTTGTAATGGCCCTTAGTTGATTACAGCCAATATTTTTTTTGTTTGTTTGTTTTTCTGAAGTAGCACACAGTCACTTCTTTCTGCCATAAAGGCTGGCAAATTTAAGCCTTTTTCTCAAAGAGTGGCTGACTCTGTGGTCATCGAGATAGCAGCTCATACAGTATTCATCAGCCTTAATGAGAAAAATTAAGAGAATCAGAGATTAATATATGGAGAGAACAGAAAACCAGACATAAGCTGGAGGGAAATTGCAGGGCCGGCAGAATATCTTTTCAGAATTACTGTTATTGTTGTTTTAAATGTATTAAGAAGTTAAGATAGCACAGTTGTCATTGTGAGTAAAGGCTAAATCAAAGCATTTTATTTTATTTTTGTATCCAGTAGAGCAAAGGCCTGTCAATTCTATTCTATTCTCCTCTAAAAGTACAGCTTAATTGCTTTCTGCAAATTCTCCTTTTTCACTTAATTACCTTCTCCCATTTCTGTCTGCGTTCTTCCCGTGACTGTCCGTCCAAATCAAGCAACTCAGAGTGAATGAGTATATCAATTAGAGTGACCTCTAGTGGCTTTGCTCGGAAGTGCATGCACGGTTATTGGCGGAAGCGTCACCTATGGCCCAATAAATTATGTAGGCTACAATGCGAGGTAACATGAGGTAAGGTTTAATTAGTTGCCGGGATTCCATAGCAGTTCACAGTTTTTTTTTTTCTATCTTGGCTGTATTTAAAAAGCTATAAACTTAGAAAAGACAAATGAAGGTAAAAAAAATTCTAAGCAGAACCAACATTTTAAAGCGGTTCACAGTTTTGGCACAGTGAACACACTGAACTGAAAATAAACTAGAATAGAATTTAAATCATAATAGAATAATAACAGGATGTATTTCTAGTTTGTTTTAAAGATCATCGACACTTCTTGCTTCGCTCAAGGCTGGACTAAGTGCTTTATCAAACAGGTGTATCCAGGACATGTGCTGTATTATGCCATTCCTAAACCAGAAACAGCCACAGGAATGTCTTTATTGAGTTAAGGGGGGGGAAAAGGACTTGACATTTGCTCAATGGTCTTATTATATATGATCAATATTAAGCATTGACATTTATATCTGCCTGTCGCTGTCTACAGATGTCTAAGACCCTTCTTAAAATTAAGTACGTAGCAACCACATATGTAGTAATAATTATTGAGTTGCATTGGGCTGGGCTTCCAAGTGTCAAAAATGGTATCTAAGTGATTGCAGATTGCAATAATGAGCCCAAGATGACTAATTAAATCAGAATAAATCACAATATTGATTGTTTTACTTAATTATAAAAGTCCCTTTAGCTGGGTCCAAATATTTCTGTTACACTGTTAAAAGACGAAACTTTTTTTTACGTTGATTTCGACTTATTATCAGTTTTTTGTCATTGAGAAACGGCAAATTTATTTCTATTTGCTTAATGCCAGTTTAATAAAAGAGCAGTTTTGTAGAAGTATTGTAAAAGGTACATACACAAAGATGCGAATGCTTTCAACAATTTGGGGAGGCTGAAATAAGGATGCCATGGCTCTGAAAGCTTCTGACTGTGTTCAGTTTGAATAGTGGGACTGTATAAACAGCATAAGAATGTTGAGCCATCATATTTTTGAAGACAATATAAGTATAACGTTCTGTGTTCCAGGGGTTTTGCAAAATGTGCAAATAATCCTAGGAGTGAAAGCAAATGACTGGTTAAAGTGACGGTGTTTAGTTTCCAGACAATAGGGGGCAGCACATACCTAAATCATTGCAAGCAAGTATTTTTGTGTTTTTGGAGTGACGACATATGCCATACAAAGCAAAAATCGCAATTGCGCAATTTTTTTTTCACTACAAAGTAGATAGTTCAACTTCCTGAGAAATATATGCAGCAAAATGAGAAGCACATTAGACTCTCTTATATACAGGTAGCGAGTGAAGAGGTAAATGGGTAGAACGACATCGTTTGTGAAAGGCCAACATTTTTTCAGCATTTTGTAGGTTAGTGATATTTTTTAGATATAAACTGTAACGTTAGAAGGAATGACCTCAATGAAAAAATTGACACATTTCAGTGTAGTATCACCGCGATTGGCGCTAGTTTAAAAACAAAAGTCGTTACCTGTCCAGCAGAAAGCACACGACCTCAGTGTCTTTCCTTAGATTTTGCTGCTCCTTCATTTATTTCTAGAAAAAGAATCTGAGCCTGATGTTTGTTGTGTGATGTTAGTTTTCTGGCAGTGTTGATCATCTCTGTGGGCTTCTGGCTTTGGACAGGGACCCGGCGTCTCTGAGGCCGCCTCTCCTTGAGCAGGGACAGTGACCTGGGTTGGTGGATCTCGGATCGGGCAGGGTTGGAGGAAGTTTTTTATTTTTTGTCTATTCATAGAGCTGTTTACTTAAACTTATATAGAGGACGGTGTAACTGCGTATTCAAAAATCAGTAAAGGACCCCGTGTATTTTAGACCTGCTTTTTATGGTTATACAGTATGTTATGAAGCAGACAATACTTTTCAATGATTGGGCATCGTTTCATTCATTTTCAACAATATTTTGATGGATGTTTCCAGAGATCAATGGTAAAAACTAAACATTGTCACTTTAAGAATGAAGCTGTTGGGAGAGCATCATTATCATAGTGAAGCAGTTACCTTACTGACTGAGCTGAAAAACTGCTCATTGGTGAAGAAGCCATAGGTACAATAACATAAAAGATTAAAGTTTGAAAATGCGCTGTGGAACAAATACTTTTTTAGAGATGTCTTGTGGTCTGATGAAACTGAAATGAAAGCTCTTATTCAATGAAAACCATGTAGTAGTTGTTCTTTTTGAAATACAGTGGGTCACACTGAGTAGAGCGCCTCTCTGCTAGTAGAAGCTAGTCATCTGCAAATCCACAACATGGTGGAACATGTTCAGGCTTGTCTTATTTTTTGGAGTGAAAACACAACAATGTTTTGGGTTGTTTTACCTAAGAAAGATGAGCTAAGGAAGAAACAGTTGCAATTTGTTTTTGGAACACAACCGAAAAAGCATTAAACTACCTTAGTTATTTGTTTGATGGCTTTATAAGAGTCGTGTTGCTCTTAGCCAATCAGAGGAGAGACGTTTGCTTATCATGACTATTAATGAGTAAGACGCTTGCTGTTTCCCCTTGCCAACTACTCCGACAAACTTCCTCTGACTGAAACAAGAGCGCTAGAGTGTTTTTTTCCCCACAAATAATGACATGCAAAACATTTATTAAAACTATAGACCACAGGAGGTATATTGAAGAAATTAGCGAATTAGACGTTTAAACCATTTGGCCAAATGTAGGAATGTCACATAGAGAAAAAAGGGTAACTCTTGCAGGCCGGGCAACACCCTTCCAACTGCGAAGTACAAGTGAGGCGGTCCCATGTTTGTGAGTGTTTTGCTCCAGGAGAGGCTGGTGAGAACTCTATGAGGAAACCTTTCTAGATATCAGCTATAAGTTAAAGCTCGGGCGAAATAGTTCTACCAAATAGTCAGGTACCTGAAGCTGTCCACCTAATTAGTTATACAATGACTTGAGGGTAGCAAGATAAATGTTTTGAAGTGGCCATTAAATAGAGGTTTGTGCTAGCAGGGAGACCTGAAAACCTTACACCAGTTCTGTTATGAGGAATGGGCCAAAATTTCAGCAAATTACTGTTGGAGCTTCTGGAAGGAAACCCGGAAGATTTGACCCACATCATGAAGTTCAATTCTACCATTGGGGTGACTATGGTTCAGTAGGAAGAGTTGTTGTCTTGCAATAGCAGGATTATAGGTTCAATTCCAGCTTCCTCCTGTCATGATGTGCCCCTGGGCAAGCTACTTAACCCTAAGTTGCCTACTGAGCTCTGTTTGTGAGTATGAATGTGGCTCTAGTGTAAATCATTTTGAGTGGTCGGTACGACTGGAAAAGTGCTATAAAGGATATAAGGAAAAAAATATCTGAAGCATTCCTTGTTTGTATTTACACCTGTTCATTTTCATTCATTTATGTACCTTCACGTCTCCTCTCATCCTCTTGTCAAGATCTGGGCTGTATACACTAAGACTCTTATCTTAGCGCTAGGTGTTACTCCTAACTCGCGCTAAAAGGTCTTACGTAGGAGTTGTTGTCTAAAACCTATTCACAAACGCACTAAGAGCTACTTTTACATAGGTTTGATTGGTTGTTGAATGACACGTGTGAAACCAAGAAATGGAAAATTTCGATGTCAATAAAAGCGTAATTATTAACAGCGCAAATAGCAGAAATAATGCACGATGACATCTTTGTGTCGGCCACGAGACTGACACTTCATACAACCTACACACAATAGCCTACTTACAGAGAGGGTAAAGTTTAAAAACGTGAAATGTATCATATTACCCTTCCTAACGTCTGCTGGTAGCTGGGATAAGCTCCAGCACCCCCTCCACGCGACCCTGAATTGGATGAAAGCGGTATAGATAATGGATGGATGGATGCATCATATTAAGGGAGTGACTGCAAGTAGGCTGTAAACAATTAGGCTGTCTAATGAGCACATCAGCCACATCTTAAATAGACCGCCCCCCCACTACCGTGAAAAGCACCTTGTGAACTGAAAATGAGTGGTTAGAAAAGGACAAGGAAACCTAACTGGTCGCAGGACCAATTATTACTACTGGCATAGTTGGTACTGGAGAGGAGGACGGTCCTCAAAGTGCGATTCGGAGCCGGGATTACGAATAAGAAGAAAATGGAGGCATGGGTGGAAATTAGCAGAAACATAAATGCATCTTATCCAGCGGTGTCGCAAACGTCAGAGGATTGTGAGAAGAGATGGTATTCTCTACAGTCCCAGTGTCCGCTCGAGATCGCCACTTATAAAAAAGGATGCTGCTGCAACAGGTAGGCAATGTCCGTCATATAGGCATCCCTACATGTTGCATAAATAGGAAGATGTGCACGATTTCTTCTTTATGTACCCCCGGCGTACCTGCAATCGCCATGAAATTGGTTTAAATCGATGCAGTTGCTGGATGTCTAATGGGAAACGGATGAATTGTTGGATAATGTGTGGTCGACAGAGCGCTTTAAGAGTTTGCGGGATTGATCGGCTTATAGATGGTTGTGATATACCCAAGTCGTCCGCGTTGCAAAGTTGCATTTTCCCTGTGGCTAAATATCTTAGTTTCGCTAAACATTTAATTTCTGGACTGATCAGATTGTTCAGTTTAGTTGGAGACATGATTGCATCACGCACCACATCTGCAATAAACGATTTAGTCGGTATCGTTTGGTTAATTCCGAATCATCCATAGTGTCCAACACATTGCGTCTGGCTGCAGCCATTTTGGGAGTCTTTGTGAACAGGTCTTAGGGAGTTAGGAGTCTTCTTGACTTCTTTTAAGGACTCCTGGACTTAGGAGCTACTTTTAGGCCTAAAAGTGGTTGTGAATTACTTTTTTCTTAAGAAACTAGGAGTACTACATTTAAGAGTGACACGCCCACATTTTTTAGGAGTTACTCCTAAATTCGGCAGTTAGAACCTACTTTTAGCCTTAAGATTCTTTATGAATGTGGCCCCTGGGCCCGTATCGCTAAAGATTTTGAGAATCCTCTCAGAGAGCTCCTAACTTAACCTAAAAATTCCTTGCCAGGAGTTTTAGCTTAGAAGTGATTCCAGAACATTTTCAAGGAAATCTGAACAAGGAATGGATGGAAAATCCTATCTTAGTGAGGAGGTGTGGTTGACCCCGTTGCTAGGTATGAGTCATCATTTCAAAAGCCGTTATTGGTTGATCCTACAAGTTTGATGAAAATGAACTTTTGGTGATAATGAGCAAAAGATGTACCCTCAAATTAATAAGTATAACTATACACTCTAATCTTATGCAGACTGTAATTGTAAATAATATTTCACATTCAAGAAAATATGTGGAAAATGAATAGTAAGCTGTAGGGGTTATAGCCTAGCACTAGAATATATTTTGTACTTTCACTCCCATATGGACCCCATTGAAAACAAGATGGCCTATCTCAAGGGGCTGTCCTTAATGAAGTAGAAATTGCAACGTTACAACTCAGTGATGTCTTAATGAGGGTAACACGGCTCAGCTTTCATCAATGGCTGTGATTGCTGGCTGGTCTATTTATGAAGGCTTGTTAACAAATACCCTACAAACACAGCTTTTTAGGGGGAATCTTAAGCCACTAAAAGTCCTCCTCCCTGCTCTTAGCAAATCTCGCCTTAGGAGCCCTTTTAAGCACCAGGAATCTTGAGGAATAGCTTTTATATATGAACTGGGATTTTCGTGTCACTTTTAGGGGAAATTTTAAGAAAACATCATGACTCTGAGAATTTTCTTAGAATTTGTCCGCTAGGAGCCACTTTTTGCACAAAAATTATTTAGGGATACGGGCCCTGATCTTTACCATCTGTCATATCCTATTTGTTTATCCTTGTCTGTTGTTATATATCCATATTAAACACCAACCAGCCAATTTATATTTAAATTACAAATGTGAAAAAAAACAAGAAAACATAGAGGGATAATACTTCCCACAATTTTTCTTTAAATCCTACAGAAAACAAGGAGGAGATTACGCTCTTCCCACCGTGTCAACCGTGTGATCAGCGTTAATCTGGTCCTTAACTGCTGGAGCTTGCAGGCAGGAAACAGGAAGAGGATGAAGTAGAACAGATTTATGAGAGATTTTTGGAAAAGGTGTGAGGAAAACTTAGAAATCATTTGGAAGAACAGATAAAGCAAGACGAGTGGTTGTGAAAGAGAGACTCAATTTGAAGTGTTTTATATTCTGCATTCAGAAATGTCATTAATACAAAACTTATTATTTGTTTCTGTACAACATTCCAGCGACCTTTTCCCTTTCTCGCTTACATAACCTGCTGCAAACGCCCTCCTTTCAGCTGCGTGATGGTGAAACTCTGTAGAAAAGTAGGACTGCTGAAACAGATGTCAGTCAGAAATCGACAGTCACATCCAGGATTAACCGGGAAAACTCCCTGATCTCTGTGAGTAAGTGTGCTGCTGTTAAATACTGGGCTCAGCTGAGGTAGTCTTGGTGATGATGCATGCTGAGTCTGACTGGATGTGTGGGTGGCTGAGCTTCTGCCTGAAACAAGCTCAACAGGAGACAAAAGAAAAGCCGCCATGTGCGGATTGTTTAAGGAGTTGTGAGCCGTCAGGTGTAGCGACTCAGCTGGAGAAAGCATGTTTCTATGACAGGACAACCCTGACCTGAAAGAAAGCTCAGATTTTCTGATGCTGCTACTGTTTTATAAATGTAATATATATATATATAGTCTCTCTTCAAATCATCATCATCATAAGTTATCAACAAAAAGTATGGATTTATTGAAGGCACTGAAGTATTCTTTGGATTGTTTTAGTGTTATTTTTTTTTAAGTATTCGTCTCCTTTCTGCAGTGTTCCTGATGAGGAAATAATAACAAAAGGGAAATACACCAAGGCAATTGTATTTTTTGGAAAGCCTGTGTGTAGACTTTACAAAAGACCTGGGATTGTAATGCAAAGATCTAAAAAAAAAAAGAAACAGCAACAATAATATAAATAAGAATAGCTTTTTTCTGTTACCTCGAAAAAATGCATTGCTAAAAACACAAGATAATACAAAAATAAGAAAAACTCCATGAAACAGCAGTATTTAATTTAGGTTAATTTATTTATTTGTCACAAAATTACTGTGATCTTAAAGTGTCATCTTAAGGCAGAGCATGAGACAAACAAATACACTTTATATTTAGCTTTATAGATTCATGTCAGTTACAATCAATCATTATGATCTTACATTACAGTAATATTTTCTTGATTATTTAATTGTGTATTTTCAAAGGTCTTTTCTCAGCTATTTTTTACTTCCTCACAAAATATAAATGAATATGAACAAGTTAAGTTCTACGGGAAGCAGCTGGCAGCCCTGTTGCTTTTTAGCAAGAAGGTCCTGAGTTCGAGTTCCATCTAAATAGGGATGAGCAAATGTAGAGGATGAATGGATGAATAAACAAACCAAAGGAGCACGTACCTACACTTTTGATCTTATTGAACAAAGATAGAAAATGGCTTTGTGGGACGGCAAATTTGTTGTAACTAAACGGTTGGGATTTCTTTAATAATCATCTGCAGTAAACTTTCTTTTGTAGGCTTTGTGAAAAATAATACCTGATTTTTGTTGTATCCTTTGAATAAACAAAACTATATTAATATCCATCATGTGGCTGCACCCATCCTCTTCAAGCGTTCAGTCGAGTTTCAGCTTAGAGATGCGCTGCAAATCTATGTTAAGCAGAGACCAAAACTCCTCTAACAGATGTATAAATCCTTTATGCTAATCCTTGAAAGGAACAGTAGCAGGACAGGATGCGACTGACACGGAGTTGCATTAGCAATAAAAAACGTATTGCTTCTCTCTGAACTGGTTGGTTTATAAAATGCTGTTGTCCTTTCATAAATCACATTTATTTTTCTTTTAAATGAGACAAACACCTGTTTTCTTTTCATTCAGAACCAGGGTGCCGTCGTCCCAGGCCATGCATTTCCAACAGTAAATGTCCCTGACCATGCCCACTACACCATCGGTGTTGTCATCCTGGCTGTCGGCATTACAGGCATGCTGGGAAACTTCCTGGTCATTTATGCTTTCAGCAGGTAAATTTCTCTTAATTTATCTTGCGATAAACCAATTGTTAAAAAAAACTATCTAACCTCTGGTGTGATTGTGTGTGTGCAGAAGTCGGAGTCTTCGAACGCCTTCCAACATTTTTATCATCAACTTGGCAGTTACAGACTTCCTTATGTGTGTCACCCAGGCACCCATCTTCTTCATCACCAGCATGTATAAACACTGGATCTTTGGAAAAAAAGGTGACTTATACTCACAATGCTAGACGGCCTTACAATAAATTCATCTTTAATCGCAGTTGCACTCATTTTTCAGTGCATTCATTCTGGTGCAAAAACCTTCAAAATTAAGGTGTTTGAACATCAAATGAACATCTAAGGTCAGTGGCAATACTGATTGCAGATAAACTCATAATTGGAGAGTAGTAGAAGAAAGTATCATGCCTAAATAAGTAAAAAACTTTTAAAAGTCTATACCTTAGTAAGATGTTAAATGAAGTCTTTTAGTTCCAATGGTTGTGGTTGAAAATAACTAAATTCCTTGGCATGTAAGTTTTTCAGAGTAGTTTTTTTCTCATGGAAAAAAGATAATTTAATTAAAGATTGGATATTTCAGATTTTCAATGTTAGATGCCCCAGCAATAAACACTGAATTTGTTCTAAAGTGTTTGATGTATTCTGTCTGTGGCACCAATAATTGTAGAGGGAACCATAAAAAATGTATGTATTTTGAATAAATTAATATTACGATCTACGACATAAACCTGAAACACAACATATAATATGCTATGAAGCTTGAAAACAGGGCCTGAGCAATATTGCAAAAATATTACATTTTAAACTTTTCACAAGCAATTTTCAAATTCCAATTTGACCACAAATCCAAAATAAAGAACCATTTACCAAAATAGGTCAAGGTAACTTTATTTGTACAAAATAAAAGCACTAATGACAACATAAAAAAATAATATTAAAGAAAAATTGCATAAGACATAACAACTTCCTGCCAATATAAACCATAAACATCTCAAGGACATGCCTGATCAACATACGCATCACCTTTACCCTTCAGATCGAGTAAAGAGCACTAGAAACAGCTCTCCTACTTGTGATGACACTCTAAAAGCTTAACTTAGCCTAATCACCTAACATCTGCAGCTGAAGATGAGTCTGTTTTTAGTAAAGTTGGTAGACAGTAGATTATTTTCTAGTGATACACGTGGCATTTTACTTGCTGTGTTAAGATTTTTGCTTTTGTGCAGCTCCTGCTACTTTCTGTCTCATCATTTTTCTCATAAGCTCCTCCAGGTTTTGATCCATCTATTCAAGGGACTTGTCCTGTGATCCGGCAGTCAATAGCAGCATTTCTGTTTAATTCTCACTTTATTTATTTATTTATTTATTTGTCATTTTCTTAGGTAGTGGCCCATTCTGTACGATTTACTGCAGATGTGTAAGTGTGACATCACAAATACACTGAAATATGAAAAATAAACATTTACATATTTTGAAAATTATAGTTTGGATTTGTGTTAAGAAGATGGGATTTTAGCCTTAATTTAAATTACTGCTACTACTCCATATTTGGTTCTAATTCTAGACCTGAGTGGTCCTTGGAATTGATATAATTGCAACAAGTCTTCTACATACTTTTTTTGCTAAACCATTCAGCGATTTATAAACTAGTATAAAGTCTATTCTCTGAGCTACAGGGAGCTAGTTTAAGTACTTTTGAACTGGGCTGATGTGCTTCACTTTCCTGATTCTAGTGAGGAGGCGAGCAGCAAAGTTCTGGATCAGCTGCAGCTGTCTGATTGACTTTTTAGGTAGACCTGTGAGGACACTGTTGCAGTAATCAATCCAACTTTGTCCTTCAATCCTAGAAATGTTCTTTAGATGATAAAAGGGTGACTTTGTTATTGCCTTTATATGACCCTGTACGTTCAGATCTGACTTACTAAACCAATATTTCGGGTGGACATTTGCATACGTATAGTCCATTATACATCTTTGCCTAAACTGGCAGATAAGAAAAACTACTAAATAAATAAATAATTAAAATAAAAATAATAAATAAATATAAATGTTGGGCTCTGAAATGACAAGTTTTCACTGTCATGAACTAGGGTTAACATATCACAAAGGGGCTCTGAAATGACAAGTTTTCACTGTCATGAACTAGGGTTAACATATCACAAAGGGGCTCTGAAATGACAAGTTTTCACTGTCATGAACTAGGGTTAACATATCACAAAGGGCTCTGCTTAAAGCTGACGTTTTCGGCTGAATCCATAAACTACATTGCCATATTCGTCATGTTGTGACATTCAGTCATCTATTTGTAAGGATACTAAGATTTATAATGGGATTTGTGTTGTCAAACTGTCTGGCTGCACTGTGATCCTCCACAAAAATCCAACACAAAACTGATTGAGGATTAAACATTTACCCATACAATAAATATTGGCGTAATGATGTACTAGAGCGCTGGATTTGACAGGCTGTGGAAAAGTAAAAAAGGTTCTGGCTTTTGGATCAGTTCAGGTTAATCATAGAAACCAAAGAAAAACTTAGAGCATTTAGAAAACATTTTTTTTCTTGCAGTTTTCCTTTCTTGTTTCAATAATAATAATAATAAAAAACAATTAGCACTTACTGTAGGTCTGCGAGTACATCCAATTAAGGACTTTAAATTCATTCAAAAACTGCATTCATATTCAGAGGTTGAATAAGATCAACAAAATGAAACAGATAAAGTGCATTCTTGTTTTATCAAAGTGAGTTGAATAATGGGGAAAGCAAAACATAAAGAATAGTGCAGTAATGGATGTAATGTGCTGTTGAATTTATTCCTTCCTCTTCATCAGCATTTCATATTTAACTTAATATGTGACATGTGGTGTAATGACTATTCTCTAAATACAAACACACACACATAAATGCATTCTTAGCATCCACTTACCTCAATACTTTTTTATTATGAAAAGTGAACACATTTAATAACATGGGGATTTTTATATACTGGAGTATATTTATAAAGGATAAATCTGAATCCAATCTGTCTGCTAAACACCAGGATTTGACTCTACTGGAGAATTCGAAAGGCAGTAAAAGTGGCTCATCAAACACATTTTAAGTACATGTTTGGTCTTGATTCATGGCTTTTTCATAACCACTTCCAGGATCTACGTAGTTATCTATCTTTTAAAAAAGAATATCTTTAAAAAAGAGAATCTTTTTTATTATTTATTAAATTAATAGCTCCACATTAATTTTTTTGCTTTTGAAATACAGCAAGGCTTTCCAGACTGTCTTGTTTGGACCTGCTTTGAACACTTTGCTGTCCCAATTATATTTATTATTTTCAATAGAGCTACACAGGTGACCTCATTTTCACTTGGTTTATTTAATCCCATAGTGCCTCCAACAGCATTATACCTTCTGAAAATAATGCTGCACAGAAAATAAAATCCAATCACAGGCAATTAAAACACAGTACTAAGAAAATAACAGCTTTCATGGTACAGACATCCATCCCACATTCATATTTCCACTTAGTGGAAATTTTAAACCAATCATAAACAAGATTTGTGGGACTAAAAGGTTTGCTGGAACCCAGAAATAAGCATCTGGGTTAAAAAAGGTTGTTTCTTCAAAGAAGCAAGCCTGTTCTTCTGACAAGTGAAACAGATGTAGAAGAAAATAATAACTGGATGGATAGAGGGCTGGAAAATGACAGCAAAAAAAGTCATAAACAACACCAGGGCTGGTGCTAGCCATTCGGGTGCCCTAAACTCTGTACACCCCCCGCCAACAGCTACCAAAACTCTTAATATGAAGGGAGGAGATTAGCATAACTATGAGTCACAAATGGCCCAAATAGTCTATTTAATCATGATAAATCATGTCCATAAAGTTAACACATGATTCATGGTTTGGTTTTTTTGTTTGATGAAACAAAAAAAATATTCAAACTCTTCAGAACATCTTTACATTAAGGATTAACAACCTTTAACACCACTATTTAGTGTAAATTATTACACTGAATAAGGGATCATTTCACTTTGTTGCTTTTTTATTAACCTTTTTTTATTTTCTTTAAAGAAGTGTTGCTTCAGAAGAGAATAACTGCTTGGAAGATGATAATTTGCTACGTTTTTGTCTCCAATAGTAAAAAGCTCCAAAGGTTCTCTGAGTTTGTCTCCCTATCAGCCTCTCTCACAGCTACTATGAGGAGGACGGGACCCCGACTTTTAACAGACTGGAGAAGCAGAGAACGAAATGCGCCCAAACAGCGCAGATAAAGCTCAAATGTCTGGAGGCTGTGCACAAAAAAACACCAACGTTTGGCTGACAACAGATAAATTAACAAAAATGTAGCAAGTCCAAATTTAATCTGTGTCAGACCTCAAGTCAGAACATGATCACACATGTTTCGGAATAGATAAATATTACAAAATTAACAGTTGTCATTAAAAACATTGACTTACCTTCAAACGATGCAAGAGCATCATCCAGGATGCTAATGACAATCCCAACCCAGGGAAGCATTGTATCTGTTGTACAACAGTTTTAATATCAAAAATGTGAATTACCACTAATAAGAATCCAAAACTGGGCTGATTGGGTTTAGGGTTTAAGGCAATGGATTGTAAACCAACGTCAAGCCCCAGTGAAAAAAAAAATGGACATGACAATAGACATGTGTGTAGTCTATCAGAAGTCTTTCTGTTGTGAATAAAGTGTGTTATTACTTGGATCATAAATCACTTTATGTCCTCTGTTGTTAATTACTTCAGCTTTATTTGATTTAGTTTGTAGAGGTTTGGGGCAATGCATAGAAATTTTCAGTCTCTTCCTTGTCAGCATTACAGAAAAAGAGCATTGATGATTATCCACACTGTAGGTTAAAGAGAACACACTAACACATTATTGAAACATTAAAAATTATTGAATGTTACGGAAGTAACTGAATGCCATTACATTACACATACATTAAAAAGACAACTTATACAAATTCAGAGATAAACAAATGTTCTGACACTCATCTGCGACAACAACAGTAAAATCATTTTCTCTTTCTATCTTTGGTGTTAAATTGTGAAATAAGTTATATGCAAACCTCAGTCAATATCCAACAGTTGGTAAGTTTAAGCAAATTATATGGAGGAAGCAAACTCTTCATTAGTGGTGTTTAGATTGCCCATAATCAGTTTTATTGAGGGAAATCTGGGATGTGGGAAAATGGAGGATAATCCACAGTGTGTTTATGTACCCTTTCCCATTTTGTGTAAATTGTATATAAAATTCTTTTTTTTATTCTGGTGGTGTAAAGATTGTTGAAAGGAGAAAACTTAAAATAATTCTGTGTGTAGCATAATATCTATCTGGTTTTCGTAGATACCACAGCACAGAGACAGCCCTCGTCAAAGTTTTTAATGACATCCGTACAAATACTGACCATGGAAAAACAACAGTGCTGGTACTGTTAGACCTCAGTGCGGCGTTTGACACTGTTGATCATGATATATTACTGGAACGTCTAGAGAGCTGGGTCGGACTCTCTGGTACAGTACTCGACTGGTTCACATCCTACCTCAAGAACAGGAACTTCTTTGTATCAGTTAGCCAGTTCTCATCACAAAACACAGAAATAACATGTGGGGTCCCCCAGGGCTCCATCCTGGGGCCCCTCCTATTTAGCATCTATATGCTTCCGCTTAGCCAGATTATAACCGCCAACCATGTTAAATACCACAACTATGCTGACGACACTCAGCTTTATATCTCAGTGTCACCAGATGATGTTGAACCCATCCAAATCCTCAATAAATGCATTGAGCAAATTAACAGCTGGATGTCCCATAATTTCCTACAACTGAACAAAAACAAAACTGAAGTGCTTCTCTTTGGACCCAAAAAAGATCGATTAAATATCAGTAAACAGCTTCAGTTGGTCCAACTAGAAACTACTGACCAGGCCAGAAATCTAGGTGTAATAATGGACTCAGACCAGAACCTCCAGGGTCACATAAAGGCAATAACAAGGTCAGCTTTCTATCACCTGAGGAACATTTCTAGGATTAAAGGAATGATGACACAAGGAGACCTAGAAAAACTCATCCATGCATTTATCTCTAGCCGCCTTGATTACTGTAACAGTATCCTCACAGGTCTACCTAAAAAATCAATCAGACAGCTGCAGCTGATCCAGAACGCTGCTGCTCGTGTTCTCACTAGAACCAGGAAAGTAGAACACATCACCCCAGTTCTAAAGTCCTTACACTGGCTCCCTGTAGCTCAGAGAATAGACTTCAAAGTGCTTTTATTGGTATATAAATCATTGAATGGTTTAGCACCTGAGTACATTAGAGATCTGCTATCATGGTACAAACCATCCAGATCACTCAGGTCCTCCAGCTGTAATTTACTGATCGTCCCTAGAACCAGAACCAAACATGGAGAAGCAGCTTTCAGTTTCTATGCTCCTCATCTCTGGAACAAACTACCAGGAGAATGTAAAGCTGCAGAGACACTGAACTCTTTTAAGTCTAAAATTAAAACGTATCTATTTAAACTTGCTTATGAGTAACTGCTTTTTTTTTTTTTTTTATTGTAAACATTTGATCTTTATATTATTTTATTGTTGTCGTTTTAATTTCTATATTTTATTCTATCTTTTAGCTTTATTTTTAAGTGATTGTGTATTAATTACGTGGATTTTTTCCTTACAATATCTTTTCTTACTGATTGATTACTGTTAAACTTATATGCTTTGTAATCATGTGGTTTCATTATCACTGAATCATGTAAAGCACCTTGAATTACCTTGTGTTGAAAGTGTGCTATAGAAATAAAATTGCCTTGCCTTGCCTTGCCTAATTGACTTGAAGATATTGCATAAGATCTGTGGGGGTGGGGGGACTATATTAGATATATTCCTGCTCCATTCAACACTTTTTACTCTATAATAATAATAATAATAATAATTCTATTATTATTATTATTATTATTATTATTATTATTATTATTATTATTATTATTATTATTATTATCATTATTATTATTATTATTATATTGTTTTTTTTACTCATTCCAGTTATGTTGATCAAAATTTTTTATTATTAACGATGTTCTACTTGCCACATTTTAAATAAACAAAAATTGAATTAATGAAATAATCGGAATAATAATGATTAAGCTTTTTTCCATAAGTATAACTCATTATCATCAGCATAACAATAAAATTGAACCCATGTTATCCAGTAAATTTACTATTTAGAAGCATAATGTTGATGTCTTGATAAACTTTTAATATGCAATGCCTAGCAACATGATATTTTCTTTACAATATTAGAGCATCTGTTCAAAAAGATTAAATATGTCCAGTCAAGTAAGTTACAAAAGAGGAAAATAGTATATGCCAGTTGTATAACATATAATAAATAAATGGAAACTAATTCATAGACTTAAAACACTGGTTCAAATGTGGCTTTAATCATGTTCGTGGCTATAATGATTACATGTAAACTTTCCTCTTGGACTAAATAATTTAATTAAAACTTTTTAAACCAAAGGCAGGTTAGGAAATCTGCAATTTGTTGTGAATGAATAAAAATAAATAAAAAAATGTCTAAAGATATAAAACTAAGACAAAAAAACTTAAAGGTTAAATATGAAACTGTTTCATAACAGGTTATATTTAGAAAAAAATACATCCATGCAGAGCCTAGAGGGGTGCAGAATTAAAGTAAAATATTTGCTTAAAAAAATATATTAAAAATAAAATATAATAAAATTTAATTTTTTTACAGGCACGACAATGCTGTTGCATTTATATCTACCAGCCAGTAGCGGTTGACGGATACAGTCTCTGTGTTCCAACAATATTGTCGGCACAGCTCAGCTGGAAATGGGAAATATGGCGGTGTTAGCGAGCCAAGCAACTACCTCAGAGCGCTGGAGTTATCGTTATCCATCTCAGAGCGGTGAGCTAACTCACTTGCTAATAACTTAGCTAAGGTTAGCTGTTTAGTTTAACTCCCATAAAATGCATTCCTCACTGGACACAGTTCAGGTCACTGCGGGTATCGGCAGCAAACCAGGCAAACGCAAAGGCTGGGATCATGTTTCTATTGTTGCAACTACAGATTAGATGCACTAGATGTCGCTTTCATACTCATGTTCCATATCCAACCTTTAACAGAAGTTCATAAACAGAACGACATTTGAGAACAGACAAAATTAAAAACAATAAATCACTGCGATCAGCTTGGAGTTACCCTATATTTATCCTAACCTATCCATTCCTCTTTTTTTGTCCTCCTCTATCGCCTCTCCTCCCCAGGGTGCGAACTGTATGCTTTCTGTGGAGCATTGTTTGGTATCTGCAGCATGATGACACTGATGGTGATTGCAGTGGACCGATATGTTGTCATCACCAGACCTCTGGCCTCTCTTGGAGTCATGTCTCACAAAAAAGCTCTCTGCTTTGTAGCTGTTGCCTGGTTCTACTCCATGGGCTGGAGCCTTCCACCCTTCTTTGGCTGGAGTGAGTATAGCTGCTTTCACAAACATGAAAGATTACATTTTGTTTTTCTGTTAAGATTGTATTTGCAAAACATTTTAAATAAAGAGGTGAGAAAAGATTCTTTAATTTCTTGGAGGTTTAATTGGAACTTGTTTGCACAAACAAGTGTTTGCAACAGCTGAATCCTGCCTTCCACCAACTGACTGACAACTTTATACAGTAGATCTAGACAACCTTGCTATTGTCTCTACCCTATCAGTAAATATTTCTCCATGGTGAATTTTCCAGAGTCCCAGGTGCCTTCATCAGATAGGAGAGCTAAATTTCCATGGAAACACTATACCTCGAAATTCTAATTTCAATTTATTTGACCTAACCTAATATTATATAGTGTTACAAATCAGACTATCACTATGTCATGAATAAATGGCACACAGTTCTCTCATAATGAAAGAATACATAGAAAATACCATTCTTAATATAAATGTCTCAATATATCTTCTCAATATAAAATTTCCACAACAAGATGAACTTAACAGAGATTTTTGTATTGATCTTTATTGGCAGGTCCTCATTTATCAACCGTACTTATGCACTGATCTGTGCATATTTCATGTGTAGGAAATTTTTTTACTATCCAGTGCATAATATATTTGCATTCCATCCATCTATTTTCTAAACTGCTTAATCCTCAGGGCTGGTGCCTTTCTCCAGCTGTCAACGGGCAAGAAGCGGGGTACACCCTGGACAAGTCGCCAGTCCATCGCATTGCCACATAGAGACAGACAGGACAAACAACCATCCATGCACACAATCATGCCTAAGGACAATTTAGAGAAACCAATTAACCTAAAAGTCATGTTTTGTGACTGTGGGAGGAAGCTGGAGTGCCCAGAGGAAACCCGCGCATGCTTTTTTAGAACATGAAAACTCCATGCAGAAAGACCCTGGGCCAGAATACGAACCCACTACCTTCCTGCTGCAAGGCAACGGGACCACCATGCAGCCTGTACTATATTTGCATTAACTATGACTTCAGTCTCAGTGTCACTAGAATTCCTTTTTTTTCTCTCTTGGCCATTAACGTCAGGACGAATGCAAGGATTTAATGAATGTGGTGTTACCAAATACTAAACCAAATACATAAAACCATACAGGTTTGCTCTCAGCCAGTTTCACAAGGAAAAAATTAATTTTTTGAAAACGTTACAAGTATATTTTGTCATTTTGGAAAGCCAAACTCTCTCATTATATGGATTCATTTCACAGCAAATTATTTCAAAACCTTTATTTTTTGGTGGGGGGGGTGAGAAAGAGAAAGAGAGAAAAAGAATCCACCTTGCTTGTTTCCACATTTATAGATTATTTAAGGTTAAGGTTAAAAGCTTGTGTTGCTCCACTGTGTTTCCTGAAGTCCACAGTCAATGCAGCCATGAAGCTGTACATCTTAGATAACTAAATCTTTCCTTTAACTGCCAAGCTCCATCTGTAACAGGATTTGGCACGAGCCCGCACTGCCAAAATCATAAAAAGTTGGTTCATTGACCATAGTGTTACTGTTTTTGATAGCCAGCAAACTACTCCTTAGAGAAACTATGGAGTATTGTCAAGAAGATGAGAGACATACGACCAAACCATGCAGAGCACTCATCAGTAATGCCACAGTCTGATTTCCTCCATATCACGCTGCACTGATGCAATAACAAAGTATAACGAGGCCCATATAAGTACTGAGCTCTTTTAAAATATATTTTTTGGTGGTTTTAATGCTACCTGTAATAATCTAAAATATGAAGCAATGATTTAAGGGTTTGTACAGTCTGCTAACCATATTCACTGAAATTGCAAATATTTTACTTTCTATTGTATAATGGAATAATACTAGGTACACAGTTTCTGAAATCATTGAAAAAATATTTTGAACTTTTTTATGATAGTCAGGTTATTCTTTTTTAGCTTTAGTTCTACAACAGCGGAAATTAGCAGATTCAAATAAAAAAGTTATTTGAAAGCATGTTTATCAAACAACGGGTGGACATTTATTCCAAACAAAAGACGCCTACATTCGCCCAAAGACTTAGTTTTCCCTGAAGAGCTCATTGGTTATTGGTATCTAACAGAACAAAACTTCTTATTGCGTAAATTTACCGTAGCTTACCTTCTGATTCTAATCTGCCTTAATTTAATTTGCAGGAATCGGTGTGAACTGCTGGGATTTAGTTTTTAGAAGATAGAATGTGTTATGTATGCAGCTCAGGGTTATTTAAAAGAATAAGGACTGTGAGTGATAAAGTAAAACGTTATAATGGAATTACAATAACCAAAAGGGTGTTTGTTCTCCCACAGGTGCCTACGTCCCTGAGGGTCTAATGACTTCTTGCTCCTGGGACTACATGACCTTCACCCCTTCGGTGCGCTCCTATACCATGTTGCTCTTTACATTTGTTTTCTTTATTCCTCTCTCTATCATCATCTTCTGCTACTGCTGCATCTTCAGAGCCATCCGACACACAACACGGTTGGTACATGCACAGTATTTCCTTAAAGTCGACCACAACATACTCCCACAGAGATAAACTCTTGATAGTGTTCTTTTTGAATACAAATGCATTTCAGGTCCGCTTTGGGATTGCTCAAAATACAGTATATATTGTAAACACTGTGTCTGTGGTTGACAGAGCGATAACAAAGATCAACTGCGACGGAAGAAGAGACTCTACAAAGAGGTTCCATAAAATGAGGAGTGAATGGAAGATGGCTAAAATCGCCTTAATTGTCATCTTGCTGTTTGTCATCTCCTGGGCCCCTTACTCTTGTGCAGCCCTCACTGCATTTGCGGGGTAAGTGACTAGATGTATGTACCTTAGCCAAGAGAAATTATTTATCATCTAGCAGAATATGGAACTCTCCACAAGGACTCAAACTCAGTGAGGCACTATATTTGTGGTAGGTTTCATTTATAATAAAGCAGTCTGGAGATTAATTTAATATGTAAAATGTCAGTAAAGCAGCTCAAGGCAAAGGTCATTCATGCATCATCCTGTTCTATATTGTCTGCCACTGTAGAAGATATTTGCAATAAGTTCAAATACATCTAAAGTTAGGGTAACACATCGCCTAAAATACCAGGAGTTTCAAGTCTTTGTTTGTTTATCCATTTTCTGGGATATTAAAATTGCACACAAAATATTACATTTCAGGCTTTATTGACTTTTATCTGCCATACGAAAACATCCTTTAGTGCCGTTTATTTTTTAGCCTGGTTCCTAATGGCTTACAATGATGCAAAAAAACATCCATTTTACTTTTCCAGACAGATCAGTTGACCAATGTTTGCCTTTTTTACAGTTTATTAATTTATTCGTCCGGATAAATCTGTATGGGAAAATGTAACTGGAAGGTATAGCATGTGGCACATAGTGGAAGTCCGAGTAGTTTGTAAAACCCCTGCAACAGCAGGATGATACTTCCTACGGTTAACCTTTAATACCCTGTCATATGAAATAAACACAGTGGCACAGTTGGTAGCCTTGCAGTAAGAAGGTTCTGGGTTTGAATCCCAGCCTGGGGTCTTTCCCAGCCTACATGGAGATTGCATGCTCTACCTCCACAGTCCAAAAACAAGACTGTTGGGCTAAATTATCATTTTTTATGCTAAGGCATGTATGTGTGCATGAATGGTTGTTTGTCATGTGTGTCTCTGTGTTGCCCTGCGATAGGTGTACCCCACTTCTCACCTGATGCATGTTGGATGAAGATAGGTACCAGTATAGATAATGGATGGGTGAAATAATCACTACCCTGAGGAAAACTGCTCAAACATCACTGGATTGCTGCAAATTTTGAACATTTTCATCTAAGTGTGCTATCGTTCCCTGCTGCTTTTTTTGGCAATACTATCACAAAACGGATAGAAACTTCTGCAAACATCTGTGCAAGGACATTTCCAGACAATAAGAAGTTTCCCAGTTTCTCATTTTCTGAGCTGTTCTGTGCGGAAGGCTGTGCATCACTGGGCATGCTGCTCAAAATTGTTATGTCTAGCACAGTGCTTTTTGCAGATATCTTGGCATATTAGAACTACACGCAATTAGAACATTACTCACATATGACCATGAAAACAATAAATTGTTGTGTTTCTTTTATTTGTCATGCTGCAACTATTGAAAAACTATTTTAAAAACCCTGTGAGCAGCAGATTGCTCTTTACTTTTCTTATACTCATTCCTTTTCCTCTTTAAATATAAGGTCAGATTTCATTCTCTCAGATATTGCTGCGGCTACATTTTCCAGCTACACCTTGAAAAATCTACTACTTACTTTGGTCTCCCAGAATCCACTGTACATGTGCAATTTGGAGGGTTATTTTTTTCCTCATACAGGAGTCCTATTCTGGAATAAGAGAATCATGTGGATAGCAGTTGTAATGACACGTGTTACAATAAATCTGGCTCCACTGCAAGACTGATTTAGGCTAAAATACAGTGAAGCCTTGGCAAAAAGTCTATTTATTTGACCCCTTAAAATATATATACTTAATTTTTTTGATTTAGGTCTGATTACTCCTTTTCTTCCTCTTTGGGATGTTATTGTGTATATCTTGAACAATTTTTTCCAGTTTTGATTTTCCTCTTTAACTGGGGCTTTTGGAGCATTGATATAATTTCTGTATATGTTTTAGAAAATAGACGCACACACAGTCTACATGAACACACTCAAAGTCACGCTTTGATATTCAGCCACACACCTTCCTTTTACAGAAACTACAATCTGTTCACCTTAAATTTTTGGGGGTTTTTTTGGTTTGATAATTCTCCTCTCTCTTGCCCGTCTCCGGTTGTGTTTATTGTCTGCAACTCAGAAAAAAAACACAATACATTTATTTTTAAAAGAAAAAAAGGGGAAAAAAAGACAAAAATGTCAGATTCATGAGATAAGATATCAGATACGATGTGAATGCAATTTTTCCTTTTTTTCTTTGTAAGAGGGTGAGTAATTTTTGCCCTGAGATGATTTAACAAAAACATATCCAAAGAATATATATATAGGTATATAATTTAGGCGAAATGGAAAAAATGCCTAAACAAACTCGTTTTTTTGTGTGAAAAAACCCCCCAACATATTTTATTGAATTGTAACATGATTTTCAGCATACAAAAGTCGTGTTTTGGGTCCTTTATGAGAAAAATATTCCAATTAATAACACCTCATCACTCAGATGGACCTAATTTCCTTCCCTCATAATTCTCTCTGTCACCTCATGTATCTCATCTTTCTCTCTCAGGTACGCCGACTTGTTGACTCCTTACATGAATTCTGTTCCTGCTGTGATCGCCAAAGCTTCAGCTATTCACAACCCCATCATATATGCCATTACACATCCTAAATACAGGTAGGATGTACTGAAACTGTTGTTTTCTCTTTAATAGAGTGCACTGAAACTTTTAAAACACAAGTAGTAGCAGCAGTAGCATCACCAAACATTGAGTTTTGTTTGGTGTTTTTTATTATTAAACGAATAAGAACATAGGAAACTGTGTGTTTTTATTTCAAGGATGCAGCTCAATTAACCATCAGATTTTCTTTTTGTCAAAAGTGCAAAAATTTTTTGCTGCTGAGTCGTTAAGCTTTTTTAAATCAAGGATTAAAACCCTTCTGTGTAAAGCTACCTTTGAGTATTGTTCTAAAATAATTTTTTACATACATTTATTTTAATGTTTTTCCTAAATTATTGCTTTTAAACATATGCTATGTGTTTCTTTACCACCAACTCATGTAAAGCACATTGAAATGTATTATTTTATGGATTCTCATGTTTTATGCTTAAATGCTGTTTTTAATTTTCATACTTTTATGCTGTTTTTGTATTACTACTAATTGCTGTTTTTTTTTTCTTTCTGTGATTTTATCATATGATTTTACTGTTTTTACTTTCCAAGCTTTCATCATGTTTTTTGTTTCTTTACCACAGAATTAATCATCAACTTAAATTACCTTGTGTTGAAAGTGTGATATACAAATAAAATTGCCTTGCCTTGCCTTAAACCCCCATGGTCTTTTGCCGACATCAGTTGATTTTTAAGTAATTTTTCTCGTCATGTTTTACATTATCACAATAATTACCACAAAAAGTTGTGATAAACTTTTATGCCCATTTTGCTTATCTGTAATTTCAATCACCCTAAAACTGCATAATATTTATTTCAAAATGAGATCATGAGATATGGAATGTCAGACCCCATGAGGATCTGATTAATTGAACCTAATATTGAAGCCTAGAGTATATTATCAGGGAACTAAAGATGTGATTCTGCAGGCTCTTTTTTTAGGAAGTTATCAAAAGTCACAGTTCCCAAGCAACAGCTCAGTTCTCAGGGGCCAGGGTTTTACCAGTTCTAAATGCATCTCTTCTTAAACACAGTTGATTCAAAGTGTCCAACAATCTCTTCAGCATATCATTGTGTTCTGCAGAAGCCTACTAATAAACCTTCATTTGATTTAGGTGTGATGAACCAGGGGAATAAGTAAAACATGCAGAACACCATCCCCTGGAGACTGAGTTTTGGACACCATGGAACTCTTACCCCTAAATTCAAGTACATGCGCTCTGCTCAGCTCTGCTCCGCCACACACGCTGCAGTGGTTCACTGCCGTTATTAATTTCCACTGCATGCGCCCCTCCGCTCAGCTCCGCTCTGGAGGAGTCCAGAGGTGCTCAAAGATGCATGCGCGGGAATGGAAGAAATACGAAAGTCAGATCAAAACTATTCATACTCGGAAGACAAACAGAAAACAAAAGCTTAATCTACTTCTCTATTAATATTCTTTGTCAAGATATCTCCACTAACAGAATGAGCTTCTATTCATCCATGTTGTCCTCCTGGTTTTCTGTCATATACAAAGAAGTACTTTGTCACAACTAGGCCTACTGCAGGAAATGACGACATTTCAGAATTAAATAAGTTTAAGTAACTTTTGATCTTATTATGTGTGTAATTTATGTATAAACACACGTAATTATTTTAAACAACATTTGTATGAATTGAAGTGAGGTTTTATAAATATGGCTATGCAAGAAAAATCAAGTCTGTCTTTACTGATTTATTTTTGAAAAACCGGATGTTCAGCATGTTCGGTATCCTGTTGTGCTTTGTTATTTATGTAAATTGACTGCGAACTTGCTCCGGCGTCAAACACGGCAAAATTCAGTTCAATTCTATTTTTGTCGGCGGGCTAAACGGCGGCGGTTTTAGAAATGCTCTTTTTCACTACAATGGGATTGGTTTTGCAGCTGTGTGCGTAGCGGAGAGGAGCGCATGCAGTTGAATTTAGGGGTGAGTTACTGGCAAAATGTATTTTTCTTGTCTTCATTATACTAAAAATCTTAACATCTTTCCTTATTTCACAATCTCTGCTCCTATGCAGAGATAATTATTATATAATTGTATAATTGTTGGCTGTTGTATAACTATACTTACATTTTACTGCAAAGTCCCACAAACACAAATTCTACTCTAAAAAGATGTACCAATTGTGCATTTCAAAGTATAAAAAGCTAAATAGCACACAGTAACAGCTTTTCATCACATTTTGAAACGCATTAAAATGTATTGATGGATAGATTATATTTATTGATGGATACACCATCCATTGGAATTTATTAGTCACAATAAAGTGCAAGACTTTCTCCATGATAAATAAACAGTAAAATAAATACACATCCCTGCTTAATGGTATTGTACTACTTTGTGTTTTTATAATCAAATGAAAAACATCTATTTAATAGATGTAAGTCTGTGGTTGTAATGAGAGAAATTGTTTCAGCTTAAGGGATATAAATACGTTTAAAAGGAGCTGTAGATATATTTTCCTTAAAAGCATTTGGACTTTCCTGTAATTCTTTAAGTCAGTCTTTAGGCACTTAATTGTTTAAAAACAGGAACATTTGTTAAAATTGAATTAAGCAAAATTTTACTGGGGCACAGGGGATGTTTTGAGGCATATACCTCAGTCAATTGTTTGTATTTCCTAATGTTATCAATTTTTACATTTCTTATTTTCATATATTTAATTAATCATAAAAAAAGCATTTATTTGTCTATTCAATTTGTTTAATTGTCGAATTTTTCAAGATTGTGTTCCTTTTGCCTGGATAGTTGCAGTGACACATTTCCTCACTGTAAAGTTGGTGCTTACCTACAGCATTTCTGTATTTCTCAGATCAGCCATCAGCAGATACGTACCGTATCTGGCCATGTTGCTGTGCATCACTGGCAGGGACCGTTACAGCAGCAGCAGCCGCCAGTCCACACGTCGATCAACACTGAGCAGTCAGTCAGAGTGCAAAGGCACCAGCAGGCACCACAACTCCTCCCAGTCCGAGAGCGAATCAGTGAGTGTACCTCAAGTCTCATCTCGGATGCCTCTGTCTCCCAACTCCATCCACAACACATTCCAACCGTGAGTCACTCATTTTCATCATCGCAGGCACACTTCTCGGACACCGAGGAGGATTGCTCGTCTCGGACGCCTGCCAGTCATCACTTGTCCGTTGATGTTAAACACCTGCGTCATGCCAGCAAGAGATTAAAGGTGAGTGGTCACACTACAAATCGAGTTTGAGAGAACTGCTGCCCTCAACCCCACTGACCCGGCCATTTGTCTCCTTTTACAGCTCACTGTGAGTACAGAGGGACGGCCCAAGCACATTTGAATGTACACATGTATCATGTAGAACATTTCAGCAAGTTGAAAGGCATATATCTCTAGTTTCATTAAGGTTTGGATCACAGTGTTCAATAGCTGTGGTTTTAGCTTCTTTCTGATTTCTCTTAACAGGTGAAACTCATGGAAACATTCATTTATTTCTTTAATTCAACTTAAAAACTAACATATGATATACTCTCATTACATGCAAAGTGAGATATTTCAAGCCTTTATTTGTAATTTTTTGATGATTATGGCTTAAAGCTTATGAAAACCTCAAATTTAAAATCTCTTTAAAAGGAACTAAAACCTGGTAGCTTTTAGTTCGGTTGATTAACTCTCACAAGATTAACTTCAGATTGTCTCATTCTCTGCTCATGCTGAGCCCATCGCTGCAAGATATTTGTCTGGCACATTTGCCAAAGACAACAGAGCCATCTTAAAACTTTTCAAATCTGATGCCACTTCACCTGCTAGTTAAAATTTCATGAAACATGAAGAGTCCCTGTGTTCAGTGCTTCTTGGTGCAGCGCCACCACAGGCGAGGAGGTAAATATGTTGCTGAAAAGGTCTGGTTCATTCTAAAAAGTTCAGCGCAAAAATGAACCATACAAGCTGACAAAAAGACACAACGTGGCGATGTGGATCCCCAATTAAAACGAGTCTGCCAGACTATCAAATGTAATAAGGACTTTAGAACGGGTTTCAAGTATTTGCAGATTTTAGATATTCACAGGTGACTGTGGTCTCTAACCCCTGCAAATACAGAGAGTCTACTGTATTAATGCGTCAGCGCTGTGGTGTTTAAGTAGGCAAAGTAACATGTGAAATCATTGCAAATGTAGACCAATAAAATCTCGGGAGCAACATCCAAGTTGACATTGAAATCATCCAGATTCCAGAATGGATTAAAAGTGCTAAAACAAACAGCACATTGCATCCAAACCTCATCCACTGTAGATCTTTTGGTATCTTAAAAGCAGAAGGTCAGATGTGGGTTAGAGCACTAGGGCTTCAGGGTTAGTCATAAGAGCCACCAGAGCCAATGTGTGAATGTGTCTTAAGCTGTCAGAAACAGTACATCATCAACTGCAACAAGGGGGTGCAGGAGGGAGACAAAAACAATCTCCCAAATATCACATTGCCCCTCCAGTGAGGGTCACCTCAGCAGGTCTTTACACGCATGCATTTTTATCCACCATTATCCAGAGAAAGGTCAACAGCAGGGGACATCTGTTTGCAACACATAAAAGGGTTAGTTTGAAATGAGATGACTAAAGTGGATCTCACCTCCTGTAGATGCTGATCATGCCCGAACAGTTGGGCTTATCAGCAGGAAACATAAAAAGAGGTTCAAGATGTTTTACTATTTGCATAAACACAACTTTAACAGTACAGTTTTACTGCAGAATTTAGCATTGATGTTCACTCTCAGTCATACAGAACATGATCATCTTAACAGTTAAAGGCAACTGGACTTTTCTTGTTGTCTTGAAAACGTTTCGTCTCTCATCCAAGAGGCTTCTTCCGTTCTGAAAACTGGATTGGGAGTATCGGGACTATAAATCTAAAGTTAGTTAAAGGCTCACTGATCACGGTATCGTTATTCCTAACAAGTCTATCAATAATTTAAGCTGAATGTTGACTTTTAAACAACAAGTCACTTTTATATTGTTATCCTTTTAATGTCCATCCCATGTCAGAAATCCTCACAGCTTGATCAAGCTTAATTCATAAGTTCTTCGAACAAACCAGAATATCCCCTCAATCTTTTGTATTCTGACCCAATTTCAAAATGTTATGCAACAGATGTGACTTCCAGCAGGGCCTGGATCTAAATATTTAAGAGAAAGGTAAACCACTTGTACTTAAAGTTCTAACCAAGTGTTTTGCCATTTTACCATGAACAACTAATATAATGATTTGTAACCATTTATGAAACATACTCTCTTTTCCTGAAGTAGATCTGATTGAAAACAATGTAATTTTCCTGTCAAATAACAGCAGTGAAATTGGATTTGCAATATTTTTTTGCAAATAACAGCATTGGAGTGGGTGGTTGTGAAGGTATTTTTAATTTAGACATTGCTTGCTATGCAGGGTTTTAATCACCATCTTCACTTTGCATTGTTCCTTTTGCAGTTGCTGTAATGTGATCTGGACAAAACTGTTTAAAGCAAAGATTTTAAAATAGCTAAGAAAAATAAAGTCCACTGAACTGTCACCAAGAACGATGTCTGATGAATAACTATACGTTTCAGTAAAGCAAGAACGTCGTTGTGGAGCGAAGCAGACAGGACCAAAATGCAAGTTACAGAGTTTAACGAATGCATTTAGAAGGGTGAACTTACAGAGGTGACATGGCAAAGTTCTGGTTAGATTGACAGAGAAACCGGTGTAGTATAACTGAATCATGACTGCTTAAATACTGAGGAAGAAATGAAAAATGACAGAGAGAAACCTGAGGGCTGATTAGTGAAAGCAGATGAGAGAGAGCAGAGAACCTGGAAATGCAGAGCAGCTGGGTAGGAAAGCAGCATGGCAGTGAAGAAAAGCAGAGGTATAAGCCTGAAAAACAGAAGACTAGACAGAAAATAATCTTAAATGCTTATAGGAAACACAAAGGGGTAACCAAGAATAATCAGAGTTAATAAATAAGAATAAAGAAGCACAAGATAATCAAAGTAAGAGCACTTATGACTATAACAATAAGGAAAGAAGGTAAACAGAACAAAAGGAAACTATTGACTCTAGGTAAAAGAGAACTCAGATCCAGAGATATTATCTAATGACAGAAATAAAGTAAAACATAGCTAACACAGAGAAAAATGATAAGGAACTAACAAAAATATCAAAACAACCCAAAAAACAATTCAACAAAAGGAGAAATATTTGAGGATTATAACAACGAAAGATGGATCTCAAAACATGAAATGGTAATAACAGACTTATGGGCAAATTTCTTTCCTTTGAGTTTAGGAATATTACCAAAACATTCCTCTCCCCAATGACACTGTCCAACTACCTCTAGGACAGTGGTTCCCAAACTATTTCTACTTCTGTTGTCAGTCTTAGGCCCTATTTACACTGAGACCAAATGAGTATGAGTATGAGGGATTGCTGAGAATTCCACGACGCAATCTTCTGTGGTTCTGTAATTTCTACACTAAACATTGTATTGTAATAACTCTTTTTGTAAAGTGCCTTGAGATGACATCTGTTGTGAAATGGCGCTATATAAATAAACTGAATTGAATTGAATTGAGTAGTCGTGTGGAAAGGATAACTTTCCACACAACTACTCATTTGGTCTCAGTGTAAATGAGTAGTCATTTGCAGCATTTGCAGCATTTGCAGCTGAAACTGCTGTAGTACCTATGCCAAACCCATTAGTGGTGCTATCACATTGCCAGAGAAACACAGAAAAGAACACTGAGCTTGTGAAGTCAAGCCAGTTGCAAACACAACAAATCTTGCTTCAGATGAGAGCTTTTGAAATTTCTCTATTCTGTGACCTGGTTTCTAAAATGATCGATTACGGTGTCCGGAAAAACCGCCTCCCTATGGATGAGACACCTATTCGATTAAATACTTTTGCTGCTACACCTGTTTTCGTCTTCATGTTGACAGGGCCTTAGTTGTAATATGTCTATAGCACGGGGAAGCATTGAATCCTCCACAATTCTGTGTGGCTTTTTACACCGTGCCACTCAGTACTAGGGTTGTGCAAAGAAGCCAGTATTTGTATCTGTATTTGTTGAGAGAGCATTTGTATATGAGTAAAATTCAAAATAGGCATAAAAATTAAAAAATGTCACGTTACATTTCTAATTTACATTATTATCCATTTTAATAATAATGGATATGCAATATTGGTTGATGTTTTTACATAAATCCAGCAATGAACATTAGAGGGTGACACGGGAATCAATTGTCGCTCCCGTCCCGATCCCAAAAAAATACTCCCGTCACCTCCCGATCACGTGACAGCCCCACAAAAAAAATCTTGTCCCGAAAAAATCCAGAGAGAAAGACTCCCATCCCGACCCGAATCCCGTAGATTAGTAATTTGCATCCTATGGCGCTCGCTCCCCCCGCCCCCCTTTAAACCATAGCGTAGCACAGTATCAAAGATCATCTATTTAGCTTTATCTGCCGTCTTTAACCATATCCTGCATTCTCGTTGTTTGGCCACCTTACTGTACCACATCATGAATGGACTCGATTCGTCTGACTACCAAACTATTAGGATACACGCATTTTCAGTCGGATATTATATGCTTACCAGTTTATCCAGGTGGTGTAGCAACAACGTAGCAGTTTCAGTTTTGGTGCGTGCAGTATAGCAGACCCGATGGAATTGCATTTTGCAGCGGAGTTAATAACCACACACATTGGCACCGCATCGCAGCGTCATTTTTTAAAGTTAATTCCCTGATATCTGACAAGATAAATGTAAAAAAAACCACAAAAAAATATATAATATCCGGTTTCCCGTCCGATTCCGTGGATTATTTCCTGTCCCGTCCCGAGCATGTTACCAACAGTGAAATTGACTCCTGACCCGTGGGAATCCCGAAAAATGGTCACCATGTAACGGGAATGTCATTGTGAGTCGCCACTGCGGCCACAAAACCTTGGTTGGTGCACCATCTTAGAGATGGCGGTGCAAGGAGTGGAGTGTCTGCCTTGACCTTTGAGATTGAGCAGCGCAAGAATGTGAGAAGTGTAGGCGAACTGTTCTCTCCAGTGACTCATTTGCTGGGTAACACTGTAGGCTAGAATTTTGGGTTTTAGAAATGTAATATTTACAAATTTTTTTGGTAATCTCATAACGTCGTTTCCTACAAAATGCTGTGTAACCCCCACGATCTCTGCGGGTCCGTACCCCGAGTTGGAAACCACTGGTCTAGGGGATTCGAAGGCGTTCTTATGCCAGAATAAATATAAAGTGTATCCTGCAACTTGTGGGTCTGTCAAAAGAAGGGCATCCGGGTGGCATCGTATTCTCATGCTTAAATCACTGTTCACTGTATCACTCAACTGACTTCTTTAGATGTGGATCTCTCACTTGTTTGAGCCCGACCTTATGACCGTAGTTAATGGTCATAAGATGGGAGACAGTAATTCGAGTGTGCTTTGGCTGACATTTTGCTTTACAGTAACACACAGGAGTAACTGATGCATTGCTGCAGACGAGAACACTATCCATCCATCTCTTCACTCCATTTGAGGTTTGCTTGTACCCAAGAAAACAAGATAGTTTAGCTCGTCTACCCAAGTCAGTGGCTGGGCCCTGACCTAATGGGACCTGTCCATCTTTTTTGTTGAAAATCATGTTCCTATAGTTATCCTTGTTCCCTCAAACTCCCCCAGAATGTTTGAAGTTGTTTGAAACAAAGTTGCCCAAATTAAAATTAAATATCTGCATCTGCATCAACCACATGTGCTGAAGGGCCAGATGTGTGATGCAGTTGCATGCAATAGATTGCAAATGGCCTCCGGGCTGCACTTTGGACATCCCTGCCCTACAACAAAATTTCCCAGGGTAGCTAACGGGTCCAATCAATTGATAATTGAAACATTCTTCATCACTCTTTCCAATAAACTGGGACTTTCTTCCATGTCTGCTACGCTAGTCTTCCATGAGACACTGATGGTGTGTTAACCATGACACCCTAACGCCACTTCCCTTATGCTCTCTTCAGCTAATGCCACTTTATCTATCAGGTTTAACTCTGGGCACAGGAAAAAAGTTGACTTCTGTGATTCATCCCATTTTCAGTTTACTGGTAAAGTCTGCCAGATTTCTATTTAAAATCCCCTGGTATATTCAAGGAATTTAATATGCTATGTAGCTTAACTGCGTTGCCAAGGCCTGTGTATGAGAAACAGACCCACAACGTAACAGTTCCTTTGCCATACCTAACAGATCTTATGTGATGCTATTACACCTATTCATAATTTATCATACAGTGAAGTTCAGTAAAATTCTCATGTATAAATTTCCCTGCATCACATCTGATGGTTTTTATTGAGACTCTGTTGCTCCATTGTGCAACTCTTTGCGGCAATTCTCCAACAATAAGTTTTGTAGAATATTAAGCCTCTTACTGTCCTCACTGCACAGGCTGCTAAGTAGATATGGGTCCTGCTCCTTTTCTGGGCACTGCTTTCCCTCATATTTGTACCCTAGAGAAATAAAAGGTTATAAAGGACTATTTTAAAGTTCCTAAATATCAGATTACATTTTTAAACAGTAAAGAGTATGGTCGTTGTAACATCTGCTGTGGCTGAAATTATCAAGTTGTGTTTTCCAAATCTTATACTACTGTTTCAGGTGTGTCGCTTCTCTTCTTATTTAATAAAATACATTGAAAATGTAAGTATTTTTTGTCATTCCTCACATGTGGATGGTATTAAAAGAAACAGACTTGTAAATGCAATGGAAATCTCCTTCACACAAAGCTAAACCTAGACGCTTATAAACGTTAGGTTTGGGAAAGATTTCATACAGATCCACACCTGAATTTTGGGATCAGGTGTACAATTAGCCCAACTCTCACTCAAAAAGAACTCCACATCTTGGATGTAAAGTCTGGCTCACATCCTCAGAACAAGTCTGTTTTAGTCTATTGTGTGGAGGATTTAGCCCAGAACTTAGTGTAGATCCAGGAAATGTTCAGACCAGATTTATTGTGGTATCTGGAATACATCCTTCCCAAATCTACTCTACATAAAGATGTTAAAAGTAAGGCTTGGTTGATTGATGTGATTAACCATAAAAACTTTGTAAGCATATTTAGAGGAAAAAATGGGGAATTCAACCCTTTTTGCACCATTTTCACATTGTTTAGACTGAAGAATTGTTGTTATGATGTCAAAAATGAAAGAAAGTAGTTTTCTGTAATGAAACAGGTTGAACATGTTATTTTATCTTAGTTTTTTTTCTGAAATGGCTTCAATAACCTCACACTGCTTTGTTTAACCTTAAATATTTGCATAAAAGTACATTGGTGTAACTTTACAAGAGCCACATACTGAGGGTTTTTTCAACCACAGTAATTGGACAAATTTAGATCACTGAAAGAGGAGGTCAATGTGGGCCACCATGTATGTAGAGCATTTCCTTCACCCTTTAATCATTGTAGTTCGTATAAAAGAAATAAGCATGAATAACCTATTTACATTGTCACAGACGGGCTGGCTGCCATTCAGGTCAGGTTTACCAAGGAGTCCATTACAGAGAACCTGAATGCTAATCCAGTAATCTGGGACTTTCAATTTTAATCCACAGTTTGCATGATGTGATCTCATGTTTCAGCATATGGCGGCAGCTGACAGATGAAGGCGCTTGCTTTTTTTTAAATCTCATCCACAGATGACAAGGATACATTTTTCCTTTGAGCTCATAATCCAGATTGCCATTTCACAAATTCTGAATTTTCTAGATTTAAAGATATGTTTAAATTTGCAACATAAAAACGTAAAAATAATTAACAAGCATTTTAAGGTTGCGTATGTTGGATCATATCTGCAGCAAACCTAAATGGGTCAGTTTGTCACTCCTGTTCATTATCGGAATAAACACCTGTACTCAGAAACAAACGATTGAGAAAAGGTTTTTTGGCGTCTGTGCAGAAACCTGAGTCCACTGATGTTAATACTGCTGAAAGGATGGCAGTGATGCTCGAGGCTCTTCTGATCACCTGGTGAGGAGAAGATCCTGTCACAGAAATCTGTTCTGTCTGTTAGCGATTTAGCCTTGGATTTCTGTCATAAAATGTGTTTACTGAGCGGGAAAATATTCAGCTTTCAGTTAAATCAGGTCTGGATTTGACTAGTTAATGTGAGATACCTGTTAAAACACTCACCAATAAAGAAGACAATTAATATAGAGACAAGATGTTTAGGATTGCTTTTATCTCTAAATAAGTGTAGTCATTCATTTGAAACATGAGTAATATCCAAGTGGGAATTCACAGTCTATTGCTTGTTCACCAGCATTTAAGAAATTTAGATGAAAATAAAAACCATATATTATTCCATTAGGCCTGTAGTTTTTCAATTGCAAAAGAGGATAATTTTAAGATAGAGGTTTAAAAGATATGGTTCAACTTTGACTGCAGATAAAAAAAATTATTATGGACATCTAAATTATCATTTACATTAATTTATGTTAAGGTGGGTCTTTTAAACTATATGTTTTCATTACTGTATCACCCTTTTCTCTCCACTCTGTGCTTTATTTTACTAATTGTCATTGTCTTGTGTCCTTTCTGTACTGTTTTCTCGTGTACTGTAAATCCAGATTTTGATTCCACTGACAACATTTAGTTCACATTACTCAAAAATGACTTGTTAATTCTGAGAAAATCGGGCTGTTTAATGAACTTTTTAAATGGAATTGTGATTTTAAGTTCATTCACTAGTGTCTACGTAAGCAAACTAAGTTCATATTACTTAAACATCTGACATTTCTTTACATAAATGATGAATTACGAGTAAACTTTACTTTTTAATGGTCCTGATTTACTGTAATTATGTGCTTGAGCTCAAACAATATAATCAACTTTCCCTTTAGTGCCTGACAAAAATCTAGTTTTACCTTATTTTCCATGCTTTTAGTAGCATGAGAGAGCTGAAAGTGGTTTGGATTGACCTGTCCATGGGTGCATTCATTGAAATCGTGGTCTTCATACTCTAGTGTCATGATTGATTCCAAACCAACAGGAATTACAATATTTCGTCAACTGAAATAGTCTTTTTCTGAAGTTTAACACTGTTACCTGTACATTTTTCTGTTAGTTTATGTATAGTGTCTTTAGCTAACCAAAGATGGAGTAGAAGTGTGAATATTGGTTTTACTAATGGTAAGAGGACGCAGCTATTTAAACACTATCAGATAAAACATGGAAGTTACACATGAACAGCACCAGTTCCTTGTTTGCAACAGATGTGTAATTTCTTGTTCATACATTCAACTTAAAACTTGCATTCCATTCCATTAAGGTCATAAGTAGGCTACTATGAACGTAGTGCACTTCATCTGTTCAGCTGTTGCCTCATTACTTTAAAAATTAAGGAAATTACTTATTAGCTTTCTATGTTTACAGAATGCTCATACATAGATGCTCATTCTGTCACAAAATTAGATAACAGTCCAGATTGCAGCTGGAAAGGTCAAAATTCAAGTTAAAGCAAAAACTATGACAGCGTCATAGTTTTCAGCTTAAGCCAAGCAAAATTATATTATAAAGCCAACCAAGGCCATAGCAGGCGCAAAGATTCAAACTGAAGTAAGAACAGAGTGTTGCAAGTTGCAAGTTTTTGACAAAAAAAATTGTGTTCGTCTTCTAGATTCCAACAAAAAAAAGGCAGTAGCACATATTATTTCTCTGTAGCTGCCGATATTTTCAACATGAAATACATTAAAATTGAAAAGAAGAAGCTCCTTAGCATGGTTAAAATATTCTTGGGTTAAAGATTGTAATGAAACAAATTGTAGGTCATGTTTTCTGCAAAACTACTACTGTTGAGCGTAATGGAAACAGAGTTAGGAGATGCTCCCACTGGTGCTTATTAATTCTCATGTATATTAGTAGCTTTTTCCTAAGTGTCCCTCTCCCTCGTTTTGAGTTATATGTGAATATCTACTCCAAAAATATCCACGTTAAAAAAGCCTTTTTCGAAAAGATTTTGTGACAAAAAAAAAAAAAATGATTTCATGTGATAAGCCTGTGATTTCATGTGAATGAAAAATGTCCAAATGTGGCAAAAACTCTTATTCTTGAATATATAGTGTGGACACAGACAAAAAAATAAATAAATCTGATAAAGTATGATCGCAGGGAAAAACACTGTTGGCTATAAACCAAACTAATGAACTTAAATGACAAACATGAGAAAAGTAAGTTAAAACACAATTTAAAACCAACAAAATGTTTTCAGAACCCCTCGCATCATGAAATAAACAAAGTAAAACATATTTATTTGTCATGAAAATGTTTAACAGCAGACAACAACAAACAACAAACTGAAGAAGCTATTTCCAACATAAAAAAATATTTTGTAGATGTAGAAAAGAAGGGAAACACAAAAATTGAAAATATTAGTGTGTGAAATTGCTGTTCTCTATCCCCCCCCCCCCATTCCCCCAAGTGTATGCTCCAGAGTTGTATTTGCAGCCAACACTTGTAATATTGCTACAGCCAATGACCTGATGTTAAAGGACATCTTTTGTGACCCTCATATCTCTCTTCATTCAACCGTGTGGATTGCTGCTGGGAGATGTTCTTGAGATATTTCTTAAGGGATTGCATGTGACAATGTAAATATCTGCAGCATTTGCTTAGAGAAATTTCATCCACCCTCCCTGCCTAATGAGTGGCATTTCCCATAGCACAAAGTTCTCCCTCTATAAAAAATAATAAGAAGAAGAATAGATAGAATACACCTGATTTTAAATCTGTTACATGTAAAACATTAGAGGCGCAGAGAAACTTCACCAGTAAATGTAGTCGCCAACTTCAGTGTTACAAATGGAAATGTTACATTACTCAGAGGTGTTTAGGTCTGTTTATCTGAAGCCAGGCTGGTTATAACAGCCGCTAGTAATTACAGCCTTCAAAATTCCTACTTTGTACAATTAATATGGAGAAGTCTCTCACTGAAGGAGTTGTTCGGTGTTGCTGCTGTGCCATGCATGAAACACTCCTGCTTTAAATGTATGTTGAGGTTTTAAAAGCACAGAAAACTCTCAATCATACCAATTCTGTGCTTCATTTCATGAATGTGTCCACTTTGATGAGAAACCTAAATCAAATTTAAGGCATGGTGCTGAAGCCACCCTTGTTCCGTGTACCTGCGGCTTTTTCTGCTGGGAGGTTTTGGGCCAGACCTATCCATTTAAATTGTGGCTTAACGTTCAAGCTTGTTTTATTTTGGGGGGGTTTCACACCACATTACATCATCCCACAAGGTTTTTAGACATTTTAGCCTAAAACGTTTAAAAAAAACACTGAAATAGCAGGTCTTTTGTTTTTCCTTTGTATCATTTATCAAGAAACATCTATTTTTTTCTAACAAGTTTGTAGTTTTATTTTATTTTTTTTATTGACTGAATTGACTGTGCCCTATATGAGATGGTAGGATCTCCTTCTTGTATCCTTCTGCTAAATGATACCCTTGTACATTTGGATTGGTCATTTATAAACTTTCTGCAAACTATGACTTTTGCTAAAGTATTCAATTGAAGAAATATCACAAAAAATACTGCTTGAACAACCAAAAAATACATCATTTTAGAAATCAAATTCTCAATAATTGATGTTAGTTGTAAACCAAAGATGAATGAAAGGCGAAAGTGAAGTACAAGCACAAGAAGTACATTTTACCCTCACACAGATTTGTTTGATATCTTGTTGAAAAATACTGGATAATTTTCACATTAAAGGCAGAAAAAACCCTGAAATGATTTATATTTGCATATATTTGACTTTATATCTGCTTTAAGTGAAAATCCGTATGTTGAAACACTGTGACATTACATGCTAATATCCTCTAAATAGTTGAAACAGATTTATCTGTCGTCGGTGCAACTGATCCTGAACTGCAGCTGTAGAAGACCGTTTGAGGGGAACAGACACTAAAACTGTTTTTATTTGCGTACTGTTCAGACTCTGACTGAGCCTGAAGACATCTGCATGTTGGAGATCAGCCGGCAGCCAACCAGCCATCTGCCTGCTAGTGTAAGAATCCCTAAATTGTTCATTACTGTAGATATTAAATCAGCAACTATCAAAATAAATGAATCATCAAGAAATTCAGTCAGCAAATTTTGTCTGCTGTTTTTGTCCTGACACTCATGTAACAGTGTTTAGACATAGTTTAACTTTTATTTGTTTCATATTTCATTATTTAATTTATTATTTTACCTCTCAGGATTCCATGCCAAATGACTTCATCTAAGCTCTGATTTATAATGTGGTAAAAAATTGGTGTATTTGACAAAAGAATTGACTTCAATGAAATGATGATTACTTGACAATAAACAACTTAAATTTCTCTCTTAATATTTAGACGACATTGGAGGTATTGAGTCCTTTAAATAGACACTTTTGTGCTCGCTCTAGCTAATGCAAGAAAATGTTTCGGCTTAGGATAACTTATGAAAGAAAGCCCAAGATATTGAAACATTTGTAAGCATTGGTGTTGCAACAGTATACAGTTGGTTCCCGAGAACAAGAAAGCATATAAAAAAAAGCTGATATGAAGTGGCAGCTATTTTTTCTTTTCATTTTCTCTCTCTCTTTCTATCCATTCTGAACAATGTCTTCTCTCATCCATTTAATACAATTTTAGCTGTATTTTTATTAAAACTAATAATCATTATTTTTGCTCACCAGCTCCCACTTGTCACCGTCTACTCATGTCGCTCAAGATTTTTTAATCATACACACCAAAAATTAATAATGTAAGAGAGAAGTGGTGGAGAATTTTTGAGTGCATTAATAGCCTACAGATCCAACACTTAGAAAATGCATGTGTTACTAATAATGTTTTATTATCAGTTTTAAGAGAATTACTGTGATGTTCACATTTCTATAAAAATATGTATTAAAATGCAGTGCATTTGAAATGTATCAATCCCTTTGGCTGCTTTACCCATTTATTGCTTTTAAAATTCAATTTTTGATTTAAAAAAAATTACCCCTCCAAACAAAATAAATAAAATTATATATATATAAAGTACTTTTTCATGTAATTTCTCTCATTGGGGGATTACCAACAACAAAATATCTATAAAGGTCTTTTTTAATCACATTATTTACTTTTATTAATCAATTTTTTTATTTCTCATTTTGTAGAAATTTAGTTTCCACTTTGACATTAATGGTTTGGGGTTCTGCTTTGTTATTCTTTTGCCAAAACAGTTAAATGTAGTTTTTTATTTTGCAGAAAAGCATGAAAAATCAAAGGGGTGAGCACCTTCTATAGAGGCACTGTGTTTCCAAACTTTTTTGTGTGTGTGTGTCTTTTGAGGGCTGTTAAAATTCAAGGTGACAGTAAAATTATGCAGCGATTTCAGCTACTTTGCATTTTTTTCCTTCACCCATCTCTTCCTCACATATAAAATGTTACGTTTGCTTCACACTGTAAAATCTTCCTTCTATCTTGTCTCACAGTTGGATAGTGTGATGAGGGAACCTGAACCGAAGACGGTATCCAAGAACACGTCATCCATCATCGTCACCTCCATATCCAGCCCGTCCATACTGCACAGTCCTCCTGCTTTCCATGGGAGCCTCAAAGTGGCCAAAACAGTCACTCCGGTTAGTAAGGAGCTGCTCGACATCGCCAGGCTGGAAACAACTGTGTTACCGTGAACACTTTACAGTAGTTCTGTGTTTCCCCCCTGGGGACTAACCTGTACCAGCATGCTGTTTGATAACTATGGTAACTCTGGTAATGTTTGCATGCAATGAAACTGTATGTGAGCCTGAATGAACAGGGACGTTAGGTGATGTGTGTTTGCGCTATAGGCATGGGCCGGTTTCCAGTTCTAATAAATAATTGCCACGGTTTTTAAAAGTCACAAAATTTGTCATCTTGCTGTTTAACCTCTTTTAAAGAGACACCAAATACTGTGCAGGGTTTTCGAGGATGTTTGAGTAGCTCCTTGCCCTCGCACGGCTGTTGCTACAACCTCTCAGTGTCATATGATAAAATAGAGAATCAACCTAAAGTTTTAGCCTCAACCTCCTAGTTTCACAGTCAACTTTTTTACTTTTTTTTTATTTTTTAAGATGAAAAACCATGATCTGCACATGTACTGGTAACAACCTGCTATCAGCAGACTCCCTGCCGATGCAGAACGCTTTGAAAAGGCTGTCTATATATGTGTCCAAATTTGTTTGTAAAAAAAACTGAAAAATAAATGTAAGTCTAAAAAAATTGATTTTTAGCAAAGTGAAAGTAAACTCACTCTTTTACAAATAATCTTATCCCTAGTTAATTAATTTTACTAACTTGATTCACTAAGTGAAACACAGTAAGTGAAATATGCACAGACTGAGGTTTTAAGCCTTTATCAGGATTTTCTACTCAATTAAAGTGAAAGTGTGTAGTACACACCTACATCATTGCAAGGAAGCAGTATGTTTTTGTTTGAGTGACAATGGATGGTCATACAGGACAAAAATTACAATTGCACAACTTTCTACTATGATTAGGCAGATAGCTCAACCTCCAGAGAAATATATGCAGCAAAATGAGAAGCACATCAGACTCTTTTTCATCACAGTGAAGAGGTAAATGGGTAAAACAACATTTTTGAAAGGCAAACATTTTCAGCATTTTGTAAGTTAGTGATATTATTTAGATATTTTGTAAATGAATAAACTCAAATGTTCAACTGATTGAACTCAATGGAAAAAATGACAAATTTCAGTGTAGTTTGACCGTCATTGGTGCTAGTTTGAAACAAACAAAACAAAAAAACAGGACGGTGAAAGTTGTTACCTGTGGAGCAGAAAGCATGCGACTTCACCGTGTTTCCTCAGATTTTGCTTCTCCTTCTGTTATTTCCATTAAAAGAATGCGATGCCGATGTTTACTCTAGTTTTCTGCTGGTCGTGATTGTCTCTGTTGGCTTCTGCCTCTGAAGCAGAGGTGTGGGCTGGTTCCATGTTGCACAAAGGCTCGGACACAACAGATGATTGTGAACCTCCCGCCAAGCGGGGACAGCGACCTGGGTTGGGTTGGTCGGTCAGGGTTGTAGAACGTTTTTTGTTTTGCTTTTTTCCAAGGCTTTTCATAGAGCTCTTCATTTAAGCTTCTAATGAAGACGAGGGGATAGGCAAGGCAATTTTATTTGTATAGCACACGTTCAACACAAGGCAATTCAAGGTGCTTTACATGATTAAAATTGGAACACAGCATAAATCAATTTGATGATTAAAATACAAGAAAGGGATAGGGAAAGGGATGTAACCACGTATTCAAAAATCAGTAAAGACATTTTGTCCGCATCGACTCACGTAGAAGGAAACACAGCGTGTGCCCCCATACACTAGGACTCGTGCCCATGTATTTTAGACCCGCTTTTATGATTATATGTTATGAAGCAGCCAATACTTTTCAATGATTGGACATCATTTTATTCATTTTTAACAATATTTTGATGGAGATTTCCAGAGATCAATGATAAAAGCTACAAACTGTCTCTTTAATGAAAGATAATTAAGACAGAAAATATAAAGAAATATGGGATAAATGAAAACCTTTGCATTATCTGCTTAAATGTTGTTCTTATCTGATCATATATTCAGGTTTATTGAATATGCCGATTTCGTTATGCGTTTTAACAGCAGTATAAAAGTCCTTTCATTCCTGTATTTAAGTCAAAACAATTAATTTCTTATAAATCTGTATTTTTTTCTTTCATTCCCAGCATAAAATTGTGTTTATGTGCTCATTATCATACCAGAATTAGAAACCAGCCCATGCCTGGTTGGTAGGAGGATGATGTTCATATCATTGTCATTAAAAGATCATTTACCTCAATGCGGGAAGGAACATTGTAGCCTTAAAATCACTGTCAAGGATTGTGAAAAAAAATATTATTTGAAAAACAAAAACAACTGAGTTATTTAACAAATGATGTATTTTACTAGTTTCATTTTCAGATTCTTTTTCCCACGTATATGACCTGAGCGTTATTTAAACTTTGTTCTGGTTATTTATTATAAAAAAACTAGAATAACATGGAAAAAGAGAATATTAGCACTATGAAAAGATTACAGCTTTAAATTAATGAAGAAGGTACCAAAAGTAAAGCTAAAACATAAAATTCCATTTGTGTTATAAAAAGTAATAAATAGAGGCAAAAGCTAGATTAAAAAGTACTATCAGTATTAATATAAAATTAAAAATGCAATATAAATTAGCAAAAAATGAATCTTAAATGTGCCACACAGATTATTCAAAGTAAATCCAACAATATTAAAAGACATAAAATTAAATAAGAAAAAATTACTCAAATTTAAGTGAAACCCATTTTTTACAAGTACACTTGTTAAACTGAATAAGTTTAGTTTTCTTAAACCTGCTGTCGGTTCACACTGAGCAAGGTTCTGCTGGAGGTCTCTTCCTGTTAAAAGATTTCCTTTCCGCCGTTGCCACATACATGCTCAGTAAGAAATGCAGCAAAGTCAGTCACTTCAATGTAGTCAGCTGAACTTACTTACAATTTTTTCCCCCATTGGAACAATGAACAAGGTGATCCTGTTTATTTCTTAAACAGGATCAAATTCTATGTAATAAACTTTAAATCTTTCTCCAGGATTGGATTGAACTGTTTTTTTATGCCTTAAAAAAACATAATTTAATTGAATTTAGGATATAACAGCAATGTAGACAGTTTTGGATTATTCTGTCAAATGTAGAACCCTCACATAATGACGTACTCCATGTTTGGGAATTATATACAGTACCCAGTCATGCTGTTTGGTGGCACTGGCTTATATTGACATAATGTTTAAGGCATGAGGATATATTTGGAAACCTAAAAATTTGAAAGTATTCTTTGTTTATACCTCAATAGCTTATGGTAGCAAAATTATATCTAATGCTATTTGCTTGTTGATTAAGGTCTTATTGATATATAAGGTATAAAAAAAGATATTGTGAGATAAAATATTGATTTTGTTCCTAATCCAATTCCAATTTTTTTTTTGCACTTTGTTGTTGCGCCTAGACTCCAGAAAGTAAAAATCTGTTGCCAGGCCACAGTGAATAAAATGTAAAAGTACAAACTAAATATAAACTATTGCTCCCGTTATGGTCATTCATTTCAAAGGACATCGAACGGCCAGGTCAGGCTTGTGAGCACACTGAAAATGACTCTGTACTGTATATTTGCCTTCTCTGTGATACCAAACTTGTTTTATTACCTAAATGTTAAAAATGATTTTTTTTTTTTTTTTTTACATTTGAGTTTTTAAATGAATTTCTATCTTTTCATACAGTAATTAAATTTGGACTCTGTATTTTAAAACTCTTTATCTCCACTAATGTACATTGCAAATTATTATGACTGCTACGTCAGTGACTATGATTGTACTGTGACAATTTTTTTCGACACCTCAAAATAAAATCAGACGCAATGTTGACACTGTGGTGAAACAATTATCAAAATTTTATTCCACTTGTTGCTTTTGTAGCATTTTTATCAGTAAATCTGTATAAATTAAATATATTATGAACATTATTGGCAAATTGTTGCCAAATTCACTATGACTATTTTAGATGTATTGGATTTAAATTCTGGTTTAATGCAGTGACAGGTTCTGTGATTTTGTTGTCTTTGTACAAAATGTTTGTGTTGTTTCTATTTATTTTTATATAAAAATATGCCAAACTCAAGTGCTGTTGGATTTTTTTGTGGTAATTGCATTTTATTTATCTTTGAGAGTTATTCATAATGTATACAGTATATTTTCAAAAAAAAAAACAGCAGTGGTTTTTGATATGAGCCATATGGGCAGATGCCCAGGGCGACATTGGAAAGCGAGAGCGCATAAACACAAGCAGGAAGTAGTCAGAGGGAGTGAATAAGGCAGGCAGAGTTTACATAGATCGCTGAGAGATCAGAGACGTGAAAAAAAAGTGAGTCAGGGTAGTATTGATTACAAAGTAAAAAGTGGGTTTGAGGCGTGGTCCTGCTCCTGAACCTAAGTTAGCCTTCAAAAAGGTTAGATATAGAATATTCAAATATAATTTTTAAGTATATGTTTTACTTTCATTCTGCGCCCCTTCAAAAGCCGCAGGAATGTATTTTTTTTATTATTTAGCTTTTTATGAAAATGTTCCATATTCAACCGTTTACTCTATTTTAGCTGATCGGTGAACATGTGCTCTGTTGGTTTTATGCTTGCACAGTCATTGGGTCGTTGGAGCCCCCAGCTTGAGCTGGATGTGCATTGTTCTGAGAAATGTCAATAGTTGTAGACATTGGTTTTAGAAAACTGTGGACCATCTGGACTTGACGTGTCTAATGGCCCTCATCTAGTTCAGTGCCAGACCCAGACTTGGTACCAGTTCGTAACAATGAACAACCAAAAACATGTTATGTTATCACTCTAAGGTGTGAGTGTGTGCGTGCATGGTTGTTTTTCCTGTCTGTCTCTGTGTGGCCCTGTGATGGACTGGCGACCTGTCCAGGGTGTACCCTGCCTCTCGCCCATTGACAGCTGGAGATGGGCACCAGCACCCCAATCCCCCCCCACCCCACCCCCCCCCACCCCCCCACCCCGCCTCGCGACCCCTTAAAAAAAAGGCACATTCAGGCATTTACTAAAATTCAAAACTTTTATTTTCTTTGGCTACCTTGAAAACTTTTAGCTATTGTTTGTTTTAAATTTTGGGCTTTATATTTTATTTCAGCCCACCATTTCTAAAGGAGGTTTTGTACCATGAAATCTTACAAGGTGCATGTTGCAGTCTCTTCTTTGTCCAAAGGTATAAAAGAAAATCTACAAACTGCAGGTTTCTGGGAAAAGGTCCTTCCTTGTTAAAAAGAGAGAGGATAAGAAGTGCATAGATACAATGCATAGATGGATCCATACAGTGCAGTAGTTCTCTGAACATTGGAATGACAGTTTATGAGAAATTATTGCTCTTTTTTCTTGCTGAGAATTTTATGAAAAGTTCAAAATGAAATGCACAAAAAAAATGTAATTTGTGACATCTCACCTGTGCACAGCCTTTGATTTTAAACGTGTGGGAACAGGTGACTGATTTCCAGAGACATTTGGATGTGACATTTAGAAAAGGGTAGCTTGCAACCTACCCATAAAATAATCTCTGCAGTTTTTTTTTCTTCATTTAACCTTAACAGCTGTGGTTGACTGCTAATTAAATGGCTCCATATGACACACACACACACCCACAGAGCTTTGGAGAGAAGGCGGTCACAGCAGCCTGGAGGGTGTGTTTCAAGGGAGTCGGCCCCGGGTGTTTTGTTGTTTCCTCTCTTAAGCAGAATTAATCACTGGACTACAGAAAACATAGATGCACAAAAAAGAAAACTGATTACAGATAATAAGGTGCTGGCAGCATGGAGCGATAACGCCAAGAGAGAGGGAGAGAAAGAATGTGTTGCAGTAAGAGGGGTCTATATTAACGACGTGAATCGGGCAGTGAAGCATTCTGGGGCTTCGTGTTACAGACCTTATACGGGGCCAAGGCCCCCAGTGTCTCTGTTGCTCTCTGCTATTCTTAGCCTGTGTGTCCCTCAACCTCACCAACCCTGCTAACGAGAAGTTAATATCCATCCAAACTTTGAGGTAAAAAGTAATTTTCAAAGCTCTAAATCCTCACAGACTTGGCATTTCTCGACAGTTTCTGGCTACAGGGTCAGACTCTGTTTATCTTCTGTGGCTCTACTTTGCTCTCTTTCTGTATGTGTGTGTGTGCCTCTGTGTGTGTGTCCATTTTGTGTGTCTCAGAGGTTCCACAGCACCAGACCCACCCACCTACCCATCACCCCCTGCCCCCCCGTGGCGTTTGTCCTGGGAGCTGGACTCAGACGAAGAGCGACGGCTGTGAAGCCAGTAACCAACGGTGGAGGAACCAGCACCAACCAGGGCACTGAAGATTGGGACGAAAAGGATAACCAGCAGCAAGGCATTAAGGGGGAGAAAGTGCACTGACAGAAGGAGTTGTTAGCAGGAGGAGTGCTGACATTAAACAGAAGATGAGTACGTACACAGTGACTCTGAACGGCCCGGCTCCATATGGCTTCAGACTACAGGGAGGAAAGGACTTCAACATGCCCCTCACCATCTCCAGGGTAAGAGGAGGCTTAGCTTTGCAGAAAAAATAAGTTGGAAATTAAAAGAAAGCAACAAGTAAGGTGTTGTTAACTCAAAAGTGAAGCAAAGCATCTTCAACTTAGATGCACATAAGAATATCTTTTTGGCCTTGATATGTGTTTGGTCAGGTCTATAATCTCCTATATTGTCCAATATTTACCCTGGACCAAAGATGTTTTCAGAAAATCAAAGTTTGCCCTCATTTAATCCTTCACAGCTTCCATTTATGCTTGTTCAAACTCAAAGTAGGTGTGATCTGCGTAATAAGAAGGAGCTGGATATCAGAGATTATGTAATGTTACCATATGGGATGCCGACAGAGAGGCTGGGGTGTGATCCCAGGAGAGATTTCCAGAATAGAGCATCCCCACAAGTCAGGAATAGTTTTGGTGAGATGTTCACTTTTTCTACGAATCGATAAGATTTAATCACAATCAATCATTGCAATATTGATCAAAACTGTAAGCCCACATTTTGATATAAAAGGTCCAACCAATTGGCATATGAATGCTTGGTTCGGGAAATCTTATAATAAAACTATTGTATCCAAGATCTTAATCGCAAATGTTAAACTGCATGGATTTGTAATGCACTTCTGCTAGTGATGCCAAATATTCATACACATTATTGTACATTTAATTAAAAAAAACTAACTTAATGAAGTAATTAACTATAATAATATGAATGTATTTTCTTATGCTGATAAACCTTTAAATATTCCCATATTTTATCTTAACTCATCAATATGCCAAAAAATAGTATATTGTTCAATTAGTTTGGTATTGGTGTTTTATTTTAGAATGGGAAATGATTGAATGCAGTCAAGACTACTCTTTTATAAGGCACCGGTTGCAACTAATAAAGTTACATGGCATTAGCCAGGCACAGATGCATTTCATTCGAACATTTCAAATAATGTTTACACTGAGCACAAGCCAGGAAAACTGAATGGAGAAGTAAAAACAAAACATTATTTGGTTCAAAACTAACATATTTTTGGTTCTCTTTTAAATTTCCATGCTGTTGACCCATAAGTGCCCTTAACAGAAAAAATAAATGCCAAAGTACTGTAACCCTAAATCAGGATTAAATTATAATTTAAGGCAGTAAATCCCAGTTGAGCAGGACTTTGGTCACTGTTTGGCATCTCTGCTGCTGTATTAACAGCATTGGCTTTAAATAGCATGAGAGGAGAGATGGATGGAGGGGCGGGAAAGAAGTAAGGAGTGCCCAGAGGTTAATGACAGCTTGTGTTACCTTTAGTAAGCTTAATTCCTTGGTGCTCGTCAGTTTCATTTTCAGCCACTGGAGTTGTGCCTGTGGATGAACAGATGGGTGAAGGAATCGAGAGAATTGAGGTGGGATGCTCACCTGTGGGACTGGAGATTTTCCTCTCCCCTACCTTCTTCAGCCACATTCACAGCTGCTGACATGTGTTTGTTTATCCTCTGATCTCGGTCTTTGAGGGTTTTTCATCACTGGGCATATGACATTCAGTCATCAGATCGGTGCTCTTTCCCCCTCCCTGCCTGGTTGCAATGGACTCCGGCAGGTTAACATGACATGACGTGACTGTTCAGTGTGGTATTACAGTTTAGACGTAACTCTCCTGCTGTTGGATTTCCGTCTGCTTTTGCGAAGAGCTAAGAAAAGAAAGATATACGAAGACAGAAGATTCCCTACATGCTGTTAGCTAGGGTCCAGAAAACAGTGGCTAGGCCGCTGATTTTAAGATTTTAAGTTTAAGTGTCTTTCTTTCTAAATAGTTGTGTTATCTCAACTTTTCTCACTAGTCATCTGAGCCAGTTTACAAGATTCCTCCAAGCTCCAAACACATTAAATCAATACTACTGTCTTTGAATAGCTCCTGAATTTAGTTATTAACATATATGACTGATAAAAAAATTTATCAGGACCAAATCTATTTTGACTTTTAAAAAAGCGGCAAACATTTAATCTTATGACACTTTAATTCCAGTCACGTGTACAATATATTTTATCATCTACCCTGCTTTGTAGTGTGAAATACCTGAAAGCTCTGATTCATGTAAAATAATGTTTGAAAAAAGAAATCAAACATGTATTTAATACTTCAGAGGAGCTTTTTTCTTATCTATCACCTTGTGCTATCACCTTGATTTTTCCACCAGAGACCATTTCCTGTTCATCCACTATCCACACACAGAGATATAATCGCTGAAACGCAAACAGTGAAGGATGAAGGAGGGTTGCACAAAGTACATCAAAGAAAAAGAGGCTTGAGTGCATGATTAAGGAGATGTGACAGTCATTAAACTGAGCAGAAAATCTGCTTGTTTTCAGGTGACTTTGGTTAAAAAAAAAAATTGTATTTTAAAAAATTCACTAAGGATATCTTACATGAATGTCAGTAGCAGGTGTTTGTGTGTCTGGCAATGAAAGTGGGCTCAGCAGAGTCAATCACTATGAAGCCATAGGCATCAACAGCATTTCTTATTTTTAACTCTTTAACGAGTTGACTGTAAGTCTAGACCAACACTGTATGTCTCTGAGTTCACTTAAACTATCTGCCCAAGCTATACATTATAATTAATCAAATTGATGTCACATACAGTTTATGCTAGATATTTACATGCATTATAGAAAAAGACATCCAGCCATTTTATTGCCCCTATCTGATATCACATCAGTATTTGATATACACTAGACAAAAATATAAACTCAGCACCTTTGTTTCTGCTCCCACCCTGGAATGTGCAGTTTTTTTGCTTTATTGGGGGTCCGGGGACTCAGAACTGGTCCGTATCTGGTGCAGTGCAACACATCTTCTTCGCACAGAGTTTATCAGATTGTCAATTGTGGCCTGTGGAATGTTAGTCCACTCCTCTTCAATGGCTGTGCGAAGTTGTTGGATATTAGTGGGAACTGGTACACGCTGTCGTATACGCCCGTGAAGCACATCCCAAACATGCTCAATGGGTGACATGTCCGGTGAGTATGCTGGTCATGCAAGAACTGGGACATTTTCAGCTTCCAAGAATTGTGTACAGATCCTTGCAACATGGGAATCGTGCATTATCTTGCTGAAACATGAGGTGATGTTCATGGATGTATGGCACAACAATGCGACTCAGGATCTCATTACAGTATCTCTGTGCATTCAAAATGCCATCAATGAAATGCACCTGTGTTCTTCGTCCATAACAGATGCCTGCCCATACCATAACCCCACCACCACCATGGGCCACTCGATCCACAACATTGACATCAGCAAAGCGCTCACCCACACGACGCCATACACGCTGTCTGCCATCTGCCCTGAACAATGTAAACCGAGATTCATCCGTGAAGAGAACACCTCTCCAACGTGCCAGACGCCATCGAATGTGAGCATTTGCCCACTCAAGTCTGTTACGGCGACGAGCTGGAGTCAGGTCAAGAACCCGATGAGGATGACGAGTATGCAGTTGAGCTTCCCTGAGACGGTTTCTGACAGTTTGTGCAGAAATTCTTTGGTTATGCAAACCAATTGTTTCAGCAGCTGTCTGAGTGGCTGGTCTCAGACGATCTTGTAGGTGAACCTGCTGGATGTGGAGGTCCTGGGCTGGTGTTGTTACACGTGGTCTGCGGTTGTGAGGCCGGTTGGATGTACTGCCATATTCTCTGAAACGCCTTTGGAGACGGCTTATGGTGGAGAAATGAACATTCAATGCACAAGCAAATCTGAAATCAGATCTGGTTGACATTCCTGCTGTCAGCATGCCAATTGCACGCTCCCTCAATGTTTGTGGCATCTGTGGCATTTTGCTGTGAGACAAAACTGCACATTCCATGGTGGCCATTTATTGTAGGCAGGCACAAGGCAATTCAAGGTTTATTGCAGGCACCTGTGCACTAATCATGATGTCAGATCAGCATCTTGATGTGGCACACCTGTGAGGGGGGATGGATTATCTCAGCTAAGCAGAAGTGCTGACTATCAGACATTTAGATTGATTTGTGAAGAAATTTGAGAGAAATGGTAATATCGTGTATCTGGAATGAATTTTAGATCTTTAAGTCCATCTCATGAAAAATGGGAGCAGAAACAAAGGTGTTGCGTTTATATTTTTTGTTGAGTGTAAGTACCTTTTATATTGTATGATTTGGGTCAAACATTTTTGCAACATTCTCCCAATAATTTGCTGGAATTCTTGCCAATCCATCCTGACAGATCTAGTGTAACTGAATGAAGATTTTAGCCTGCCATGCTGAACCCATTTTTAGCTCTGCCCACAGTCTAAGGGGCTAAGTTCAGGGCTGTGTGATGGTATTTCCAAAACACTGACTTTGCTGTCCAAAAGCCTTTTACAGCTATTTTGTTGGTACGCTTACAGTTGGGTTCCACTAGAAGACTAATTTGTCGTCAAGCTTTAGCTTACTCGGAGATATTTTAAAATGTCCAAATAATGTTTGTTAGTTTTATGTCATTTATTATGTCCCTCAAGCAGCAAAAAATACTAGGCTGCAACCCTCATAGTTTACAATTGGAATGGAGTTCTTAGGGTTACAGTCTCCTTCCTTTTTCCTCCAAATGTAATGATGGTTATTATGGCCAAACACAAATTTTTGTTTCATCAGACTACAGGAGATTTTTATTTTAAATTTTAAGATCTTTGTGTGTTTTAAGTTACACCTTCCTAAAGCCCTCTTACCATCTTTGGCTACGATCTTCTTATGGTCTTTTCCTTTTGATCTGTGTGTGCATTGGACATTTTGAACCAAATTTCATTCTGGTCCACAATACCTTTTTTGAATGCTTGTTTATTTTTCCATATAATTATTTTTAAAAGATACTTGACACCTTCAGGCATTTGAATATTATACCTAAAGATGGGATCCATAGTTCTCTTCCTGACACAGTCCTGATAAAAAGTTTAAGACCACTTGAAAAATGGCAAAATCAATCCCATTTTGCAAGGTTGGATCTAAACTATGCTCCAAGGGATGCTTGATGTAAGCCCCTCCATGAGGTGAGAGAGAACAATTCTCCAAGTGGTGAAGACCGCCGCACAAATGTCCATTGTTGTAAACTTCCTCTGCTATGCAATCCCAAAGGTTCTCAATTGGATTTAGATCAGCGACATATGCAGGATTGTACAAAGGATGGATGTTATTCTCCTGGAAGCAGTCCCATATCCTGCAGGGCAGTGTGTACTGTAGCATTTTTCTATTGAAAAACCCAGCCTTTACCACAGAGGAGGACCCTCAGTCATGACACCTGGACAAACGCAGCAGCCATTTAATATCCCTGTACCTTCTGAAGCTTCATTGTCTCACTGAAGGAAAAAGCTCTGCAGATCTTTATGGTGCCCCATCCAGTCAGGTGAGATCTGCTTGTCATGCCAGTAACATTGGAAACCATTGGGGCCATCTATGTTACATTTTTTCTCATCAGAGAATGAAACTTTCCTCCACCTTTCAATGTCCCATGTTTGATGCTCTTTTGCAAAGTCCAAACGGTTAGTTCTGTGGCACTTAAAGAGAAGAGGCCTTTGTAGACGTTTTTTTTTGTTAGTCTCAGATGCCGTTTGGTGGTTATGGGGCTGCAGTTGGAACAAGTAAAAGTCGAGGATTGTCCAGTCAGTGTGTTTACATGCAGCAGGACAAAATCAATATATTACCTTAGTCCGACTAAAATCAGACTTTTAAAATGCAATTATACACCTTATTCAGACTTAAACCGAACCGAACTGGAGTTTCACAAATCGGACAAAGGAACCCAGATAATGTTATTGGAAATTGCATTTCTCTGCAACCAACCCCCTTACTCATGCACCCCTCGGGACGTGACGAGACGCGGAAATTTGATTCAACAACAACACAGTAGTAGCATAAAAAGAATGTGGCGGCTGATACAAACTTAAGCGGCTGATCGGTTCATTTTTGGACTGATGAAGAGACGATGCATTTTGATTGTGCATATCCTTCTTTGACTCTGTCTGTTTCACTACTGCCAGCCTCAGTTTACTGCCTGAGTTAAGCTCGAAACTAACCGCTATAAGGCTAACACTTATGCTGCGTTCAGACCACAGGCCTTGTCAGCGTCAAGCAAAGCTCACAAAGCATCTATTTTGACACTTCTATGTTGAAGCTTGCAAAGCCTGCCAATACTGAACAAAAGTTCAGCTATCTGAACTTCTGCGTTGTTGGATTTTGGCGCTTTGAAGCTTGAAACGCAGGAAAAAGCTTGAAAAGTTGACGGAGACAAAGCTCACAAAGCCCTGCAGAAACTGTGACGCTCCTCCAACAGCCTCGACCGTAGACTTAACATGTAATCTTGACGTTGCTGACACTGACAAAGTACGTGGTCTGAATGCACCATTAGGGGTGCATGTTGCCACTATCCTTGCGGAGTCAAATGTACTTTATTTTATAATTCAATTTTCTGAGTGAGTCGTGTAAATTGGGACTTAATTCTCAACAGGGGGCAAGCAGTCTGATTAGTCTGATTACCAAAGTGGCTCCCTTTCTATCAAATTATGTAAATTAACATGTAGTATCCTTACAAAGCCATCTAATCACCTTCTGAGAATTCCCAAATTGTTTAAAGTTATGGCGATCACAGTACATGTAAATTTGTAAATCTTAAGAAAATCAAAAAAAGGTATAATAACTTTCTTCCATTTTTCTGGCTTTTACCAAAAAGAAATTCATTTGGTGAGTCTAGCTCACCAAATGCATTTCCAATCAAAACATTTTTTTTTCAGTAAATTCAAGTCTAAAGAAAGTTATAAATGCATTAATGTTTATTAAATAAAAAAAATACTTATGCACCAGTTGATACACATATTTTAAAAAAAGCTTTCCCATAAAAAAAAATTATTTTATTATTCAGTTCAATTTAAAACAGTTTTTCTTACCATTTACTTCTTACCATACAAAGATTGTAAAAAAGGTACAGGAATAACTATAAAAAGGAGTGTGTTAAATATATCCATATAATTTATACCAGACCAATCCTATGCCTGAAAATGTAATATGCTCTTCTAAATCCTCCCTTTCTCAGATAACTCCGGGCAGCAAGGCAGCAGGCGGCAGCCTCACCCAGGGTGACATCATCTCTGCCATTGATGGAGTCAGCACCGACGGTATGAGCCACCTGGACGCCCAGAACAAGATCAAGTCAGCAATCAACAAACTTACGCTCACCATGCAAAAGTAAGCCAGAACAACACCTGCAAAACCTAAACCAGCTACTCAAAGAAACTAATGCAGACAAACGTTTCTAATGTTCAAAAAACGTATATGGTGATAAATAAGTTTGTAAATGAATTGGACCCCTGACCCTGAGTCAGTTTTGGTCTCTATTCAAAAAAAATTGTTTTAATACAATTTAAAATCTAATTTGGTACTGCTTCGATATTTTTAGGTGTTGTACTGATGAAAAAAAAATGTAAAAAAGGAAATCTTTCCAAATTGAATTGTGTATTTGTCCTTTTTAAAAAGTTACTTAAAAACATAGCATAGTTTTTTTTCATGAAGAAATTATTTGTCATGATTGACTTGCTACTCCAGGCTGGTGTCTGGTGACGTAACTCAGGCACAAAGTAATAAGTGGGACAACTTGAACAGTCAGTGGCTGTCAAATATTTTTTTGCCCCACTGTATGTCTAACATCTTTGAGGTTGTTGAGGTAAACTATAATCTACATTTTGATTTAAAAAGTAGAAGCAAAAAATACTTTCAATCAGTGTAAAGCCAAACTAAAAGTTCTGATTCAATGTGAATTCATGATTAAAATTAAAACACAGCATAAATCAATTTGATGATCAAAATACAAGAAATCAATTACAATAAGACAATAGTCAAGACAATACAACAATGTAAGGCAGTACAAGCAGGTAAAAACACAGATTGTATTAGCGAACTGATCTCGCTGTAAAGCTCACAGTTCTTCCTTCCACTAACTGATCTTGCTGAAAAAGCTCAAAGTTTTTATTCCATAACTGATCTCGCTGAAGAGTAAAGCCCAATAAAGCTTAACTACCACCTAAAACTAACTATTATGACAAAGAGCTGATATGAGCTACCTGTATTAGACTACAGCTTTAATATATTTTATTTTGCCTGGATGCTTTGTTCTAAGCAGTTTCTGATGGATACAGACACATATCTGTTGAAGCAACCATGGAACAGTGGAAACCACTCAATTTCAATAATATTTATTTGGCTAACCGATTTTTTGCGGCACAGACAAAAAAGATGTTTGCCTTACTTATCTTTTTCAGAAGACCTTAATGATCTGGATGGTTTATATGATTGAAAAAAAATGATACATGTGGGACTAGGTCCTAACAGATTACTGCCATTAGATTAGATAGCTTTAAAAGCAATTAAAAACCACTTTACAATTACTTTAAAAATGATGGAAACCTATGGATATGATTTCTTTCTGCAGCTCAATCCTCCACAAGTCAGAAAATAAACTAGGTAATCAGTCAAGTTAATACATTTTAAATAAAAATGTTGTTGCATATCTTTAGGTCCAGACGTCCTGTTCCAATTCCCACAGCATCTCCAAGGGTGGATTCGCCGATGCCCATAATCCCACATCAGAAGGTATGAAACGCATTCACTCTGTAGTCAGGGAAACAGACAAATCAACAAGTAATGTGTTTGTTAGAATCTGGGTTTGTGTCTGCCTTTTTTTGATGAGCGAATCAGGGAACTGCTCTTTCTTATCAGGATCATGGAGCCATCTAGTGCTAGAAGTTTGTAGTGCACCTAGAAAACCTATTACATGAAGGTCAGAGATCAGTTTACACAAATAGAAGACAGGTTGTTATATTTAGACTTCCTCTATCTGCAATATCTTGATACTCTCCAGATTTTAAAGGTAGTTAAACAAAATAAAGACCAATGTTTTTTATGGAATCCTGTAGGACAGAAATGTCCAAACTTTTTTTGCTACAAGGGCCACTATCATCAAATCGAAAGAGCCAGTGGGCCAAAAAATAAACCATTTGGCTTTTTTAAGCATAAAAAAATCTTTTCTTTTTTTTTACCTCGTTAACTATAAATTAAACGGGTAATATTTTCACGAAACACACCAAGTAGGAATTCTTGTAGAAATTTGATTTGCAAAGGATTGTAGATTCAACACACAGGATATTTAAGATTTGCCTTTTTAAAAGAATAATTTTCCAATAGTTTTCAAACATTTCAGGGGGCCTAAAAAAAGCATATAGAACAGGGTCTGCTTTTGCATTAGTTGTTTACGCAATGAAATTAAAAATAAGCAATAAACATATGATTATTACAAGATTAATAATGAGTTTTGCACCATGGATAATTTTCTTATCCTTTTAAATTATCAACAAAATTATGCCCTTCTATAAAGTCTCCATCTACATCAATCATTTGTTTTGCGGTGCCAATTGCAGAAAGTACCAATCTTAAATTGTGGTAAAGGGCCGTGCAAAATCAGTCCGAAGGCCGTAAATGGCTGCCGGGACACCCCAGCTCTAGGATTATATGTCTGTAAAAAGAAACCATGGTCCTATCTGAAAGATTTTCAGCAGAACAGTCAGAGGCAGTATTATCTTCAGGCTGACCAATGTTTACCTTTTAGTGCAACTTTTAAAAAAGGTGAATCAAAGAAGAGTAAATAAATATTTTATTACAGATCTTGTTAAGGTAAAAGATCACTGCCATTAGATTAAACATACAATATATGGAATTATGTTACCCTTTCGAACTATTAAAATTTTGGGCTTTGGTACCGTGCTTTAAATTGGATTAAGCTCCATTATTTAAGATGTAAATGTAAAAAAAAAAAAACGTATCTGTAAGCATTTCCTCCTAAGTGTTTAACCTTAAGCATGGAGTCTCATGTAAACTTGTAATAATGATCCCAGTTTGACTCTGTAGTTCTATCTGCTGCTATTCTGTTACGTGGTATAAGGCCAGACATGTTTCTGTGTGCCATCTTGAAATAGCGTCACATGTAAGAGGTATGAACTCTGGGACAAGTATGGGAACTTCAGAGAACATTTTCTTCTCATAGACCAGTTCATATGTGGTTAAACAGGATGATGTTGTCATTCCTCCTCAGGGCAAAGATCCATTTTTACAGCATTTGTTGTACCAGACTGGTGCTGCCTTGAAGAGAATGCATAAGTAGCTAAATATTTCCCACTTTGTATTGTGTTTTATAGCTAAAGCCTGGTCAGGTTGGATGGAGAACATCTGTGAACACCAGTTTTTAAGTTTTGCCACAAGTTCTCTTTTGGATTTAGTTCTGGTCTTTAACTACCCCGTTCCAACACATAAAGTTGCTGTCCTTCTGCAAAGTGAACATCTGCCTGTGTCTCTTATTTCTTCCAGGCATGCTCTATATTTAGATCCATTCATCTCCTTATTTACCATTACAGGCTTCCCTGTCCCCCGTAAAGAAGATCATCTCCAAAGAAATGCAACATTTTGCACGTAGGGCCAATTATTTACATTTTCGGTCAGAGAGCATTTTTGCTGTGTTTCCCATACTCTGTGGCAAACTGTGAATGGGACGTCTTTTGGGTGTCTTTTTGCCTCTCTTCTAAAAAAGGCCTGATTTATGGAATACTCAACTAATAACTGTGCCCCACAGTACTAGACCTATGCAGCTTTAGTGATCCCATGGGCTTCTTGGCTGCTTCTCCAATTAATTCTCTCCACAACTTTCTCCGAGACATGTCTGCTGTCGTCATTGGTCTTCAGGGTTCACCAAGATTCTCTAACAAAACTCCAAGGGCCTTCAAAGAACAGAAGGATTAATCCGATGATTAAAATACAGACAGGTGGATACTTAGACTAAATCTGAAGGCATTTGGTTTTGCTACATTAGAATTGGGGAATCATAGTCGGGGAGGCAAAATAAATATGCTTTGCAATTTTAAAATTTTCTTTTCTAAAATAATTATGACTGTGATGGACTGGCGACCTGTCCAGGGTGTACCCCGCCTCTCGCCCGTTGACAGCTGGAGATAGGCACCAGCACCCCCGTGACCCATAAAGGATTAAGCGGTTAAGAAAATGGATGGATGGAAAATAATTATGAAAACCAATCTTTTTTTTTCCACTTCATATTTATTTTGTACTTTGCATAGATTTCTCACAAAAAGTCCCAGTAAAATGTTTTAAAGTTTGTAAGAAAATGTGACAATAATAAGAACTATGAAGACTTTTGCAAGACACTATATATGTCCAAAGTACAGATAACGCTACTACAGAATATCTTTAGGTTTTTTTTAAGAGTGTACCATCCTGGACTTCTAACATATCACACTCAGGTATTGGCCTCTCTCAATGTGCTTCCCTTTTGGACCTGAGCTGGTTTACAGTGACAGCCAAAGGTACATAAGGCGTCAGGAATCAAGCTCCAGGCAGAGTTGAGGACAGTGATCTCATTCATGCCAGTGGCCCCACCTTTTACAGGACAGAGACATGCAGACTGATAGGTCAGAACAGCTGTTGAGCCTGGTAATGGAACTTTCCACTCTGGTTTCAACCATCATCCTGAATCCCCTGAATGCCAACCCAAAGATAGGGCACCCCCAGTCTTTAGGGAGATGTTTCATGTATAGGATGTTTTCTACTGTATACCAAGGAAATCAAAGTTCTGTATAGACCAATAAGTTCGGCTACAGAACCTTGCTAAGCTTGGGAATACACATTTGATACAAAGTGTTCCTTGTAGCTGGCAGGCTTGGCTCAGCTCTATGATACCAGTATGCATTTAGGATGTCTATCTAAAATACATTCCCCACTGAAATTGAAAAGAGAAAGGCTATAATTGTCTTTTATTTATTTATTTTTTCTAATTTATTAAACACAAGATAAACATTTCATAACCAAATAAGAGAAATGATCCACAAAATACTGCATGTATAAATTTTACATCTCTGCTCTGAATTAGCTAATGTTAGCTACAAAGCTAAAGCATGTAAAATAAAGGTGTAATATTATAGTATTCAAGCTATGCAGGTTATACACTGGACTTAAATTTAACATGAGCTATGGTTGCTACGCTGGTGTCATTCTAATCTTGATGTTCGTTAGTTATCAAAGGGCAATATGTTAGCAAATATTTCTAGTATTCAGGCTGCTATTTATCTAATAAAATGTGTAAAGTAGCTAAACATGACACTTGTGAAATTATCCTGCCATAGTTCAGTGTATGACCTTATTTTAAAATAAGTAACACTAAGAGAAACATTTTATACAAAAAAATATAAACAATTTGGCTGCCTTCCATCAAAGCAACGTGAAAATATATGTGAAATGTTATATGAATATATCTAAGTAAAAGGGAATATTAATGTTTTAAAGTGATTAAGATAATTAATTTAGGAAACAAGGTACATATTTGGCTGTCTTTGTGGAGCCTACATTTGGATGTACTACATAATCCATCCACCCATTGCCCCCTCTGAGATTAGGTCACTGGGATAACAGGTTCATGAAGGTAAACATGTGATGTCTGTCACTACAGTGACACTCCACAACTCATTCTTGGGGATCCCAAGATAATTCCAGACCAGAAGGGATAGACTGTCATGCAGGTTATGGGTCAATCACAGTCTTTCCTCCCAGTAGGATCTGCCTTGTGAACCTAAAAGGTAGATGCCTGCAGGAGGTATCCTGTATATGTGACTTCCCTAAAGTGACTATTATCCGCTAAAGTGACTCCTTTCAGTGTGGAGGAGCTGTGGTGTTGGTCCCAGTTCACAGTTGAGAGTTCTGAGATCTCTTTCTTTCAGTCACATCTACTTATGGACATTCGTAGAGGATTAGAACAATCAAGGGCTTTGCTTTTTGGCACAGGTCTTTCTTCACCTCAATAAACCCGAAGCAGCTTTCGTATAGTGGCTGACAAAGCCCCAATTCATCCATCTCCCGCTCCATAAAACTACATACATTGCACTTGAGATGTGAAATGACAACCCAGGGAAAGGCCGTCCACATATCACATTGTGCAAGCATTATGTTATCAACTCTTGAAAGAAACTCACACCACATCATGTAGATTTGAATGGATTCTTGGCTGTATACTTTCTTTTAGAGCAGCAGAAATTAATCAAAACCTCCAACCAAAGGGATCTGTCCAATACAGGAACTTTTATTAAAGCTCTTTGAGTCACACACAATACAGTGTTTTATCAATTGTTTGTGAGCTTGACTCTATGAATTACCATAGACTGTTAGGGATGGGACATGACCAGTGTTTTTTTTGTTGTTTTTTTTGCAGTACTATGAAAACAAAATATTTGTAAGTGCTTGAAAATCTTACAATGTGAAACCGACTTAATACAGAGTTTAATTTGCAAAGCTAAAAAAAGAAAAATAATCTACATATCAACAAGCAACAAACCATGTGTCCCAAATTTACCTTTGACTTTTTTTATGATGGTATTCATTAAATATTTTTTTTTGCATTTAAAAAAAAAAATCTTATTTATGTTTTCTCTTTTAATCAATTCTTGGAAGTGATAATTTATTAAGAGAGAAATCCTTTGAATTATGAAGTCCCTTAGTAGAAGTACAGAGAATCTGCAATACTACAGAATTCGTTTCCGTTTCTGATGTAAATGGATCTGGTAGTTTGTGCTATGTTTGTGTTTATTTCTGTCTGTTCTGTGCTAAATGTGTCCTGCATCATGTGACTGAAACACTTCTGTTCTTGTCAGTCATTCCTGGGGATAGAATAGGAGCAGTAAAACATCACACTGATGATAAATGGTTGCGGTTCTTACCTGTACATTGGATTATAGGAGAACATTGTTGGATAGCAAACATAAGGTGATGTTATCACAGTTATATAACGTATATAACTTTCTCCTCTTCGTTTCTGTTTGTCTCTGTCTTGCTCTGATGTGTTACAGGTTATTGCAAACACAGCTGCAAAGTGAGTATCTCAGGAATGTTTTGTGTGCATGACTTAAAATCACTTGAGACAGAGTTACTCTAATAGATACTGTTGTAGTGGAAATATCCAAGAAAAAGCAAACATTTTCAGTCCACAAAACAGAAAATCTGTCTCAATGTCAAAACGTTTTCCTAAGTCTGCAGATGAGATTAATCCACACATGTGAGTCTTATATTCCATGTGCATCGTATAAAGCTATCATATCATTGAAAATGTCATGTTTTAAAATAATTTAATTCAAAAATAAAACTTGTCTATTAACTCATTCTTTGGACACTATTCAAGGCATTATTATTTTTTTAATTTTGATCGGATAAACACCTAAATTTCAATTTAAACAGAAATGTTATTAATTAGTGCCCTACGACTGCTGTTTCCCAGTCAACAGGCACTAGAACCCTCCACAAAGACGTTTTCGGCACGAACTGAGTGTTGTGAGTTTTGAAAGTTGAGTGGAAGAAAAAAATGTGGTAGAAAATGACGTAAAAGCATCAAGTATACCTAAAGCTTTAAGAGTATTGTGTAGTTAAGCCCATTTATGAGATAGATATTGCAGCTGGAATCTGTGCTTTGAGATATGCCAAAGACATATCTGGGATGTCAGAAGCACCTTCCATGGGCTAATGAAAAAAAAGGAAGAGATTATAAATAAGTGTTTTAGTTTCCTCTTGTTTGATGACTACATTTTACCTTTCATCTGGAAATCAAGGTCCAGGAATCTAAAGGAACCAGGAAGAGGCAATGAATGTTAAGGTTGAATAGGAAGTTTCCCCAGTCAGAGATTTTATGGGTAGCCATGTCATCATGTTGGTCTAGTGGGTTTTATTGCGTCCAAATTCGTAGCAGCTGTCTACCAGGAGAATTAACCTCATGTTTCTGCCAAAAGCACCATTACCTATTTCAGTGACCACTGTATGACTTTGCTGGACTGATCGACAAATTGGCCTGGCCAAAGCCCTTGTATAAATCAACTGGCTACCAAAAATACCTGTAAGCTGAAGGCCACAATTAAAGAATCCGAGGATTCCTGAACACTTTAGCAGAACCACTGCCAAATCTCTATGCAATGCCGCACTAATGCAGTAATTTATTCAAAAGAAGACGAATGATTGAGGGCAAATACTGTTCAGTACATAGACATACTTTTTGACATTTCAGTATTGAAAGTCCGTTTTTATTGGTCTTGGCTCTGGTTTTCACTAGATATAAGCCATAATCCACAAAATTCACACAATAGATGTTCGAAAGGACTTTTAGTTTTTGGTTGAATTACTGAAACAAATTAACTTTTTTAAATTAATTAACTTTTTTAAGTTAATTTAAAGTTAATTTAAGTTTTTTTTTAGCTGCACCTGTGTTTGTTCCTTTTACCTCCATGTCTGATTTGACATTTGCATTTCTGTAACTTTAATCATGCAGATAATTATCTGTCTGGGTGGCCTGTAAGTTTGTTTAGAGAATAACCATGTTAGATATTTGTTCTTTTTTTAGTATGTTTGGGGTTAATGACTTCTGTGATCAAATCATGACCAGTACCTCCTGCGTCTTGAGTTTCTCTCTCTGACCCTGATCTGTGACCTGTTCCCACACCTCCCTGTGACCTGACAGCATGGAGTACACCCCCAGCTTTAATCCCATAGCTTTGAAAGACTCAGCCCTGTCCACCCACAAACCCATCGAAGTGAGGGGTCCAGGAGGAAAGGCCACTATTGTTCACGCTCAGTACAACACACCAATCAGCATGTACTCACAGGACGCCATCATGGACGCCATTGCAGGACAGTCGCAGGCCAAAGGACACGACAGGTGAGACCAAAATCTGAAATGAATCCCTCTTCAGTATTTTATCTCCCATTTTCCTTTTTTAATGCAATGTTTTCATCCACATTTAAGGGAGGCCTAAAAGAGCTAAGAAGGAACATAAACAGAGTTTAACATTTTATTGTTTGCAGATAATTCCATTCCTAATTGGAATTAAAAGATTTACACAAAACAAATTTAACTCAGGAAAGTCCCAAACAGAACAGAAAGTACTCTGTTTAGTTGGCAAGCATCATCTTTAAACAAAGTGTGTTAATTTACTGATATCCTCTTAAATTATTCATCAACATGTTCAAATGTGTCCTGCTGTATTGATGTCAGAAAGTGTCTGATATCTCAGTTTTTGAAATTCGGGTGAACTGGGCCTTTAAACCAATCAGTGGAGTTTTTGAGATAACGACCCCATGCAGGGTTTAAGGCTCATTAAGAGGAATAAATCTAAATACTTTCATGTTAAAAAATGGCGCTTTCAGACTCTAGGAACCTTTTAATAGTTTGTGTAGGCACGGTTACATTTCTATAGTTTATACACTACAGGAACTGAAGTGTAATCTGAGCTGTTTGTATATTTTTGCAGCAGAAACCTTTGAGGACCAAATGTACTATTTAGATTACTGTAGCACTTGTGAATTATGTCTATTTAAAAACATCTTTTCTTAACTTCTGTACCTTTCAAGATTTCCATGCCAATGTTTTTGTTGTCTAATTAGAAATGTACCAAAATTATGGTTTGGTATGTATTTGCTTTTTAAGGTTGTGGTTCAGTACTTTTTCAGTTCACTTTAATCAAGAAAAATAAATAAAAATTATGCTTATTACATTTTTTCTTATTTTGATTGGCATTAAACCTAAAAGAATCCTTCCTTTTAATTGCTGAAATTAATTTAATTTTATGTTCCTTAACTTAAAAAAAGTTACAAGTGTAGAACTGACCAGATATTTGATAGATTTTTTAATTTATTTTAATAAATAGAATAATACAAACAGACATAGCCAGAGTAGAAAACAATATAACCACTTCCTTCAAAGCGGCAAAAACCAGCAACGCAGAAGTTCAGCTAGCTGAACTTTTGGCTGCACTGTCTGAGCGTCAACCAATCCGAGCGTCTCACTGTTGTCTAGCCAGCCATGATCCAGCATTGTTTAAAACATCCAGCAAAGAAAGGCCCTTCCACTCACTTTGCAAGCTTCAGACTAAAAAAAGTTTAGGCTTCATACTTTGATGCTGACAAAGTGTGTGGTGTTAACCCACCATTATTGTTGCTAAAAAAGTAATTGATCACAAAACATCGACCATAAATCCAAACTATATTTCAGTTTTTACAATGTTCAGTTTTTACAAAATTATAATACAGTTTTACTGTATTATTATTTAAAGGCCAAAATAATTAAACAATGAGAGTCAAACTCTGATTCACAGTTATAAGATGTTGACGACGTATTTACACAGGCTGACGGCATAATACCATCTCTTAAAACCTACGCTGCTGTGAATAGTTTGCCAACAGTAGAGTTTGTTTGGCTTTTCTTTTCTGGCTTGCCAGTGTCTGTGCCAAGTACTCCTCTGTGCCTTTCACCCACTTTCCTCTGCTCATTCCATCCTACAAACCAACCCCACCTGTGATCTGTCCTCCACCCATCCCTCCCCATCCTTCCTTCCTGAACGTGACCCCAGCGAAGAGGCCGGCTCTCCTTTGGCGTGAGTACAGCGTAGTTGCTTTACCATTCTGCTCAAACCCATGGCTTCTTTGTGGTGTAACAGCTTGTGCATTGCTCTAGATGCTTCATTTAGACATGTATGTGCATTTCTGTTGCGACAATGAGTTGTGCATCTCTGTTTTTGAAGGAGAAACCATCTAACTGTGACTCTTTCATGCACTTTTTAATATTGAGAAGTACTTTCAGGTACTTGGGACAAAGTGTGAGACTGCAGCTTGTGTTTAAGATGTCAAGCATTTGTGATTTCCTCTTTCATAATTAGGAATTTAAAAGTTAAAACTACGACTTCAGAAATCAAGTTAAAATTACAATTAATTATGACTTTAAATGTATCAATAATTCTTTGTAATAATGACTCTGTATCACAATTATAACTTAGAAAGTTTCATTTTTATTTTTCAATTGGGGGAATTGGCTTCCATAGTTTAAACATTGACCCGTATTTGATCATTTTCTGTTCTAGTTTTCATTAAAATTTTGTCCTGGAATGAAAATTCTTAGTCAGATTTATGGCTTTAACACGTTAAATTGTGTCTTTGTAAGTCGAAATAATTATAAATGATGCACCATTTTTATTTTAAGTGGTATAAATATCCATAAATTGGCCGTCTTATGGGGTAGTTATTAAGACTGGTGCCACATGTTCAGAGGCCTCAGCCCTCGTCCCGGGTTCGACTCCTGCCCTTGCCAAATGTTTCTCCCCCTTTTCGCACTATCCACCTTGAATAAAGGTCGCTGTTGCCACAAAACCTTTAAAAAGGAAATTATTTTGTGTTGTCTGGTTTGTTAAATTATAACATCATGACTCATAATTAGGACTTTGAAAGTCAAAACTGGCTTTATTTCTGGTGACTGTGTCTCTAAAATTCACAGTTATGACTGTTTCTTCCACAATTATGACTTTTTAAGTAAAAAGTATGACTTGGAAAGACAACATAAATTTGGTAAAAATAGGCCTCTATATTTTTCATTGCGTTATAAACAAACAAATGTATTAAGTTGTTGGAACTATTTGTTTTATTGGACCTCTTACAGATATAAAATAGCTCACTAGTGTCCCCTAATGGTGCTAGTTGAAGTTAACAAAAACTATACGTAAAGATCAAAAAGGTTGGACCAATTTAAAAAAAAGGGATACTTTTAAATTATAGAGATATTATAAACTCAATAAAAATGTTTTCACAAAGTTAATTTAGATGTTACATGTGTATAAAACAGATGATTGAATATCCTCCCTGTCCTGCAGTGGAGTTCTCCCAATCAAGGAGCCTGTGGTGGACTGTGCATCTCCTGTGTACCAAGCAGTAATCAGGGCACTAGACACAAACCAGGATATGTCTGAGTGGGCTCGCCGTGCTGCCAACTTGCAGTCAAAAAGCTTCAGGATCCTGGCTCACATCACTGGCACTGAATACCGTCAGTACCCTGACTCCTCCTAACCTTTCCTCTAGCCTGTTTTTGTTGCTATCTAGCTCTTTGATATGTCCCTCTCTGCTCTACTCCCATTTGTCTTTTCTTGTTATACCTGAGCCTTCATTGGTGAATCTTCTGCTGTACTTTTGTATTCACAGTGCAAGATCCAGATGAAGAGGCACTGCAGAAATCAAGGTAAAAGGTTGATCTACTTTTCTGAGAGACACAATTTTTGTTTTCCTGTTGTATTTTGGGATATAAAAGAATTCATGTCAGCTGTTAAACATAGTGGTGGTAGGGTCATGGTTTGGACTTGTTTTGCAGGCACATTGCAGTGACTGACTCATCTATGAGCTCCTCTGTATAGAAAAGTATTTTAGGTGCCTAATATGAACCCCTCTTTGTAGAGCAATGACCCCAAGCACAGCCACAAATCTACAACTAAATGGTTAAAGACTAAAACAAGGTATGTGATGACCTTGTCATCAGCCCACATAAAATGTTGCCTCTGGAACCGCAAGAGATTGGTTCACGAGCAAGTTTCGGCAAATGACAATGAACTGGTGCAATGCTGTAGAAAGCGGTAGGTTAAAAGGATGCAAGAGACTGATATATACATACAGAAATTAACTACTTCTAATGATTCCTGCTGAATTATAAACTTAATGTCTCCCATATTTTATACATTGTTGAAGTTAGATATTTACATTTACTATATGAAAAAAAACAATCATGTTTTTTTTCTCACTCTCTGATGTTAAATAAGGCTAAAAGAAATGGGTTTTAGGTTAGTTACACTGACCTAAACTATTTCTATTTAAATATTTCTTTTTTACTGTCTTCAAGTTCAGAAGTTTGAATAAACTAAAATTTCAATGGCTTTTGTAAACTGGTAAATCCCAGATAATAATACAACGGCTTTATACGTTTCCGATTCGTTCACAATGTTTGAGTTGAGTAAATTTGGTTCCAGACTGTGGATGTACTTAAGCGAACATCTCAAACACACTTCTCCCTTGTGTGACATCATGGAAAAACGGAAAATGATCAATGTCAGGAAAACACATAACTGGATCAGCTTCAAAATTAATTCCCAGATGTCTAAAGGTACCACAGGTGCCCCTTTGATCTGTTCAAATAATGATATAAAAGGTATAAACACCATGGAGATGACCTGCCGTCTTGAGTTCCATGAAGGAGACTGGTTCTGTGTTGTAAAGATGCGCATGTTTTGAGTATCAACCCCAGACCAACAGCAAACTCATGAAGTTGCTATTTGATAAGAGAAAGCTATAACCCACTGGGAAATAGGTCATGTGAAAACATAGACTTAAAGGACAATCATTGAGGAAGAAGCAGTTATTCCGAAAGTAAAATAAAAGCCAGATTACAGTTTGCAAATACATGTTCTGTGGTCTGATCAAGCTAAAATTGAACTGTGTGCCCATAATGATCATCAATACATTCTCAGGCATTATGAGAAAAAGAACATTATATGAAAATGTTGAAGCAGCATCTAAAGACATCAGCCAGGATGTTAAGCTTGGGCACTAATTAAGTCGTCCAGTAGGGAACAGACCCTATTCTACTTACTTTAATTATTTACTTACTTACTAGACCCAACCGTACCACCAAATAGTTGAAAGAAAATGTTTTTGCCGGTATATTAACCAACTTTTTCCTTTGCTTACTCCCCATGCGGCACCCATCCTTGTCTATAGCCTTATCACCTCCCGGATAGACTATTGCAGCTCTCTTTTTTGGTCTCCCCAATAAGTCTCTCCAGCTCCTTCAAAACTCTGCAGCTAAGATTGCATTCCCTCAAGTTCATCCATAGTCCTCCCCCTCCTTATTGGTTTAACCTGCCTCAAAGACACTACTTCTCATTCATTCCGATCTTAGTCAACCACTCGTGTTGTTCCTTTTGATCGGCTTGTCCCTATGGGGAACAGAGCTTTCAGTTAATTTATTGTCCCGTGAAAGGGAAATTCAACTGTAAAAACAGCAGGTAATAGAAGAATTTAGATTCACACAAGAAAAATACAAAAATTATTAAAACAGAATTAAGAATAGTATATGTACATTCAGGGCAAAAATTACAAAACCAAGTACTGTACAATTATTAGAAATAAAAAGACGTACAACTGAGTGTGGTCATTTAAAATCTGAATATTTTTGTTTCGTTTTTTTTTTTTTTAAGTGAATGTATTCTTCACAATAAGTCAAAAGTATATAAACTGTGGGAAAACAGATGTGTAAATAAAAGCAGCAAAAATGCTAAATTACATCTAAGTGAGTCAAAAGGTACAAATTACAGCAGGGATGTTAATATTATTAGGTTTGCTGGGAGCAGTTTTGGTTGTAAAGTCTAAGAGCTACATGGAGGAAGGATCTGCAAAAACGCTCCTTCGTGCACGTAGGATGCAGTAGTATGTTACTGAAGGAGCTCTGCAGTTCAGCTACATCTTCATGCACTGTGCAGGAGACTCTGTCCATTTACTAGAAATAATGTTTGTAACAATGACTCACCTTAAACAAGAAAGATTTAGTTTTATTCAATGTCCATCTGTGATTTTTTTTTTAGATATATAAAATTGTTCAGTGTTTCTGCACTCATAACATGAATTTACCTACCTATATTTCTACTAACTCAGCTGAGAATCACACTTGCATGCTGTAGTATTAGACATGTACAGAAGTGAAGTTGTATTGCTACTTTCTAACAGTAATTTAATATAGTGTGGAAAGCAGATTAGTAAGACTGGGGTATCCAACACAGGAGTGTCCAAAGATTTGTGATTTGCTTCTGAGAAAAGGCTTTAGAAAACATCTTCCAAACACCACACTATGATTCTTTGAGTGAATGAATTTTATACAAATAAGCATTCACAAGCAATGTTACACTGAAAAAAGAGAACGCAGGTCCAGCTTAAATAAACTGCTTTACTTTGTTACAGGTAATTGATTTGAGTTAATTGACCTTAATTTATTTACATTTGTTTAACTTGGCATTTACTAAACTTAATAAAGGAACTTGGATAAACTTAATTCAATTACTTGTAACAAATTCAAGCAATTTATGTACGTTGTATTCCCTATTATCTTTTTTACTGTAAAAGCAGGAACATGCCGTTTCTCTGAGAGTAATGCTACCGTAAGCTGCTTTGATTGATGTGACCTTCTTGTCCTGGTGCCTTCACCAACAGAGAGCGGTTCGAGTCGGAGGTCAAGGGGCCGCGCTTTGCCAAGTTGAAGAACTGGCACCACGGATTGTCTGCACAGATCCTTAACGTCCAGGAATAAAGAGAAGAAGGATATTCAAAGAGAGGGAAAGGTCTTGGAAAGAAGGAGGACATATGAACATGGGGAGAAGTGAAGGAGTGAACAGGAAGTGGGGATGAATTATGAGAAGAAATGAACAAAAGGAGGAGGAAACTCCTCAGCAATTTGAGCTATAGCTCTTGCCTAGATTAGTAGAAACTGTATTACTAAATGTTAGTATGAGAATGCTATGTGTTTGTAAGTTTCAGTGTCTAATATATCTGTCTCCTATTAGGACTCTGCTCTCATATTTAGGTTCTTTCTTTTTCATGTCCTGATTATTGGAGTTCTCTTAAATTAAAGGGAAGATGTACAAAAGAAAAAAAAATTAACTGGAAATTGCAGAAATGTTTTTCTTTTTTTGCTGTTGGGGATAAAACACAGATGTATGGATTTAAAAAAAAACTGTATGAGCATGTTTGTCAGATGGGACAGCAAGAATCATACACAGTTTATCTATATGTACAAGTACAGTATGTAAAAATGCACTCAGAATTGTACTGATATCAATGTGAATAAATGTTTTATTAAATCTATACGAAGAGTGTTGTCCTTTAAAATAAAGTGTGAGGAGAAATTAAGTCAGACTAAAAGAGAGCCTTGAATCGATATGTGATGGTTGATGCAGGCTAGAAAGTAGGATTTCTATATTAACAAAAGGAAAGAAAGAAAGAAAGAAAGAAAGAAAGAAAGAAAGAAAGAAAGAAAGAAAGAAAGAAAGAAAGAAAGATTTTTTGATTTTTTAAAACACTAGTTTAATTCACACAACTCACACAAAGTTACAAAAGAGCAAAAACAACAACAACATTACAGCAATATGTCACCGAATTCTAATGTTTCATCCTCACTGGTTTTGCACAGGACATTTCTTTCTGCCCACAGTTGCACAAACTCATCCAACCTTTGACACATAGAATAATAAACAAACTCCAGCCGCAACCTGGCTTTGACATTTATTTTCCATATAGTAACTACATCACAGGCTTGCTCTGCTTGCAGTTTATCCCGGCGAGACAGATAGATGGCCAACTTGGCCTCGCTGATTAAGAAGTTTAGGACCTTAATCTTAGCTTTGTGCCTTTTGTTCCTTCTCAACCCACCAATAAAAGCCGCTACAGAAAACACACCACCAAAGTAACTAAAAATCTGTTTAAGAATATTAAAAAGGGGGTCAAGTCTCCTGCAATCCGCAAAAACGTGAAAAACATTTTTGGATAAAGTACAAAAAGGGCAAGCACTAGACACATTTTCTTTAAACTTGGATAAAAAACAGTTTGTGGCGATCGCACCATGCAGAATCCTCCACTGTAGATCCCCAGTCCGTTTCTTTAGTGGAGGACTATAAAGGCTTAACCACTGTGGGTCATATCCTCCAAGTCTATCCTTCCAGACAGTGGGGAGTCTTCCCCTCAAATGTTTCACATTAATAGTCTTAACGCAGTGTAAATACAAGGCCCGTTTATCAATGCTGTGCAGAACCAGTTTATTATTCTTTGCCCGCAAGAGCGGACCGTCCGAGTCCACAAAAGGAAGGGTTAAAATCAGGTCAGGAGGCTCATCCAATAAGTCCGGAACAATTTCTCCCCTGCCATATCTCCTGAGAAGCATCAGCTCTGTCCTGGAAAGTCTCTCTCTCCAGAGGTCCAATGATTTTTGAATCTGTCTGACAGAGGTTACTTTGAGATTTGAGGCCAAAGCGACAGCATCAGAAAACTCTGGCCCCGCCACTCGAATCAGTCGTTTCAGATTAACAGTCCTTGAACGACACAGTGCCTGCGTCAACCCGGGCATGGATTGAGCACTCACGTCCAGCTTTGCCCCATAAATTAAAGGTTCCTCCAGCAACCAGTGCAAAGACTTGTTGCCACCATTTGTCCACTCAAAAAAGAGTACAAACTTTAAAAACACCTTGATAAAACCCAGGCAAGGTAACTAAAAAAGGACATTTAAAACATGTTAAAAACCATGCAAAATCTAGATCTAAACCACCCAGACGCCTCAAAACACAACAAGCCACACTTCTCCATGATAAATCAGAGGGACCTGTTAAAAGCCTTTTAACAAAAAGCAGCCTAAAAGCAGCTGCCCTGCTGGCCAGATGAACCAGGCCCTGGCCCCCCTCCTCCCGAGGTAAAAACAAAACAGCTTGGGGTACCCAATGGAACTTGTTCCAGAAGAAGTCAGTCATTTTTGACTGAATCCTGGTCAGCAACCCGCAAGGTGGCTCTAGACACGCCAACCGGTGCCACAGCTGGGAAGCCACCAAATTGTTCAGGACCAGCACTCTTCCCCTGTATGACAGCTGTGGGTGAATCCACCGCCACTTTGATAATTTGTTAGTTATATTTTCAAAGGCATTCTCCCAGTTCTTTTTGACCATTTGTTCATCCCCCAAATAAATACCCAGGTATTTAAAACCATCCCTCTTCCACTTTAGGCACTGGGGGAGGACAGGAGAACCACTCTCCCACCTACCGGACAAAAGACCAACACTCTTCCCCCAATTCACTTTAGCAGATGAGATGGTAAAAAACCTCCTAACAACATTACTTAAAATGTCGATATCATTTTGATTTTTTATAAAAACAATTACATCATCAGCATATGCTGATAAAATAAACCTGTCGTTAAAACCAGGTAACGCCAGGCCCTGTATGGTTGACCTGAGTTTACAGAGGAGGGGTTCCAGGGAAAGAGCATAGAGCATCCCAGACAGGGCGCAGCCCTGTCTGACACCTCTAAACACCTTAAAAGGAGCACACAGACTGCCATTGATCTTCAGTACGCTCTTAATGTCACTGTACAACACCCTGATCATGGCAATAAAACTGGCGTTGAACCCAAAACTTTCCATGGTTTTCCATAGAAAGCAGTGTTCAACGCGGTCAAATGCCTTTTCTTGATCTAATGAGATCAGACCAACATCAGTCTCCAATGAACGGGAGACTTCCAAAAAGTCACAAATCAGGTAGATGTTATCTACCATTGACCTGCCCGGCACACAGAAGGTCTGATCACGATGGATGACCTCTTCCATGGCTCCCCGCAGTCGTAGGGCCAAGGCCTTAGACAGGATTTTATAATCTGTACATAGGAGGGACACGGGGCGCCAGTTCTTAATATCCTGTAGGTTCCCCTTTTTAGGCAAAAGAGTGATAACTGCCCTCCGACAAGTCAGCGGCAGTATTCCACATGCAAGACTCTCATTAAAAACTTCAAGAAGATCATGTGAAAAAATATCCCAGAATGTCTTGTAAAACTCAGCCGTAAGTCCATCTATGCCAGGAGCTTTTTGTCCTTGCATTGTCTGAAGAGCTGCATTGAGTTCGGATGCAGACAGAGGTTCAGCCATCTTGGAGCCTGTCTCATCAGAGACCTTTGGTAACTCTGTCAAAAACTCTTCGAGTGAGTCTTTGTCACTCACACAGTCACTTTTGTACAGTGAAGCGTAGAAGCTAACAGCTCTCTTTCTCATCAAAGCTGGCTCAGACAATTCGTGCCCATCATCTGTCAGTAGAGAACGAATAATCTTCTTTTGTCCTCGTTTCTTTTCCATCCCAAAGAAATAGCTGGAAGAGGCATCCATCTGAGAGATGTCTCTGACCCGAGAACGAACCAGAGTCCCCTGCACTTTTGTGTCGAGCAGGTTAGCCAAAAGGGCTTTTTTACTCTTAAGGACTTCAACATATCCCTGATTTCCAGTGGACTCACACAACCGCTCACATTCCACAATATCAGTCTCCAGATCCCTTACAGATCTAGTGATGTCACGCGTGACACCAAGATTGTACTGTTGACAAAGCAGCTTAATTTGCACCTTTCCATGGTCCCACCATTGTCTTAGAGAGGAAAACTCGCCCTTCCTCTGCCTAAAACATGTCCAAAAAAACATCAAAGCACTTCTAAAATACCTATCAGCAGTCATATTTAAGTTGAAATGCCAATATGCACTTCTAGGTGAAACATATAAATGAGAAACTACACATTCAACCAAGGCATGATCAGAAAAACCAACAGGTACAATTTTGCACACATTAATAATATTAAAATGATGTGAAAAACAATAAAAACGATCCAAGCGGGCCAGAGAAATCCTACCCTCTCTATGGTGAGACCATGTATACTGTCTACAGTCTGTGTGCATCCTTCTCCAAATGTCCACCAAACCATGATTGCAGACCAGCTGCCTCAGAGCATGTGTTGACAATAAATGAGGTTCTGTGTGGTTACGATCCAGACCCTCATCCACAGTACAGTTAAAATCTCCTCCCAAAAATAAATAATCAGTGACATCAAAATCCTTTAATTTCTCATTAACAGTATTTAAAAAATGGACCCTTTCTGCTCCAGCATTAGGAGCATAAATGTTTAAAAAGACAACCGTAAAAAGCTCAAAGACAGCAGTTACTGCGAGAGCCCTTCCCTGAACAACTAACTCCACTCTTACTGAGTCAGGGGAGAAGGTCCGTGAAAACAAAATTCCCACTCCAGCGCTCATTGTTGACCCGTGATCTAAAAACACCTTCCCTGCCCATTCTCTATCCCAATCAATCAGATTGCTGACGTCGCTATGTGTTTCTTGTAAAAACGTCACATCAAGGTGCTTAAGTTTAACAGTTTCAAAAAGCACTGCCCTCTTTTTCTGCTCTCTTGCACCATTAACGTTTAAACTGCCCATTTTAAAAGTACTCATAATGCTTAGATTGTGAAAAAAACAATAAATAAGCAAGATATAGAAAAACAGAGGCATAGTCATAATCATTACAAATTTAAAGCTGTTTCTTCACCTTTGATAACAATTTTTTCAGTCTATAAACTTCTTGATTTGTTAGACCATTTTTGGCTTTATTGGAAATATGACATTTTGCTGACCTATAAAAGGCCTTGACGTCAGGAAAAAAGGATTTAATATTCAATCCCTTCATATTTTTGGTGTCTTGTAAGAAGCTTCTAATAGCAACAGCAGGATACATTTTTTCTTTTATATCAGAAGGCTGGCTCAGAGACATGTCACTTTGATCTGAGAAATAACTCTCATTGTCACTTTCATCTGAGAAATCTAGCTGCCGACCAGACTGCCCAACCTGTTTGCTGGCTTTAGCTCCAGCTTCTTCCCCAGTATTACCTTCAGCAGAAACATTTCTCTTTTTACTCAGGCGTTTTTTAGCAGGAAGCTCAGTGTCCATCTCCTCTGCCCGCCCTGCAGGATTTTTCTCACTGACCTGCGCGGCAGAGACATCAACAGTTTTCATGTTCTCTTTACCTTCACAAGACTCAGTTGATTCTGCAAGACTATCATCGGTTTTCCCTTTTTCTCCAGCTTCTTCGCCATCACCCCCTGCAGCCAACTCTACCGCCACGTCCTCATGCACAACTATATACCTTATATCCTCACCTCCTTCTTTTTTTCCTTTTTTATTTTCAGTTATCTGCTCAACACGAGGCTCTTTTTCTCCATTCACCTGTATGTCACCCTCATCCTCCACTACTATCTTCAGATTTTTATCCACACTGGGATCACTTCTCCCCGTCCCCGTAGCGCCAGGCCACACCGTGACAGAGCCAAGCGCCGCCGCGCTTGTTTCGGCCTCACGGGGTTCTCCGGACGCGGAGCTTCCTTGCCCCGCAGCAACCGACACCGAACCGGACCTGTTCGGACATACCTTTATGGTATGTCCCTCTCCTCCACAACGGAAACATTTCATTGCAGATGACGTTGCAAACAACATATAATCGTGTTCATCTACTTTTACGTGGAAGCGCAGGTTAAGTTCCTCTGATTTATTGGGGAGGATCATAAAAACCTGACGCCTGTGGGAGACAACGTGACTCAACAACGGGGATTTACATCCAGACAAAACTTTCTTTACTGGGGACACAACCTTTCCATGTCGGGAAAGTTCCCGTTTCAAAAAATCATCACTGATGAATGGAGGAACATTGGACAATGTGACGCGAGTAGCCGGCTGTGCCAGCGGCACAACTGGGACGTACGCCCCCCCAACAGTGATACCTTCCTCCACCAGCCTATTAGCCTGCTCCACTTTTTCAACGAACAGGACCACAGCTCCGTTCATTCTGGCAGCAGACTTCACGGAGCTGTGTCCAACCACTTCCCCCACGGCTAAAGCGACCCCCTCCACGCTACACGGAAAGCCGGTGCTGACTCTGACACCATGCCTCCGTGTAAGCGTGGCAAGGCCACCAGCACTGGCCATGGCGTCAAAAAAAAACGCCAAGAGGCCAGGAACGACCCCCACACACAAGACAAGCGACAACACAGTAACAAACAATAAAAAGACGAACAAAAATTGAAAAAAGTTTGAAAACCACTCACTCAGAGAACACTCTTTCACTCCCTCTATCAGACTCACCACACGCAGCAGCACCTCCACCGACAAACGCTCACGCATGCGCGAAAGAAAGAAAGAAAGAAAGAAACTTCTGTTAAGCCAGATAAGAGAAGCTGGAAGAAGGCAAATTGAAAGTCTTGAGAGTGGGGTGGAGGCTCCAGCTGGAAAATGACCCTAAATATACAGCCGGTGTTAAAACAGTTTAGGTTACAGAAGTGGTACCCAAACTTTCCAGTCTCTGACCCACAAAATAAAAATGTAGGATGCCTGTGACCCCAACTCTTGATGGGACACACAAGCTTTTCAGTCAGTTAAAAAGTGGTAAAATGGCAACATAACCAGCTAATATATCGACCACCTTATGTTGCTTTTATTAATTCCTGTTTTTCATCTTTCTTTTGATTTATAAAATGGAGAGGCCTGCTGATTGCCTCTTCTGGTATTGATATAATTTTCTCAAGAGAAGTTCAAGACCCCTCACCTACCTATTTGTGACTCTAAGTGGGGTCCCAACCTCAACTTTGGGAACTGCTGGCTGACTGCATATTTCTGAGTTAGAATGGACATGTCAAAGTCCAGATATACAGCCAATTAAGTCTGTGATGATACCTGAAAACTATTAGTCAGCTTCTCTCCATCAAATCTGAATGATAGAACAGTTTCTGGGTGTGCTCAGCTGGTAAAAAAAAAAAAATGGCTGTAACTGCAGAAAAGTCCTAATTGAGCGGGGCTGATTTCTAATGCATGAGACAATTTGCAGATTTTTATTTCATTTTTTTCCCAACAGTTGCAGGGTGTATGACGTCAGCCAGTCGGCGCTCACCGCAGCAAATAACGATGCAAGCAGATTCAAACTCAAGTGCAGTACAGCATGTTAATCTAAAGAGGGCGCCACACTGACGGTTTTAGGCTGAACATTTATATTTTTAAAACTAAGCTGCACTAACATACCAAAATAATAACCAGACATGTAGACAGTACTATTAGACATTCATTTATTTATCAACAAATGTTCTTGCTCTTCTACATGTTTGTCTGTCAGCAAGACGGATTATTTTAGAATGACCCACTGTGAAAAAGTTCAGGGGTGCGAATAGTTTAGAATGGCAACGTATGTTGTTATTTTATTTGTACATAAAATTCATTGAGCTCTGCTAGAATGCTATATCATGATGTTGTGTAAAAATAAAAAAACAAGGGGGTGAGGCAGTTTACATCTTTTTTTAAAATCAGGTATAAAACACCATGAACATAAAGCACTCAAGGGTCAGCAGCAGTTCTCACTCCGCTTCTGGTTTCTGCTCCTTTTTACCATTTGATCTGTAAATCTGATGACCCCAAACCTGATCCGTCGCAGCATCAGTCTCTGCAATGCTGCCGAGTCAGAGATGCCGGGCTGAACCAGAGGAGGAAGGAGCCTGTGACTCAGGCGGAGATGATGAAGCACTTTTTGATCTCTCCACAACAAAATGGCTGTGGCTGTTTTTCATCTCAGATGTGACTTGTTGCTTGAAGCAGCATTGATCAAAGGCTGATGTGGAAGGGGGGGAAATGACATCACATGTTGTGATTACATGACAAACTGTCAGCTGGTTGGCTGGTTATATAATATAATCAGTCTAAATATGCCACCAGAGAAGCTGAGCTGGTCATAACTGGAGGATGAGGAATGAGAAACGGTTGTACGGGTGGGGATACTGCATGGAGTAAAATGCTGCAGCATCCAGCCATCTCTCCTCCACCTCCTCCTCCTCTTCTCTCCATCTCGTTGATATCTAATCCCTCCTCCTCCCCTCTCTCCTTCAGTCTGTGTGCTGTGGTCCTGCTTTGCACTGCTGTCGGTGCTCGGTCGTAGCACCAACAAGAGGAGGAGCTAAAACAGGCTCACAGACACACACTCTGACATCTCACATCAGCACCGTCATCATCTTCTCTTCTGCACGCTCACTGTAAGCACCAGCCAGGCCTGTTCAGAGCAGGGGAGCCCAGCCGACTCGTCGCCCACCATGGATGTACTGATGAAAGGGTTCTCCATGGCCAAGGAGGGGGTGGTGGCCGCCGCAGAGAAGACCAAAGCAGGAATGGAGGAGGCAGCAGCCAAGACCAAAGAAGGGGTGATGTATGTAGGTAGGTAACACAAGAAAAAAATACTTTATGGAGAGATAATAGACTGGATTTTTGGTTTGATGTCTAATCATTTTAAGTATTTTTTCTCGTAATATTTTTGGTTTTTCTGTCTGGTTGAGAGCAAGGAAGAGAAAAAGGGAGGAGGGGGAAGAAGGGAAGAGCTGTCAGGATACTGCTGCAAGACTACTGCAGGACACAGGGTGTGGGGTCTGATAAAGTGAAGATGGAAGAATCAGATGGGGCAAAGAGGTTGCAGCTGGAGTGAAAGAGGTGGGAAAACTGGAGCGTGTTAGGCAGTTATAAAAAATGTAAAACAGGGTTCGGGTGAAAGAGAGAGGCGACACTGCGGAGTCCCGGGACGGCGCTGCAGGCTTTTATCACGTCTCTTGAATTTATGATCAATCAAGTGAAACAGGCTGCAGTGGGATGCTATATGCAGTGCAGCTAAATACTGAATGAGGCTGTTGTACAAAACTGGAGAAATTAACAGTTTTTTGCTGGAAAACAGACATATTGCAACAAATTCTTACCCTCTCTTGCTGCTGTGTCCTGTGCTTTTAATTTTAGCTCCGGCAGAGACTGCGTCACATCTCAAGGTTACCACCTGAGAGAGGGAGGGGGGAGGGATAAGACTGAGGGCTGGTAAAATAGGAGGTGGGGAAGTAGGGAAGTGTCTCGGTTATTGGCCCCGGTCTGTCTCTTCCGCATCTCTGACGTCAACTTGCTGCTGCAAATTCTTAATGGCGGTATCCTAGAACAGGAGCATGCAGGGGTCAATGTCAGGAGGTGAAATAAAGAGAACAATCTGGTGTTAACGTGTGGTTTTTAACAATGCAGCGGCTCGCCTCCCCTACCTACCCCTTCTACCCAATCTTAACTCACTGTAGCATCATTATGTGAGCTGTGGTCAGATTTGTCTGCAAAACAAGCTTTTAAAGAAGGAGAGAAAAGAGTAGAGCGGGAAAAACATCCAAATAAATGTGGATCTGAGCAGGAGGAAAAAAGAGATGGGGATGTGGTCACTGAAGTGAAGAGGGTCGATGTCTACGATAAAGAGGACAGTATCCTCCTGCAGTAGAGTGGACATGCATCAGCCTACAATAGACAGTAAAAATGAAATAGCAATGAAGGTTGTTCTTGTTCATTATGTGGCTCTTTACCCAGAGCAGTGCAACCTTGAGGGCGGCTGAGTGCATCTGCTGGGTGATTCTCTGAATTAAGTTCACTTTGTGTCCCACAGGTTTACCACAAAGATTTTAATTTAAAGTAAATAACAAAATACATTTCAAAAGAAGAAATAAAAGCATCTATGATCGTTTGCAATATGAAACATAAAATCATGTTTTTTTCAAAATCTTTGGGTGTTTCTAATGAGTACCAGTCAGCCAGATAAGCATCTCCCCATTTAGCAAAGTTTTTAAAAGTTTTTTTTTGTTCACTTTCTTCAGTGAATGAACTATAAATGTAAATAGACTGTAACCAGAAGTTGAGAAAATATGGGAAAAAAATGCATATAATAGCACAATTTAATCATATCCACCAGTTTGGTTAGACCCCATAAAAACATAGCAATTCCCCCCCTTTTAAAAATAACTGCTGAGTTAAACTTTCTTAGAGCCCAGGAAATGACATCACTCAAGTCGTTACCTGTTCATAAGTTAAAAGGACTCAATTAATATCATACTGTCGGATCTGTATTTTATTGTTTTTATCATCAAATTGACATCGTCAAGGTCAACCTTTCAACCTTTCTGTTACATGCACAAATTATATTTATGATTGCTTTTTGAAAAAGCTCATGATTGTATTGGAATACTATATTAATTTCATGCTTTTAAACAACCAAAAATAATTTCTTAAAAATATTCCTTATAATGTTTGAGATGTTATACCTAAGATGAATAAACACAGTTTCTCAGGGGTACAAATAGTCCTTCATCAGCTGCATTGTTCAGAAACAGTTTTGCTTGTGGATTTTTTTAGTACCCAGATATCTTAATATGCACCAAATTCAGAGACGGACCCTCCTGTTTGTGGTCTACTGTAAATATGCTTCCTATCGATTATTTGCACGTCCCCTCAGTAGCGAGTGGGTGAGCCAGAGAGTTTTGAATGGTATAAGTACTGTAACACCCCGTCGCACTGTAGGTTAGCTACCTTTCATTTTAGTTTTATAGAAAACGCTACTTTTGTGCCAGTTTATAGTAACAGCGAAACTGACAACATGACCACCTTTCTGACTAATTTGACTATTAATGATCAGACTATTTGGGGGAAAAGATGAAGTATTAAAATTATATTACCTGGTGGTCGGTTTGAGCCTTAAATATGTTTTTAAAAAATAGCAGTAAGAATACAATGAAATGTAACTACACAGCAGGATTGACGTACCCTTACCATGATTGCAGGAGAACATTGAATTCCACACCTTTGAGCCTAATACACATGCACTATTCAGAGCAGAACCAGATAGAGAGCGACACATAAATGTAAAACAAAATATATCAGGGCTCCAACTAGCACAACATTTGTTTTATTTCCTCTCCTGCATGTTGAACAACAATTGTTTCTCAATATGCAGGCATACATGGAACAATGGGAAACAGAGACTGTATGTTAACGATATGACAGAACATCTTGGTTTTTACAACTTTTGAGTTGGTGCTCCTTTAACCTGTTGAAGGAATCGGGACATTTAGATTTGATCATCTTCAGTTAAAAATCTATAAAGACTATTATAGGCTGGTCACACTTGAACTAGATCACTATAGATATAACATGACGCACAGTTTGAGATTTACTCAATTTATTTAACTTGTGAAAAGACAAAAACATTTTTTTTCTGCTTTTGTTCAAGCAACTGGACCACCTTAGATTGGTGGGATGCAGAAAAAAGGAGCACTGGGAAACAAGTTCTGCACACAGGAAAGCAGGACGTATTTTTGGTTATTGTAAAAGATCTAAATACGTGTATATTAGCACAACCTCGTATTTGATTTTTTTTTTGTGCCTTAAAATGTAAACTTGGAAAATTCTCAATAATACTATAAACATTTTAGACCAAGTCTCAATCTGTGTATATTGCAGTTAAGTATAGATACAGGATTATTGTATGATGGTGTTCTTTCACAGGCTCTTATTTAATCATGATACATTATTTACATTTAATTGTTTTATTAGACCTGCCACAGCTTTCATCAAATCAGGGTCACTAAAGAGCAAATCCTTTGCTGGAAAGAAATGATGAGAGCTCCATATTTGCATGTTTTATAATAATATTTCATAAAATATTCCTTCTAATCCAAGCAATCTTTATTTATTCAGGCAAGATTTAGATTGGGATTATAATTTATGGCGGGGATTATTTCTTGCTCTGATCAGTCGTGTCCTGTGTGTCACTTTCTCCTGAGGTCCAGTTCTTGTTTATCATTTAAAAAGTCCAAACAGTCCATCAGTGGAACAGCTTGTTCTCTACAGTGGTGACAGACAGATCGCTGTGGCTCTCATGGGAACTTCTTTAGTTAAACTGAGTCGAAAACTGTCCGTTTCACTGCAGCTCGTGTATGTGTGTGTGTGGGTGGTGTCCTGCAGTACTGCTCTGTACTCAGGCACGTGGATGGCGTACCTCGGAGAGCGTGCCGAGAGCCAGAGGGGGAGCAGGAGGCAGGGGAAACGTGGTGTGGATGCATGAGGCAGCGAATCGCAGGTTCGGCATCTGTTCTGACAATCCACAGAGAGTCGACCCTCAGCTTGATTCTACTGATGATGTTCTGCAGATTTTATTTTCCTTTAACTGTTGACTCCAATCTTTTAGAGCAGATATTTGCCACCATCCATCCATCACTTTGGCAGGTTATATAACTAGATTTTAATCTGTCCAGAATCATGCCACAGTGAGCACAGGGCTGGCGAGAAGGGGGTGGGATGGTTGTTAATTGTTTGGGAATTTATTAGGTTATGCATCAAATATTTTAAAGCTGAAATTAAAACAAGCAACTAATCCAAGAGTAAAATACAGGACAAAAGGAGGAGAATAGAATAGATATTCAAAATGGAGAGCAAACATACAATGAAATGCCTAATTTTGTCATCCATCCATCTGTTGTCTATGCTGCTTATTCTTGAAGGGTCGCAGGGGTGTTGGTGTCTATCTCCAGCGTTCACCAGGCGAGAGGTGGGGTACACCCTGGCCTTGGGCAGGTCGCCAGTCCATAGCAGGGCAATATGAAGACACAGAGGGCAAACAATCATGCATGCACACTCACACCTAGAAACCATTTAGAGAAACGTACTAACATAACAGTCAGGTTTTGAGATTGTGGGAGGAACCTACTCATGCACAGGGAGAACGTGCAAACTCCATGGAAAAAGACCCCAGGTTGAGATCGAAATCCAGAACTTTCTTGCTGCAAGGCAACTGTGCTAACAGCTGCGCCACTGTGCAGCCCCAAACTTTGTCTCATTACAGCAAAACGTATGAGTATTTCACTGGGGGTGTATCATTTAGAAATTATAAATGTTTTCTGTAAAAGATTAAAAAATTGAGGCATTCTTTTGGATTCAAATCCCTTTACTCTAACACCTATGAATGAAATCCAGTTTTAACCATAGGCCCAAAAGGCTTCAGAAGTAGCCAGAGTAGTAAACAGACTACACCTGCTGTGTGACTTAATCCTAGCATAAATCAATCCATTCCATGAAGACCTCAGAGAACAATACTAAGCCAACCACATAATGACCTACACACCCATGGTAAATTTGGAGGAGCTGTAGAGAGCTATGGCTTAAAGGAAAGTTTAAGAAATTCTGCCTCCAGTTAGCTACAAGGTTTCAAGGGGACACAGTAAACATGGTAGAAGGTACTCTGTTCAGCTGAGACCAAATATGAGCATTCTGTACTAATTGCTAAGTATTGTTTGGTGTAAAATGTATGTGTATGACCCTGAATAAACCGTCTGCATCATGAGACATGGTGGTGGCAGCATCAGGCTATGGGGATATGTTTCTTCAGCAAGGACATGGAAGAAGATCAGAGTGTATAAGATGATGGATGATTCCAGATAGATTACAATCCTAGAAAAATAAAACAGTTGAGACAAGGGTGAAGGTTCACCTTCCAGCAGAACAATTACTCCGAACAAAGTCACAGATACAGTCTGATTTTTCAGATGAAAGTATTTTCAGTTGCCAAAATGGCCCCGTTAAAATACAGAATCCAAAAGAGAATTTATGCAAAAACCTTTTTTTATGTTCACCTCCATCTATTATCCTGAAGCTTTACCAATATTACCAAGAAAAATCAGCAAAACTTTCATTCTCTAAATGTGCAAAGCTGGTAGAAATATACACCAAAAGACCTGCAGCTGTACCAGCAGTAAACTGTGGTTCTACAAAGTATAATTTAGGGAAGCTGAATACAAATGCACACCACACTTTTAATATTTTTATTTGTAAAAAAAATAAATAGAATATGAATACCACATTATCATTAAAGTACTTAGTCTTGTTGTTTTGTTTGTTGAGGAATAGAGATGGGAACAATTTCCTTATTAGAAATTTTAACAGAAAACTGATACATATGTTCATTTTCTCACATAGTGCAAAGGTTTTTAGAATAATGTAATTTTTGTTTTCTTTTGTCTACAGGGAACAAGACAAAGGAGGGAGTTGTGTCATCAGTAAACACAGGTAAGAAAAGCTCCTATTGAAACACATTTGATCAGACTTTTGCAGACCAGCACCGATTTCCAATTTTACATCAATTAACAAATCAAATGCAACAAAACATTATTGGTGAAAGAAATATGCTTCAGATTCACTGAGAATAAATAATTCTTAAAACAACAGGTAACAAAAGCATTCAATTATTATCCACATTACTGCATTAACATTACGTTCTGAAGCTTTATCGTATTTTTATTAAACACGAGTTTCTCCACATTTAATAGCAAACCAGACTAAAATTCAACAAAATGCATGCTAATAAGCCCAGTGTTGCTAAGGGAATCTCATTTGGACTGATGATGTGGATCTTGAGCATTTTGCTGAACCAACTTCATGTTAGGAGAAATAAAATTACTAAAAGACAAACATGAAGCAGCTTCATTTAGTTTTGGGGCTGAACTAAAGCATCATGCACAAAACAGACAATAGGCTCTCAAGGCTGGTTTGATCTCTTCCCAGATGTTAATCAGGCTGAACATTTATGGAAACCTCTGAGTATTCCAATCTGTGGATAGAATCCCTCGACACTGCAGCTAGAGCAGCTCACCCCTAAAAACGGGGCAAACTATGTGCAGAGAGATAGAGATGGCATGGTGAAGAACATGGGTCGTGTTGATTTTCTAAGCGTATAGGTATTGCCATTATTCATTCAATCAGGATTCCATTTTTTGTTATCCATTACATTTTAAGTAGTTCAATAAATGAAAAATATTTAACCAAATCTGTGATCAGGTTTTTGTGTTAATTTTGGATACAAATATATTTAAAAAAATTAACAAAAACATTCATGGATGCAGGTAAGGAGCTCCTCAGGTTGCTAGAAATGCTTCAGGTTTACTGAGCATCCGGTTCCCTCTCCAGGAGACTTCAGCAGTTTTTTGATGCAAAGATGGAAAGCACTTAAACACCTAAACCTTAAAAATAGCTCTTTGAATTACAAAGGTTGCTTGCCCCTGTAATCCCATTGTCTTCTTGGGAAAATCCCCTTTGCTTCTTTAAATCAGGATGGCCGTGATTGCTATCCACTTGCATGAAAGATCCTTGTTAATGGTATATATCCAGCAGAACCCCATCCACTAAAAAATCCCAAATATCATCCAGCTAAATGAAACTAGCAATTGACGGGTTTGTCCCCACCAAATCTGATGCGGAAATTTTTACTGACCAAACAGCCACTTCTGCTCCCAGCAAAGTTTCAGCCTCAGTATCTAAACAGAATATTATTTAATTCACTCCATTCCAGTTTCTTATGCAGTCGTGTTTCTTTCTGCTCGTAAGCTACAGTAGAGCTGAAGATCTTTTGCCGAACCCAACCGGGCTAAATTTCTATCTTTGTTCACGGGCTTGAGTCGGGCTCACGTTTTAGCGTTCAGCTGATCATCTCATTAGTGCGATAATTTATAATAAAGCGCTGCAGTGGACAACTAACATTATTCCGAATCTACCAGCACACCGCATGCGTCATGATGTGAAAGACCCACTCCTCCCAGATAAAAACAGAAAACATGCTCCGACTGCTGCGCTGAGCTCTCACAGAAAATGCTGAAGTGTAAATGTGCTAATATCCCAAGTTTCAAGTTGCAGAATGTCTCCTGCATTTATATAGCAGCTCCCTGGTGCCCACAAGTCAGATAAAATCTCCTGAAATCTAAAGGAAGCAGTCAAGAGCACACACAGAAATACACGCAGGCAAGACAGACATTTTACGCACCAGAAGCAAGCGGTTAAAGCTTCATATAGCTGCAGACTTAAAAAATGAAAAGATTATAAATCAACATGCCTTCAAATTATTCTTATTCATGTATCATTTTAAGCTTTAGATAACAGGCCTATTTCCCCGGAGTTTCAAACATTTGTCCAGTAAATTGAAAACCTGCCGGTCATGTTGTCTGGTGCCAGTTTTTTCTAGTGGAAAAATGTTGGGCTATATTCGGTTTCAGGCTTTAATAAGCTGTCAATCAAAATATACTCTTCCTGCTCGGGCTCAGGTTGGGTAGCTCTATGCTACAGCATTCTTTGCAGTAGATATGTAATTTTTTTTTAAAGACTGGTAGTCAGCTACGGGGTGGAGTCCTGCAAAGTCACTGGTACCCGTTTCAAGATGGAAAAAATACAGTTAAACAGTTCCCTTGCTATAACGCAGATCCACCCTTTGCTGGTTCATGGATTTTTTTAATAACATAATTTAAATGATTTCTTTAAAGCATACTAACGCGCGTTGTGTTCATCCTAAATGATTGGAGGCAATTATCAATTTCTTCCTGTCATGTCTCCTGTGCTTGCCAAATTTATCATGTCTGGTTATAATGATTTCCTCATCCAGAAGGAAAAACAACACAAAAAACTGCCCCTGATTATATTCCTCACTTGGAAACGACACCTGGTCAGAGACCTTCAGTGGAGAAAGACGCACTCAAGACCGTACTGCGTATTAATACTTTTATGTTTAAATCTACGAAGGTTTAAGTATTAAAACTAGTGCGAAATGTAAGCAAATGTTAATGTATGTCTGGGAAAGTGTAAAAAACTTTGTGGTGAGGGGTTTTACAGCCTTAAAACATTATGATTGTAAAAAATAAAGATGACTACTTTGGAGATTTCACCTGTTGCGGGTTATTTTTAAAACCCCTGGAATAAAAGAGTGACCATTGTACATTAAATTTAATAGGTCTGGTTTCTTTACTGCGGGTGGGTTGCCAGAAACAAAATATTATTGTTATATTCTCCCAAAGATAATGCGTTCACATACTGCGTTTGTGTAGAGAGCATGCCCGAATACTAGTATGCGCTGAAGGTGAAAAATTCTCGTTATCTCTGCATCAAGCTGCCAGAGACCCTTCTGTGACACAGGGGCGGAGAACCAGGGAGTGGATAACATTTCCATCAAACTTGGAAAAAAAATCAAAAAGAAAAATAACTTGATCCGTTATTGAAAGTAAATAATAGTGCAGTGAATTATTAGTCTTCCATTATTTGGATACTGCAGCTGAAATTTATACTGTGCAGAAACCAAACACTGACCAGTCTGGCTTTACCTTGGTGTTTCATTCCTGAATCGCTGTAAGCGCTGGATAGATCGATAACGAGCACTGCGTCATCGGCGCAACTTCGGGAAAAATTCCCTCCTACGCATCCCTCCACCAAAACAACATATGAACATTTTCCTCTTTGGGAGTCTTAAACAAAACATTACAAGAACAATATTGTCTCACTCCCAGTCCGCTCGCAATAAATAAACTTCCTCTCGGAGCCATTCAATTTAATTTGTCCTTTTCCCACCTGAAGGAACTTTATGTGGATCACCCACAGGTAGCTGCTCTATTTCAGGACTGTCAGCTGTAAGTTAAATTTGAAGTTTCTCTACACAGAACGGTGTTGGGGTTGATTGATGTAATAAAGATGCAGTTTTCACCACATTTATACTCTGCAGTGCATATTGTAATTAAGCATGACACAGATGAATACTATATAAATATTTAATAACTGTCCCCAGCGATCCTCGAACCGCATTCAAGTTTTATTTATTGTCCCCATGTAATTTTAAAAACAAACTGACGCCCTTGAAAATGAGGGACTAAGAAGGATTCAGGGTCAAAAAAGTGTATTTAAGTGTCTCTGCTCTCTGTCGTCTCTCTCCATGTCAGTGGCCAACAAGACCGTGGACCAGGCCAACATCGTAGGAGACACAGCGGTCGCTGGGGCCACCGAAGTGTCACAGGCAACCGTCGAGGGGGTCGAGAATGTCGCTGCATCAACCGGACTGGTCAGTCAGGTCAGTGACCATAGTAACGCCACAAAGGTCAGCCCATATATTCTAGGGAGTGGGTGGTTAAGACTGAACGACTTATTTTTATGCAACTGATCAACCTGAGGAAAGCTACAATATTAGCTGCTCTTTGGTCTATAACCACGAGATGGAGCCATTTCCTTCACAAAACATACAGTAAAGATTACAGATTTTCTTAATAGTGCAACATGGACAATGTACTTCATAACATTATTCACTTCTCTAAAGCAATTCCTAAATGTTGCCGGGAATGATTAACTTGGAAAGAAATTTTTAAAATGACTTGTTCTCATCCAAGTTCTCATCCCCAGATTTCAGAGCAGTATGATCTTTATTGGCTGTAAATCTGAACCCAAATTAAACATAAAACCATAATAAAATCTGTTTAACTCTTCATTAACTATTTCATTTCAACAATAAAGTGAACTGCATCTAAAACACTAGGCAATTTCCCTGTAAAAAGTGATACCCATATGTTACATGGATTTATTACATGTAGAGTGATATATTCCAAGTGCTAATTTATAGGGATTATGCCCTACAGGTAATAAAACCCCTAAATCCATTCTGTCAACATATATAATATCAAATAAGACTAGTAGTGGGCAATATAAACAGTAAAAGGTAGAAATTATATAAATTTAGCCAATGGTAGAGATTTTAACACTGGCCTAACGAGTGTATTTTTGATAATGTCATCAAACTCTTCCTACATACTACTAGATATGCAAGGAGGTTAAATACAGATGTTCAGTGTTTGCCTTTATACGATATATTGCAAATAAAAAATTTGCTGTTTCCCATTTAACAGAAAAAGAAAACATTGGTACTTGATGCATTATTAATTCATATATGTACTGCTTCATTTTTGTACAACATCAAATTAAAAAAATAGGTAGTCCTACCCAGAAAAGCAGTCAGTTTCTAACTTTGTGTTTTCTGAACTTTTAACTTTTATCTTATTAAAATATCTTGTTAAAATATTTTCATATTTATTGATAATTTTTGTGTTTAATTTTTTGGGGGGAAAAGATTTCAATTTGTTTCAAAAGCATTTTGCACCATAAATGTTCTTTAAATGGCAGCTTAAACATATATGTTTTTTAAGTTGTTCAGATGGACTTTATTTGGAAAGTGTGAATATTCCTGAACACTCATTTTGACTCTTAAAAGAAAGTAATATATAGCAATAGATATCATTACCACACAGGATTATATCACAATATAGATATGAGGCCATATTGCCCAGCCAGAGCAATAAAGATAATTTATTAATGCAAACATGGTAAGTTATGACCTACACAACTGCGAAGAAAGCTGTTTATTTGAAGGTTGTCCAATGGAAAGTTATTGAAACCTTTTATAGCAACAAAGCTAGTTGTTCATACAGAGGGCATGGTTGGATTTAAGGATATTAAAAGAAAGAAACAAAAAAAAAAGGTTAACTGGAAGGAAAAAGTTTGGCAGCAGAGATAAAAATGTTGTCGAGAGAATTGTGGGGCAAATTATTTTCTTGAGTTTGGTTTTGCATAACCTCCAAACCAGAATCACAAAAATAATCAAAATAAGTGCTGAAAAGAAATGCATAACTCTGTGTAGATCAGCTCTAAAAAAATATAACTTATTTTCTAGAAAGTAATTACTAATATGAAATATACTTTTCAGTAGTTTACTAAGATGCACGTACATTAGACCAGAATCTGATTCTTATGATCCATTCCTTTACCAGAAACTTTGGATTTATTGCTGTTATGTAATGTGAAAATGTGACTAAACATTTAATTTGACTAATTCACTGAAATACTTTTGCATTTTATGAGTAATGTTTTTGATTACAGGTTTGGGCCATTATTTAATTATAGTGTGACGGGCACCTCCTGACATCTGACCACCTTCTGTTCTGTTAACTTCTCTGTCGATTGTTAAATGTTCCCACATTTAACTCCTGTGACTTTTGAGCCTGAATGTGCGAGGCCTTTTTTTGGTTTTGTCGTGTCAGTGATTCTTTTCTGTGTGTTGCTGCTGGACTTTAGGTCAATTCGCCCCTTTGCCAAAATAACTCTCCTCGCTCTCACTTATACCTTCATAATGTATCTGCAAGTAAAAGCATGTCCTTAAGAACCTATATAGACCTGATTAAAGTGGTTAACTATTAAAATGAATTGTTGATATTAATAATCACATTTTTTTTCAAACTCCACATGTATATTTCTTATTATTTTTCTAAGTTTTTAATACTAGTGTATATTGTCATTGAATGTGGTTATGATCCCTGTTTTGGACAGTTGACTCTGAATAACAAATTATGACCACAAACATAAATAACTGAAGGACCCCTTGCAGGTAGATATTGATTGGAGTCACATCACAATTTTCCTTACAGTAGACTAAAAGCAGAATACTCTGTTCAACCTTTATTTTACCTGGAAAAATCTTAGTAAAGTCTTAAAATTCATTTTGTGTAGTAGTCTTGGCCAAGATAGCAGCGTAATTGTTCCACTTTAAACGTAGTATTAATGAGCCATTCTTGGCAAATGATCCAGTCTCTGTAAATCACACAAGGACAAGGGTGCATATATTTTTTTTCTGGCTCAAGTAGCCTTTATAGACAGTAACCATAGACAGGACATCAGCAGAGAACGATAATCCAGTCAAGGTTTTCAAGATCGAGAATTGAATCCAGGGTAGCTCCAGTGAGGACCAGTCTGTGTACAGTGTGTATATATATATATATATATATATATATATATATATATATATATATATATATATATATATATATATATAGTATTTAGCACCTGCTAAATGACAGAAACACTTGATAATTCACTTGAAAATGGTTTAAAGTTAATTTCATGAAGAACAATTCTCATTTGAGGAATCAATCCTTTATCTTCCACTTGATCCAGGGTTGGGTCACAAGGTAGTACCTTTTCAGCAAAAAGGTCCAGCCTGCCTTTTCCCCAGCCACTTGGGGCTGTAAAAAAATGTAATGCTGCAGACACACTTTGACTAATATTTTTAAACATACTTTTAATTTTTTTAAATGTCTCTGTAGTCATTTATTGGTTAAAGAACCTCTTGTATAAATATGTTACTTACTCCAGAAGTTGTTTCTGAAGTTAAACCCTCAATTTAGCCCCAGGTTAAAAAGACAAATTACAGGTGCTGGTCACAAAATAAAAATGTCATTTAAAATTAGATTTATTTCACTAATTCCATTCAAAAACTGAAATTTGCTTATTAGATTAATTCATTACAGTGAGACTGATATATTTCAAATGGTTGTTTTTTCCTTTAATTTTGATGATTATAACTGACAACTAATGAAAGTCCCAAATTCAGCATCTCAAAAAATTAGAATATCAATTAAGACCAATGCAAAAAAAGGATTTTTAGAAATGTCGGCCAACTGAAATGTGAGAGGTGTGAGCCTGTACAGCACTCAGTATTTAGTTGGGGCTCCTTTGGCCTGGATTAGCGCAGCAGCAATGCAGCGTGACATGGAGTCGATCAGTCTGTGAGAACCGATGTGGATCTGATCGTGGCCTTCAGCTCTTCTGAGTTGTTGTTTCTTGTGTATTATATATTCCTCTTCACAATATCCCTTATATTTTCTATGGGGTTAAGGTCACGCGATTTTGCTGGCCAATCAAGAACAGGGATACCGTGGTCCTTAAACCAGGTACTGGCAGCTTTGACAGTGTGTGCAGGTGCCAAGTCCCGTTGGAAATGGAAATCTGCATCTTCATAAATTTGGTAAGCAGCAGGAAGCATGAAGTGCTCTAAAACTTCCAGGTATACGGCTGCGTTGACCGTGGACCTTAGAAAACACAACGGACCAACACCAGCAGATGACATGTCGCCCCAAACCATCGCTAACTGTGGAAACTTTACAATGGACAGACTCTTGGACCTTGATTCCCCAAAGGAAATGAAAACATAATTTGTCTTTAGCCCGGGCAGGACGCTTCTGACGCTGTCTCTTGTTTAAGAGTGGTTTGACACTGGAAACGTTACAGCTGAAACCCATGTTTTGCATATGTCTGCATGGTTGTTCTTAAAGCACTTACTCCAGCTGCAGTCCACTCTTTGTGAAACTCCCACACATTTTTGAATGGAATTTTTTTCACAATCCGCTGCTGGCTGTGGTTATCTTTATTGCTTGTACATTTGTTTCTACCACATCTTATCCTTCCTCTCTAATAAGCAATCTCTTTAGCAATTACCTTTTGTGTCTTGCCCTCCTTTGCCCTGCAAGGTGTCAATGGTCGTCTTTTGGAAAACTGTCAAGTCAGCAGTCTTCCCTCTGATTGTGTAACCTACAGAACTAGACTGAGACAATTTGAAGGCCTTTTCAGGTGTTCTGAGTTATAGGTAGCTGATTAGAGTGTGGCACCAGGTGTCTTCAACATTGAACATTTTCACAATATTCTAATTTCCCAAGATAATGAATTTGGAACTTTCATTAGTTTTCAGATATAATTATTGAAATTAAAAGAAATAACATTTTAAATATATCAGTCAGTGTGTAATGAATGGATCTGATATACAAGTCTCACGTTTTGAATGGAATTACTGAAATAAACTTTTTCATGATGTTCTAATTTTATGACGTCTCATTTTATACCTGCCTCATTATAGGCAGATTTGATGATCTCTTTGGCTGTTCCCGAAGGTGAGACAGACATTTACAAAATACCATGTAAACAGTAAAGAAAACAGGACCCGAATACGGACCACTGGGGGACACCTTTATGAATAATCGAGGAGTTGAGGGAGACACAAAAACTAGAGCAGTTTGTGTTCTACCATGCATATAGTGCAGTACTACCAACTATCTAGTAGCTTTTGAAGACTTCCTAAAATCTTCCAACCAACAGAGCTATAGAAAATACTTTTAAATAATTGGGTACAAAACATCTTAAAGACAGGTATTTTAAGCAGCATTGCAGGTACGTAATGTGTGCCTGTAGACGGCTCCTTTTCTTACTTGATAAGTTGGGTCCAAAACCTTAAAAATACCAAATGGTAAAAAGGGCGAAATGGCCAGTACCGGTTATTGTGTTGTTCTCATCATTTGCTTTGTTTGTTTTTCTTTTTTCATGCTGTTTGTGTCTCATTTGTGTTTCCCTGATAGGAGGAGCCTATATATGAGGTACATATTGGACAGCAACTTGGGCTTCTTAGTAACTGTACCCTATTTGGCAGGGGACAGGTTTGGGTGATAAGGAGGGGATTCCCTGCATACTAACAGACAGCTGCTCAATATATTATGATGGTCCAATTTATTATATAACATGTTAAATCAATAGTTTATTGCTGGCTTGAAGCAACACAGGTGAGCATCAGTAGGGATGAATGAGAAGCTGCGGTCTTGGTCACTGTATACTTTAAAACCAAAGTCCAAAAAAACAAAATAGTAAAACCTGTAAAGAGTTTAAAAGCTTGATGCTCTTCATTTTTTAAAGGATTACAAGATATTCAGATCAATTGGAAGCAAATTACAAAGAGTCAAGAGTTTGAGTTTTTGTTTTACTGTGTCTTGCAAAAGCATTCAACTCACTTGAATTCGCTCTTACTTTGTTACAACTTTCAATGAATGTGTATTCATCTTTCATTACTATAATAGCCTTAAATAATACCCAGTGCAATCAATTATCTTTAAAGTCACCTAATAAGTAACAGCATTAACCTCAGTTGAATGGTTTGTGTGGCAGAAGAAACAACTCACGAGACTCTGAACTCACCGTCTCTGTGGTGAAACAAAGTGGTGACAGCATTTCGCTGCAGTGGAGTTATTGGGATGATGGACGGAGTTGCCTAAATGGGCAAGCCTGGAAGAAAACCTGTTAAAAGACGGCACAAGACTTGGACTGGGGAGGCTTTCAAATTCTAGCAAGATAATATACCATACAAAATACAACCAAGGGTGTGACATATTTCGGATTTAAGCAAATATGTCCAGATTATTTATATATATATATATATATATATATATATAATAATCTATAATCTAACATACTGGCAAGACAGTCTCTTGATATTCAAAAGCTGGTAGAGACATACCCATGAAACTTGCTGGTTAAATTATATCAAGCAATGTTTTTTAAAATTCCCGGCTCAGATTGGCTAAAGACAAATTCACCCCACAGTCTTCAGATTTTTATTTTTAGGGGGAAAATACAAAGGAAAAGAAAACCTAGCTTCCTTCCAGGCAAAAATGTTTTTGAAAGACACAATATATACTGCTTCTTCCACTCTCCTCTCTGCTGCTCACTTTGGTGTAAGTAAGGCGACATTTACTAAATTATACAAACTATTTCATTTCTAATTACTTATCTCCTCTCCAGCTTACTAGATCAGGTATTTTATGACACTTACTCCATAAAGTTTTCAATTTTTTTGTCCCGCTTCGGCTTTTTATTAACAAACTGAATAACTAAAACAGACTAACTGCTTAAATAACCTTAAGCATGTTCCTGATTGTTCATTTAATCCTCCCAGCATGGTTTTTCATTCAAACTGGTTTGTCAGATGATATATCTGAGCAAAAACAACTTAAATAGATGTTGATGCTAGAATGTGGATGTCTCCACCCTGCCAATATCTCATTCTTTCATTGTGGCAGACCGTAATAATGCCCTCCACCTCTTTTTTGTATGCTTTTTAAAAAAAACAATCCCATTTTCTACTCTGCAGGGAGAATATGGAGGGATGGAGCAAGGTGGGGAAGGAGGAGAGGTAAGAAAACATGAGAAGCATTGCAGCTTTAACAAGGGGTCATATCTGAGAATTAGAGATTTTTTATAAAATACTTTTTTATTTTTACACGTTGATCATAAGTTTCTGCTATACTATGTAAAGGTCCAGTTTGTAGTTAAGGTGCTAAATTATCTTTTAACTTGTGATTAGTAATCATGACTGACTGCAGCAGGTAGGTTTTCTCTTTGAAATCATAAAATCTAAAAGAAATTGTAGTGTTAGGCATTTTATTCTCTTTTATAATAACACATATTCCAAAATCCTTGATTTAATAGTTCCAAGTATAAGCTAAATAACTTCAGGAGGCGGACCCAAAACGCTAGGATGAAAGGAAGATTCCCAGGCTTATTTAAAAACAACCCAGAAACAACTGGAAATCCCTGTAACACTTGTGTCACTGTTAGGAAGAATTTTCAGCCTCAAAAGTCAGCGACATGTTCAAAGTGGACGAGCCAAATGCTTTCTGGGAAAAGGTTTTTTTGTCACTTGAGGTAAAGATTGAAGTTTCTGGGAAACAGTTACTTCTTAGTTTTGACTTTTGGAGAAGTCAAAGCTTCTCAGTGTTACCTCAAATCCTCTGGTCTGATGTAACTACCGGTAGGTATTCTGACAGAAAGTCTCTTAGGAGAAAAACCCGTCGAACTGAGAAGGAAAAAAGAGACGTCCACCATGAACAACACAGTTTATAATTTATACCTTTTTGAAAATAAAAAGTATCAAAATACTTTAAACTGGTTGTTAATGATAGTTTTCTTTCTATACACTGCAAAGACTGTCCATCTAACCAAGTCAAAATATCTTGTTTTCAGCTAAAAAGTATTTTTTATTGTTTTGAGACCGACATAATAAGAGCTGAATGTGTTTGATTACTAATCTTATTATTTTGAGTATATATTTCTATTTTGAGAGCTCTACCAAGTCAAAATTGTCTTATTTAATTTCCAAACCCTTAAAAAACTTGATTATAGTCTAAAGCGTCTCAAATTACGTGAAAAAATCTGACAAGGAAATGAACTATTTGCACAGGGTAAAGTGTTCAAAATAAGATTTATATAATCAATAGAAGATCAATAACCTAACTCTTGCTTAGTATACATATCTGAAAACATTATCAAAAATACTTTTTAGCTAGAAACAATTTTTTTTGACTTGGTTAGATGGACAGATTTTGCAGTGTAGTAGCAAAGCAATGCTCTTAGTGTTTTCCACTATTCCTAACTGCTTTCCTACATTTCCTCTCTTTTAGGGATACTAGTCTTCAGGACCCTCCAGCTGCCCCTCACCTCGCCATACCAGAATCCAGATGTTCAGCATATTTTTTTGTGACTTTTCAGAACCAAAATCAGAACAGACTCTTCCAGACTCCGCACCCCGGCTTCCCCGCGCCACCTGTCCCCTCACCGTCTAATTCCCAGGAGCCTGCCCTTTGCTTCCCGCCACAGCCCCACCTGCGTGATCGTGTAGATAAACCCCAGTGTCGTTGCCACCCAAGAGAGATTTCTCACGCACACTGACCCACACACAAAGAGGCACACCTCAATGAAAGGTGCCAGCATGAATCACTCATACAGTACATACCATAAATACCAGCAGACCACACACACAGGGCAAACAAGTAGCTATAGGAGATTACAGAGAAGCCTGTTTTCCTAGAAGAAAAAGAAGTCATTGTGAAACTAAAGGAGCTGCATGAGAGGGCGTGTGCTGTAGGCCGTGTGTCCATGTTCGAGCTTGTGCTTGTGTTTTTAGCAGGGATCCATGCATTATAGACCTGTGCTTCAGTTTGTGACAGAATGCATGAGCAGATGTTCCCCGCGGTGTTCTCTTATAGGGCGGCTGTTATGTGTTGCAAACTCTGGCTTTGTGTGTACGTGTTTGCTTCAGCATTTAGAAACGGCGTTAGCGCAGTAGAAGTGATGCATAGTGCTACGTTGTGATGTTATGCATGAGCAGAGTAGTCGTGAATCGTTTGTGTCAGCAAAAGCACGGTGGGAAGAAAGATCTTTGAGCGTTCAACAATCAGTTATTGTTCGATTGGTTGGATTTGGGAGAAGAGGAAGATTCCCTATAACTTGTACCAACAAATGAACAATATCTATCTGACTTTTATTGTTAATTTAGTGAAAAACAGCAAGGATATGTAAGCTGTGAGCATCTGGCTCTGACATCTTTGGGTCAAACATGTAGCCTAATGATGCAAATATGCATCAAACTACTTCAGCCCAAAGACAAAAACTAATGGAGGTCAATTAATCACGTGACCTCAATGGCCCTATTGCTCCAACTGAAATTTATAAGCCTGTTACTTCCAGTGATTTACAGAACAGAGTGGTGAAATATCTTTAAAAAAAGCAAGAGAAAAAGTCCAGTTGCCTTATAATAAAACACTCAAGAACTTGCACCAATGATGAAAAATGGATATTAAAAAATTCCAACTAAATTTAAATTTTATGCATTAAAAGAAACCCAAGAAAAAATAAAAATGCCTACCATTATTACTTATCTGGTCGCAGCTTGGTTCTGCAACAAAAACTATATTTAAGCAGTTTATTAAACTAAACAAACATTACTACCATCATGTCCAGTTTTCCTCTGACATACAGAAACAAAACTCAGGACATTTTAGCATCTTTTCAAATGTTCAGATCTTTTTTTTTTTTTTATCTACTCAAGGTAAATAAAATAAAAAGTCATCTTTTCTGAATGTGTGAGCAAAAGCTTTGGGAAACTGGTGTGCATGTCTTTGATAGAAAACAGTTGAGTTTCTGAGTGTTGCTCTAAACCATTGACATACCGGTGTGTCCAGTTTGATGAATAGGACAAGAATGAAGGCATAAGTTTCGTTTCAGATAAGCTGTGTGTCCATCTGCGCTGAATGTGTCCCCTCTCTCCAGTCTAGGCCAATCGGGTAGTCCCTTCCCCTGCTGCAGAGCATCACACCATCAACTATCCACCCAGCGTCATCCCTTTATGAGTGTGTGTATGAGTGTTAAATTAGAGGAGGGTCAGCCAGTAAAGCCTGTTTGTATTATTACTTTGAGGTCAACCCGAAACTGACGACTGCATGTTGCCTTACAGAACAAGGACACACATTCAAAACACACACCCAGACACAAACACTTGTAGGAAAAAGAAACAAACTTCACATCACGCACAACTAACCCGAGTCAAGTACCGTTTAAGTTTGCATCACATCAATCTTGCTGATTTTATAAATGGTAAATGTGGAAAAATAAAAGGTTTTGTTGAAATCTAACAATGTTGTGGATGTGTTTATTTGGCAGAGTTGTAGGGTCCAAATCCGGGTTTTCTCAAGGCGTTCATGGGAAGTCTGAACACAGGAAAAGTCGTTCTGATCTCGGAAAGAGAGCCGCATGAACAACATACACCTTTGAAATTATCCATAAAAAATGTAATGAAACACTCACCTTTGTAAGAACATTTTTATTTGTCGTTCCGAAAAACTGAATACAATAAAAATAAAAAGTAATTTCTCCAAAACTTGTTTCAATGCAGCAGAGGAGGACGGTTAAACTGAGGAGAACTCCAACAAGGCGATAACAGTGACTGCTCGCACGCTAACCTCCGCTCCTCGTTAGCAGAGGGGTCTGGAGGAGCAGAGTTTAAGCTAAAGCAACAAGGGAAGCATAAGAATGAAGACAGTAAAAACGTTTCTGAAAAATTTTGAATATTTCTGGCTAATCTTTTCACTGGGAAGCTAAAAAAAATGACTAATCAGACTAATTCAGAGTTAAATCTCTTAAATCCCTTTTAACAAACATGAGATGGAAGTGGTCGTCTCCCTTTAAGGTTGAACTGCTTCCTGAAATAAGGCATCATCAGTGCTGTCAAATGGCTGCAACACCAAGGTTACACATGCGTTCAGCAACTACGATAGGAGCGCCGTGAATATGGCTGCCACAAAATAAACATCTATAGGACTGCAGAGGGAGGGATAGAGTCCTCTTTATAAACACAGATGTTTGCTCCAACTTTGTTTGACTTCAGGCAGAAACAGGAACAGGGCGGCATCTCTACGGCTGCACGAATATCGCATTGGGGGAATGAAAGGCTGTGGCTACATGTGTTGGTAGCTGTGGTAAACGATGATATGTTCAGAAGGCTGTTTGAGGAGGTGGAGGAGAGAGGGGCGAAGAGCAGAAGGAGAGGAGGAGAAGGAGAAAAGTACAGGTTCAGGAGGAGCCTTTTATGTGAAGGTCAGCCCGGCTTCGTTGTAGACCTTGAAGACCTTCTCGATGGCGTTGACGTAGGCGGCCGTCCGCAGGTCCAGACCCAGGTTGTACTTGCTCGCTGTGCGCATGATTTGCTGCAAAAATCAAATGAAGACAGATATTAGACAAGCGCACAAGTTTTTCCTTTAAAAGGCGTGAGGACGCTTTGGATAACAAAAATATTATCCCCTACTGCTCATTTTCTTATTATTACACTGAAAAGAAAATACTTATTTTCTCAGAATTCAATTTGTCCAGTATGATTTTAAAAATGAGCTATTTTTGTAACAGGATCATTTTCCAATTTCTTTTTTAATGCACTGGTTAAAGCTTCTGAATAATAGTGCCAAAACTTACCCGGGCAGACCGCTCCATGGTGTAGGCCAGACCAGAATGAACAATGTCTTTTTCTGAGGCGCCCTGCAAGCAATTAATATTCAACAAACAGTAATGTAGCACATTTGAAAAACTACAAATTCTTTATAAGTTCTTCTTTGACATCCAAACTAATAAATTATTCAGTAGCAACTCATAAAACTTGTAATAACTGAAATCAAAGGAATAATAAACTTTTGATCTTTGATCTGAATGTCACTGACTGCTGACATTGAAAAGTTAATCATATGGACTTCATTAGCTTGTGAAGACACGTCTTTTTTCTGGAAGCAATGTTTTCTGGTGCAGATCTAGGTAAAATATCTAAGTTGCTTTATTTTAGGAGAGCACTTGTAACTCACAGCAATTCTGGCCTGGAAGTCAGCAGTAGGAACGATGGGGATGGGTCCTCCTTGCTTCCCAAACTTCCTCTCTAAACTCTCCTGCACAGACACTGAAAGAGGCAACAGAGCAAACAAAGAGATGTGTGGATTACCTTCGAATCATTCTTTTCTGCTATCACAAAAGGAATGGTGTATGACACATGTTACCAGAGCTGAAAGGTAGAAATGACCACACAGAATTTGTCTTAGTAAAGACCAAATCAGACATGAGGAGCACAGTAGAGCAACAGAAGACTCAAAATCCATACAAATGTTGGCTTTTTTTTTTCTAGATGACAAACGTGGATCAACATGCGGAACATCTGGTCACCCAACCTAGGGCCACATTTTTTTAATAAAACCAATGAAGAAAACAGAAAAGATCAACGGTTGCATTTCATATCTGGATATTCAAGCTTAACTTGAAACACAAGTGATTTTTTTCTTCTACTCAATCATACATGATGAAATATGACTGTACAAGATTGTGATTGGCTGCATATGACAAAGAGAAGGTATAAATAAACAGGAAAGGGCTGGAAAAAGATAAAACACTGATGCTGCTGCAGAGCCACATTATTAGTGCTGCTTGAATCATTGAACTAGGTAAGAATATTTACATTTGTCTTATATTGCTATTACTTTGCTTTCTTTTACAACACAATACAGATTTCAGAACATCTTTCAGTTTTTTTCTTTTCCTTTAGTCATTTAGGTCCCTCTTGCCCATTTTAGAATTTATGTTTAAAAGTTTTTCTAGGCAGCCACATAAAATTGAACTAATAGGCCCATTAACAATCCGAACTCCAGGTTAATTTGATCGGACCTTCCCAAAATAAACATCTCCACTTCATAGGGCCCATCGAGGGCATGTACTCGGAACGGCCTGCTGGAATTGCTCTGCAGGAGCTGTGGTGAAGTTACGTTGACTGGTTGTAATTCAAAGGGGAATGAGAAGACATCATAGAACAACCGGCTATGTAGAAATATGAAGAGTTGCTGGCAACGCAGTTCATATAAATGCCAAACAGAAACATGGCAACAAACCCTGCTTGTCGATCTCTTGTCATTTCTGCTGCCGTGGACGCCTTTTTACACTGACCAGCAACGCTACTTGCTGTTGAAACAATCATGATATGCGGATGTCTTTAGTTTTAGCATTCCTTAAAAGGGTGGCTGAGAGAAGCAGGCCAACAGATTACCCCATCAGAAAAAGATCTGGTTTAATTACCCTGAGGTAAATACACAATAACACAACTAACCAGTTTTGTTTATAGAGAGCTTAAAAAAATTTGAAACATATAAAGAAATATTTAAACTAAATCTTTTCAGAAAATCAGGATAGCAACAGTGAAATATTTAACCATTGTGCCTTGAAACAGAAACACAGTTTAAAATATGGCCGGAATGGTGAGTGAAGCTCATTATTACATGTGAAGCCCTGATTAAGGGGGGAAAAAATCAAAAGCAGATGCAATCTCAGACTGTCTGAAGCTTCTAAATTAGTATTTATATAGAATTTAGGTCAGAATGCATCTCACAATATTTTAAAACAGAAACAGTCTCAAGACTGATTGCTTTCTGTCATGCTAAAGTACCTGGTAAATTTATATTTTTCTTTTTGTCTTGCTTTAAACGCAGATCCCTGAGACTTTTAATTACAATGAAGGAGCAACAGCTAAAGAAAAGAGAGCAGCACGAAAGGATCAATTAAGTATGCAAAAAGATACCCTGTATGTCACTTACAAACAAGGAAACAAAGACAAATACATGTTTTGTCCAACGAATCAAAATGTATGGCTCCAAACTTTAACAAAAGATTTTGGCGAGCCGACAATTGATGCCTATCGGTGGAAAACAAAAAGTGGAACCATTATATTATACCCTACAACTAACGTGTGTGTGATACATGGCAATAAAACAAAAAGAGAAAGATTTTTAGATTGGTTTAGTAATATCCTAAATCTAGGATAGAGTAGAAAAGAGAAGAAATAATCTGACGTTGGTCCATCTGACAATAATTGTGGTAACCAAAAATAACAACTCTAAACCTTAGTGCAGATATGGCTTACATTTTAAAAATATATATAAATATATAGTTTCTGTTTCTCATTACTCTTCCAATGATGTTTCATGTAATATTTTATGGATTAATACAATTTTCTTCAGATTGTTTAAATTGATTCTTTTCACAATCATTTGCCTCATGTTATTCTAGGGGTGAAGAGCATTGTGTACTCACTGAGAAGGTGGTAGTTTGAGTCTCTCTCATACTTGAAGGCCAGTCTTCCATAACTGACATGATTGAGATTCTTCAGCCACTCGAAATACGACACAGTCACACCACCAGCATTCAGATACATGTCCTGCAAGGAAGAGAAACATCCTGAGCTTTGATACTTGTGAACAAAATGTCTCCTGTAACCAAAATGTACTTTACGATTTGATGATTACTGTCCAATAAAGATTTTCTTGGGAAATAATTGCCTTTATTTTTCATATTGAAACTATAAACAGGAGCTAAATAGAAAACATCTTTGTTTTAAGGAGCGATAAATACAATAAAAACAAAAAAAAGCACTTTGAGAGCACAGGCCTCCTTTGCAGTAACAATGATGCTCCGAGTGGTCATTTACTTAAATTCTACAGTTAAATAATAATAATAATAATGTCTAACTGCTTCTTCAGGAGTGTGCAAACCCTAATTTTTCAGTTTCTCTATGTGTAAATACATATACAGAAAAATAAGGTTAGAATTAAAAGTCATAAGTAACACTTAAAGGCATTTCCTTTACAAAACAAAATATAAAGTTTATACATCATTTCCTCTGCTCTTCTAAATAAATAGAAAAACACTTTCTTTGGCTAAAAAAATCCAGAATCTGAGTGATAGTTTGATGAATTAAACCAAAATAAATTAGAGAACAATGATTTCGTCGATATAGTTGCTTTCATATCAACTAACAAGGTTAATATTCTTTCTGACGGAAATACATAAAAAACAGAATTCTGGTCTTCAGTATTTTTCTCAGAGGTAAAGGATGCAGCTGCATATATTAAAATCATAATCAATATGGGTCCAGATAAACCTTCAGGTCTTGAAAGTTTAAATAAAAGGCATTTAGTCTCTCATCCAAGAGGATTCTTCAGCTCTGAAAATTCTTGCCTGGAAGGATCAGATGTGTGAGTCTAAGCCCATGTTTACACATAGTTTCTTTTTTCATTTTTTTTTCAAACAAATATTTTCCTCAGCTCGTTTAAAAAAAAAAATCTCCATTCACAAATCCGGATTTATGCGTTTTTAAGCACATTCATAGACATGGCAAACCTGTAGGGGGCAGTAGTTCTCCCAAATCCTATCAGCTCAGCGTAACGTTCTACTCTCCAACTTCTACATTAAGCATAGAGCTCGTAAAAACAAGCAAGAAAAAAGTGCTTGGACACTTGATAATACCAACACAAATGAGAGCATAAATGCCGTTTTTGATTTTAAACACAGGTTGCGCATGTGATTTTGGATCATTTTTTGCCACGGAGAGTGTTTTTCCTCAATGTGTGTAAAATTGGACAATATGACTGAAATTTGCTATTGATAAAATTTTGACTCATTAAATTGAAATGAGTTTATTTCAGTTTTATTCAGAGCAATAAGTGGATTTGAAGTCTACTCACAGGAATAACCATGACGTTGTTCTCCAAGAAGATCTTATCTGCATCTGGGGTGGTGGGTCCATTGGCCCCCTCAGCAATGATCTAAGAGAAACAAAAGTTCATCTTTAATCACCTCAATACCCAACTTATCTACTAATATCAGAAGCTTCTGTTGGTGGAAGTAAGTGTTTACTTTAGCTTTGATCCTGGGGGCGTTGTCACGTTTGAGCTGCTTTTCTCCAGCAGCAGGAATCAGGATGTGGCAGTCAGCCTCCAAAATGCTCCCTTCATAGGGCTTTGCTCCTGGGAAGCCCACAATGGTGCCATGTTGCTGCAGAAAGGCACAAAGATGGGAGAAAATATATATTTTAATGTTTATTCACGATAAAGAGGAAAAAGGATCAAATTAAATCTGCAGAAAAGGAAGGTAGGGTACCAGCTTGTAGTCCTCCAGCTGCTTGGGGTCGATGCCGTCTGGGTTGTAGATGTTTCCATCAATCTCACCAACACCCACACACTTGGCACCAAATCGGTGGAGGTACCTCATGGAGTGGAGACCCACATTACCAAAACCCTGGGGAAATACATAGATTTAACTAAAAGCCTCTAGAGTTATGATATTTACGTATTATATAGTACAAAGGGCCTATATCTTGCTAAATCAACTTTAAGCTATTGTCATTTTGTCATCAAAAACGCCCCCGAAGCTGTTTTGGATCCTGCTCTCTGAGCTGAAGATCAGCAGCTGATCGCCTTGCTACTGAAAACAGCCTTGTAGGCACATTTACGTCACTCTGCACCTATCCTCCCCATCAAACTAGAGCCTAACCTGCAGGCTCTTCACTGTACTGTAAACACTTACGCCCATTCTCAGAGTTGTTAGCAGCAGGAGCGCAATTTATTCTCCACAGTTCTGATCAAGTAATTTCTTTCTCATCTAGTCTGCACTTTTGATAATGCCTAGAATGTGAAAACGTGTTTCAGCTGCCAGAGGTACAGAAATATGTTCAGTTTTCCTAAACAAGAGTAATCAGCAGAAATAGTTGACCGTCATTTCAAATGACTGGTTGTTGAACTTTCACTAGTACCAAAGTAGATTTTCTGACTGATTATTTCTTCAAAGCATTGCCATATCAACGTTAAAAACCACCCATGGTGGAGAGGTCAGAGCGTGAAGTAAAACCAAAGTTTTAACTGCTAGCAGCTAACTAAAAGTGTGTTTTATTTTCACATGGGTCCATGTCGCCTACATCAAGTGTTATTCGTCCACATGACTGTCTATGACAGTAGCCTCCATTTCAATCTGAAGTGATGTAAACCTAGAAGCTTTGTAACTGTAGGTTGCTCAGTGTGAAGCAGGCCATTTTAGGTAATTATTCCTGCTTTATTTATATGTAGGCAAAATACTTTTTAAACTTTACTGTGGATTTAGGTTTATGTCATTAAACGGGATTGACTCACACGGGTGGAGGAGGGATTTCAGACAAACCGCATATTTTCTGGTATTAAAATTGTCTCAAGAAAATAACTTAGGTGTAAAATAGCATGATATTGGACCTTTACAGTTCAATTACCTTCAACAGAAAATATTCCATGATGGATAACCATATTCACTTTAATGAAATATGAACGTACTTTGGTGCAATCTTGTGGCCAGAATATGTCAAAACATCTTTTATTGCTAAATGCAGTCTTGAGTATTTTACTTTTCAGAAAATCTGCCTTCTTTTAATCTTATGATACAATATAGATTATCTCGCAAGACTACATTAAATACAACATATCACCAAGTAAATAAGAATATCACTGAAAAGTTGCTAGTAATTTAGCAAAGGTCTTAATGTCCAAAGCTCTCCATTTTAGCCTAATTTTGTGACTGAACAGTTTGTGTTGCTTCAGTGAAGTGTTTTTCACAACTAAAACTTTTGCAGAATGAGGCGTTTATTGGTTCTCTGAACAACAGCCAGATGTCGCTGCCTCGTCAGTGTTGGCTCTGTTACGCAACAGTTTAGAGCACTTCATTCCTTCTGCTGACAAGCTTTACAGAGATACTGCTTTTACTTTTCCTGCAGGACTACATAAACTGTAAAACTTAACAAACGTGGCATATTGAGGAAGATGAGAGTCTACAAACCCAATAATACAGATGAGCTTAAGGCAGCAACCTACACCTCCAAAACACCTTAGCAGCACAAACATCCTTACAACACTACAACAAATACTTGTACTTTAGTTTGTTTATAATATTCATTGTTGTGATAAACTGATTTTCCGTAATAAAAAGAAAAAGCAGCCCTACAATTCCCAAATTATATATTTATATATAAAAAATGGGAATGAGAAAGAAAAACATCCTTTCAATACACTACAAGAGATCTAATCTGTTGATTCTCATGTTAAATCTCTAGGAAAATAAATCTAAGAGCAAAGTAATCCTTGGACACAAACCCGAAGATTAAGGTTCTAGAAAATCCACATCAGGATTCAGCTGTTGTCTCCACTACTTTACTTCCTCAGCAACGTCCCTTCTCCATTAGTCCCCACTGAAACACACACTCTCCTCATTTATTACTTCTGTACAGCAATTGTTAAATCTAATGAGCAAATGACTTCCATTTGAACGAATCCAGAAGCATATAAGGACAAAGTAAAGCTGCAGCTGCCCAACAGACATTTGACTAAGTGAAATGCATCAGGGCAGCGTATCATGTTGCATTGTTGTCTAGAGAAACGATAATTATAGAAAGCATTCCGGGAAAACAGGAGAGGCCTCTGCTGAGGGGTTTTTCTACCCATGTGTTGATGTTTAGGTGGGTATGGGCGAGAGCCTTCATTAGATGAATAAGAGTGAAATTCTTTGCGAATAATGCTCTTTCAAAGAAGATATCCTTACACAGCCAGATGAGCTACTTTACTAAATGCATTTAAACTTGATGATTTCTCAACCAAACATCACGTTTCAAACTCAAATTGAGTGGCAGAAAGTTGAAGAGTGCTTCTCTTCTCTCCGTTTACTCATTCCTCTCCTACTGAGTCATCGTTTTCCATGAACAGAGAAGGGAAACTTCGGCTCACTTCAGTCTGTGGTTTAAAATCCCAGCCACGCTGCAGCGCCCTGCAGAAGCATTCACTCCCCATGAATGTTAATACAGTTGTAACGTCAAAATCAGAAACTTTAACGTGGATAACATGAAGCAGGACATGGTTGTGAGAGGGAGTGAGGTCTCTTATTGATTTTCTAGCGTTTCTCTACCAGGTTTGCACATCTAGAGATATAGAGCATCTATAAACATACCTTTTCCGGTCTTGCTGCACCATCTTTCAGGTTTAGGTCTTTGCTTTGAATAGGTCATTCTAACAAATAAATATGCTTTTATCTAAAATATTTAATTGCAACTCTGACTGAAAGCAAAGTGTCTCTTTTAAGGGTCTCTTTTTCAGCTTCCGACAGTAAGGATGAGGTGCTATGCAGTGTTGACACTGGCTCACATAGGGAGATTTTAAAAACCTCGACAGACTGCACACCTTGTGTACAGTGTGTAGATAAAACATGACTTCAGAGTAAACAACCAGGGTAGACCAGGAGGAGGCACTAGCAATAGTTTGTGGATTTGTTTCCTTGACTTCTGATCTGCCTATTTGTCCTCTCCACACACCAAACACTCACACTGCCATATTGGACAACATGTTGAATATCCTCGGTTTGTGATTGGAGCGTTCCAGAGCCCTCTGATCACACCCCACACCACATGAATATCAGGGAATTTAAAATCCAGACAGCCGTTTTACGGCTTAGTTCTGCAAGTGTTACTACAGTTTTTTCCTGGTCAACTGTTACTCACCAAGTCATTGAATTACAGGCATATAATTTAGACAACAGCAAAAAAAAAAAGTTTTTAATAGCACTGATCCATATCTATATCAATCTGGATCAGACTGAATCGGATGGCGATAATTGATTCTTACTCTTGAGAATCAGAATCAAATCGATTCTTGAAATCTGAATCCACATCCAGTCTTATCTGTTAGGATTATCTTAAGAGTCGCACAATAATCGGTGCATCTTTAAGCTCGGCAGAATGAAAGAATAGGGTCAGAGATTGGCACTGTGTCAATCAGTCTGTAGTTTTCCACAATAAATATAATTTTGCATGTATACCAAAAAGTTTAATTTTGGTCTCATCTGACCAGAAATCGTCTCTGCCCGTTTGCTGGGTTTTTGGTTTTCATTATCCAGTCAGTTTAATAATGTTCTTTATTGAAGATGGGTTGACTTTTGAAAGCAGGTATCATATACATACATTTTATTCATGGGTGTTGGAGTAAAAAAGGAGCTGAATATTTGTTTTTAGTTGATAATTCTTAATACCATGCATGTTTTCCTTCCACTTCAAAATTATAACCTAGTTCATTTAGGTTCAATCCCATAAAATCTTATTTCAGTATAATAATGTGGGACACTCTCCAGCCACTGTAAACCATTTGATATGGTTTATTTACTTACCGTTTTAAAACTCATCAACATGAGTTCAGATGAACGTTTCAGTGAGGTTTTATACCAGTAGTGAAGGAAATAAAACTACTTAACAAAACCCTGAAGTACTGTGTGTGCATCAGTGTACCTGGATGACGAAGGTCTTATCCTGGAAGCCAGGCGTTAGGCCCAGCATGCTCATGTAGGACGCTTCATTGATGAAGTTCTCAATGCCGTGGAAAACTCCACGGCCAGTGGCAGAGATGCGGCCGTGGATTCCTCCCTGACTGATGGGTTTTCCTGTGACACATGCATGGGCGTTGATGTCCTGGGAACACATGCAAAGAAGATCCGGTTACGTGTGCAATTTCACACAGAACTAAAGCCTGAGTCAACAGGAATGATTGGTTGAAACGGTGCAGACATTTTTTTTTTTTTTTTGCCTTCTGGGTTTCAACTTCATGGTAGTCTCTGGCTTAGATCCTACATGTTTGGCGTACTGTTACTGCTGTAAAATGTCATGCACTGCCATCTGTTCAGAAAGTGTAAAGCCAACCAAAACATTTTTTTAAAGTACCAACGACCCTCTGCTCGTAGTGACCCTGCCCAGGAATATGTCATGGGTATCTGGATCAAAGGGGACAGCCCTACCTTAATTTAAATAGGAATAATGTTAATTCTATCTTCTGTGATTTTTGCAAATCGTAAAAAACTATTTTTGAAATATTTATATGTACAAAGAAAGAACAGATCTTTCTTATTTATAAATGAGTGATAAACGGATATTGTAGTATTTGGTATAAATATATCTCTGCAACTTGTGAGACAGCTCATCATACCAGACATAACTAAACTAGCTAAATGGATTATACGATCTGGTACTGTAGAAACTGCCTGGTTAGATTTTGTTTGGCAGACTGGGAAGACTTTCGATTTGGCATGTATAACTGTTAAAGCAAGGCAAGGCAATTTTATTTATATAGCACACTTTCAACACAAGGCAATTCAAGGTGCTTTACATGATTTAGTGATAATGATACCAAATACATGATTACAGAAGCATGATTAGAGAAAAACAGAAACATATAGGTTGAACAGATAGACACAATCAATCAATAAGAAAAGATTATGTAAGGAGCAAATTTATGCAATATAGATTAAAAACAGATAAAACACAATAGGTTAAAAAGGAAATAAAACCAGGTTTTTCTTATTCCTGGTCCTTAGGGCCCACTGTCCTCCAACTTTTAGGTCCCCCTATTTCCTGCTACAGCACACCAGACTCAAATGTGTGAAGAGGAAGCATTTGATGACATTCTGAGGAGGTAAAGGACCCGTTTCCACAAGTTTTGGGACAGCCGTTGAGACACCCCTCAGCTGTTGTGTCTCTATAAAATTTGCCCCTTAAGGAGTTAGCAAAAACGTAAGCATATCACAGCCATTTCAGCACAGAGTGACGTCACAGATCAATAGACGGTTGCCATGTTTCTATAAACTAGGGTATACATGCTTAGTTAAATTGCCTGGAAAGTGGTTCTTTAGGGCTGGCCCGGTGAACTGGAGACACCTGCATACCATGAAAGCCCAGTAAAATTACCCCAAGAGTTCCAAAATTGGAAGCAGCATTAAGCAATCATTTAAAAACAGGTGTGGAAGAGCAGGTATATGTCTAAAACATGAAGAGCTGTGGGCCCCGAGGACCAGGGTTTAGGAACACGTGGGGTTCCCCAAGGCTCCACGAGCCATTTCTATTTAATACCCATTTGATCCACCAGCTCAGAATTAGAAGTATTAGAGATTAATAGGGTACTAAAACGATCTACTACTTTAAATGTATCCTGATGACACACAACTTTGTTTCTGTGTCATGACTACAGTCCATTACACTCAGTAAACCCACAATGTTAATATGGAGACAATTATTTCAACTGCTGTCAGACTAATATATCAATTTAACAGATCATTTTATTATTGTTCATTTCTTCCAACCATCCTCTAAACCAGTTATCCTTAAAGGGTCGCTGGTGCCCAGCTCCAGCAATCATCGGGCAAGAAGCCAGGTACACCATGGTTTAGGAATGTAAGAAAATATTGATAAGCTGCTAGATAGCGACATTTTATTCCACAATATTTTATCGATATTGAAAAGCAAGGTATCAATATTTATTTTTATACAATTTAAATGGAACCTTTAATGAGGACAGTAATTTTTGTTGTAAAACTGAAAGTATGACCCCTAGATGGTGGCTAGTTTAAACTTCTTTGCTCCAGTGGATCAACAACTTCCAGTAATAAAACCTGAAGTGTTAACTATGAAACAGGTCGCAGTGCTTACAACGCTCAGACAGATTTTCTACAGTTAAATTCAATTTAAAAGAAAAGAAAAAAGAAATCACCATATAAAGTCTTACCGCCCCAAACTTCAACGTCAAGAGAGTCAAGATAACATGTAAAGTCAAGAGCATCAACCACTCCGATGGTTTCACTGTAGTGACATTGCCTTACAACTAGGGAAGCAACTATTCGTCGAGTAACTCGATTTAATCAATGCAAAAAATTGCTGGAGGCAAAAAGTCTGCCTCGAAGCCACATTAAATTCCTATGGTGCACACTATACGCGCAGGGATCTGATTGTTCCACACGGACTGTTGTTTTGTTCGCACCTGTGCGAAGCACAACAGTAGCGCATGATACAGTTTGAATTTAGTTGGCGCGATGGGAGTAAAAATGTCCATAAACGGCAGAAAATGTGTAAAGTTTGGGATCGCTACATTCTAAACAAAGAAGAGAACAAAGTACAGTGTATTTACTGCATAGTAGACCTGGCGTACCACCGCAGTACGAGCTCAATGATCCAGCTTCAGAAAACATCCACGTGATTTTTCACCAAGCGTCATCGAAACAAGGTAACGTAACCTAAACCTGTATACCTTAATGTTCACTAATTTTAATACTGTACGTGATGCTGTTTCACTAGATAGGATTTTTAGCTTTCATATATTTAAGTAGTAAACTTATTCATGCTCCTTGTCCACGCGTACACAAAACGGAGATATTTTTTACGGTTTGGCTTGTCATCCACACGTAAACGCAGATTTTCGGCACAAAAAACAAATCTAAAAAAAAAATAAAATAAAAACTCTGGCCAAAGTGGAGAACTGCGTTTTCTCTGTTTTCAGATGAAAAACAGAGTTTTAAGTGCCGTAACGTCTATCTGCGACAAAAATGCTCCAACATCAAAGTTACAGCATCAAAAATCACCAAACTTCATGCTGTGCTGCAACCAAAGTAAGAAAAAATATATATTTTCTCACTCTCTCCTTTCATAGAGACTCCTGTGAGTGTTTAGAATAATTAATAATTGATTATTCCCTAATGTTCAGTGCTGCTGAGCAGGGGCGTATCCAGGAGCTGAACAAAGAGGGGCTAAAGGGGCCCAGGGTGGTTCTGGGACTGTACCATCAAACTGCTTGCTTTTCAAACAATATAAGTGACTGGCGAAGAAGAAAATCACAAAAACATTGCAACTTTTCACAAGCTTTTTCACAAAAAAGTGGATGGACCATTTAGTTTATTAACTTACATTATTGCTGTTGACTCTTATTTTGTCAAGTAAACAAAGAAATAAATACTGTAAATGGGCTTAATTTTGGAGCCAAATATTGGAGTTGGAGTTTTCTCTGGAGATAAAACGAACATGCTTGATCATTTTACAGCCACAAAATTTTCCGTTATGCATGATTTTTTTTGGTTATTTAAAAACGTAAAAAAATTATTAGATCAATCGAGTAATCGAATCGATAAAGTGCTAGATTAACAGATTACAAAAAGAATCGATAGCTGCAGCCCAACTTACAACATTGTCTAGCCAATCACGATCCGCCATCGATTAAAACATCTGGCAGAGAAAGGGCCGCCCACGCACTTGGCAAGCTTCTAAAATGTACAGGCAAAGGGTATGGTGTGAACGCATCATAAGTCTAAACAAAATATTGCAATATATTTTATCACCCCCCTGTTATGTGATGCATTTCACATCACCAGATTCTCTCCAGCACACAATCCTTTCTTGGACAGGTCACCAATCCATCACTGGACAAACCGTGCACACATTCACACCTAAGGGCAATCTAAAGAGACCAATTTACCCTCAACTTTTAATTGTATTTTGGCACATAAAAAGGAAAAATGGTAAATAAAATCGATGTTCGCCCCCCTCCCCATTGGTCTTATAAAAGCACCACTGAATAATAGGGATGAGTGAGTCTCCTTTAATTTACACAGTATAAATGTTTGATTTTTGCAAATGGAAAAAACTTCCTAACACAAATTTTATTCTTGTAAATAGTGGGGGGTGGGGTGGGGGGGTGGGGGTCTGCAAGCCAGCTGGAGGGTAGGGGTGCTCTATACGACTGGAAGGAACTTCAATCACTGCAGCTTTTCACAAATACAGAAGTTCCCGTCATACTATCCTCCACAAAACAAGATTTACAGGAGACGGTCTGATTTTTCAAATACTATCAAGTGTTTAAGAAAAGAAAATGCACAGCAGTGTTAAATAAAAAGAGGCTCCGACTTCAGTTTCAAAAGCTACTTTAAGAGAGAAAAAGGGGCACTGTCTCTTTGATAAACTGAGAAGGGAGTGGCAGGAAATCAGTGCTCGTGGTTTACATGTGACTCATTCCTGGTTGTTAATTTGACCTATTTTTAAAGAGTTTGCACCACATTCTCCATCCAAGTAGCACATGTTTGGTTATGCATGTTTGGGAACTCACAGTGTGTGCGATAGTGTTGGCATAAGTGTCCGCGATCCAGGACATTTCCCTCTCTCCGGTGCTCATGTCTGGCGCCGGGACATCGATGCCAGGCCCTGGCAAACAGAGGAAGGAAGGAAGGAAGGGAGGGAGGAGGGTGTAGCTTTAGTAAACTGTGCAGGAAGGCTTAGATTCACAGAGTGAAGGTGGAGTAGAGAAAATGTGGCCTTTTATACTATAAATCGCACAGTGAAAATGATCCCCAAATGAGGGACACGTCCCTCTGCTTGTATCCAGTTAAGATGAATGGAAGTAATCAACAAGCTGAAGCAGCGATATCTACAGCTAGATGTATGCATAAGGTGGTTTTCTTAAAAGTACCAAGGATCTGGTTTAATCTCTGTCTCCCAGATTTGTGATACATACAGATGCTTATCAAATGATCAGGACTGAAAAATCTCAGTAATTCAGTTCAAATAAGTAAAATTACACATTATATTCATTTATTACCTGCAGAGCGACACATTTCAAACATTTATTTCTGCTCAGCTTATGTCCAGCTGACTGTTACCGACAGACTGCACAAGCAGAGAAAGCCACTCAAGCTGCTGGCTGTTTGGTGTACTGTATCCAGGAACAATAATGGAGAGTTAAACAGACAGAAAAAGATGCACAAGCAACAAGTATCACTGCAGCCGTTGGTGTGTTGTGAAGAAAAACACCTGGACTGAGCTGCAGCCTGTGCACAAAGGTTCTCTTTTAAGTTGGATAGGAGTTTTATTTTCTAGCATGAATTGGAACTCTTCAGACATCTCTCTCTCCCCCTCTTAAAAGCAGTAATAGCTCCTTTATTGACCAAAGCATCAGTGTGCTTGATGGAGCCGCAAAAAGGCGTGATTTAAACCCCCAATGAAGAATCTATGGAGTGAAATGAAAAATAAAAGAGCCAATTCTGCATATGAGCTGATAGCTGCAGAAGCAACAGGTCTTTCCTACATCTCAGGCATTTCTGGCAGAAACTCGCTTCAATGAACTCAAAGACCACCAGGTGAATCATAAACCTTGATAAACAGAACATTGTGTGATCCTCAAAGCCTGATGAAAGGTTCCCTGAGTTTCAGAGCGCTGAAAAACTGAGCGGAGAGCTGCGCGTTGGGAGTCCGAACCAGCAGAGGCCACATTCAAACGATGCCACAGAGCTGATGAGAATTGCAGTGCTGGAAACCGCAAAAGGTACTGTTTAGTGAAAGAAAGTTGGTGCTGATCGCTGCTTAACCAGTCGGAAGACAAGCTAACTGCATCTCCCACGGCCAAGAGGATCACTAAGTAGCCACCGCAGCCATTGTGAGCCGCTAGACTAACGCCGCACGATCCCCTTCCCTCATCGACCGAGATGTCAGGAGAGAACTTTAAACGTTTATAAGGTCTGTTTGGGCAGAGGCAAATTAGTTTAGGATCACTAATTTTAAAGGTTTCCCTTTTTTTATTGTTGTTAACTTTCATCTGTATCTGTTTGGGTAAACCAGGCCTCGGCCTGAAACTTTAATCAGCGTTTTAAAAGACTTTTCTCGACAAATCCTGCAATTTAACCTAATCAATCAAACGGGAGTTTTCCTTGCTTTGTTTAATATTTAATAAATGTATTTGAGCCACTTCAAACGCCCCACGTGTGTTACAGGGATCCAAAGCTAAGATTAGCCCACGTGTTCAGGCCCAGGCTGCCCTCAATGAATAAACAATCAGGTGTTCAAATAAAGATAGTTTCAGAGAAGATTAAGAACAGAAACTAATCTCATTAGCCATGTTTGAGACGCCTTTTTGTATCAAAATACTTGACTTAGATTGTTTACTGCCGTGATCAATCCAAATAGAAATAATTTTCTAAAAAGGTCAATGACTTATTATCCAAATAACTTAAGACACATTTCTTGATCCAAAGAACGTTTTAATTTTCCTTACATTGATTTAAATCAATGGTGCCAATTAGTCAAACTAATTACAATTGGTAAAATAATTTAGCTTTCATTCCAGCATTTGCAAATCAAACCTTGGCTCCTACCGTAGAGCATCCAGATTCCTCCAAAGCATAAATCACAATTCATGATTTTTTTTTTATTGCATTTTTATCCATTTGTGGTCTTTTATTATAAGTTATTCATTTAGTTTGAACAGTAGTGTGTTGGTTATTAGCTTGAGTGATTACATGTTTGTCTTTTTCTTCTTTTGTAAATAAACCTTTGTATTTTGGAAATTTATTGTAATTTTTGTTCCACATAAATATGGCAGGGTTTCATAGTCAATATACGGTAAGGAATTCATGACTGCCATAAACAGTCCTTTAATTATTAATAGCCAAATAGTGGGATTTTTCCTTAAATCCACAACAGAGAGCAGGAAGGAAACATGTTTATTCACCAAGATTTCAACACAGTAAATCTGAATCTGACGCAAAAGCTTTTTAACACTTACCAATGAAACCCTTTTTGGCCAGCTCAATAGTGAACCTCCTGGTGATCTTCTCCAGCTCGTTATCCTGTAGAAAAAAAAGATTAAAATTACATAATTTCCAGCAAATATATCACTGCATCACACTACAGCCACATTGGATGTCACAAGAGGTACCTGAGATGCCCAAGGTAACAACAGGCTTCGAAGAAATACGATTTTCGATTTAGGGTTAGCTTGAAGTTTTAGGGACAAATGCTATGTTGCGAGAAAACCCAAATAGCAGGTGGGATTACTTTCTTGAAATAATGTTTTGACAGCAAAAGCAGACCCCAGCATTCACAGAAGTTAAGGATAAGAGCTGCCTGTGAATAGTTAAAATCTGCAAATACTTAATACGCCCTCTAAAAATGATATAACTGCCTATTATAACAGTTCAAACACCAAATATTCCTTGGGACTGTGTTTTACTGAAAGAAAACTAATAGAAAAGGGGCCCAGATTTATTTTGCCATTTCGGTCAAAAAAGTGAAACGCCCGTATTAATTATTCTGATAGTAACTGTGCTGAAGCACATCCATGGAGATCACAGTAACAAAGCAGGTCAGGATGAGACCAGAATTTCACTATTCCTAACGAGTTTTTAAATGAGGCATTTTTTAAGCATTTAAGGTGAATTATAGGCTAAAAATGCCCACCACAGAGCACTCTTATGTTCCTTCATAGGGAGCTGGTTTATTAGGTCACAAGCTGCAGCTTTAAAGGGGAAGTACCGTTTTTTGCAACCTTGACCATATTTATAGCATGCATTATGTGCATTTATTCAATCAGACAACTTTGGTGAGTCCTTTGGGAGACGTTCAGGTCCATTTGCGATCAGCGTATATCCATATAATGGGTGTCGTTTTGGCAACCAAAGTAAAGCTTCTAAATAAGTCATTATTTTCCACAGAACTCCTTCATTTCATCAATGTTTGTTTATGACTGGTTAGCGCTATTCCTCTGTGAGTTTGAGGCGTCTCAGAGGTGCTTTGCTGTTGTCTACAAGCGGTTTTACAGGTTTTTAATCCAAATGATACCAACAAATAACAAACCATAATTTCCGTGACCTTGCAGCCGTCCGCCATCCCAGTTGTAGTCTGAGCACGACTGAAATGGGGGCCTGTGGAAGCCGAACTTCGTCCACTTGGTCATTTTGTCTGAGCAATTTGGAAATGCTCAAATGTGAACCATGTTTGCTGGAGCAATTTCTGTTTAGTCGACCGCCACAGAGCACAGGGTGAAAGTCCTGCTCAGACTACAACTGGGATGGCGCACTGCAGTGACGTCATTGAAATCCCGGGTTAGTGTAGTTTGATTAAAAACCTGCAAAAAACCCTGCAGACAACAACAAAGCACCTCCGAGACGCTCCGAACTCACAGAGGAATAGCGAAGGAGAATAGTGCTAGCGACTTTAAGTGCTTCTACTGAAGGACTTAAAGTCACATTAAAGTTGTTTGGGTGATTAAATAAATATAATGCCTGCTAAAAATAAGGTCCAAGCTGCAAAAACAACATACTTCCCCTTTAAAATAATAATCCCCATTTGAATCTTCACCCGATGAAAATTTTCACAGCTTTTATCTTGGATGGACATTTTGACACCAAGTCACACATAGCATAACTTTAAACTATGTTTGCCAGCTTTCTGCGCTGCTTTTATTTCTTTTTCCTCTGACATTTTTCTCATCTACCGCCACTGAAATGAATTCACCTTCATGAGCTTCCAGCATGAGCAGAGTTGCACACAAAAAGTTAGAATTGAACACGCATTTACTTCTCTAGACATGCAAAAAGGGGAAGGGTTAGAGGTCTTACAGAGTAGTTCCTGGTGTTGATCTTTACTCCAGCTTTGGCACCTCCAAATGGCACATCTGGAGAGGCACGGTAAACATGTGTGTAACTGACATGCGTATGATTTCTTACAGGGTAAATAGCACAAATAAAGCAGGGGACCAAGTACTGAGTACGATAATTAAAACGACCAAGGATGCTAAATCTGATCACGATAAAAACGTCAGCACTGCATGGAGCTTTAACTGGTAATCAGCAGAGGTTGGAGTTGAAATCTTACCAACAACAGCACACTTGTAGGTCATCAAAGAGGCCAAGGCTTTCACCTCATCCACCGACACATCGGTGCTGTAACGGATACCTGAAGGAAACACAACAAGAGTGAGCAACTTAAAAAGAGGGAAAACCTGGCAACACAAAACCACATGTAAAGAAGAGCAAAATCAGTTCTGTTTGACGTATTGGGTCTTAACTAGGCCAAACTTCTTCTATTATTTTCAACCAGCTGTTTTGAGAGTTAAGAGTGACGTGTGTTGAAGCTTTAAAAACAAGAAAACAGGTTTTTAATGCAGCAAAGCAACAGAAACAAGGCAAACGGATCAGGCAGGAAGCTGTGTAGGTAGAAGTCAGAGCACCGTGCTTCACATGTTGACGCAACACATACAGGGGTCGAAAATCGCTCGACTCTCTGGTGTACGGGTGGAGATTTGAGGGAACCAATCACTGCCCTCCGTTCCACACCCATCCCTCCAGCTACAGTTATTGCTTCATGTTACTACGGTAATGTGTACACTGTAATGAGATCATAAAAACGGACACATGGCACGTTGCCATTTGTGCGTGTAGTTTAACAGCAGCTTCAAAAATAGCACATCCAGAGCGAGAGCTATCGGGGGAATCCAAGGGCGTCGTGCTTGAAGAGGAGACAGCGTGTCATTTTATCAGGATTAAAGAGCTGGGTATGTGTGTCCAGCTTTGAGGGGAACACAGGAAGAACCAACAAAAGCCACCTGTAAGCTTTGAATAATGACAGATTTGTGCGTTACAACAGCAGGAGCCTGGAGGGTCTGTCATTACCAGCAAGGAGAATTAAACTGTGCGTCACGCGAATGAAAACCCCGAAAACAAAGCACCATCTCTCAGAGCGCGGCAGCTGAGGTTCTCACTCTTCCCCATTCATCCAAAGATCAGTCGGTTTAACTCAGGCCAGAGGACAATATAGAGCTCGCCAATCAAATTAAATGAGAGGAGGGGAAAAAACTGAAAGTATGGCTGCTGAACCATCCCCCAACCATCCATTTATTCACCCAACACAGCCCACCACAGCAACAGAAACCAAGACAGATCAGAAAAACACATTATTCTGAGTCACAACAGAAAAGTCAGAACAAAGAATGATTCTTCAACAAAACCTCGTCTTCATGAGTTCTTCAGTCAGAGGCTTCTTGTAATACAGACCGCTACCAGAGATACTACATTTATGAAAGCAGTTCAAGAATTTTAAAGAGAGAACCATGACTTTACAACCTATATCTGCTGCCCCTTTTACAGGATTGCGTTCTCAACAAACTTATTAACTTTAAAACTACAGCAGATTAAGTCTTCATTGAAAATTAGGTGGAATTGTTCAGCGCTTTTACTTGCAGCAAGAGAAAGTTGACCTTAGTCAGACTGAAATCAGACTTTTGAAATGCATGAATACACCTTAGTCCAACCTGAATGGAACCGAACGGGAGATTTAAATGTGCATGTAAACGTAACGACTCATTTTCCCAAATCGGACTACAATCTGCAGCCAAATTGAGCTTCCCATCATCCCATTTGCATGGTAAATAGGGACTAAACAAATATTTATCACCAAGGGCTTTAATGTTGTGCATCTTAATTAGATTGTGGAACGTTTTAGCAATTAAATCTGTGCTGAATGCCTGATGTACTGCCACAGTAGGGATGTCTCCGATTACGTCATTTTCAAAGGGTCAGAATCGGATGGAAAAGTTTGGCTATAACCAAGAAGGTAACGATACCATTTTTTTTTCCAAACAGAAACAGTACCGATACTTGGATCTGATACAGGGTACTAACGCAGATACAAGTATTGTTAGAAGTTTCTAACACAAAAAAATTTAATCAATTGGAAGACCAGTTTTATTTTCTTCTCTGCTCGTTACAACAAATGACAGTGAATTAGATACAAGTTAAAATAATAAAAATGACCACAGAACTAAAATTCAGAGTGAAAAATAAACATTCTATGAAGTTATTGGAGAGTTTCTACATCTTAAGTATCGGTTCATGGACACAGATGCGAGTACATTAGAACAGCATAGGGGCATCCCTTGTTATAACTTTAGAAAACAACAAGCATAACATTACATTAACCACGCTAAGATATGTTATTTATAAAGATGTTAAGATTTACAAGAGGTGAACGCTGTATTTCTCAGATTAGGCTGGCAAGCGTACACCTGAAAGGATCAACGACATAACGTAAAACATAAAACTTCTTCAACACAGGCTTTGATTAAATTGGAAGTAGAGGGGTAAAGATCAGGATTTTTTTTTGATTGAATAGAATACCTGTATTAAGATGCATGAAAATTGTGGGATTTTTTTTCTTCTTTCCTTTGAGGAATTTACTAGAGAGGAAAATCAAACTCAAATTTTTCAGGATCACTCTGCTGATTGCAATTAAATTAGTTTGTTACTTTTACAACATTCAGCTACTTTCCATGTGTTTTCAGGATGAACCCATTTACTCATGAAACATCCCAGAAATGTATTCCTTCCCTACACACAATTGTGATGGTTTGCATCTGAGAAGCAGCACCGGCCGGTTGGAAATCTTTTACACACTTTTGGATCTTAAAGGGGTGGATGCTTGCACGCATACATGCCTGCACTAAAGCTCAAAAACAACGTCTGCACTTTGCAGTTTGGTCTGAAGTTCGCCGAGGGGCTGGACGGTGAATCAATCATTAAACCACATGAAAGACAGCAGCTGTAGCTTACGCTCTCATTATCGACAGTTCTGGTTTGAAAGCTGTGATACCACATCCCAATTTGATAATCGGGCTAGAGATAGACAAACTGTCGGCTGGTTCAAAGACTGTGAAAAACCAATCTGTTTAAGAGGTGATGATCCCCTTTGTAAACTGTAGTGTATTTTCAAGTTTCTGCTATGGTTCAGGGACTGCAGGGGCTACAGTTGGGGAAATGCAGTGCAACAGATCAAGTTGATCATTTTACTCCAAACTTTTTAATTTTTGAACCATTTTGTAAGATTTAAAGATGCCCCAATAAGAGTTTTGTGGATGGTTTCCAATATCAGGCTTTTGTTTGGCTTTGAGATTGATTTTAGCCAACAACAACTAAATAATACAACATAAGCAGATAGAACAGCAGTACTGGAAATATTTTTTCTTGCCTTTCCACTATAAGAGTGTTAAGTTCCTTAACAGAAACTATGACAACCATTACAACCTAGCTTTTGCATCATACATTAGCAAAGGTTTTGTTTTTTCTGCACCCTGTTCAACTTTTCTATTATCCGCTGAAAGTCTTGCTTTCTCTCACTCTCTTGCAGCCCGAACAAACCCCAAAAATATTTCTCCTTGTTGTAGAACACTCTGCTTTAACAGCTATTTAAAACTAATTGCTTCCTCTCCCTGCCTTTCGGAGTACCTTTTGGATACTAGGTAACTGAGTCTCAACTAGTAGTAGATAATATTTAAAAGGTATAACGTAGAAATGATATCAACTCAACCAAAGGTAGCGATTCTGACTGTAATGCGGTTACGCACTTTGATGTCATCAAACTGTGCCTACATACTTTTAACCAGGTATGCAAGGATACTGATAATCAGTGTTTTTCTTCACACTAGATATTGAAAGTTTAAAGTTTTAAAGTTTTTTCCATTTTAAATTTAACAGAAAAGAATCCAGTTTCACTTGAAGCATTTTCAATTCAAACTTATGCAGGTTTCTTTTTGTGCGAAATTAAATGTATAATTAAGTAGCCAGGGAAGCAGAACATTTTGAACTTTAACCTCATAATATTTAGCAATTGTTTTATTTTATTATTTCTTCCTCTTTATGTTTTGAGAATTTTTATGTTTTTGTGCGCATTATTTTTTAAATGCATTTTGCACACAAAAAAAAAAAATCTTTGAAATTCATTCTAAAACTTTAAGTTGCTCTGCTTCAATGTGTCTGGAAAGTGAGAATTTTCATTAGGAGTTATTTAGACATATATAAAGAAAAAACTGAATTAATGCAATACATATCATTCCCACACATGCCTTAGATTATATTGCCCAGCCCTAGTCTCAACTCAAACTTCCCCAAATGTGTTTATTGCCAACTTTCCTGTTATACATATAGCTTTCTAATGATCTACTCAGCATGATTTGCTCTTAAAGGCTGACTGGACCAAAGAAATGTGTCAATGTGACATAAAAAACTATTTATACTTAAGCACAGTTTTTAAAACACCTCAATGGCACTTAACATGTCTAATTTTGGGCCTCTCACACTGAATCGATAAAACCAAGAATGGCATTTTCACTGATGAGCGATTTTTGTTTAAAATCTGGTGATTGTGGTCAACCGCGAAAGTATCAGTGCATTTGCTGTAAAACAAGTAAGAAATTCAAAGTTACAACTTTTGGGAATTTGCTAGACCTGCCTCTGCAACCATTAGCTTACCAAGTCTATTAGCACACACAGGAAAGCACTTTTTTCAACTTTACACAGTTGTCATTAAAGCTTTACAGGTTTTTAAGGAGATGGAGACAACAGGCTGACTTGCATAACTCTACATTGGACAATCGAGGTGTTCATTATTCATAAATGTCTCCCATTTTTGATTAATCATGTAGTAGAGAAAAAAAAAGTAATAGATTTCTGCCTTTTGGCTTGAATTCTTAAATGGTAATTAAGGGGAAATAAAGGTTTGTTTTCTTTATAGAAAAAAGGCACATTGTGCACATTTCAGGATCTCTCTACACCAAGCAGGTGGAGAGGTTTAAAATCCACATCGTTTCTCCAGCACTGAAACTTGGCCTCTGCAAGGCCAGCAAACAGAAAGGTGCGTCCCTTCCTTTAAAGAGCAGCCCTCCCCTCCTCTAACACTGCTGACAAATAGGAGTGCCTACAGACGTGGACAAAATTGTTGGTACCCTTCATTAAATCAAAGAAAAACTCATAATGGTCACAGAAATAACTTTAATCTGACAAAAGTAATAATAAATAAAAATTATATAAATGTTGACCAATGAAAGTCAGACATTGCTTTTCATCCATGCTTCAACGGAATTATTTAAAAAATAAATGCATGAAACAGGCCTGGACAAAAATGATGGTACCCACAACTTAATATTTGGTTGCACAACCTTTTGAGGCAATCACTGCAATCAAATGATTCCTGTAACTGTCAATGAGACTTCTGCACCTCTCAGCAGGTATTTTGGCCCACTCCTCATGAGCAAACTGTTCTAGTTGTTTCTGGTTTGAAGGGCGCCTTTTCCAGACAGCACGTTTCAGCTCCTTCCAAAGATGCTCAATAGGATTGAGATCAGGGCTCATAGAAGGCCAGGGTTTTCCTCTTAGCCCTTCTGGGGTGTTTTTAGCTGTGTGTTTTGGGTCATTTTCCTGTTGTAAGACCCGTGACCTACGACTGAGACCATGCTTTCTGACACTGGCCAGCACATTTCTCTCTAGAATCCCCTGATAGTCTTGAGATTTCATTGTACCCTGCACAGATTCAAGACACCCTGTGTCAGATGCAGCAAATCAGCCCCAGAACATAACCGAGCCTCCCCCATGTTTCACAGTAGGGACCGTGTTCTTTTCTAGATATGCTTCATTTTTCCGTCTGTGAACATAGAGCTGATGTGCCTTGGCAAAAAGTTAAATTTTTGTCTCATCTGTCCACAGGACATTCTCCCAGAAGCTTTGTGGCTCGTCAGCATGTAGTTTGGCATACTCCAGTCTGTTTTTTTTAATGATTTGTCCTCTGGCTCAAACAGCGAAGGATGTTCCGATCTGACACTGATGTTCCTTGAGCATAAAGTTCAGCTTGGATCTATTTTGAAGTCTTTCTAGGCTCTTTTGTTACCATTTGGATTATCCGTCTCTTTGATCTGTCATCAATTTTCCTCCTGCAGCCACGTCCAGGGAGGTTGGCTACAGTCCCATGGATCGTACATTACTGAATGACATGTGCAGCTGTAGTCACAGAAACATCTAGCTGCTTGGAGATGGTCTTATACCCTTTACAGTTAACATGCTTGTCTATGATTTTCTTTCTCATCTCCTGAGACAACTCTTTCCTTTGCTTCATCTGGTTTATAGTGAGTGTGGTACACACCACGTCACCAAACAACACAGAGACTACCTGGAGTCCTATATATAGGCCCAATGAGTGATTACAGGATTGTAGACACCTAGGATGCTGATTAATGGACATACCTTGGATTAACATGTCCCTTTGGTCACATTATTTTCATTCTGTTCTAGGGGTACCGTCATTTTTGTCCAGGCCTGTTTCATGCATTTATTTTTTTAAATAATTCTGTTGAAGCATGGATGAAAAGCAATGTCTGACTTTCATTGGTCAACATTTATATCATTTTTATTTATTATTACTTTTGTCAGATTAAAGTGATTTCTGTGACCATTATGAGTTTTTCTTTTATTTAATGAAGGGTACCAACAATTTTGTCCACGTCTGTATGTAAATACCCACCTCCCTCTTAAACCTGCACGCCTCTTCCCGCCCCAGACATCTTGTCTCTCTTTTTACAATTAGTCCGGCTCGAAATGCTGCTGCTTTGAAACATCAAAGTACGACGAATTTGTAAGTCAGAATTTAAACAGAAATCAACCAATTTGATCATTATGAGACTGATAATATGAGTACTTCACGGTGAGTCATGTGTTGCCATGTGGAGAAGCCCAGCTTTGAAAAGCAGTCATGCCCCATGCTTTCACACACCAAGGGCAGCATAAATAGGACTACATAATGTAAGCTGGTTTAGTATAGCTTCTCATTCCTTTTTGTGTATTAAAGTATAACTCTTTCTGCTCTCTTTCTATTCGTCAGGCGGTCTATCATCAACCCTGCAGCTTCACAGAGGCCGCTTGTAGTTGGCCAGATGAATTTCTCAAGAACGGCATTTTAGTTTCCTACAATGACCGTCCGTGTTTTTACAACAGGAAACACTTACAAACACTATTTATTCTTTCTTGCAAGACGGGAGAAGGAAGTCTGTATGAGCTCTCTTTAAGCCAGCTGACCAGCAGTGTAGCGTTACTTTATGCTCCAACCAGCAAAAAAAAAAAAAAAACTCCAGTCATTGTGAAATTTAATTAAAAGGATTTTAAACTGCTAGGATAGAAGCCTTTAGCAGCCGTTTTAAAAACAACTTTGGTATGCTTTAATACTAATGACTGTCCACTGCATTATCATAATATTTTCAAAAGTATCTGAAGTAAAAGTGGTGGCAAAAGTGGACTTTGGTACTGTAATCCGGTTGCAGGTTGACCCCAGCATTTAGAAGATTCTTTTTTCAGAATGGCAGGAAATGACATTAATTCATTCTAAAAAAATAAAGGGGCATAATTTATATCATTATGGAAACATGGAGACTTTGTAACCATATGATCAGAGGAGATTATCATATTAGATTATGAATACATAGGTTAATAAAAGTCGGTTTTACAGCTCATGTTTTTGTTCCAGTTGCTGGATTTATGACTACAGTATTGGCTGTGTAGTTCCTTCAACGCACGCTTCTTATTTGCTATTACAAACACACTTTGCTTGTACCAACACACATTCAGAAGCCATAAAGTCTAATTTTGATCCAACAAAACTGATTTTTTAAGGGCGAGTAACAATCAATGATATGAAGTGATAGCAAGGCCTTTTCCCAACCTAAGCAAGATGAACACTGCATTTCGTCTCCAATATATATGTATTTTATGAACCGACAGCAACAGTTGGGATAATTCATTTTAAACAAGTATTTTCTTTCCCCAATTTTTAGTATTCAACTATGAAGTTTGCTCAAAAAAGGAATTAAATCCCACTGTTCAACTGCCAAAAACACTACCTTTTGTCTTAACAATAGATTATTAAAAGACTAAAAAATATATATCATTTTCAGCCACTGAAAATTAAACCAAATTTCTAAATGAACAGAAACTTTGAGGGGAAAAAATTAAAATACTCCGAAGTCATTTTATTTAAAAATTTGACTTTAGAGTGATATTACTTCAAAGGGACACTACTCTTACTTGAGTACAATTCCTGGATACTCTTTGCAACCCGAGTTACTTGTTTTAGCCAAAAAAAAACCCAGATGCAAATACACACCTTACAGTTTGTTACAAACGACATTGCTCTCATGTCATTTTCAATCTCTTAAGCCTGTTCTGCCAATTGAAGGTCAAGTAAATGACCTAGTAAATGTACAGTAAATGGTAGATATTGTCACTGCAAGTACAAAATTTATTTTCCTCATTTCAAGTACTGGAAATATAACTGACTATATAAAAAGCAATATTAAAAGTAATATAATACAATTTGAAGCATTATGTTGTGAAAATTGAATTTTTTAATGTGTGTTTTTTGTGTCTGAATCAGTCATTTTGTAATTAGCCAATTTATTTTTACATTTTTTATTTAATGTTTAAAATTCTGGAAATTGCACATATCAGTTCAACAGTACCATTTTTATACGAGTTACTTTTTTACTTTTAGTTGAGTATAAACTGTTGTAGTATTGCTACTCTTACTTCACAGGTCTACTCACATCTGGTTATAATCATTATGAAGATAAGCCTGTGAATATTCTCATTCATCCCGGTCATGGTTATCTCAAGGAAATTTCAATCGAACGCAACTGGACTGGGTAATTTGTCTTGGAAAAAGTTTCACCTCTTATCCAAGAGGCTTCACCATAAAGATATGTAATTAAATGTAAAGCTCATGCAATTTTTTTTAACTACAACATCCTGTTTCGGGATACAGCTTGTAATACATTTAAATATTAAATTAATATAAATTACTGAAGAATGTCAGCTTACAAATGCTGCAACAATATGTATGTTTATACGATCTTGGTGCCATCTAAAAGGTATTTTGATGCCTTTTCCAAACATATCTCAAACCACTGTTACACATTTTTCTCGTTTATAATGGGAAATACATTTCAAACTGACAGAGCCTGTTGCAGCTACGTACAGGTAAACAGGAAGGTCACTGTAAACTAGAACACAACGAAAAGAAAACAATGCTAATTATCCGGAAGAAAACTGATGCATTTCGCTGCTAACATGAAACAAATAAACTGTATGAAGTCGTGTGGGTTTGTGAAACCAAAGTAGACACCTGCTGGTTTGCGTTTAAGTTTGTTTAAAAAGCTAACGTCGCAGCTAACTGACGCTAGCCTGCTAAAGCTAGCTGTGCACGGCGGCAGAGGAGCAGGTTCTGATTCGGTTCTTACCCCCTTTGCATGGAGTCCTGTGCTGGCTGTGCTGGGCGCGGTACCCCTCCACCACCTCCCACTCGCCGTTATCCCTCTTGATCGGGAACGACACGCTCAGGACGTGATTGCAGGGCTTGATGATGCGCAGGATGCCGCGGACGCGGTGTCTTTTCTGTTCCGAGCTCTCCCTGGTTTTCAGGTCCTCCACCAACTTGTCCTCCACGATAGCGGCACCGCGGTCAAAGAACCCCTCGACCATCTTGAAGAAGTTCGGGTCGTCGGGCTGCTCGGCCGCCTCAGCATAGCGGCGGACCCGCATGAGAGAAGACGACACCGGGAGAGCGGAGTCAACGCATCCCGAGGCCAGGGCACTTCCCGCAGAGCGGCTCAACAACTCTCCGAAATACCGATACATGACTAAAACAATTGGCCGTGTCGAAAAACTGTTAAAGAGTTAAACTAAACGAAGAGGACTGTGGGATAATGACAGGAAAAGGGGTAGAATGAAAGACACAGCAGCTCCGCACTGTGCCGTTGCTTCTGGCCGAGTGGGAAATAGCATGCTGGGAGAGTTTCCTTTAAAAGGCAGTGCGAGCCAGGGAGCGGGCAGCGCGAGACCGACGCACGCACGCGGAGCACGGGTACGCGTACACTGACAGCGCGCGCTCCCGATTTTAAAGAACCCACTACGTAGAAATTGTATATTTTGGCACAGTTTATAACCGTTTTAACCGGAAGAGTCATAGCTCCATTTTTCCAGCTTGTCGTCTTGGTTGCTAGGCATATGGCTCAACTGTCCAAATTCACAGCCGTTAACTTCCGGTCTACCCCATGGAAGAAGGACCCGACCTGCTTAGATCAGTAAGGACGGGTCCTTAGAAGGCTGCAGCGACTGAATCTGGACACACCCAAAGTCTCAAAAATGTACAAAGATTTGGAGCGCCATCAAAAAAAATTAATAATAATAATTATGACTCTGATCTACATCGGAGTATTAGAGCCATTGTAAACAAAACAACATTATTTTAAAGTAAATTTCCATTTCCAAAATTTCTGTCTTTTTACTCGTACTTTTACGATTTTTGTGACAGAGAATTTCCACACAAAAATTTCGGAAAATATGTACAATTAATCGAGTTTTTTCTATTTTTTTCACATTAGAGAATGTTCTATTTTTTTCTGTAAAATATGTGACTTTAATCTAAAAAAAATCCGAGTTTTTTGGGTGGAAATTTACTCCAAAATATTTTTATTTTGTTTACAATGGCCCTATTGCTCGGTCGTATAATTCTGAGTCAAAATACTGAGAAATAAACCTGAATTCTGAGATTCAGATTCTGAATTGTACGATGGAGTATTAGGGCCATTGTAAAAAAAACATCCATCTCTCCATCCGTCCGTCTTCTTCCGCCTATCCGGGGTCGGGTCGCGGGGCAGTAGTTTAAGCAGAGAGACCCAGACTTCCCTCTCTCCAGCCACTTGTGCAGCTCCTTGGGAGGAATCTTGAGGCGCTCCCAGGCCAGCTGGGAGACATAGTCCCTCAAGGAAGTCCTGGGTCTTCCTCTGGGCCTCCTCCCAGTGGGACGTGCCCAGAACACCTCACCAGGTAGGCGTCCAGGAGGCATCCTCAACTCTTTTTGGCTTAAATTCCGTCTTCCAATTTTTATTTTTTTTGTTGTTGTTGTAGTTTTTTGTTTGTTTCCTTTTTGTGTGTTGTAGTAGTAGTAGTAATAACTTCAATCACAAAAAAAGCAGCAACAATTGTTTACTAAATACGTAAACAAAATGATATAATTTTGAACTGGCCAATGGGGGCCCCCAGAATGCACGTGGCCCCTAGGCTCAAGCCATATCTAGCCTGTGCATTTATCCGCGCCTGCCTACAGCAGGTAACTTATGGTAGAACACTGCAAACTATTTCTAGTTTCAAGATGTTTTCTCTTGTTCTCTAAATGGAAAACAGGCTCAAATGAAAGAAAATAACACTAGAAGACGGAAGCTTGTTTCTCTTTTAAAATAAAAGGTGTAAGTAGTTTGTGTGTGGATGTCTGGTTAAAACATGCTCGCTCTTCACTCAGTGAAATGATCAAAATGTGTACTGGAGTAAGAGTTGTGTCACTTCAAAAATGATATTCTCTGAGTGTGAGTATGAAAGCTAGAGATGGCAAAACAGGAAGCAGATTGAAAACAGTGGACAAAATAAAGCAACATACCAAAATAAAAAAGGAATTGAGATCAACGAAAGAAAAGGTTAATATAAGACTACAGCCATATGTCACAATCTATAATAAACATAATATACATAAACATCTAAATACACAACACATATTATTTCCATTTTGGGCCACATCAAGATCATTAATGTCATTAAAGGGCCGGTTGTGGCAGAAAGTATTGATAAAACTATATTTTAAAAACTGTTTGAATAATATAATAAATATATGTTTCTGCATTCAACAAGTACTTTGACAAGCGTCTTTTTCACAGTGATGGGATTTAGGACTATTCCAATAAAAACTGTTTTTGATTTGACGAATAAAACTTAAAGGTTCTATTTATATGGTCCTGTAGAGGTTAGAGGGCCACATAAATGGCTAAGTTAGGCTGAATTTGGCCCCCGGGCCTTGAGTTTGACATATATGAAATGGAGAATACAACATGTGACAAACAACCAACATCATGACAAAATTCACTCCCAACTTATCAAAATAAAAGCCTTTCATGTTCTGTTCTGATCTAAAAATTAAAATTCTTCTCATATACTAACTCCACTGCAGCTCCCATGATACGTAGGAAATTATTTTCCAACCAACAGCAATGCAGTGTTAAAGGCAGACTACATGGTTTATGTTTAATTAGTAACAGCAAAATGGAAATAACCACAAAGCAATGGAAAAAGGTGGTCTTGGTCTTTTGAAACCAGTTTTCTTTTTTCCAAAAGGCTTTTACCTCTTACACATACCTATGCATAGTTGCAGACTAGATGTACAATGTTCATGGTTGCTGTTTTCTAAGAACTCTAGTCTCTTTTTTAGCAGGATTCCAAAAGGTATGTATAATTACCAAAACCTCCAAATTTAGGAATAGGAATATTTAGCACAGTTTAAAACAGGCTATAACCTTTTATATACTTTTTAAAATTAATTAAAATTTTACATTTTATTTGTGTTTTTTTAATGCACACAGTGGATTGCTGGTCACTGTATGAACAGTCTTTAACTGGCTTTATTGCATCGGAGATGGACGCATAAATGATGATACGATCTGTAAAGAACAATGTGATTGTGAAGATTAGTAATTATTTCATGTTTTTCAGTTAAACCACATAAGACTGACTACAACAAACTGCTGAAGCATATGACATAAACAGGATTAACAAGGTAACAAAGTATGTTGTTTTCTTGTTTTGTGTCCTCCAAACAAATAAGAGCTGAATCAAGACATTTGAAGAACAGTACTTGAACAACATAAACTTTACAAGGTTGATATTTACTGTAGAATTTTTCATTGGCACTTGTTTTATAAAATTATCATTTGCAATCATGTGATGATAAGAAATTACGAATTATTAACAGTAATATAACCATGTTTTGATTCTTCCTTTCTCAGTCTCCGAAATTCTTCGTGTCAATAGGACATTTCTCATCATAACAAACAGATATCACATGTGGGGTCCCCAGGGCTCCATCCTGGGACCCCTTCTTTTCAATATCAACATGCACAACTCACTAACCCAGATTATAACAACCAACAACATTACCTACCATAACTATGCAGATGACACTCAGCTGTACATTACAATGTCACCAGACCCTAAATGGATGCATTGAACAAATCAATAGCTGGGTGTCCCATAGCCTTCTCCAGCTGAACAGAAACAAAACTTGAGTAGTTATTTTTGGACCTAAAGAAAGAGGAACGATCCAGAGTCAGCACACAGCTTCAGTTAATACAACTAGAAACTACTAATCAGGCGCATAATCTAGGTGTAATAATGGTATCAGAGCTGAACCTTTAGGGTCACATAAAAGCAATAACAAGGTCAGCCTTCTATCACCTGAAGAACATCTCTAGGATTAAAGGACTGATGTCAAAACAGGACCATGAAAAACTCATCCATGCGTTCATCTACAGTCAGATTGCAAAAGCGTCCTCACAGGTCTACCTAAAAAGTCACAGAGACAGCTGCAGCTGAGGGACAATGCTGCTGCTCACGTCCTCACTAGAACCAGGAAAGTAGAACACATCACCCCATTTATATTATATGAGTGTGTTCATACACTAACTACCCACACCTTTACGATAAAAGAGACACCGGCTCCCTGTAGCTCAGAGAATAAACGTTAAAATATGTTCACTATTTTATAAATCCTTGAATAGTATGTTGAAGAATTGTCAGCGTATCAACCCAGCAGACCACTCAGGTCCCCCAACTCTAGTTTACTAAACAACCCTAGAATTAGAACCACACATGGAGACGCAGCTTTCAGCTTCTATGCCCCACAAATCTGGAACAAACTTCCTGATGACTGCAAAGCTGCTGAATCGTTAGGTTCTTTCAAATCAAAGATTAAAACTTTACTGTTTAGAGATGCCTTAAGTAATGTACTAATATACATTTTAGATAAATGTGTTATTTTATTGATTCTCTGTTTTATCTGTTTTTAAATTTTTTAAGGTGTTTATCAGGTGGAGACGTCTTTTAAACGGTGTCTCTTGCTTGGGGGTTTCTTTCAGCTTTTTTCCCTAAAAAAGAAGCCTTGAGTTTAGTTGTGAGGCCTGTGCTAAACTCTTTTGTTAGTGACATGTGTGTTTTTTTTGTTTTTGCTTTGTATGAACCTGTTATGTTTTTAGTAGAACTCTACTAAAACCTTTTGTTGTTGTTGTGGGGTTTCTAGGACTTCTTTGACCTGACAAAACCGACTGTTTTGAGTTTTACTGGTTGGCAGGGTGCGATTTGTGAAAAAAGCAGAGGGGGGGATTTTTTTTTCTTTTCTTACTTTTTAATTCATAAAGCAGCTTCAGCAGCACATTGTCTGCCCTCCCACAACTCTGCATGTTTTTCTGTTGGGGAAAAAAAAAGTCCAACTCTGGACCAGAGGAGCACAGCCAGGGTCAGGTGCAGAAACCATTCTTAGTGTGTAAGAAGCCGTACCCTCGGGTTATTAAAACGTGACCACGTGGATTTGGAATCCTGCAGGAAATTATAGACATATGAGTAATTTAGCCAGGGACATGACCCCAGATTCTTCACTGATGACGTGTCCAAGTAGCACCAGAAGGTGTATTCAAGTAATAATAATAATTTTTATTGTTGTAAAATGTCCTCCCTAAAATTGTGTCTGTAGAGTGATTAGTTAATTTCTATGGATATTTTACAATTTAATTGGAGGAACAGTAAGGCATGCTGAGCCCTGATAGAAAATGTTTGAGTGTCATGGAGGTTGTTTCCAAATTTCTTCTGCCTTCTGCGTTGTTTCCTAGATTCATCATATTTAATATCGATTCGTTAATTTAATAAGGTCGTCCTCCTTGTCTCATTCCTCCTAAGATCACACGTGTCTTCCCTCTAACACTCTCTCTCCACACCATTGACTCAACCCATCAGAACCATGCCAGACTGAAAGACAGCAGCAAACCAGTGGACATGGCTGCAGAGGAACAGGCCTGGCGCACCAGAGCAATGAAAGCCCAGATCCACTACACTAGGCAGCTTCCCAGGTTCAGGATGTGTGAAGAGGCCCCTGAAAGAATCCAGCATATCCAGGGTTTGAGAGAAAATCAAAGCTGCTGTCACTGTTACCAAAGATAAACCATCATTTAGACTTTAAGACTTTTAAGACTAAACGTTATTATGATACAGAATGGTAGTGAAAGTACTTCTTCATTGAAGGTTGTTTTACATTTTACACAATATTGTATAATAAAATAAAATGTTGGTAGTTTCTTGCTTTTTGCATAATTAGTGTACACTTCTTTACCCCTTAATATGTATTTAACTGAAACGGTTGGATTTAAGCATAGTTTTTAATCAGTTACTACAAATTTCTGGCTACAAGCACGATCAACTCAGTTACAGATATTTGCTCAGATCTGAGAAAAATGAAAACTGAAATGCTGAATCATTAGGTTACCCAAAGAAAAGCATGAATCCCCAATCCTCACACATCTACACAAATGTTTTCCTCCTTGTTATTTAAAACTTCTTTAAAATAAGCAAATTTGATCAGCTCTGCCGTTCAGGTAACTTTCAATTTTAAATCAGGCAGAGAGGAGACAGACTGACATTTAAACATGGGTTGTTTGGGGCTAGTTTTCTTTCATGGAGAAAGAAAACTAGCATGTTTTGTTGAAGGATGTACATCTGAAGCATCTGAAGAGCTCTTAACCACTAGCATCTTAAATTAAATAGGACAAGATATAGCATCTCGATATTAGCATGTAAATTATATGAGAGGTTGCTTTAAATTGGGTATTTACACTACAGTTTGGTTTTAAGTGCAAAACATTATTATAAAACATTGTAGACATGCTTGTATTGAGTGCAGAGGACAAATATTTTAACATAAAACATATATAGTCAAAACTTATTCAATTTTTTTGGAGTCCAATTTCCCTCTAATACACAGTAATGAATGTCCTTTGTACGCCTAAAAAAACTATTAATGAAATATATAGTGAAGTAATAGATGCTAAGGATGTAATTTAGAGAAAAATATGGGGGAAGTGAGAAAAAAACTGTTTGTTAAGTCCTTTACCGCTAGAACTCAGTGACGATGCTGGGATGTTCGAACTATTAAGGGCTCCATGAACCACGTGACCGCGTTTCGGCTAGTTCAAAGTCTGTCGTACCTCTCTGTACTCAATGGCGCTGGTAGAGCCCATTCATCAATGACTCTGGGGTGTTTTGAAATCAAGCACACAATTAGGCAGCTGGTCGTAATGTTATGCCCAGCCAGAGTCTCTTTGGAGGAACAAAGAGCTGCAGTTTTTAGCACTGATAAATCACATTTGACCATATTATTGAATGTCATCAGTGGATGATGAAAATGTGGATATTGTTAAAATACTTCCTTCTCCAGGTAAACAGCACAGCAATATGATTTTAGAGGGCAAATAACATCTGTCACAGTTTGTACTCTATAGCCAGGTCATTTATTAGCTTACTTAGAGCAACAACAGAGTGAGAGTTTTGTACTTTGTGGTGTGTTCAAATGGTCTCTGTGAGGCCTGCTGTCATCAGCACTTCCCTAATCTGTTGGGCGAATTACACAGCTAGATAGGATTTGTTGAGAACATCCAGAGCGCTCTCATCAGTCATTAACTTTCTCTATAGCACAAATGATTACTGAAAGAGCTGAACTGGTGTCGGATCTTTGTGATGATATATCCTTTGTTACTATCTTACTAGACAGGGGAAACAGTGCTCCGACATTTTAACATGTAGGAGCTTTGAAGTTCGTCAAAAATCTACAGCAGTTTCAATGTTTGATATGGATGTTGTAGGAAAGGTTTACTGGTACTAGTCTACAAAAACATACAGCTATTTTTCCTAACAACCAACAACTAGTAGTCTATTTCAGTCTGAAACTTTGCTGAGGGTTTCCAAGTACACAAGTCCAACCCAGGGATGCTGTCGAGCTCATTCTGGGGGATCCCAATCAGAGGTTGTGTTATTGTGAGTAATTTTCGTATTTGACAGTTTTTTTTACTCTGTGATGGAAAAATCTTAAAGCCATCTGTCATTTTAACAGATTGCAATTCACACCTCTGACGTCTTGGTTCAGATGTGAAGGTAACAGAATCAATCATGAAAAAAGATTCCCAGTAGAGGATCTGAGTATCACCTCTGATGTAGACCCTGTACTCTGAAACCACATTGAAGGGTTACGGTGTGTTCACACTGCACACTTTGACAGTGTCAAACAACGATCACAACACATTTAGTTTGACGCATATACATTTTTGAGCTGAAGCTTGCAAAAGCGCATGAGTGGTCCTTTCACAGTGAGGTGCTCTGGTTGACGTCAAGAGCATTATAAGTTTAGCTCGCTGAACTGCTGCGTTGCTTGCGTATGTTTTCTTGCCTTTTCATCTAGTTCATGATGAATAATAATTCAAATGAATAAAAAAAATACTATTTAAGATGGTAAGATTCCTTAATATTGCCAGATAAAATTGAATTATGAATGGATTTCGTTTGACCACATTGATCAAAATGAAAACAAAAAAAAGTCCAGAGCAACCATTGACTCCAAGGTATGTGCAGACTACAGCTATTTTTACATCTATTTTCCTTAGAACATGTGTGACAAACCTTCAAAGGGAAGCTTGAGCTATATTGATTATAGCCCTAACATCCTTAGATGACTCATTTTCTGATGGACAAGCAGCGACTTTACTTTGAAACCCAAGATCTGCCCCCTTCCCTAAAGCTGAGCTCAACCACCTTATGGAGGAAGCTAATTTCTGCTACCTGTATCCAGGATCTCTTTCTGTCACTCATGATCAATATCTCATGACCACTGTAAGTCTGATAAGTCAAGACCTTTACTTGTGGACTCAGGTCTTTCTTCCCCAGTAAACCAGAGCATCCCCAGCAGTAAAGCAGACCCAAATCCATTTCTTGCTTCATGCTGGCATGACTCAAGACCAAGATACGTCAAATATTCGACTTGGGTAAGAGACTGGCATCCAATCTAGAACTATCACTCTCACTGCTTTTTACAAGGGAGTCATTTTCTCAGATTTAGAGGATTAGACTGTCATTCTCTCTACTTCACTTGGCGATCTGTTCTAGTTTACACTGAAGGTCGAGGTTGGAAGAAACATAATCTGCACCAAAAAAAGCCCCCTGGCCTTTTTAAGACCTTAATTTAAATCAGGGATAAGATTATGAACAATATCAACTGAACACTGTTCAAACCATGATCCACACAAAGCATAAATGCAAACCTACCAAGACATGTCCTTCTACCTACACCTATAGGCTGGGCAGGGACATTATTCAGCAGCCAAAGCTCACAGTAACAGTTTAGGTTGAGGAAACCGTGTATATAACAACTATAAATTGCACACTCTATAAATATGGCAATCACAGAAAGTAGTTTGTTTGAAAAGAAAGTCAAGACAGGGAAACTGGTCAGAGCTGATGGGAAGATTTGTGAAGGTAAATGCAGGACAATCCTTTATGATAACCTTTTAGAGGCTGCAAAGGACTTCAGGCTTGGTGGAAAGTCGCCTTCCAGCAGAGGAACAATGTTGAACCTAAAACTAGAGCTTTGAGGCCTAAACAGGACCTGGGCGAGCGTCTCCATTAGTCAACCTTCTGTTTTAACAGAGAGAAGCAGTTGATGATAAATGGCATTTTAAAGGGACAAAGCAAGGTTGGTCTTTCCAGTGGAGGTTAACAGAGCAAAAGGTTGGTGAGGTTTTTTTATGTGGCATTAATCACTGTGCCACATATTACAGGACTTGCAGGTAGGTCAGTGTTGTCTGTTAAGGCTAGCCTGTAAATCTCTGAGTAACCATTCAGAAATATAAACGGCCTTCAGAAAGACACCGACTGAGCAACGATGTAATATATTACGTATAGAAAGATAGTGCATGCATGTTGCTGATGAAGGGGTTAATCCTTCAGGTTGAAGCACACAAATCCGTGCATAGATTTTCACCTGGTCAACATGGCGCTGAGCTCGTCTGTACTGGGCCCTGACCCCAGAACTGCCCCTGTGGACTCTGCACACGCGATAAGATTACATTCATTTCCTGGGATGCAAGTTCAAATATCAATCCACTTCGCTAAACAGCAGAACAAGTGCATGATTACACAACTGTGTATGAAAGCAAGAGTATGAAAGGCTCCGCTGGGAGTGATTATACATGCAGAACACATGGGCTGAAGAGCTGTTTGATGTGAGAGTAAAATAAAGGCTATATTTTATGTCCAGTCATAACCCGGTTATTCATGGAAGAACGAGTCTTTCATTAGATTAATACAATAATATTGGAGCTTATCTCCCTTCCAATTGGCCATAAAGTTTATCAGCTCTAAAAGCTGATATCCTGACTTTAGACGGAGATGAACCAACCACACAATTTACCTTTCCTACAAAAACCAGGAGAGAAAGTACATAGATTTCAGACATTTATACATTAGTCCTCTTTGTTCTTTCGAGCAAATAAGTAAACAGCAGTAAAGATAAGGTCAGGCACAGCTGCAGGACAAGATGAAATGTGAGGAAAGAGGCAGTGAATGCATTCTGCAGAAATGTAAAGATGCAACCAAAGCGATGCAGAAACTAGAAGGTGGTCAGGCATTTAATAGTAGCAGGAATTGATAACTTTCCTAGATTTATTCAAGCTTGAATTCACAAAACTGGGGTCATACGGCCTCAAACGTATGCATTCACAGACTCCTGTAAAATGTCTAGGTTTCATAAATAGACCATGAAGAATGGTTTTCCACATACGTTTTCACTCTATAGTAGCTACATCTGGATGGGCTTCTGTTTAGCTGTGACACAGGACATCACCCAACAGCTTAATGCTCTCATTTAGATGATACTCTTTGCTTTCTTTCAGTGTTCAAACCTGTCTCTCTCCTAGACAGAGCTGTTGACCAAGGCTTTGCTGCAAATAACTGGATGTTCCCTCTTTGAACCTGCAACCTTTAAAGGAGACTCAGAGTGCATCTTTTGAGTTTCTCTCCTGAATGAAGCCACTAAAGGTGCTACCACTGCCTTCAACTTCTTACTTTTCTATAACATAGAAAGTGCAAGGGTCAGTGCTTCTGTTTCTGTTTTCTCAGCTATGTCTTCTGTCTCTGCCAGGTTCCGGTTCTTCTGAAGATTTCTTCCTGTTAAAGGGGAGTTTTGCCTCTCCACTGTTGCCACATGCTTGCTCACAATGAGGGATTGCTGCAAAGAAAACGACCCAATGCAGGCAACTTTCCAGTGTCACTAAATGCTTGTCCAGGAGGAGTGAATGCTCCAAGTTGGAGACGTTGCTGGGTTTCCTTGGATAGAAACCTTTTTTATAGCCATGTTAACTACTATCAGTTGGACTGAATGCATAACTAGACTGATTTAACTCCTCTTGTTAAGCGCCATGAGAAGATGCATTGTGAATGAATAAACTGAATTAAATGAAATGTGATGTTTATTTCACAGATTTCTACTTAACAAGCACAAACAATCATGGATGTGCTCAACGTTAATTTAATTCTTTTTTTATCAAGCATTCTTTAGTCTATTTCACTGTCATTTTGGTAGCAGTTAATCAGCATCCCACAACTAGACTTATATTTGCATGGTCTACATTAAGCGAAGTTTCCAAATCTATCACATTAGGAGGAAATTTCTTGTCTACTGCTCTTGCCTTAGATTATTTTTTCCCTTCAAAACTTTACTTTTAACCCACTGAATTTATACTTTAGTGGATTTTCTTGAATGCTTACAGTCAAAACGAGGGTAAAAAATAAAATCCATCTTTATCTTTCAACTCAAGGTTTTGGATCAAAACCAACGGATATAAGGAAATGCTACGGATTCCAGCCTACTTTTAAATTAAATTAAGCCCAGAGCATGATGCTGCTTGGGAAGGGTATTATATTGTAAAAGCTCAGTTTTTTGTTTTGTTTTTTGTGCAGAGCATATGCCTTGGAAACTTCTGCTGAAAAATGCTTCTGCTTTCGTCAGACACATAAGACAGTCTCCCAAAAGGATTTGTAAGATTTTAGCTAGGCTTTCTGTCCAGCCACCTATTTTGTCCAGTCATACTGAGATTACAGAGAGACTGCTGTATCATCCAACCAATCCTTTTTTTAAAACAAATGTGAAGAAATGTGCAGTTCATTATAATGTCAAAATGTTATCCCAAATTTTCTCCAGCTATTGAAAATCGTTTCCATTGTGCCATGGCTCATGTATGCTGTGGCGTTAGCAAAAAGGAAAAGGTGTGCAATGTTATTAAATTATTTCTGTTCATTTAGATTCAATCTAACTGATGGAAGGTGTGAACTTAGAAAGACTCTTAATGCTAACGATGAATGATTAAAGGTTTCCATATTTCCATTCAATAGGCAACCATTGCAACCTTTGGACTTTAAAAATATTTTAAAGGTGCATTAAAGTAGTTGCAAAAAGTAGAACATTTGTTTCAGATAGTCAGAACACCAATATCCACAGCAGCATTCAGGCTTACTCTTTGGTTACTCTATAGTTTTAATCTTATCAGTCCCTTCCTCTCTCTGTTTTTATCACACTGACACTTTGATTTATCAGGGTTCACGTTAAAGGGTGAACACCGTCCTCTCATTGGCTGCGAGCCTGACAACTCCCACCCAACCAGGGGGACGTGACAGTATGGGGGGGGAGTCAGCATAAAACAGGTGATGGGTTATGAGAATGATAAAACAAATGCCAGCTCAGCTGAAACACAAGTGTGTTTAAAGTGGAACAGAAAGCGTCTTCCCGGTTGCTTAATATTGGCTTTTGAGTCGGAATCTGCTCAAGTTGGCACTTTTTTCTTTCGGTTTTGCACCCTAAAGCTGTCACAGTAACCACAGTTTCCTCCTAAAATTCACCTTCCTCATCTGTTTTTTTTTTTATTTCAAGGAAAACCCAACAAGAGCTTTGAGCTGATCATTTAAATGCACGAAAAAAATTTAAAAGCAGAGAAAAAGTCAAAAAAAATAATGCTTCGGCAAAAATGTACAAATAAGTCCAAAACCTCTAAAGAATTAAAAGAACCGGCTGATGTTATAAACGTCTTATGAGACCTGTTCATTCATATTCACCCCTGCTTTTATATCAGATTTTTTTATCTATTGGGCCACTTGTTTAATTTTATGGCTTTGAATTTCCTGCTGAGCAACAGAAATCCAAAGGGCAACAAGATTAAATTAAAACATCTCTTCCCTAAGGTGTGATTCTGTCAATAATTATAAGGAAGATAAACCATTCATATCCCGAAAATTAACATTAATTTGAAAAAAAAGAAGCAAATTATAGCAGAAAAAAACAATAGTGGACATAAATTCAGACCAATGAAACATGGATCATGATAGCAAGGCCACATAATGGACGACACAACAGTTTTGAAGTTGCTGAAGACTGCTGACTTGACTAAATAAGGTCACTGATAAAAACACGGAGAAGATTCAGAAGAAAAAACGGAAACCCTTCTTATAGGTAAGGCATATACTTTAACACCGTCTGTGTTGATGGCGAGGGTTTCTGACATCCAATATTAGCAGAATAATAAGTTTAATCATATCATAACATGCATTTTTAAGATATGTCTCATTTGGAGGAGGCAGTTTTTGAAAAAGTTCTTCAATTTCACATTGCAACATTAGTTCTTTAATCCTAGAAATGTTCTGCAGGTGGCGATGTGATCTTTATGCCTGTGTGACCCTGGAGGTTAAGGACTACACCCAGATTTCAGGCCTGATTAGTATTTTCCAGCTTTATTAACTGAAGTTGTGTAGGTCCAAAAATAATATGTTTAATTTTGTTTCCGTTTAGCTGTAGGGACATAATGAATTATGAGTGCCGCTTACAGTAGCTTCATTTAACCATTAGGGGGAGCCAGATAATTACAGTTCTGATGTCTTACTGTGAGTGAATGTCGAGTGGAAAACTGCGGTCCCACTGATGCATTTCAGTCGTAATACTCCAATATGCTTCCAAACTGAAGCAACAGTTTATATATACTGACTTTATGTCTGAATAAAATTCAATTAAAGTTTTATTTAAAGGCCAATTACAACTAGTCCAATTGTTAGGAAGTTAGGTGTTGGGTTTGGCGTTTCAGGTAATTCATTAATTTATTCAGTTTCTTATTGTTTTAGAGCCAGGATCATTAGGTGTTAGTGATTTGATTTCCCTCCTATTTTGTGTTTTAATGTTTTTCCTTCCACAACGTTTTCTCCTCTTTGTCTGCTTTTCCCTTTACTATGAGTTTCTCTTGTTTTCTCGTCATTCATTATTTATCAAGGTCTTATCTCAGTTACTCTTACATTAATATTTAATATCTGTTAGGTTCTGTAGATGCTTCTAGTCTTTATTGTTTCAATCATTTTTAGTTAGTTGTTTATCTCATCATTTTCTTCTGTCAGCTTTTCTTTACTTTCTTCACTAGGGTTACTGTTATCTGATTTAAGTTCTTTCTAAAGTTTAGAGTATTGTTTCTCTCTGCTGTTTTTATCCTTCCTATAATATTTATTGGTGCTTTTACTTTGGGTTTCTCAGATCTGTTATCATCATCCAGGAAGTTACCTTATTCTCTCACCTGTTTCCATCCTGCCTATATGCTCCATTTGCCCAGCTGTTAATCATCTCCGATCTTCTTCATTGCTCCCTCTCCCCTGCATCAGTTTGTCACAAACTGGATCCTAGGATTTCAGTATCACTTCTCATTTCTCCCCAGTGTATTTAAGCTCTCAGGTTTCCTTTGTTCTCTGCTAGATCCTCCGTCTTTATCCCCCATCTCCATTTGCTGTCCTTAGACTTATTACCACGTACTTAGTCCCACCTTTGTACTGTAAATGCTTTATTTTCATCTCCATTGAATGAACATTAAACAAGCAGTGTTTTTTAAGCATTGCTCTTTGAGGCACTCTGCCCTGCATGGTTAAGATGTGTCCCCGCTTCTGCACAATTGATTTCAGTTGACGACTGATTGGCAGGTTTTTGCTGAACTGCAATCATCTAAAGCAGAGGTATTAAACAGGGAAAGTACAAAACAAGCAGGGAGGTGTGGCTTGAGGACCAGGGTTGGGAAACAACACTGGTTTGTAGAGAAAGAGTGGATTAATGGCATCATCAGTACAACAGGGCTATTTATTTTCCTTCCAAAAACATGCTGCGAGTAGATGTAAAAAAGATTCCCGGCCTAGACATTTCAGTATGCCTCTTTTCTCTAACTCTGTAATGCAGTTTGCACAAAATATTGATTGACGGGACAATACATCAGCGTTTTGGTCTCATCATACAAAGGAAGTGAGGTTTTAGCCATTAATCTGGCTCATTTAAAGATGTTAAATCATATCACAATGAGATGTAATTTATTGAAGTTGCAGTTCTTTTTAAAACTCATCAAAAATTTTACAGATAATTTTGATTTAATGTAGATAAGATAGAAAGTAGGTATGCATAGATACCAATACTGCTATCGGGGCTGATACCGTTCTAATGTAGGCTGCTCGCTAGGATTGGACGATAATTCGATAGCAGTATATATCGATCGATAGGCGTGTGGTGCAATAGGAAAAAAAGGGGTACATAAAAAAGTTTGATAGAAAACTAGTTTCCCCTCATTTCATTATAGCCTATCGGGTAGCTTAATACAACAATCATTACTTACTCCAAACAAATCAGTAACAATGACCCACACAGTTCTATCAGCCACCCTGGTTCCCACAGGCCTTTTGGCTGCGTCTCAGATTAGTGGTCCATGTACCAACAACTGTCCAAGGACAGTTGTTGGTACATGTTAGGCATACTTTTTTTATTTTCAGGTGATGAATTGAAAAGTATTTTTTGAGGTGTTCAGGAAACCCAAATCAACTCTTTTTTTAACACAAAGTGTTTTTTTTTTTTGTTTTTTAAAAGAGCAATCTAACCGACATTATGACGACAAATGAAATAGACTGAAGGAACATTTGAAAGACAGATTATGCTAGATTCTGGATGGAAGATCTTTTGTGGCGTAACTATTTTGTTGGAGTACATTAATTGGAACCTTGTAGATGTAAAAAGACAATTTTTGCTCAAGATTGCTCTGTTCTGTCAATAATATTAGGGTTTGAACCATGAGTTGGACATTATTTTTCGCTTTTGAGTGGTTTGACAAATCTTTTAATGTGTCTAAAGTTATGATTGTATCCTTAATTGGCAAAAATCTTTGGAATCTCAAAAACCTACAAAGAAAGAGTGTGGCATAGCGTTCTTATTCCAATCATGGGACATAAGATTATGTGGTATGAGGTGTTTAGTAATTATGTGACAGGATATTATTTCAGGGGGGTCAGAGTAAAAAGGGGCATACTTTTTAGATTATTATTGTTTGGAAGCATTTTGAAAGCATATTGTGTTAACCACGTAATCATCACAACAACAAAAATTGAAGCGGGTTGTAATGTGAAAAAAAGTGAAAGGTAAGTATTGCTAATGTTTGTATACTGTCGTATCACAAGATTTAGATTGAAAACACTTTGCAGATTCCTGGTTTAACGAAAAAAAAATGCTTCAGGTAAAGATGATAAACAGATTTTAAATGGAATTTGTAAACTAGCTAAAGAGAATAAACTACAGTAGGAATCTTTTGAAGTTAGGATTTCTTTCTGCTCCACAGCAGAGTTACGGAAAAGTTTAAGACACTCTTTTTTTTTTTCTGACAAAAGAGACCTTTGCTTTCCAACCATTTCAGGCTCAGTTACATTTTACCTTGATCTAAAAATAAGTTACGCTGATTAGCAAGCTCGGGTTTACTGAACAGCTACTAGACGCTCTGTGAAGCATTGAGGAGATAGACTGTAACATAAATGTTTGCAATGAAGTCACATAATCACATTCAAATCAGTTGACGAGAGTTTTATTGTATTAGAAACGTTATAAATCTTCATGGATGTCTCTGCAGATGCTACTTTCTTCCGTTTTTTGTGTGTTTTTTTTTTAGTTTAAGTTCACAGCACCACAGCCGGCTGCAGTGAAACTCGGCGTGCATTCAGAGGTCGAGAGGTAAAAAGTTTACAGAGTTCCCACGAGAACTTTCCTGTCGACAGTCTCTATTCAGGAAGCTGTGGCTTTGACTTGCATCTACTCACATCTCCTCATCAGCAGCGTGCGCATCTGTCTGTACGCGCCCCGCCTTCACCCCACGTGTCAGGTGGCCCAGAAGCCAACCCCATAGGAAGCACGGTCAGACCCGCGGGGGTCAAGGAGAAGTCAAACGGCCTGTCTTTGTCAACACGTTTGGTGTGATGACTCCGCCCCGTCAACTGCCTGACAACACAGTCTGCAGCGAGGATTATGAAACTACGATACCAAACGAAGAAGTTGCAGGGTTATTGTCCTGAACTACTGCTGAACTGTATATTACAACAAATTTCTGCCGTCAACCTGCCGTGCGTCATAACTTTGCATCTGCATCAACATATCGCAAGCGGAACCAGAACAAAGCACAAATACTTTTCAGAAGATAAACTTCACAGTTTATTAAACATAAGATTAAGAAAAATAATGCATTAAAAAATCAGAAAAACATGTAGAGTTTTGGTCCCTGCAGATTTTCCTTCAAACTGATTTCATCTCAAATATCTCTGGAAAGTCTGGTCCAAAGAAAGCTGCAGAGACGGCTCCTCCACTCCGCTGTGACACACAGAACCGACATTAATAGATGCACATTTCAGCGTTTCTAAAACAGCTTCTCAGCACCTTAGAATATCTATAAATACCACATTCTAAGCTATGGTTTCCATCTAATGAAACTATCGTTGGCTCAGAAAAGACGAAGTATTTTTTTAAACAGAAAGGTTGTTTGATCTATGTAATCATGAATTCATAGTTTGAATGTAAGATACAACGGGTCAATTCCAGGGAAGCAGGATGTTTACAGATCACGCAAGCACAGGGTTCTTACAGGTTTCAGTAAGTTAAATTGAAGAACTTTTAAAGACCTTTTTAGACCATTATGAATTAAATTTAAGACCAACACCATGCATTAATATAAAGTTAACTAATCCCAAAATTGCAAAAGCTTTTATTTTCATTAACTTAGTTATCAAAGATCACATTTATATCAATTCTGTATCAAAATAGATAACCAGAACAGTTACCTTCCTAAATCCAATAACCCTCTCACCACAAAATTGAAATATGTCCAATTACATTTAACATATATTTTAGCTCATCCCCTTCACCACCAACTTCAGTTTCAAGGGTTTTCAAAGTTTTTCTTTGTATACCCTTCTCAGGGCATTTGACTTGGAGAGGAGCTCAGCCATCTTGGACCCAGCCTTGCCCTCAGCTTGTACTGCAAGCTCATCTGCCTCCCTAGCAGGAACCGTGGAAAATTTCTCCAAGCTTTTCTTCCTTTTTTGAGATCTTCCACAGACGCTGCAGTCAGCTTTCTTTTCTGGCTCTGAGATTCCCTTTTCTTTCCTGGTTTCCTGTGTGTCGAGATGCTGCTGGCATTTGGGACATCAGTAAATTGTAAGGAATGGAGAACCCAAAGCACATCTGATTTTGATGGGTCATTGGATCTAAATGTAGCCCGAAGGTCACACAGGTAGCTATCAGATCCCCTTAGAGAGGCAGACATCTGATTATGGAGTTTCAGCCTATTTTATATGGCCAACGCTTCTCAGGAATAAACAAATTAAAAATTAAGACTTGACGTAAATAAATTTGAGACACTGTACGAAGTTCTTGGGTTTTTTAAGACTTTTTACATTTCAAGTTATGAATTGTAGACTTTTTTTAGACCTTAAAAGACCTTGCAAGAACCCTGAAGCAAGTTAATGGGAAATAAAGTGGAAGGAAAAAATGTAATGCCAACAACAAACAGCTCTACTCCAGCAAACCCCTCTTTACAGATAACAAAATGTGTAATTCATTTGGAAGTCAAGGTCACTGTGTCAGGAGTGGAGAGAGTCAGAATTCAGGTTATTGATGTCCAATGTGACTTTTCCAACAATCAGTGTTGATTCAGGGTGCCATGTCATCTGTGGCACCTCCCCACACTTTCTGAAGTACCAATACATGCTTTAATCAGCATAGCATCCACATGCTTGATAGTGTGGTTTAGTTCAGGAGAGTTTGTCGTTCAGAGAATCTACAGAATATTATCTAGAAGAAGATTGGAAACACCAGAGCAAACAACGAGCAGCTGAAGGCTGTTATCAAAGTAATTTGACCTTTAACTGGGTGAACTCTAGAAAGCCACAACCCGCTGATGTAGAAATCCATGCAAACGAAGTCCTGACTTAGTACTGAAGGCAAATAATTTACAATACATGGGCCTACTTCCTCCTGCAGATCCGTTTCCACCACACATTTTCCTTCCACTTAACTTTTCTACAAGAATACTTGGCTACAGGCTGTGGGGTCAGCGGTCTTCCTTGAGATTGTGTCGGCTTTAACGTAACATTTCTAGATGAAAATACGTTTTTATGGGTGTTGTGCAATTCTTCAGTTTTCTGAAAAACTAAATGTAATATTTTCAGCATCAGAATGAGCAGGATTAAAATTCGTCAGTGAGTGCAAAAAATCTGTAATATTTGAGCTTCACTTTTTGAATCGAATCAGTAAAATATCAATTTTTATTTTTTTTACACAAACCTGAGGATATAGGTGACGCTGAGGATGCAGAGCGGCTTATTGGGGTTGGGTCTGGACCTGGACGGCTGGTGGCCCGGGATGACGGCGCTGTGACTCTCCACCCAGACGTAACCCCCGCTTCTCACCAGCATCCTGTACTGACCGCTGACGGACTGACTCTTCAGACACACTGCAGGAACAGGTGAGGTCAGCACAAAGGTGTAACTGTCTGCGGGAGTGTTTGTGAGCGAGTGCTTACGGTTCAGGTGGTTTTTGTTCAGGCAGTTTGTGTCCAGCGTGTGACAGAGATCGTAGATGGATCGGCCCAGCAGCTCCTCCGGCCTGTAACCTAGCAGAGACGTCACTCTGCACAAACACACAAGGCGAATTAATTACAATAAATGCCAACAATTAGCCGTGCATATTTCCCATTTTGCTTTGAGGAAAAAGACCAAAACTAAGCAGAAGAAATGGGAAAAATTAGGAAGTGTCTTCGGTTAATAGATGAAAGTTGTTTAAATCTCTCTGATTTTTATTTTAAAGATCATCTTTATTTTTGTTAAATAAAACTACATCTCTTGCTTATATGTGTGGGTTTGGATAACACTAAGTTAAAAAGAAAGAGATGCTACATTATACTCAGTGATGTCACTGTTTATAAAACCAATACAAATGTCTCGTTTTGCTGCATTGGCAGATTTAACTTCTAAATACTACGTTGAGCTTTCTGTCAAAAGTTTTTCTACTAATTTGCAGCCTCTAACACCTGCAATGTCTTCAAGGATTTGAATATAAAATGGCACAAAGGTGTTTTATAAGTAATAATTTTACTTCCTCTTAGAAATAATTTCATCATCTTCATCATTGAGTAAGGAATGATTAGTTCGATATAATTACACAATTATAATGACAGTGAATTTAACCATCTCTATGCAGAGACAAAATGACTCAGTGGTTAACGTGATGAATGGCTGTAACAGAATTATTTTTTTAATCAAAAATAAAACTAAACATTTAACATGTTATGTGACAGACCAACATTAAGATGTCAATTAGACACATAAAATCCATTTAATGCATTTATTTTAACCAATTAAAAACGTAAAAGTTATGGATTTCTTTCACCAGTGGCCATTAAGTTGTCCTGACAACATAATCTCCCACTGTGAAATCCCGCTGTGGATTTCTGCAGTTCCCTCATAGTTACCACACATCTAACGGCTGGATGGCAATTTTATGGTAGCTTTGGAGTCTTTTCATTCACAGGCGATGGGTTGGAGCTTGAGATGCTGTTTCCCAGCCTAACTCTGCTTTAAAACAAACATCTCCACAATGTTTTATCTGACCCATCTGCTGTGTTCCTTGTTCTTCGTGATGCTATTTGTTCTCTAAAACTGTTTCTGAGCTTCAGCCCAGCTGATTTTCAGGTGATAAGCAGGATTTTGCTAAACGGCAATCATCTGAAGCAGGAAAACATCTAAAACATGCATGGCATAGTTTAATTCTCTTCCTGGTTCGAGACACCTGAATCAAATGATGGTTAATTAGCAGACAAAAAATAAAATCATAATAAATAAAGTGAAGACAAATGTATTTGTAGGGTATAACCGATCAAATTACATATTACTTGTTTATACCGTTATTGATTAGTGAGGAATTTCTAACCTTGTTTTTCACGCACTCACTTTGCAGTTGCAGTACTTTCCTAGTTTTTCCAACATCATCTCATTTTCTGCACATTATTTTGCTCGCAAAATTTCATCATCATGTGCTGCAGAGATCGGTTTGTGGTAAAAAAAAAAGAAAAAAAAAGGAATAAAAACGCAGTTAAAAGTTTCAGTCAAAGCATTGTGCGGGTATGAACTGAAAGTACTTGGAGTGACTGGAGTTTTCTGTGTGGGTACACCATGTCTATTTTAAGTCACGTAGCGTTCTGCTTCCCCTCTCCTACCTGTTGTTGCACGCTGGAGGGAAGTTCCTCTTTATTCTTGTATAAAATTGGATGTTTGAAAAAAAAAAAAAAAACTAAAACGTTTACGCTATTCTGATGATTCATTGCACTGATTCACATTTCAGGAGCTAAATATATGTGCTATCCAGTTAAACCTCCACATTTCTATGAACTAAATAAGAAAGAAGACGACAGCCATTTTTAAAAATTATTTTAATTATAGTATTGTGAGGTTAATTTATGGGGTAATATATTTTAAACATTAAAGCGGTTAAGAAGATGGATGGATGGATGGATATTTTAAACATTTATTTCTGTTAAGATCGAGTATTATGGTTTATAGCTAATGAAAACCCAACACTTAAATGGCTTCCATAAACTGTGGGGACGACTGCAGATCTGTCAGTTGTTAGCAGACAGTTGCTCACTCCCCACACCAGGGGTGTGAAATAAAAAAAAACTATTTTTGCCCTCTTTTCAGCAGAATAAAAATTGTTTAGAGAAAAAAAAACCTTTTGACTTGTAATGATAAGAAAAACTGATTTAAACAAATATCACAGGTACTTTTACTTTTCTTTCTGTTGTGGAAATTCAATTATTCCCCCAAAAATAAAATAAAAAAAACTGCATTGTTATATCTAAATATATTAGCTGTTTCTTTTTAAATAATTTTAGCCAAAGTTATTAAAAGCCATTATTAACAGCCCCTCTGCCCCAAACAATAAGGAGAAGCCATAAAGCTCTAGAGACAAGCATACTAATTGAAAATTGATTGAAAGGAAAAATTTTGGTATTAAAAGATATAGGCAACACTTCAGCAATGCCAGCAGACTGATTACCTCCATCAAACACTGGAGGTGCAGCAACTGAATTTGAGAGTTTTCTGTTTGTTTATGGCATAATTATTAAAACTGACAGAAATAACCACTGAATTATTGACAAAACAAGGAATTATATATATTCACTAAATCAATTAAAACAAAAATGCTATCGCCCTCTAGCTGAAACCACCTCACATCATGCTGAGGTGAGTAGATCTTCATCAGTGCAGACAGAGCATCTGCATGGCTTAGCATCAGATTAAGTGGTGATGTTATCAAGTGACTTTTGAAACATTTTTTATTTTATTTTTTCCAGTGGAACAATTGTGACATCTACGTTACAACACTAATGAACTTCAGTGAAAAATGTATTGTTTTTATTTCCATTAAAAATTGGGGCTGCCTGGCTTAATTGGATTTAATTAAGAAAGGTAAAGTATCAGATGCGTAGAAGGGTGATGCTGGAGCGTTATTTACTAAAACCCGGGTATCTCTGTAGCAAATGCGATAGAGATACACAATACTGTAATCTGTAGGGATAGCTTTAGCTAAAACCTGACCTTAAGGAAGATTTTATCATACTCCTTTATTGTACAGGTTTAATTATCATTATTGCTTGGTATTTCCATATTAATTCATTCATTGTGTTAGTTTCTTGAGTGTTGTGGTTTGCTCCTTGTAGGTTTGAATTTATCTTCTGAAATTAATGTGTAGCTTTTTCTACTTGTTGTAGGTCATTCTGTAGTTATTCCTTCCGCTCATCAGCTCCATTTATCCCATCTGTGCTAAACCTGATTGTCTCCCTGCTTGTCTCAGCTGTTCCCCATTTCCACTCATGAATTTATCTGGTCAGCTTTTCACTTTCCAATCCTGCCACAGTATTTAAGCTCTTTATTTTTCATTATTTGGTGCGGGATTTAAATGTTTTCATGCCTGTAACCATCTATTCTCTTCATCCACGTTCTCTGAGCACGAGGAAATTTTTTTTGGTTTATTATCATAAGATTTATTACGCCTACTTGAGCATCTTTTTGTGCCTTGGTTCTGCCTAGCTCACTCACCTAAAGACAGATTTAGGATTTCAACCTTATCCATTAAAGTGTCTGCTGCTAAATAGTTGGTCTAAAATAGTTGGCTCCTCTTAAGTAGCCTGTAAAAGTTGTCATATAAGTAATAAAAAATCTATACTGCAGATAATATTACTATAGATGCAGTATAATCAATTATAGTTATATATCATGTAATTTTTGTTACAGTTTTACAGTATTTAGCTGTGGTTGGACCCAGGTGCAGCCTGACTAGTTTTTGTGAGTTTAGAACCGTCCGTCTTATTTAAGGACTGTCACAGAAAAGAGAAATAACAATATATAACAATACAGAACTAAACTGGTAAATGTGGAAGTAATTACAGTCATGAATATAAACAAACAAAATCGGAAATACAGAAATGGAGACGGCATGTAAGAGATGAAACCAAGCATTAAAATACGAACAACAGTACAGTTTGGCCACCTTCATTTAAAAACCTCAAGTTCAGCGTTTGGGTAATTTACCATTTTAACCACTTTGAAGCCAATGATTATCAACAACTGGTAAGTCTGACTCAGAACCGCCTACCCAGAGGGTAAACCCAATCAAGGGCACTACATACATCAAAGCATTTGATTAATTTTTATCTGAACATGAATAAAATGACATAATATTTAGGAAAATCTAAACCCTCATTAACAATGTAAAAATAGTCAAATTTTTGTTAAAAATTACTTGTTTTTGATACATTAAGAACTCATTATTGGGTCAATATATTCGATACTGGGTCTTAGATTTTGCTAAGATACATCCTGAAATTTGTATGTAAATGTGCTCATTAATTGCTTCAAATTACATGTTCTAGACCTGTCCGATTATTATGTTATATTGCAATTAGACTAAACCCTTCATAAAGCTATAAACAGCTTGAAAATAGAGATTCCTATCAGCACCACAATGAACCTTTGTGCATGCTCAGCCAAAGCTGCAGAAGTTTGGTATCTGAGGTGTAAAAATAATGGGACTCTCAAGCTAGAGTTGAAGAATGTAAGTAAAAAAAAAATATATATATATATAACCTAATTAGGGACATAAAAATACATTAACATTTTTTTTATTATAGTGTTCTTAAAAATCACTCAGACTTGCAGGAGCCTTGTTGAAAAGTGAAACACATCAAACTAAGGGTGTAACGGCACACAAAAATCATGATTCGGTACACATTTGGGGTTTTACAGTTATGATTCTGTAAATTTTCGGTACACTTTAATCAAGCCCAATAAATAAAAATGTGCATGTGACTTAATGATCAGTATTAAATGCAGAGCATCCTTTCTTTCAATACCTGCATTTAAATTGATTTGATTATGTTCTATAACATAATAAAAGTTAAAAGAACTAATGGGAGATTTGATTGTATTAACAAAATAGTACAAGCAGACATAGCCAGAGTAGAAAACAATATAACTGCTTGTAAACAGTCAGTGTTTCTGTCTAAAGAAATGAAATGTATAAAAAAATACAATCTTTGAGAATAAATGGATCTTAAATCACTTTGGAGTTCTTTTGATATTTTGACAGCCTAGTCTCTGAGCTGTACTTGAATGCAGCATGGGAAGATTTAGGAAAAATCCCTTCTTGTCAACAGTGATTCCGCCGACTTGTGTTTATACTAAATAAGGAGCTTAGGATGAGTGGGTTCTACTGGTAGGTATGTGGACGCCAGCTGGTTTTTCTCTAGCACCAGTGATGTTACCATTCATTTTAATTGGGAATTGTGTGTGTGTGTGTGGGGGGGGGGGGGGTTCAACCTGGACCTTATTTTTAGCAGATATTATGTTCATTTACTCACCCGAACAAGTTTGGAGCCACTTAGAGTCCTTCAGTAGAGGTTAATATATAGTTGCGGTCACCGTATATGCTTATACGGGGACTCAATCAAGGCAGGAGTTATGAATAGTGATTTCAGAACATAAAACATTGGTTAAATGAAGACGTTTTGGGACAAATAATGCCTTATTACAGGCAGCAAACGGCTGCCTTGATTGAGTCCTATTTTATGGATATACTTTAAGCTGATCGCGACTGGATATAAACTTCTTCCTAAGTAGCTTCAAACTTGTCTGGGTGAGTAAATGAACATAATATCTACTAAAAATAAGGTCCAGGTTGAAGAACAAAAAAAACAAACTTCCCCTTTAACATTGTCTCAGGTGAGTCGTTCAGTTCAGGTTTTATTATTGCTGTTGAAAGATGCATTCCCTGACAAATTTCTGGTTCTGTCCATATTTCTTTATCTACCAGAGAAACAATTAATGTTCCTAAATACTTCAGTGATAGCTGAGAGTCCTTTTGTTTTCTTGTCACTTTCTAAAGGGGCCCCGCATTAAACGTTGCATGGGGCTCTGTGTTCCGCACATCAACATTCTGCATGTGTTCAAGTAGAAAACAGCTGTATTCGTTAGGTACACCTACGTACCAAACTGAAAAGAGTCATACTAAATAATTAGATTGGTTGTACCGTTACACCCCTACAGCAAACTACGGCTAAACAGGCTTATCTATGCACCTCTGGTCGCAGTAGGTGAACCTCATGTCCATGCTGTGCTGGCTGGTGAAGGTGTGCGTGCTGAGGAGCGTGTGTGAGAGCGGCAGGGGTCGGCAGGTCAGCAGCAGGCAGGAGACTGAAGACGAGGCCACGCACAGCTTCACTCTGCCCTGACAGTGGAGCACCTGGGGTCACGGAGAGAGACGAGTTACAACAGCGACAGAAACGGACGTCCACGGTCTGGAATCACAACGCTTCCCACCGACCTTCCAGGTGGTCGACTTGAGGTTGCCGACTCTTCCTCTGTGCGTCAGAGCGCTTTTTATCCTCATGACAAAGTCCCGTTTCTGACTGCACCCAAGTTCTTCAGACACAAATACAGGTAGGCCTCAGTAAATTCATGTTTTTGGCTCATAGGGCTGTGTTGAAAAAAAAAATCTATTCTGAATCGATTCGTATAAAAATTCCAAGAGTCGAAATGATTCACAAGTTCAAAAATTGGTTTAATTGTTAAGCATGGTTTGCCTTTTTTTAACAGCTAAAATAGAATGAAATACCAGACAGCCGTTTTAAGGCTTAGTCCTGAACATGTTACAGTTTTTTTCCTGGTAAACTGTTACTCACCCAGTGTAAAGTCAATGAATTACAGGCATATAATTAATAGCTAAAAAAACCCAATAATTTTTAACAGCACTGATCCATATCTATTTGTAACTGAGTCAGATTGAATCGAATCGGAACGAATCGTGATATTCGATTCTAAATCTTGAGAATCAGAATCAAATCGATTCTTTAAATCTGAATCGATACCCAGCCCTACTGATGTTGGAAGTGTTCCTTTTTACTTTGTAGTTTTTTTTTCTTCCACTAAACTTTCCATCAATTTGGTAGAATACAGCAGCCTGAACAGTCAGCTTCTTTGAGGTTAAGAATGAATGTCAAACCAACAATCTTTTAACAATCTTTTAAAAACATACAATTAGCTGCAAGCCATAAATATTCCCTTTAATAAATGTTAATTAATAGGTATCTAACACAAATGACACCAACCTGCAGTAAGACGTAGGTTATGTCTGATTTCCTCATGATCACACGGGTGAGTATACTCAAAGATGTTGTGCCCCATCAGCTCAGTCTGCTAAGAAACAAAGAGCTAATAAAAGCCCTTAAGCCAAATCAATGCTGTAAAACATTACGTCTACAGACTAACCTGGCTCAGGCCCATGTATTTGCCGACGTTGTCAGACAAGTATATCATGTCTCCTACGGTGGACAGGACCATGAGAAATCCCTCCAGGATCTTCAGGTACATGTCGGTTTCATCCTGGGGGGTAAATTCCTCCGTCTCTTTCTCCAAGCTGAAGCGACGCCCCTGTTCCGCTTCTGCTGCGTGGCGAAATCTCACAGTGTGTCCGAGCTCTGCGTTCGGCCCGGCAGTTTCTGTTTCAAACCCGGGATTGGATGTTTTTTTTTTAGAAAGTTGTGATTGTGTGAACGAGGCAAAGAGCAGAAGAAAGGATGTGGTGTTTTTTTGTGCTTTTCATATGTATGTGTCTGTTCCAGGTGTGAAATAGTACTTCCTCCGTCTGACACCTCAAATGTTTTCTTTTCATTTCATTTTCACTTTTCTAAAGGGATTGTAGATGGTTGCAAAGCATTAATCCTGTATTTGCATTTTTATGTCGTTTGGTCAAAGAATCATTTGAAATAAAACTGTATTCTGGACTGAAATTTAGCTTGGAGTTAAGATATTGAGAGAATATTTCTCATTACGCATGAAATCCTTATATATTATCTTCTAGGAATGATTCCTTTCACCTTTGAGCAGCGCCTGCATGCGAATGTAACTGAGGGTGAGGCGGATGACGGAGGGTTTGTCCAGATGAGCCCTGACGGACGGCTGGAGTGGCAGGAGGCGCGACAGATCGCCAAAGACGTCAGACTCCACTCGCCGTCTCCGTCGGGCCGCCTCGCGGCTGATCGCTCTGCAAATGGCAGAGATCAGAGGGGAAAAAACGGTATGAATGTTTAAAAGAAAAGCCCTAAGGATTTTTAAAGTCAGATTTCATACTTTCAATAGGAAATACTATGATTATTATTAATAATACAGTAAGGGCAATCAGGTAAACAGCAATAGGAACTGAAGAAATTAGTAGACAAAAACTTTAAAACTATAATAAATATTGATTGATAAAATAAATAAAATTAACTTAAATTCAAACAAAGGAAATTAAAAGGGCAAGATTAAAGAAATTTATGAATAATACGTTTTTGAAATATTAATTCATTAAATTGATAAAATTGTTTCAAAAGCTCAAAATAAAAACACAAAAGCATGAAAAAACAAAAACAAGCTTGAAATAAAGTATTTACATGAACCGTTTAACACGACTGAGCTCAGCGTTCTTAATTTGTCTATTTCGCTCCATATGCAATTTAAATAAATACATAAAAACCATCACGCCGAGCAATTAATCATTCAAAGCACTGAATGAAAGGATGAAAATAAAATTGTGACTTTTTAACCTTACCTAAAAAAAAGAAATTAACTGCAGAGGAGGAAGCAAATAAGACTTCTCTTTTATAAAATGTCAGCCTTTCATATGTTTTGCCTATTTATAATTGTTCTGATTTACTACAGATTTTTTTTTTAAATAATTTCCAGTGCTTTTTACAAAAAGCAGTAATGGATAAATGACCCCCCAAAATGAAAGGTCTACCTTCTCCTCTCCTTGTCGGCCGTCATTGTGTCCTCCGGAGCTCTCTGGCGGGCAGCATGGTGGGAGGTTATCGATGATGATGCCAACAGAGGTTCCCCCGCTGCACACATGGATTGGACTCACGCCAGAGTGTCACCTCTCCCCTCCTGCATGCAAATGATCAAGCAGGCCTCCAAAGACTGAGAGCTGTGATAGGTCAGCCTGCAAGAAAGGCATCGCCTTCTTTCCGTTCCTCCCTTTTCAGTCTTCAAACTCCTTCGAAATCCAGCAAATTTGTCTCGAAAGTGCAACAAAAAAGCAGACAGAGTCGACAGGGAAGGATGTAGACAGCTCAGTGTTTTATTGGAATCAGACCAGACGGGGGGGGGGGGGGGGGGGGGGGGGTGGACTAGCCCGGCTGTTGCACTACATTTTTGGCACAGAGTAAAAGATAAGAGTGACCAGGAACAGCCGTACCCCTGGGTGCACAAAGCGTCACTACACACCGACTCTACTGCACAGACAAGCAAACCGGCCCGTCTTCAGATAACTGTACAAGAAACGCCACAAGCCGTCCCTCTTTGTGTGTGCATGTGTGGTTCAGAGAAAGAGAGCGAGAGAGACAGCAAAGGGGGGGAGCAAAGGGGAGAGTCAGTGAATGCTGTTTGTGAAGTGAGAGGTAATTCAGCTGCTGGTTCACCAAGTTTCCTAACAACCGGCTGTAACAGACCTATAATGGTATAGTTATAGTTCTACACATAAAGGTTTTTATCCTCCAGATACACTTTACAATAATAGTAATAATAATAATAATTAATATAATAATAAAAAAGACAAAGCAATAAGAAAGAAAAGCCATTTTGAAAAAAAAAAAAATTAAAGCGAGAGTGAGAGCAGTTTTTGGCTGAGAGGGATAAAGGGAAGCAAGGAAAAGAGGAATTGCTGAAAGGGAAGATGGTCGAAAAACACTGGTGGTTCCTATAGATACAGACACGCGCAAAACAAAAAGTCGCACAGGACGTGGAGGAGTTGAAAGTTCCCACATTCATGCGCACAAAATTGTACATTCACAATACATGGAGAAAAAACAAAAAAAACGGGCCAGGACATTCACACCGGCCGGCAGGACTCAGTTAACAGACAGATTAGTTGTTTTTTTTAACTGCTACACAGGCCGTCTGTAACGCTCTGCTCCACATAATTAGTTCAATAGCCTGTAACATTCACTGTACATAAAGCGCCTCGTAAAAAAAAAACATTCATGCCCCTTTTTATGTTTCCACATTTTGTAATTTCACAACAATTTTCATTGCATTTCAATAAGATTTTATGTGATTAGACCAGCACAGGGTAGCTGCCCTGTGAAGTGGAAGAAATTTGAGAATCACTCTCAAAATATTTGACAGACAGAAATCAGAAGAGTGTGAAACGGCCAGCTCTTTTAAGACGTTTGGCAAGAAGGAAGCGTAACTAAAGGCGGAAGAAGTCCTGTTTGGAGGTTTATAATTTTGCTCTTTTTTATCTGCTCATACCCCTGAATACATCTGTATTATGAAGCGTGGTGGTGGTACCATCATACTGGCCAACATGCCGAGCCCTACGTGTAATGGAAAACTGCTACTCCAATCTGAACACAACATGCCTACAGTGAAACTCGGTGATGGCAGCTTCATGCTGCGGATCGCTGTTTCTTGTAAAACGCCTTATATATTGGACCTGAATCGAGACTTTAAAATGTAGGTTTATAGACACTATCCCTCCAGCATGAATGATTTTGTTTGCCTGGGTGCCAGCCGAACTTAGTCCCGCCCACAACATGGTCTGTAAGTTCGGTCTGGCATTCCTCCATTGAGGAGTAATTATGCCCGAACAAGATCTGTTCGGACCAATCAAATCGGGTTTACGACGATTGACAGGTGAACAACAGTAACGTAATCAACCACGTCACCAAAGAGTGCCTGGGTTGAATTTGTTTACAACAATGATGGCTGCCGCCGAAGAACTGAGATGTGTAGATTCTGCCATTGAGTCTATTCTAGAAGATATCGATAGTGCATTAACTTTAAAAAAAGGAATTTTAAAAGAGGAACAGATGACGTCCGTTGCTCTGCAGAGCAATGTAACTCACTTTCATTTGCTCTGATTGGTTATAGGTCTTTCCAATTGACTGCATTTTTTCCTGGTTCGGTTAAAACACGCCCCGTAATCACAGCCTAATGGAACAGTATCAGTTTAACATTCTGATTAGTATTGAGTATGGCTACGTCAGGCTATGATTTTGTGTAAAAATTGGGGAAATTGTCAGCTATAACGGCAAGGAAAGTTGCAGAAATGGCACAGGCCATCTATGGATTTTGTTCACGGAACAAAAAATGGAGCAGGAGATCGGCTGACGGATTGGTACTGCGTCTGAAGCTGCGAGACCTGTACCGGTTGGTCGAGGTGATTTACCTCATCCAGGGTCATGAGCTCTGACCGAAAGAGCAAGATAGAAAGTGCTTGAAATTAGTTTCCACCGCAGGGTGTCTGGGCTCTCTCTTAGAGACAAGGTGAGAAGCTCAGTCATCCAGGAGTCAGTTTGAGTTGCTCGGGTATCTGGTTAGGACGCCCAAATAAATTACTTTCTTTATAAAGAATTTAATCAAACACATTTGCAATTACATTTACTTCTTAGTGTCCCTTAAAGTGATCATAAAATAAGACAGAAAAATATTGTAGGTGACATAGCCATCTTTGCAAGACAAATATTCATTGGCTGTTTTCAAGAACATGCCTTATGAACTCTCCAGACAAGCTAATGCTAGCTGTGAAAATCCTTTGTGTAACCAATTCTAAGATTGCAGATTTAAAATTTACAGTTTTATAGAGAATATTAAGACCCCTACTTGAATATTCTGGACTAATCCACTAAACTAACATAGTATTGAAATATGTTGCTACTACATTTCCCAACTGTCTAGTGGCTGCTCTCACAGAGCCCGGATGATCTCGCCACGTTTAACTTCCCCACCCCGTGCTACTTCCGGTAAGCGAAAGTGATTAACATAATTAACAGCTTCTAAATCTACCGCTATCTACAGGGTGAACTGCCCTAATATTACCCCAACGGAGTTAAATAATAATTTAAAAAATTGGTTATCAACAGTGTTTGTGTTCATACTTTGTAGAGTTTCACGATCCGCATATGACTGCCTCTGATCTAATGCGACATCAAGGAACTAGCACATTGTCTCAATTGAGAACTAACTATTAACTATAGGCTAATAACAACTATTGTTTATGTCAGAGAGCTGAAATGAGCTACCTGTGTTAGGCTACAGCTTTAATATGTTTTATTTTGCCTGTATGCTTTGTTCTAAGCAGCTTCTGATTTATACAAACACAAACCTAACGAAGCAACCATTGAACAGGGAAAGTAACTTAATGTAAGTAATATTTATTTGGCCCACCTAAAAATCTGTTTCTGGCTATGCAACTGGACGCCTCCGTGGTGAGATGGAGGACACCCAGATAATAACAGATGGATGCTGCTACTGACTTAGGCCTAGTTTATGCTTCTCCGTTTTGAGGGACACAGATTGACGCAACGCCATTATCCGTCAACGCAAGGGCTCTCCGTCACCTACGCAAGGACGCACGGAGTAGAGGCCCAAATTTTAACTATCCGTCTCTGTCGACGGAGAGCGTATTCATCACAAAAAACGCCTGTTGTGTTTCGTTTCCATGTGTGTCTAGAGTATTCTATAATCCGCAATTCTAGTAAAAAGCTTTACAGGTTAATCAAAACTTAATTTCTGTCGTTCATTGCTCCTTGAGGAAGAAATGCGTTCACAAGCCTAGAAAAAAACAGAAGCGGCGCTGTGATAGTAAGCAGAGACGCCGTGAAAACTTAGCACCCCCTGCTGTCCTGGTCGAGCAAAACAATAGAGAGTGGAGTGGAAGAGAGGAGTACTATAAATAGAGAAAACGTCTCCGTCAATACGTTTGCGTCTGAGTGCAAATTTGCGGTCGGAGAAGCATAAACTGGGCTTTAGGGATGCAGAAGATACATGCATTTCACTTCACAATGATGCACTCATCTGGTGTTGGTTAATCACAAAAAATCCTACATAAAAATGTATGGTTCTCAATTAAAAAACAAAAATGGAAAAAGTTAAAAAGGGTATGAACTTTTCCTTGCAAAGCGCTGTACGTAGGATGGGAGGACAGAGACTGTGATAGTCAAAGCAATTTCATCCAAAATCCAACAGAATAATAAATTTTTAAAGGAACAAAAACAACAATAAAATATATTGATAGTCATGGTATTGCACAAAAGGGTGTTTGGCCCTAACTGGTCCACAATAAGGACAGTAATAACACAGGAAGGGTGCTTGTCCATGCGCAACAACGCCCCCTTTACTAGCAGACAATACCGACACGATACAGCCACTCGACACAGGCTATGTACAAGCCTTCGCACCGCCGCTCCGTGTGTCTGTGTGTGTGCTGGTTGGAGAAGCAGTGAGTGTATCTATGTGTCTAAACAGTGAGTAAAGTGAGACTGTGTATTTGTGTGAGGGCGGTGTGCATGTTCATATTTATTGTCATAGTCATATTCATAGTAAAACCCAGGCAACAAGAACGACACAATGCAAGTAAATAATGCTCCAAAAGTAACAACAACCAAAAGCTTCCAAAGGAAAAGATTGACCGTGCGAATGAGTGAGAGGGTGTGTTCTGGTTCTGCTGAGTGTATGCAAGACAGGTGTTGGTGTCGTCTGATAGGTGTGTGTGCGTGTGTGTTTTAGGTCTGTGTCTCCTCTGGGGCGCAGTAGGAGAAGTCCTTGAACTCGTCTTGGTTGATTTGTCGGATGATGGCCTCTTCGGTGGGCGTCAGCACGGGGTCCTCCTTGGTGAAGTCCTGGTCGAAGTTGTTCACATCCCGCTTCGTTTTCTGCACACACACACAAGTGAAAGAGGCAAAGTGAGAAATATTAATATAATCTAACACTTAACAAATTACACAACAGTGACACATTGTGGTCAAAAAGGATAACTGCACATAACAAGATACTGCTCCGAGGGTGGATGAGATTTTCCCCAAGTTCCTCAAGGTTCTGGATGTTGTAGGGCTGTGTTGGTTAACACGGGTCTGCAATATTGCGTGGACATCGGGGGCAGTACCCTTGGATTGGCAGGCTGCTGTGGTGGTCCCCCTCTTTAAAAAGGAGGACCACAGAGTGTGTTCCAACTACAGGGGGAATCATACTTCTGGGCCTCCCTAGTAAGGTCTATGCAGGGGTTTTAGAGAGGAGGGTCCGACGGATAGTCAAACCTCGGATTCAGGAGGAACAATGGGGTTTACGTCCTGGTCATGGAACACTGGACCAGCTCTATACCCTCTGCAGGGTCCTGGGCGGTAAGTGGGAGTTGTGATTCGGAGAAGGCGTTCGACCTTGTCCCTCAGGGAGTCCTGTGGAAGTACTCTTGGAGTATGGGGTACCAGGCCCTTTCATACAGGCTGTATGATCAGTTGGCAGTAAATTGGGCTTGTTTGTTGGAGACCGATTTTGTTCATAACTTTCATGGACAGGATTTCAAGCTGCAGCCAAGGTGTTGAGGAGATCCATTTCAGCGGCCTCAGGATCGGGTCTCTGCTTTTTGCATATCATGTGGTCCTGCTTGCTTCATCGGAACGGGATCTACAGTTTTAACTGGAGCTGTTTGCATCCGAGTGTGAAGCGGCTGGGATGAGAATCAGCAACTCTAAATCCAAGAATATGGTCGTGAGCCGGAAAAGTGGAGTGCCTCCCCATGAGGAGGAGTTACACAATAATTAACGGAGAACCATAAATAAAAAAATGTCACCGTCAATACGTCTCCACCTGGGTGCAAAGTTGCTGTCGGAGAGGTATAAACTAGGCTAGACTAAAACAATGGCAACCATACTTGGTTTAGTAAATTTAAAAACAAATTGTACTCAGTGCCCCAACTCTATCACCAAGATATGGTCACAGTAGCTAATAAAAGATGCTTAAAATAAATTTGAAAACGATAAATAATTAACATGGTTTTGGGAAGTTATCAAATTTGTGCAGTAATCTGACATAATATAACGGATAACTTTAGCTTTGGCTACATGCAAATTCCAACAGTAGCAATTTATATTAGAGTCCACGTGCAAGTAACCGGTGTGCTGCTCAAGTCAAGTGACAAGTCCCTGACAAGTGACTCAAGTCAGGACTTGAGTCCAAGTCCAGGGCCCTCATTTATCAAACGTTTGTATAAACTGTCCAATATTCTATCCTACGAAGGAAATTCAGAATATTCGTTTAAGCATCTGGGGATTTTGTTCACGAATGAGGGAAAAATGGAAGACATTTAGAGTAATTTTTTATACTGATTAAGTTAGTTTTATCTTTGTGATATAATAATTTTCCTTTTAGTAGAATAAATGTTAGGTTCTAACAGAGATTGGGAGATCAACAGGTGGACTGGTGTGGCGTCTGCAGTTATGCAGGCACCGTAGTGGTCTGTCACGGTGGAGAGAGAGCTGAGCCAAAAGGTGAAGCTCTAGATTTACTGTTCGATCTATATCCCTCCTCTCATCTATTTTCACAGGCTGTCGGTAGCAACCGAAAGAATATAAGCGGCTAAAACGAGTTTCCTAAGCAGGGTGTATGGGATCTCCCTAAGAGAAAGGGTAAGAAGCTCTGTCATCCAAGAGGGGCTAAGAGAAAGTCCCAGGACCCCTGGAGAAACTGGCTGGCCTTGAAACGCTCCCGTGAGGAGCTGGTGGAAGTGGCTTAAGATGCTGCTCCACAACCGGATAAGAGGAAGATAATAGATTGATAGATCGTTTTGTACAGGAAGCTCACAATCTTGACTTGGAGACTTGCAACCTTGATGTTCCAAGAAGTCCCTGATGCTATGCTATCAACAAGGCACCTTTGGATGAGAAAATGGCCTACAGCAGCTCTGCCGTCTCCAACAGTAGGGATCCTTTAGACTTCCATAGTTTAATGCCAAACTCGCATCGAATGATTATGCTGAAAAGATCAATCTTCGCTCTCATCTGAATGTAAACTCTGCACATTTCTGGTCATGGTGGGACAGAAGGGGGTCTTCCTTCCATCTGCCTAACTTGAATTGCATGTTTTTTCTAGTCTTTCCAATTTTAAAAAGTGGTTAAGAGAAATAGGATGAAAAGAGGCAGTCAGTGTTAAACAAAGTGAAGTATAATTGATTTAGTTTTACTTTGGGGAACTGTCAGGGGTTCCACTGTTAATGTAACAGTTGAGTTTATTGAAAAAAAATTTAAATCGTCAAATCTTTCCATATAAGGAAAAATGAAAAGAAAAACATGCTAATTAAAGACACACTCCATGACTTCTACACCTTAAAAAAACGTGTTTTAGAAACGCTTGGGCGACACAACAGTTTATGATGTTTACTTTCGGAGCTCTCACTACTTGGGAGGGTCCTGCTGCTGTTTACCGCTCCGTCGAACTTTTCCCCTGCGGACAGCTTCCCCGGATGTACTGACCGGGTTTCGCTTTACAGCAGTTTGCTACGTACTACCTAATGACATAAAAAACCTGCGGTTTTGAGACTTGAGCCACTGCAGATCCACCAAAGAAACCAAAGAAGACGTTATCAGAAGAAGCAAGGAAAATAAACTGCAACAGCAACTGTCCCAAAGCTTTACCGCTGTTTACCCCTGATTCACACCAGGGCGCATCCGCTCTGCGCCCCTGTGTGAATCAGGGGTAAGGAAAGTTGCAGCATTTAGAGCTACGGGGCTGGATGCTGCATCTGCCAACTGTTCAACTGGACCAGGTTGTCCCCTTGTTTACTGCGCACCTCCCATGGTTTCTTCTGCTCCCTCAGAGAGCACCAAGACAGGTCAGAAAACATTTCCTTCCCATTACCGCTGTAAAAGATCTTTTCCATCAAACTTTTGCTCAGTTTAGGTCAAAGTAGGATTATCTTCTAAAATCCACTGCCAGTTGTATTTGCACAGCCAATGTGAATGGGGTGTTAGAGATACAAGGGGATGTCCTACAGACGCTGAACTAGCCATGTTGCTGGATTGGTAATTAATAAATGTTTCCTCCAGGGTTATTTGGTCATGAGGATGTGATACAGTGCCGGGAAAACGGTTTGATGGTTTATCATCTGACACGCTTTTAAGTTTGATGTTTTGTTGTTTCTGCTGGTGAGCTTGTAAAACCGTCAGTACACTTCTTCAGATGCGCTCCATAGAGATTTGGTTTTACGACGGAGACATTACACCGTGAGCCATGAGAGGGCGACAGAAAGCAAATATCTGCAAAGTTATGTGTGTCTTTAAAAGTTGTGTTCTATGAAGCCCCATAAGTGACACACAGGATTTTTTTTTCTGACTGAATTCCCTCACAATATTCATGAATTTACTAGTACATGCCTTGAATAGTGAAAGTCTTCCTGCTTCCATGAAGTTTTTTATCCTTTATTTTGTAAGAATTTATGACAAATAATTTTTATTGGTGTACCTTATGTGCAATTTTAAAATGACGTTTTGCATCACTGTTGCTGAACACACAATGGAAAATATTGCATTTCCAAATTTATTACGAGGGAATGCAATGAGGAAAAAAAATATTATATGGCCCCTAGAGGGCTCTGTAGTATAAAAAAAATTCAGTGTGAAATTGAGCTTCTGCAATGAAATATAAACTTGTTTTGAGGTGTTTTTCACATAAATGTGGTCCAGAGATACTTTGAGGTAAGAAAATACCATAAGTAGGAAACCAACGCCTCATGGGGCACCAGCAGTCTAACCACAAAATCATAATGTGATTTTAAGATCCTCAAGCTATTTTGAGCAGTTGTAATGCATTTAGAGTTTTTTTTCTCTGTGTTTGTTGCCCCCTGGTGGGCTTCTGGGATGGGAGTGGGTGGCTGGTGTTTTTAATTTAAAATTGGAATTGGAAAATTTGAGTACGACAGAAACCATTTACCTCAGGGCTTTTTATTGACTGTCCTGAAGTTGGACACTAATTAGGCAGTATGGGGAAGGGCTATTTCAAACCTTTTTATAGAAGTTAGTTTAAAAACTATAATTGAATTGCAATCTAAGCAGGTCCAGACCACTTTAAAACGTTTACGCTATAAGAGAAGTAAAAGAGCCGTTTTCTGATTTCTTTAGACACCCCTAAGTTCTCTCCTAATAAATCAGTACTGCATCATTTAAGTATAATTAAATGAAAAACGTTGTTTTTCATAAATTCCGGGTTTTATTCTATAGATAATACAACAAGAATTAAAATCTAAAAACTAACCTGTCCCAGGTTTCTGTTTTTCTATGTTTATCCAGACTTGAAAAATCAAAACTGTATTTGGGCAATTTAACCCAAATGCCTTAGCCACTGTAATTTACAGACTCCTGCTTTTTTTGTTCTCCACACAGATTCTTATCTGCAGATATAGCTGAGAAACACTGTTGCGACTTTGTGTTAACCAAAAATCCATTAAACTACACCACATTAAACCATCCGTGTGCATTTACAGTTAATTTACAGTTGTACAATTTGTGTTGAAGTGAGTGAGTTTCTTACAATCCTGGGTTTGAACGGCGGTTTCACTTTTCTCTGCTCCAGTAGAACCCAGTCAATCTCCCTGAAGAATGGATGGGTCTTGATGGCCTCCTCGCAGCCCTGGCTCACCACACAGCCAAGACGTTTGGCCGGGTTCTTCGTCATGAACTGAAAACGAAAACGGATGAGAACCCATAACATTGGACATGTCCACTTCATCCATAGATTGGTGGAATAATGATCAATGGATGATGGTATAATGATGGATGGATGGGCATCTTTTTTTTTCATTTATCTCTTCACACCAGCCTTATAATGTTAACTTAAAATACAGCAACAAAAAAAACTTAATTTTGTAAACTGTGCTTTGATTATTTTACTACACTTATACAAGCATTTTGTGATTTGCAAACTGTCAAATGGATTTGAAATTCATATTCATGGTTTTATGTGCGCACGGATTTCGGCATCATGCTGGACCTTTTCAAACCTTTGAAATGAAAAAAGGGCATTATTCCTTACCTTCTAAATAAGAGGATTAAGCTATACGTAATAAACTCACTGCACGTCTTTCTCCTTCCAGGTAACAGTCTTAAAATTATTTCTTCCAACCAAGCATACTCCACTACGTCAGCTAACAGGTGAACAGTTGATCTCCTGTGACGCTCTCATTCCCCCTTTCGGCCAAAAACAGCAGTAAAACAAAAGGCAGGCTCCGCTATCCAGGCCGCCTCGACTCCTAGTGCGCATAGCGCAAGTTTTGCGGCGATCTTTGCTTCACAAAAAAGGTGAAATGGTAATTATCTGCCTCACGCCGCCTGTCTGCCGCTGGAGACGTGTGCGCCGTAGAGCTGTAATCGTGCCTTAAAAGTTGGCCCATCCTGAATCATCCAGATCAAATGTTTTTTTGTTTTTTTGAGCTTCACAGAGGGAAACGAATGCAAACAAAACACACCGAATCCACACACTCAAACCACACAAAATAAATAAAAAAATATACAAATATTTTCCACTGTGCTACACTCATTAGTTAGTTATATTCTCAATGTTTACAGAGCGCTCCCTGCAAAGGTTTTAGTTAAACTATAGAAGAGACTATAGGATTAGTGCATGTCAGACAGGGTGGGGGCGTGGCATGACGATGGTGGCTTTCCATCATGATGTTGGTCAGCCATCACAATGGACGATGACATCGTTCACCGGCACAACCCTAATGGATGGATAATTGATGGATGGAATAACGATCAATGGATGGATAATTGATGGATGAATGGAATGATCAATGGATGGATGGATAACTGATGGATGGAACAATGATGGATGGATAATTGATGGATGGAATAATGATCAATGGATGGATAATTGATGAATGGAATGATAATAAATAGATGGATAATGGATGGATGGAAGATCACTCCATGGATGGATGGTTGAATGAAAGATAAAAATCGATGTAACGCACCGCTCGAAGAATGGACACCGCCTCCTTGCTGAGCCAGACGGGATAGAGGACGTCGTCATGGAGAATCGACTCAAACAAGTCGTCTTCATTATCGGCCTCGAAGGGCGGCTGCCCGGCCATCATCTCGTACATCAGCACCCCCAGAGCCCACCAGTCTACAGAGGCTCCGTACTCGAGCTCCTGCAGGATCTGAAACCAGCAAAGCGACACAATTTCACAAGAAGGACAGATACCTGCAGCATAAACGCCTCCTCTTGACTTTCTATAGCATCAACCCCTTGTTGGAAAAATACAAATTTAGAAACAACTTCTAAATACTGTATGAAGGTCGCAACAAATATAATAAAAAGAAGTAATCCCAATCTTGAGTCCTCTTCAGGTTTTCCTCCAGGACTAACATGTATTTATCTCCAACATCAACTGTTACCCGCTTCCCTATCCCTGCCTGAGAACAGCATGCCCACAGCATCATGCTGCCATCACTGTGTTGAGCCTCTGGCACCTGGCCATAACACTCCAAATTAATGCTATCCTTGCCCAGCCTTTTGATTTAGCCCTGGTGGCAAACTTTTTCATTTTATGATAATGGACCTTAGGGTTTGGTTTTATATTTTGGCAGAAAACATTCTTTTATTCAAGGGGATCTGAGAAAAAGAGGATAACTCAGATGCACGCCACACTTTTCAGATTTTTGGGTGAAAATCTATCATTTTTATTTACAATTTTGTGTTACCTTTTCTTATTTAATGAATACAATTTCATTCTAATACCTTAATGCTCAGGTTAATATTTTTTTCTTTTTTAACTATATCGCTGACCACATCTGAAAGTTGAAGATTATTTACAAATATTAACAGTTTTCCAGGCAAGGTAAGAACCCATAAAGGACTTTTAATCAATCTGAGAAGTTTTTGTTTTGAAGCAGAAGGCTATTTATTTTACACCAAGCTCTCTGAAGGAGTTTGACTCTTCAAGTCTGAGACTCTAACTAAATGAGTTTCGCCCACCTCAGGAGCAATGTAGTCAGGTGTGCCGCAGAAGGTGGTGGTGGTCACTCCATTGATGATGCCCTCCTTGCACATACCAAAATCTGCCAGCTTGCAGTGTCCCTCTGCATCTAGGAGGATGTTATCCAACTTCAAGTCCCTGTGAATGCAGATAAAAGGTAAATCAGTCAGACGAGTCATTGTACAAACAACCTTAGCAGCACCATATAACGATGTGTGCTTTTTAAATAATGCTTCACCTAAAATGATAAAAGTTGTAGTGAAGATTGCTTAAAGCACTTTTGAATAATCTGTTAGTCTCAACCCTTTAAATTTCCAGCAATTTTACCCCAAACACTTAAACCAAGTAGCACGCCAACAGAAATTACAATGGAAACTGAGGAATAGACCAATTTGAAAGAAATTTCTAAGGTTTTAAGAAGCAGATTGTGTTGGATTGTGGACATAAAACATTGTGGACTAAGGGCCTGATTTATCAATATTCTAAATAACGTCTGCAAAACTGTGTGCATCGCAAAAAAATTGTCGCGTTTCTGATTTGCGGGTGATCAACTAAGATTGTGTGAGAAAATCATAACAGACGCAAAGAGCAACATCCTAATCAGGACTTTGCGTCTGCTGCTGTGTGCACCAGCCCTTTATGTTTTACGCAGTGCACTACAGCCAGGCAGAGGAATGAGCACAATGCATCGAGAGGCATCTAAAAAATGAGAGGGGAGCATACATGTCAGGTTTATGGCCATTTGCGAGTTAATTACAATGTGTGAATTGTATTTTCGGGTGCAAAAGCAGTCGCCGCAAACATTTTCATGTTTGATAAATCACACTGCGCCTGAACGCTCCCAATGGACAGAAACGCCCTTACCAACTGTTTGTCAGTGTTTACTTGTCAACATTTAATAAGCAGGCGCAGGCTGCACCTGCTTATGCTTTCTGTACACCTAGAGACTTTGAGAAGATTTAGAAAAGACTCTAAAAGAGTATCAGCTCACATCTATTGGGTTAACAGTGTTTTAGTCTAAGACTAAAGATTTTATAAACACTGGATCTTTTAGGCACACTATTTACAAGACTTCACCTAGACTATTTTAGCTTCCGTCCAAATTCCTCCCATCATGCTCGGCATTATACAGTTTCTTTATGTGTGGATATTGTAGCATTCTTTGGCAAGACTGATGTTACGTCAAATAAAGATTTGCATTCAAAGTGGGCACTGTATCAACAAGTAGCTAGTTAACTCATATCTTTTTAATTCAAGGTGTTTATGCTGTACCACTTGCTCTATGCAGATGCACAGATGGAGCTGGTTTGTGCCTATATTCAAGGGGGCAAGGTTGGCATACACTTTGTAATTTATGGCCCATTTCTATGCCATTTTACAGCCATGCAACACAAATATTGTATTTGTTCAGTATAGACCCTGCCAGGCTCCATAGGTGGCTATAACACTGTTATTTTTAAATATGATACCTTTTTATAGCCTATTTTCCCGCAGGAAACTAAATAAATAATGTGTAGCAAGGTGTAAAACAAAGTTATGAGCACGACTCGAACCCACCAACATCGCGGTGGTAACCCTGCGTGTTAACCACTGTGCCATATCAGCAAGACAGGACTCCACACAACCAGGGTACAGTGTGAAACGGACAGAACCCCCCACATGGTCACACAGTTGAATAAATGGAGGGAACAGATTACGACTCTGTGCCGTTTAATAAACCGAGTGGACAGATTTCTTACCCCTCAAAAATTATTCAGCACCTGACCCCTGCCGGGCTCTGTAGCTTCGTGCTTCCGCTTGTGTGAGAATGGCTTTATTGGTTGTTGGTTGTTTTACGTCACAACGACTACACTAGGACTAGCGATAATATCAAACATGTTTGATTTAAAAAAAGGAGAGAAAGACTGGCATAAATCAGGTCGCCTACTGCAGATTATCACTTTACATTTAACGGTCAAGACAACGGGAGCACGCAGACAAGATTTTTAAAGACTGCCAGTCTGTAGTCTGAGACTGGGAAAATCCTTTAGTGTACGCCCTGCATTAATCAAGCACCTGCCACCCACTGTGAGGTTTGTGCACATTTTACCAAGCGCAAACCTTTAATAAAACAAAGCCTAACTATTTTATTGCACAACAATAATTGGATCCCCTAAAAAATTATTTTTGTTCAAGTTGGCTCTGTTCTGTCAATGACAAAACACTTTGAAAGGTGCGTGAGACATTGTTTTTCAATTCCAAGAGATCTGACAAAAGGATTTACTGTGTCTACAGTTATGATGGTATTCCTGATTGGCATACAAAACTCCAATAAAAAAAAAAACTTTCCAAGGATGTATAATAGGTACATACATAGAAAAAATGTTGGAAAAAACTACATGTTACATTGCTGTGGGTTAAGGATCAAGCTAAGTGGTATTTACCTGTAGATGACTCCATTCCTATGTAGAAACATAAGGGCCGACGTGACTTCTGCGGCGTAAAAACGAGAGCGAGGCTCGTCGAACTTCCTGGATCTCTGAATCTGGAACATCAGGTCTCCTCCGTTCACATACTCCATGACAAAGAATAAACGGTCCTGCAAGGAACAGAGAGGCAGAAGAGTGAGATTAGGACAAGCAGATGAGGCCTCAGAGTTTCGGGCTTTCGCTGCGCGCCTACCCTCGTCTGGAAGCAGCAGTAGAGCTGGGTGAGGTAGGGGTGGCGGCGGGCGAGGGCGAGGATGCGCTTTTCTGTCATTGTGCAGTCTACGTCGTCATCCTGAAGGATCACGTCTTTCTTCAAAACTTTGACGGCGTAAACTTCGTCTGTTGCCTTCAGCTCCGCTAACATTACCTGGCAACAGTGATGAATGGAGAAATTTCTTATTGCTAAAAAAGGTGCTACAATCCATTGAATCATGTGGTGTGCTTAGTTTTATTATTAATGCATACTTTTTTAACCATTGTTGCTGTCTAAGGATTACTGGGTTTTAAAACTGGTTCTGGTCACTCAATGCTTTAAAGGAAAACCTGTTTTACAGTCATTGCTTCACTTTATTAAGGAGTGATAGAACCCACGTTATCTCAAAACACAATGGCCCTGATTTATGAGAGGTTTAAGCTTGTTAAAACATACATAAACCTCACTGTGGGTGCCAAATTATGCAGCAGGTGATTTACTAAGCAGGAGCAGGGAGTGCTGCATAGACCTGTGCGGTATACCCGTTCACAAAGAGTTCATTTCAGTTATGATATACATTTTTTATATACTGGTGAATAGCCCAGACAAAGTCTCGAACATTTGATGTGGGAACAAGTTACAGCGGGGAACAACTTCACTGTTAGACACTAACAGGACTCACCCATAAAACGTACAGAAACACACACATTCGAACCTAATGGTAATTAACACTCTAAAGGCCGTAAACCTGATATGTAGATTTTTTCCTCTTTATTTTTAAAATCAAAGACGCATCACAACTAACTGTTTGCAATTGCTGTCTCTGCATGGAGCAGAGAGCTCTGCATGTAAACCAGAACCTTTACATTTATTGACAAACAAAAAAGAAAATTCAAAGAGATTCAAGCCTAATAGTAAATAACTATGAATCATCAGCATCTCTTGCAGTGACACAGTACATGGGAAGCAAGGCTGACAAACAGGGCAGCGGACGCAAAGTCCTCATTTGAATACTGCTCTGTGCGCCTGCTATGATTTGCTTGCACAATCGTGGTATATCGCGACAAATCAGGGACACCCCCTTTGCGCAGTTAAAAAAAAAAAGTGCAACATATGCAATTTTTCTGATTATTTGATAATACTGATAAATAATGCCTAATATCTGCAAGCTAAGCAGATCACACAATGAGCTGAGAGGTTGCTAAAACTAAGCTGAAGTGCAAAATCTGATGAGTTAGATACTAAAAGCAGTCAGATCTTGTGATTTAACGGTGCAGAGCTGAAAGGACACGTGAAGGAAACATTCAGCTGCTGCTTTATCAATAAAAAAAAAAGAAAAGAGCAGCTTTATTAGAAGCATAATGAGCAGTAAACAAACAAACATCCCCCTCAAACTCCTCCACACCATCGCACCTTGCCAAAGCTGCCTTTGCCGAGGACTTTAATGAAGTTGAAGTCCTTCAGAGTCCTCCTCTGACTCTGTCCGTTCTCCCTGGCCGCTGAGGAGGACAAGGTGGAGGTGGTGGAGGTGGAGGAAGAGGAAGATGAGTGTTGGGGTCCCTGCTGGTCGAGTGACAGCGTGTCCTGCAGGCGATCTAGCTCCGCCAACTCTGTGGGTGTTAGGGAAAAGTGGAGCAGACATACGTAAAGAATGTTGATATATATATATATATATATATATAGACACACCTTTTTGCTCACTTCTCTTTAGGTCAGAATTACCTAAATTATTTCTGCTTGCTAAATTTTCACAATTATGAGAGAGGAATATGGAAAGAATATGCAAGATTTGCTTATTAGTGTCTTCGTAGTCAGACGTTTACATACAGAATGATGAACGGCCCTTTAAACAATGAAAAAAAGCCCAGATGATGTTGTCAAGTTTTTGGAAACCTCTGATAGGTTAACTTACACATTTAAGTTAATTGGAGTGGAACCTGTGTATCTATTTTAAGGCCACGACTGGAACACACTGGTTTCTGGTTTGACATAATGGTAAAGTCAAACGAAATCAGTCAAGATATCAGGAGTAGAAACGTGGAGCTGCACAAGTCTGGTTCATCCTTGAGAACAATTTCCAGACAATTCTGCATAAGTGATAGGAATGTACAACAATCATGCCACTCAGCTGTAGAGTATGAGGGTCGAAGCATTTTGCTGCAGGAGGAACTGCTGCACTTCACAAAACAGAAAAAAGAAAATTTTGTGGAAATATTGAAGCAACATCTACAGATGTCTGGTTGAAGCTCAGGCACAAATAGTTCTTCCAAATGGACAGTGACCAAGCGTCAGGCCATTGTCATTACGAAGAGGTTTAAGGACGATAAAGTCAATGTTTTAATGTTACCATCATAAAACCATGATCTCAATGATAAAGGTAATTTGTGGGCCGATCTAAGATTAGCATATGCGAGGTAGGCGGCCGACAAACCTGACTCCAACAGGTTCTTTAAGAGGAATGGGCCAGAAATTCAAGCAAATTGTTGTGAAAAGCTTCTGGAATGAAACCCAAAATGTTTGGCCAAGTCATACAGTTATGTATGTAGACGTCTGACTCTGAAGACATCAATAAATAAATCTACCACACATTATTATTTCCCTCATTATCGTAGCATTTAGCAAATAGAACCATTTTGGTAATACTAACTGACCTAAAACAAGAGAAGTTTGGTCTGATTTAACTTCACTCAGAAAAAGGGTGTAAGTGTGTTTTTGTACAGTGTATGTAGATAACAATTATCAATATTAATTACTGTATACTGGTCATAGTTATAGAAGTATTGTTCATAGCAAGAATAAAAATTACTAAAAGTAATTGTTCAGCTTTGTGGTTCATATATATGTATAAAAAAAATAACGAGACTACTTCCACAAAGAGAAAGTTAACTTTCCACTTCTCAGCTTGCAAAGTGTGATAATGACTAACTGTGACAACCAAATGGTTGTGGGCGGTGCGGGATAATTCATTTCTAGTCCGTGTATCGACATTAACACATCTCTATACTTACTTCTGACATGAGCCACAATATTTTTTACTGGAATCAAAGAAGTACCTCTTACTAGTTTAAATAGCAAGTTAAAAGCAGGTTCTGTAACAGCAGCCTGTGCAGAAGCGGCCTTAGAAACCGCACTTGTTTTTCTTAACAGTTTGTGTGTGTGCAGAGTGTTACCTTGCTGTGAGGGGGAGGTGGGGACAGCTGGCTGGCTGAAGCTGTTGTCCTCCGTCTGAGAAAGGTCAGGGGGAGACTGGGGCGGATCCTGCCCTGGGGTCAACTGGAAACACACAGAGACAACATAATCATTGCTTTTGGCCATCATTTATTTTTTTATTTTTTTTACATATTTTTCTAAATCATTACTCCCAATCTTTGCTTTATTAGCACAAAAATGACCAAAAAAATGCTACAAATTTATAAGGAATAGCTTACATTTCCTTCTGCTTCTACACTCAACAAACATATAAACGCAACAGCTTTGTTTCTGCTCCCATTTTTCATGAGATGGACTTAAAGATCTAAAACTCATTCCAGAACCACAATATTTCCAGTTCTCTCAAACATTGTTCACAAATCAGACTAAATGTGTGATAGTGAGCACTTGTGCTTTGCTGAGATAATCAATCCCCCCTCACAGGTGTGCCACATCAAGATGCTGATCTGACATCATGATTAGTGCACAGGTGTACCTTATACTGCCCACAATAAAAGGCCACCCTGGAATGTGCAGTTTTTTCTCACAGCAAAATGCCACAGATGCCACAAGCATTGAGGGAGCTTGCAATTGGCATGCTGACAGCAGGAATGTCAACCAGATCTGTTGCTCGTGCATTGAATGTTCATTTCTCCACCATAAGCCGTCTCCAAAGGCGTTTCAGAGAATATGGCAGTACATCCAACCGGCCTCACAACCACAGACCACGTATAACCACACCAGGACCTCCACATCCAGCAGGTTCACCTCCAAGATCGTCTGAGACCAGCCACTCAGACAGCTGCTGAAACAATTGGTTTGCATAACCAAACAATTTCTGCACAAACTGTCAGAAACTGTCTCAGGGAAGCTCAACTGCATGCTCGTCGTCCTCATCGGGGTCTTGACCTGACTCCAGCTCGTCGCCGTAACAGACTTGAGTGGGCAAATGCTCACATTCGATGGCGTCTGGCACGTTGGAGAGGTGTTCTCTTCACGGATGAATCTCGGTTTACATTGTTCAGGGCAGATGGCAGACAGCGTGTGTGGCGTCGTGTGGGTGAGCGCTTTGCTGATGTCAATGTTGTGGATCGAGTGGCCCATGGTGGTGGTGGGGTTATGGTATGGGCAGGCATCTGTTATGGACGAGGAACACAGGTGCATTTTATTGGTGGCATTTTGAAGGCACAGAGATACCGTGATGAGATCCTGAGGCCCATTGTTGTGCCATACATCCATGAACATCACCTCATGTTTCAGCAAGATAATGCACGGCCCCATGTTGCAAGGATCTTTACACAATTCTTGGAAGATGAAAATTTCCCAGTTCTTGCATGGCCAGCATACTCACCGGACATGTCACCCATTGAGCATGTTTGGGATGTGCTTGACCGGCGTATTTGACAGCGTGTACCAGTTCCCACTAATATCCAACAACTTCGCACAGCCATTGAAGAGGAGTGGACCAACATTCCACAGGCCACAATTGACAATCTGATAAACTCTATGCGAAGAAGATGTGTTGCACTACATGAGGCAAATGGTGGTCACACCAGATACTGACCGGTTCTGAGTCCCCAGACCCCCAATAAAGCAAAAAACTGCCCATTCCAGGGTGTCCTTTTATTGTGGGCAGTATAAGGTACACCTGTGCACTAATCATGATGTCAGATCAGCATCTTGATGTGGCACACCTGTGAGGTGGGATGGTTTATCTCAGCAAAGCAGAAGTGCTCACTATCACACATTTAGACTGATTTGTGAACAATGTTTGAGAAAAATGGTAATATTGTGCATCTGGAATGAATTTTAGATCTTTAAGTCCATCTCAAGAAAAATGGGAGCCGAAACAAAGGTGTTGCGTTTATATTTTTGTTGAGTGTATATGTGATATCCCATCAAATAGGATTCGCTACAACAAATTTTACAACAGGACTCAAACCTTCTTTGGATGTGAAATCAAACATAATGTTACAGCTTTTGCAGTTGTCAAATGTGTTTTTTCACGTCCTTGAGGCACGGTCCTGGAAGTTTTTTCTATTTTGTTGTGTCAAACCACATACGTCAGGGTATTTTATTGGCCTTGTATGTGTAAAAGTGTAAGTGCAATATGGTCTCTAGGGGTTTGTCCCAGGTTAGCACATTTATTCCATTCATCTTTTAAAAAGTGGTCAAGCTCATTCAGACTGGAGGAAGATACACGTTGGATATTTAAGTCCTGCTTTGACGTATAACTTCCAAAAAGTTGAATTTCTGTCTCATCATCTCGTCAACATATGATTTTTCTTTGGGGATCTTTAACATGTTTTTGGGAAATGTGAGACTGGACTTTGAGGTTTATTTTTTGGTCAACAGTGATTGTTTTTCCTCCTCTCCCATAGATGCAAAATTTGCTGCAGAACATTGGCCATGTGCTCCATTTGATTAAATTATGTTCTGGATTATTTCCAAACTGATAGATGGGTTAAATTCTTGATATTGGGGCGTTATTTACCCTCTTTCATGTTGTCTTTTTAAGTGTTTTAGTGATTCTGTGGGTCTGGCAGTAATTGTGTCTAGATGAGGTTAAAGCATTTGAAAACAATTAATTTATGATTTAAAAAAAGGGGCTAACTGGTTTTCCACACAGGGCCAGATACTTAAATACTTTTAAATAAACGTTTAAATACGTTTTAATACTTTTCCCCTTTTATAAATAAAATAATTCTTTGAAAACCCACATTTATTATGTATATTTAATCACCTTATCCTTGCCTTGTAGAAAATATTCAACAGGGAAAGAAAAGCAAAAGGAAAAGTCCAATAGTTTGTTGGTTTTTTAAGACAGTTGACTGGCTTAAACAATGACTTCAGTGGCTGGCTCTTGAGCCTTTAGAAAATGCATTTCTACTCATGATGGTCTCCTTAAGCCCCACCGAGTCCAGTTACCTTCCTTCTGCGCTGTGCTGTGTTTGAGATTTTGTCAGGTGTGACTCCCAAGTCAGACAGCACCTTGGCGATTCCTCGGGCGTCCACGCCACAGTTAGGAGCTACATTACTCTCACAGCGCCGGTGCACATTCATCTTACACACTGTGAAAACAGCAGGAGGACATGCAAGGAATCAGGTTTGACCTCAGCAAAAAAAAAAACGTTTTTTGGCTCAGTATGAAAACAGGTCAGAGGTGGGATGCTCACAAAACCAGGACATATAGATGGTAGAACACTGTTTGTTCACATAGAATACTGAACTTTTGTAAACTGAAATAAATCTAAAAGTGTTCACTTCCTACAACCATAAACATTTATATTTTCAGAGAGTATCACATAATGCACAGATTACCTCATTTTTGCATGGCTTAGAGGTTTATCTGAAATGAACCTCTTCATCTTACCAGTTAATATTCCGTTTAGTCTTACCTAGTCAACATTATCCTTTAGTAAACATTTCTTGTCACCAACTCAAACAGCAGGTTGCCTGTTTTAGAAACTGTCCATTAGATCTGAAACCAGGATCAACAGGATGCGCGAAGATAGAAAAAAAGAGACACTTTTCGCTTCGATTTTAAAATGACAGCATCAAAATACACGATTACTGACACTAAACACATAGGGCCTGATTCATCAAAATTCCAAATAGGGAGCTCTAAATTGTGTGTGCCACAAAAAGTTTGGAACAGTGGGTTGTCCTTCATTTGCAAGTGATCTACTAAGATTAATTGAGCAATTCCTAACAGGCACAAAGAGCAGTATTCAAATTAGGACTTAGAGTCGTGGCCATGCACTGTGCTGCAGCCACAGAGAGCGGGAATAGGCGCAGGCATCCATGATGTGTCTTTGGCAAAGAAAAGGGGAAAAAAACGACGGCTAAGTCCACGGCTACTAGTTGGCTAGAATGTCTGCAAATTTTATTAGTTTGCTATCAATAAACTTATTGAGTGCAGTGTACATATACTGCTCCTTCTTCATGCAAGCATATTCCAGAATTTGACTGATTAAAGTTGCAGCTTTTCCAGAACAAGGCTGCTTGCAGTCATTTGATGTCCATATTCTATTAATGTTGCGTCACACTTTATCAAGACCTCTATTAAATGTATTAAATTCATTGTAAAACATGCACACACACGTTTCCTGCAAAAATCTTCTGTCTACAGAGCATCTCAGAGCACATTTATTATTTTAAAAAAAGTATTAAAATCTCATTTTAGCTTTGGATGTATCTAAATATTTTAGATGATTTTATTAAAGGTTAAAAGTTAATTACATTTGGCTTTTGAATGTGAGCTGAAATGTACAAATTTTTTGTCGTTGAAATGTCATATTTAATTGTCATTGCAGTATTGTACATGATTATTAAATGCTATAAATTGCACCCCAGGAAGATTAGTAACCACCGTGGTGAAAACTAATGGGGATCCAAAAAAATAATAAAATATACAGCAGCTGAAGACGCGTTGAGTGCTCAGTGAGTTAAGATGCGTCTTTGGGGGAGAAAAAAGGCAAAATCGACATAACTGTCAGGTTTATGGTCATTAGAGTATATCTGAATGATACCCTTTAGATCATCAAGAATAAACTTTTGTAAAACGTGGTGCTGCAAAGTTAAGACATGCCTTTCAGAGGTGGTAAAAACCAACGCCAGAACAACAACCGCAAACAGATTGATTTTTCATATATCACAATCCACGTGGAACGCCTACTTATCTGGATGTTATCCCCATATTCTGCGTCTTCTGACAAGAAAACCCCACACTGCATATTTATCAAGGGCAAAAGATGGATTGCGAGTATCTTGCTGCAGATTTAACAGGCGCAATGCTCTCTGTGTGCCCGGTTAGTAAATCAGCTGCTGCATGTTTTTGCAATGCTGTGCAGTTTGGGCAAGAAAACTCTTAGATGTTGTGTCCGATCTCAGTTCAATAGCATCATTGCCAAAAATTTTATATTTACCGTCACATTTTGTGGGTGCTAGATGAGGTCCTGCCTCCAGTCATCACACAACAGAACACTAAATCACCCCTTCTGTCTGGCACGATGTGGCTCAGAACTGCAACGGCTGAAATTACATCACACTTTCTTGTGATGAAGTTCTTGCAGCTGATCCAAGTCAGATCCATCTCCTTTACAGTGCCACTAAAGTAGTACATCAAATGTACAATTCCCTACATCCCCACTGAACGGTGGGGTGTGGAGAGCCACTAGCCCCCCAATGAAAATGTCTGAACGTCTGAAGCAAGTGGGAACTGCAATCATTTAAAAATAAACCGGTAAAGCAACAAAACAAACAGTAAGGTAACCACAAGTGAAAATGAAATTGTCTCTCCTTTCTGCAGTCAGGTTTCATCTGCTGTGTTGATAAATAATCCATCTAGCCTTCAAAATAAAAAAAGAAAATAATTTATTAAATATAATCTATATTAAGAAGACCATCCTAAATCATTAGCTGCTAAGCATAATTTAGTGCTAGTGTTTCTTTCTGCAGACGAAGTTCACACTGACATAGAATGAAATACGATATCTGAGACCAGACATGGGAGCTTATTAGCAAAAAAATAGCCAAAACCTGCTTTCAGTCATATATATATATATATATATATATATATATATATATATATATATATATATATATATATTTGATCAATCACGACCATTGTGGTTTATGAGAATATTAAATATTACCTATCTCATGCAAAACAGCAAATATCTGTATGAATTTGTCATGCATTTGAAAACTAACACTCGCTGCCTTTAAATTCGGCAAACGTGTAGTTGGGATGCCCGAAAGGAAAATCTCTAACAAAAATTCAGATTTGATCTTTGTTTTTTTTCCTGGCATCATTTATTAAAAGCTGTTGTCTTATGGGACTGTAAATTCCCAGCTGAACTCAAACTCACCTTTACATTGAAGGCCCTGCCTCATGAGGCCCCACAGCAGAGAGCCACAGTGGTCACAGAAGGTAGGCACCTTGTAGTTGTGGATACTAAACTTGTGGGGCATGTTAACACTGAACCGCTGTGAACCCACCTGCAGAGGGAGACACACCCACACAACACAACACAAGCAATCACACAGAGGAAAAGGGCACATGTTTAAGGTAGCACTGAATAATTAGTCAGTTTTTTTTCTCCCACTCTTACATTAAATCAGGCTAAGCTTTTCCTATTTTGAGCCAGTTATGATCAGCAAAATACTTTTTTTATTTGCCAAATGCTAAAACAAAGAGACAGAGAAAAATATGTATTACTTGATATTAATACAGACGTTAGACACAATAAGAAACCCAGATTATGATGTTTTAAGCGTCTGTTTGGTTATTTCCCATTTATTCTGATGAATATTAGGAAAAGAGATCACATTTATCCTATTTCAGCTTCACTTCATAGAGTCCCTGTTCAATCCAGAATAGAATATAAGATCCTCCTCCTTATGTATAAAAAAACCCTTAATAATCAAGCGCCATCATGCATCAGAGATATAATTGTTCCATATGTTCCTAACGGTGCCCTTTGCTTTCAAAATGCAGGTTTGCTAGTGGTTTCCAGGATTTGTAAAAGTAGACGGAGAGATCAGACTCCCTCTCTTGTTTTAGTCTGTCTACTTTTAAGACCAGGCTGAAAACCTTTGTTTTTGATAAAGCTTATAGTGAGAGAGGCTTAGGTTATCCTGAGCTATATCTGTAGTTATAGAATGAAAAATGATTCTACGATTACCACCAAATTAGCTACAAAGTGGCTTAAGGGCTAATAGGTAAGTGTTTGGGAGGGGCCATCACAAAGTTCTGATCTCCATCCAATACAATATGTGGGCAAGGTAACCTCCAGAGCTGACACTATTTCTGACAGGAATAGAGTCATATATTAATTCTTATAAATTCTAATGAAATTTAAGCTGCACAATACATTTGAATTGCAATCATTGACGTAAAATCAATGTGTGAAATATTGCCACAGTAAAAGCAATGCAATCTCTGGTAGGAAATATCGAGTTTGCTGTTTGCATATTATGCTGTTTTATGCCCACACTAGATGTATACTGTTAGTGGCAGAGATGCCACAAAGAGTGGTGCATTGTGGAGAAGGAAAATAAAAGAAAGAGTCAGGAAAATGTGGGTTAATAGTAACTGATATAATAATATTCAGCAAAACAAGTACTTATTTTTCTAAACTAAATGCATGCAAACATCTTTATTTTTATGAAAGCAGAAGAAAATCTTAATTATTTGAGCTTTTGTTAAAGATAAATTATTTTAGTGATCTAACAGACCTAACACAGTAAGAACTTAGTCTGAATAAATGTCAGACAGTGAAGAAGAGAGAATGTTTACAGTGCATGAAACATCTGGTTTTAACTGCATGCGTGTTTGTACGCTTTTACCTCCTCAGCCGTGTCATCCTGCTTCTTCATCCCAGCACATTTGGTGATGATGAGCTCATGGCAGCGCTTGTGGACGACACAGGTACACACTGAAAGCACCAATGCATTGCAATCACTCTTGTTCGGTTATAATTAAAGTATGGTGGATACTGCTTTAATAAAAAGTGGAAATGAATTTAAAGAAATTGATATCTGTTATTATTCAAATTAAGTCGTGACAGTTGGATAAAAATGGCTGATTTTTACTTTCAGTGAGACAAATAAAAACTGAATCTGAATATCAAAATGTGTCAAAGCTTGACTAAACAAAAAAACCAAGTGAAGATAACACATACCACACTGAATTACTTTTTACTCTAGGGGACTAGAATCCTTTTTATATTTTTTTTAATGTACATTTAATGCAATTTGCATTTGTGAGATTTAGAGCCGTTTCAAAAATGATAAAAAATATATTTAAAAATCCAACAAGGCCCAATCATAACTAAAACTTTTCGTCGTACGGATTGTTTAAATTCTTTCTTGTGAGACACCATAGAAAGTGTTGGAGCAACCAGAGTTTTTTCTGGCTGTATATAAACTTGTAGCATTGCAGCACCCCTACTGTTCAGGTGCACTGCCGGTCAGATGGCTTATAGAAATTTAGGAGTTTGGAAATACTTCCGGTCACAAAAAAAGTATGAATAGTTTATGAGATGAAAGTAAATAAATGCAACCCTTACTCTTATTAGTGTAATATATTTTTAAAACTACAGATGTTGTTCTACAGGCGGTTTCTATGTTAAGCAGCCAATCTTAGGTCAGCCACCTAAGAAGATCTGATTATTATATCTAGTGGAAAGTTTTAGATGTTAAAAGATCATTTCTAAAGGAAGCTGGTTCTTTACATCTACTTAGTTTGGTTTCTAAAAGATGTTGTTTTGTGTAGTAAACTATCTAACACCTAGCGAAAGATGTGCTAACTAAAAAACAGTTTTTTCATTTGTGATTATATGATAATTAGATAATAATTAAAAACAATACTACTACTACTAATTATTATTATTAGTAGTAGTGTCATCGTCATTAATTATTTATATATATATATATATATCATTAATTATATATACATATATATATATATATATATGTATATATAATTAATGATTCATAGTATTAATAACATTTTTATTATCGTTATTAAACTGCTGCTTAATAATACGTCTGGAATCTATTATTACCATACTGTTTTTAATAGTAGTAGTAGAAGTAATAGTAGCAAGAGAGGTGCATTTATACTACTACATACTACACTACTATACTACATTTATTGTGTATAGTAACAATACTATAGTGACAATACTGATGATATATAATTAAATAAATTCATTATTATAGATAGTGGATGTGGATATTATGAGATGCAGATATTGGTATTGGTACCGATACCATCTAATTTACATGCCATGAACCCATACTTAAAATGTGGTAAATCTGCAATAAATTCACACAAAAAAATATGTATTTTTCACTTTAAATGCAAGTTTTATGGAAATTTTTAACATCTGTTAATTTGTCTTAGTTATGTTTAGTTAGTAAAGTCTGGGGCCTTTAGTCTCTTCAAGAAAGTTATACGTTGGAAGGTATCAAGTTGATTATTTAGCAATAGTATCAGATCGGTATCAGGTATCGACAGATACACAAAGCACAGGCATCGGTATCAGGACTGAAAAAGTCAGATCGGTGCACCCCTAGACATTATTATTATATAATGTTTGTTAATAAATCAAACGACAGATTAGATAATTTTCTCCCAACAGTTTCATGTTCTAGTTCTTATCATTATGCATTATGATGTAGCTAACTTATGCAATTTAAAAAAATGCTTTTGGGAGAATTTCTCTTAGTTTCTGGAATAAGAGCAGACCTTTGATGCAGTAAATAGTTATGCAGAGGCAAACAAACCGTTCGGCAGAAAGGACCTTATAGAGCTTTTTAACATAATCAAGATTCCTTCAGACTGCTCAGTTACTTAAACCAGACTTTATTTAACATACAAAAAACACTTTAATTAAAACACAGAAAGCTGTCTCAGAAGAGATAAAGCCTTTTATGTTATCATTGAGTAGATGTGAAATCCAGGAAGCCCAGATTGAATTACTGATGAGGGTATTTAAACCTCATCGAATGCCAAATTACTTCCGTGCTGGGGTTTCTAATACCCACATAATTCTTGGGGGATTTGATGACTCTGGTGTGTGAGGTTCAATTATTCACAGGTAAAAAATCTCTACCAACAAACTATTAAATGCTCTGGTTGTAGACCAGGGCCACAACCTTCATCCCGCACACAGAAAACGTCCATTAAATGTGCCTGTTGTTCTGTCCCGAATGGTTTAATACTGATAATGAATGGCTCTGCCTGCTGGCTTCAGAACAAATCACATTCATCACTCAGCAACATGTAATCCTCTCCCATGTTCTCCTGCTTAAATAATAAATAAAGTGCAATGTTATATGAGAAATTTGGACAGGGTCGGCGAAGAGTACTCACCCTGACACTGGTATCCCTGCTTCCCCAGCACGCCCCTATCAGATCACACAGAACAGCAGTCAGCGTTATCAGCCAGGCTGCTTTAATTAAACTCAACTTCTGGTGCAAATGAGCTGGAACAGCTGTGTTTGTGTGCTGCCTACCAGATAAAATCTCTGCAATGTGAGCAGTAGGTCGGCTGTCTCAGGTAGGTGGCCATGAACTTGTGTCCGTTGACTTGGTGGACGCGTCTTCGGACGGCTCCCTGTCGCCGCCGAGGACCGATTCTCTCGCGGAACACCCTCTCCTCATTCTCGTTTGTCCCCGAGGCTGTCAGTCAAACACATGTGCAACAGTCAGGAGAATTTCTTCATCAACATCTCTTTGCAGCTTTGCAAACGCCCGGTAACAAGTCTTTCATTTGATTCAGGTGTGCAGAAGCAAGAATGCAGACTAAAAGTTGTAAAGTGGTAGATATTCAAGGACTGGACCTGGACACCACTGCGATAAGTGTGTCGACCTAAATAAAGTGTTTAGTGCAGAGTACAAATCAGGCGTCAAGTCTTTCAATTCATGTGCAAGTCAGCTCACAAGACTTAAGAATAGGTCAAAGTTATAACTCGAGTGTTCAGTACTTAGTCTTAAGTCTTTCGCTCCCAGCATCAGCCAGATCTCATGTCTTCTCATGACCACTGCATCCTAGGTGCAGAGAGTGATTTCACAGTTTCTTCCTCCCTGCAGCTGTTAAGACTTTACAACAAGAACTGCTCCCAACAAACCTAATAATGTTTACATCCCTGCTGTAATGTGCACTGTTTGACTCAATTAAATTAACATTTCTACTGCTGTTATTTGCATATCTGATTTACAACGTTTATATTCTTTTAACTTCTCTTTTAAGCCTAGTATAAACTAAGCTTAAGACAAGTCAAAAGTCTTTTTTTGCAACTTAAGCTCTCAGACTTGAGTCTTTATCTCTGATTCCACCACCAACTTTTTTCCATCCACTCTTTTTTTATTCTTAGCACAACAGTTTGCACAAATTGGGATTTTGCATCATGTTGCTCAGGATGTTTAATCATTCAACGCCTTCTCTTCCTCCAAAGTCCTTCCTCCTTTTCTTTAAACAAAAAGTAAAATAAAACATCCCACACCTACCATAGGCCTATGCATATATACGTGTACAAAGCTATTTATACTGGCGTGTGTGGGCACAAAAACGAAGGACAGCATATTAAAATACCAGTCTTTTTACTTCCTCTCTGCATCCCCCCTGATAGATAAATGCTTTCCAAGAGTAACCTTAAGACAAGAGAACCACCTCCACTCTAACTCCCACACACACTCCTTCCCTAGGCGCTCCTGTCTTAGTTAGCCTTTCTTTCACTCCCCCAGCGTCTCTCTCCAGGGTGCGCTGTAGATGTGGTTACTGCTGAGGCTCTTCAGAGTTCGATTACAGAAAGGATGTCTAGGGACGTTGTGCATGTGGATACGTGTGCAAATCTGCATTCTTGTATCTGTGTGAGATACACGTTGGTTGGAGGGGAGCTAAATAGTCTATAACGGAAATCATTTTGGCTTTGCATAATACATCATCCATCTGTCTCAAACACACACACACTGAGTAGTAGAGCCGAAGAGGCCTAACAACCGCTAAGAGTTATTGTCTTGGAGACGAGCGTACTCTGGACCCAAAGAAGAACCATCTGGGTGATGAGCAGACACTCGCATGTTCAAATTTGACAAAAACATGCAGCAAAATCAAAGCAGCGGCTTGAAACAACACAATGAATTTACAGTACAGCTTGTGATGTGGTTGTCTGATGTTATCTGTATTCCCTGAGCACAACAGAAGCCTCCTTACATGACAATAAAATCTATGTGCCATGACATCTCATGATGATAAACTGCGCCAATATTTCTCGTTTAAAATTAAAATCAATCAGTTCCAAAGATCTAAAGATAGATTTTTATTCAAGTCCAAAATTCTGGTCTCTAAACCTGCGTTTACACTGCCCAAAACGTCAACATGCGGTGTAAACGTAGCATATTATAACCAGATAGGGAGTATCTTAGGTTTTTCTGTGTTGCATTGAGCGTCTGCTCACAAAAACTGGAACAAAAAATTTTTTTATACACAGTGAAACCGAAGCTCTCAATTTACCAGTCGATCTAAGTTCCTACTCTCACTGGTGGTCACAAGCTTTGGGGAGTGACTGAAAGAACGTTTCCTCCACAGGGTGTCTGGACTCTCTGTTTTGGGGCCTTCACATCACACCGACCCACCACGTTCGCACCGACCTCACTACATTGTGAAGCTCTGATTGGTTGAAGCACTGAGTCAAAAGCGTTAAGAGCGTCAAAATGTGACCTAGCTGAACTTCTGCGTTGCTTGCATTTGCCACTTTAAATGCAGGAAAAGCTTTAAAAATTGAAGCGGCCAACGCCCTCTGACGGCCTCAATTATAGACTTTACATGTAATCTTGCCGCTCCTGACAGTGACGCTTTGGGGCGGTCTGACCCTTTAGAGATAGGGTGAGAAGCTCTGCCATTTATGAGGGGGTCAGAGTACAGGAGCCAGTTGAGGTGGTCAGGATGCCTACCAGAAGGAGACCCAGAAAAAGACCCAGGACATGCTTGAGAGACAAAAGGCTGAATTCCTCTAGTCAAGTTTTGGAATATTGCTAGGAGGAGGGATGGTGACAAGGAAAACACGCTGGCCTGGCCCAGGAGTTCGCTCAGACGTCAGCATATCGCGAGCGTGTCGTCATCCACTGGCATTACTGATTTGCCTCAATAGAAGAAGCAGGGATAGTTGCTGCATTTTTGTTTGCTACGTCATCATAAACTGCTTCGCCAGCAACTCTTCCAATTTTACAAAGCCATTTTTTGGTGACATTTCCAAGTATAAACCCCATCTCAGGTACTCAGTTGGTTCCTAAAATGACCCTGGAATATGGAGAAGCACAATATTGTTGTTGCATACTGTGAAATTCCAGTAAAGTTAGCCGAAAAGTCCATAGTGGAAACACGGCTAACACTTCTTATGTTCCCTTATGTTTCTTGTTTTATGTTTCATTTCAGCAACAAGATTTGCGTCACTATTTCCTCAAAAACTCTTGATTTATTTGGCCATATTTACTGCCAATGTCTGCTGTTGACTAAAACTCACTGAATGTTTGTGGCATCTATTTACTAGAAACTTGAATTTCTAGTCTGTCAACAGAACCCTGCTATATAAGCAACCAAACACTAGTACAAACACGTTAAAGTGTCATAATAATATGCAAAAATACAGTGTTAAAAAAAACATTAAATATTTAAAAACAATGCAATCTTCTATTTAGAGGAAAGATGCATCTACCCTATAAAGCAAATTAAACAAAAGAGAAGGTTTTTGTAGTTTAATAAATAGAAGTATTATCAAGATAATTTTCCGTTACCCAAAAGGATAGAAAAATATAAGTGTATTGTGATTTTTAGATTTCTACTATGGTTTTACATGTAACAGGATAATACTTAGTAAATGTCAGGCTCCTTAGGTGTTTGTGTTTTGAGATTCAGTTATTTAATTTCCTTATTCAGTATCTCGTCATCATGGGTTTATTTCTTGGTGTTAGATTTTTTTGTGTTTTACTTTAGAATTATAGTTTGGTGATTACAGGTTCCATCTTTCTTCCATGTTTTCATTTCCTGTCTCCCTTAAGAGATTTATACTTCTGTTTCATTGTTTTTGGGTTGTGCTGATATTTTATTTTTTTCTCCTTATCTCATTATGTTTCTCTGTGTTATATCTGTTTAACTTCATGTGTCTCTTTAGGATTGTTTTATGATTTTAATCTCTCCATCGTGTAGCCTGTTCTGCTTCTCTCCTCACTGTTCATTAGTGCTTTTACTTTAAGTTTCTCTTAGGCTCCTCTATTCTTATTTTGTCTTTTATCCTTAGCTAACTTCGATTTAATTCTTACTTTTCTCTTTTAGGATTATTTCTGTCCGTTCTTTCCGTTGCACCTGCATCTCCTCTCCACTAACTAGTCTTTCGGTTTCTCTTCTTCTCTTCCACTCTTACTCAGTGTATTTAAGCTCTCCAGGTTTCTTTGTTCTCCTCTGGATCAGCTGTCTTTACCCCAGAACTGATTCTATGTACTCAAGTGATACTTTTTGAGTTCTAATTTAAAACAGTTATTAAATTATATTCATTCAACACAGCTTTTTGCATTTTGGTCCTCCTGACCACCACGAACAAGACATAGGCTTTTTGAAACTCTTAAAATTGTAGTTAAATTAATTTGACAAATTTAAACCACATTTCGGGGTTTCAAAGAAAAATAATCATAAGAATTTGTTTTCTTCTGTCCAAATCTGTTTGAGATACTTAAAGTACCATCTGCAGAATAAATCTCTCAACATTCTTAGTTTAAGTGACTTTAAAGGTCTGTGAATCTTTGGAAAAACAGATGTAGCACGATGGAGAGAAAAGGGGAGATGTAAAGGAGAAAAAAGAAGTAGAAACATGTCCTTCCAGTTTCTAAAGCTGCAGAGAACAGATTGCACCAGGGGAAAAAAATAAATCGGCTAAAAATACCACCTCTTCCTCTACTTCTCACCCTCCATCTCTGCAACCATTACTCCTTTCCATGAGCAAACACACACTCAGACACACACCATTTGTTTTTATCAGCATGCATTAACATGAGGAGCTCCTGAGCCGGCTGAACGGAAGAGAGAAAGTTAAGGAGTGGGCGGAGAGTGGGTTGTGAGGTCACCGCAGAGTGACCAATAATCCATGAGGAGGGTAAGACATGGATGCCCGAGTCTGCTGCAGAGTGTGTCTGTGTGTGTGTAGCTGGTGACCCCTGGCTTAATATCACCTATTTTAAGAATCTGCTCACTTTCTCGTTCCCTTTCTTTGTCTGCTTTTAAACAAAGAGATCTCCTCTGCAGCAATCTGCCGGGTTTCTCTGCTGCGCTCTCGTCTGGTCAGGTTATCCAAGCACCATCACAAAAAAAAAAAAAAAAAAAAACACACACAGACGCTGAGTGCAAGGCAGAGAACTGTTTCTATTTATAACCAGGTGCAAGGATGCATGTGTGCGGGCGAAAACCGCTCTTATCAGGTGGCATGTGACCAAGGAAATTTGTGTGGACAGAGAAAGGCACTCTGGATGTTTATGTGTTCATTTAATGCAAAGAGGGAAGGAATAATAAGTATGGAGCAAGGAATATTCTTTAGGTCTTTTTTAAATCCCACTCTTGAGCGTCCAGTTTTAGGGCTGTGAGCTGAAAGCAATGCAGGTTGAGGATGTTTGTTAAATTTGTATTACCCCACCACTTGGAGGCAGCAGAAACAAGTCACAAACGTAACGTTACTCTTTGACACGCTTTCATGAGCAAACCTGTCTGCAGTTTAAACTTTGGGTTTTTCTTTGCCACTCTTTAAAAATGGGAAAAAGAAGAGACCACGGCATGCGTTCATCTCCGAAAGTCAAAAAGATAATAGACGCCAGCCTAAACACGTCCACATCCACAGCAATAATGCAAAAGCTTATAAACTACTGGAAATGTGACTAACAAAGCTGGAGGAGGACGTTTTTGCAGTTTAGGGGAGAAGCGCACACATGTCCAAACTACACAGAAGCTTTTCTTTGACACTTGCTGGGAGACTGAAGGACGGTTTCAGGTTTTTTAGGCTGTAGTTGATACTTTACATATAAATACAATGCTTTCATTCAGCTTGGGGGGGAAATGAGGCACTAACTTAGAACTGCACGTATGTGTGAAACAATACATGCAGCCTATTCTTTCTAATTACCTCTACCCTTTCAGGTAAGTTGCCACTGGCCTGCTGTTTTAATTCCCACCAAGAAACGCATAGTTTGAAGCGTACAAGCAGTTCTGGTTGTGCTGTGCTTTCTGTCTTTGTTTGTTTGCACTAAAATGTCACATTGCTGTGATCTCTTACCCTCAGTGGTGGATCCAGACAGATCAATGACCACGTAGACCTTCCCCTCCGGCTCCAAGTCGATCTGTGCAGAGACAAAGACGGGGGAACAAAAGTAAATCAGAGAAAAACGCAGCCGAACAATGAGTGCAGCAGAAGGGGCAGTCCTCCAGCACAAACAAACACAACAACCCACACATAAGAGGTCATTATCTTCACTAGAATTACACTTCTCACCAGCACTCGTATCATTATCACCATTAGCTCCATTGTCTTTATAGCTGTTATTTCAGCATCATTATGGACCTCATTTACTGCCGCTATTGAATGCAAATCTGTATCAGATGTGCCAACTGGATTCTTTGAACTTTGCATTCACACTCTGTGCTCAAAAGCTCTCCCATCATCTCAACCCAGAGCTGTCAAGTTTTAAACCAGAAATGATACAGTTGATTAAATTGAGCAATTTCCACACATGTGCCAGAACAGTTAGTCAGATAAAGCGGCTGATCATCCAAATCGAACTACGTAAACTGTTTACTGTTAATTCCCTGTAACAACACACAACGTGGTGCTGTTTCATCTGCTCTGTCCAGCTCTCTTATAGCGGACATAACAGCGATTGGTTAACTTCGCTCCCATGATGCCTCAGTCGTGCAGAAATTACACAAAGGCAGGAAGAAAGTGTCTAATCGCAGAATCTAAAGTATTTTGTGGAAAGTGATTCATCTCTCGATGTCAATAAAATTAATGTAAACGAAGGAGCAGCCACCTATCGACACTTTTTCCTTCACTGCAAAGTTTTTTGGAACAGGATCGTACTTATGAAAAAGTCATTTTATTTGGCAAGGTTTATGTGACTGTATGAAAGAAAATCACAAATAAAAAATTGCAACTTTTTTTCACAAAAAAGTGGAGGGACTGATTAATGTTAACTTACATTATTGCTGTGAACTTTTTTTTGTCAAATAAATAAATTCTGTAAAATTCAAATATTACATTTTTCTTTGAAAAGAAAAAAAAAAAAAAATCAGAACTGACCAAAATGTTGTTTTTCTTATAAACTATTTTGGAAGTTGTCAATCCTTTCTGTTTGGCTCCAACAATGTGTTTTGTGTATATCTGTGTAAAAATCATTTAGAATTGCGGACGGTAAAAAATATTCCTGGCCAGTAAATATTTTTCATTTACGTCAAAAATGTAATTTCGTACCCTGCGACCCGACCATCTCTGCAACTGGACTGTCAGTGCATGCATCTCGGCTCATTTCAACCAGATTCATACAGAGAGAGGATGCTGATTTCACCCAGTCACAAACAAATGTATCTTTTAAAATTAACTGAAAAGTTTAAAAAAAAGGAGTCTTCAGGTATATGAGATTGATCTTTGTTTTATGAGCCACAGACGAACATTGTTCTCCATGTTGCAGAAAGGTGTCTGTAACTACACAGCAAACCTGTAGCGCGTTCAAGTAACGTTCTAAATATATGATGAGTTCAATATGTTGAGTAATTACAACTTCGAATTCACAGTATTGAAAATTCATTTCGGCTGAAAAATGAAAATAAAAAATTAAATAAAGTGTTCTCAAGCCCATCAGTGGGTGCCACCACTGACTTTTTTTGACCTAGGCAAAACCCTGTGATTACATTAATTTTTGTAGTTAAATTAAAGGTATAAACGTTAGTTGATGGCTGTTTTCACCTTCTTCGATCTAATAAAAAAACTGTCCGTGGTAAGTGTGAAACAAGATGGAGTGTTTAGAATGCTATGACAGTTTTTCTATGGTTAAATCCAGATTCTAAAAAACACAAAATGTAGTCTTGATCATACTAACGCATTATATGATATCGTCCCCTCCTTTTTGTGATACATATCATATTACCAGACTCTTGCCAATATACATGCCCACTTAAAACATTCACTTTTATTACTAGATCTAGTTGAGTTTTTCTCAAACTTTTTACAGTGGGTCCCACCTGTGAAAATATTGAGCTCTCAAAGTACCACGATCAACCTAAACATTCAGTAGAGAAGGCTTACGCTTTTAACTATAGGCAATTAACAAAGGAGGCTTATTTACTCCTAAAAATTATTATTTATTGGTAGTTGTTGCCAACCACAGCCACACTGTGTGTGAATAGTATTATATTGTGTATTTAGAACTTTCCTCCAAGTACCACTAGGGAGAGCTTGAGTACCGCTGGTGGTACGCGTACCACAGTTTGTGAATCAAGTATCTAGTTGATCCACTGAACGGAGGTGAAAACAGCCACCAACAACCAGTCATACTTTCAGTTTTACTACAGAAATTACAGTCATCATTAAACGTACCATTCAAATTCTACAAAATAAAATAAAAATTGTTATATTACTTTCAAATATTGATGTATATTGTGACATAAAATATCTCAATATGCCGGCATCTCGATATTTTCTTAGATCCCTGAGCTCCTGTAAAATTGTTAATTTACTCTGTGCAATCAGCTTTAAACAGGGAGCAGTTGGTCGGACAATCAAAAATCTAATCTTTCTTCTATCAGTGAACACCAAACTTCACAGCTGCATGGTTGCTTGGATGACAGCCTCCAGGGTGGAAGATGTTAAAAAGGAGGAAAGCAATGTTTTGCCATGTGATTAAAGAGTAGACGGGAGAAACCCCAGGCTCCTTTTCAAAGAGAGAAAACCAGACTTAAGCAGACAACAGGAAGGCTGCTCTGCTTTATTCATTTGTCTTTCAACCTTTCTTCTACTAAACATGCTAAACTTAGAGCTAATAGAGATCTATCAGAAATATCTGTTAAAGTGGTACTTTTACCAAACCATGTTGGAAGTTCTTATCAATAACTTACCGACATGGACAGAAGCCATTTTAGAGTGAACTTTTAGAGCAGTGAAGAAGAGTTCAGAGCAGTGGAGGGTTACCAGGAAGTTGAATGCCTGTCGTGGAGGCTGATGGCAGTATTCACCCACACGATGAGCTGACTGTAAGCTCGTCGGGACAATTTAGAAACAATTACAAGGCTTAACAAAGAACAGAATGCATCACCTTTGATGCCTCTGCACAACTGACAGTCTGATGCAAATGTTTACTCCAATCTTGGTGGATTTAGGGCAGACTGATGAGTCAGCAGCCTCATTCAAGGCAGATCTGGCTAGTCACACAGCAACCAACTTACTGGTGTCATTTGAATGCGGTAATGTTTATATCTCACTGATATGAGAGCGTTTAATTTGTCCCGTTTTAAATTACATCAATTAAACCAGTAGATAAGCAAACCAGCTGTTAGGACGCAACCACTTTAAGAATTTCTTTTTGTACTTTTCTACAGACCCATTAAGATATGGCATCTGTTTGCTTCACCTAAGGGGACTATTACTGATAAAAACTTCTCATAAAAATCACTTCAAATAACATGAAACATCCCTTTAAAGTCGGGGACTATATTCTGTGGAGAATTTGTAAGGAGACAGCGCCTACACTGCTAATCACCAATATAGGATTCTTGCAATACCTTAAACTGGAATCAATATCTTTTTGTATGTTTTACAAAAATCGATAATAAAACTGAACACTGTGCAAAAAAAAGTGCAAAATTGGGGAAAAAAAACATTTATTTTTCCTTTCCTGATTACTTATGTATAAATTTACAATCAGACCAAAAATAAAACTGCACATATTTGAATTAGAAATGCTTCAAGTTCAACTGGTTTTGTTTTCTGTTTAACAGAAAACAGACAATCTTGCAATTTTTAAAGTGAATACAAACAATTAACAACAGTATTTATACAGTATTTGTACAGTATTGAAATGAACATTCATAAGTCTCCGAGAAAAAAAGATTTTGCATAATAAAAAGACAGTGACATAAAAGGGTGGCATGTCGCCTGGGACTGGGCAGACAGATGGAAACATGATGGATAAAAATGTGAGCTTCAATCTTCCACAGCTTTTTTATTTCTAGAGCAGGTTATTTTTCTAATTACTTTGGTACAGAAAATACTGCACTTTAGTTATAAAAGGAGAACCTTTGTTGTTATCGCTCATTTATTGTAGCTTTCATGGAAAAACGTTTACCCTAATTTGATTATTAAACATATTTTGGACATGTGTTGGTTTTCTTTGTGGTTTCACATAAATAAAAGGCAGGACAGGCATTTGCTTGGATACTGCAATAAACTAAACTGATTTGACGGGGATAGACCCAAATAAATCACTTCTTTAAAAGAAATTATAATTAGATTTTATTTTTGAGGAGTGTCACTTGAAGTTATCAAAATAAAATCAAACAAAACTGGAGGTCAAAAATCTGTCTTTGCAAGACTTTCTGTCACTGACCATTTGAATAAGATGATTTATGAACTCTCCCGGAGAGCTAGCTATGATATTGCTTCGTGCAACCAAGTGTGTGTAAGATTATAGATTTTAAACGTACACTTTAATTGAAAATATTACATCCCCTAGTTCAATATTCTAGATTAATCCATTAAAGTACAGTTCCACGCATTAAAAAGAATTGAATTTCACAATAAATAAAAACAAATTACATTTAATTTAGGAACTTTTATTTGAAACAGGTTGCTACTACATTTCCCATAGTCCCTTGGGAAAAGCCGAGCAGCCACTGACCTCGCAAAGCCCAGATGATCCCGCCCTGTTTAACTACTTCCAGTTAGCAAAAAGAATGGCGTGATGCAGTAACATGATTAACAGCTTCTAAAACTATCCTTATCTACAGCTAACATTAGTCCTTAACAGAATCTAATAATGATTTAAAGCATTGGGTATCTGTTAGTGGTTATGTTTATGCTTTTTCTCCATCAGAATGACTGCAGCTAATAAGATGCAACATACAAAAACCAGCACATTGTTTCAACAGTGAGTATGTCAAATAAGGCTGAATAACTAAAAATAACTACTGTTTATATCAGAGAGCTGATATGAGCTACCTCTGCTAAGCTACAATTTTAATATGTTTTATTTTGCCTGGATGCTTTTTTCTAAACAGTTTCTGATGTACAAAGAAAAAAATCTGTTGCAGCAACCGCGGAACAGTAGAAATAACTTAATTTTGATCATATTTATTTGGCCCACCCATTTTTTGCTGAGCCCACCCGAAAAGCAATTTCTGGCTACGCAACAGGTGATAATCGTTTAATAATTGAATAGTTAGGCAGCCAAGATGACACAATCGTAGCTGTTAAGTTAACTGCCCATAGGTTGTGAGTGAGCGCACTAGGTGGCTGCTTGTCTGATGGACTGCTGGAGATCAAGAACCTGCCGCCTCCCTGCGACCCTGTAAGGACAAGTGAGTAAAGACGATGGGTGTAAATAATTTTTCGACCAAATTTTGCTTTTGCCCTGAATTACGCTTGGCAGCCTCAGGTAGCTTACAATGTACCAAAGAGAGATAAAACACACAGTGAATAAAGGTAATAATTAAACGGTCTTTTTAATTTTAACAGCATTTTAAAAAAATTTTAACAGCAAAAAAAAAAAAAGAAAAAAAAAAAGGTAAAAACATTGAAAGGCAGCTGTGCTGTAATCTCTGGCGGTACGTACACATGATTTAAATTAAAAAAAACTCAAACTATATAAGAATGTTAACGGACAATTAGGACTGGACGATATAGAAAAAGAGCATATCGATGAAGGGAATAGCCATATTGATGGATAACTATCACAAAATGTAAAAAATATATTTTGAGTGCCTCCCTGTAATTTTTTATTCTTCAATGAACTAATTTTAAAATAATTAATTTAATTAGTTTATTTTTATCATAACTAAGTTTGTAATACACAGAAACAAATTAACAGACCTGAGTAACATCAGGAAATACAAAGACAAGTAATGTTATTAAAGGCTTATCGTTATGCTTTTGAATCTTTTAAACATTTTATGACACTTTATAATGTTAATTGCTGAAACCTTGGGTTTAGTTTGTCAGTAGAATTTATTCTAATTCAGCTCAGCTCTGGTTCACCTGTTGGCTGAAGCTAAACAGATACTCATCAAAGTGTATATGGGGCCCAGAACACTGCAGCCCAGTCAGTCAGAGCCGAAGCCGGCAGGTCTATTCCCCCCAGTTGTGTTTTTGAAAGCCTTTTTCGCTTCTGAGGACTGGGTGAAGAACTGGAGGGACATTTTAAAAGCAGCAGGTGTTGTTAGCAGCGCGACCTGAGTAGGTTTCCTGTGTCTTTCGTAACAGTGATTCGCAGCGAGCCGGGAGAGTCCTGCTTAAGACAACCGATCGTAGGAATTTTTGAAAACAATGAAAAATGTTTCCAGAACAACTTCCTCCGCTGCTCCCTTGCTGTGACTTCTGACTGCGGTGAAGTTACTGCGATGGTTCGATTAGGGACTATAAGAAAATCTAAGGAGCTCAATTCATTTGATCCATTTGTGGTTTAAAAGGAGAGAGGGGTGGCTGACAGACCTGCCTGGGTCTGCGTTAATGATTCGTTTGGAGGTAGTGACTGTTGTATTAAGCTACATGGTGAGCTATAAGGAAAAAATTAGGGGGAACTTTTTTTTTAAATAAAACTTTTTTAATCGACCCCCTTTGTTTTTTCTATTGCACCACACGTCTATCCATCGATATATAATTCTACTGAATTATCGTTCAGCCCTGCGGACGATTTGCATACACAAATGAAACATCAAGTGCAATTACACAATCCACATACAATGTACATGCAATCACAGAGATTAGCAGGTGTAAGGGGGCAGACGACTCAGGAAGGAGCGAGTGCTGGAGAGAGTGAGAAAGAGAGGCTTAAATCCTTCGTTAAGCTCTGGGACAGCAGCAGATCCTCTTATGCAACATTCAGACTGACACACAAGCACACACACATACAGAGAGAGGCAGCAACACACACATTCACTTACATTGGGCAGTTTTTAACATGACACACACAGAACACAAACAAATACTAAATGCACTCTTCTTTACTGTTCCTTCTCATCACAGGCAGCTCACCTTCAACCTATGCAGAAAATATACACTATCAATGTATATCTACACAATACAATAAGGTATAATACCTATAAAATAAGTAATTAAGCAAATAAATGAATAAATCATTCTGACATGATTCCCAAACCACAAAAGGGACTTAATCCAAACGTGCTGAAAGATACAAATGATGTAAGGACAAGCATTCAAAAAATCCTTTTGTTGGAAGTATAACGTATGACAGCATGGGATATGTGACCTATAAATGCCTCTGGATTCTTCATGTCTACCCTTGAAAATGATGTGCTAATCCCCAAATGTAACCCCTTGCATAACAAGTGGGGATTTCGGCAGAAAGATGGACTCGGACTGATTTGGAACAGAGCGCATCAAATGGACGGCACCGTTATTGATTTAGTGCTCGGCTCCCGGGGTGACACTGTAGCCAAAAACTGCACATCATCAGTGGCGAGGGCCACTTGAATCATGTGATGCCTTGAAGAGCATTTTTTTCCAAAACAGGAAGGTTAATGGGATGTTTTCCTGATGGAAACCTGATTTATATTGGGTCTTTTTTCTCTTTGCTTACCTCTTCTAAAGAACTATAGTAAAGCTGTAACGGTTTGTTATTTCTAATATGGCTGCAGTTATTCTCCCATCATATCTCTTTTACTATAAAGTACTTGAACTAAATGTAAGTTGATGCCGAAACATCAATTAGTTTGGACTGCCAAGGAACCGGGACCCATACCAAGAACGGCTTAAATCAGGGATTGAGTTACTGGGAACGCCAAAGAGATGGAATCTTTTAGCTAGAACGGAAGGTTAAGAATAGAAAAGTTAGTTAAAAATGCCTAATACAGTATGTTCTAATAAACATTACTATTGAGTTATCATACGGTTTAGGAAAGTTATAAAAACTCTCAGATTGTATCCATCTAATGTCTGGTTGTCATGAGTTCATGTTGGTCTTTCATTTCTGTACTGAAACACACAAAACAAAAATTAAGAAACGTTGAATTAGCAAAAGTCTAGGGATTTACAAATGAAAGATACATAGGAACCCTTTCAGTGTAGATGAGTTAATAAAGCTAAATTCAATGAGGCCTTATTAATTTCAACAATGCCAAATGCCAAGAACCTCTAAAATATTTCCTGAGTGCTCCTCCAAGAGATGCGTTCACGGAATGTTTTAGAAACAGCTTTTATAAATGTAGCACAGCGATTTATTTATCGTGCTTACTAATGCTTCAAAACATATTAGCAAACAGGTTTAGACATCTAATGTCTAAACTGGATGCCACCTCTCTAGTTACACGTGAAAGGATTTAATCTCATTAGCCTTAAAAATTGATAGTTCCAGGGCAATGCTAAGGCTGCTTGGAAGCAGAAGTCGGTATACATTGGCCTCCCAGCAAAAAACTACAGACCACCAGCTGCTGAGAAGTGAACACATTCCCAAATTGCACCATGTCTAAGTTTGCTGCTGATATGGGAGAATTCCATAGAGATGGAGATAAGGATAAAGATGATTCAGTCACCGTCTGTGTTTTTATATATTTATTTCAATGGTACAGGAAGCCCTGTTGGTCCAGCGTTCTCTACCGCTAAAATAGGGTGTCTCTGCTAAAAAAAACTGCCGAGGAGTCCTTTACCTACACCAGTGTAGGTAAAAGATCAAATTAGTCGCCAGCATTATGCCATATTCCCCGGCTGCCTTTACTGTTAATTACTAATCACTAAATAGAACTAATCTTGAAATTAGTTTCCCAATAAACAGCAAACTGAGAGACCGAAAGAAACTGAATTTTTTTCGGGGTGCAGTTTTACTGCAAATTACAGTGTACCAATGGTATTCGCGGGGAATGGAGACTACACCAAACTGTCTTAGCACTGCCTCAGAGGCAATCAATGAATGGTGCTTGCGGATTGGTTGTTTTGGAAATGCTAGCAAATAGTGTGTCAAGTGGGACTGCAGCTATTTCAGCTTCTCGAGATGCATTTTCTTTTAGATATTCTAGATATGTTCTACAGAAAATTCGTGAATAGGCACATTTTCCGCAGATGGGGGAATCTGCGAGGATTGAAAGGCAAATAAGCTGGGAGAATTACATACTGCTTGGACTGGTAAAGTATATGTATATTTGTTCATAATAGTCAAACTAAAAAATAAAATATTTAATGTATAGGTTTTCCCATCAAAGACAAAGACAGCTGATAAAGATATCGTAACCATATTTGTTTTATTGTAATCAGTGGTTTTCAAAGTTTCTAATCACATTGAAATTGTGCATTTCAAGTATCCTATTGGTAAATGAGATACTGGTAAATGGGACCCTAAAAACGGCTACTCCTCAAGGGCAGGCACAAAGTGTATTATGGTTTATTGAGACAAAATTGGGTGTGCAGACTGAGCAAAACTAGAGAACAAAGCTTGGAAGCGATCCGCCATCATATCCTTCATTTTATCGCTTGGCACAAGAAATTTATGGAGAAAGGGACAGTGATGGATCAAGGGAGGAGTGGGTGACCACGACCACCTAAGGAAAGCAACAACACAATTTCAGTGTGATTACAAAATTTTACAACTGACTACAATAAAACAAACCTGGTTAAGAAACATTACCAACTACCAATATTTTAAATTGTAAAGAGATTTTATGGAAACCCTGTATATTTTATATGATGTAGATTGTAGTTTCATACTCCTTTTTAATGTACCCCTAATCAAATAAGTAAATCACGATGTTGGATTGAAGAATAACACCGCTGGATCAACCTTAAACTCCTTTACTTCTGGGATTGCTCAGCTCACCCGTTTCTATTTGAGCTCTCATAAACCAAGTCATGCTAAAATGTCCCCGGATCGGTTTACTGAGGATAAAGCAAACACAAAGCTCGTGCAATCATTCCTTAAGCAGGTAACAGTAACTAGGACACCTGAGCCATAGTTACACTTAACAATTATAAGTTGGAGCCAAAGCACCAACCACACATCTGTAACTAGTTATTAATCTAGATAACTTACCTGGTTTTGTAGAAATTAGTAACAAAATGGATATTTTAGGAGAATCAAGATGAGATTTTATGTCAGTTTTGCCAAATACTTTATTCTCCTGCTCAGCAGTCACTAGAACAATTTCCAGGACTAAAGAATAGGCAGTTCCAAGCATTTTTTGAGAGGGATTCAAGTTATGGTAGCTTACCTCTTCACATATTAGGGGTTGATTGTAACTTAAAATTACTTGATTGAGGGGGAAAAAATCTTTTGGATCAAAGCTCTACTGTTTAAGTAATGATAAAGAACACTGAAAATACTTTGAGTCTGCTTTATCCTGAGTAAACTGACTGGCAAACATGTGTAACAGTTTTATACATATCATGGCAGCAATTATCACTGCATAATGAAGAGTGGTGAGAGTGATATTTACAGTATTCTAGAATATATTTTATTAGCACAGACGAAACAACTAGATAATAAATATTTATGGTTTCAGGAAGCTAGAAAACCTTAACAGAGTTTGCTCCGTGTGTATGGAGCATAAGTAAGTGCAGGAACGCTCCTCTCCTACTTGTTGCTGCACCCTGCTGATCAGCTGGCTGAAGCATGGGCCCCACATAGTGTGTAAACTAAAGAAGAATAATAACTCATCATTTTTATCAGGGTAAACCTGTTTTAAACCAACAGTTGGTGAAGCTGCTGGCAAGCAGCTGACTAAAGGCGGGACAAACTAAGCCGACAGCCCGACTAATTAACCAGCTATGACCAGTTATAAAGGTACAAAGGTACAGTAATGTGTGAAATAAGCACTTAGAGCGTTACAATAAGTTATTTTATGTGAAAATTCTAATTCAGGACTTGAACTGCTACCATAATATTCTACAGTATTTATTGGAATACTTTTCAGTCCAGATTAAAGCAACAATAAAAAGTATTTCAGCAGTCACTGCAGTCTTTTTGAGTGTAGTTAGATGTACCGGAATAGTACTAGTCCAAATGTAGCATATCTTATGAGGAACTGTGGCTAAAGTCGGTACATTAAGCACCAGCAAACATAAACATATCCAGGACATCGTCTACATCTGTAACATCCCTAATCTCAGCCCACAGAGACTCTGGAGTATTGTCATGAGGAAGATAAGATGCTGCAGGTGATTAAAGGCTGTCATTAAAACAACATGAGCTTCTTTAAAACCTCAACAGAACCACAGTCTCATCTCCTCTATGCCACAATTCATGCAAAATGGGCTCCAACCCAAGTATTGAGTACATATACTGTGCAGTTCATGGAGCCATTTTCCGCTATGAAAACCATTTCTATCTTAAAATCCTTTTTTGTTCTTCATTTAAAGCAATAATCATAAAAAATTGGACAGAAAAGAATGCTGAGAATATAATACTCTGGGTGTGATGAATACATACAATTGGTTAACTTTTGGATGATATTGCGATGCTGTGTTTGTGTTAACTGTTTGTTATTACCATGCAAACAGGGGATATTTTCACTGAACCATCGGATTCTCATACCAGTCCATGCTGTGCGTAGAAACATATATTTCGAGATTTATCATTGACTTCAATGGTTAAAAACCTCATGCTGAGAATAAATCTTGGTGAAACCCTGTAAACATAATCAAGGGAATATTTTTGTTATTTTCTTAGTTGTACCAAAAAACTAAAGGAAAAATTGCTTAAGAAAGGATGGGCTATTCATTCATTTTCTGTAACTGATTAACCTTTTCAGCACCAATAAAATTCCAGGCAGCAGGGTGGAAGTTAGCATCTACCTTACCGCCCTGTTAAATGGATTGTAGCGTGACTTAGATTTACCCGGCCGTGTGTGCACAGACGCACGCACTCACTGAGGTTCCCCGCCCTGACAACAAAAAGATGGGAGGAGGGACAGCAGAAGAATCTAGTGCGCCTCATTAATCTTGTTAGACCAATTAGGACACGGATACGTGCAGGCAGACTTCACAAACTCTCAACACACAACCAAATAGAAAGAAGTATGTGTGACTGAGTCCATTTTGATATCCAATGGTTCCTACATTTTACATGTCAAATTCCAATCTTTTTCCATCATCATTTTCAGAGTTGTTAGTCAGTTTATATTTTAGTAGAGGTAGAAATGTATGCTGATTAAATTACTTGTCTAGTTTAGGTCTGGTCCTGTGCTGTCATTGGATTATTTTATTTATTTAAAAAAAAACACATCTCTACGAACGCTTTCCTATTAAAGGGGACATATCATGAAGATTTTCATTTTGTAGCCCTCAAATTCAGTGGGTTTTGCTTCCAGAGTCCGTAGAAACGCAAAAAAACTTAAATTGTGAAGATATTTTTGTATACTGCTTTGGTCATATTTATTAGGCCGTTCAGTTTTCTCTATCATCTATTACGTTTTTTTGAACTATTAATTCAGTACTTGCACTGGAACTGCAAAACAAAGTCATGGTCTTCCCCTTAAACATTTAGTGAATCCCCCTTCTTTATTTCTTGCTGTGAGTTTGTAGTCCTAGTTCAGGAATGCCAAAGTTTCAAGTAGAAAAATTAAAATGGTTGGTTGTTGGATTATTAACTTACAGGATTCTTTACGTCGTCTTCCAGCACCAGAACCTTTGTGAAGTGCGTGGTTACGTTTTATTTTTCGTGGTATCTTACCCGTATCTGTGGGGAAAGTTTTTTGTTTGTTTGTTTTTGGGAAGGATGAGTTCCTCAGTAACCTCTTCCAACATCACAAAGGACTTGCTTAAAGACTTTATTTCCATCATCAGAAGGAACTGACCCCATCAATAAGACAATCGTAGTAAAGCGCTAAGCTTCAGATAACACTAGAATGATACACTTTATTTTGAGTATGAATTTATTGCCTCTTTCCTATTGTTTTTGATAGCATTAGCATCGGACCTTCTGCTTATGTTGGCGCTGTGTGCTCGGTTTTTTTGCTCCCCGATGCCAAATCTCTTTAATAGTACTATCACAGAAACAATGATGGATTATTTTTCAGTTTCTACTCTTCAAGAATATGGCCCTAACAATAATCACGTTAGCATGAAGCTAGCATTAGCAGTTGCACACTAAAAACATTGGGGTCTTGTGTGAAACATCTGTTGTGAATCGGCGATATGTAAATAACTTAATGGAATTGAAGACGTTTTCATCTCATTATAGTAGCGTTACTATAATTAGCTGGTATTTGAGAAGTGGTTTGTGTTAAAGTGTTGTCGGTAATGTGGTCAGCATATGTTCCTTTAAAATTGCTAACCTTTTTCTTTGTTACTTTTCATGTAGTCTGCTTATGATTGTGATTTAATATAATCCTTTTCTTTATAATTTAAGAAACGCTTCGTTTTTTTATAGCTTTTAAGTTACACAGTAATGTTGTGTCAGTGATGGTGTTGAGATACATTCCTAAACATAGCGCATTACTATATTTTTAATGAGGTTTTGGACCATTAAACAGTCATCTTATGAATAGTTAGTGTGTACGTTGGGTAAAAATTTGCGGCTGAAAGGAAAACTCTTCCGACATCTTGCGAATATAACGTTTCTGCGCCATTACATTGCCATATCTATATGAAACAACAAAAATGGCTGACCAGGGGTGAGTGTACAGTTCTGTTACTTGGACACGGGCAAAGAATGCAGCACTCCCCCAACTGGATTTAAAGAGACCGCATTAAAGCGACTTATCTAGACTCTTTAGAACAGAGGTGGAAGAGGAGCAGTAAAGCGACAATAATGAGGAAATCAGACCTAAGAGTTGCAGTTCCACTATAAATAGACCATAATTAAATTATTAAACGGGGGGGATTATGCAAATGTTATTTTATTTTTATGTTTAACATCATGATAACGTTATTTCCTCATTAAAAACATGCCTGAAGTGTTGCTTTGACTTATCCATTTATGTTTGAATCATTTTTGAGTCTTTGCTGGTAGTTATTGGGGGTACCTGCTCCCACCTATCTCCTCCTTTTCCAACCATCTCCTCCTCCTACCTGACATAGCTTACTCAGCAGCCGAGCCGTGGCGCCTGCAGCTCTGCCCATCCCCTCCCCATTCAGCTCCGGTAGAGTAGCAGCTGCTACAGTTAGCTTAGGCTAATTGTTAGGCTAGGAGTTTGGACTTCATCTTTGGAAACAACCCTAGGCCAAAAAAGATCTGTTATCTTTGCGCAAATCACTTCACAGAGGATTGCTTTCTCAACAAAGGCATTTTTGATAGTGGATTGATAAGAAGATTGAGCCTAAAGGCAAGGCTACTCCATCAAAACCTGTATAGGTAAGAACTGTGACTTAGCATTGCTAAATCTGACTTCAAAACGTAGCTTTATATTTCTGTGCTTTCATGGTTGCAATGTAAAATGTAGCTTAGTAGTTGTTTGAATTTATGGTTTAATTGCAAAACGTAGCTTCATATTTCTGTGTTTTAATGTTTTCAATGCAAAACATATCTTCATAGTGATTAATATTCAGAAAAGGGTGCCAAGGAGGTTAAATATTACAAAGCTGACATGTCTTGTAAAAATCTCTGAATATTCTCTGGTTCTTCAAAAAAAACACTTTCAGGGTCTGATATAGGATAATTTGAGTGTTGTCTTACAATCTCCAGTGTTACAATTGTTCACCAATGTGATTTTTTTCCTAAGTACTAAATTGCTACATGCTGAAAACTTCTGTAAACTAACATCACACCTGAATCATTTTTCTTGGTGTCCTAAATGCAATATCAGTGCACCAAAACCTCATTAAAGGAGAAGGGGGAAAATTGTTCAAATAAAACTTTAGATAGAACCTGCAAAAGTGGCTGGATGGGTGGGTGGATGGATGTTTTCAGACTGGTTTCTAGCCAATTTATCATTGACCTCAGAGCGAGGTTGACAAATACAAGCCCAACTCTGCTACGTTCATTCAATCTGCCTGCTCTCACATATGACTGATATCATTAAAAAAACACACAGGAGCCATATGCCGCAGCACAAAGAAGCACTCAACCAGGCAGACAGGGCACTCAACGCTTGTATTATCATCAATACTGTGTGGCTAACCCGCTCCCACTCTCAGTCCACCGAGCTCACTATCACCGTCCAACCAGACAGTTCTCTCTGTCTCTCTCAGGAGCGTTTAGTCTCTGTGACAGCCTCCCACATCCATCTGTCAAATGACAAATTTGGGGTTTGAGAGAGCTCCCGCACTTTTACACCAGCAACATGTGTGTGACTGTTGTGTGTGTGTTTGTCCCTCTTTCTGTCGGGCCGCAACTCGAGCGCACAGAGGAGGCTCATGCTGAGTGAGACTGCATGACAGTCATGCATCTTTAATGTAACATCACAGACGGCTAATAATGTAAGAAGAGCTGGAGCTTAGTGGTGGAGGGGGGACAAAGGGTAGAGGATAAAACTTGTCACTCGCCAAAAGAAATGCTTCAACAACTCTGTAGCGTTGAACACCTAACACAAAATTCATACCACCAACTTCAGTTAAGTTTACTGGGAAGCTACAAGAAAAATAAACACAAACCAGCTAAAAGAGGGAACCTTTGGTATTAGCTACAATCTGTGAATACTTGTACCGCTTCTTAAAAACGCTTGTAGCTGCCTCTCTTAATAATTCTAATATAACTTAATATTAGGGATGTTCGATATTGGCTTTTTTACTGATTTATCAATATGCCGATATTGTCTAATGGTGCGTTCACACTAAAAGCGTTAAAACACCTCACGCCCCTAGTTGGACGCTTGAACTTTCGCACCGCAGCCAGTGTCCAAAGTGAAGTGGACGCAAGTCAAAATATGCCATTTTAAGGCACGTGAAACCAGAAATGCACATCTTATAGGAGGACCCTGACCTGGTGCACTCAGTAGCAGTTGGCTGGCCTTCTCCTTCTCCATGCCTCCTTCTCCCCACCCTTTAGGAGTTCCCGCAGCTGCCAGTGGACTCTGGTGTCTGAGCTGACCGTGTTACGTGTTCGGCCTGGCCTCCGTGGTGCTAGGACCCCTCCACCGGGGTTTTGGGGAGCTAAAGACCCAGTCAAGCATGGCTGGAGGGACCTACAGACGCGTCAGCCCAGTTTGAGGAGCTGTTGTCACGCGTAGGTCCAAGCTTCACCCACCGACACACTAAATACTAAGCTGAGCGGCTGGCCATCTGTCTGCGGTTAGTAAAAGTATAATATAATTTGTGAGCGGCGCGGGACATGCAGTGGTGGAGCCATTACCAGGCCTGGGTAGTGTTTACTCCTCCAGAGAGGCTGTCCGGGTAAAGAAGCTGTTAGTGGCTCATATCTCGGCAGAGAGAGGGATGCCTTTGCAGCAACAACGGCTCTTTTAAGAGCCACCCAAAAAGCTTTTAAGAGCTTTCCTGTCTAAATAGTTTAACCCATTTATAATATTAAATTTTTTTATTCCTTTCTGTGTATAGAAAACAGTTGGTTTCATGTAGCTCGGAAGGATTAGCCATGGTGTTTACCAGTATTTTCTCCATGTCATGCTAATGTTATGATTCCATGTCAGTCATAGTATCACTGACACCCCGTCACCAGGCTCCTGACTGGTTGACGCGGAGTGAATAGATTGCGAAGTTTTCAACGTCAGCGGCAGACTCAAAAACGTTGGTCACGCACAAATGCACTACAAGAAATGACGTGCAAATTTTCTGATGTAGATAAAATGCCTCATTCGCGCTTCGAAGCAAATCTGCTTCTGACATAACGCAGGAACCCCTGACGCTCATCAGCTCGCTCCTCCATGGACATTACATCTAAGCCTAACGCCCACATTGCTTCAAACCCGGTCGGTGTGAACGCACCATTAATTGGAATTTCCAATACTGATATAAACCAACATCTACCTAAATATTCAAGGTTTGCTTAGAACTGCGGAGGCTGCAGGTTTTATTTCGAGTTTTTTTCCAAACAAACACATTTCAAAAACTATAGCTCAGATTTTTCATATTTTGGCATTTTGAGTGAGAGGAGAAGTAGCTGTAGATTTTGGTGTACACTACGTGCGTGGTATCAAAGGTATAGAAGTTGCGTCATTAAAATAGTAAAAACTGATAAAGATAATTTCCAGTATTACATTTCTACCAATATCGCTTAATGAGAATGGTAGGCTGCCAATATTTGGCATCCATACAAATATGCATTAATAGGAACATCAGAAACCGTCTTAAAACTACAGCAGAAGCTAACATCTACAAGTCTTTCTTATCGCCACTCTTGGGGGTACAGCCAATCAGCACCAAGGAAAATAAATGGTGTTCCTGGATTGGCTACTTTGCAAACACCAGCCAAGGGCTTATCAAGTAGTATTGTGCACTGGTATTTTAACTCACCAAGCTGCATTTTCGTTTGGATATGTTAGATGTGCGGTACAAAAAAATCTGCAAGAATGTGAAAAATTTCGAGTCACATTCCATAAAAAACACGCAAATAAGTATAGGTCCACTGTAATTGTGAAGTGGAAGGAAAAACATACATGATTTACATTTTTGTGATGCATGTTTTCACACCCCATTTACACTGATACCCCTAAATATGAAACACCACCCTCTTAAAAGAGTCCACTGATTAGGGCTGGGAGGACGTGTCGATGTAATCGATTACGTCGACACGTAAAATACGTCGACGCAAAGAATCCAATCCATCCAAACTCACAGTTCAAAGGTATGGAACTAATTTAAAATAAAGGGAGCGATTTTGTCGTCTGTCGGCTTTGTAAAATGGAAACTGCTTATAAAAGCACGACGGCTATGCACCAGCACCTCAAACAGCGGCATCCAGGAGCAGTTCCAGCAAATGATCAAACACCGTAAGTTTTCAACTTTTTTACTAACGCTATGTATCTTACCCTATAAATCCCCCAAACACCCCCACGTAGAAGGCATATACATGAGCAGACACACACACACACACACACACACACGCACACACACACACATACACAGAAATTAACACTCAACCTCTTTAAAAGCAAAACTTATTCAACCTTCTTAGCTGCGTTTGCTGTATGTTACTGCTATCTGTTTTATTGTTTTTTATTTGTGACCTGTGTTGGCAGAATGAGTCGGAATGCGCACAGACTGATTATGAGCAAAAGCCGAAAATGTAAGAGTGATATTTGGTCTCGGTAAACATGTTTGTTAACAAAGGTAATGCACTACCTACCCGCTAAACGTAGCCGTCGTGGACATTAACACAACATGTTGTTAAAGTGCTTTCAAAAGCAAACCGACAACGAACTCTTGATTGTCAGGTTTAATAATGCCTCATCCTGTTTGAATACTGTTTTTTATGTAATGCTCCTTCAGTTTGTTAGATTCATAGTTGCCAGCTAATAACTAGAAAAATGTGTAGCATTCTATTGTAATGAACAGCACCTCTCTCCCTGTTTATCTCTTTTTTGTGTGTGCAAATCTTATGTCAGAAACAAGAGAAATTGCAGCAAAGTAAATGTTTTTTTGTGAATGAATGGCACTTTTTAGCATTAAGTGAATTTTAAATTTTGTTTTATACTTTTTGGTATTTTCTTTCCTTTATTCATATGATTTGGTTGCACAACATTTAACTTCTTGTTGACTGTAACCTCTAACAGTAGATTGTACTAATACTACAACTTTATTTGGGATTTTTTTTTAACAATGAAAATGTGTTCAAATGAAGAAATTGATTTCATTGGAATATATAAATTAATAAATGTCAAATTTCTATACAAATTAAATAATGGGTAAATAATCGATAATGGAATTGAAAAATTAATCATTAGATTAATCGATGCACCGAAAAAAAATAATCGCTAGATTAATCGATTACAAAAATAATCGTTTTGCCCAGCCCTACCACTGATGTGTAAAGTCATCACAAAAGACACTACATTTCATATTATTCTCAACCAGTAAGTGAGGTCACAAATCTCTTCCAGAGCTATTTTGTGGGTCAGAAACTGAGGTTTGGGAAGTAATGATTTGGATAAAAGAAAAGTCAATTGTAACCATTACCCAACCAAAGTCCAGAACTGAATCCAACCTCTTTTGCCATTACCTGTTTGGGTAGAAGCATCATAAATAATGTTTGCTTGAGATTCTGAAGATTACTGTAAAAAAAGGATGTTTTGTAACATGAAATACATGATAGACAAGCTTGAGCATTAGTCAGAGCCTTCTTCAAACTCACTGTAAAACAGACAACTACAGGGGAACCATTAGCATCTTTAAATAAACTTCCATACAACATACAACAACATATGATTTCTCTTAGAGATTAAAGAAGTTATATAAATTTAACCGAATTAAAAAAACGAATGCTCACAGAAGCTCTCCCTTAACTGAGCTTCAGCTATGTCGAAAGGAAAAATTGACAAAAATGTTGCGCCGTAGATGTGTACAATTGGCTAGTAGCTTTAATTGCAGACAAAGATAGTTACACAAAGTACCTGATTTCTGCAGGGGGGGTATATACAACAGCATGCCACACTTATCAGGTTTTTATCTGGAAAACAATGTGGAAAACCACTGATAACGCACAGTTTGGGTTTCTCTGAGAAATCCCCCAATAAAATTGAAGTCTGTTGTTGTAACCTAACAAATTGTGAAAAAAGCATGAATATATTTGCAAGACACCGTAGACTGAAAAGAATGGAGATTTCCAGCTACATCATTAAAGCCTGTTTAGTCCTCTTAAAGATCACAAACACTGCAGATGAGCGTGGGATATCCAGATGGTCTGGCAGACGGTCTGATGAGCAGCCTCTGAAGATCAGCCAGTCACTGCCATCGGATGAAAACAGCCTTCAGAAAGATCCAAGTTGCATAAGGGAGCCTTGACTGGGGCTGCGTGATTGGTGGAAATTATCTAATCAGATAATAGGCATAATTCTGAGAATCATTTCCTCATACTTTTAAACAGAGTGTACCCCTTTATTTTCCGTCCACACCCACTACAGTATGTGTCTACCATGACAGTCTGATCATCTCCTGTGATGAAAACATCAGACAAAGAGGCGACTGTTTGGCGCTGAGGACTTTAAAGCCAGCTACATAGAAATCAGCTGGGTGAACTTCCAGCTGGTGGTCGACCTCGCATTGCAAGTAAAATATGAGAGCCACGACAAGGAGCCATGCTTCGCACTTTCAGTTTAATAGTTTAAAGGTATATCCTGTATTTCAACTTTTATTTTTGGTTTTTAAAAACACGGTCCGTAGAGAAGTTTCTGACACATCTTCTATTTCCAAAGAAGGAAGAGGAAAATCTCAGACAAGATAGCATTTGTATTGAAAACAATAGCTTACTTGAATCCTTCATCAGAAGTACAAATTATAAAATCAACAAAATTCCTCTTGAAGCAACTTCCCTGTTTTTGTATAAAAAAAGAGAATGGTGATAACAGCTAACTGAACTTGGAAATTGTTTTTAGACTTAAAACAATAAAACCAAGCTGCGACCACTTTAACCATAACTTTAAGTTGCTGCAACTAATTTTTTCTCAATAGTATTTCAATTCAGAGGGTACGTAAACCACTGGTATAAACAAATTAGATTCTTCTGTTTGTACAGGAGTTTACAGGCTGAAAATAAGTTGGGCTTTATAGTTTTGGTGCATGTTTATTTCTGTATTTGACCTGCTGATCAGTCCCCAGAGCCAATCGAGAGATTTGGATCACTCGCCGAGCACAGTTCTAGTTTCGACTGTATGGGTTTGTTTGTTTTTCTGAACATAAACAACACCTGGATTTTACAAATGACATTTAAAGTCAATAACAGGTTTTACCTTTGATTTCATAATGGGTGTAAGAATCCTTCAAATGAATTATTTTCTCTAGAATTTAACAGAATAGCTATACAGAAAAATGTTTATCTGAAATCTCATTGCGCGGACTTAAAATAAATAAATAAATCCTAGAAGAAAACTAGGCCTAAAGTATTGATTTCACTTAGTGACCCCAGGTTCTCAGATGACTGAGAACACGCATGAACCCACCTGCGGTGTGCGCACACTCAGGCACCGAGCCGTGACCTGCTTTGGCATCAGCGGACAGTGCAGCGTGCTTGATTTTTGTGTGCATGTGCGAGTCCATTGTCAGCGTGACAAGAGTACATCTTAAATCCAGCCTGTCCTACTTAACCAGTAGGTCAACAAGGGGCGTGGCTGATAACGTCATTGTCCGGCAACTTGCCATGTTCGAGGGAATGGAGCCTTAGAGTTAGGAATGAAAGTGAGTTCGGATGAGATTCAGCTGGTATGAAGTAAAAAAATAAAAATAAAGGACCGGAAGAGGTAACCACGACATCATGATGTCCCACATACAAAAAGATTCAGTTGCTTTTAATTTGGAGTTTTAATTCTAGGAGTGGATACTGCAAAAGGTTAGTATTTCATGATTTAGCGGAGTTGCTAAAACTTTAGCTTTCTCTATTTTTGCCTCTGGCTCTCAGTTCCCTCAAAGGTCAGCAATGGCAGTGACTCCTAATCTTTTGTTACAACAGTGACCCCCCAGCTTTGGGATAAAAATATACTGCAGCCCACCCACTGCAGCGCCCGAAAGGCAAAGGGCAGATATGTTCGATGAGGCGTCAGCAATTAGGAATTCCTCAAACTTAAAAGTTGACCAAAGTTTAATCAAGTCTAATTTAGCTGCTAAATTCAGCTGCTTGTTTGTGTGATGAAACCCAAAAAAAGTAATGGTATTCAAAGGTCAACCTGCTATGTTGCACTGCAAAATATTCCTCTTCATCCCATCTTCCTACGTTTTTTTTCTTCCTCAAGTTTTTGAAAATATCTGACCTGACGACTAATTTCTTCCGATCCCAGTTTTTAAAAACTACAACTAATTACATATTTGTTTGAGGAGTTTTTGTGAATCATTACGGCTGTGAGCATAAAGGAATTCCTGTAGCAGTCTGTATTGCAGGGAAACTGAAGAAGCCTCCAGGTAAAGACACTGTTGTTGCAGGATAGTGTCATGAATCAGAATGCTCAGGGTTGTCCCTACTTTTTTTTATTTTATTAAGAATCCTTCTTCATCATAATCTCCAGTGGTTCCACAGCAGTGCCAGAAACAGAACCAGTGTTTTTTATCAGGTTGTTGAGCCTTTTTAGGTCTCTTTAAAATAAGAAACAGAGGTGACATCACCCCCACATTCTCTCCCATCACATTTTAACTTACACATATAATGTATATAACATACAAAATAACCCGCTATCATCTGGAGCAAACTGTGTTTTAACACCAACTTTATTTTTTAGGGAACATCAAAAGCTCTAATCTAACTTGCCAGTGCCGTTATTTCCCATTTGTCTTTTCTGAAAAATATATTTGTTGAAACAAAGACAAAAGAATTTATTTAGTCATTTATCGTCAATAAGAATAGCTAAAGCAGCGAACATTACTAAAACAGAAGTCTCTTTGATTATATCCTCAAGAATATAAATCCTTACCTAATGCCTGAGATTCAAATAAATTTACAATATTTCCAAATCCAGTATGTTCCATGACAGATTTGAAGCTAAAAAGATAAAACAGACAACCTTAGGCCATATGCACACCTAGTCTTTTTTTTAAGAATATTTTCCTCACTTCGTTGGGGAAGAAAAATAACATCCACATGATAAGTGAGTTTTTAGGCAAATTCATAGATATGGCAAACCTTTAGGGGGCAGTAGTTCTTCCAAATCTCCTCAGAGTAACTTTCTACTCTCCAACTTCTATAGCAGTTGGTCCGGCTGTTTGTCCCAAACAGCCGGACCAAACACCTGCTACTGCTTCTTTCTTCCCGTGGGCTTTTCTGAATCTAAAGTGTAGCTTATGAATCAGGAAACGGTTCATACAGAGTCTTTTAGACTTCTGATGGGTTTTAATGGGAGAAATGTTTTCCTTGTTTTAAAACTTTAGCTGAAGCAACGCGTAATTTCATGCTTTGGATACAGCATCAATAATAATATCTAAACTACCATGAGAAGTCATCTGTCTGAGGAAAAAATCCTAAAACTCATGACAACCACCTCTGCAGGAATCCCACTATGAGATTACATACAGACGTGCATTATGGTTCCATGTGGAGAAGGAACCGCAGCAGGTGTATTCTACGTTAAACTGTTTAATTTCTCTTTAAAAAGTAGTTCTCTGTTCAGCTTAGGTGCATTGATTATTTAAAGTAAATTAAAATGTATTAACTCCTGGGAGTAGAGATAGCCAATAGCCCCCACCTGCATAGAACAAAAAAATTAAACAGTTCGTATATATCAGAGTCCTGATTGGGAGGTGTCGTCCGATTCCAATCAAGTCTCAAACAACGTGATTGGGGCCGATTTCCGATCATTTGATCAGATAGGGAAATCCATGTATGTAACTTTAATTACATCCATCCCAAAGAAGGTTGTTACATCAACCTGGTGCCACTCATGAATCACGTTTTTCGGCACACCAGTATGACGCCATGTTAGACTGTTTGAGTTGAACCCCGGCTCCCCTGTGAGAGTACAACTTTGGTCTCCAGCCACTTCAAACTACTATATTACACACACAAAAACTGTATAAGTCCAAAGTACTGTTGGTCTAAAAGAGTTAAAGAAGTGCAGAATTTTACAAGAAATGTTATCAATGCAGAAATGTATTAAATATAGGGAAATATTCATGGATTATTATTAATTTAATAGGGTGCCATTTAATTTAATGTAATTAATATCAAGCAGTTAACAGTCCAAAGAAAAGGCTTCTTTGTTTATTGAGTTTTTGTTGATAAACATGGAAATTAACCTGGTTTAAGTGTGGTCACTGGTCATGAGTTGTCAGACCCTGAAAGGTATCGTTCCACAGTATGATCATTGTCTCAAAATCCCCCAAGTTTTCAGCAGCCTTGGAGCTCTCAACCTTTAGCAGGACATATTTACATGTACACAGAGCTTAATCCAACATCTCATCTCCAGCTTCCTTTACTTCATCACCTTCTTTCCTTCTGGTCCCAGCTCAATTCGCCTTCCTTTCACCTCCTACAAAGCTCTCTTCTTTCTCTTCCTCTGGGACGTCTCCTTACTTCTTTTATTACCACATTAAACCGCATTAATGGTGCTTGATTTAAATAAAGGTAAAAACATTAACAATCTCAGTGAGTAAAGATGCACCAACCAGTCTTTTTCTGATTTTCCTTGAGTGATTATTTATTTAAGGGCTAAAACTGCCACAGGTTCTTTAGTAGAGGTAGAAGTTGTGAATTACATGAATATTCTAAATATTCAAAATGTTTTTTTTTCAAATGTCATTAAACCCAAAAGAAGTTCACTGTGTTGTTGGTTTAAAGAGCAAAAACTAGGGAAGCATCTATATGAAAATTTGGCGCATACGGATTTTAATATGTCTGGTTAATAACCAATATTCGCTGATATTTTCTATTTCCTACACTCTCAACACTGTAAAAGTAATCACACCTCGAATAATGCTTCTATGAGTCAGTTAAATACCCCATAATCCTTTGCTGCATCCCCATCCCTGTCACATGACCGAACAAATACCACATGACAATAAACATCCATCCATCCATTTTCTGAACCGCTTAGTCCTCCAGGGGTCGGTGGGGGGCTGGTCCCTATCTCCAGCTGTCAACGGGCGAGACACGGGGTACAGCCTGGACAGGTCGCCAGTCCATCACAGATGACAATAAACATTGCTTGTTAATATGGGCCGGTTTTACTTATTTAACCGACAACGATAAACTAAAAACCAACTAACAACAGCTGAGATTAATGCTAATGTTTAGTGCATCCCTACCATAAACTGTGACAGTTATTAGATTGTGATGAATTTAATAAATTATGAAAACAAAACTAGATTTTTCCATATTTCAACAGCCATCCACCATCAGAACTGGATGATCTGGCAGACTCAGTGCATCGCTATCAATAGGAAAACAGCTGTAAATGAAATAAATAAAAGTGTGACAGAACCTTGTCTAATCTCGAGCTGAAACAACTAATCAATTTAATGATTATAATAAATTTTTGAAGTGGTTGACAACTAATTAAGTCATTGATTAGTTGCTTTATAATCAAGTTTTAGCTTAACCCCTTAACGTTACGATGGCCCGCCCGTCCACCATTTTGACTTTTTATGATATTCTGATTTATAATTTCTATGAATGTATACATTTTATATCATTGGAAAGCTAATAGTATTTTTTTACCGTATATGCCAATAAAGGACACAATCAGAAGTGTGAACACAGCAGTTGTCTTTGTCACCCCCACATTCTCTCCCAGAAGAAGAATTATGCACAACTCACATTTTGCAGCCTGCTGTCTCTCACAAATCTAAGCTTTGAACTGTTTGAGTTCATCTAATTGAAATTAGGAGATCCAAATATAAAAAGCCACATTTACTCCAACACCCCACAGACCATGAAAATGTTGTGTTTAGTGAAGGTAGGTTAATTAATTCTGAGAGCCCCAATGTTGCCCCAAAATACTGCCGAACTAAGTCAGCGTCCTTCATTCCCAAAATGAAAATGTCATTTTCATTTCATGGGCTGAGACATTTTTGTTAATATGCTGCACATTAATTTGTATGGAATTTTAGCTCATTTTGTATTTTTAAGCCTACATATTTTTCTGGACAAATTTTTTGCACTGTTATGCTCATTTTAGACTGTCAACTGTGTTCAGGTCCAATAAAATAGATTGCAGTGAACTACACAATTCTCTTGTGTTTTCATTGTTCTTAATGAAGATTTGTTTGTAACAATTTATATAGGTGAAAGTAATAGCCAAATATAATTATTAATAAAAGCAATTAATCGATTATGAAAATAATCGTTAGTTGCAGCCCTAGTCAAATCCAACACAAAAATCTAGAAATGTAATGTGTGTAAAAGTATTCTTTTAAAAAACCAGCTGCAGATATTCCTTTAGACTTTAAAATGTTATATCTTAGATGTTTACCCCAGAGCCGACTGAAAGGGGATAAATACCTGATAAATGCAACGTTGGGGGCCAGTAAAACGGCCATCACCAGGAAAGGGTTACAATCAGAAAGCCTTACAATCAATGTGTGGAGCGACATTGTTATAGAAACGTATAGAATGGAAAAGAATACACTTCATGTTAATTATAAAATAAAATTTGCTTTCAAGATGGTGTAACTATTTTACAGGCAAAAAGCCTGGCTGAATATCTTTACTTTAATGAATATGTGAGTACATGCGACAGATTACGCACTTTTATTTTTTACAAAGTTTTTTTTACATATTGTGATGTTTTATGTGCTTGTTTTTCAGAGGAATAAGCCAATAGTTTGGACACACCACAGCACAGACCCAGCACAGAAACAAGGAAGAACAAGAGGTTCTTTGAAGGAGAACATCGCTGGAAGGAGGATCAAAAATGAGTAAAAGGAAGTAGAGATTGAGATGATATTGGTTCCTCTTTGTAGATGAAGAGCAGGATCACTGAGAGGACAGGTAAGAGGTAACCGGCAGAGGTGAGGATTCTGTGATGGTCCTCTTTTCCTTTCCTCAGGTTCTTGAAGTAGGTGGATATGACAGGAGGTCAAGAGTGCACAGGCACAATACGAAGGCGAGGATCCAGTGAGCAGGTCTTAGGAGGGGAGCGAGATGGACCAGGAACTCAGGAGGAAACGGCGAGGACACTCTGCAGTAGGGCTGCACAATTAAACAGATTTTGATCGTGATCACGATTTTGGTGGCCACAGTTAAATTAACCTGATCGTCAACGATATTTACATTCAAAATGCGAGCTTCACTGCGTGTCTCTTTATCATACACTGCCTCAACCAATAGTCTGCCAACCACCAGGGGGCAAATGCATGGCTAAAGATTCATTAAGCTGCCCAAATAAAAACCACACCTACGCCTCTCAGCACTCACAATGGATGCATCCGAATACGTCGACAACGTAGCAGGCGAAAAGAAGTATGTGAGTTATGTATTGGATCCGAATCTCCAGTATGGATATGACTAGTAGGCATAAAGTTCCTGGAAGCGTAGTACCGCCTCAGTAAGCAGCCGGTGGACGCTACGCTATCCCACAATGCAGCGGAAGCCCTGAAATCATAGAAGAGTGACCTAGCTAAAATTGGCTACAGACGAAATATCAACCATTGACACTCCCACAATTTCGGCGTATAAATGTACATGTAGCGATGTTTCTGATTATTGTGATTGTTTTTTACAGCTGATAAAACATTTAAGTTAAGTTATACCAGACAAAATAACCGCTAGTGGATGGCAGGACCAAAGGTGAACGTACCATAAACATCCGGGTCAAAAGACACGCAAAATGGTGGAGCAAAACGTCTGATTTCTTTTTTTTTTTTATTCAAAAAAACGTTATTACAATACGTCTGATTTCATACCTACTACTCGCTCGTTTGCTACGCAGTATTAACTAGATCAACGGGCGAGTAGTATTTGCTACGTAGCATTTATTACATACTAAGGATTCGGATGGAGGGAATGTCAAAGGCCTTTTCCATATAAGCTGTAATTGTTTCCATTAAGTTACACTTTGAGATTGCACTCTGAAATAACATATTTAGTTTGTACTTATAAAAGTCTTGGAGTTTGTTTTCAGGTTGGGTTTCTTTTTTTCATTATTTTATTTTTTGCAATAAAAATAGATATTTTACAAGTCTGGATGAATAATCGTGATTAATAATCATGATTACAATAATGAACAAAATAATCCTGATTATTGTTTTGGTCATATTTGTGCAGCCCTACTCTGCGGCGTCTAATCATCTAATATCTGCTTCAGGTAGCCACTCACCTTTTAAGGAACCACCTTGATTGACACTAATTGGGTGCACCTTCCTGCCGCACCCCGAAAGGAAAAGGTGAGGACAAAAAGCACACACACATACACTTCGCACAGCTCACACACTGGTGTTGTGGCAGCACATCTGGGTGTTGGCTCCGGTGTGAAACTGCACCGTTGAAGCAGTGATAGCTCAACCTTTTCAATGCCACTGTGAAAAAGCAGAAACAGCCAAAAAAAATTCCAAAATATGTTTTCACACGGCATGTAGACATGTCGGCCGGTTCTGCATAGACTCTTAGAAGCAGCTTGCTTGAAACGTGATTCATCCTCGACAACAATTCAGCATTTATCAGCACTCTGCATGCATTACTGGGTGTTGGGGGGGGGACAAAAAAAAGTCCACAGAGGACATTCAAAGTTATTGTGATGTTAATAACTCAGTAAAACGTGTCTAAATCTGTCTGTGCTTCGGATTATGCAGCATTGTAGAAAGCGTTGCATTAAGATGGGTATCTGCATGCACCATCTGCATCTTTATGAGGGTAAATGAAGTGGAATTTCCTCCAAGGTGTCACAATAAGGGACGGAGAAACCCTTAAAAAAGTGTTTCTTACTTGAGGCCCTAAACAACCACAACCAGCTCTACTTTTTTTTTTGCCATCTGTCCTGAATCCTCCACCAACCGTCCCCCTTTCTGCGCCGTGTCGGTGGGTGAGATACTGTTACCATGGGGACGGACTGTTGCCGTCACCATGGGTACGAGCTCCACCGAGCATCTCAATTACTGAGTGGGACAATTAATAAGCATCAAAGTCTGGTTAATATTTCACCAGCGACTCAAAGCTGGTCCACGGGAGACGGAGAAGTGGCTGGAGACAAAAGAGAGCGAGAAGAGAGGAGACTGGAGAAAGATGACGAGAAAAGGGAGAAAGTGAGGGAGAAAAAAAAGCAACAAATCAGCAGGGCTTGGGCTTCAGAAGTCATGTGTAGAGACCTTGTCTTTATTTTTCCCTTAAACATGAAGGCAGCAGGTCCCATCAAAATGTAACCCGAACAAATATGTTTAAAGTCAGGCTCAATAAGCCCACTTGAGCAGGGCGATATGAGGAAATATATCGTCTGGACGATAGAAAATGTGTATCGTTTAATATGAAGCCACAGTTGGAGCTTTACGGCAGTATTTTTACGTCAAGATGCACCTTATGGCATGCCTGTGTAGGATTTACACATAAACAAACATGGAGGAAGACGGTAGAGGACAGGTTTCGGACAAAAGTTTGAAACAAGATGACCAGAAAAACCGAGGAGCTTGCATCTTAAAAAAAGGAGCAACTTCTGTCGCATGGATGACGTAGTTCAGACAACGGTTGTATGTAAAGTTTGCCAGCTTCTAGTCCCAACAACGCTACAAATTGATTTTATTACCTGCACAAGAACCATGCCGCAAAAGCAGCGTCAAGTGGTGGCGTAGCTCCAGACAGACGCTGTGAAAAGGCTTTTACCAGCGGCACACCATATATCCATTAGGGATGTGTTGGTTACGCACACAGATAGTGGCACAAATACAGATTAACAGGAAGGTGCAAGAGGAGAGAGAAAAAAGAACACTACAGCCAAAACGTGTTGGAAAGGTAAGAAAATGAGTGACAACAGGTATCACGGCAAACTGGATGCATTTCAATTGATATATATAATTCAAAGGCAGAGTGTAGAGCTGAGCTGTATGAACCGCCTCACTAATATCCATAGCTCCCGCAGATGGAAGGTTATCACTACATAACACTCCAAGAGAAGTCTGGGTGGTGTTACTGTCATCTATCACTTCAAACTGCATTTCCACATTGCAATTTTATATAAACTATTCATGAATTGAATTGATTGAAAAAGTGCTATATCATGAAGTATAGTTATCAGGATTTAAAATGAGCGACATCTGGATATGACATTTTGGCCACAACGCCTAGCCCTACAATGGACTGCTTGGGTAAGCACATTTTCTTGTTTACACAAAAGGTCATGTCCTCTTTCTTAGGCCTATTAAACAGAAATTTTACAGAAAGAGAGACTGGAAATGCCCCCACCAGCCAATTTATCATCACCAATTTAACCTCAACCATTAATACAAGGTAGGATGGATACATGCTTTCATGTTCATGCCAAGATGTGACTCTACAACCTGAATGTTAGAGCTGAAAACGAACCCATCAGACAAGGCAACAGTTTTCAAATCTGTTCTGGTTGGATTTTGTGACCTATGCAAGTTTACTCTTCTTAGCTGATACAAGCAGAACCCATCTACTGCAAGGATCGGCATGTTGGATCTTTAAACATTGTATTCTGAACAAACTGACTGCAATAATCAGTTATTTGAGATATCGTTGAAGCCTTATTATCTTGAACCGGCCCGCCCATTGTCGTCTGACATCAACAAGACACCTTTTTTTTCCCCAAGCAGCAACAAATCACCCACAATCACGCAAAATTGAAGGTCACTGAAGTCCCCTTTTTACTCCCTCATGATGTCCTCATCATATGAATGCTTAAAAGCACTGAACGGCTGACAAATAGGTCAATCAGTTAAGGCATTAAAGAGTCAAACTGATGAATCTAACATTATATGACAAACATATCCATAGAAATATCCCAAAAAACGTTATATCAGTAGGGAGTTACTTGTTAAAAACTTCCCTCCCGAATCATCCACTGGTACACTTCACTTGCGATCTTATCATTGCCAATCGTAAGCCTATAAGCAGCCAACTTCGACATTATACCACAATAAAGAAAACCCTGCATGAGGGGTGATGTTTTAAATCCTCGATCATTTTTAAAAAAAAAAGATAATTTGGTCATTTAAACCCTGGGGGGGGCAGCATTTAAAACAGCGCCTCAGTTCACCTTTTGAGATGCAACAATTTTCTACCCATTTTTTTTTTTTTTCGGAATGAATGTGAATGCGGTAAAAATATGCGCCACCACCTGCCTGATACAACACAAGACTCTAAAGCTACTATTTGTTCAGCTGTGACAATATCTGCCAACTGTGCTCCAGTGTTGTGAGCAAATACATACAGAGGGACAAAAAAAGTTTTTGGTAGACACTGATTGTGCGAGTTATCCCACTAAAAAAGATGAGAGATCTGTAATTTTCATCATGGGTATATTTTAACTGTGAGAAATAAAATATAAAAAAGAAAAAAAAGGTCCAATAAATCATATTGTTTGATTTTTAAAGAACTTATTTGTATAATGTTGTAAATTTGTATTTTTCACCTACAAACAAGAATGCTGGCCCTCACAGACCTGTTACTTCTTTTTTAAGAAGCTCTTCTATCTTCTTATCCACTCCACCAAAAAGTACCAACAAACCTCCACCACTGATAAGAACAGAGAGCTGTCCAATGAAACCAGAGACAAAATTGTTCAACAAGACCAGGACGAGCCAATCCACGATAGGCGTGCAGCTTAATGGGAAGATAAACTGTTGGACAAAATATTATAAAAATGGAATAAATGCAGGATTCACTGACAATGTCCCTTGATCTGGGGCTCCATTCAAGATCTCACTTCATGGGGTACGCATGATCTTGAGAAAGGCGAGGAAAACAGCCCAGAACTACACAAGGAGAGTTGGTAAATGACCTGAAGAGAGCTGGGACCACTGTGACAAATGTTACTATTAGTAACACATTACGTTGTCGTCATCAATTAAAATACTGCAGCGCTCGAAAGGTTCCCCTGCTTAAGCCAGCATATGTCCAGGCTCATCTAAAGTTTGTCAGAGACCATCTGGATGATCCAGAGGAAGATTAGGAGAATGTTGTCGTCAGATGAGAACGAAATAGAAATCTTTGGTATAATCTCCACTCGTTGTGTTCGGAGAGATAAGAATGCCAAGTTGCATCCCAAAAACACCATACCCCACTGTGAAGCATGGGGTGCAAGCATTATGCTCCAGGGCTGGTTGTCTGCAAAGGGGACAGGGCAACTGATTCGTATTATGGAAAGGATGAATAGGCCCATGAATCATGAGATTTTGGACAAAAATCTCCTTCCATCAGCTAATCACGGCCAAAGAAAATGAATGGTGCTACTGGATTGGCTATGTAAACGCCAAACAATAGTGTGTTGAGTAGCATTCCACTCATGTATTTCTGTTTCCCAAGTAGCAGTTTCTTTAGACTATTTTATATATGCTCTAGGAAAAAAGCTAAAATAATTTATTAAATTTTTTAAATACGCACGTAGGCAGGGTTCCAGTGCCGTCAATGCACTGTATGTGAGTGCTAACAGGTTGTGTTAAAAAGGCGAGAAAGTTCTGAAATGACAGCAGGATCAAATCAGGAGTAACTAGCTCTCCAAGCCTTCTCCCCATGTTGCCGCGCACTGCCAGTCAGCTGGCTGACAGAAGGCTACCAACTCCTTCCCCTCGCTTACAGGAAAGACGGATTTGACTCTATAGAAACATCTCTGGGCTTAAAAGAAACAAAGAGAGTCCCTGAGCGGAAACTAAAGGAAAATCACCGTTGGCAAAGCTATGAGCATGTCTGTAAAGCAGACGAATGCAATCTACCTGATCAGACAAGTCTTCAAGCTAATGTCAGCTGTGTAAACCCCCAATTGTGCAACTAAAAAAGGTACCCTATTTATTTGAAAACTACTACTATGTTAACCTGTTGTTACTGTATCTAATTTTTAATTATCCTTAAAATGTATTTCTCATAAAATCTCTGACAGAGTTACATATTAGATCATTATAAATGTCAGATTTTAACATTTTAGCAGAATTGTGAAGAATTAGTTTTTTGTTTTAAATAAAAGCAATTAAATCTCTTATTGTTTTCAAATTATGTATAGGTAACTTTAAAGCGTGGTATTTTACCTCAAGGTCATCATACTATAAGTATGTCGTGTTGGTAAATGCCTAATAGCTACAGGGTTGAGGTGATGCAACCTTCGAGAGCACTTGCAGAGCCAGACACTCTTTCAATTTTCAAATTATTTATTTTTGCATTAATTTTGTTGCAGAAAAGGCAGCTCTATTTTGGGCCCAAATGTTTGAACGTTGGAAGTGAAAGGCTTGACTGATCTGACTCAGACGAGCTATCAAACATCTACATCGTGTTTGTCATTGAGTCCGTCCCGTCCCCCACTTGGAGAGTGAAGAGCGAAGGAAGGTAAGAGCATCAGGAGGAAGAGGATAAAAGAGGATTCTCAGGCAGGAAGGAGGAAGATGACGGTTAGGGGAGGAGAGGGGATAAGTGTAAGATGAGAAGGAATTTTTCCTGTTGGAGGAACAAGGATGAGGGAGAAACAGCAGGCACAGTGGTGAGTAATGGAGCAGCGCAGGGAGGACAGAGGGGGAAGCTGTTGGGACTGCGTCACTCTGAGGCAGATGTATTGAAGCGCCGGCTGGCAAATCAATAGGATGTGCTCAATCAACAGAGTGATCCATATGCTCTGACCTAACTTTAGACGGCTGAGAGTTGAGGTGCGTGTGAGTGAGTGAACCTATTTATATACAAGCTGATGTTTGCTGATATAGTAAATGGTTGCCTTATTTTACCCCCTAACAAGCTGTCCCACTCAGACCCTAGAAGCCTTAATTAGAAATTAACAAAAGTTAACAAAAAGAAATCTTACTAAATGTTCCCGTTAGTCATTAATTCAGATAATTAATTCATACCTTTTGTTCTCCCTTTTTCTTTTACACATTACATCATTGTGGTAACTAAATCCACCTGAAAGCAGCATTCATCTGAATAAAACTATCATTTAGTTATTGTTTTAACAAAAATTGCATTCTAGATAGAAAATCTAGAATATATCTCTCACATGGAGAGATATAAACAGGAAGCGTGTAAAAAGAGACAGGGATTTAGACAATCATGCTGTTGTGCTTCCATGCTTTTTGATGGATTTGCAAAGATGTGTCCATAATTTTGGTCTTGGTTATGTCCAGTGTTTCTCCTCGCTACACTAAGCTTTAGTAATCCCGCCCCCGACACCTAGGGTACCAATATCCAGTACCATAATGGCTCCGGTTCTGAGAAAAAGTGCAGTAACCAGACTGAAAAGCAGCGCACATTTCAGATGTTTTATTTTGGTTCTTTTTTCTTCTTTTTTTCCAGAGATGTCAAAGACTACGGATTCTGGGCGTACCATCAACCAAGAGCGATGCCATATATCACCAGAAAAAGGCTAACATGGCTATCTTTTTTTGCAAAAAGCTACTAAAAGTTAGGTCTGTCAAAATTAACGCGGGTCGATTAATTCCTAGAATTAACTCTTAACGCATACACAGAACATCACCCTATTTATAATTCAACCAACACCACATCAGCTCTCCTTCCTAACCTACCAAACTACGGAATGTTTTGCAGCAGTGTGTGTGTGCCGAAATTACACGTAAGTATATTATTATTGCCATACTGGGTTGATATGATACGAAGTTCATAAGTTGTCTGTCGGAATTTTCCTTACCGTCCCCTTTGGATGTCAGTATAAATACGGCATATTTATGTTGATTTATGCATGTTGGTTACTGTATAGCTTCAGTATATTTCACAATGAGTCACCACTGCTTTAAAAATGTGCATTATTCAGTTAAAATCAGGTTTTCGGACTTGAATTTGTGCCAACTCATTAGCGGAAGTAGCTGTGTATATCTTCACAATAAAAGCATTTATTCCTGATGTCATAAACCGTAGAGAATCTACTGAGTGTTTACTTATGGTAAATTGTGACATTTGATTTATGTGATGTTTAACACGGACTGCTGATTTCCAAATATTAAGTTTATTCATATATTTTGGTTAGTTCTATTTGTATTTGTAATTTTTCATATGAGACCACACATACATCGTGAATGTGATTGTGGAGTTCAGAACAAAAATTCAATTAATTTCTCCTATTTTTTATTTTCTTTAGAGAGCAACAGCATCTGAATTTTTCCTAAGCCTGGGCGGTATACCGAAAGTTTACAGATACTGAAATTTATGACAGTAACCGACGTAATTTTGCCCGTACCGGCAAATTCGTTATGTAAAAAAAAAAAAAAGATGTGTTTTAGTTTAGCGTTGCTCCTGCCCCTTTAAGAAATGAGCATTGCCTTGAGTCATGTGACATACAGAGCCAATACTACCCAACTGAGCTGAAAGCGCTGCTAACCAAGCGACTGTGAAGCTATATTTAGCAAGGGTTTAGACTCATTTACCGACTGTTTTTCAGAAAAATGCAACTAGCAACAAATAAAGTGACTCTTTATGGCGTTATTGAATACTTAAGACTTTAACGTGGAGCATGTATGTTTGTTAATGCCCTAACGGAGCTGCAGAGCGCTTCTAGCTCAACAGCTCCGCCCGCCAAGGTCCTGCTCAGGTGGAGCAGCTATTAACCCCGCTGAGTTGTTGCTTGAAGCCGCCACCTGTTCCCACCTGTGCTCCGATGTAAAATATTTTACGTCTAAAATAAACGACTGCACACTAAAATCACCTATTTCACTCAGACCCCATCCCTAATCTGGTCTGTGTGATCACTTCTCTGAGTTTAAACTGGACTCTATGGACTTTATGGTTTCCCACACACAGAAGAATGTGTGGCGGTGTGCCACAGGTTCAACTCCGAACGCCACAAATTAAAGACCGACCCAAAAAAATAAAGTTAATGAAGTTAACATTAAGTTTAGTTTTTCTTTTTTACGCAATTTTACGCAGACCTCCAGTAATGCCCAACTTCAGCTGCAACACCTCCGCCTCTTCCTCTCCCTTTCTCAGACAGCTTGGAATGTGTCATCTCTGTGACAGCAGGGGGATATTTCGGCAGGCAGACTGTCTGGATTTACTCCTCAACCAAGCGCAAGCAGGGTGGCATATTTAATCGTTTTTCCGGGTTAAGAGGAGGAAAGCGGGGAAACCATAAGACAATGCATACATGGGCATACTTGCCAACAATCCCGATTTTCCACGAGAGTCACGAATGTCAGTGCTGACAGTGTTGCTTATCATGTTTACTCCCCGTTTCTTGTGAGAGGGATGGAGAAATAAACATGTTTCATTTGCATTTTGCAAAGGAAGATGCTATGGGGTACAGTTTTCACATTCACGACATGAAAATCCTTGACCTGTAGGCGAAATTCGCCGTTTTGAATCCAAAATAGGTCAACTACGGCAACCATCACACACTGACTTCAAATCTGTGGGAAACACTGTAGTGGGAATCAAACACTGAATTAAAAGGCTGTTTGAAGCCATTCCATAACAAGAACCCATACACATTTTACACATTTTTCACATTCAGTGCGTTTACATGAACATATAGATCAAGCTTTTTGGAGTAATCGGACAAAGGGCTTACTACCTGCAATGAGCCGAATCCCAGTTTACATGTCTATCAGAAAATCGAATTATTAAATGAAGTACGTTCCGTTGCCCAACGATAGATGGCAACATGCGCCCCATCTTGTTAGTCTAATAGCGGCTAGCATCCAGCTACATTCAGGCAGTAAACTGAGGCTGGCGGGAGTGAAGCAGACGGATTTAAAGCAAGATATTCACAGTAACAACGCATCGCTTCTTCACAAGTTCAAACATACACACATCGGTCGCTTACGTTTGTCTTAAGCTGCATTCACACCGCACATTTGGTCTGCGTCAGGCAACGCATCCAACGGATGAAGTTTGACGTTTGTACTTTTTGGCTTCCATAGCCTGCTTCTGAGAAAAAAACAACGGTGTTAACGTTGGATTCGTCAAAAGTTCAGCTTACTGAACTTCTGTGACGCATACGTTGCCGTATGAAACGCAAGCGTCGTTGACAGAGCCAACCTACTCAACGCAACGGAGAGCCCTTGACGGACCTCTGACGTACTCCACCATAGACTTTTTGTAATCTTGCCACAGCTGACGCTGCTGCATGGGCTTGGTCTGAATGCAGCATAAGACGCCATATGCCTCTTATAATTGAAAAAAAAAACGTGTTTTAAAACACGTTTTTTTCCCATTATCACCCACTGTCCGTCCCTAAGTTTAGTCCTGGGCATTGCTCTCCCTCCGCCAAACCCCAGGAGGGCCCTACACTGGGCTTAAGCCTCCTTCATGCTTTGAGGAGTGATGAACCCTTCTTTTCACCTGAGGGGGTGGGGATTCCCCAGCTGGACATCAGGCGCCCCGTTCAGCCAGGAGGGGGCAGTGTATAGCCCAGCTCACATTAGCTACTCAAGGGAACTCCACACAGAAAGGCACTTTCGCCACTTAGGGTGTGGGTGCTGATGATATGGAGGAACAGATACACCCTCAGCGGCGGGAATCGAACCCAAGACTTTCTACCTGTGAGGTGAGCTGTGCAACCAGCTGCGCCACTGTGCTCCCGTTTAAACAAACCTTGAAGGGCTGCCTTGGCCTCCGGCGCATCAAAAGCACTTAGCCTACTGAGCTTGTAAGTATTCTGGCAAAGACTGAGATATTTATACACAAATTTTTATAACAGAATCTTCTTGGTAACAGAATCTGTGTTTATGTGGTATTATTCTATAAAGGACAATGCTGTTCTGATTATTTGAAGACACCGCAGGTCGCCATGCAGACGGGGGAGAAAGAGCTTCAGCTCCGACCAATCAAAGGGTTGTTGCTAAGTTGAGCTCCGCATGACAACCAATAAATGGAAAAAACAGTTCCAGATCAGGTCCTGGAACAGGACTAGCACCGGTACAGGCTTGGTGAAAAAAAAAGGCCCTCTACGTACTCTGGCTTACCTCCCACAGACCAAAAACACACCTGTAGGGTTAATTATGGGGATGTAGGAAAATATCGACATCATACTGCGACATTTTATGTCACAATGTCGTATCGATATGCAAAAGCAAAGTATCAATTTTTACGTTTGTACTGGTTGTTTTCACCTTCTTCGTTCCAGTGGATCATTGAGATCTACTAATAAAACTGGATGTGTTATGATAGAACACTGACTGTTTTTCTGCAGTTAAATTGTAAAAAAAATCCTAATATATACTCTTACGCAAAGTATCACAATATGGAATGTGATAAATATCATTTAACTTGTTGTGATAGGCTGCAGCAGGCCGGCGCCATCACACACTGACACCTGATTACTATCATAAACTGCGTTTGCAGTGGAAGGGAACTTAAAGAGATCCGGACCGGTGACAAGCCTCTGAAATGCAGGAAGCGCGTTAAATTTAAAGGGCACATTACGGATAAAACAAGACCAGGTGAAACCAAGTATCAGGGTCATTCCAGAAGCAAAATGGATGCCTGCTTTTATTTGTTCCAGAGCCGGTTTCAAAGTTTCTTTGGGATCGTAGTGCTTTTTTTCATCAGAGTGACGCAAACTGGAAATGGATTACGATCTTCAAGAACACCCTGCAGACCGTCAAAAACTGGTAGTGGCGGCATCATGCTGAGGGGTCTGTGTTTTCTCCCCCCCATGTAGTGCTTCTGGATTTCACAAAACTAAGAGAATAACAAAGAAGGAGAACTAACCCCAAATTTTTCACATGAACCTTAGATACAACTGGGTGCTTGAATATTACGCTTTATGAATTGTTCTGACCTTAACTCTATTGTAAGTTTATGGTCTGTGCTTTCAACCAGGGTTTGTGTTAAAATCAAACTTAATTATGTTAAACGTTTTCCTTCCACTCAACTTTCCATCAAAATGTTTGTATAAAGCTCTAACCATTTCGGTATTATTATTCCCAATTATCAGTATGAAATTCACGGCGGCGATAAATACCAGCTAGTCTGCACATACAAAAAGTACGAGTTTCTACCATCATAAAAATAGATTATTGCTTCATTCTGCACTACAACGTGATGCTAATTTCATTTTGGGTCGTGATAGTGCAATATATATTTGTCGCTCACACATCAGCCAACTGGGGGAAACAAGAGGCGGAGGGTGGCCGTGTTTTGACTTGTCTGCATTAACCCAGAAAACACTGCATTAGATTGACTGATACGAACGACGGAAGATAGAATTAAGGAATAAAGTTTGAGTGATAATCGGGAATGTAGGAAATATAGATAAACAAGCATGTTTACCAAATTGTCACATTGAAACCACACAATTTTAATTCGTGCTTTTTTGTGACAGATCAACACAAAGCAGAGCATAAAAAAGAAGTAGAAAAATATTTTACCAATTAAAATCCTAAAAGTGTGGAATGGACGTGGGTTTTCTCCTCATACTTACATTAAGCTACATTATTCACCCACAGTTTTTTAATCTAAAACTGCATTCAAGGTTTCCAGTTATTATTATTATTTTAACCTCTTGCTCAGTTTTGCACACTGCACAGATATCTATGAGATGAAGTGGGTAGAAGTAAAGCCATCCCAGCTGATTGGTGTGATATAAAAATTAAATAATATAAAATATCTATACATTGTACCTGATACAAGAGGTACTTTTCACTTCTAAACAAAAAGCATCAAAAATACTATGCAAATTATGCAGGCCCTGTTATGTGTTGGTTTTTGTTTTGTTTTGTTTGTTTGTTTCGTCGCAAACCATGATGTTCGTTTTTGGGTCTGTGGTGTTCCTCCTCATGCAAACCACAGTTCTGCATCTGCACATACCCAGTCTTCATAGTGCCTGGTTCCGTTCTGCAACAGGTCCTCCAGCTGGATGGTGCAGTTGGCCACGAAGTCGTCGTACCCGATGGGGGCATCGTGGAACACCGACAGCTCCAGGCTGCGTCCCTCTCGGACCTCGGTGCAGAACTCCTGGTGCCATGCCGGGCTGTTGGTCTTGGTTCTGGTGGCGGTCTGGCCCAGTCGGGTCTGGTCCAGGTTCAAGGCCAGGTAGGGGTCCAATAGGAAGGAGCCGCTCTTCCCCACGGCGTGACGCAATGCCCACGGGGTGGGCTTCAGGTCCACCGCCTCACACACCCGAACCTTCAGCAGGCCGTTGAAGACGGGCATGGCCGCAGGCTGCTGGAGGTGTGCGCCAGCAGAAACGATGTGTCTGTGTGTTCGGGTCTGGCTGCACCCGCTCCGGCTCACTGAATGTCTTCCTTCCAATGAGCGGGGGTCACTGCACAGTCCTGCTACATCCCATAATGCCGCTGGCTCCTTCAGTCTAACACAGCCATGTCAGAACACCGTGATACCCGCAACAACGGAGCACCCGCGGGCTGAAAGCACGCAGCTATTACCGCACACTCGCTCGCTCCCCCTCCGAGGCTGCCTGGGGAACACTCTCCCACCCGAGCCTTTGGTTGTTTATGTTCGAGTCCAATAAAATTCCCGCTTCGGCGGAAACGGGCCGGGGTATGAACGGCAGCGAGCGGAGGAAACGCGGTGCAGCTGTCCTCACACGGAGCTCCGCGGCGGTCCTGTGAGTGTCTCCGCCGGGTCACTGCGGGAGAGAGAGCGAGGGCAGCCGCGCCTAGCCATCCGGGATTGGTGCTCCGCTTCCAGCCCCTTCGCGGCTCTCTCGATCCTTCAGCTGGATAATCTCCTGGCTTCAATCCGCCACCTCAGCGGGTATTTCGGTTAAGTATGCCAAAAGGATTCTCCTTTAATCCCCTCTATGCGGTGGTTTTTCGGGTTCGGGAGCACCCCAGACACATCACGGAGCTCCGCTCCCGATCCGTTTTTTTCCTCCTTTCGGTCCCTGCGCGCGACCCTCGCTTCCCGTCCCCTCTCCCAATCCGTCAGTGAGTATGTATGGCAAGCTGTCTTATCATACAATGTGTCTACTACATCATTGGTTCCAAAACTTTCCAGCTTCTGACCCATAAAATTAAAAATGTAAGAGGATCGCGACCCCGACTCTTGCTTAGCTTGCTAGGATTTTTACAGAGTCAGTTAAAAAGTGATTTATTAATAACACAATCAACATCAGCAGCCAATATATTGGTCCCCATGTTGGTTTTATTTATCTTCCTGTTTGTCTTTTGCAGCATTTTGTAAAATTCACATGCTTTCTCACCATCATTCTTGGCTTAATAATAATAATAAAACAATAATAATGGATTGTATTTATATAGTGCTTTCAAGACACTCAAAGCGCTTTACAATTGTATCTCAGGCCATGTCTACACTTGTCCGGATAATGCCATAAACGTAGATTTATTTAGGCTACCCCCCCTATCATCCACACTAACCCGACGTTGTTTAAGGTATGTGACCGGATAATTATTAGCTGGGTAGGAGGGACGTCTAATTCTTAATTCAACGGGTAAATTAACAGGTCTGGACAACTTCCCCAGATAGTGAAAGGAAGTGACATCAATCAAATGCTGCGTTCCAGGTTGACGACAACAATGCAACACTAATTCAGACGTTCCTCAAGTTAACCCTAACCTACATGCGGATGAGCAGCCATTGTTGTCTTCTGTCGGACAAACAGATATGTACTGTGCTGTAGAGCTTCTTGTTTATATTTTGTAGATGCCTGCAGTGGCGTAGATTATGCGCGTCAGTCTGTGTTTCGCGCGTCTTTTCGCGCATGCCCAGTATATGCACAGGTCGGTATGGGAATGCGCAATCATGGGACCTTAAACGGGTCGTAAATGCTCGTGTTGAGTGGATAACATTAGGTGTCTAACTCCCCATATAAAATTATCGGCTTAGTGTGGACAGGGCCTAAGTTTCTGAAGAGGAGCTCATGACCCCAAAGTTATGTGTCCATGACCCCATGTGGGGTACCGACCCCAACTTTGGGAACTACTGTATTACATAGTCTAGATTAGAATGAAAAACTGTTCAGAGCCCAGATTGCAGGATTCAGGACTAGTGATGCATTCCAATACTGGTATCGGGTATCAGCCCCGTTACCGTCTAACATACATGTTAAGTTTAAAATGTCGGTTAAACTTAACCGATACCATGAACCGATACTCAAAATCTGAAAAATCTGCAATAAATTCAAAAACAAAATAAAAATTCACTTGAAATTTAATTTTGGTGATAATTTTATATTATACATCTGTTATTTTGTCTTAGTTAGGTTTAGTTAGTGAAATCTGGTGCCTTTAGTCTCTTCAAGAAAGGTGGAAGGTGGAAGTTACAGTTTATTAATTCAACAACAGTATCGGATCAGTATCGGGTATCGACAGATACACAAAATCCAGGCATTAGTATCTCTCTCTGGTTATAAAAGTTGGACCGGTGCACCCCTTTTCAGGACGTCTTAACAGAGGCTGGTAGCGTACCCAAAATTTGTAAAAAAAAAAAAAAAAGGCTGCTTAAGGTACTGAGTAATAAAACATCTAATTTAATATTTTAAATAGGAAAAACAAAATGTTTTTTCCCTGTCTGGCAGAATTGATTTCTGATTACCAAGTAAAAGCCAAACAGTTTTACTTTCACGAATGGAGCATTACAGCTATTGCTATTGTACTCAACTTGATATATATGTGCAACAAATCTTTATTAGAAATTGCTGGATGTAGTTGTGGTAATAGCTGGGAAGCGGCATCCCCAGGCTAAAAAAAAAAAGAAAGAAATTACAAAGTAATGTTCATGTTCTTGGATTTTAAAAACTAAAATGAATTCAGTTTATTTATAAAGCGCTGATTCACAACAGATGTCATCTTAAGGCACTTTACAAGAAAAGTAATTTCAACTCAATCATGCAAACATTCCAATCAGTTAAAGCGTTTCTTATTTAAGGAGTCCTACCAGATTGCCTCAAGTCGTTGTCTGACACATTATGCCCGTTGATGCAGACTCCAATGGCAGCAATCCCTCATACTGAGCAAAGATGTAGCAATAGAGGGGAGGAAAAACTCGCGTCTAACAGGAAGAAACCTCTAGCCATCTGCCACGACTGTCCTGGGGTTTGAGAAGACAGAGCAGAGACATGGAAAGAACAAAAAAAAATTAAGAGTACTTTCTATGTTAAAGAAAGTGAAATTCACAAACAAAGCTACCGTGCACAGTAGAATTTTTTTATTCCAAAATATTATTTAAGTAAATATGAACAGAAAATGAATTTATTTTCAATTATTTCGTCGAAAAATAGAAACTCATTACAGAACTGAAGAAAAGTATTTTCCCCCTGTTAAATCTGTTCTTTTGCTGTTTTGAGTCACTTAACATGAGTACAATGCTGACAATTTGTTTAGCGTAAAAAATAGGCAATCTGACCTTAAGTGAAAATATATTTATTGTGTGATTAGCTCAATTACTGTGATGGACTGGCGACCTGTCCAGGGTGTACCCCGCTTCTTGCCCGTTGACAGCTGGAGATAGGCACCAGCCTCCCCCCGCGACCCCTTGAGGATTAAGCGGTGTAGAAAATGGATGGATGGATTGATTAGCTCAATTACGAAAATAGAATTCTTATATTGGCCTATACACTGTAAAAAAAAAAAAAAAAGAAATTTTTTACGGTAAAAAAACGACAGCTGTGGTTGCCAGAACTTTACCGTATTAAATATGGTATAAAATGTTTTAATATTACGGTAAAAGGATATTAGGACTGTTGATTTCACATTTAGGAGTGCCATTTTATTCCATATTTTGCCGTATAAATAAAAGGTTAGGGTTATTTGTCGTATATGTATATTACGGTATATTTTTCTTAGAGATACAATACATTTAAAAGTGAGAAAAAGTATTTTTTACAAAAAATAAATGCAGGAATTACAGTGATTGCTCATATATGTATATTACGGTATATTCTGTTAGAGATATGGTCTTTCATACTTTTAACGGTGAGAAAAAGTATTATTTACAAAAAATAAATATAAAAATTAAAGTGATGGCTTGTATATATATATATATATATAATACGGTTATTTTTGATAGAGATAAGTTGTTTGATACATTTAACAATGAGTAAATGAATTTTTTACATAAAATAAATGTAAAAATCACAGCGATGGCTTGTATATATATTACGGTAGATTTTTGTTACACACACGATGCCAATATATTTTACAGGGGAACAAAGTATTTTTCCCAAAAAAAGAAATACTGTTTTAGCTGATATATACATTTACGGTGTTTCAGTGTTACTAAAACTGAATTAAACCATTTATCATTTTCCGGTCTTTTACTGTCATGGTTTAGCAGTTTTTCACCGTAAAATCTACAGACATTTGGCCGACTGTGCTCGTGGGTTCAGTGCTGGCTTCCTCTTGTCACATGTCGATCACTTAGCCGTGTGATGCATGACCGTGTGCGCATTTGTTAGTGCGAATGGGTGAATGTGGCTCCAGTGTAGATCACTTTGAGTGGTAAAAAATGCTGTATAACTCCAGTCCATTTACCATTTATAAGTACCTGGGTGTTCACCAAGGACGTCCCCTTGATACAGTGCAGATGGTGGTAGACAGAAGGACTTTGGTTACAATAACATTAAAGACATTAAAGTCGCTCCTCTCAAGGCTTGCGGCGTAATGTCACTGTTGTAAAAACAAATCTCTATGGAGTGCATCTGAAGAAGTGTACTGACGTTTTTACAAGCTTGCTAGCAATACAACAAAACGTCCAACTAACAGCATGTCAGTTAATAAACCATCAAACAGTTTGCCCGGCGCAGGACGTTGTGGTGGAGCTATTGCCAGGCCTGGGTCGTGTTTACTCCCCCAGAGAAGCTTTCCGGGTTAGGAAGCTGTCATCATGGCTCGCTTCTCGGCAGAGAGAGCGGTGCCTTTTGCAGCCACAACGGTTCTTCGTGTCTCTGTATAGAAAACATCTGGTGTCAACACCAGAATTCTTCTCTGTGTGGCTGACAGCTGGTAACTGTGCAGGGGTGGGTCTAACAAAGTTTTGTCAGAGGCGCAGGTAGGGCATTAGCAGGGAAGGGGGGCACCAAAGTTCTTTTTTAATAAATAATTATCTGAATATTACAACTAAAGTGGTCATCTGATGTTAAATGTATAGAAATACATTAGTTGAAATAGTAACTATTAAGTCTAATATATAGCCTATCCTGTAAGCCACAACACTTTTTCCATTGGGAAGGAATCTGTGCAGTCTGTAATTCTCTTGAAGAAAGATGTTGAATTTATTTAAATCTTGTTGAAAAATAATTGATTTCTGTGCATTTGATTACACATGAATTAAATTAGAATTTAATACATCAATTAAGCATCATGAGGTGGAGAGTGGGGGGCTTTAGGGCTTTTCCAATAATACCTGGTGGGCTGGTCTCGCTGATATTTTGTCCCAGTCCAGCCCTGCTCCCACCCCACGCATAAAGATGTTGCTGACCTGAAGAGCTCCTTCAGTGATCGACTGCTGCATCCTAAATTCACAAAGGAGGTTCACTAAGTCCACCATAGACCCTTCCTCCCAGCAAATATAGGACTTTATATTTACATCCTCTCTATTATTTGCAAGATCTTTTCTTGTCAAGATCTGATACTTTCTATACATTCTCACTAAAACCGGGAAAATAGAGCACATCGCCCATTTCTAAAATCCTTACACTTGGTCCCTGTAGCTCAGAAATAGGCGATAAGGTATTTTCATTCAATTGTAACTCACTAAATGGTCTAGCACCAAAATACATTAACGATCCGTTTTCATTGTTTCAACATCAACTCTACTCTGCATCCCCAGAATCAAAAGCAAACATGGCAAAGCAGTTTTTTGTGAGACAATAACGGAATTTCTGTCATAATCTAATAAATGAAATACAAGCTAAGAATATAGTTTGAATAAATGTCCCAATGGTGTGCCATACCTTAAATGCAGGAAATGCGCAAAATGCGTCACACGCGCTGCCGGACTCTTGCAAACCCGCGTGTATTTGTGTGTGTTTGCGCGTGCTTGTGTGTGTGAGTGTTTATTTGGAAGAGGAGAACAGAAAATCAGGGAAGCTGACCTCTCCTACCAACTTGAAAAGTACAAACAAGTAGGCTGTTATTGCTTCGTTTGTGCAGGTAAAATTATCGTTTGTGCTGCGTCAGCTTTTGAGATTTTAAACTTTATTTCATAGGTCATCCAGAGGTCACCATCCCCCCAGAACGCCCCAAAACAAACCAGAATGGTTTGCTTTGTTAGTATGTCGTTTGTTGAGATTCGTGCAGTTTAAATTATCATTTGTTCTGCTGCGTTTCTGAGATACAGCTAACAATTTTTATTTACGACCAACGCCAAATAATATCACTGTCTGTGGCAATGGGTTTCAACAGCCGTGGCTTTATACACTTTTTTATATATATATATATATATATATATATATATATATATATATATATATATATATATATATATATATATATAACTTATTTAAACGTCCCCTTTCCTTATGCTTTCTGTATTTTTAGTTTTATGAATGTTTTGCGTGTATCAATACATTCTAGTAAATCAATTTAGTCTTTGAGAAAGTGGATATTTGTGATGTTAGCAGAAAGAAACTCAATTAGGCAAAGTTTTTTTTAAGTGATTTATGTTTATCTACGTGTTTGCCTTCAGATTAAGTTCCTGTTTCAAGTGTTATTTTGAGTATGCTTTTTGATAAGTTAATAGGTTACCACCTATATGTAGAAAATGGTATATTCCCAACCTGTGGCTCTAAAAAGCCACATTTGGCTCTCTGGCCCCCCTGCTTAGATTTTGCATAACCTTGATAGCCTTGTTAGTAATAACAATAGCACAATTAGTGAGCCTTAACAACACTAATAACAGTTAGAAATCTGATACTCCCGTTCCAGTTTGTCAGAACTGAAGAATCCTCTTGAATGAAAGGAGAAACGCTTTCAAGAAAAAAAGGAAAGTCCAGCTGCCTTCATTTAACTTTCAAGGATACGATCTCCTGATTGAGAATCTACGAATAGAATAGAATATTCCTTTATTGCCTCAAAAAGGGGAAATCAGGGGTGATTCTAAGATCAGAGGTCTCATATAACAGGTGGTGTTCTGTGTGACACATTAATGTGTTATCCCACTCGACATTTATATCTGTTAAAATTAGGGAAAGTGACACTGGGAGTAACTTTTTTTTCAATTTGTAATTGCACCCTCAGGCCAAAAGGGAGTGCAATGCTCCGGTCGTCCCATGTGTCCCCTGGCCTGAAAATGGCTGAAAGTCAATGGAGAGATTAAAGTTTCTGGTTTTTATGCTGTACCCATAAACTGTATTACATCTACCTCAATTTAAATTATCACTAATGATTTGGATTTTGAGTGTGTTCGTCATGTGATTTCAGATTTATTCGCTTATTAAAATTCGTAATTAAATTGACTACAATTCAGAAGTTGCATATATGACATTGCAGACCCAGCACTAGCTAGCATTTGAAATACCAAGACCTTGTAGAGCTTGTACGGCATGCAGGCTCTCATGCCACCAACTATTTCTCCACCAGCAGCATGGGGAGCCTAAGTCTCCACCCCTTCCTGTCGGCCCGTTGGTCCCCTGGCCGAAAAAATAATGAATGAAAATCAATGGAGCGATAAAAGTTATTTTCTGGTCCGCTTTGTCTTACGTCCTGAATCACACATATGTTGTACCTCAGTTTAAATGATGACTAATGATTTAGAATGTGTTTGTCAAGTGATTTGGAATTTATTTTATTGTAAAATTTCGCAATTAAAATGCCTACAAATCAGAAGTCGCATATATGACTTCAGGCAGCTAGCGCAAGCTATCACTAGCTATAGTACGTAAAACACTCACCTAGAGCTTTTAGAGCTTCTCCTCCACGGTGGCTCTCACTCCACCAACTGTTTTACCCCCGATATAGCTGCTACTTTCCACATGGTCAGATTTATAGAGGTTTTCTCCGTGTTTAATGCTCCTTTCTTCATCCTGGAGGCTACGACCCTCTCTCTCCTTTTTCTGCAGTTGTAGTCTGCTAAAGGTTTTTACACAAAATCTAAAGTAACGTTTTCCGCTGGTTGAAAATCAGCGTTTTCTCTACATCAAAATTAGTCTTTAATATTCATGGACATCAAATGTTCGATCCACGGCACATTTCAAACAGGATCAGAAAATAACTTTTATTACTCCTTGACTCTCATTCATTTTTTATGGCATTTTGGGACCCATGGACCGGAAGTAGAAGAGCGTGACTTAGGCTCCCCTTGGCTGCCACTTTCCACATAGCCAAAATTATAGTGGTTTTCTCCATGCTTAATGCTTCCTTCCTTCATCCTGGAGAAAGGAGGCAAAGCCGGCTAAAGTCACAGACATTTTTTTCTTCTTTAGTTGCATCGTCAACTTCTTCAGGGCATGTCGGAGGCGTTTTGTTGTTGTCATCCGGGGTGTTTTAGAGGCTATTACTCCAACTACCCTAACCCACCCTAATGAGAATAGTGTATGCTATAAATAAGGTCTTGGTTGCAAAAAATGTTACTTCCCCTTTATTTTTACTTCTAAGAAGCTAAAACCAATGTTTGGAGTAGTTTTTAAATCCCAACATTTCTATAGATGGGTTTCCTGTTTACAAACATTCGGAGATGCACACGCAGCCAGGGAGCAAAACATGCTAAGCGGCTCAGCGCTAAACATAATAGTTCTATTTGACTCCTCGGCTGCGCGCGCATCTTGGTCGTGACGTCGCAAAGATATCTATACAACTGTTTGAATTTGAGATGCAATATGAGGGACAAAAAAGCTTCAGCTCACTGAGTAAAGGTGAAAATTGACCAGTTTTAGAAACTCTTTTCAGGTCATAATGTTACATTCTTTCTTAGTTAGATTTCTGATTCCTTAAATTCTGTGCTGCAGCATTGTTGTTGTCCAAATTTCTTTGCTTATTGTGCATTTCCTGCTTTTACTGCATCTTCTTCAGTGACTTACGTATTTGCTGACATTCTACGTGACTTGTGTCCAATGGAAGAACGTCAGCAAGAAAGGGTGTATGTTGCCACCTAGCGTCGCGGAGTGGAAGGCACTTCATTTAAAAACGTTATTTTCTAAGGGCGTATTCAGACCAGTAAAGTCCTTTGGTCCGGACCAAAGGCAAACTTTTTTTTCCCTTTGGTAAAGTTTGTATTCAGACTGTTCATTTTTGCAAGTGGACTATATTTTGTAAACACATCCATGTGTGTGACGATCGGTACTGCTATTGGACAGCAATGGCATGGGCGGAAATAGCAAAGACCCGGAAAAGGAGGTAAACAGCCATGAAAATATTTGGCTATCAGCGCTGCAGGAATGGATGTGATGGTGAAGAGATGTTTCGGCGTTCCAGACGCGGACGAGAGCCGGAACAAGATGACAAGGCTGGGAGGTGAGCGAGCACCAGGCCGAGCTATGGAGCTGAGCCACGGATGAGACTAAAGAAGAACTGTAGCAGAGCTGCTGGAGGAGTTAGCCCCGGGGCTAATAGCCAGCAGCGAGAGCTGCGGCAGAATGAAGTTGGAGAGACACAACAGGTGGACTGGATCGGAGTTTTCAAGATGTGTGGAGACACGGTTTGTTTAACTGATACGTGGTTACAATCAGAAGCAAGGTTGGGACAATGACTGAGCGATCAGAAGTAAGCGCGGGAGTCTTCAGACTGAAGCTAATGTCCTGTCCTGTTAACCTACTGCTCAGCTGTTAATTCTGACAAAACTGTCCTGTCGGTGTCATGATCTCCTGTCTATTGCGTGTCAGAGCAGCTCATGCAATGCAAGTCTCGCGATGCTCTGTTTGAAAATTTAGAACAGTGAATGCGTGCAGTAAAAAGAAGGAAATGAACCCCCGATATGTTGGCAGAAGGATTAAACAGAAGATGGAAGATCAGGAATTAACAACATTCACTACAGCATACGGGATGTTGATTTTTGGCGCTGCGAATCAGACCACCTAAAAAAGTTGGTCTCGGTCCGTTTCTCTGATTCGCAGCAGGATTCCTTTTTTTGTTTATGCACACCTGCATAAAAGGTCCGGACCAGCGTTCCAAACGAACTCTGGTCCGTTTAAAGTGGACCAAACAGTGCAGGTCTGAATACACCGTTAGTGTCGTGTAAACTGGGACTCAACCCTCCACTCCTCTAAGCCATTAGTCCAATTTTTGCTAAAAGCTCAATTTAGACGTGCAGGAAAACATACTGTCCTCCCCCTACAGCTCTGCGCCACGGACGCGGCAAAAAACGCGCGGACTCAATCCAAGCGGGGCTCTGAAAGCTAAGAGAAGCTGACCCCCCAACACCACTTTAAAAGCACAGGCAAATAGGCTGAGCAGTTGGTGCTTATTTTTGCGCAAATTAGCTGCGTAAGCTGGGATGGAATTCACCCACAGGCATTGAGCGTGGTTGTTCACCCGCACGTGCGTTTGTGTGAATGTGCGTGCCATTACCAGACAGCCAAAGGGGCCGGTCAGTCAGTGCATGCTCACAGACGGTCTCTCTTACACAGACAGAAGAAATTCTTCAGAGCTCCAAAAGGTGGTTGTCCTTCTGAGTCCCCCTGAACTGTTTGGCAATCTGCTCTTCAGCGCTTAAACCCAGAAACTCCCAGAACTCTGCATCATATACCTTGGGCAACGTTACATTGTACGTTTTTTTGCTCCCGATTGTAAATACTTTGTAAGTATTTGTTTGTAATAAGTATATACGTTATTTGTGCTTTTTGGAATACCGTATTCCGGTTCCAGCCTACTACCTACCTACTATTGGAAGACATGATCCCTGACTCTACTGGATAAGATATGACTTACTGAAAAACAAATACATCCATTAATTTTCTAAACCGCTTAATCCTCAAGGGGTCGTGGGGGGCTGGTGCCTATTTCCAGTTGTCAACGGGCAAGAGGTGGGGTACACCCAGGACAAGTCACAATTCCATCGCAGGGCAACACAGAGACAGACAGGATAACCAACCATACATGCAACTTAGGATAATTTAGAGAGACTAATTAACCTGACAGTCTTGTTTTTGGACTGTGGGAGGAAGCCAGAGTACCCGGAGGAAACCCACGCATGCAAACTACATGCAGAAAGTCCCTGGGCCGGGATACAAACCCACAACCTTCTTGCTGCAAGGAGACAGTGCTACCCTCTCCGCCACCGCGCAGCCACTGCAAATACAATGTGTACTCTATGAATAAAATGATATACATATGTTTATAACAACTTAAATGGGAATATATGTGATACATTTTCTATTTCTTTCAAACTTCAGCTAATTAATGGTGAATTTTGGCTAATTTTAATTGAATAGCAAAATAAAAATTTTAGATACATTGACGGAATGTTTATCTAAACCAAGCTAATCAGAAAAATTGTCTTCTTCCAAATTTCCACTGAAGCCGTAGATATAAAATACTGTCTGTATCACAAAAGACTACAAAATTCTTCTCTTTCTTTCTTTCTTTCTTCCTTTCTTTCTTTCTTTCTTTCTTTCTTTCTTTCTTTCTTTCTTTCTGCTTTCTTTCTTTCTTTCTTTCTTTCTGTTAATAAATCAGCATAGATTTTTAGATAGTTTTTCTTACCTTAAAACATCAGCGCTTGACTACAACGCCTGGTCAGCAGCGCCACCTGCTGGGTAGTAGGTTGTATCATTGTAACCCAAGCATGCTGCGATATCACTGAGTGTTCAGGTGCTCCTTGTTAATCGAAGTGAAATCAAGACAGTCTTATGCAGAAAGCTTTCTTAAGCACCTTTTCTGTATAAATCTCACTTTTTGGTAAGACAAATCGTAGTTTTTACTGTAAGAATTGTTATTATTATTATTATTATTATTTTTAATTGTAATCAAAAAGCTGTACAACAAAATCAAATCAGAGTAAACCCTCATATATTTGAAAACACATTACACTAAAAGTGCAACTATGCCAAGTTTTATGTATTTTTATTTATATCATTTTCATTTTTTGTCCATCTCAGACATGAATGTCTCTCACCCATTTTATCATCCATTTGAAAACTCTCTTTAGCCGCTCCTGCGCAGAATTAGCTGGTAAAAATTGTTAATTATTTTTTCAATATTGATTTGATAAACATAAACTACAGTTTGTGGTAGTTTAAGTAACAAATAAGCTTGATATTTTCCCCCTCACCACTGGGGGGTGCTGCTGTGTATTCTTACAGGATTTGGGATTTAAAAGCTGATTTTAAACCACTGTTAATCAATATGTAGTTCTATCCTATTATTTTATACACACATACACATACATTATTTGTTGGTCATTTATATTGAATGTTGAGAGAACGCAGAAAGCCATATCTATAAATGTTTCTTTAACTAATTAATTTAATGAACTACAAAAAAAGAATAGCCCAAAAAAAAAATGTATGGGATATTTCCCTATTTTAGCTCTACTTAACTTTTAAATATTTCAAAATTATGAATGGATTAGGTGTTTTGGAAAATGATTTCATATCGTTTTTGCCTTTTCCAGTGAACGAGGATCCCAGGAGCATAGTTATGTAACATTCATGTTAAATTAAATAACTAATCAATTAAAAAAAACGCACATAAAATTTAGCACACCCCCAACTGAATAATCTTGTGTTATAAGCAATGATTTTATGAAATATTATGAATTATAAGCAATTCTTGCATTTATGCAAATTATAAGGTTTTACAGGCTAGCATTAGATTAGGGATTCATTTGATTGTTAATGCTGTTTCACTTATCATAGGTTTTATATGTTTATACTCTGGTATATGTTTTACTTGATTAAAACAAAAAATGAAAACTTGAACCGTGAAAAAAAGGTAGATTTTTTTTGTGTGTGATCGTTTGAAAATGATTTGCTTTTCAAAATATAAAGTACATTTTTCCTTTTCTAGGTTTCTTGTAATTTCACACACAAATTAATTCAAATGACATTTTTAAATTAAATACTTTTATTAATATAAAATTCTAAAAACATTTTGTTAGCATCAAGTTGAACAAACTGCACAGATAACCTTAAACAGAGCTGAGGTAAAGGCTGGGAGGAAAACCATCGTTATGATTAAAAATACAGACAGGCAGACAAGGAGGTAGGATTTGGTCATTACTGGTTGATTGTCTACAGCAGACAGTCCAGGTTGTCTCTAAAAACTAGTTTCATTCACAAAATGAGAGACTGGCTCTCTGACAGGTTTCAGTCCAAGTTGCAGCTCCAGACAGGGACCAGCAGGTTGTTCCTCTCAGTGTTGATCTAATTTCAATCTTCAGATGAGCCCATTATGATTGGAAAAACAAAACAAAAAGGTGGTCAAATGTCATAAGCTTTTTTTGCCTTTAAACATAAACACTGACCAGTGCCTTTTAAAAGTATTCATACCCCTCCACAATGCAACCACAAACTACAGTGTATTTTATTGGGATCACGTGTGGAATATTTGACAACTTAACACTGACCTCTTAAGCCCTATATAGAGGGAGGAACACACACATATATATATATGGTTTTCCTTTTTTTTTTTTACAAACAGTAATAAAAAAGTGCGACTTGCACAATCATGTTCCTTTTGGGCATAAAAACAACATTGCAAATCCTCTTTAGCATATTATAGTGGTGGCAGCAACAGGCTCTATGGCGATAGATGAAGATAAATACAAAACAATCCTCAAAGAAAATCTGTGGAAAATTCAAGACTGAGGAGGACATTCATCTTCCAACAGGATGATAATCTTAGACACACATCAAGAGCTACTATGGAATCATTTAGAATATAGTATATTGCATAAAATCCATCAGTATACATAGACGTATGTGGTTTAAACATGACCAAATGTGGAAAAGTTTAAGAGGCATGAATACCTTTGTAAGGCAATGTAGCTGCACGCGTCTCTCTCTGTCAGTCCTCTAAAAATCCCTTTTTTATATGTTGACCAAAAGTTTCAGACATCCAAGTCTGAGTCACTGTCCGAGAGGAAAGTTTCTCCATCTGCCCGCTCTGCGCTGCCGTCCGGGCTGCAGTCTCCTCCGCTCGCTGGACGTGAACCGTCTGTGCAAACACGGTGGTGTTGCAACCTGACAAACAAAAAGCATTGATGAGAAGGATTCATGAGAAAATAAAATGTTAAGTCAGTTTAATTATATAAACAAAGAAATTAAATAGATAACCTGTGTAATCCATTTTTGTGTCTCATTTTTCAGCAATTCATTCAGCTTCATAAACTCGTTAATTCACACCACACTGAAGCAGATTATAGAGAATAGAGTGAACCAGTGACCAGGAGGGATTCTAAACCTTACGAGTAGAATAACTGTGCGTCTTTACGCACGAAAGGCATCTTTACGCACCTCTTTGGACAGTATGAACAACTATCTAACTGGGAAGGAATTAACTCCACAGTTTCTGTTGTTTCTAAATGGTTTGCAGAAATCTGCAGGACTCCGAACATTACCCAGGTGTAGGTATTGGATGGTTTAAATTTCAACAAAGCCACCAACCTGTTTTTAGCCGCCGCAGCCCGATCCCTCTGCCTCCTGTTTTTGAACCAGTTTCCAACCTGGGTCGGTGTCAGTCCGGTGGCGTGAGCCAGCTCCCGTTTCTTTCCCGGGTTAGGATATGGGTCCTGCAGGTACCACTCTCTCAAGAGCCCCCGGGTTCGCTCCTTGAAGCAGTGCGTCTTCTGCTCTCCGTCCCAGATCGTCCTGGGCAACGGGAACTTCTTCCTCACACGGTACTTGTCAACGGGCCCCAGCGGCCTCCCGCGGAGCTTCTCCGCCTCCCGGTAGTGGGCCTCCAGCCACATGGCCTGGAGCTTCCCGTGCGAGTTGCGCGTAAAGCGGTGCGTCTCCAGGATGCGGTACAGCTCCCGGAAGCTCCCCGTGTGAAAGGCAACCACAGCGCGCGCCCGTCGCACAGACTCGTGCTCGGAAATAGAGTCCCGGCCGTCGGCGGTGACCGGCAGCGACCAGAGGAAGCGGGCCAGTCGCTCGATATCCCCGGTCTCCTCCAGAGTCTCGCAGACGCTGGCGATCTGCGTGGCGGAGAAGCAGAGCCCCGGGAGGGTTAGGGGGGGAGCAGCCGGCGGGGGGTCCTCTGGGGACCGAGAGCGAGGCAGGTGAGGGGCCCCATCGGTAAAGTGGGGCAGGAGGAGGCGGGAGGCTGATAAAAAATCAAGCGGAGACCTGAAAACCATCTGTAGCCTATTTTAGATTGAGACTAAACAATAATAATAAGTATTTAATCTGAGAGGGTTCCTGAAGCAGACTGACAGAAATCTGCTGAAGTGTGACTATTTAGCTCACCTGGGAGTCAGGGAGGGACCCTCGATCTGATTTTTGATTGGATGCCCTGAGCTGATGGGGGATCGTCATGGCAGAAGTGTCAGTCAAACGCAGAGGATTTATCTCGCCCCTCATGCAAACACGGGTCACAGCGCTTCTTTAACATGAAATATTTATCTTTTTTCTTTTAAAAATCTAAGCAATTTCCCTTAAAATATATATTTTTTCCATTAACAATAAAAACATAGATAATCCACCATTTTAGACGAGAGATCGAACCATCTGTTAAAGACACACCATAACATACATTTTAAAGTTTTTATTTCTTCGTTTTTATGCAGATGGATTACAGCAAATGAGAATCCAACAGTCAGTTTTCTTAGAAAATTAAGACATTAAATAAACAATAAAAATAATTTCCGATGCACTCCTTTATTGACATCAATACAGCATGCCGATGAGAATATCAGTCCATAGCACTACTGAAGTGTTAAACAGCCCATCAGGCTTTAATACTCAGTTAGCCTGGTTTCTTGTACATTTTTTTACTTTTTCCTTCCACTCAACTTTCACTATTCACCATCCAGCTTCTTTAATCATTTCCGTGACCATATCTAATAAAATTTGTCGATCTAATTCTAAATGCAATGGTGTATATTATTAACACTTGGTGTTTTTTTACCCTGCAGGAATTCAAATGGAAACACAAAGCAGAGAGATGCCTCTTCAGCTCCATGTTTTACCTTACTACAGTTCTGTTTTGAATGAAATCTATGGTGAATAAACTTCTAGATACTCTCAAGTAAACTTCAGATGACGGCAAGTTTAAAAACCAGAACATTTATTTACTAGACAGTTGGTTGTCCTGGATTTTATTTTGTTGTAGTCAACTAAAACCAGAGGAAACATTTTAGATTTCTTTGTAAGGCATCTTTCTTAATTGAGCTATTTGTATACGACAAAATAACATTTTTGAAATAAAAAGAAAACCATGATTACCAAGAGGAGAAAAATATAACAGTATTACACAAAAAACTGAACTGAGGTGAACTAAAATCGCTGCTATCAGCCAAATCTCATCACCTTTCTAGGCCTTCCAGTAAGCTGCTTGCATCATTAATATAGCGGCTGCCACCGGTGTGATCAGAAATCTCCCCCAGTCCAGAAAGCGTATGTTTCTCTAAGTGTTCTGCCATCACTCTAATCACTTTCCTATTCTCTAATATCAATAAATTTGGGGGATTATGGGATTAGAATCAGGGATATGCCGCCTGGTAACATTAGTGTAATATAATGTAGTGTATTCAATTCACATTAACCTTTGGCTGCTTTGGACCATATTCTTTTTAGAGGGTGCCACCTTACTCCTGTTCAGATCAGGACATGCTTTGATTATAAACAAAAGGCTAAGTTTTGGGTAAATTTATTAAAAGTCTGTTTGAAAATACAATGAAGCAGAAGAAAACTCACTGACTGTGTGTGTAACCTAAAAAGACTGCATGATGTAGTAAAAACAGCAACAAAACCTTTCGTAAAACCCAGTCTGATCCAGTGCTGTCTCACTATGTCAGATTCAGTGTAAAAAAGGGGGTCACCCCACATTAAAGGGTTAATGCCAATTTTTCAACCAGACAGATGTGGCTCTTTAGTGGATTGAGTTGGCGTGTGCCATTTTTTCCCCCTCCCTGGATTAATTAGAACAAGTGAGATTTACAACAAATCAACAATATACTCCAACGAAACAAGGTCTGGTGCAGTTGGTAGCAGTGTCTTACAGCAAGAACTGACAAGAACGACAGCATAGTTTGCGTCGATGCCGTTCCCTCTTAGCTCGCATTCGCGCCTAAAATCCAGGATCTATGTTTTGTAGCAGACCAACCTAACTTTATGTCCATGATTATTACTTGATTGCTGACAAACAGCATTGAAAGATGTTTTCTTTTAGACATAGTAAGATTCTAAGCCGTTTTAAAAAGTTTAACATACAATTCACTGTCAAAGGTTGAATAAGGAACATTTTCATAAAAAAAACTACATCAAAAAAAAGTCCACTGGGCTTCTAAAGGGGTGCAGAATGAAAGTAAAACATTATCTTAAATGATTATATTTCAATTACATTATAGTAAAAAATACATTTAAATTGGCCACGACAATGAAGTCATCTTTACATCTACCACCAAGTAGTGGTTGCGGGTTGACAGATATAGTCTCTATCATCCAACTATATGGTCAGCTTATACTAGGAACAATGGTGTTTATATATATATTGTTTTCCGTCTCAGGAGAGGAGTGACCACAGAATAACAGAAACTAGAGTAGTTTTAGTTGAAGCCTACACGAGATGGACCCACATAAAACATTCCCTCCTGATCTGATTTTGCTTGCTCAACCACTATTGGTAAGGTTTACATTTTCATGTTTTCTTCATGTCTGAGGTTCTATCAGGTTTTGTTAGATCTTTTAGAATACATCACGCTGCTTCTTCTCTTTCTGCCTTTCGCTTGAGTTGTCGCCACAGCAAATCATCCTTTGTGATTCGCGTATTCGATTTTGTTTGGGCTTTATGTCCGATGCCCTTCCTGACACAACCCTATGCATTTATCCCGACTTCGTACCGGCTCAAGGAATCACTGCCTTGTGACCAATTATGGTTGCATCGGACAGGTTGTAATTAAGTAACTTCTTATTTCTGGAGGTCAAATGTTAATCAGGGCTGGTATAGCTAGTGAAATGCATCTGCACAGTGGCAATTACTTTGTCACTGTCCTGTAAATCCTTAGAACTACTGAGAAATTGGTTTATTTACTTTTTATAAGGATAAAGAAAGAAATCAAGGAGAAAGAAATCTATGCAGTGAAAATCCCTTCACGTTGTTTATTGAAAGATCATGAGATTGATTTATTAACATTAATTTTAACATAGAATAGAATTTCATTCTTTGTAGCTTTTCTGCACAGGATAAAGCAAGAGAACCTGGCTGCATGTTGCAAATGCAGAAGCTTGATGGATTAATTCTTTGCGTTGCTCCTCTGCTTTGGCACCAACGTCGCGTCACTCTGTCTGCCTTACTCAAAGAAAAAGAAAAGCATGTATCTTTAACTATTGTAACAGCCTGAAAATTAGCGAAAACTCACACTCCTCAGAGATCCTTCAGGCTGAAAAGGCATTCATGTAAAGAAAGCAGGAAAGACATGCCAAACACACTCAAGGAAAGATGCTCAAAGTGTGTACGATGTGGTGGCTATGGGGGAGTTTTAATGGTTGTCGTTAATTCAGACACTTCTTTATTTAGCAGTGGGGTGGAGGAGGGAACATGGGTGGATGACACTGCTAGGACGGCTGGAAGAGAGACAAAGTGAATCTCCTTATCCCTTGTAAACAAAACCCTGGCTCCTAATTAACCTCCCTGCTGACCTCCACAACTTAACACTGACCTCTTAAGCCCTGAAACTTTAACCCCTTTACCAGTCTCTTGGAAAAGACCATCCACCACCCTCCCACACACTAACTCCCTCCTGAAAGCCTCCTCCTCGTTAAGCCCATAATCACTTCCTGAGTCTTTGTGGTGCTTCTGTTTTCTTGCAGGGCTGCAGGAGAATCTGGTGGACAATGGCACCCGAATAAAGGAGGGACAGGGTTACATTTTTGGAGGTTGAAATTAAAAGGTAGAGGGATGGACTGAACTTATGCTAGGAGTTCGAGTGTTGCGGAAAAGCGCGCTGAGGTGCGCTGCAGTGCATCACCCCGTGTGTGGTCAACGTCTGACCTCATCCTGACCTTTAGTCAAAGAGAGCCGCGGATGACAGGTACTCAAGTAACTGTACCTGAGTAACTAATCTCACTGCCTGACTGGTTTGTAACCCAATACTGCATCCCGAGCTAATCCTGCCGTCTTAACGCCAAACTCCACGTTTACAGGCTCTTGAACCACCTGAGTGGTTGCAAACACTTCGCCAGGTTTGTGGCACACAAACACAGAGATGCTCACAAATATGTAACCAGATGGGCAGCTCAAAACACAATAATCCCATAATTTGACTAATAATCACTCAGACATGCGATGTATTTAAGAATATGGAGCAGCTGGGGCTGATGCAGAGGCTCTAATAGCACAATTATCCTGTGTTTTGTTAGTGTCACCTCTCCACTCAAAAAGGGGGCTTTTAATTAATATCCTGGGTGAGATAAACAAAACAACTGGCTGACAAACACCAAAAATAAACAGCTGGAGCTCGAGGAAACAGTTGGCTGGTAGGTTTTTCTGAGGCATCGACACGTGGTTGTGCGGATTTAATAAGTGGACGCACACCCAATACATCAACACACTGCCGCTGCACATGTTCAGCTTGATGAGTGAAGGAAATGAAGCCTCGGAGGAGATGAAGAGGGAAAGGATAATTCTTCTAATGCATAAGCTGAGAAGATGGAGAACTTCCAAGACACCTAGAAACCTTTGACAGAGTTAAATCAGGTAATGAAAGGATTCAGAGGAGTAAAACAAGAGAGGTGAAGAAAAAACTAATGAGAGAAATCAGTGAGTTAAAAGATTAAGTTGTGCACCAATAGGTTCACAAACAAGAGGATCACTCAATACCTTCATAATAAAGTAAAAAGAAGTAAACTACTCTTTTTAAAGCAACGTTAGTGTAGTTTAAAAAAAAATATTTACCCTCAGATGAAACTGACATAAATAGCTTAAAATGATGAAAAACTCAATGTCATAGTGGACAGCCACTGACCATATAACAGCAGTCATAAGGGCAAAAGCACTAGCTGCTCTGATAGTAAAAAGGAACGATAAAATGTTAATTTTATTTTACGCTGCAGGTCTTCTTGCGTATCTCTCTACCAGCTTTGCACATCTGCAGACTGAGGTATCTTTTTTTTTAGCAAAACTGCTGAAGCTCAGTCAGATTAAATGAAAGGTGGCTGTGGACATCAGTTTTTAAATCTTGCCACAGATACTTAGCTACGTTGAGGTTTTGACTTTGATCAGGCCATTCTAACACATGAATATACATTGATCTAACTATTCCATCGTAGCTTTGTATGTTAAGAGGTTGTTCTCCTGGAAGGTGAAGCCAATCCAATACTGTCTTGTATTTACTGAACAAAATCACCTCCATGTCACTACCACCATTTGTCTCCAACATCTAGGCTTCTTTAAATGCACGACACACTTTTTGGATTTTTCTCGTGAAAACCATACATTAACCGCTTCCCCTTTGCAAATATAGACTTATTTATACATAAAGATAGATTAAGTTGATTGATAAAAAGCATTTGATTTTGTGCTTGTGATGTGACAAAATTTGAAGAGTTATGAGTACTTTTGCATGACACTGTAGGCATCTGTGGATTGTACAGGGTGGGTTGTTCTCTTTTTTTTACATTCATGAGATCCCTGAAGTGCTTATTGACAATGCGTTTAGGAAGCCATCTGACCCATGAGCACAAAAACTCTTATTTATTAAAGGTTTTTTGATGCTTAAAAGTCTGGAACAGGAGCTGCTGTGGAAACTGCTGGGAACCAGGAGCTGGATCTCTGTTATGGAGAAGAATACAAGAGACGATATAAACGCTGAAGATGGAACTTAAAGTGAGGGTCTCCGACGGGCAGGTGGAACTGGAGCACAAGAAGGATGATAGTTGGATGGTCGTCAATCATGGAGAAAGTACCATAGAGAAATCTTGAATGGGAGTGGGATCTAGAAGCTGAGTCTCAGGTTTGGGAACCAAGCTCAGGAAAAGCTTGAGGAAAAGTTCTTGAAATGGACACAAAGAAATATAGAAACATAGAAACCATCAAGGAACATGGAAGGCTTAAAACACTCGGGTGGGGAATGACTGACTGCCAGCTCCTTTTATCCGCCTGCAGTCGTAATGATTTGCAGGTGTTCGAGAACACACCTGCAGGCCACCTGGACAACCTGTGGAAAAGGTGAAAAAGAGAGAAACCACCACACAAACCAGACCCCAGATTCCTGTCATTTATATATGGATTTGTATGTAACCCGTATTTATAAAACTGCGCTGCAGTGTTCACTGGCATTGATGTTTTTGCAGCTTAAGCAGTTTGAAACTATTGGGTACTAGCCTTATAAATTCACCAAATTTGCATAGAACCAAAAAGTGTTACAAAAATTTAAGATTGCACGCCATTCACAGAGAAAAGGATGAAGAAATACTGTAAAGTCTTCAAAAAATGCAATATAAACTCTAGTGATAGATATTTGTAAAAAAATTAGCACTTCACAGCAGCAAATTTATTTTTCATTTAAATGGTGGTAAGGATGAGCTGATGCTTTTACATAAATGTTTTGCCTTCTATTTCTAACAGAATAAAAATCAAGATGTTAGAAACAGAACCGAAGCAAAAGTGTGAAAGAAATAAAGCTGTGGTGAGAGTGATTTAAAGGGGCGCAAAGAAGGGAAGGTACAGAGAGCAAGGCTTGGGGGAGGGGGCCTACTGCTGCCGTGTCTGGTGTGGTTGGGGGTAATCTGCTCTAATCTGCTGGATGTTAACCTATCTGAGCAGCAAGAGCCAGATTATCCCTCTAACAATGGCCGGTTGCTCATCTGCTAAATTACTCCACTCAAAAATCATATGCTTGGACACACAAACACTACTGTGACTCACACACGAACAAACACCGATTTCAGGGCGTCATCACAGAATTAGATTTCACAAAGTGCTCTACTTTTACCTCTCATTTGGTAATTTACTTTCTAAATTCTCAAAACATGACACATTTACAGAGTCGCACTTTACCAGCTCCTCTCACACGAGCTTAGAGCCACTAGTGCAATAGGTTTTACAGTGAAAAGGCTTGAGTGGGCGGCATTGGACAAGTGAACGGAAAATAGATAAAAAGAAAGAATGAGGAGATAGAAAAAACACCATTTGCATCTTTTTGCCTGCTTATAAAGGAATTCGGGTTACTCGCTTGGCACAAGTTGTTCAGCTTGTCAGGGTCGGCCAGGTCAGGAGATGTTGAAATGAAAAACTAACTGGACTGAATATCTTTAGTGGAGAGAACGCTGTAAGCACAATAGTTATACAAAAGCAAAAAAAAATATGAATATATAAAGGCCAATAGACTAGCATATAAATCAGGTTCTAGGTAAATGCAGTTGGTAATCTCAGTGTGAGGCGGCAGAAATTTAATCAGTGGTGCAGGTGAAAGGTTCTGGAAAAAATATCCAAAGGTTGGTTCAAATAAATAAAAAAAACACACCATGAAAAATTAAAAGAAAAAAAAACATTCTGCATATTCTTTCTACATTTTGCTTCACATCATTCATTCACTCCAATTGAGCAGTTTTTGAAAATATATGTCATATGAGTTTTCCAAATATGCAGTGCATATGCAGTGAGCATATTTTTGTTTAGCTTTCTTCTGTAAATCAGAAATAGCTTTTAATGGCCAAGTGTAACACATACAAGGAAGTTGACTCCGGGCAGCTTTTCTCACTAGTACAGAACTTAAATAAGTGGAATAAAAAATAGATACAATAAATAAATAATAATAAAGGATAATATCTACTCCAAACCGGGGTAATTGTACAGTGAGTATATACAGTAAGTATATACAGCAGTGCAGAGTTATAGTTTATTGTTCATGTGAATGGACTCAGACTCTGTGACTATTCAGAGTTCATCAGAGCGACAGCCTGGGGGAAGAAACTGTTCTTGTGTCGGGTGGTTTTGGCATACAGCGCTCTGTAACGCGGGCCTGGGGGGAGGAGCCTAAACAGGTTGTGGCCAGGGTGAGAGGGGTCTGTGATGATTGTTCTGGCACGCTTCCTGACCCTGGACTGGTACAGGTCCTGAATGGAGGGAAGATCAGTACATATGATCCTCTCTGCAGACCTGACTGTTCTCTGCAGTCTGCCCTTGTCTTGCCTGGTGGCGGATCCGAACCAGACAGAGATGGATGAGGTCAGGACAGACTGGACTATTGCTGTGTAGAATATGGTCAGCAGCTCCTGAGGCAGGTTGAACTTTCTGAGCTGATGCAGAAAGTACAGCCTTTGCTGGGCTTTCTTCCCTATAGAGTCAATGTGGGAGGTCCACTTCAGGTCCCGTGTGATGGTGGATCCTAGGAACCTGAAAAGCTCCACTGTGGGGACTGACCTGTTGAGGATTATGAGAGGAGATGTTGATGGGGGTCTCTTCCTGAAGTCCACTGTCATTTCCACAGTTTTGAGCGGGTTTAGCTCCAGGTGGTTCTGACTGCACCAGAGGACCAGCTGTTCCACTTCCCTTCTGTACGCAGACTCGTCGCCGTCACGGATGAGTCCAATGATGGTGGTGTCATCTGCAAACTTCAGGAGTTTCACAGAAGGGTCCCTTGACATGCAGTGAGTGGTCTAAAGGGAGAAGAGCAGTGGGGAGAGAACACATCCCTGGGGGGCGCCAGTGCTGATGGATCTGTTGCTGGATATGAAGTTACCCAGTTTCACCTGCTGCCTCCTGTCAGTTCGGAGAATGGTAATCCACTGGCAGGTGGAGGGAGGCACGGTGAGCTGAGACAGTATTTGGTGGAGGAGATCTGGGACGATGGTGTTAAACGCAGAGCTGAAGTCCACAAACAGGACCCGAGCGTAGGTACCTGCAGAGTCTAGGTGGTGCAGGATGTAGTGGAGAGCCATGTTGACTGCAAGAAATGCTAATGGAGTTTAAAATAACAATGGAAAATCTGCTTTATAAATTATGCCAAAAAATAAAATACTGGGACTTGTTGGAGAGGTCAGAAATAAATGGAAAAAAAACAGTTATAACAGATTGTCACATTAAACCTAGTTTATGCTTCTCCATCAGCAAGTTTGCATCCAGACACCGACATATTAACGAAGACGTTTTTCGTTTATCATACTCCGTTTATTTCTCTACGTTTTCCAGAGATTTTTCTGTGCAGGGGTTGCTAACTTTTCATGACGGCTCTGCCTACCGTCGCAGCGTCGTTTCTGGTTAATGAGAAGTTTTTTCTTCAGCTTGTAAATGCATTCCCCCCTCAAGGAGGAATGGATGACAGAAAGTACGTTCCTGTCAGCAATTTCTGCCTGCAACATACGTTTTGGGTCAAGCCTGTCAAGCCTACACCCCCGGTATGCAGATTTATGAAGGGAGCACGCATGCTTCTCCCAGTGTCTCAGCCTTTGGTGCCCTCTTGGGATCTGTGGTGCTGAAAGGTCTTTCTAGGCCACCACTTGAACTGGTGGATGACACTGACCCTAAAACATTGTTTTACGGTGGTGGTGTTGTTGCTCCTGGCTTTGGCATCAGACAAACAGGTCAGTAATATGCAGGCGCTCTCTGTGCAACTGCATGCTACTTTGAGGCAAGTAACAAAGATGCCACGATCACCAGCCAATCAGGTTTGGTGTAATGAGATAAGCGCTCACTCACGTTACTCAGAGAACTGGGGTTACGAGAGTAACCTAAAGTTTTGCAGAATAAAAATAACATGGCTACAGAAAAGCTAGCATTAGCATGAAAGCACAGCCAATTGCCTCAGATGTTAGAAAAGTAATAGCTAAGACGCATTCATGGATTTAAAAGAATATTCGATTTGATTATTTCTGCCATTCAGTAAAAGACTGTGAAGCTATGTCTAGTGTAGAAATGTAGGCCTTCTGTACAGAGGAAATACTCAAGAGGAAAGGATTCTAACTTTCATGTCTTCACCTAAAATACTGCCTCCTACCACGTTTCTACTGTAAAATGTTTTTTTGTTTTTATTGGTGCTTTTATTTGTCCTCTAATCACCCAAAGTATTAAAGACCCACTCTGTAACTTTTACACCATAAAAACGTGTGTTTTCAAAATTTATGATTTACGTTTTCAGAGCTGTCACTGAATGGGAGGGTCCTGCTGCCATTCACCGCACTATAGAACTTTTCACCTGCAGACCGTTTCCCCGGATGTATTGACTGAGTTTCGCTTCATGGCAGTACGCTACACCCTATCTAATGATATAAACAAACCAGCGTTTTTGAGACTTCAGCCACGGCATATCCACCAAAGAAACCAAAGAAGTTGCTATTAGAAGAACCGAGGAAAAGAAAATGAGTTGCAAGAGCTGAAAGCTGCTCGAGCTTTACCAGTCGAGAAAGCTTGTTAAGCCATATTCATACTGGGAGAACAGATTCGCCGATGCGTGAGCCGTGGAGCTGGACGCTGAGCTGAGCCAGCTTCTCAAACCCAAAGAAGATGCTTTCAGAAGAAACGAGGAAATGAAACTGGGCTGCAAGAGCAGCTTCATTGCCGCTGAAGGCTTTTTAACCTCTGATTCACACCGGGGTGCATCCATTCTGAGCTCTGGTGTGAAATAGGGGCAGGGGCGATTCTAGAGCTGCATTCCAGTTAACCTTTCCGAGTCGGCAAGTCGGAAATCTCGCAGTTGTCTCGCGTCACAGTGTCCCCCTTTAGGTTGGAATGTGCGAGCTCCAACTTGGAGCTCTGAGAGTAGACAGAGTAGAGGGGGGGGGGGGCAAGTCCGTAGTTGAGATATATTTTCTTTGTATTTGCAGTGTTGGTCATTTCAATGTCGTTTTTAAATGTTCTTACACAATTGAATACATTTCTGCTTTAATCTGGTCACCAATTTTTACATTGCACGGCCTTTTTGTGCGTGCAATACAATGTACAGCTTTGTTTTTCATGCTAATCTGCTGAAGATGCTATTCCGCTAACAACAATAGCAATGACTAGCCCGCCCCTCGCCAGCTGCTGCCCTCAAAGCGTCCATGTTCTTTTCGACTCGGAGTGTAGCGAGACAAACTGGAATGCTTTAAGTCGGGAATGACGTCACATTCTCGTGTACAGCAACTCGGACGCCCGAGTTTCCGAGACAAATGGAATGCAGCATTAGATCAGAGTTTTAGGGGTGCTGAGCATCCAGGGAGCTCCCCAGCCAGACAAGAAAAAATGTACTCTTTTGTACATTTTAACGCACACACAATAGATATGTTAATGGACATCCATTCACTTTTCTAGTCAGTAGCTCATGCATCTAACATAAGGTTAGTCCCTGCTAATAAAAATATAATAAACTAGAAACAGAAATGATCTTAAAAAAAAAAGAATATAAGTAGGAGAGTTTGGACCTCGGTCAAGAACCTCCGTTTAAATTCCTTAATAATATCTGATGCCCAAAATTTTATATCTTCTTCCTTTGCCCATTTCTGACATTTCCTGGATATTGCATCCAAATCTGTCAACAACTTAACAAGATAGTTTGTTAACAGCTTTATTTATGTTTAATAGGGATGCACTGAATCTTGCCGCAACTGACGCTGACGTTTGGGGTTGTGTGAACGCACCATAGGGTAACATTAGAACAAGAGTTTGTTCTAAATACATGTATTTATTAGGGATGCATCGATACCACTTTTTTTCAAGCCAATTTACCGATACTTGAATCAGAGTACTTACCGATACTTACCAGTACCAATGGCGATACTTCTACCAAACAAAAAAATATAATGGATTGCAAGGCAGGTTTTATTTTCTTCTCGGTTTGTTACAACAAATGATGGTGAATTAGATGAAAACAAAGTATTAATAAAAATGATCACAAAGGGAAAATTTCAAGGTAACAATTAACATTCTCTGTGAAATTATTTCTGTGTTTCAACAATTTAAGTATCGGTTAACTTTAACCGATAGGAGTACATTAGACTGAATTTGGATCAGTGCATCCCTGGTATTTATCTTCTCATATTTAAAGGAATAAAAAAAAGACACTTTAGATATTTACTGCATAAACAGTTGTCAGGATTTGTAAGTCCTTGCAGAGATATTTTACAGCAAAAATATTTTTTCAAAGCAGTGTCTCCCTGAGGTTTAAGCATTTTCATTATTGTTTTCCCCTAGTCCCTTTGTGTAAAGAGTTTTCATTTTTCAAAATCGTTTAATAAGATTATGTAAAACAGATGAGAACTGAATCCTTATTCTCTATTTACTGGTGAAATAGTCTGGATTGTCTTTATAGATCTAAATTACTGATTAAGAATCATATTAAGTGGACAACTTTACATCACACTTTTAATAATTCTCCGGTTTGACATTTTCTTATCTTTCATTTGATTTATCAGAGATTGTTAAGTCATCATTTGCCTCTATGTAAATTAAAATCCTCATCTTGATATTTATGCCGAATTAAGATGAAGCCGTGCAACACAAATTAACAATTCATACAGGTAAGATTTATTTTTTAATTGTTGCAAATGGTAACTTTACAGGTCAGTTACACTGATTAAAATATTTATATATTTATAATGTAAGTACTAGTTGAACATTTATTTGATAAAGTTAAACACACAGAGGTAGAAAACATGCTATAATCGTAGCAACTCCTCTACTGTTGTAGTGGAATTAGATCATCTATGCTGTCATGTCTGACAAGGGAGAGTAGATCTGTACCTCCTAAACACATCTTGTGTTTTCTCATGTAGTTCTGTAGGAAAACAAATTAAAGTGAAAGAGATTAAAGATGAACAAAAACCTAAACACACTTTTACCAGGTCAGTGCCTGTGTATTGTTTTGTTACAAGCGGGAGCTTAAAGGCAGCTCAGCAGGCACAATTTGTACCCCCACCCGCCATCATCAAATTAAATTTACCCGTCATAATACATTTGGATTGCTCATTCTCACTCTAACACACACACATACACACACTGCATAATCCAACACCAGATTGAGAACACCTTTAAGATACGATGTGATTATGATTAGGGATTAGGATGAAATTATGACAGAGTGACAGATTAGACATAATATGTGTTTGTGTGCGGGGTGGAGCCGTACACACAAGCCAGAGCTTCAGTTTTCTGATCAACGCTGGTGGACATTACTAGTGAAGTTCTTTGGCACAAAGCTGTCTCAGTAAACCTCCTCAAAGACCTTTTTAGTCACATTGACACATATATATAATGTTGAAACGGCTCTTTTTCAGCAATTTTAAGCTTTCCAACCTGCCTTGTATGTTTCCCTTTTCCAACAGTCCCGCTTTAGTGGCATATTTCACAGCAAACTCTTTATGCTTACTTTTTTGTTTAGTCTTTAATTTATTGAAGAAGCAGCTCTGTTTTTGGTTCTATAGTTTCAGTCAAACATTTACAGATATTCCAGAAATAAAAATTACACCTCAGCACCATAAACATTATATTAGTTTGTTGTTTTTTTAAACCATTTTGTTCCACTTTTTTCTATCAAGCTTAATTGTTTTATATCATAACTATTGATTATTTCAGCCATTTGGAGGTGGATTTGTTGCTCTGTTTTGGATCACCCTCCAGCTCCAAAAGGGAGCTTGTCATCGTTATATTTTTGTCTGTTCTAGTATAAAATGATTTGATATATGCCACACATTTTGTGTTTTTTGCTCATGTTGGATGGTTTACTGAGACCGATGTGCTGGTATATTATCTAGCATCGTAAGCCGTGTGACTTCATGACTTCAGACCAACATTCATTAGAAAATCTAGGTGACTATGGCCCCAATCCCGTGATGTTCTCTTGTTGTTAGTCCATATAAAAAATGTATGGGAATATTTCATGTCAGGTACTTGGAACAATTTTTCATGACTTAATCACTTTTAGAAAAGTGTTCTTGGGCACATTCAACTCTTTTGAATATCTACCCATACATGACTCAAAGTTTTATTTCTAACATGATATAAACCACTAGCCTGGGTGCCAGCCGAACTTAGTCCCGCCCACAAGATGGGCCTCCGCCATAGACTTAACATGTAATCTTGACGTTGCTGACGCTGACAAAGCCCTTGGTCTGAATGCAGCATAAGTCTCCTCTCCTTCCGGTTGGCCCATGGGTCCCCAAACCGAAAAAATAATGAATGGAAGTCAATGGAGAGGTAAGTTATTTTCTGGTCCGTTTTGTCTTACATCCTGAATCACACGTGTTGCACTTTGATCTAAATGTTAACTAATGAGGTACATTTCGAATGTGTTTGTCTAGTGATTTGCGATTTATTTGATTGTAAAAATTCGCATTTAAAATGCCTACAAATCAGAAGTCGCATATATGACGCCATTTGGCTAACGGGAGCCAGCACTAGCTATAGCACATAAAACACTCACCTAGAGCTTGTAGAGCTTCTCCTCCATGCTGGCTCTCACTCCACCGACTGCTTTACCCCCGACATAGCTGGTACTTTCCACATGGTCAGATTTATAGAGGTTTTCTCCGTGTTTAATGCTCCTTTCTTCATCTTGGAGGTTACGACCCTTGCTCTCCTTCTTCTTCTGCAGTTGTAGTCCGCTAAACGTTTTCACACAAAACCTAAAGTAACTTTATCCTCCGGTCGAAAATCAGCGTTTTCTCTGCATCAAAATTTGTTTTTAAAATTCACTGACATCATATGTTCGATCTACCGTGCATTTCAAACTGGATCAGAAAATAACTTTTATCGCTCCATTGACTCATTTTTTTTGGCAGTCGGGGACCCATGGACTGGAAGTAGAAGGGCGTGACTTAGGCTCCACATTCTGATTAGAATTGAGTATGGCTATGTCAGGCTAATAAACCTAACTGTATTTTCTTCAATGATCTTAATGACCTGTCTGTAATATGTATTGAGTACGAAAAACTAATCATTGTGGGTGACTTCAATATCGATATTGAGAACCAACAAGATAGACAAGCAAAAACATTAAGTGACACTCTTCATAACCTCGGCCTGACCCAAAATGTCAAACAGCCAACACACAATCGAGGAAAAACTTTAGACTTAATTATTTTCAAAGCTTTAAATATCTCTATCATCTAACCATCTGTGTATTTTCTTTGAAGGCTCCATCTCTACCAAACATTCGAGTCGCAATGAGACCACTGTAAAACAGCGTCTTCTGTGCGACAGTTCAGTTGAAACTTTTAAACAACTCTACTCTCCTACCACACCCCATCATCCCCCAATTCCACTTCTGTAAACAAGGATAACTTCCTCGCAGAAACCTCAGACATTATCGATATAATAGCCCCAACTAAAGTTAAAGTCCCCAAAGTTTTTCTAAATAAAGGTTCTGTATCATTAAGTCTGATCTGATTCGAATAACTTTAACACTTATCAAGCCACTACTAAAGAACAACAACCTGAAGAACACAATGATGGAGAACTACAGGCCAGTCTCTAATCTCCCATTCATCAGCAAGATTACTGAAAAAACTGTGTTTAAACAATTAAGTAGTTTCCTAACAATCACCAACCACTGTGATACTTATCAGTCTGGTTTCCGAGCTCATCACAGCACTAAGACTGCCCTCACCAAAGTTTTCAATGACATTAGCATTAATATAGACTGTGGTAGAACCACTGTGCTGGTTCTGCTTGACCTCAGTGCAACGTTTGAAACTGTTGATCATAAAATACTATTGGAACAACTGGAGAGCTGGGTCACTGGTACAGGACTCAAACTAGCCAAGTACTATCTGATGAACAGGGATTTCTTTATTTCAGTAGGAAACTTTTCATCAAAACGAACAGAAATCACATGTGGGGTTCCCCAAGGCTCCATTTTACGGCATCTTCTATTTAATATCTACATGCTCCCACTAGCCCAGATTATAACAACCAATAAGATGAATTACCATAACTATGCGTATGATACTTAGCTGTACATTACAATGTCACCAGGTGACTATATACAGATCCACGCACTAAATAAATGCATTGAGCAAATCAATAGCTGGATGCCCCATAGCTTTCTCCAGCTGAATAGAACCAAAACTGAAGTTATTATTTTTGGACCTAAAGAGGAACAATCGAGAGTCAGCACACAACTTCAGTTTATACAAGTAGAAACTACTGATCAGGCGCGTAATCTAGGTGTTATAATGGACTCCGACATGAACCTCCAGGGTCACATAAAGGCAATAACAAGGTCAGCTTTCTATCACCTGGAGGATTACAGGACTGTCACAAAAGGACTTTGAAAAACCGATCCATGTCTTTAGTCGGATTGATTACTGCAACAGCATCCTCACAGGTCTACCAAAGGTACATTCAGACAGGCCAGCGTGTCCAGGCATCAAAATGCTGAAACCGACAAAAGTTGATGCTTTCAAATTAAAACCCAGCTGCTTGCACACTTTATACTCCGCGTTGGTGAGTCTTCACCAGATTGAGTAGCTCCAGTCAAATCTCGTCGCCGATTGGTTGCTGCCCCACGTTTGCTGCCCAAAAACTAAATTTTCATTTCAAAAAGCTCCTCGGTAAACAATAAGCTGAAAATACATTAGATTTTGAACAAAATGTAGACTCCCATTCATCAGCAAGCCCCATATATAGCCTTTTTTTCTAGATTTTTTGTTTACCCACGACACTTTTGAATATTCAATGGCATTTTTGGTTAAAGGCTGAAATAATAAACTTCTCCTGAGCTTTAGGTCATGAATCAATTTCAGAAACTCATCCAGATTCTGAAGCAGCCCCAAACCATAACACTACCACCACATTCCCCTGTATGAAATTGTTTATTTAAAAAATGCTGGATTTCCCTGGCATCATCTAGATGCTTTTTCGCAAATGTCAGGAAGGCCTTGGTGTTTTTCAAGGAAATCAGTGGTTCTGGTCCAAGAATTTTGCCATGGATGCAATTTTTGGCAAGTCTCTTTACTATGTCTTAAATATGAACGTTGATTACCTATGGCATGTGAGGCCTACTGCACGGATACTCAGAGACCCCTTTTCAACTCATTGAATAGTCTCCAATTTCTTTTAAGAGATACAGCTAGATAGAAGCTAGCATTAGCATGTTAGGACAACACTGCGACACAGCTAGCTGCTATAGCCAGTTAGAAAAGTGTTTTAAAATTCCTAATGTTATTACTTCATATGTCGCAGGATTTGCAATGTGTTTATTGATTTTATTATTACACTTTAACAAAAAATGACACAAAAGCTAGCATTTGCATTCCTGCACAGCCATCTTGAATCAGTTTGATCATCCCACTTGCTATTTACAAAGCTCTCTTGCTGTGACTATATTACCAGCCAACCAGATAATGTAAAAAGATTGATAATAGTATCATAAAAGCTGGTGGTAGCACTATAGTAGCTACAGCTAGCCTCTGTAGGAAACTTAAAATGTAGGTTTAAAATATACACCAGTCAATATTCTAGCTGAAATTGTATTGGTTATCATTTGCCTACTTTGAGTTTTGTTCTCCTTTCTAACGTTTTAACAGACAGATTCGCTGTTGGGACTTTTCCTGTACATGAGCCAATTTTGACATCCAGAAAAGCAGTGGAAGCGTTACTTTAAAGACACACTCCCTAACTTCAAATATTTTTGCACTCTGTCGCCCTCTCGTGACTTGCGGCGTAACGTCACTGTCGTAAAAAAACAAGCCTTTCAGGCGTGCATCTGAAGAAGTGTAGTGACTGCTTTACAAGCTCGCCAGCCAAAATGAAAAAACATCAAACTAAAGCTGTGTCAGCTGGTAAACCGCCAGTTTCCCCAACACTGTATCACATCATCATGCCCAAATAACCCCGGAGCAAACAATTACCAATCCAGTAGCACCACGGCTAATTCAGCATCCATACATCCTGTTTTATCTCTGTCTCACAGCGGCTCACAACACAAAACTGAAAAGGTGTAACACTGGGTTTCAGAAGCTAATCCTACTTTTAACTAAACTGAGGAACACCACTAGTAGATACAGTTATGTGAGCAATTTCTTTGAGCAATAAAGCAAAGAACCTGTGAAACAATTTGTTTTAAGTTCTACATTAGCAGCATTAAAATACCCAAAATGTATAGGAATTTTGATACACACTTACCAGTGTAAAATCTACAACTGTGGACCTGGTCATCAAATCCAGGGTGGATTTCCACTTTCCTCGCAGAAAGAACAACTTAAGAGATCGTGTTTACACAACTACTGATCACAATTTCCTAAACACAAAGTGTTTAGGAAATTACTAATTATCTCAAGTTTTGGGAACACAAGGTGGAAATACCGTACAGCAAAAGTTTATGTTTGACTTTGAAATTCAACCTAAAGAAGTAGATTGTAGGAAAACCATGGAGTCTACTTCAAATACCTCTAGGACAGGAAATGGTTTGCTGAAAAGTTTAACTTAAAAAGTGAAAATATTAGTTGCAAAATCTCAACTTCTGTTGGTCAGAAAATTAAATATTAAATACGTTTAATTAAAAAAATGAATACATACAGTACAGGCCAAAAGTTTGGACACCTTCTCATTCTGTGCATTTTCTTTATTTCTTTAATTCTTTCATGACTATTTACGTTATAGAGTCTCACTGAAGGCATCAACACTATGAGTGAACACGTGGAATTATTGTAGTACTTTTACAAAAAAAGTGTGAAATAACCTGGCCTCCAAAGTCACCGGACCTGAACCCAATCGAGATGATTTGGGGTGTGCTGAACCGCAGAGTGAAGGAAAAAGGGCCAACAAGTTCTAAGCATCTCTGGGAACTCCTTTAAGATGGTTGGAAAACCATTTCGGGTGACTACCTCTGGAAGCTCAAGAGAATGCAAAGCAGTAATCAGAGCAAAAGGTGGCTACTTTGACGAATCCAACATGTAACACATGCATATTCAGTTATTTCACCCTTTTTGTTTAAGTACATACAGTAATTCCATACATTATGTGTTCATTTATAGTTTTGATGCCCTTGAGAATCTACAATGTAGTCATTACAATAAAGAAAACGCATTGAATGAGAAGGTGTGACCAAACTTTTTGTCTGTACTGTCATTTTTTTTAATGGTCTGTGCAATCATGGGGAAGACTGTTTCGACACACATCCAGCTGACTGCCAACCTCCATTTGGGAAGGAAAGCCATAAAAGATGACTGTAAAGGAGATATATGTTTCTTCATACAAGAATATTTTGGAAATTTAGGTGGAAGGAAAAAGTGTGACAGAAAAAGGTCCATAGTCAACTGGGGTAACTGCAGCCTTGAGAGGATGCAAAGAAAATACATTTTAAAAGTCTAATTCACTCTAGGAAAAGACAGGCTTACAAGTTTTAGTCACCAATATTCATGATATGCAACAGTCATACCTCTGATTGGCTAATAGCAATGTGAATCTTAAGCCTAGTTTATACTTCTCTCACCAAGTTTGCACCCAGACGTATTGACAGCCATTTTTTCTTTTATGCTTCTCCATTGGTGCGTCAGTGTTGCAAAACAATATCCAACAGGAAAGCAGGAGGTGGTGCCTTTTTCTGGCGGGTCGGCATACCATTGCAGTGTTGTAAAGCACTTTGGACTGCATGTTTTTGTATGAAAAGCACCTAATACACTTTGATCCAAATTAACAAAAATTAAGGCTCGACAAATGCCATGTATAATGAATCCATATACAGGTTTTAGCTCTTAATTTGAATTACTGAAATAAACAATGTAGTCATTTTCTAATTTATTTAGTCACTTGCACATTCACAAAGCCCCAAGGAAATGTTACGTCTTGCATTCAAATACACAACAACCGCTGAGTCCTTGGCAGGTATTTTATTTCATATATAGACGCTTTTCTGTAATCAAATGTGAGTGCAATCAAACAACAGCAATACAAACATTACCAATGCAGTCTGAGAACCAGGAACAGGGTTAAAACTGGAAGTTCACTCACTCTACACAGCGAGCATCTAGTAACCTCATGGGCAACATTTAAAAAAAAAGAAAAGAAAAGAAAAAGAAAGCCTTTTCCTCTACCGGGACAGTCCGCTGCGTCCCGGACGACTTCGAGGAAGTCCAACCAGTGTTACAACAACCGCCTTTCCCACCCCCACCCATTCATCCCAAAGCTGCGGGTCCAAATCGCACTCCGGCAATTTGGCAACCACCTCCAATCCCCGCCTTCCCCATCATGATTATCATCTTATCCCAATTCGATCAACTAAAATAAAATCATTTCTCACGCAGCCAATCAGGGTCCAGAGAGCTTCAAGGTTCAGTTGGGCTTGACCAACGGCGGTCCGCTGAGGATGATTAGCTGTAGATGTAGAGCTAAAGTCCTAATGCTGTGCCCTGCGATAGTGGCTGGTCATTTTATACCTCCACAAGTGGAAGTGAAGGGTGTACAGTTTGTGTGTGTGTGTGTGTGTGTATGTGTGAGAGAGAAAGAGTGTATGTGTGTGTTTTGTTTTTAATAGAGGGAAGAAGCAAGGGTGTTAGAACACAAAAAAAAGTGAATTACATACAGTCTTTATCAGTCGTGTGTGTCCTCTTGGCCCTCGGTTAAAACACTCATCCTCTCTCTCCGTCAAACACACGCTAACAGAAAACATGCGCACAATAGGTCCTCATATCGTTGTGAAGTCCGGTGTTCAACATTCAAGAAAACAAAAAATTTCCAACGGTAAAAATTTGTTGTTTTGTTTGTTGTTTTTTTACCGTCAAAATGCTTCAGTTCGTAAATCTATACAATTATTTTAAATTTTCTTTTTGAAGAGTGATTCAGCTTCTCTTCCAAGGGTGGGGTGGTGGGGGCTCAAGCAGTATCGTGTGTGTTCACTTGTAGTCTTCGTCCCGCTTCTGCGAAATCTCACACACACATACAAATGCACGACCAACACATACACACTCACGCATTCCAGCACACACTGCATGTCCTCTTTTTTTTTCCTTTTTTTTTTTCTTTGGGTGGAGAAAGACACGGCGCAATGGAGAGACGACCCTCCTCCTGGCGGATGCTCGGATCACCGGGAAGAGACGGGGAAGGTGCTTACGAGGCTAATAGGCGTCGTCGAGGTCAAGGGCACTCTGGGTTTGGACCAAAAAACAGGAGAGACAAGGAGAAATAGAGGTGCGTTAGTTACTGCATCTGAGACCCGTTCCACTAGAGTATGAACTCATCTGGCGTATTTATTTTCGTACTTCATATTAGGTGGTTATCACAAACCCGAACAGTACAGAACACAACCAGAACCTCAGATGACTCACCTTGCAGAGATTCAGAACTGTGAGACCGCAGAAAACTGAAGTTTGGAGTTGTAGTTTGCTTTACCTACAAGCTCTATGCTTCAGACACAACCCAGGGGCCGCCTACCAACCTTAGACCAAACGTTTATGAGACGTGCAGCGTTTACCCCCCATCTATTCCTGCACACTGCAGGTCAGCAGGCTGTAAGAGGGCTGCTACACTTTGAAAGAAAAATTTGGATTTTTAGTTATACTTTGGATAACAGACAATGTTTAAGCCAAGTTTGCGAGCAATCCCAAAGTTTTGAAGCTAAAAATTTCCTTCATGTTAAAGCCCTTATAATAAATGAGATGCTAGAGAAAGAGACCAGTTCCCAATGGTTGAGAAGAGCAGATTACTATAGCGTTACTGATAATCATGTGGCAAAAATAGGGCATTCCGATGGTTAAAATGAATAATGAATGTAAGAAAAAACCCACTAAAATGGTGGAAACTAAAGGAGCACTACATAGTTGGCATTAAGAACAATAGGTTTGACAAATATACCAGTTAGAAGTTTCTTAGAACTGTGTTGCTTTGCAAAAAGTACAGAGAAAATGAATATAGACTCATTATTGTCCCACCAATGCTAATAGTTGGTTGTTGTTTATTTCTTAACAATTCGGTATTGGTCCGATAAGTGAAACTGGGGCAATATTACCAACAAGCGTTTAGCTTAATATTGTTGCTGTTCATGTTTCTGGAGGAGGGGGAAGTTAGTCATGTGGAATGAAGTTTGGTCATGCAATACTGAAGCAGTAACTAAAGCAGAGAAGCAAAATCAGCAGTGGGGTTGCTTTTGCATCTTCTCAAAGGAACAGAGAAATATAGAAAATATTGGTAAATATCAGCACAAATTTTTTATTTATTTATGAATCTCTAGCTTTTTTGTTTGCCTTTTCGTTTTTTACAGTAATACTGAATAACCTCTTGACCCAAAATGATAAAGCTTCATTGGTAAAAAGGGGCCGGAATGCTTACGTCTGGAAAAAAAAAATCTTTAAATTATAATAATCCAAATAAATCCATGTGACTTTTTTTATATTTCTGGCCTTAATAGGGTTTAAGCACATAAATAAAACCGAATGTAGTATTTTATTACACATTTTTACCAAGTCTATGAGTCCTAATTAAAACAAAAATAAATAAGTGATCGAGACAAATCAATCACCAAAATTGGCAGTGGAGACTTCAACGACTACCAAATATCAGTGCATCTCAGCAGAGAACATTACATGTCAGTTTTGAACCATTAGGGATCATTCTTGCGACGTCTTGATGAGACTCTCTTACATACCTACTACACTCACACAACACGCACTCAAAACACAATCCAGTGTGTAAAGACACTCAACTAAATCAGTGAGGGGAGATGCCAAACAGCACAGTATTTTCTTAATGAAAACCAAAGAGTTGAATTAGGCATTCTGCACAAGGAGAATTAGGGGCAACACAATACAGAAATATAAATATCCTTTAAAATGTAAATAATCTAGAAGACTGCATTTTGAATCTCTTTATTTGCTCGTTTTGTCACTCTTGCAGGATTCATTTGGTGCCACACACAAACTGGTCTAATAAACGCACACATACAGTTAGTTTCAGCATAAATCACGTCTCAGGTTGCTAAGTGCTTCAGCAGATAATTGCAGTGCGTGCATTTACCAGACACACAATACACTCCGACAGCTGCATTTAAAGAAGGGTAAACAGTTCAAATGGTGCGTCCAGTGCTGAGGAGTTATAGCAGCGAAAGGTGCGGACAGATATGTTCTTCACGCAAGCCTGTGTAAAGAGTTCAAAGTCACTGCATGCTCGTCTTGGAGGGACATGAAGGTGCTTTCACAGCCATTTTTCAAATGCATTTTATGATCATTTTACATCAGCAGAGAGGGAGTATACATACATTTCATGGCAAAGATATGCACAACTGCATGTTTAATGATGGCACAGCTTAGAACACGGATGTCCAAGTCCAGTCCTCGAGGGCCGCTGTCCTGCAACCTTTAGATGGGTCCCCTGGTCCAAACACACCTGAATCAAAATGTTAAATTGCCTCCTCAGCAGGCAGTTTGGTTCTATGGGGTCCTGTTAATGACCCAATTATTTGATTCAGGTGGGTTGAAACAGAGATATCTAAAAGTTGCTGGATACTGGCCCTTGAGGACTGGAGTTTGACACTTAAAACCTAAGTCCAGGCCAGATCTGTAAACCCGCTTTGGTACAGATGTGTAAAGCCTTAAGATATCATTACAGCTGCTTAACCTTACACAATGAAAAAATCTTACATTGGAGTTCAAACACTTATTGGTAAAAGTATATTTAAATATTGCAGCCGAAGCATTTTTCTGATATATTTATACTTTGCGTCTTTAAGCTGATCAGAGCGTCCAGGAACTTAAAAAGTAATCTGCGGCTTTCTGTTCAACTAGGCAGATTTTTTTTTAAAGTCTACGAGTTATCCAGGAAAAGTGGCCATAATAGACTCACCACCACACAGGGTGAGGAGGATGGTGCGGGAGAAAACCCGTCGTCACGGGACCCGCATCGAGAAGTGGTCTTCTCTGTCCTGCCATCACGAAGACGGGCAGTTTGAACAAGCAGTTCAGGTACCATGAAACAAGTACTATTACAGACAATATGTATTTACAAGTTATAGCCGAGGTAGAAGGGATAATAATTAAATTTGTATTTAATTTATTACCGATTCTGCCTCGGCTATAGCCTGTAAATACATATTCTCTGTAGCTGGACATTTTGGATAGTGATAAAACGTACGGCATGGTAACTTGTACAATCTCTGTATTTTGTCCTGCCTTTATTTTAGTTTTTTTTTTATGTTTGTACTTTATGTTAAATTGCTGACTTTTGCCTTAAATATCCCTCCCTCCCCAAGACAAATCAAGTTATCTGAATCTGAATAAATAGAAGTCATACCATTTGTCAAGTACTGTAGAATCTGATGGTCTCCATTACTAGTCAACTTAAAATGGGTGATTCGTCGAGTATTTCATTAGGATAAAAAATGGTCTACAATAGCCAGAAATCAATAGCTATGGCTAAGCTGATCATCCCAGTTCCCAAATCCTGTAGAAAACCCTGCTGGATGAGCTGATGAGTGGAGAAAACTGAGGATTCTGGGTGATCGGGAGAAACCATGCAAAGAAACACGGGCAAGCAACCCTCTCTCTGAACGCTTTATTCTTATGCTAACAGAAGGTGGTGAAATATATATATATTCTTAACCTATTTCTAAAAACCTTTTTTTAAACCTTTAAGCACATCTTTACCAGGGGTGTCATAAATGTGGAGCGTGTTGTATGTATAACAAACAGACAGCGCATGTCTTATCTTGCATATATCATGTAGTTTGGATTACGTAAAGGTTGATGAGGGCAGCTGAGGGGCTCAACGCGAGTTCTAGATCTACAGATGAAACATCTGCACACAAACGCTCTCTTTTTTTAAACTTTTGTTCTGACGCTCTGAGCCACATAACTTCATTTTCTTCCGTGCAAAGAGACAAAGTGTGTGTTCTGAGTCGATACATGGAGTAAAGGGAGCAGGAGACAGCGCATCGTACTGCACTTCAGTTCATCCAATACAGGGGGGAGGCTAGAGGGTGGGAGGAGGGAGGAAAATTAGCCCAAAACAGATATTTAGGAAGTTCCTCTTTGGTTTCCTCAACCATTTAGGAACCAACCCTCTGATACTGACTGGTTTCTACTGGAAAGAGGGGTGTTATGTTCTCAAAATAAATCCAAGCCAAAGTGGGAAACAAAAAGGAAACAAAAAAGTATTTTTTTTTAAATGGTGGGGTGCTGGGAACAGAATTTGAATACGCAGAAAGGCTACTTTTTAAAAAATAAGATTATTGAATACTTTAATGAGAAAATAATAGCCAATCTGTTTAGTCAAGAACTGTGACTGGGGAAAGAGGAGTGAGGTCATTCCTGGAGGAGGGTGGATGCAGGGCTGCGCAGTCAGTCAGCAGAGATATCAGACTTGGGGTCATTTTGTCCAGTCTCCACCTCCACAGCAGCAGGCGAGGGCGGGGGTGAGGGGGGCGAGTCGGTCCGCTCCTCTTCGTCGCCGTCATCAGAGGTCCTCCCGACCTCCCCGGCTCCCTCCACGCTTCCCTCCCTTCGCAGGCGGTAGGCGGCCAAAGACTCCTCCAGAACTGTGCGATACTGCCCCCGGTGGTGCAGGCGGAACTGCCGCAGAGCCTCCATCAGATGAGCTGCTGTGCTGCCACCTCCCTCCTCACTCTCCTCCTCATCCTCCTCCTCTCCTCCCCCCTGAGGCGACACGGCAGCGTCAGACACTGCAGACAGCCTCCATGTTCAAACACAGAAGAGCATAGATCCAACAAGCAGGCACACAATATCTGCTTCACTGTCGCACAAAGATTTATGGGCCAGAGGTGATCAACGGCTAGAGACGTTCTTGGATAGAGGCTGTCATGAGAACCCTCTAGTGAGTCTCACTGTGTTGTGTAATAGATTGGTGACTGATACTGTCAAAAGTGAGCATTCTTCAAACTTATCATAATAATACATTTCAGAGTAATAATTAGAGTACATGCACATCTAAATACATATATTTAAAAAAGAAAGCATTTATTGGCTGTTCACAGAGCACTCTATCCAAGGATGTTAATAGAACATTGAGTGGAAGGAAAAACTGTGGCAGAGCAATGTGCAAATGCAACAGGATTGTGAGGTAAAGTCGATAATGCTCCTTTCAAACAGGCCATGAAAAACCAATTTTCCAGACTTCGCCCTGTTGACCTTTGAGTCTGAAAGCAAACATTCGGCCCCTGTGCAGCTAACTTTTACCGGTTAATTATCGCCTGGCCCCCTGGTAACAAGACCAGATGTGTCGTGGTAGTGTGTTTGTCAGGTCGAGTGTAAATTACATAAATATAGGTCATCTTCTTCATGAACGTCTCTTAAGCTTATCCATGTCAGCAGAATTGCACGCATCACAAAGACGAGCACTGCGAGGAGTTCTGCTATTTCGTTGTCCAGGATCCATTCAGGTACATTTCTTGCAGTGCGAAAGCACCCGAAAGGCAATTTTCCGGTAAAAAAAAAAAAAAAGTGGTGTATTCAAAAAGACAAGTGCGGTTAAAGCCTGGATGGAATTGTCCTCGAATATTCCAGAACGTGCATCTAAAAACGGCTACCATCGGCCTTATCAAAGCCTATGCTGACAAGGTTTATGTTCAAAATGATTTTACTTTCTAGCAGGAATCGAAGAAGGACCCACTACCAAAAAGTACCAATACCCGCTTTAATGATCACTGTGTTTGATTAGCCAATAAACATGCATGATCTAAACTCTTCTGATCTAAACTTTCTGCATGATTGCATAGGCCATAACATATATGTATAAAAATATTAGTATTATATGGAGAAATTGTTGGAGAGAACCCATAGTCATCAGAATAAGATCAAAAAATGTTTTAACCATCCGCATGTGTGAAGTGAAATGGATGAATGGAAAAAAATGACTTTTAATTGTTCTAATTTAGAGACATAAAAATAAATGTAGTGAATGTAGTAAATATTGACTGATGTCTCTATAAAGTTTACCAAAACATCTTATTTTGTATTTATTATTTACATGTAATGATTAAAAAAAAGAAAAGTGATGTCTATGCACAAAACAAAAAAGGTCCTATTCCTTGGGTACACGAGGTTACCGAACTGATGGGGAAACACTGTTATTTTTGGTACGAAAAGAAGCAGTTTCAGTTTATATCATAAAATTACTTTGAATTCAAGATAAGATTGATATATCGGGCAAATATTTAAAGTTGTTTTTTATATATATCAACATTGGCTGATATATACATCTTTAGTACAGCTGATTTGTTCTGTTTGGTAATTATGGCTTGATGGCTCAACAAAAATCATATCCAGCATTTCTTTTACTGGTGTTGTATATGTAGTTTGGTCAGATTATTAATTTGATTGATTAACTTTAGTTAAATGTTACAATACTTAAAATACTTATAATAAGGGTAGGAGTTGGTTTGATGTTGAAAACTGATTAGGTTCAGAAATGTTGTCCATCCACTGTCGTTAGTGGGAATTGTTATCGTGTAAATAAGGTAATATCAGCCATAAAATAGAAGTAAATTGGACGGCACTGATCAGCTTAGAGCGAAGGGACTAGAGTGACAGTGGCGAATCACACAGTAAAAACATTCAAAGTGTTCCTGACAGCCGACCATCGGCTCAGCTTGTCACCGTTTTCAAAATGAATCTGTAGCGTCGTAAATGAAAACTTCAAAACTGTGTTTGAGCAGATTTATTCAGCTGCTTCACTGCTGCCTCTTATTCAACTCTGCTGCTTTTAAAAACCAGGGTCATAAACATAAAAGCTAGATTTAATCCATCCACACAAATCCCATTCAGATTACCTCACAAGCATACAGCACATAAACGGAGGCCCTTCTTTGTATGCCTATATCACGTTTGGCGGGTGCGGAGCCTGGAGGTAATTTAGAAAAACATTAAACTCACCCCTTCCTCTTCTCTGTGAGGGTTCAGTTTGTTGTACACCGCCTCAATAACACTGCGTCTGCAAAGAGAAAACAAACACGCACACATTGGTCCTTGGGGAAGAACATCTCCCGGCATAATGCGTTCTCTCTTCATTCTTCACTAATGCATATTGATTGAGAGTTTAATGGAAGTAAAACTCCTAGTTGATAATGCGAGCATAAAGACGCAGCAGCATCTTTTTTTTTTGGCCTGTTTTCTTGTGAACTATCAGTCGGTTCTACCCAGAATGTCAAACACGTTGTTTGTCTGAGTCTGATCTTCCCTTTATAGCCGAATCATCGTCAGAAACCAGCGGAACGTGTCAAGGAAACAACAAACAGGCTGAGGCGAAGCCGGCGGTTCTAAAGCACAAGGTCTAAACGCCCTTTGAACTTCTTACTTCTTCACATTTAGTCTGGTTGCAACCTCAGACTTCAATGTAAGTAACAGCAGAATGTAGTGCTAAGGGGTGAAGTGGAAGGAAAAGAGCACGTGGTCTTCAATTATTTTTGAAAAATAAAACTCTTAAAAGTTAGGAGTGCATCAGTTTTCAGATCATTTCATTGTTAAGAAACTTTATGTCCTTTCTTTCGTTTGTATAAAACCACAAATAAAACCAACATGTCCAAAATATGTTTCATACTCATATCGGTGTCATATTTTACGATGAAAACTACAAGAAATGTGTGTTGGCAATAAAATTATTATATAGCATAACCATATTTTGATTTTCATAAAAGCAGACATTTGGTTGTATCCTAAAATTATAACTTGTCTAATTAGAAAATAACAATAAAATAAAATTAAAAATAAAATAAAAAAATAACAATAAAAGCTCAACCTTTAAGTTATAAAGGAAAAAATCTGAAATTATAATTTGAGAAAATAAGTATTTTATATTTAAAGTGATAAATATAAAAAGCATTCTCCCAAGAGTGTCTACCCCAGTCTTTGGTTTTTCATTGTCTATTAATAACTTTAACTTTGCACAGCCTTTTCATTGGGCAGCAGGCCAGACCTTTACGTTTTTCTCATTTAATCATTATGAAAAATAATCGATTTTGAGCATTTTTTAATTTCAATCAATCTTGTCACGTTTCACATCGCAATTAATAAATTTACAACGAATCGGCACATCACAACTAAATTCAGGGCAAAACTTAGTTTGAACCCAAAAAAGGCTCAGACAGAGGTTCACCTTTCATTATGACGACCATGGAGAGGTTCAGATAAAACAAGATCCATGAGTTAGAATGTACCACAACTAATGTGGCACACACACAGCTAAGAAAAGTTTGTGAACCTTGAATTTGACCATTTACAGACACTCTAAGACCGACCTCACTGACCTTGAGCTTTTTATGCAAAGAATCATGGGCAACACTTCAGCTTTTTTACGTGCATAAAAATGCGGCATCAAAAAATGCTGACTTAGGTTCACACCACACATCTCAGATTTTTATTTGCAAAACCAAAATTAAAAATTCTGCATATTTTTCTTCCTCAAAGTTCTGCACCGCTTTGTGCTGTGCTATCACAAAAAACCTGTAGTTAGGGGTGGGGTGTATGGCAAAATGTTCATATGGTATTTTTTGAAAAACATAACGGTATTACGCTATTTAACTGTATTTTTTTGCCATACAGGACCATTCATATCCACATTATCTTATAAGAATGAAGTATATAAAAATGTGCTTTAAATAGCCCATTTTACTGCCATATGGACTGCATCATATTGTTTTTTCCAGACACAGGTGAATGATATGAAAAAAATTATGATTCTAGTGGGAATTCTTGATGTTGTAAGGCTGAATGTATTTTTTTTTTTTAAACCGTACGTTGGCGCAATCAACAAACTGCATTGTCTAATTGCTTTGGATGTAGTACTGAAGTATTCCGATAGGGGGCAGAGTATAGACTTAGTCCGGATTTTGCCAAAGACAAAGTAAAATAAACATGGTGACGGTAGATTATTAGCTGGTCATTATTCAGATAACAACAGCAAAAGGATGGCAGAAGTATTGCAGATGGTATGTAAAACATATTTACCGCTATTAATGATTTATTTCCTACTGTTTTTCACGCCGTTGACCGTGTACCTATAGACGGTCAAATAGTGCTCAACACTTCCCCCTACTGGTTACTCCCAAAAGTGTTTGTAAAAGGTATCCCGTTCAGTTCTCATCTGACCTTTTAAAGCCGCTAAACTTTTTAAACTATAGACGAGGCTCCTCTTTTTTGGAATTACTTCATCAGAATTGTGTGAGTCGCTCCTGCCAGCAGCTGTACTTAATTAAAAACTTTTTTCTACACTGTGGTGAAGAGCGCGTAGCAGTGAAATCGGTCCTGGCTGAAACACTTCCCCTCATTAAACGTTCCGGAAGTTGTCTGAGCTATTCACCGGTTTAGGAGTATATTAAAAATTAATATTATAACCAAAATAAACACCGGTTTTCAGTATGAACCGGTATACCGCCCAGGCCTACCTTGTAGTGCATATAAAAATATAACTTCAACTTCTTGCACTGTAAAACCGGCTTTTTTCCATTTTTTTCCTTCCTTTTCTAATTTAAAATGCTGATAATGAACAGTTTTGATTAAATGCAAATCATTTTGAAAGATTTCTTAAAGAAAAAAAAACATTTGTTGACGACTTGCTGCTTCTTTTCTTAATAGCAAACATAAAAATTAACAAATTTTAAAGCACCATCTTCATGTAAATCAATAGGCCGGGGAAAACTACACACATGGAGAAAATTATTGGTACCATTACAGGTAATGAAACAAAAACTCAATGCTCACAGATCACAAATAAAAGAGTCGGATAATATGAATGGTAACAAAACGGTGAACTTCAAGCTGAAGGATTATCAGTATCAGACTGCACCATCCGTCGTCATTGGAGCCAAAGTGGACTTTGGTGGGAGACGACCAAGGAGGACGCCATTGTTAACAACAAATAATTAAAAAGCCAGACTGGAATTTGCCAAACTACACGCAGGCAAGCCACAAAGCTTCTGAAAGAATGTCCTATGGACAGATAAGACAAAAACTGAAATTTCTGTCAAGCACATCAGCTCTATATTCAGATGGAAAAACGAAGCACATCAAGAAAACAACACAGTCCCTACTGTGAAACATGGGGGAGGCTCCGTTATGTTTTGGGCTGCTTTACTGCATTGGTTACAGTGTTTCTCGAATCTGTGCAGGGTACAATTAAATCTCAAGACTATCAAGGGATTCTAGAGAGAAATGTGCTAGCCAGTGTCAGAAAATTTGGTCTCAGTTGCAGGCCAAGGGTCTTGCAACAGGCAAATGACCCAAAAACACACAACTAAAAACACCCAAGAATGGCTAAGAGGAAAACATCAGACTATTCTAAAGTGGCCTTCTATGATCCCCAACCTAAATCGTGTTGAGCATCTTTGGAAGGAGCAGAAACAAGGCTTCTGAAAAAAGGCACCTTTAAAACACGAGTATGCTGGACCAGTTTGCTCATGAGGAGTGGGCTAAAATACCTGCTGAGAGGAGCAGAACTCTCATTGATGGTTACAGGAATCGTTTGCAGTAATTGCCTCAAAAGGTTGTGCAAAAAAAATCTAAAGTTAGGGGTATCATTTTTGTCCCTTTTTCATGAGTTTTTTTTTATTATTATTCTGCTCAAGTATGGCTGAAAAGCAATTTCTGACTTTCATTGGTTAAATTTCATAGAATTTTTCATTTACTATTAATTCTGTCAGATTCAAGTTATTTCTGTGAACATTGAGAGTATGTAGCTCAGTCATATTTACTTGCTGGCCAGGCCTCCACCAGGCGGAAGGTTAGGGATGTTTTCTGAGGCAATATTCCTTAGGACAGAAACCAGGTCAGGAACTCCTTCCTCTCCACAGTTTCCCAGAAGCTCTGAAAGCAAATGAAGCAGAATGAGGCAGAGTAAGGCCGTATGTTGTTGCAGTCTTACTGGGATCATATTGCACATATTGTCAGTTGTACGATTTAGCTCTACAACAGTTCTCGAAGATAAATTAATCATCAAAACAACAAAAGCAAACAAAAATGATCTGCTATGTCAGCAACAATTGGCACGGATGGTTTGAACAGTTTATAATTTATAAAAAGGTGTGTCTCTGTTGGTGTGTGTTTGAAAATGCTGACCCTCGACACGCGTTTCTAGATATTTATCCAATTCCTCCTCTTTTTTCATGGCCTCTTCTGAGATCTTAGGCGCTCCGGGTAAACACACCAACACCACGCTCATGTTGTCTCTGCTTCCCTGCAGAAAGAAGGCGCAGACAGAGAGAAGACATCTCAGCTTCATGGAATAAAACTTATATTATAGTAATGCTAACAGAACACTTTAACAGAGTTTTTTTCCCCCTCCAAGAACCTACTAATGTGAGACAACTACCATAAGGAGACAAACATTTATCCGTAATCCATAAAACCTCATTTAATCCTAATGTTCCCATTATGATTTAGTTTTTCACGTTATAAGAACAATATAAGGGGGATGGCTGTTCAAAATGCTGTTTTGCAATGTTAATCTTGTTTTGTCTTGTCTTGCACATCTAACTCAGCTTTTTCTTCTCACCAGTGGCATGCAGTAGCAACCCCTCCCAGAGAGACTAGATTTAATCCATGCCAGGCTGCGGCATGTTTTGAGCGTTACAACTAAAATTACATGCGAGCAGAAATAGGCGTCATGAATGACCACAGTTGCATGCCGTCTCTTAACAACTGTGCACACTGTGTACGGAGAGAGATTTAAAAGAGGCGTGGCAAAAGCAAATGAGGTGGATTAGCAGTTCTTCTACACGTTACTGTACAACGACAGTGACAGCAACAGCCCTCAGTGAGAGGCATAATCAGATTTACTACAAGACTGACTGCTACCGGAGATTCTTGCTGCTAAAGTATTTGAAGATACTTGGATGATAAGAGTTAAAATAACATTCAATTTCCCTTTGAAATAAATAAAGTATTTTTGCATTGAGCGGTTTTAATATTAAGCAGAACTATTTCAATTTTTCGTATCATTTCCAGTGACTTAATGAAACACAGGCATTGAAAGCAGCAACATGGCTATTAGTATTCAAACAAGAGCACCAATCAGGCTCTCACTGGTCGATATTGATTTCTGGTTTTCTTTTAGATCTGAACAAATCCTAGTTTAACAGTAACGGTAGCCGTTTTGATTACACCAGAAATGAAAGGTGATACAGGATTATCCCCATTTCTGCGAACAAGTTTACACACGACGAAAAATAAATAAATAGGGATTTATTGATACACGCTCATGTAGGAGAAGTGAATATTGCAAGTCAATGAAATGATGCAATCTGTACATTTCTTTTTGTTCCATTTTATTTTTCTGTGAAAAACTCCATTAAAAAGAGAAACTTGAAAGATGTTTTAAATCCTGCACTTAATTCTTGTTTTCATCACAGTCAGAAGTAAATCAGAATCAAAAAGTTATCACTTTGAAACACGTTATGGATGTGGACTATTTTTTTATATCTATAAATTTACATACATTTATAGTGAAAAGTAACCGCTGTTTCTTTCTTAAAAACCCCTCCGTCAAATTACAGCGTCATAGACAAATTTGACATTATAATTGTGTTTTGTTTGTTTTTTTAAACCGCACATTAACATAGGATGGAGTCAGATGGCTCAAGGAACAAGGAGTCAACTTCTCACCATGCTGAAGGACTCGCAGCAGGTTTCTGTAGGTGTCCAGTTTCACACGCATCACAAACGGTAGCGACAGCAGAGCTGATTTATGGCTGTTACTCGAGACAACCCATCCAGTAAGGTAAAAATAACTCGTCTGAGTACGCTTGGTGGTTCTTGGAGTGCCCAAGACACAAACCGAAAGACACGTGGACGCTCTAGGACGTGGACCAGTGAATGGTTTCTGAGGAACATTAATATTTTTACTAATGCTGATGATGACTCAACTCAACCAACTATCTGAAGGTCATCACAATGTGATAAAATCCCTTCTCTTCAATTTTATCAATGATTTTCATTGGGATTTAATGTGCAAGACCAACACAAAGTAGTGTGTAGTGAAGTGGAAGTAAAATTACGCATAGTTTGCTTTTCACATGCAAGTAGAGCTGAAGATCTTTGCCCGCACCTGTTGGGTCAGGGCTTAATTTCTATCGTTGTCAACGGGCTCGGGTTTTAGCGATCAGCTAATCATCCCATCAGCGCGAAATTGTATAATAAAACGCTGCAGTGGGCCGCTAACATTATTCCAATCTACTTGTCAAAATGTTGCATGCACAGCCATTCCTTCTCTCAGATTGAAAGAGAAAACATGCTCCGACTGCTCCACTGCGCTCTCACGGAAAATGCTGAAGTGTAAATGCACTATTACCAGACATCCCTAGTCTCAAGTTGCAGAATTTCTAATGCGTTTATATAGCAGCTCCCTGATGCCCACAAGTCAGATAAAATCTCCGGAAATCTAGCTGTCAAGAGCACACACAGAAACGCACGCGGGCGAGACAGACTTTTATGCAACAGAAGCAGTTAAAGCTTCATATAGCTGCAGACTTAAAAAAATAAAAAGATTATAAATTGACATGCCTTCAAATTATTCTTATTCATTAATCTTTTTAAGCTTCAGGCAAAAGGCATATTTCACCCGCGTTTCAAGCATTTGTCCAGTAAATTTAAAACCTGCCGGTCATGTTGTCCGGTGCCAGTTTTATCTTTAGCGGAAACCCAGGTGTGTGACTTTTGAATAATGTCGGGCTGGAATCGGGATCGTGCTTTAATAAGCGGTCAATCAGAATTTACCCCTCGGGCTTGGGTCGGGCCCAACTTTTAAGGCCCGATTACACGCAAGTCTTTGGGGTGCACCTCATCCGGCTTTGCACATACAAGAACTCGAAAGCGTAAACATCAGTTTTCAAATTTTGCCACAAATCCCCATTTGTATGTATGGTTTGGACTTGATCTAAACCCTTTAGGGTCTTTGTTCTGCTGGAAGATGGAATTTTTTTTAGCCTTGAACAGGTTTTCTTCTGGGATCGCCCTGTATCCCATCCAGCCCTCTTCCCAACATTTCTCACCTGTCCCCGCTGAAGAGAGGCGTTCCAAATAGGCCTGCACATTATAACGAAAATATATCGCCATTGCAATATCAGTGTCTGCAATATCTGCGTCACTAAGGACCACTTGAAGTGCAATAATTGTTAGCTAGTATATTCCGGCTATCATGCTAATGTAATATTTAACGAGCCTGGCAGAGTTTCGAAGCAGCAGATGTTCACACTGGGCAGAAAGTATCATTGTTCGAAGTGCTAAAGGTAACAGAGCGATGGCCTCGTGCAGCCCTAGTTCATAGAGCATGATAACGCTGCAATTGGGATGGCATTTTGAGAGTGACGTGCAGAATTAATTTCCCACCATGCACCTATTCACAAAGGCCAAAACACAAAACGTTGAAATTATTTAAATTCAGCCAATAGTAGAGATTTTAAACCCACAAGCCTACCACGATTACACATGTTGATGATGTCATCAAGCTGTGCCTACATACTTTGTACCAGGTATACAAGGAGGACAAATACTGATGTTAAGTGTTCATAGTGTTCATATTTACTCTAGATGTTGAACGTCTGAAATTTGTTGTTTTCTATTAAACAGAACTTGTTAAAATTGAAGCATTTTTAATTCAAATGTGAGCAGCTTTGTTTTTGTGGCACATAACATTTATAAATAAGTAACCAGAAAAGCAACTTTGTGTTTTCATAACAATAAGCTTTCGGTTTATTTAAAATATCTTCGTCTTTATTTATGTTGGAAGAATTTTTGTGTTGGATTTTTTGGAAGAAAAAAAAACAATAGAATTTTTTTAAAGGCACTTTGGACAAATGTTCTTAAAATTGTATGTTATACTTTTTTTTGGAGCTGTTCGGATTTAATGTGTCGTTTTGACATATATTAAAACAGCTGAAAATAGTATATTCCAGTAAACATGCTTCAGATTATAACCCAAAACAGATTTGAGGCCATTTTATACAGGGTGAGCTTCCAACTCACAATTCTTCTTTGAGTTGGTCTATCACATAATTAATAAAAAACACACACTGTAGTTTACATGAGGAAAAAAATAAATAAAAGCACTTTATACAAGATAAACAATTACTAAGATTTAAGAACGGCTTACCTTATGAAGACAGGTGTCCACCACTGAGTTACAGATCTTTTCCAGATCTTCACAAACCAATAGTCGTGATCGTACAAAATCACACAGCTCTTCGTTGGACATGACGTCCCAGATTCCATCGCACGCCAGAACCACAAACTCGTCTCCTTCAGCCGCCCGCTCCAGCACACAAACCTCGGGCTCCGGGCTCACCAGCTGCTCTGTGGGGCCCTTACCATCCACACATTTGTAGTCGTAGTCCCCGAGAGCCCGGGACACAGCCAGGGAGCCATTAACCCTCTGGATCATGACAGAGCCGCCAGCATTCTGGATCCGCTCCTTTTCGCGCGGGTTGCAGGGCTTGTGGTCCTGAGTCGAGAAGCCCACCTTCCCGTCTCGACACAGCACGGCCCGCGAGTCGCCGCAGTTAATGAAGTAGAGGTGCGTGGGGCTGAGCAGCACGCACACGGCCGTCGACCCGCTGCGGTCCAGGCCCTGCCGCAGGTCAGAGAAGTTGCGCATGTACTCGTCAATGTTCAGAAAGCCAGAGCGGATCCCGTCCTTCACGCCCTCCACGGAGCTCGGCCCCGAAGCGAATTCGGTGCCTCCCGACAGGATGTGCTCCAGCAGGTGCCCCGAGCAGTAGTTGGCGACCCGCGAGCCGGCGTGACCGTCATAGACGGCGAAGAAAGACCAGTCGGTGAGTCCATGGGGCAGGCCCACCACCGCCGTGTGAGCGTCCTCCATTTCCACCCGCCAGCCCTGCATGGAGCTCAGACCGTAGCGCAGCCCGTTTCCCTCGCCGTGGGCGCTGTGTTTCTCCGTCTTCGGCTTGTCCAGGAACGCACCCATCGCTGCCTACAACTGGAGATCAAGCAAGGAGACAGAAAGGTGACTAAAACTTTCATGCAACCACCAGAAGAGAGATTACCATTTCATATCAGAGTCGGTTTAGTCATAACACACTCCTGGGGCATAAACATACCTTCACAAACAGAGAAAGTTACTGCTTTAGCAGATAGAAAAGAAATATCCTTTATTGTTTCTCATTGGTGAAATTTAGGTATGTCAATAGGAGTTTGCTGCATTTATTCAAATCTTGATACAGCTAAAATTTTGGTATAGGCTATCCAAATTGCTGAAACCATTCACAATCCACACACTTTTGCCTTTTAAGGCGCGTCTGGTTAGTGAACGTTTTTTGTTCATTCTTAAAGCGTTGCTTAGAAGCGGCTTTCCCAGTTTTCCGAAGAACATCCCAAGTTCTCGCTGGATGCTGACTACCTTATGTCCTGGTTTCTGTCAAAATGGTCGCTCTCTGCTTCCACAATGAGGATTTCTGGGCTCGGCTAAATCCGATTCATCACTGGAAATGTTTCCATTGTGTGTCTAACTGTCTAGGTCTGTGTTTTATATCACTATTTCGAAGAGAAAAAAAAAAAAAAGACTTTCCAAAAGCCTTCTCAGCTGTTGAGGCAACCCGAACGTTTTTAAAGGAGTAAGGACAGGAACAAACATTTAACATTATGTGCTCCTAAATAATCACTGACAAGTTCTGTGATTTAGGTGTCCTATGTTTAGGCCTCCTATCAAATAGATGAAAATGAGGATTCAGTACTTTGAGAACACTGTTGCTCTAAAGTTGTATTAAACAAAGAGAGCTCCTCAAACTTTAGAGAAATCTCAATTTAAAATATTATCAGACTCCTGGTAGCTTTAAGTCTTTTCCACTGCATGAAAAGGCAGTAAAACCAATCAAATCATCTGAAGGTTTGTGAGAAGGGATGTCCCGACCTGATCACGTGGTTTTCAAATGATAGGAATCGGGTGGAAACGATAAAACATAACGCATAACATTTTAAACTCATCCTGAGACATAGAATCAGATGGATTCACAAGTTCTGTTGCAGAACTGCCTTCTGCACTGCACAGCCTCTTTTTTTGCGTGGTGGAAAAGACAAAGCCACATTCAAGATAAGGGACAAACTCCACTGGCAAAGTGGGAAGCCAACCCGGAAGTGACAAAAATCAGCCCCTCCTGCCCTCAAACACTAAGGGCTGGCCCCAGAAAGGAGCAAGTTCCCATCGACGTCCATGTTAAAAAACTTCACAGCAGAAGTACATGTTTAGAGCCTGGTTTAAAAAAAAAAAATAATTTAGTTTTAATTGGTCAGGTTTACCGTTATGACAACTCATCCATTAAATTGAAATTTAAAGGAAAAGTTTGGTTAGTTTCATAATTTCAAGCTTAAAAGGGAACTTTTTTTTTTCTTTTTTTTTTTTACCTGAACCTTATTTATAGCAAATATTACGTCCATTTACTCAAGTTTGAATTTACTTGGAGGCGTTCAGGAGGACTTTATATTGAGTCGCGATCAGTGTATATCCATATAATGGCAGTCAATAGAGGCAGGAGTTTGCTGCATGTAATAAGGCATTATCTGCCAAGAAACGCTTTAATTTAACCATGTTTTGTTATTAAACGTTAGGACTATTCCCATCGGAGTTCAGAACATCTGAGAAGTGTTTATTTGTTCAGTTCCAGGGTGATTTAAAGGTAAAATTACAACTACACTTTGGTGTAATTTTAATGACTTCACTAATGTGCTCCATCCCAGTTCTTGTCTGAGCAGGACTCTCACTCTTTGCTCTGCTGCGGTCAGCTTGACAGAACTTGCTACTGCAGACATCAACGTGGTTCACGTTTGCTTGTTTCCAAATTGCACTAATTGAATGAACCATTGGACTACAGCTCCCACAGGCTGCAACATACTCAGACTACAGATGTATCGGCGGCAGGTGCGAGGTCACTGAAGTCCCAGGTTTGTCCAAGATGGAATCGGGGGCTCGGAAAGCCTGTTAAAACCCCAGCTGCTAATACCTTAGCACCTCTGAGAAATTCTGAACTCACAGGGGAATATTGCTAACTATTAATAACAAAACATGGCTAAATTAAGGCGTTTTGGGGCCGATAATGCCTTATTACAAGCAACAAATCTACCCTGATTGATTCCCATTATACTGATATATGCTGATCACTCCATATAAACTCCTGCTTAATGACTTAAAGTAGCTTCTAACCTGTCTGGTTGAGTAAATGAACGTAATATTTGCTAAAAATAAGGTTCAAGAAAGAACTTTCCCTTTAAGCTTGAAATTATGAATAATCAGGGGTGTGTTCCTTTTGATTGATAGGTCTCAGGTGAGCGCTAGCTCTGCTGGCTAGTGGCTTTCCCCCCATTGCTTGCGTCAGGGAAGGCCAAAGCATAATGGTGCATTCAGACTGCAAGCTTTGTCAGCGTCAGGCAACGATCATAAAGCCACTAGTTCGAAGCTCGTAGGCGGGCATTTCTCTGCTGGATGTTTTAAACACTAGCGGATCGTGGTTGGCTAGGCAGCATCGACGTTGGGCAACCTCACTACAGTGAGACGCTCTGATTGGTGCATCAACAGCTTTAGGAGCGTCTAGAGTTCAACTAGCTGAACTTCTGCGTTGCTAGCATTACGAGCTTTGAATCTTGAAATGCAGGAAATGCTTGGAAAGTTGACAGAGCCAAATTTCACAAAGTGCCGCAAAGACCGTGATGCTCCTCCAACGGCCTCAACCGTAGACTTAACATGTAACCTTGACGTTGCTGAAGCTGACAAAGCCTGCGGTCTGAACGCACCATAAGTCTCACATTATGTGTGAGACCATTTTGTTTCTCTGAACTTGAACGTCGGTTGTGTCCGCAATGTTTTTTATTTGTGCACTTATTGGACAAAGATGGCTTGAAGTGGTGGTAAATGCACCAACAGACCATCCATTGCTCCATTTTTTCAGCTAGTGAAATTTTTGTTTCTGCTGTGCATAAAAGATGAGGCTGCTTGGTCAAAAATTAGTTGAGATTCGGCTCTTCAGGAATCTGCGGGTGACGCCCCCGAGGCTATGTCTATCTTATATACACCAACAGCAGGCCAAGTGCTCGACTTGCACAGAAATTGGGTTTTCTAAATGCACTATCTGGATGCGGTGGATCGATTAATGGTGGGCCAGTTAGCTTAGGCCACGTCCACACTAAGCCGGCTAATGCCTTAAACGTATAATTATTTAGTCTACACCCCCCTATCATCCACACTAACCCGGCGTCGTTTAAGGTCTGTGGCCGGATAACTATTAGCTGGGTAAGAGAGCCGTGTAAATCTTAAGTCAGCGGCTAAACGAGCTAGTGTGGACAGCTTCCCCGGATAGTGAAAGGAAGTTGCGTCACTGAATGCTGCGTCAATAACAATACGACACTACAGACAAAGACAACAGCGAAGAGTAATAAATCGATCTCGTCATCTGTCCACACCAAAAACTCTCTCTTCTTCTGAGCAGCTATTGTTCTCTTCGGTTAACGGGACAAGCAGATATGTACTGTGCTGTAGAGCTTCTTGTATATATTATGTAGGCGCCTGCGTCACGTAGGTTATGCGCGTTTTCCGTTCGTCTTTTCGCGCTTGCCCAGTATTTGCACAGGTCTGTATGGGATTGCGCAATCATGGGAACTTAAACGGACCTTAACCTTAGTGTGGACGTAGCCTTAGAACGTAGCCTTAGACTCCAGCAGGACTAAGGTGTATACATGAATTTCAACAAAATCACTCAGACTAAGGCAGTAGTTCAGTTTTCTCTGACTGCATGTAGATGCACCTACTTTAGCAGCCGTCTCTTTGAAAAACAAAGAGAAATTTTCGACGGACAGCAAAAGGGCAGAACCCAGTATCGGCAGACACTAAAATTCACAACATTTTATTCTAAGAGCTTCAACACATAAATGAGAAGAAAAGAAAATGTGCTGCAAGTTCTTTTACGGACTGAAAATGTTGAACTTCAACCCTTTGAGACGTTAAAAATACATAAAAGAAAGAAATGAAAAGTGTGATTTTGCTCTGCTGATCACCAATCAAAGTTGATCAAGACAAAATGTATATTTTCAGATTTGTTGAAGACAGAAAATGTTCCCATACAGTTTATGACCAAAAAAGAAAACTGAAGCAAGGTTAGGTTTAAAACATAATGTAATAGAGCCAATCAGGTTTTTGGTGTTTGCTCATGATATTTTGAAAAATATTCTGTATTATATATTGTCAGAGATTGTTTAATTGGTAATACTATGACCAGGAAATCTTAGAAAAAGCAATAATCATACTAATGAAACCCCCTGATGGGTGATTGATTTTTCACAGAGCTTCACTTCCACATGAGGATGAATGCGTCATGACAAGCATGTGCCCAAAAAAGGCTGTTACATGCAGGGAACGACTCCCCGGCTTCTTTCTCAGGAAGGTGTGTGTGTGTGTTTTTGCGTCTCTATGCGCTTGTGTGCAACGTCACGGTCTGCGTGTGGGAGAGAGATAGAGAGAGACGCTCTATAAATACGCCAGGTCGGTTTAGATTCCACGACCAGCGTGAGACAGCAGGGTCGGGCCATTCATACTTCTGCCGTCTTCCTACAGCAGGAAAATATTCTCAGGCTCGGTTTTGGTGCCGATCAGTTTAAACACGGAGCTAAGTTCCTTATGAGAAGAAAGACAATTCTGTAACACTGACCAGCTGTGATTCGCTCTAAAAATAAAACAAACACGCTGCGACTGCCTAGCAACCGCCCACCCTACAGCGCAAACATCTAGCCTGAGCTTCATTCAGCAACACCCCTCGTTCTCCAAAAGTCTCTCTCTCTCACAGTCCTAAAAAGAGGCGCGCACACTCAGCTGCTGGTTAGCGGGAGGAGCGGGTAGTTGCATCATCCGTCCATTACAGCAGGCTGCAACAGACACACAGATTCAACACATCGAGGTGAAATCCTGCAAACACACACACACACACATATACAAAACAGAAACTCCGGAAAACACCAGAGAAAGAAAACGAGGAAGGCCCAGTCACTGCTGTCACCAGCGTTGTAACCGCAGGCCGAAACCGACACCAACGAGCAAAACTCGCGTCTGCCAAAGAGAGAAGCGGAACGTCACAGGTTGCATAATGCAGCAGAGGATCTGAACGCCGCTCAGAAAAACCGAGCAGTCGCAGAAAACTAGAAGAAAAGGCTGAGTCGGGTAAACTACATATTGAGAGAGTCGATGTTCAAAGATTTTCTACCTCGCTTGTGAGCTGGGAACCAACATTAAGACACCAAAGTGGATAAAACTTCCCTGACCTTTTTAAGAAAGATATCCACAACCAGGTGTGGAAGACAATTACTAGGGATGCACCGATAACCACTTTTCTTTCGAACCGATACGATATCGCTACTTGGAGTACAAATGCAGATATTTCTACCACACAAAAAAATTCAACGACTTGAAAGACACGTTTAGTTTTTTTCTGCTTGTCACAAAATATTATAGCAACTTAGATTAAAAAAAAGTTTCAATAAAAATTAACACAAAACTCCAATTTCAGATGAAAACTAAACTTTTTCTGTGATATTATTGGAGAGTTTCCACATTTTAAGTATCGGTTAATAGTATCTTTCGTCACGGCACAAAGTTTATGTAATTCAGTACTGTTTGGATCGGTATCGGCAGATTATGAACCTCAGATATCTGTATCGGAAACAAAAAAAGTGGATCGGTGCATCCCTAGTTTGGATGTTAATCGAGCACTTATTGGCGATGACTTATTGTGGTATTTAATTTTGTATGTAAAATTATATTTCTGCCGTGCATTTTAAATATGTAAGGGATAATGCCAGACACCTCGAAGATCATCCCGCTTATACCATGGTCACTTGCAAAAGAAAGACATGTTTGATCAATTAATAATAATTTAATGTGTTTTAGAGTTAAAATCGCAAGTTTTTTTTTTTTTATAAGTCGAGCGCACTATTTAATATCTCCCGTATACAGGTGTTGCCAAGCAACGTGGCCAGAGCGAGCCGACCGCAGCGATTTATCAGTGAGGGGAAGCGAGATGATGGCTTTACCTTACGTTACGAGATACAAAATATCATTTCAGAAGGCCAGTACACTACTTACTGCTTGTGTGTGTCCAGAGGATGATGCAAATAACGGTGAGTCCCCGTTGCCAAGTCAGTGTCAATCCAGTGTCAATCATCCGCCCCCACCCTCACATCCCCACTCTCAGATCCACCTCATTACCCATCCTTGTATTTTCCTGCCGTGAAGCAAGATGGCGGTCGTGGGAACCGCCCAGTTGGCTTTAATTCAGCTCTTTAGAAACGTACGGGAGACGTCACGGAGGCTGTGTCCATCTATATTCAGTCTATGGTCCGGACACAAGGCTGCCTAAAAGCTCCTAGCTGGGGATACACCAATATTACAATTTGGACCAATGTCAATATAGGATTAATATTACCAATACGATCAATAACCAATTTATCTAACTTTCCAAATCTTGAAAAAGCAACTGCCTACATTGCATCTGCTTCAGTTAAACATCCCACAATCCTTTGCTGCATCACCGTCACATAACTGAACTAATGCAACATTTTCAGACTCCACTCCTCCAGAAAAATAAACAGACAAGACGGAAGTAAACGTCAGCCGTTAATATCAGCCCAGTTAGACTCAGTCTACTCTCTTCAACCTTCCTGTTATCTACTCACAGTCTTGCTCTCTCTCGCAACATGAGTTAACTGCAGAATAATATGGCTTCCTTTCAGTCTTCTGTCAGTAAGAGCCTTCACATTCTACTCAGCGTGACCTTGGAAAAAGATCTGACTCTTTAGTTTCCGAACAGCCACGGGTCAGCGTATGTGAAAACCGCCAAGTATCCGTTCGACAGCCCATTCCTGGGCGCATCGCTACCCTCTGCACACAGGAACCTGCATGTGCTGACCTCAGCATTCCTGTTGGACTCGAAGCAAGAATCGAAGAGGGCCAAGAAAATAAAAATAAAACCAGTCGCTGGGAAAGCAGAGACATTACGGGTTTAGATTGTGAGTTGTTAGGAATGGAACGATACATTTGCTGAAGAGGAGGAGCAGAAGGCTGGGAGTTCAGAAAAGCCACATAGTAGGAACTGCTTCCCTGTAGACCTGAGAGCGAATGGACATTAAATAAGAGTAACAAATAACATAAAAACGTTCAGCTAAAGATTTTAAGGAAGAGACAGCTCATCTTGTGGTTAGTTCAACAGAAACGTTTCATCATAGATTTCTGCTCTGAGGTAAAAACGAACTGAACGTGGCGGGAATGGCAGACTCAGCACCACACTGTGTAAAGCACAGCTCAACAGGTTTCAGCCCACTTACGCCATCACACATACATTTGGTGCTGAACATTTTGGCTCGACTCGTTCAAGTCGCCTGACTTGCATGGTTTTTCAGCATTTCTGAACCCAGATCCCCGCAGCACATCACTCCGCACACTTTAAAGGTTCCTCTGCTTTTAGCGAACCTGTAGTAAAACAGTGGGTGATTCTGAGTGGTTCTGAGTAACTGAACCTTTTAATAGTCCTTCCTGGATTTACCTTTTGATCAGGAGACAGGAGAGCCGAACAGAAATGAAGCACATTTTGAGGTTTTTATTTGTAAAAAAAACCTGCTTCATCTGTCATTTATCACATAACACTTCAGTAAGATGCACTGTTATTTCTTTTGAATCAGGTGTCGGAAGGGGAGGATGAAGATTACCCAAATGAAACCAAATTTTAAAATGATCTGTAAGGTTTCAACAAAACATCAAATAAAAGTAATATCATTTAGGAAAAAACTTTTTTTGCTCGTTTTTCTCTCCACAAGACACATTAGTGGCTATACTGTAGGATGAATGTAGCATTCAAGGTTTACTGAAGCTTTAAGGCAAACATTTTGACTAAAATATCTAAAAGATAAATGCCAGAAAAATTAGACATGGTCATGCTGTATTTCCCAGTAAAATGAAGCCACATGAACGCAGCATTAAACTAACAACGCTCTGAGAAGACTGCGGGATAGCGGCTGCAGAGGATCTGCAGAGTCACATTTCACCACGCCGTCTGAAGCGGCCCCAGGAACAGAACATCTCATTGTGATGTTCTGTTCGGTTGTGACATACTGAGGGTTGAATTACTGAACTGTGAAGCACAAAACCCTGAATTGAGACAAGGCTGTGTGATATGTGCTTTAAAAAAAATTATATTTAGCTATACTTGCACAAGAATGCACTCTTACCATTTATCCATTTTCTTCTCGATCCTCTTTAATGTAACAAACGAATATTGTGCTGGATCACCACCTTGATTTTGTGCGTTGTGTTGTTTTTTTCCCCAAGAAGAGAATCGTAGCTGTATCTCCCAGTAGGAGACAGAGGTAAGTGCTAGTGGGTCCTTCGAACCTTGAAGGGTGTATTATCTTTAATGTAATTTTAGACATCACAGGAATCCAGCTGCCTCCCAGGGCAAGACGTGACCAGCTATCATTTATATTTTTACAAGTCTCAAAACTGCATCACACGTAGAAAAATTACTTCTAATGGTTAACGCTTATTTATAAAAATGCATGTAAAGGGAACAAGGTAATCTATTTCTATTAGTCAGAAAGGCACGACTGGTTTATTTTACTTTTTAAAAAAAACTGAATATTACTGAACATTAATAATAATCCTAGTTTCATTTTTATTCCTTTTTGTTGATTCATGCATTCCTTTAACTCTCATTTTTGACGATTTCCTTGGATTATTAGGTTTATGCTCCCTGTTATACAAAACATGATCCTTTTTAGCGGTTCTTCTTATACTATCAGCATGGGGTAGCCAGTTTCCAATCAGTTTAAAGAACGTCTGTCTGTTGTTGTTTTTTACAGAACTGAATCATTTCGTTAAGTTTAATTTGTTTGGTAAAGGTGGTCAAAGCGCAGCATCCTTCTTTCAGCCAGTTGACCAGCAGTGCACAACTGCCTTATTTCGGTCACTCCAAAATTTCCTCTGGCGTCTCATCAAAAAGGTTTGTAAAGTGAAGGGACAGTGTGATAGAGGTTTTTAGTGTTTTCAAACCATAACTTTTTAGAACTTAATACCGCTCAAGATCATGTTTATTCTCAAATATAATTCAACACAAACCCATTTCATAAAGCAATAATGTTATTTAATAAAAATAATATCCTTACTTGACGCTAGGGCTGAACGGTATACAGAAAATGTACAGATACAGAAATGTATCACCGTCACCAATGCCATTTTGCCCGTGTTGGTAAATTCGGTTTAAAAAAATATATATATATACCTTGATACTCATTTTAGATCATATCGCCCAGCCTTACTTGACCCTGTATTAAGTTTGGAGCAATATTTGTTGCTCTAAATGAGAGAAAGAACTTATTAGCAATGCTATTTTCTATTGAGGCGGATGTTACTGCAGTAAATGCCTGAAAAAACTAGGTAATAGATAGTTTATATATTAGGTTTTTCCTATTAATAATTTTACTAAACCTTTGCTGGACATTTAAAAAGAAAATCAGACCATCAACAATATTCTTTAGTATGGAAGTTGTAACCAATTAGTTGTAACTAGTTAATTACATACAATGTTCTTTATCAGTGACGAATTTAATAATGGATATGAAGCACAAATGTAACAATTTATTGCTATAGGGAAACTGGATTTTCTTTTAAATGGAGACCCGTCTGCAGATCAATCAAAACTTTCTGCATACAACAGGGCGGCTGATGGGAGGAAAGCAAAGTTGTTCTGTTTTATGATTTAGAGCTGTGGACTTATGTGATGGCTCATGTGGGATTGATTCAAATTGGTAGGTCATTGGAAATTGATAAGGTGGAGAGGAGGAAAAGAAAGCATGACCGTCCTGGGTTGTGCCGCTACGTCCATCAAACCGAACGACCGCAGACTACCGATTTACGGCCACAACCAGAGATTTTCTTTTTGCGACCAAGGATAAGCGCAGTGTATTCCAGGTTTTTAAATGCTAGCTGCACTAACCTATAAAAGCAGATCAACTCCATCATCATTGTGTTTACAAAGTAGCTCTGTACAACTCTGTTATACAGGAAGTATTCTCACATACGGTTTAAAGTAACCTCTGCTCCTTTAATAATAAATAAATGACTGCTCATGGTAAAAGGGTGAGAACAAATACTTGAAATGATTTTCAGAGACTTTTATCTGTGGCCTTTCGTCAAAAGTAATTGTTATTGGCAACAAACTAAATCAGCCTCTCAATTTATTTATTTTTTTACAAAATCTGGAGATCAGAAATAAAATTCTGCATTTCTACCAAAAGTGTTGTCTCAAGACTTAAATGAGGAAATATTTGATTCAATCCACAAGGTCTTAACGATCTATGAACACCAAAACCTCCATTTGGAAGCAATAATTAACCTTACCTGGATGTAAAAATCAGTCCTCTGTGGAAAATCCCAGAGGAAGACCCAATAATAAACAGATACAAGAAGAAGTACTCAGCGATACAAATGCGAGGAAACCAACTCTGAAGAAAAGACAGAAGTACTTGAAACAATGACTATAACTAACATTCATATTATATAGCTACCATGGGATTAAAAAATATATAAGTTTAGGAAACTTAAAACATCCCTTTAGGACAGTAGAAACCCATTCAGACCTTTCACAGAAACCAGTTAAAAATGACAGAGCCAAGATGTCTAAGGAAGCACTGAAGTCCTGAAACTAAATTAAATTACACAAGTAATGCAATTATTGAGACAGGGTGGCATTTAAGTGACATTTCAGGCTGAAATATGTTACTTACAATGCTTACAAGCAGTGGGAACCATAACAGAGCCTCAATAATAACTGAAGTAGCAGTTTATGTATTTAATTCACTTCAAGACAAACAAAACATGTGATCCTGAAATATAGTTAATTTCAGATTACTTAGCTTGACGTCTTAACGCTTCATAGAGCGCACGATGAAGGCCAACTGCAGTTCAGATATTAGCCAATTAAGACCACTGGGCAAAATTCAATTTAACAGGATTCATCTCTAAGTAAATACATAAAAAATGTTTCTAAAAAGCTACAAACAAGCCAGAACTAAATGAGAAAAGCTTGTGATATTTGTACCCCCTCCCTCCCCTAATTTAATCTGCATGGAACCTAAAGACCAACTCAGGATCTGACTGACAATTGCAGGGATATCTCAATAAATTAGAATACCAGTGACAAATTAAATGTTAATCCAATCCAAATCCAAAAGTGAAACGTGTAACGATTCATAACAGTCCACTGGACAGCAGTAAAGTCTCCATTCTCCCACTTCCACTTTTGGCATTGAAGGCCAAAAATCTAACATGTATACAATAAAAACTATTTTATCGGCTTTTTACTTCATATTTTAATTGCTTGAGGAACTAAAGCCTCCATTTTCACGACTTGTGTGACAGGAAAAACTTTTAACATCATTTCTCTGTGTGCTATGAATCATTTACTTTGTTAGAAATCAGGTTACAGAACTAAACGACATTTTAATGATTAATTCATTTAGATCCATCCGTTTTATCTACAACTTCATCAGATCGCGGCCAACACCCCCAGGGTCGGCGGGTTTGCTTCTTCACACATTGACAGGTGACTCAGATAAGATTATCAGCTGATGAGCCCCGACACGGGGTGATGTCACGCACCGCTCACCTGTGCACCTTATCGCAACGCGATACCCTGGAGAAGGGGAGCAGTGCGGCTGCGTTTCAGCATCTCACGATACAAAATTGATGATGACATCCACCATAAACCTTAGCCTTGATGATGCAATGAAACAGCCTACAGATCCAAGATCAGTTGAGGCAATGCGTATAGCTGCCTATTTTAATAGTGGAAAAACGAACTACACCGTAATATGCATTAATATGCACCGTTTGCTTATACTCCTTTGTCTGCGTCAAATTGGATTGGAGCAGCTGGCTGACTCTACCGACGCTCCGTCTGGAGAGGCTTATGTCAGTGTCTCCTGTTGGAAACCCGTCCTTCAGCTCGTCAGTGAAGAAATCCTACAGCCAGAAGATGCTGACACAGAACGTACCAAGAACTAAGCCACTTAAACGAAATATTGAATGCTGCTGCTGATGACCTCCTGAGCATGGCAGCCATTCATCCAGCTGGCTCATAACATGACTACCAATAAAGTGGTTCACAGACCTAAATTGTGATTTGTAGGCGTGTTACTGTTTGCAAGAGACGTCTGATCTGAGGATTCGGTGCTGATAGTTTTTATATTTCATGTCTCTTTTGTAGCTGCAATGTAGCTAAACAGTACTGTATTTAAAGATTAAGCATAATGGCCGGTGGCTCTGGCATGAACAACATCTGTAGCATCACAGATAATGATAACATTTACATTGAAAGGTATCTTTATGATCCCATAAGGGAAATTTGTTTATTTTGTGGATTCATGTCACTAAAAATACTTATTTCAATTAAATATCTAGTTTCTTTTTTTTTTTTTTTTTACTTAGAGCTGTAAACTATTTCTATTAAAAAAATTGTTAAAAATCCAGATCTGACGATAATAATAAAAAAACATTTCTCAATCACTTTGTTTTTTGTTTTATTTATTTTTTTGCTATATTGCTCCGGTCTAATTTGCTCTATGAAAAAAATCTGCAAAAAAGCTTAAATATCCACACAAACTTTGGAGTCACGTTCCACAGACACAGTGAGCTGCAAGGGAGTTGCCGTGCCCGACTGATCACAACTTTCAAAAGATTTTTGTAAAACAGAGGGGGAAAAAACAGATTTTATTTATTGTATCAATGTTTAAATTTTGAACTGTAGCTTTATGTCCCAAAACTCATTTCTCTATTGTAACATAATAGTGTATTGGTAGACATTGTGGGTTGTTCATTGACCTCATCCAGACAACAGCTGCTTCATTTAACTGAGCGGAATATGGGTAAAAACCCAAATCCTCATGACATAAAAATGATGAACATGGAGATCACATATGCCCTTATGTGGCTGTACAACTGCATGTCTATACACAACTTGGGAGATAACGAGCAATGAACTCAACAGCTTATTCATGCTTCATTGGGGCGGGCTGTACTACGATTAAAATCATAGTCTTCATCAAAATATTCACACTCTGCATTCCAATACTATATTAGACTGACTGGATATACTTCTAGGTGTAAAACAACATTGAAGTGTTGTAGAATTTCTGACAAAATTATGTATTTATCAGAAATGTTATTCATTATAACCTATAAAGGGGTAGATTAATTTTTTTTTTTTTAATAACCCAGACGGTCTGTAAGGTTCAAGCACCTAACATTAAACGAAGATATGGTAAAGCTGGCCCAAAGATTTATGGGTCCTTAAGCAGAATATAATTTAGAGGTTCCTCTTCCTGTTAAAACCATCACCACCACTAACAGCATTTGGTTGAATCTGGAAGACATGGGCCAAGTTAAATTGGCTGTATTTAAAAACAATCACCGAAATATGGTTGATATATTTCCTGAGGTGTATTTGTGAACAAAAGGTTGTCCAACACAAAGACTACAACCATAGCATCATCTTGTTGCTATGGTAACACAACAATCAAACAATGAAGTTGGTGATCTTTTTTTTTTCCTACTTCTACAAAGTAAATTTTCTAATTCTTTAAATCTTATATTTAAATGCTTAAAACCTTTAACTTTTTCTTTCTGTCTAAGCTGAAACCTTTCACATTTAATTCTATTCTCATTCTCAATAAACTATCGTTAAAAATCTAAATCTTTTTACTTTAACTAGTAATGTTTCATTAAATATATTGCTTCTTTTACATGAATAAAATGTTCAAAAATATACATTTCTAACATATACTACTAGTTTTATAATTAAAATACAGAAAACAATTAGTTGGAAAAAGTGTTTCCTCTGCGGAAAAATAATTGTCTTTTTTAACATTTAGTTATTGATTTTTGTTTAATCTTTAAAATACCAGACTTTGCACATTCTTTACAAGTGTTCTCTGTCCGATGACAAATTAGTAAAATAAATTATATGATAAGTTACTTAGTACTTTAGTAACATTTTTTACCGAATATGTTTTAAATCTTGAGTAACTTCTTGGATAGCTACTTTTTAATTTTACTTGAATGAAAATACAATGAAGTTGTGGTACTCTTAAGTAAAATGTATAAGTGCTCTTCCCACCTATGTCTTAAATGTCAGATTTATGGTCTGTGTAGAAATATGGGCATTTATGTGGGCGGCCTTTATGTCTGGAGGCCATGAGCAGCTGCTTAGTTCGCTTCTGCCTTGGGCCGACTCTGACATTAGGCTGCAAAGCTTACGTCACACAGACACTCAAATGACTGAGTCCGCAAACTTGTCATTAGCTTATTACAGCCAAATTAGTTCAACATGGACCAGACTGAACATTTGCTCCGTTTCACCAGTGAATGGCTCGATATTCTTAACAAAGTTTACTAACGGTAGCTAAATAAGTCTGAAGTGAAGTTGTGTGGTCAGGTTTTATTTAGGAAGTAGTGAGCATGTACGCTAACATCTTTGCATAGCACGGTTTATTTAGCCATGTCCAAATAGCTGGAAGAATTTGGCGTTTCCCTGCTAAATATCAATCCGTTGAACTCCCCTCCACTTCACAGTGCTCCCTTTGCTCAAAGGCCTACTTTGCTGATGAGTTAATGTGAGCTAACGTTAGCTACTATGCTAACGTTAGCTCCGCTTTGGGTTGTCAAACTCGAGCTAATGACAAGCTACTTACCTTTTCTCCTGCCGCTGTGTGAATGAAGGTTCCGATCCCTACTGTGTGGCTCCGCTGCTAGGTGAAGATGTGTCGTTAACCAAGCTACCCACAGAGGTGATGTTAGCCAACTAGCTGAGTTAATGTTTCCTTATTTAAAAAAACAGATCGAGACTGGCCTCAGTTGAGCGGCGGTAATTCGTTTCTCGGCGGTTCCCTGCTTGGACAGCGTTGATTTTTACGCATGTTGGACGCCAGCTCTTGTCTCCCACAACAACTGAAGACAAAACGCGATCGCCCCAAAACAAAATGTGGCACCTGAGAGTTGGTTACACTATTATACAACACTGACAAATCTAGCACTTTCTTCCATTGAAAGGCCAGAGCTATCCTTCGACTTTGGGTGCTGAACAAGAGGAGGTGCTATTTTTGGCATCTTCGTTGTGATTGGTTGAAACTTCTGGGCAAAACAAAGTGTCATTGGTTGAAGCTCATGTCAGTTAGCTCTACCCCTACCTATCTCGCATTGTCATTGGTTCATTACAAACATATTTTGCCCGATAGAAACGCGGGTTGCGCTCGTAATAATTCCTTGCGTCCGCCGGAGGATCATGGGACGGGCGGAGCAAGTCTTTAAATAGGAGCTTTCCTACTCCGAGGAACGAAGACGATTAACCTCATCATGTTGGCCACAAATGAAAACGTATATGTAACATACCACAGGCGTTTCAGAAAGCTGTTATGGAAAAACTCAGACATCCTGAAATATATAACTAGCGTCCAGCCACTTATATGCTGTTTGGATTCTATTTTTTTAAGGGAGTCTCCAACAGAAGAACAAATCTACTCTATGTCCAGTGGTAATGGTATGTCAATGGTTCTACAAATTATGAATCTGCAACGAGTCCTTAATTATTAACCCCATAAAATGTTAAAGAAGACAGACAGTCTTGCAGCTGTGGGGTTTGCAGGTTGCAAACCCAGTAGAGGAGAACTATTATCATATCTCAGTACAACTAAAACTGAAAGTACATCCTCTTGATTTTACTACAATTTTGAATCCCGTGGGGTCCAGGGTCTATCTGGTTGTTTTAGACATTTTTTATTTTTACCTAGATTCCACAAGATTATTTTCTCTCCAGTAGTTCAAAATACTTGGAAGTAAAAAAAAACAAAGTATGCATATCAGGTGACCAGAAAGCTTGTACACATCTGCCACTTCTATGTGAGTCAATGTGAATTTCTCCCCTAATAGCTTTGTGTTTGCTGGATTTTTCTTAGTGCTGGTGATTGTCTCACTGTTTCAATGGGAAAGAAAAAACACAACACACTAAAAAGGGTCTTTTGGACTCTGGGAAGAAAAAGCTTTTCTACCTGGGGTCCAGAGCCCGGATGCTGCTGCGTAGGAACGGCCCTGGCTCACTCTGTGTGATTGACAGGTTGAAGCTGCGAAACTTCACTATTCCTCCGGTTCTCTGGTTCTTCTTCATCATGCCCATCCTCCTCTTTTGAAATTACTAAAACGGATCAGTGAGCCGTCATGTGATTGTAACTCCTCACTGTCTGCCTCAGACTCTGGCAGCGAGTTTTGCTTATCATCTTCCAGCTCTTAAAACAGTTTCTACATTTATTCCGCAGATCGTCTTTTACATAAAAAATTTTTTAGAAACTCCTAAACTCCCTTTTAGGTTCTCACGGAATAGCCAGTTTTTACCATCTTTCCACTATTCTAGAAAAATAGTGGTTTAAATATTTTAGCATATCTGGTTTTACTTGGCTGATTAACAAAATAAAAATAACTGGTGTGTTGTTTATAATCCAAACTTTAAACATAAAATGAGACTCAAAAAGGAGGAGTCTTGCTGCTACGCCATTCTAAAGCAGACATAGTAAAAAGATGTGTAGACATATCCCGGGACCCCATGGGGGTAAAGTAAAGCTATGAAGGTTAAAAAGGGTTAATTAGGTTTCTTTTTTTCTTTTTATGGTTACATCAATGAATATCCTCATAAGAAAGTGACTTAGTATTATCTTTTTAGTGCAGCAGCCATAAAAGGGGCCAGCACCAGTTCGACAGGGGCACTGGGCCCTGGTGACTTTGTCTAGAACCACCCGTGGGTTTTCATGTTTGTCTCTAAGATAGTAATTATGCACAAAAAAAGTCCTTATGTGGAAAAATGATTGCCCTCTAAAGATAACTCACCTTAGCACCACAACTCATAACTTGAATGATAACTTTTGCATGTTTGTTGGAATATTTGCCCACTCTTCCTTGCAGATGTTTTGCAACGTCGGAGGGCTTTCAAGCACAACCAGCTTGTTTGAAATCATGCCAGAGCATCTTAATCGGATTTAACGCCAGAGTTTTAGTGGACCACTGCAAAATCTTACTGCAATTTCCCTTTTTAAGCCATTCAGACATTAACTGCCTGTTTAGAAACTGAAGGCTCCCTAAAATGCTGCAAGTCTCAGACCTTAACACTCTTCCGTGTCAGTACGATGGTTTTTCCTCAAATGCTGCAGATTTAGCGGGACGTAAACCTCCCAAAAAGCTCAAGTTTTGCCTCATTGGTACACGGAATATTTTCCTATAAATCTTGGAGATCATCAGTATGTCTTTTTCTTCTTGTAAGGGTTTGGCATTAATGAGGTTTGAATGTAGCATCGCAATGAATACAACAAATTCTTGAACATGAAGCTGATTTTAAGGGAGTTTTTTTTTTGTGTGTGTCCCCCCCCCCCCCCCCGGATTAGACATTCGAAGCTGATGAACTCATGCCTTCAGCCTCCCGTGAGATGTTCTTTATCTCTGAGAATATCCAGAATTTTAAGATCACATATATTTCATTATTGTGAGCGACTTGTAGAAATACATCCTAGGCTGAATAAAACTGGGTTGCACAGATTAAACTATAATATGAGTGCATGTATAAAGATGTTTTGTAATAGCCTCTCAGTGAAACTGTGTTGTGTGGACAAATCGGGGCTTATCTGTTGTCATTTTGTGCTTCTCCCTCAGGATTAGACTTGTGTCTTATTAATGAAAAACTCATCAGATATCAGAACAGCTCCCTGAGGAACCAGCCGGGGTTATGAGACACATGTTAGATTAAGACCTTTGAGCGGGTTTTGTGTGTGTGTGAGCAGAGGAGAGTGGTATTTAATTTTCCAAGATGAAGGATTATCACCGGGAGAATTTGATCATTCTGGCTCTGATCTCAGGATGTTCAATCACAGCTTATCCCAAATATTAAACTCTCTGTTCTTTTGTCCCCTTTTCAATCCCAGACACACAAACGTATTTCCACAGATGCTCACGGTGCTCCAATTACCGAGCTTTCTCATTGAGTAAAGTGGCCCGCTGAGCCTACCGTCAGGGCGACGTGTGTTGTGCGATTGTTCAGACACCTGGTGACCTCTCGGGATCTGGGCGGGACAAAAGAGAGTGGGGGGGAGGGTGTCTTACTGGATAGTAAATAAAAAAAAAAGACAAACACTGTTAAATCTAATCCAGAACACCCACAACAAGTGGCACACAGACATAAAATCTGATGCTTACATGGATCTGGGCGAGCTTAAACACAACACACCCACCCTGCTGCTAAATGCTCTGTGATTGTGTGTCAAAGCCGGAAGGAGACGGACGTACCGTGCCCTGATCTGCACTCTCATTTTCTGCACCCAGGACAACTGGGTCACATCATTACTGCAATCTTCTGCTTGTTCATTCCCAGCTTTACAGGGGCTTATGGGTGCACACAGACACACAAAACAGACACGGATGTGTGCTTATCGGCCGACAGGCGTGAGCAGCTAAATGAAAGAGCGTCTTTAAGGAAGATTTAAATGATTGGGGGTGTCAGATTTAGAGGACGTGGCGAAAGAAGTGAGCAGTCCTCAAAGATTTGGGATGAATGTGTGTTATTTGATTATATAAAGTCTAAATGGTTTAAGAGTAATAACTCTGATTAAAAAGGCTTGTGAACGCTTCTGTAGGTTGTAGGAAGTGTTGACTTTTCTCTTGTTTTTAGTTTTTTTTTAAGAGTTGAGCTTTTGGGCCACAAAAGCAGGAAAACGTTAGATGGAGTTATACCGCCCTCTAGTGGTAGAAAACTGGTTTAATTTCTGAGTAGTTGTTCCAACTCAGAATCAACAAGGGGTGCTACCGAGCCGGTAACTGTAGCCGGTAACGGTGTAGACAAAGGAAGATTGTCTTTAAGGTTGTTTATTTTTGGACATTTTCAAACAGAAACAACAACAACAACAAAAACCCAAATGATGTGGAGATAAGTCTATATAAATTGGGAAAAAAATTAGCTCAGACTTAATTAGCAATGAATCAATTACATTTACTTTTAGTGTGTTTGTTTTATTAAATCACTCCCTGTTGCTAAATGTTCTAGGCTGTATGCTTATGGCCTTTGTCCTTCACCCCAGTTTCAAATCTTTTTCTGGTTTCAGGGTTTTCTTTTCTCCTATAGCGTCATCCATCTTTTCACCAACTTGAAGTATTAAATAACATGGTGTTCACCTGGAAAACAGGCTAAACTGGAGATTCAACAGTGAAGCCGTCTACAAGAAGGACCAGAGTAAAATTTGCTTTTTGAGGAAGCTTAGGTCCTTCAGGGTTTGCAGCAAGATTCAGCAGATTTTCTATAAATCTGTTGGGGTAGCAGCATCAGAGCCAGGGTCTTAAAAACGCTAAACAAGGTGATAAAGAAGGTTGCTTTTTTTCTAGGGCTCACTCTAGAATCACCTAAGATGATGGTGCAAATGATGGGTTCTTCATTAAAGTAATTACTCACAGCCCTCAGCATCCTATTCATGAGATTTATACAACACAGTAGCCAGGGCCGGCCCAAAATCTTATGGGTCCTTAAGCAGATTTTGATTCAGGGGGCCCCCCTTTCTGTTAAGATCACTACTCACAATAACAGCTTTTCAATTAACATCTGGTCAAATCTGGGAAAATGAGGGAAGGAGTTTATTTGGCTGATCCTAAAAGTAAAACGTAATCGTTAATATTATCTGAGATAATCTAAATATAGTACTAAAAATAAATAAATTAAGAAATAGAGATTCAGATTGTATCAGATTGAAACAGTGGTAACACAACAATCAAACAATGAATATTAAGAAGTATTTTTTAATTTTATTTTAATTTAACAACATAAATTGCAAGTTTTTTCTCAATTATTAGGTAGAGTATATATATATTTATTCCTTTGAATATATTTGATTTAAATATCTTTTTTTTTTTCAAATTTAAAAACAAAAACTGCATTTTAAATAAAAGTATATTAAAGATACAGTGTGTAGTTTTTGCAGTACATCTTTGGAAATATCCATTAAAATATTATGTAATACTAATTACGTAAAGCACATTAATTGCAAAATATAGACGATATTGTAAAATATGACTTTAAAAATCAGTTTTAAATTACAGGGGAAAGCCATATTAGATGACGTCTTTACTTCTACAAGAGCCCGGGCGGACAAAGCGCACGGAACAAGGCCGCTATTAAAACATTGATTTCCCCTCAAAATGCAAAAAAAGTTTGCCATAATATATATATATATATATATATATAATATATATATATATATATATATATATATATATATATATATATATATTCCTTTGAATGTATTTGATCTAAATATCTTTTTTTCAAATAAAAAATAAATAAAAATAAAAAAGTAGCCTATATTAATAAAATAATGTGTTGAGAGGAAACTTGCCTAGTTACACAATTTTAACAAAATATAATCTACAGTCAAATTGAACTATCAAATTGAGTAATATACACTACCGTTCAAAAGTTTGGGGTCACATTGAAATGTCCTTATTTTTGAAGGAAAAGCACTGTACTTTTCAATGAAGATAACTTTAAACTAGTCTTAACTTTAAAGAAACACACGCTATACATTGCTAATATGGTAAATGACTATTCTAGCTGCAAATGTCTGGTTTTTGGTGCAATATCTACATAGGTGTATAGAGGCCCATTTCCAGCAACTATCACTCCAGTGTTCTAATGGTACAATGTGTTTGCTCATTGGCTCAGAAGGCTAATTGATGATTAGAAAACCCTTGTGCAATCATGTTCACACATCTGAAAACAGTTTAGCTCGGTACAGAAGCTACAAAACTGACCTTCCTTTGAGCAGATTGAGTTTCTGGAGCATCACATTTGTGGGGTCAATTAAACGCTGAAAATGGCCAGAAAAAGAGAACTTTCATCTGAAACTCGACAGTCTATTCTTGTTCTTAGAAATGAAGGCTATTCCATGCGAGAAATTGCTAAGAAATTGAAGATTTCCTACAACGGTGTGTACTACTCCCTTCAGAGGACAGCACAAACAGGCTCTAACCAGAGTAGAAAAAGAAGTGGGAGGCCGCGTTGCACAACTGAGCAAGAAGATAAGTACATTAGAGTCTCTAGTTTGAGAAACAGACGCCTCACAGGTCCCCAACTGGCATCTTCATTAAATAGTACCCGCAAAACACCAGTGTCAACATCTACAGTGAAGAGGCGGCTGCGGGATTCTGGGCTTCAGGGCAGAGTGGCAAAGAAAAAGCCATATCTGAGACTGGCCAATAAAAGAAAAAGATTAAGATGGGCAAAAGAACACAGACATTGGACAGAGGAAGACTGGAAAAAAGTGCTGTGGACGGATGAATCCAAGTTTGAGGTGTTTGGATCACAAAGAAGAACGTTTGTGAGACGCAGAACAACTGAAAAGATGCTGGAAGAATGCCTGACGCCATCTGTTAAGCATGGTGGAGGTAATGTGATGGTCTGGGGTTGCTTTGGTGCTGGTAAGGTGGGAGATTTGTACAGGGTAAAAGGGATTCTGAATAAGGAAGGCTATCACTCCATTTTGCAACGCCATGCCATACCCAGTGGACAGCGCTTGATTGGAGCCAATTTCATCCTACAACAGGACAATGACCCAAAACACACCTCGAAATTGTGCAAGAACTATTTAGAGAAGAAGCAGGCAGCTGGTATTCTATCGGTAATGGAGTGGCCAGCGCAGTCACCAGATTTGAACCCCGTTGAGCTGTTGTGGGAGCAGCTTGACCGTATGGTACGCAAGAAGTGCCCATCCAACCAATCCAAATTGTGGGAGCTGCTTCTAGAAGCGTGGGGTGCAATTTCTCCAGATTACCTCAACAAATTAACAGCTAGAATGCCAAAGGTCTGCAATGCTGTAATTGCTGCAAATGGAGGATTCTTTGATGAAAGCAAAGTTTGATGTAAAAACAATCTTATTTCAAATAAAAATCATTATTTCTAACCTTGTCAATGTCTTGACTGTATTTTTTATTCATTTCACAACGTATGGTGGTGAATAAGTGTGACTTTTCATGGAAAACACAAAATTGTTTGGGTGACCCCAAACTTTTGAACGGTAGTGTATAGTGAACCATATATAGTTCACTTATGCCTTGGGCCGGCTCTGAGGCTTCTCTAGATTTGCTGTAATACAGACAGCTACAGGTCCTTCATGCCCACAGCCGTCAGCATCTACAACTGAACTGAATTAATTAGATTTTAATTAAACTGAACACATTTTTCCTCACTAAGCCTGTCAGTTTAGGTGAATGGCCATGCTTTGGTATGTTTGCAGCTGTGCCGTCCTATTTACATTTCTAGATGATGGATAGAACTGTGCTCAATGAAATGTTTAGAGCTTACAATCATTTCATCCTTAACCCGCTTGCTGTGTAAGATGCATTTGTTGGCTCATGTTCTCTAACACTGATAGATAAAAGGGTACGATAATAGGTATAGTATAAAACAAAACTAAAACCTACTTTAAGGATACTAACTGGAAATATCAGAAATGAAAAAAAAGCTTTGAAATAATCATATGTTCGATTTGTTTATTTGCATTCTGCATTTTTTTTTAAAGTCGTTTATTAATTCATCTGCAGCAGTTCGCGTTTCCTGGTAGAGTTAAGGTTAAAAACGCTGCTCCAGGTGAGGCTCGAACTCACAACCTCGGCATTGCTCTGCTGCATACTGTTGTATAAGTACCGCGCGCTAACCGATTGCGCCACTGGAGCTCCAGCGTCACTCGGCCAAAAAATAGGTTAAAGAAAGATCCACAAGATTCTAGATTATCAGAGTAATTTTCCCATCAGTTGTCTGGAGTTGTTCGCACTGACCATGTAAGGTCGAAGGTTCCGGGTGGTCACCCAGAGTATACCGGGATTTCCATTGCTGCTGCGTTCAAGGACCGCCGAAAGGGAGCGAATAAAAGTCAAGCCAACTGCCTGCTGGTTTTTGCTTGTATTTAGTCGATTCTTTCTTTTTTTCGTAGTTTGACTAAATCATCATTATTCACTTCAACTTGAGTGATGCTGTCTCATTTCTCTTGATTAAAATTTTGGTACCCTACCCAATGCGAGTAACGTCAGTATATTAAGAAAAGCCACGCTTTCACTAAAATATGTAGACTGTTTTGGAAAAGTGTTTCTTCTGCTTAAAATTTGGTAATGATGTCATATTTTTTGTATAATGTTTTTTAGTCTTCAAAATACCAGAATTTGCACATGACTATGCATAGTTTTTGACTGTCTGATTACATCACTGTAAGACATTAAATCAGATGTGATGATTAGTTACTCACTACATGAGTAGTGTTTATACAAAATACTTTTGCACTCGTTTAAGTAATCTCTTGGATGGCAAGTAAAAATATGTTAAAATCATTTTGTTTTTTTAGTACAATATTTGGGTAGTCTACCCACCCCTGCACAGTTTTCTGGAGGTTTCTCAGCAACATTGTGTAAATCTTCATTTCCACCACACCCTATTAGACTGGGATCTGGAGGCCACTAGATTGCTGTGAACTTGAAATATTCGAGAGACCACTTAAAGCTTTGTGATACCGTTTTATCCTGGATGAAGGAACCATCAGAAGATTTAAATGTATTTCAATTTCAGTTCAAATGAAATGAAATTAAGTGTTGTTGTAGCTCACGCTAATTAATTTCTTATTAATGAATAGCCTACTAACTAACTTGCAAAGCAATGCAATTAAATAACTGAATTAAATCAAAACAAATTGCGTTTTTAGCTCTTAACATTTAGTTCAAAAATCATTGTTTAGATTACCAATCAATAATTTCACAGTGATTTTTCTAAGGGCGTGTTTCTTAACATGTACCTGTGGAGGCTTCTATTGTAAAACAAACTATTTTTCATTTTATTTTTCCTAGAGAGTATATATTTGAAAGGCGTGTTGCTTCATGAAGGCTTCCTGTGTTTCAACATGTACAGGTTAAAACACCCAGGGTGCGGTTTCAATGCTGCAAATGGAAAAGCAAAACAGCATCACAGAAAGTGTGCAGACACACTTTGTATGCGTGTACAGAGACCGAGCCAGCTCCAGGCAAGCTGTAAGCAAGCATTATTTGTATTCTGAGAACACTCCGCCTTCCTCATCGCTGTGTCATATTTTGTGGGGGCATTTCCCCCCCTCCCCTCAACGTCCAATCAAATAGGGAGAGTCTGCAGTTCAAAGCCCCATCTGACACACTTTCTCTGGAGAGCGGCAACAAAAAGACACACTAGAGAGATGTAAAGTAGGTGGCTGGTAGACAGGGTAGGATGTCACAGTGACTCAGGAGGAAATAGACACCAAAACCTTTCAACGCTGTGTTTTTCTCTTTTTTTTTATTATTCTCAGCATATTCATAATTCAACACATGACAGACAGGAAACACTAACAGAAACATTCTGACTGAAGAAGAATAAATCAAGTGACCCCTCGGTCAAAGACATGCCTAGTTTCAAAGCTCAGAATAGACACACCAGAAGGCTGGACTGGCTGACCGACCGACAACTTTAGGAGGCAACGCTGCAACAGAGTAAAACCTGACTGATTGCTTGTAAGCAAAGGAAGAAAAAAAAAAGCAGAGCAGAGAAAAAGTTCCTGATAAAGCTGCATATATTTTTTGCCTCCAAAAGTTGCAGGTTTGTTGTCTTGTAAAGGTATTCAATAAGCTTGAACTTTTTCACATGTTGTTGCAGCACAACAGCATAATTCTAATGTATTTTCACAGGAAATTATGTGACAGACCAACAAAAAGTAAGGCAGAATTTTTAAGCGTAAAGAAAATGATCCATTTGGTTACTAATTTATTTGTATTTATGTTATATCTGATAACCCTACATAAAATCCAATACCTTCAGAGGAAATGGTCCTTCAACTGAATCTGATGAATAAGCAGCCGAGAGGCTTATTCCAATGCAACACTGGAGGAGTTGAAGGGAACACAGGAGACCAAAACTAACATTGCACATTATCAGGAACACACTATCCATATAGTGACACATGGTGGTGGCATTTAATGCAGAGGGGATGATTTTCTTTCCGATTTACAATCATGTACCACTTTGTGTTGGTCTATTATATAAAATCCACAAGAAGTAGAATGGAGTCGGCGTTGTTTACGTGAAAAAGTTCAGTTTTTTAAAATTTACTTTTGCAAGACACTGCAAGTTATAGCCTTCGTGGCCAGTATGACGGGTCCATGCCCTTTTTTTGATGCTATTGAGGTGCTTCAGTATCCATGTTAGGGCTAGCCACCCGTAGAAAGTTTTGCAATGAGATATACAATTTATTATACACTAGTTTCTGTGAGATGCTGATTCCAACAATGCTTTTTGTTTTGTCCCGTAATGCTGCAACACCCCCGTTTGTTGAGACTGCAAGGTGAGCAGAAAAACAACTGAACCCAACTTAAAGTAGCCGTTTCTTAAAAAGCTGCTTCAAACACTGCATGGTGCAGTTTTTATTTTTATTTTTTATGTCAGCTCTAAACATGGGTTTCTATTTGAAGACGACCCCAATGAAATCCCTTCCCACCCCCGTCTTTATCCACCTACCCCTCCTCCCAAAGTAACTTTTTACAAGATGATGAAACTTCACAAGAATTCACCATGAAATCGAAAAAAGTAAAGAAAAAACGCACGGTCGTGTCGTTATGTCCAGCCATTAAAAATAGGAATAGCACATAGATCCTCGATATGTCACTAGGATAAACACACTCTCAGTCACACACTCACATGCTCTCATATACAGCACACAGGCGCACCTCAGTAAATCAGAATATCATTAAAAACAAATTAATTGCAGTAAATTGACTCAAAAAGTAAGTCATATAAGATTAATTGTGCACAGGGATATATTCCAAGCAAACATTTTAGTTCATTTAACTGACAACGACTCAGTTTTTCCTTCCACTCAACTATAAATTAATATGTCTGGTTATAGTACTCTGTACAGCCAGTTTCAGAGTGTTTAGCTAACAGAAACGGTTCCTGTCTGCCCGGGAATTACCAAGACAGCAGTCTACAGCATAACTGTGTAACATTTCTATGTTAAAAATATTTTTTAAATGCAATATTCACCTTTAATAGGAACATGAAAGATCTCTCACCATCATCAAAATGAGCAGCTATTCAAAGAGTGCTGCAAGCAAGAATATTATCAAAAGTTGAGTGGAAGGTAAAAAGACTGGTGGCAAAAAATCCTGAAACCGAACCACAACGAATGCTATAAATATATCACTGTAATAAATCTATAACATCTTTACTTTTGGAATCCAGTCACTGAAATATATTACGATTTCCATGACTTTCTAATTTGTTGAGATCCACTTGTTTAAACGCGTAGGAATAACTTCCTAAAAGGGTCAAAGAAGGAAGCAGTTATCAGTCAGGTTTGTATTTCTATTGCATCAAGGCTCATCAACGCATCCTTCTGTTGCCAGACAGCGTGTTTAATCATTGTGAGGGATTATAACGGTGCTCATAGTTTCCAAAGAACTGAGGGTGTGTTCAAAGAACAGGTATGCAGGTAACAGTATGAGAGTCCAAGTCTGAATGATCAGTCGTGGATGACGATGGGGCCCCGCATCCTTAAGCTGGGGTGGGGGTGTGGAGGGGCCAGAACCAGCCCCTGAGGGGGGCCATGGGAGACCCTGCGCAGCGTGATTTGCTCGCAGGGCTGTCGGCAGGCGTGCCTCAGCTGGGAGCGGGACAGCAGCCGTCGCGCCCTCCTGGAAGGGGGAAAATGAGAGAGAGTTAAAGACATATAAAAATATAGCATCATGTTTAAATATTTAGATTTTGGGGATTAACTATATTTATCTGGAAGTAGTTAGGCATTTTGAAACAATTTAGGGTTAATGTATAAACACAGCCATATTCAACAAATAAGAATATGTTCTAATAATGCTTGTTTGTCATAGTTGCTTACAACAGGTATTGAACAAACTTTTGATTAGGGCCACATGTCTGCATTAAACATGCTTGTTTTATTGTTCTGATGTAATATTCTAATCTTAAATGTCTTGTTTTCATCACCTGTTAACATGTTTAACAGAAATAAAGGTAAAAAAAAACAGTCTGAGTGTAAATAGTCTTACTATTGTGATCCCCTTAGTGGGTTGAGTTAGTGAAATAAAATATTATAATGATATTGTAATTTATGGAATATGACTGTTTGATTAAGTAGCAAATTAGAAATGAGAGCTTATTGTATAAAATATACAGTATATCACAATATTCAGAGTTCCTTAAAGAGCACTTCAAATGTAGGACTGCTATGGATGGACAGATGGATGGATTGATGGTGAATTAATTGATGGATGGATGAAAGGAAGGATAAGGAAGGATGATGGATGGATGAATAGATGGATGGATGGATGGAAGGAAGGAAAGGTTCATGGATGGATGAAGGAAGGAAGGATGGTGGATGGATACATGTATGATGGATGGTGAAGGGATGGATGGATGGATGGATGGATGGATGGATGGATGGATGGATGGAGGATTTGATGGATATATGATGGAAAGAAGAAAGGAAGGATGATGGATGAATAGATGTAAGGAAGGAAGTAAGGATGGATGGATGGATGGATGAATAGATGGATGGATGGATGAAAGGAAGGAAGATAGGAAGGAAGGAAGATAGGAAGGAAGGAAGGAAGGAAGGAAGGAAGGAAGGAAGGAAGGAAGGAAGGAAGGAAGGAAGGAAGGAAGGAAGGAAGGAAGGAAGGAAGGAAGGTGGATGGATGTATGATGGATGGTGAAGGGATGGATGTATGATGGATGGTGAAGGGATGGATGGATAGACGGATGAGAGACTCAACAACACATCAAAATTAAAAACAATAATAAACTAAAACAATAGAAACTGAAACAATCAGCTATAGAACAGCTAGAGGACCATTTAGCTGTGCTGCACATCTATTTCCTATGTTTCTCACTTCACCAGATGCAGCCATTATTGTTGTGTAGCTCCAATAAATCAACAGCTTCTCTACTTTTCTACTCCTTTTTTACGGTTCTACTAAATTCAAAAGCTCTAAATTGGACAATCGTTGATGCCAAATTAATGCCGAAGCAAAGTATCTTTTGATCAAGATGCAGTTTAGTCACATTCATCTTGCCCTTTCTTTTTGATGAGACAAGTGCCAATCTTACTAATTAACGATTATCTTAAATTTCAAATTGTATGTTAATCGTAGATAGAGAAAGAGGGCAACATTTTACTGTAAAAAGTCCTTTGTCTAGTTTACATAATTTTATGTAAAGTGAATTTTTTTAGGGCTCAAAGCTATAGCTCTATTGTAGGAAATTATCCAAAGGAGATGATGAGATATGAAATACAAAAACATAAGGTAGGAAAGTGAAACCTCTCAGCCTGATTTAAAGGAGCACAGACGTAATTTCCAGCGTGCTGAGGCCTTCATGCTGTGATACCAAGGAGCACTTAGCAGCCCACAGCGACCGAGGGACACACTGCTGGCCGCAGAGCTAATGGGATTCTATTAGACACAAATGCAAGGTACATGACCACAATGTACAGGTGATAAGTCATGATTTCCTCCAGGGCGTCTAGGATTTAAAGCTCTTTAAATCCTCATATTTCTTCCCTCAGTAGGTGCAGCCTCCCACGGCAACACTGAGTGGGAAACAGTCCTGCTGCTGATAAAATGAGCACATTACATTATGAGGCAGCATCTTCAACACGCATCTGAATATGCATGCAACATCCATGCCTCTCCACACAGATCCTTCAAGTGCTCTACACTCCCAGATTGATGATTATAGTTTTTTTCCCCTGCCTCCTTGTGTTTCCTGCTTTATGATAATTTACATCTAAAATAACCAATATCTACTCAGAGGTTGTGTTGCTTTTTAAGAGTTGTAGTTGGTTAAAATAAGAATGAGGATTTCGCTTGTTTTGATGATTTTTAGTACCTGAACAGGGGCTTCGATGGAGAGAATTGATTCCACTTTAGATATAGTGCAGAACAAAATTATCTGTTTAAGTTAAAATTATGACTGTATCATACATTTCAAATTAAGAAGATCCTGCATTGATAACCCCCCAGCCCAGTAAAAGTATTTATATTATTCTTTCAAAAATGCTCTCACACTCCTGTTTGAGGGGGTTGAAGTTTTGACGAGGGAGTGGGTGGTAAAAAAACCAACAAAAACAACTTTTGGCCTCTGTTCGGCTAACAATACCTTGACTCTTACACCGTCTTTGAACAAATAACTTAGCGGTACATTTTGGTGGTGGTGTTCCAAAGACAAATACCAATTGATTTCTTGATCAGTTCCTTTTTCTTGGGTGAAATTTTCAACTTTAATTGTGCTTTCTCCACAAATAGCACAAGCCTAAAAATGGTCTACCATGTTGTGGAGATGCTATTAGTTAGCTTCCAGTAGCTAAGTTGCTACAGCTACGGACTACTAGCATGGACACACTCCGTTCTCTCCTGCCAGCAAAATCTATACAGCCTTCCTGTGGGCGGTCGCAAATAAAGAGGGGTGAGGCCATGAATACTAATTTTCTCTGTAACGACAAGAGACTGGCCTTTTCTGACTTGCTCGTTTTGGCTGTCTTTTTCTTCTCTGCAGCTAATGCAGGCAACGGGGGCTGGAGAAAATCTTCACATGCAGCATGTATATATACCTCAGAGGGACTCATGGTGCCTATTGGACCTCAGGGTAAGTATCTGTACCTTTTTTAGTGTTCACAAAGGTACATACATGTTCCTCAGTAAATATTTGCACCATTTCTTGGATAGGCACAATTTCTAGTCATCATCTTTTTTACACACAAAAAACATCCATGAGCAAAGCTAGATTCATGTAAATGGGCTTCATAGTCTTATCAACAAAACATTTTGTTTAATTAAATTTTTCATTTGTTTAATAAAAATAATCTTACTAGGATCCTTCTGTGCTTTAAAATGGTGAACTGATTTTTATCATTATTTTGACATGAGAAATTTTGCTATGCTAGCATAAATATTTGGATAAATTGGTGATCAGGTGATGTGTCAATTATGTCAAATCAATAATAATTGGCTGTCAGGGTAATGCTGATAAAAGGTACAGACTAGGGATGCACTGACGCCGATACCGATCTAATGTATTTGTATCACTTAAAATTAACCGATACAATGAACAGATAGCTAAAATATGAAAACTTTGCAATAATTTCACAGTAAATGTTTACTTTTCTCATAAAATTTTAGTAGGGATGCAACGATACCACTTTTTTCAAACCAATACGATACCAACACTTTGAATTGAGTACTTGCCAATACCAGGTACCAATTTGATACTACTACCACACAAAAATGCGATGAACCGGAAGACAGGTCTTAATTTTCTTCTCCGCTTGTTACAACAAATGATGGTGAATTAGATTTAAAAAATAAAATATTGATAGAAATGATCAGAAACCTAAACTTTCAAGTGTAAAATAAACCTTTTCAAGGAAATTATTGCAGTTTGGTGGTCATTTTTATTAATATTTTATTTTTTATCTAATTCTTATCATTTTTTGTTGCAACAAGCAGGTTAAAAATATAAAACCTGTCTTCCAATTCATCACACATTTTTTTGTGTTAGAAGTATTGTCATTGGGAACCTGTTTCAGCAAGTTCTTAGAGCCAAGTATTGGTATCGAATTGGTTGAAAAATGTGGTATCGTTGCATCCCTAGTACAGGTATGTAACTCAGTACCTACAGTTAAGGGTCCAAAACGGTACCTTTGATGGGACCCCCCCAGTGACAGGGCATTGTACCCCTAAAAGTACAATCTGTACTTTAATTTCAGAGTGTGCAGATTCTCACTTGGATTTAGCTGGACTGTAAACCTTTCCACTGTACATTTTACTGTCATTGTCCTGCTGTAAGCTGAACCTCTGTCCCAGTGTCGAGTTTTTTGCTGCCCCAAACAGGTTTTCTTCCAGGATTTGCCTATATTTTGTTCAATCCATTTCCCCCCCATCTGCCTATTCACTAATGAGGCAAAGCATCCTCTTCAGTATGATGCTGCCACCACCACATTTCACATAAGCTCCTTCCAAACAAGCCATATGTCTGCAGTGTGGTAAACTGGAAGGTTGATTGGTTGAAATGATCTTCATGATGCTGGTTGTTCACTAACAGTATCTTTTAATCTTTTAATGAAGCTGAACTTAAATTCTCTTAATAGAAAATGATCTCATAAGAAATTAAAGGGATAGTTCAGATTTCTTTACAGTTTGGTCACGTCAAGAGGTTACGTTATGTTACACTGAGTATATAACAAAGTTTAGTTATTAGAGGGCGGTTCTCAGGAAAATTGTAAAATCTCTGGTGTGCCAAATTCACTATTAAATGCTTTAATGTTTGAAAGTAACTAGTTGTTAAAAAAGTTCTCAGAGGCTTTCAGAGAACAGGTGGATTCATAAAAGAGATTAAACTACAAAGAGGCTGAAATCTGAAGGCAGACCTCTCAAACTGATTTTATTTAGGGGTATTAATAAAGGGGGTAAACACATATGTGTTTATTTTTGAGAAAATATTAAAAACCATGCATCCTTTTTCATCCACTAGACAAATATGCTGTACTTTACTGTGGTTGGTTATTGGCGTTTTGTGGTTTTAACATGAAAAAAATGCAGAACAGTTCAAGGGTTTTGAAAACGTTTCAATGATCTAATATTTTACATATTTCCAACCTGGATAAATAAACATGAAATAATAGATTTTTATCTGTGTGAACTTAATTCTAACTGAGCACCTATTGAGTGTATTCTTGGAAAACGATGACAATCTGTACTTTTAAACCAGGATACAAAGAGGACATCAACTGTATCTTATAATAACGCGTCATAAAATGTGTCGGTTCTCATCTTTCATGCTACTTTTTTCTGCATTGCAGAGGTAATTTTGCCCATAACTTTAATAATTCTACATGGTGACTTCAGTCTAGTTTAGATGGTTGAACTGCTTTATAATCGTTCTCACGCAGCTTTGTTTCAGAAAGAACAATGTATTCCCCTTCACCGAATAAATGGGAAAATCTCCCATCTTTTTCGCTCTCACAGTGTGTGTTTCATCATGCCGAGAGAAGAGGAATAAAAAGAGAGAGGGATGTAGAGAGAAAGCAGCTTCCAATCATCCTTCATCAGCATCAGACCAGGTCTTTTATTCAGGAAGGCATTAATTGTTACACTGCTAGGCTGAATGACAGGGTAATATAACGAGCTTTACAGGCTCTGAGATTGATGCCGTCTCTGTCACACATCAGCACACAGTGAATGAGTGATCCATGCGAGTGCAGCCACGGTTAATGCGGTAATGATATTGCCACGCACGGCCTTGGCCGGTTCCTGGCTCCATCTGCACCCAGTTAGCTGCTCTAATTTTAGACGAGGTGGTCTGAGGGTGGGCGGCTGCGGGGGCCGGGTGCCATGGCTCATTTAGGCACAGGCTTAATGGGGGAACATCTTTCTTTGGCTCATGCAGGAACTGAAAACTTTGATTAGTTGCAGACACACACACACACAGGGCAAACTGTGTGTGTGAATAAAATTAAAATGATGTTTCTTCAACAGCAGATTCAGTTTCAAACAACTCTTCATCAATCAGTATATTCTGATAATACTACTATTACTACTACTAATAATAATCTTATTATTATTAGTAGTAATAATATAATAATTTAGAATTTCTTCTTTTCTCTCTAACCCATGATGTGTACTACAATATCACAAATAATTTTACTATAAGTAATACTAATTTTATACTTATATGTCTACAATATTGATTATTATTATTATTAGTAGAAATAGTCATAACAATAATAAAAGTAATGTTTTTGCATTTTCTTTATCTTTTACCCCATGAGGTATACTATATTATGAAAATAAGTAAATAGAGAACAAAAATAATATTAAAAAAACATTTTAATCTTACATCTCAAAGTCTGAATATCCATTTATAAAAGTAAAAATGTGTGGGTTTTTTGTAAACATAAATACAAAGTTATATTTAAAAAGGATGTTGTTGTTGAATGGCGCCGCTCATGGCTGCATCATGTTGGAGTAGCTCTGTTGGGTCTGATTTGTTCTTCTTGTCCACTTTACTTCATAGAGTTTTTGGTTGAGGTGTTACATGCTTGGACAATTATTTCCACCTGGTTTTGGATTTCATGCTGCTGCAAGTTTTTTTGGTCCCACTTTAAAAAAAAAATGTTGACAGTCGCTAGGAATACGCCACGGAGCAGCTGATTAGCATCTCAAAAGCTAAAATAATAAGTGAACTAGAACTCTAAACCCGAAGAGTTCAAAAGTAGGCTTCAATGATGAAGAGCAGAGAGAGAATGATTAAGTTCGAACTATCTTTACCAACAGTAACAGTGGGCAAAGATCATATCTTCAATGTCTCTCTGCACAAATTTCTATTAATACAGCCAGCCAGAGAATTAAAGAGGAAAAGCAAAATCGAATGAAAAAGCAGCGCTTGGCCAAAAATTGACATTATCTTCTAAGACGTGTTACTGTTATACTGTAGATCATCTCTGCTGTCCAGATACCGATCTGTTAGCGTGTTAACAGGGTTTTTTTCAGATTTGACTGCTACTGGAGCATCAGCATTGTGGAGCATCACCTTCCACAATGTTTCTTTAAAGACACTTGGATGATATGAATCAAAACAACATTTTATTTAGACTTGGGATAAATAACTGAGTATTTTAATTGAATATGAAATGAATAAGAAATAAATGTAGCAAATTTAATTCATGTCAACTTTTTGTTTAACAATGTGATGACTGAGGAAAATAAATAAATGAAACCCACTTCATAGTGGGTTCATCGTTTTTATAGCCACTTCCTGTTTTCATAATGGTCTTATGCATGATCTTGAGAAGCCAGGATACCTGAAGGACCAAAGGGGCATCTATGCGACAATAACAAGCATCTTGCGGTGCCTACAAATTTCTTGCCTTCAAAGAAAGTTTCTTTCTTGGTTGGGTCGCTTTTTTTTAATTAACAGAATCTGTGCCGAGAACTCAATCTTATTATTCGTTTACGCAGATTTGAGTCAGTTTGAAAAATCAAAAAACATATTCTAACGCATATGTCACACCCTAACAATGACGACAGGCTGCTCAGCAGCTGATATGCTGTTGATGCATCATAAGCTGTGCTAATGGCATTAAATGGTGCTCAGTTTCATTGTCCTAAGTGGATGAAGTGCACATTTTGAGAGCATAAGAAAGCGGAAAGTGATTGAATGACATCAGTGGCTGAAACCCATTGGTTCACAAGTAAGGACTTCCGGTATTCCCCAGTATTGTGTGAAAGAAAGAAACTGATATGCGGAGATCAGGGGATTAAAAATATCTGCCTTGTGTTCTAGACTCAAAAATGGTACAGAGTTGTCTAAATGTGATTTAGAGAGTCAAAACTGGTTCCAGGAAGATTTTACGGACATTAGAGGAAGATACAAAACTAAATGTGTTAATATCATCTGGCCTCGCTGAAAATTAGACGATGTGACTCACCAGCTGTTTCTATAAACTTACACGACTGACCGGCATCTCCCCAGATATGATGTCCCACAAAGCTCAGGAGGCCTGATTCCTGAAGAAACATCCACTTTTTCCTGTTGATAATGGTTCTTGCAGGTGTTTGTTTTTCTTCTTTAAGTTTTAGTTAGCCTGATGACCCATATGACTCTCTCTGGTAACTCCAAGCAACCAAGTCTTTTGCTTGGAACTGGTTAAAGCAAATGTTGCAAGTCGGGATTCTCCCTTCCCCCCCCAGGTTTTTGCTAAGGGAATCTGAAGAAAAGCTATTTTCATATTTTAATTCAACAGCGTATACTATATTTGGAATCTTTCTATTAACATTTGCTAAGCCCACCGCTAATAGTAGTGTGCAGATTCACTAATCAATTAATTGCTTAATGAATTTTACTAAATCGATAAGTGAATGAAAGGCTGAATTCTTGCCAGGACATTTTAGGGGCCGGACCGACGGAAACGTGATGGTGGCAGCTAGAATTTCAGCAATGCAGAGCAAAACATTCCCTTCTGAAGGCAGGGTTCAAATGTTTCCAATTTTTTAAAAGGGTAATATCATGCAAAATCAAGTTTTTGGAGTTTTCAACCATCTGGTAATGCAATTTTCTCATTAAAAAACCCCACCAGAGTGGTTTTTAGCTTAATTCACGCATATCTGAGTAATCCTCTCTGAGCAGCTGTCCCTCACTCTCCTAGAAATTGACTGAGTGCTCAACTAGTGACAGAACTAGTTGAAAACAAGGGGGTGTTGAGGTGTCTGCACCACCCCTGCAGGCAGAGCGGCTTACCCCTGGTAGATTTTCAAACATACCCTCCTCTGTCTCACAGTTCATGGCAGCTTCGGTTTTTTTGGCAACTGAAAAACCTTTTTTTGTTAGATTTCTCTGTGAAAACGCCTGTTTGGCTGCATGGATTACAGGATTTTATTCTACATTCCTAAAGAACAGCAGATGGATCAAAGAACAAAGACGCCTGATGGACAGAGAAGACAGAGAAGTAGCTACATGCTAATGTGGATTAGCCATTTATCAAGCTGCTTTTGTGATTTTAGGACAGCATTGTGTGGTTAATTAATTGATCTCAGAATGTACAGTAAACTGGTGTAAACAACACCTACGGCTTTTTTATATACTGGGCTGGAAAGATTTGCTTAGTGGACGCAGGTGTGTTAGTTTGGGCTCTGTCTAAAGCCTGGAGTTTTAGAAAATGAAATAGGCTTTACTGACTCCCTTTTTTTTTACAAAAAAAAATAAAATCAAATAAATAAACCAAACGTCTGTGCCCTTAATATAACAGAGTTTCCTTGTGGTACTTTTCAAATTCACTGTCAGAATACTGTTTGAGATCAGTCTGATCTGCTCATTGAGTTTTACTGTGGGACTCTGTGCTTTTCAAATTATTTGTGAGAATACTATTTGTGATGAAGCTTAGCACTGTTTGTTACAGTGTGATCTCCTCCCGGCCCTGAAGCAAAGCAGAGCGGGAGAGCGTAGGGGGGGGTGCAGGAGGCGGGTTTATAGAGAAATGAGCCGTTTCACTTCGTGGTCCAACATTAACTACAGGATACAAGTTAAATTTCTGGACAAATTAATACTGTATAACACCAACGGCAAAATTTTATCATATATATGTGTATCTCAGAAGTTGAAAGCTGTGAAACAGCATGATATAGGCCCCTTAAAAATTTGGGATTTTTTCTCTTTTGTGTGGGATAAAGGTCTCAAATAAATAAGAAAAAATTTTGAAAATATAAAAGTTTGTTCAGTTTTGAGGACCACTTTGTGTCCGTCTAATGCATAAAATCCCAGTTTATAGTAACAACACAAAAAAATGCTTATCGCAACAAAAAAGCAAAGGATTTGAGTACTTTGGAGGCGCTGTAATCTCTGATCAAAAACTCAAAGTTTGAATCAACAGACATTTTCTCAGATTATCCTTTCCACCGTCTGAAAGTTTAAAAATCCCAAATTCTCTTTTTCGGATGGAGCTCATCTGTTCTTACTCTGCTCTGATTCCCTTCCAACACACACATACACACGTACACACACAGATAAAGTCAATCATGTGTCAATAAAGGGTCACCTTTTCTTACCTGGTCTCCCGGGTGACGAGGAAGAAGCTGTCGTCGGGAGCATCGATCCAGTTGGGGCGTCTCTTGCGAATCATTACTCCTCCCCTGGTGTTTCCGCTGCTGCTACTGCGGCCGTTGTGCTGCAGAGAAAACAGGTTTTGATTTTTTCATTGCAATATGCAGAGATAAAGATATGCAGGAAAGGTTGAAAAAGACGTTCACTTACGATTAGAGGTACTCCTGTTGAGCCAGGGTTTTCTGCAAGAGAAAACAAAATGTGAGAATAACAATTATATGTACGCATGTCTTATTTTTCCATGCCAGAATGATCATACAACAGAGAACTTGAATGGTATTCGAAGAAAAAAAGAACTGTGTATTTTCTCACATCCACGCAGGTTCAAATGTAAGCATAGAGACTCAGATATGTACTTTTGCCCAATCAGTTATTGTCAGTGTGCATTAGTAACTGCAGCAGGAGGTTTTTAAATTAGTTTTGCCAAGGAGAGCGCAGCTGGTTGTGAGTTTTTGTCCAGCAGAAACCAAAGTTACGGCGTCAAAATCAACAGACTCAATGCTGTGCTGCAACCAAAGTGAGAACAAATACGTTCTAACTCATGATTAATGAGCTACTATTCAATGTTTAGAGCTGCTGAGCAGGGGCGTATCCAGGAGGTTAACAAGTAGGGGCTAAAGGGGCCTTATTGCTAAAATTACCTTTAAAATTATTTCATTTTGCTAAGGCTTATGTGACTAAACTCTGGTAATTATGTTACAAAGTAATTATGTTGTATATATTCAAAAAATAGTCAGTGCTGAAAAATAAAAGAAAATCACAAATAAAAACATTTCAACTTTTGTTGCAACTTTTCACAAAAGCCGCCGAAACATCCAGCATTTTAGGCTGCAACAATCACCAAAAAAAGTTCTGCAAAATCCTGTAGGGACTGATACAAACAGTAACTGTCTTTGGATCGGATAAAGCAGGCTAGCATTCAGTATCAAGCGCAGCCTGATAAGAATCGTGGGCCATGAAAAGCCGGATCTGAGCTAGGAAACCAAACTGTCCTTCTACACCGTTTCTGACTAGAAGGTTTGGCTAGGACAGTACCAAAAGCTTGGCTACAATAAACAAAATTTAACATGAGTGTGACTGTGTGTTTGTTTTTCTGCTTTAAGCTACAAATAGACTTTTAACTTCAGAAAAAGAAGAAAAAAAACATAACAGCAGAATAAAAAAAAAAAATATATATATATATATATTCGGACAAAGCATCAGTGGCGGGTTGGTTTTCTGCAGAAATAGCACAAATGACACACAGAATAAGCAAAGACAAAGAGCTGTGAAGATTCTGCTTTGACCAAGAGAACATTTGGTAGCAAAAGTGAAATGAAATAATTTTAAAAAGCATAAACGGAGCTTTCCCGCCTCCATCTTCTGGGTACAGTGAGAGCGTCTTGGAACCAGCTCAGATGTCTTGGAGAAAAACCCTCCTCCCGTGTACCTGAACGCCTCTCCGGGTCAGCCCTGCTGTGGTGGTGGTAGCTGCGTTTTCCCAGCATGCCATGGGGGCCGTGGGGGAGAGAGGAGAGGAGGCGGCGAGGGGGAGGCGTCTGCAGGCCCGGGGTGCGGTGGGAGCGAGGGGCGTGGGCCATGGGACGGGACTCTGGAAGAGACACCACACACTGGAGCTGTATGAACGGGCTCGCTCAGACAGTCTGAATAATTGATGCTCAGACGGAGTATGATCTGATTGAAATGTGTATTTACCTAGAAACTGCAGAACACTGGTCAGAGTGCTCCTTTGGGCCGCTCTGGTTTTGGGTAGCTGGGTCCCCTGCCCTTCTGACACCCTTAACATGTCTAAACCAAACACACATACTTATGTATATATGTATATACACACACACACACACACACATACGGGTTCTTTGCATTAATAACTCTCTCCATTTATGGAGATCTATCACCTTTTAAAGTGTTAATGAAAACTGCCTCTTGTGATGCAAGTGCTCACAGGATGCAGGGGTTGAAGTATTTACGACTCGCTTTCAGGGATGCATGAGCGTGAAAAACCAAAATCGACATCTGGATCCATGCACACTTAAAAAAAAAACACACAAAAAAAAAACAATGGAAGAAAACATGTACAATAAGAAAAAAACAAGAGGCAATCACAAGGGAACAGAAAGGCACCAAATGCTGAGTGCCTGCTAGAGTGAGGATGGTTGGTGTGTTTTCCTGTGGCTGTGGTGGAGCTGATGGACACGTAAACAGACACATGAAGCACAAGGACTCAGAAGAAATGCTTTCAGGACCGACTTTATTGGAGATGTGCGCTCACATTCACACAGTTATGAAAGGAAACAAAAAATCAAAGGAGGTAGAAGATGAGCTGAGAATATTGCAACAGTTGTCAGAAAATGAAGAGGAAGAGAGAGACTGAGTGGCAAATCCTGTCTCCAGGATTTACAAGACAGTGGAGGCTTCAGGATGGTTTTAAATTAATATTGCATGAGCTGAATACAGGCAAAAGCTGAGGGGTCTGCCCTACAGCAGGGGGTTGTGTGTGTGTGTGGGGGGGGGGGGTGATGCAGCCAGCAGCAGAGGTAAATGTAGTAGTAGTCATACCCCTTTAGTCTTTTCACATCCTGTCACACTACAACCAAAAGTCTTAATTTTATTTTGACTTTATATGATAGACTAAAAAAGTAGCAGTTATCTATAGAGTGGAAGGGGAAAAAAAGAACCCCTTTCATTCTGATACCCATTAATGAAACATTCAGGAGTAACCTTATTAGTAAGAAATGAAATATAGAGAAGAAACCATGGAAGCCAGCAGACAGGTTAGGGTAAAACCCTATCTAAGCCGTTGGGTTACGAGCGCTTTTATAGGGGGAGAAGCAAAGACTCCCGTGGTAATGTCTGCAGAGATGCACGACTCAAGCGGGAGAACCTAACAGAGCAACTGTCAGATGGGACCTTTATGAGAGAAAGGTGTAGGAAATGTAGCAACTATGTGGAAGATGGAGCTCTGGTGAGGTAGAATACAAGCAGAACGCTCAACACCGAGCACGCCCCCGAACAACCCGAACAGTGAAATGTAACGGGGGGGGGAGTCGGCATCGTGGTGCGTGGGGACACAGTCAGCTGGTATAGATTGGGAGGCTTTATGGAGCTAAAGAACAGGTTTATTCTGGAACAAGACCCAAGAGGTTCGTTGTCCAGCAGGAAATAGAACCCTACAGATACAGCCAGAGCTACAATTGATTAAACATGTTCGGGTGAGAGTTAAATTATAATTTTTTCCCCCCCATTTGTAAAACAGTAAATGTGGCGTAAACAATCCATTATCTTCCGCTTCATCTGAGGAGTCAGACTTCCCTCCTCACAGCCACTTGTGGGGTCTTTCCTGGGTCTTCGTTTGGGTCTGCTCCCCTTCACCAGGGAGGCAACCACCTCCACTGGCTCCTCTCGATATGGAGGAGGAGCGGTTCTACTCTGAGCCCTTACCAGATGACCAAGCTCCTCGTCCTCTCTCTAGGGGACAGCCGAGAGCTCACCAATAACCCAAACACACCAATCTAATAGCAGCCACAGGGCTACATAAAGGCCCTTTCTGCAGCAAAAGTACCAAGTAGAAACAGTACTGATAAGTGGGTAGATTCACAAAAAATAATCTAAAATTAAAATATTTCTCGTTAAAACCTTGATAAAACGTTATGCTGTGCTTGTATTGCAACAAGAATGTGAAGCAGCAAAAGAGGTATGAATACTCTGAGTCAGTCCAATCACAGTTCATCTTTCGATACAAATAAAAACAAAAACCATGAGAGGAGATACATGAGCTAAAGAGACAATATGGCGGAGCTTAGGTTTAGTATTTACCGCCTACGTTTACGTTCATGACACGGATGGCGCCATGCAAAATAGAGCTTCTTACTAAAATACATTTTATCTACATATAAGTCCTGAAAAGACACGGCTCAGACAATAACATGACCCCTGATGGAAGTTATTATTTTGATATTTTTGTTGTCTACATGAGGATTTTTTTCCTTCTTCTGTTTTTTTTGTGTGTTCAAAACTATGTAAAACTTACGTTTTAACCATTAAATATGTGTGCAAATCCATTAAAGCTCCAAAACAACAGAAAAAAAAGATTACAAATAAAATAAGATAAAAAAAACAATGAAAAGATGATCAAAACTCAAGTAATGGGACAGGCAGTCTTTATTGGAAACAGGGGGGGGTGAGAGAATACAAAAAAACCCAAAATAATAATAACAATAATAATAAAAACAGACAAACGAGGGCAGCGATGGTGGTCGATGGTGGGGAGGGTCGGGGTGAGGAGAGAAGAGGAAGAGGGTGTGTGTGTGTGTAGATGAGTGTGTGTGGGTATGTGGCAGAAGTTAGGAGGAATTGAAAGAGCTCTTACACTCTGCCTTTATGGCCCCACAGTTAATGGGGACAAAGGGCCGGCGCGCAGCACGGCGCAGCCTGATGATGTCCCGGCACATGTGCCGGGCCAGTTTGGTGAGGCGGGTGGCCTGCAGCAGGAAAGCCTGCTTGGTCTTCATAGAGGACTTGGGGCTGCCGCTGTTCCTCATCGGTACCATGTGGTTGGACTGGCGGGGAACGTGACTCCTGGAGCGAGACTCCTGCAATCCAAGGATAGGGACAGACAAAGAGGAGGGAAGACAAGGTCACTTTAATCGAAACTATGATAAAAAGACTCCCGTAGTTAGGTCAGGAGGCTTTACAAGTACACAAATATACATTTACCCAAAAAAAAAAATTCTGGAATTATAATACATTAATTCAGATTTATCAGTAATTTTCTTTTAGTACACTAGTTCCATTGGTTCCTACAAGTTAGAAGTCCACACTACTCCTAGACTCATATTGATTGAAATAAAAAAATGGACAGACGGACAGAGAGGGAGAATGCCGAAATGATTGATGGATGAACAAATTAATGGATGGACGGACTGACGAATGAAGAGAGACAGGTAAATGGATATCTGGATATCTGGATGAACAAAGAAAAGTACAAAATGACAAACTGATCGACTGTTATACTTATGGACGGATAAAGTGAGGGATTGCATATCCTATTTTAAAACCAGAACTAAAACCCTTCCAGAAATGCTGCCAATCATTTTAATCCAACAGGGAATACAAAACTAAAACCTTCCAATCCATATTTTTTCCAAACTCAAGACTGAAGGAAGCCTGGGATTTAACCAGGGAGCTACGCTGCTCTCATATTTTCTTTAAAGTCTCAGCGTGAGAAACAACCTTCATGTCGTTTCATCAGCCAATAGCTCCCATGACAGTCAGGTCATACCAGCGGTGCTGTAATCACAGCTCAGATAATGTCCTCCGTCTGGCTCTTTACGTTATAAACGGTCACCTTCTCCACAGTAGGTGTAGAGAAACTATGTGAACCCATCAGCAGCCAATATGTTGTGAATTCACAACAATATGCTGTTAGCTTACTGAATAATTGATACTAACTGAAGAGATCACAGACATACTGTACGTGTGCGGCGATCTCTGATTCTTCAAAAAAAAAAAAAAAAAGGGTTAAACTATTTTGCTTTGCTTCAGTTCTTCGAGTCAGGTTTTATAATCATTTTCATTTTTCTGGAACCTACATTGCTTGCAGGACTCGGGGAGGTCCTCTCCTCTGGCGCTTCGGCTCTGCTCGGCATCTTCAGACCGCCGTACTTCTTCCAGTACATCCAGCAGGAAACGCACAGGCGGCACTGCATGTTGGGAGGTCCCCACGAGTACCACTGGGCCGACTGCATGGCTGTTAAAAAGGCAGGAAACGCAGCAGCTCTGGTTAGAGAAACAAATAGGTCTCGAGATACTTGGGAAAAGAAACAATCTCTTTTATCAACCTCTTTTCCAGCCCCGTCCATAATAATCCAATCAGGATTTATGATTCAGGAGGACATGTGCAGCTAGCCTGCTTTTGACTGCTCACACACGAATAAACATCTGGAACCCTGCATCTAATACCACAAGCAGCAGCACTTCTATCCATTGATTTAACTTAGGGTTGTCAAAAATAACCCGTTAATGCATGGTCGATTAATTTATAGAACGCAATTCATACATGCACCAATCAGGTGTAAATGCTACAAAACTTTATCAGACCCAGTGAACCAAAAAACACAACTCCCTTTTAGTCTGGATGAGCACCACTCTTTTTGGCACGTTACGAGAAATAATGATTTATTTTTTGTATTTTAATAAGTGTGCTGCGAATATTCCCATGGTGACATCAATGCAATCTATATTCTTTTTATATTTATATTAATTCTACGCAATCCATCTATCCGCATCCTATTGTAGATTTTCCTTTTGTAGTAAAAGGTGTTACCAGGCTGTCTTTTCCCCCCCATCACATTTGTAAATGACTTAAATGATAATATTAATTTCTATCGTAGTTTATATTAAGTCAAATCGGTCAAATAAAGACATGTGTTGATGTATTTTCACATTGCCTCCTGGTTTTACACCGCTTTACACACTTAAATGTGGCTGGAAGACCTTGGCACAAGTGCCTTTTTGTTGGGAAACTGGTTCTGCTGCATTTTGCTCTCAATGAAGCAAAATGCTTCAAAATGCTTTTTGCTTCTGGTAACACCAGAAGCAAAAAAATTATCTGGACCAAAGCAACCAAACTAACGGCTCTTCCTGGTGTGAATACGCTTTAAGGCTAATTTCAAATTAGCCAGAAAACACCTTGATGGAATATCCTCTGATGGCGGATGAATGAAAAGTAGGTTTTTTGTTTTTTTTTGGAAGGTCTGTGTCGCATTACATCTGGTTTAAAAATAACACAATCCGTAAAAAAAAAAAAAAAAATTCTGGTGGTGGTAGTATGATGGTATGGAGCTAGTTTACCGTTTCGGGATCTGGAAGACTTACTGCCAGAATTGGAGCAATGAACTCTGCTCAATGAGAACGTCCAGCTATTCGTCGGTGACCTCAAGCTGAAATCAATAGGACAATTACCCAAAACGTACCTGCAAGTCCACCTCTGATTGGTTGAAAATTTTTTAAAAAGGTGACTTTGGAGCAGCCAAGTCCGTACCCTGACCCGAATCTAATGAGATGTTGTGAAAGGACCATAAAAAGGCGGTTCGTGGTTGAAAATCCTCCAGTTTGGTTAAACTGCAACAGTAAAATATCCACAGGTGGAAAAGTCTCACTGATAGTCACCTGATTGCAGTTGTTAAGGGCGGTCCAAGCAGTTATTAGGTTTGGATTTTTTCTCCCTTATAGTAAAAACCTTCATTTGAAAATATAATTTTGTATTTAAGCGTGTTGTCTTTCACTCAAATCTGGAACTTTTAAGGGTGACAAACGTACACAAATGAAACATCCAGAAAGGGGGAAAATACTTTTTCATTTCACTGTATTTAAAATTTGTTTATAAAAAAGGAAAATATCTGAAAACTTAAAGACAAATGAACATGTTTTTTGGCGTTTTCTTTGCAAACTGTTTTCCTCACAGAGGAGATCAACGTGCTGACACCAACTTACTGTAGCAGCTCTCGCAGGCTCTGCCTCCGCCCGCTGCGTGAAAGGCCCCGGGGCCCGCTCCGTTCACAGTCGCCAGCTTGCCGTTGGTCATCGAGATCTGGTTGGGGTTGGGTTTGTTGCTGTCGAGATAAGGAGTGGTGTAAAAAAAGGATGTACTTTCAAAAACATGGAACATTTGAAATAAAAGTTTGAATTTGAAGTGGAAATCAAGGAAACTCACTATGTGGGGATATAAACCTGCTTCAGCTTGCTTTCTGCCTCAGCTGCCTTCAGCCTTTTCTGCTCATGGAGAAACAGAGGGAATTAATTCAGCAGGAAATTAAAACAGGGAGTCAATCTATAAACCACTCTGACCAAAAAAAAACCCCAACTATAAATCTATCTTAACTTCAGCCGCGAAAACTCACGGGATTATCCTAAATTTGTTTTTAGTCCCGACGAAACGCCAAACGCAGTTATCAGATGTGGGATCATTACTGAACATCTAGCAATATTTTTTTTATTACACAAGAACTAGGAACTTTTTTCAATGTTCAAAGTTGTAATTGCTCATCAAAAAATACATCTAAAAGTAAGTGAATAGGACTACATACAAGCAACAAGTATTCTTTGCAGTTTTGCAAACAGCTCTGTGGTCTTCAAATCCCAATAATTATCTTCAAAATGTGTTTCAAGGTAAAGAAATCATATTTGTATAACTTGTATTATTATTATTAATAGAAATTTCTTATGATCTGCTTATATATTAAATTCTACTTTCGAAATCAGAACTGGATTATTCTACACTAAATTATGGATTATTCACTGCAGATATTGTAATCTGTGACACCTTTTGTTGTTTATTTTAAGAGCTTCAAAGCTCTTTTTGGCATCTGAATTTGACCAAATCTAAAACCATGATAAGATTATTATTGCAGAACTCTCTAACTTCCTAAACTTGTCTGTCTGTCTGTCTGTCTGTCTGTCTTTACTTGCTTACATAGTACTCAAGTTTCTCTGTAGGTTGAAAGAATTGTGAAACTAGTGTGATTAGTAGCATTTTCACTGTATTTTCACCATCTGGACCTAAATAAACATGCTGCTAGGAACCACGGTGATTTTCTGGAGAAATAATTGAACGTGAACACTAATGACCAAAAAAGGTAAAAATGTCATCTGTAAACCAAATATAACATTTAAATAGAAGACAATGTAAATCCACTAAATATATTTTAATTAGATGTTATTTTATATTTAAAGAGTAACTCAACACCCCACCAGAGTATAAACGGTTCAAAAGAAGGCGTTGCCTGGCGGACCAGGAAAAACGCGGAGGGAATACTGGATGGGCGTGGTCTGGGCTGTGACTGTCTGGCAGGCAGCAGCGCAGAGTCACAGACGAAAAGCCAGAAAGGCGGAGAGAGCCACAGCAACGCGGGCTCCTTTGCCTCAAAGGGAAATAATCTGTAGGTTTAGTTTTTTTCCAGTTCTGTGGAGTAACTGAGTGGCTCTGAGTCATATCATTTCGGGCCGATGTCTCGTTCTCAGCAGCAGGTGCCGAACCTGTAGCGGCATCGCAGCATAGAATGAGCGCCGCCTCGGAGTGGTTCTTTGTTGTTACCAAATCTAACGCTAAATATCGATTAGCTCGAGTAATTTCGTGTGATTCTTCCTCGACAGGCGCACCTGCAGCCACTGTACGTCTTTGTCTGCAGCAGAAAATGTGTTGAAGAGAGATGTATAAAGTATCTAAGCATGACGAGAAAATCATTTAGGAATGTGCAAAAAAAAGAAAATAAACACCATCACAATTATTCTATTAAAAACGAACTCTTAGCCCAGATTTTATTTTCCATTCACTGATGTTAGTTATCCTTGATCATTACGTTTATCATAGGTAAAGAGAAAATGTCAGTAAGTAGGGGTAACCATCTGCATAACGGAGCACTCACGTTTTGTGCTGCAAGCTGTCCATAGCGCCTCGCTACGGAGGTGTGGCCGAGTTCCCCGCTCTTATACAGAGCCGTAGTAAAAAGAAAAGTAACTACACTAGAAACGCTACGCTAAAGAACTAACTAAATACTATGCTAATGATAACTTGCTAACCTAAAAAATCGATGTAAAACGCTCGCTCACTATTCCAACTCCAACTCGCTACAGGGCGTATGCGAGCCTTGACTGCTTTTATACCCCAAGCGGCAGAGCGACGGACGTCACACACCACCAAATCACGTCACACAAACTTCTGAGCAAATGGGGAGGACAGGAATGAAATTCAAATGTAGTGCAACCGGAAATGCACAGATGGCGCCAGACAGACGGTTTTAGGCTCAAAGGTGAGATTTTATCTAATTTGCACTCAAATGTCAAAAAAAGGGACCAGGACATGTAGAGAGAACTATAAGAAGCATATTTATGCAGTTTATAAGCTACAAAAAGTTGATTTGGTGTTTAGTTGTCCTTTAAGAAAACAAGAAAAATAATTCTAGAAAACAGTTTTCTAGATTTCTAGAGACTGTTCAAAGCTGCATCTGGTTTCATGTGGTCTAGACTATAAAATAAATAATGATTTTATCTGTGGGTTCTCACGCAATAGCTTTAAACCAAATTATGTGGGAAACTAAAGATCCGGGATCATACATGTATGCAACAAGGGCTGTGTTTGTGAGAAAAGTGGTAAAAAATAAAAAAGTTAATTCAGCTCATAATTTAGTTTGAAAAGTTGGAACCAAGGTTTTGTAAAGTTGAACTTGCATTAATAAAACCCTCCCTGGAGGTGCGAAACTACATTCAGAGCCTTTCGTTGAGAGATTCGGCTCACGGAGGAAAAGGAATGTACAAAAGACGGAAAGCATTAATTCCACACCTTCAGGTGGGACAACCAGCTTGGTTGTAGGAAGAAGTTTGGCTTTGAATTCATTATAAGCTGCTTAAGAGGTTCCCTGCGGAGGTTTTAGTCGTTTGTAGTGGTCCTGATTGTTTTCGGTCGTGTGTGAAAATGTTTCACCAGCAAACATGAGATATAAACTGTAATTTCACACAGCAGCTCTGAGCCAGTTCAGAACCAGAGACTCAACAGCTGCAAATATCTCCAGACACATTATGTTTTTGTTTTTTTAGCTCCTAAATAACTGCAGCGCTCTCACCTGTTGCACATATCTGTCCGTGGTCTTCCACATGTAGTAGTACTCTATGATGCTGGTCAGGGACTTCCATGGCAGCTTCACAAAGCAGGCGGAGCCGAACGTTGGAGGAAGAGACAGAGAGCAGATTAATGAGATTAATAAATCATGTTCTTTCCATCTGGGCGCAAAGCCTTCGTGTATATTCATGAGCGTGGAGACATTGTGCCCACAAAGGCTGAGAGCTAGTGACTTCACTCGCTTCAGTGATTCACATGTTTAATAAGCATTCATGAGCACCTGCTGTAGCCGCCTCATTCAATCGTATCCTAGTTATTTTAAAAGTACATTCAAGAGTTCAGGAGGTAAAGAATGAAAGAGTCTTCTACACGAGGTCTGAAAGGTGTGGCAAAGACGTTTTTACACCCGGCAAAGATAAGTTTTGAGCTTTCTAGAAACAAAACATGAAAAAACATCATTTCCAAAAGTCAAAGACCTACAAAGTCTTGTCGGATGTCGTTGAAGTCTTTCCCGTATTTCTCCAGCGCCTCTTCGAACATGGCCGCCTCCGAGGCGCTCCACTCCTCCATCTCGTCCCTGCAGAGCACGGGGCCGCCCGCTGGGACCAGCACGCTCAGAGCGCTGGACAGGTCGTAATTGTGGCGGTGCAGCGTGTCCATGGCGTGGAACTGCGAGACAACGGGTCGTCGTGATCAGTCACGTAAATCACGTAAATAAATGGAGTAACTAGTACTGAATCAAACAAAAATGGAAGGGTGTATATTATAGAATAAAATCATCTTTTATTGATGATTATCCTTATTTATACATCAAAGCATTTAACCAGCAACCAGCATTAACTCAGAAATGGTTTTGACCTACATCTCCTTGATTGATGTATTTATATAGTGAAAAAAGGTGTTAGTTCTTAGTTTGATAGCGTCTAATGATCCCTCCATACATTCTCTATACCTGCTAATCTGTGAAGGGACTGGCATCTCCCTGCAGAGGTCGTCAGTCATGTTTTAGAACTGTGGGACGATGCCACATGGAGAACATGCAAACTCCATGCAGAAAAACCCTAATCTAATGAACAGAGACCAGCTCCCATCCTCAGGCCGTCTGACTGGTGCATCCCAAGAGAGAAAGCGAGCCCGACTCACCAGTGTTATGTCTCTGGACGCTGCCGCCGCGCTCATGTGCAAGCTCGGCTGTCGAACTGAACTGCTGCAGTCCAGCGCTCGAGCAAAGGTTCCGACCGCCCTGGAAATAAAACAGGGTAAATACGCTACAGAGTCATAAATGAGATAATGAGCTCTTTCCTTCCCACTTTTACTAGAATAACAATGAAAAACACTATCCAATAGGCATGTCACGATTCTCCAAATCCTCGATTCGAACTTCGGGTCAAGATTCGATTCTCGATTTTTATTTTATTTATTTGTTCCTTTTAAAGTACAGAACGCCATGCCATTTAGACTAGTCTACAATCATTTTTTTTATTCATTTCATTTTGTACAATAAATCTTATTTTAAATGAAAAGTGACACATTTTTTTATCATTTTTGTGTAAGGTATCACTTTAGGCATTAATGGTCAAATTGAAATAATTTATTCACAATAAAAGTGTAACGGTTTTGTTTAAATAAATGATTAGTAACAGAGGGTGGCTACCATCTAGTGACTCTTTATACTCACTGCAGAACGACTGGAGACACAATGCTCCAGATAGCTCATTGGACCGAGCAAAATGCAGCAAACAGCAGTCTTCTTGTTTACACTGTGAATATTAACTTAATTCACTGGGAACTCATAATTTCCTCACTGATGATTTGAGAGTAGAAGGCGCAGCTTTAGCTCTGGTCCCGCTGTTTCTTCCCTCATCTGTCCTAGCCATGGTCTAACTGTAGCTTAGCTAATAGCTACTTGCTAGCGTCAGCTAATGTGCTCTGTAGATGTGTGCGCTGATCTGGGGGGGGATGTGATACAGGGAGTTAAAATGCTCCCAGGTGTTTTTGTGAGTTTTATGAGAACTGGTGAGAGTTACTTCTTAGGGAAAAAGCCTGTGAATATTCTCATTCATCCAGGTCATGGTTATCTCAAGGAAATTTCAATCAAACGCAACTGGACTTGGAAATTTGTCTTGGAAGACGTTTCACCTCTTATCCGAGAGGCTTCATCAGTTCATGCTCGCCGCTGACCAGGCTGGGACTGGTCCAACTAGTCCCAGCCTGGTCAGCGGCGAGGTGAAACGTCTTCCAAGACAAATTACCAAGTCCAGTTGCGTTTGATTGAAATTTCCTTGAGATTCTTAGGGAAAATGCAATGTGTGGTTCCTTGTGATGAGATGGTTATCGGCTAACTGTTGCTACGGAGTCCCAAGTCTGACCCAGGGTATGTAAACATGGCAGGAGGTGATCGCGATCCTCTTGTGGATTTCTATAAGCAAGGTCGTAACGTAATTTAGATCGATTTCGATACAAAATCGAGATCGTGACAACCCTACTATCCAACCAAGAATATGCTTTAGGTTAAACAAGGTGAAATTAAAGTTAGAACTACATTTATTCTACAAGTGTTTAAATGAATTAAAAGTGAATGTAGCATCTAGCCTTCTTTAATCCTACAGCATTTAGACGTAACTGAGCGCTGCAGAAATCCAAGCAGGAAGGTGACCTACCGCGCCACCACTAAGAACTGATCTATCTGTTTGTCGGTCAGAGGACACTCTGGATTCCAGAGCTTCTCCTCCAGTTTGGACTGGTCCCTGTCATCCTCCTCTCCTGCAACACACAAAGGAAGCAGCTTACAGAAAAAAAAACGAACATGGAGACCAAGAAAAGGAGAATAACCTGCCAAATTCCCGCCAAAGGAAATCATAAGTGTCATTTTGAGCAACAAGCTGCGACGTACCCTCCTGCAGCATTTCAGGTACGTCCGCCTGAAAGCGTGGCCCCACTCTGATCTCTCCCTTATCGGCCAGCAGGGTCTTCTGAGTCGGGTCGTACACCAGTGAGTAGAAGAAAGTGTCCTGAAGAGGAGCAAAAAAAGATGTCACTTCTGACACCGACTCAACTACAGTTAGTGAGAATATTCACGATTTATGGAGAGCGGCTGCTAAACATTCCTTACTGGTTCTGAGAATATCCGATTTCAAACTATTTAAGTGCTACAGTTTATCTCTTAACTTTGAATCTAATAACCGGAGTTAACTATGATTCATCTGTCTGTTGTCTTCTGCTTAGTCTAAGATTGTGTTGCAGGGGCAGCAGCCTAACCAGCAAGGCCCGACTTCCTTCCCTCCAACCACTTAGACCAGCTTATTGTGGAAGAATCCCGAGGCGTTCCCAGACCAGCTGAGAAACACAGTCCCTCCGTGGGTGTTCTGGGTTTTCCTCTGAATATCCTCCACCTCACCAAGGAGGCGTCCTAACCAGACACCCAAGGTCGCTGGCTCCCTTCAATGGGGAGGAACAGTGGCTCCACTTTGAGCCCCATGGATGACCGAGCTCCTCACACCATCTCTTAAGTAGGGATGCATCGATACTGGTATCGGCCCCGATACTGCCTAATGTACTGGTATCGGTGTTGGTTAAATTTAACCGATACCATGAACCGATACACAAAATGGGGAAAATCTGCAACAAATTCACCAAAAAAGATACATTTTTCACTTGAAATTTTATTTTTGTGGTAATTTTATATTTTACATCTGTTATTTTGTCTCAGTCATGTTTAGTTTGTAGAGTCTGGTGCCTTTAGTCTCTTCAAGAAAGGCACTAGAAATTATACAGTTTAATAATTCAACAATATGAGGCAAGGTACACAACGAGGGCCCAGGCGGGATTCGATCCCACGACTCCCAGGTGAAGGTCATGTACAGGACCTCCACACTGTCACAAATAGTATCGGGTATCGACAGATACACTAAATCCAGCCATCGGTATCGGGACTGGAAAAGTCGAATTGGTGCATCCCTACTCTTAAGCCTAGTTATACTTCTATGTCTACGTCGAAACGGATTGATGGAGCACCATTTTGCGTTGTCGCTAGGGCTCTCCATCACCTACGCAAGGACAGATAGAGTAGAGCTCAATTTGCTAACCATCCGAGCGGCTCTGCCGCCTTCCGAGCAAACTAGAGCGCTCTGACCACGCCACGCATGGCAGGAATGTCTGTTAAGATTTTCTTGAGCAATGTCCAGATATCCGGGGAGTCCTGGCGATTTTCTTAAAGGGAGAATCGGGCTCGAAATTGTCTTAAATATCCTGCAGTGTTTAAAGGGCCTTAGAGGGGTCGAACACAGGTGCCAACCTTGAGTCCCTTTTTCTAATAACGTAAAACTCCTTCGGGGTCAAATGTTCCAGCTTTTCCTTTTGTGAAGCCGAACCTAGATAGAACTATTTTTAAAATAATCTTAAAACGAAAAGTCTTTTAACAAAAAAAACATACAGAGTATTACATGATGCACTACTAAAATAGCAAACAACAGCAGCAGTGTGGTCACTTATTTTTCTCCCCTTGGGCTTACCTCTTTGTCAAGGTATGAAAGAACGGCTTCAGTCTCGTTCAATAATGCGACGCTGCACTTCCCCCTGATGGAGAGGGAGAAAGGGAAGCACGCACCGTGTTAAACATATACAAAGGAGGTGGTCTGTGCCTGTAATGCATTTGTGGCTGAATGACTTGTCCACGTGCACTGCCTGCAGATCATGAGCGGTGCACCAGAGAAAGAAGTTTGCATGTGCGCGGGCTTGTGTTTCAGTACCTGATGTGTGTCGCGGGTAGACTCTCATACTGTCGGGAGAGGAAGAGCTCTCTGTGGCGAAGCTGGTGTTTCTGTTTGTCTGTGAGATCCGTCTCTGTTGGATTTTCCTTCTCTTCTTCCAGCTCCTCTGCAAAAGCCACAAATGGAGGAAATCGAATCAGGATAAACACAGAGAAGAGGGAAAAAATCGAAACAATAAAAGATAGAAACAATCTGAAAATCTTGTTTTGTTAAATGCTGATAGCGCTGATTAAATACTCCATAACTACCGGATGAGCTGGTTGGAAGCAGCTGAATCAACACATCATCATCCAGATCAGGTCAAGATTTATAAGGCCAAAATAATCAAATTACAATCCCAAATCAGTTGTAATCATGCAATTCATTTTTAGAATTAAAAGCGTTTAGGGACACCAAGTAATTAAGTGTTTCAAGTGTATTTTTGTCCCATTCTTTCTTCAAACAAATCTTAAGCCGGGTAACAGACAGTACAGGGTCTTTGCTGTCCCACTTTGTGGTTCAAAATGTGTCACGCATTCTCTATTGGAGACAGATTGGGACTGCAGGCAGGCCAGTCAAATACCCGTTAGAGGGGCCAATCTTCAGACGATTAAATCCAAATACAATGACAACGACAATTCCATATCCCTATGCATCTCAATGCGTCACGATTATTTCATCTGGGTTTCTGTGCATAAATGAAATTTCAGATTTAAAAAACAACATTTGTCTGACCAGAACATGGCACCTCCAAAAGAAGCTCTCTGATAACGGTCGTTGGGGCAACACAAAAGTGCAAAACATTTCAAACAGTTTGCATTTGAGAGAATGGAAGAACATAAAGAAACTTTACTGATTCAAAAGCCAGTGACTTCTCAGGCTCCGGTTAAAACATGCCCCGCAGATGCTAACAAAATCTTTAATACTGGAAAATAATGATTAGCTAACATTTAGAAGATGGAAGGTTTTTGTGCAAGAACACCAGTTGATCAACCTGCTCTGGTTTGATGCTTAAGTTATTTAAGGATAGAATCTATGTCTCGGTCGGTAAAGCAACTAATATATAAATACATAATCAATTATGGTTTTCTTCTGCATTGATGTTGAATCATTTATGCGCGCATCACATCGATAATAAGATTAATTTCATCCGCTCTAGTACCGATACCCAGCCAAGACTTTCTAATGTGTGCAGAATGTGGTTTTGCATTGTGTTGAAATATTCTGTAAAAGATGTAATCTTGAAGGCAGCACGTTGTGCTCCAAAACGTATGTACTTTTCAGCATTAATGGTGTCACCACAGAAGTGCAGGTTAGCTTTACCAAGGCCACTAACACAACCCCATACCATGATAGACCCTGCCTTTTGTACTTCTGGTTGGTAAAAGTCTGGACGATCCTTTTAGGGATGCACCAATACTGGCATCAGTGCCGATACTTGGGATGTGAATCTTACAACAACTCACGATTCGATTCGTGGAGTGACAATTCGATTCAGAAACGGTTCTCGATTCAGAATCGATTCACAATCACTACCATCAGGAAAAAAAAAGGTGCCAATTTTTAGGGCTGAAACAATATGCTTTTATCCCGATTCAATACTTTTATGATTTTTTTTGTAAGTCCCGATTAAATTCCAATTGAGATTCTTCAATATTGCAGATGTTTAATTCACTTTAGTATTAAAAAGATATATAATTTTCTGAACGTTCTACTTCCCACATCTTAAACCTTTACAACTGAATGAATGAAAAGTAAACACTTTTCAAAGTAAACTGCTACATACTTAAAGAGTAACGGAACCCCATGAAAAAGCATCGTCCTGCCCCCAGACAACGTTTGAAAAACTCTACCAAAGTGGGCTGGACTGTGGCATGCAGTCGCAGAGCTCTGTGATGCCTCTATTTACCTACAGTAAAGGGAGAAATTAGGTCTCTTCTCCGCCATCCACCATAGGTAAAGAGAGGTTTTGTGGAACGCAGCGGGCAAAAAAATGTATAAGTTTGACCGTTTGCCTGGAAGCTTTGTTAAATTCCACACAGACAGTTGTTTTGTTTGCACCTGTGTTTGCACCTGTGCGAAGCTCAACAGTTGCGCGAGATACAGTTTGAATTTAGTTGGCGCGATGGCGGAGAGTAAAGATGCCCATAAATGGCAGAAAATGTGTAAAGTTAGGGATCGTTCCATTCTAAAAAAGAAGAGCACAAAGTACAGCAAAGTAGAGCTGACGTACCACAGCAATACAAGCTCAATGACCCAGCATCAGAAAACATCAACATGATTTTTCACCAGGCGTCGCTGAAACAAGGTAACGTAACCTAATGCCTGTATACATTGATGTTCGCTAATTTTAATATTGTATTTGTAGCGATGTCATGATGCCTTTTGACTAGATATGATGTTTCACGTTCGATATTCACGTTCAATTGTAAGACAGCCTTGTCCACAAAACGGAGATATTTTTCTACGTTTTGGCCTGTGATCCATGCAGATTGTCGGCAAAAAAACCTAATCTTTTTTAAAAAAAAATTGCATGTGGATGGATGAGAACAGTAACGTCACTATCTGCGACAAAAAATGCACCAACATTTGAAACCATAAGACTTAAAGTTGCACTGCGACCAAAGAAAGAAAAAAAAAAATACTTTCTCACTCTCTCCTGACACAGAGACTGTGTGTTTTGAAATGATTAATGAGTGACTATTAGCAGGGGCGTATCCAGTGAATAAAGAGGGGCTAAAAGGGGACCAGGGTGGGTTTGGGACTGTAGAACCAAAATAAAAGCAGAGATGTTGTTGTAGTGGGGACCCAACTGAGCTGGTCACATTTTAGAGTTTTAAACTGTTAAAAGGACATTTAAAGTTGTTTGTTTTGCTAAAGTTTATGTGACAATGTCGTCTCAAAGTCTGCTCGCTTTTCAAACAATTAAAGTGATTGGCAAAAAATAAAAATCACTAAAACATTGCAACTTTTCACCAAAAAGTGGATGGACCGTTTAGTTTATTAACTTATGTTATTGCAGTTGACTATAATTTTGTCAAATAAATAAATAAATACTGTAAATGGGCTTAGTTTTGGAGCCAAATGTTTTAGTTGGAGTTCTCTGTTTATTTAAGAGATAAAAGGCAAATGCTTGATCATTTTACAGCCACAAAATTTTCGTTATGCATGATTTATTTTGGTTGTTTAAAAACGTTAAAAAATATATCAGATTAATCGAATTGATAAAGTGTTAGATTAAGCGATTACAAAATTAATCGATAGCTGCAACCCTAATTTAAATACAAAATCAGTCTGAATGCTGGGTGCATTGTGTGTTGAGGCCTTATCCATGAGAGGTAACATCAGTGGTGGGAATCATGAAATGAAGAAAAATATAACTACTAAGCTCTCAATAATGACATTTGGTGAATTTGTGAACAACATTGACAACATTTATTTTTGCACATTTAATGTGGGGCAAACAGGATTTTTACAGGAAATAAAAATCATAATATTTTTGCCATATCGTTCTCCCTTTCCCTGACACCACCAATTCCTATTACAACAATATTTTCGTGGCATTCTTTCCAAGTCGCATTCAATCATCTACTGAAGTAAATAAATAAATGAGTCACTTTCCAAATAGCAGCAGAAAGTACAACGCTGTGCTGCATTCAAAATCAGATAAAACGTTTTGGCAGATCAAAAATGAGTCACTGCTGGAAACATCTGGACAAATCAACAATTCTTTTATTGACATTTCAGGGGGCTTTTCAAACATGAATGAAAAGTATGATGCTTTATGATAACGGGAAAAATCTAGTCTGATCTTCTGACAACTATAAAAGTCATTTATCAAGTTAAAAACAACCAAAAGTCACAGATTCTCCGCGCTGGATGAGGGCTTGTGTTTTTTTCCTCTTTTATAGTTTAAGGACCAAGTAAGGACCTTGTGCATTAACCGTAAATTTTTGCTTTGTTTTTAGGGTCGGAACAAGTTTTGCATGAGAGGAATCTAATCGGGTTAAAAACGGGAGAGCTCGATGCGGAATTTTTTATTTTCTCTGTGATGAAATATAAGAGTGCAAGTACTACAGCTTGCACATAATGTTTAAGTAAAGGCTCTGCAGCAGTATGTTTGTCTCCCTCCACAGGAGGCTATCAGCTTCCTTTCACCACCATCACTAATACCAGGAGACTTTTTGAAAACGTTTTTTGAAGTAGAGGTAATGAAGCTCCTGTATTCAAACGCTGCAACATAACACTTGATGGATGTTCAAGAAGTGCAGCATTGGGCTTTGTCTACAGCTGGACCGGTCTGTGCACAGGTTAGTTCGAACAACAACAATGCTAAAAAAACGTTAATTTATATTTAAGATGTATAGGGTTGGGCATTGTTTGAATTTGGCCGATTCCAATTCGGATTTCTTGTTTCGATTCCGGTTCCAAACGATTCTCGATTCAGATTCTTTGAAAGGACAGGGTCATTTTTTTCCATTTTATTTTATTTTTTAGCTAAGCATAGGTAGTCTTACTTGGTGAAATATTCTGAATCATGGAACTGGAACATGGATTTTAATTCTAATAACTTTTTACTTTACTGTGAATTTCATACAGGGCTATTATCTATGGACAAGGGCATAAATATTACAAATTGTATTTTTTACAGTGGTAAAATTTCTACAGGAGGGCTTTATTTTTTGAAAATCGCATAAAAACAGATTTCCAGACATTCTAAATGTCTGATGCTACAGAAACTTAGACATGGCAGCAAGTACTCCCACTACACTGGAGTAGAATATTGAATAAACAACTTAAACAATCTAGTCCAGATTAGCTGCTGTACATTATGAAATCAGAAACCTCTCTGTGGGACTCCTCTAGTTGTTGCATTTCCCACGGCTGGGATGATGAATGGAAAAAGCAGAGCACATTGCAGAGCATTTTCAGCTGCCTGGCTAATGGTAGTTTAGCAATCTCAGACCCTTTGTCTATGAAAACAAATACATAACCTAACGTTATATGGATATTTTCACTTGAGTTGAACAACAGGTTCGAGTGTACTGTATTTCCAGGACTATAAAGCACTCCTGATTTATAAGCTGTAACACCCTGTTTTAGGGAAAAAAAAACATATGTGTACAAATACAAACTGTGCCTGATTAAAAGCCGCAGTTCTTTTTCAGTTTAATCACCATATGTAAGGGTACATGAAGGGTACAACTGACCAAGGATACGTTAGACTTGCCTTGATGCTTTCTCTCGGTCAGAAATTTCCCAGAATACAGAGCAGTAGGAGCCGACAGCAGCTGCTTCGGGGGTAAAGTTCCATTTTAAATGTAAGTCAACAAATTTTAACCATCGGGCTTATATCTAAAATGTTTGTTTTATTGTTTTTATTATTATTTTTTAGATCCAAAGCAGTTATATATGGTTGGTTAGTTGCTTAGTAGTTACAGCTTCGGTGGCTACCAGGTACTAATTCGCTTACACATTTGATTTAACCGACATATACACAATTTAAAAAAAGTAAAACGCTCGTTATACATTTCCAGTTCCATGGCTGAAGTAATGTTACTACGGTACAATGCTAATAAGATGGGCGGGACGTAAACAGATCAGGTAGCCGGCAGCCGCGGTCACATGAGCTAAGTCTGTTCCAAACAGTTTTCATTGACCATTAAATCAGCTTATTTCCTCGCTAGATCGACCGCCTTTAACTTAAACGCGTCATTATTTCTATTTCCTTGGTTTGTTTTCCAGAATGAGGGTTTGTGCATGAAAACTTGTTTTCGAAAAAATAAATAAATAAATAAATCAGACAGCTGCAGCTGATGCAGAAGTCTGCTGCTCGTGTTCTCATTAGAACCACGAAAGTAGAACACATCATCCCTGTTCGAAAGTCCTTACACTGGCTCCCTGTAGCTCAAAGAACAGACTTTAAAGTGCTTTTATTAGTTTATAAATCACTGAATGGGTTAGCACCAGAGTACATTAGAGATCTGCTATTGCGATACAAACCTTCCAGATCACTCAGGTCCTGTAGCTCTAATCTACTGATCGTCCCTAGAACCAGAACCAAACATGGGGAAGCAGCTTTCAGTTTCTATGCTCCTCGCATCTGGAACAAACTACCGGAGGACTGCAAAACTGCAGAGACACTGAACTCTCTTACATCTAAAATAAAAACGTACCTATTTAGGCTTATGAGTAGCTGTTTTTACTATTTTTGCCAACACTATTATTAAAGGTTTTCATCCTAAATTGTTGATCAAATGGTATTGTTTCTTTTATAAATGTTCATTTATGCTTTTTTTTTGTGAATGTATGTTTTAATTTTCACATTTTTAGTAATCTTGTAAAGCACCTTGAATTGCCTTGTGTTCAAAGTGTGCTATATAAATAAAACTGCCTTGCAAACTGTCTCGCTCTTGTATTGTCTGGTCAACTTTGAATTCACTGTTCGCACAAACTTCCTCTTCTGTTTCTCTCTCTCTCTTCCGGTATTCTTAAAGGCACAGTATCCTTTGGTGAAGGACATGATTTGTACAATCCACAGATCGAGGAGGCCCTCTAGTGGTCATTAGCTGTAAAAATCCATAAATAAACACCACAGGATTACAGGCCGCTTGATTGAAAACATGAGAAAAAAGTAGTGGCTTATAGTCCGGAAAATACTGTCGCAATGTTGACATCAGATGTCACATGAAACTCCGGAGGTAAAATCTGCAGCTTTTCTGGAAAAAGGAACTCTGCAGCAGTGATGTAACCATTAGACTAGCAATGCGCTGTAATTCCTCACAACTCATATTGTGCAACATCCTGTCATCGAATAAGAAACCCCAATTAAATTAATACCACTGTTGAATCAAAGAGGTCAGTCAAAAATACTAATTTCATATCCCAGACTGTCTTGACTTTGCTAGAACACCACAGTATTAATGTTGCCGTTTCGGAAAAAAGGAAATATTTAAACTGCTGTATGCTATTTATTTTATATGACTGTACCGTAAAATTAACCGTATCATGAAATTGAAACTTGGTTGCGCACCAAACCAGGATTTTAACTCAGTCGATATCCATATTTAATATTTATATTACAGTCAGGCCCAGATTGTGATAGCAGAGGCCTTTGGGCACATAATCTTCCACAATGTCTTCCTTTTTTCCTGAATTTCTTCCATATGGTAATAAAGAACCTGTCAGTAATCTACACACTTCTTAATAAACACTTCCCATTCTTTTGTCTTTCATTCATAGAAACTGCCTTTTTCTATCATTTTCGATTCTCAGGTGACGGTGAGGGGAGCCAAAGAGAATACACGTTATCATGGTTTCCCCAACTGCATCATAAAAACTATGCAACTCTGTTAAGGTAAAATAAAAATAGTGTGGATCTTATTGGTCATCTCCACCACCACCAGTCTCTGCCATATTTAAAAGTCTAAGACCATTTTTTTTATTTCCTTAAACTTCTCAAGTCGGCCCCCAGTAGGCGTGGGCCCCTGGGCCTGTGCCCATAATGCCCATTGGATAATCCGGCCTTGATTACAGTTATCGCCAATAACTGACATTTACTGAGATATATAGATATGTATATAGAGATAGATTCATGACCAAACATATACCACATGCCCATCCCCCCTACTGAAACACAAACGACAACTTCATCGGTTCAAAGTCTGAAAAACAAAGCGAGCCCACTACTCACTTGCGTGCTTATCTGCGAGCTGGATGAGGCTGTGAGAGATGTCTCTCCTTCTGTAGAAACAAACCACCTTGGCCTCGACATTCCCACTGGCGGTCTGAAATGAGAGAGCATAAAGAGTGAGGTTGGCAGGAAGAAACGCAGCAAACAAGTCCATCTACGCACACTCCAATTTCCCGAGAGAGCCATCTCCTTTGTGCGTCCGTCAAATGGAGACGAGCTGGAGAGAACGGTAACAGCTTTTTAAAAAGAGGATGATTGATTTATCGTCATGCTGTATAATTAGTGTGACAAGTGGACTGACAAGTATTAACTGGCACAAATGATGCAGAGTGACTAAATTTGGGGGTACAGGTGCATCTAAACGAAACAGAAATAAGTCATTCAAATAGCGAAGCACACACCTAGATTCCCGAATAATCTCAGATTACGTAGAGACTGACAATTTTCATCCATTTTAATGATTACAGTTTAAAGTTAAGGTTCAATAACAATTTAATTACTACATAAGACAAACAACGGCTGCAAATCATGTTCTAAAATATTTTTTTGTTGCATTTATGTACTGGTAGCCGACAGGAAGAAGCCCAGAGAAAGAAGGGGTTAGAGAAGTAATATCTACTAGTAGTCTAGCACAGTGTTTCCCACACTTTCCCGCTCCCGACCCCTTGAAATAAAAATGGAACAACGGGTCGTGACCCCGACTCTTGGTTGGGCAAGCTTTTTTTACCCAGTCAGTGAAAAAGTGGTTTAATCACAACACGACAAGCATAAACAGCCAATATATTGACCAACAGGTTGATTTCATTGATCTTCCTGTTTCTCTATTTATTTCTAAATTCCACATGTTTCTCATCCTTATTTTTGGTATCTGAGGTTCTGGAGAGGACCTCATTAACCCCTGAACTACCGGTCAGCAGACAGTAAATGACATGGTAAGGCAATACACAACCACAATAATGGAAGGTTTAGTGGAAGGAAAAAAGGGGCACAATCAACAGGGATAGTCGCAACTTTGAGAGGATTGGAAAGCAAAGCTCATACAAGAGATTAAGGGCGATCCATAAATTGTTGGTTGGAGTCGGCGTTTGAAGAACCACCACATAGAGAGACTAGCTAGGATTTGGGATATAAAGGTCCATTTCTTGTATTATGAAACTCCTGAACAAGAAAGAAAGCCCGAAACAGAGCTGAGCTAAGACTCAGGCGCAGAATCTGAGTTGCTCCAGGCCGAGAGCAAAGTTTTCACAGTCGGAGATGATTTGGGATGCCTGGTCATGTGATCAATCAGGAACTTTTAGAGCGCTTCATGTTTTCCCTCGACAGACAAGCTTTAGGGAGATGCAGATTTCCTTTTCAAGCAGAACTAGGCCTATGCAGTATGCCTGTTCATGATGAAAACCGATGCTTATTAGGGTTTCTCCGATGAACGATGTCATCATCCATCGTGATGGTTGACCAACATCACGATGCAAAGCCACCATCGTGATGCCACGCCCCCCAGCCTGTCAGACACGCACTACTCCTATAGTCTCTTCTATAGTTTAACTAAAACCTTTGCATGGACCGCTCTGTAAACATTGAGAATATAACTAACTAATGAGTGTAGCACAGTGAAAAATATTTGTATATATTATTTTATTTATTTTGCGTGGTTTGAGTGTGTGGATTTGGTATGTTTTGTTTGCATTTGTTTCCCTCTGTGAAGCTCCAAAAAAAAAAAAGAAAGAAGAATTGAACTGGATGATTCAGGACAAGGAGCGCAGCAACCAGATGCTTTGTTACAGCTGCGCAAAACTTGTTAAGCTGAACATAAAAAGAGCCGAGGCAGAACGGCAAAGACTGAACCCAATGGCCGTACACCACGAGCAATTACCTTGCACTAGAGCTGAAGATCTTTAACCGAACCCGTCTGCCTCTTAGCACGATAATTTATATTAAAGCACTGCATTATTCCCAATCTACCTGTCAAGATGTTACCGGCATACAGCACGTCATGATGGTAAAGACCCACTCCTCTCAGATAAACTCACAGAAAATGCTGAAGAATAAATGCACTATTCTAGCGGAAAATGTGGGGTTTAATCGGTTCGCGCTATAATAAGCTGCCAATCCAGATATACTCTTGAACTCTGTCTGGTTCAGGTCGGTTCGGGGCCAACTTTTAAGGCCCGATTACAGCTCTAACAAGTCTCCGGCGGAGGACAGTCAGAGCGAGGCAGATAATTACCGTTTCACCTGTTTTGAGAAACAAGCAAAGATGGCCACAAACGTTGCACTTTGCGCACTAAGAGTCAAGGCTGCGCGGATATCGGTGCCTGCCCTTTGTTTTCCAGCTGCTTTTGGCTGAAATGGGGAATGAGAGCTTCAAAGGAGATCAGCTGTTCACCTGTCAGCATACTCCCAGCAACACACAAACTGCTTGTGTAAGTGTAGTAAAGTAACTGAAGTACAGTTTCAAAAATTAAGTTTTATTTATTTTTTGCTGTGTTTTAAGTACTTTTTAGGCTGGTGTGAAGAGATAAATGAACCCCCCCTTCATCATCATCGTCCATCGCGATGTTTTACTGTCAACATCGTTAATTCTCAATTTGGTGGACATCGCCCAGCCCTAATACTTATTTCCGTTATGATTTTACAAAGCTACTTTGGTGAAAATCTCAGACAACGTCCAGTGTAGGTAACAGACCTGCTACTAACTCGCAAGCACTATTTGGTTAAATTTAAAAGACATGTTAATAAAAGCTCCTGTGGGACATTAAGGACACACAGAACTATTACTGCTCTTTCACACGTGTGCTTTGGAAAGAATTCGGTAGGTATTTATTTACTGGATTTTCCTATGAAATAAAAATATTTTCTTTCGTTCATTTTTTTTAAACTCCAAAAAGATAATGTGTTTAACTATACATCAACCCAATATCAGGCTATCTAGAAGGCTGTCAAAAGAATTCATACACGTAAATTTTTCTTGTACGGTATTTATGTAACACCCTTGGCTTTGTGTATCTGTTGAATTCTTCTATATTCTTTATTTGTTCGTGTTTTGTATACTTTCTATTTGTTTAATAAACAAGCCGCAATAGCCAAAAAACATAAAAAAATGCACCATACGTTCTAACGTCCAGCCAATCATGTAGCCTAATGTCAGTGTCCAGCCAATTATTTTATGCTTCGTCATAAGTAGGCGCGGGCCCCAAAGCAGTTCTGGTACCTACATCGGAACATTTGATGTGGGGAAATGTTACAGCGGGGACCGATTTCACTGCTACACACTTTCCACCACAGCATGAAAATTAAAGTTTTGAACAACATATGGCTGCTATCAGGAGCTGTCCCATAAGAGGAGCCACATCTGTAGACCACATCTTAGAAGGAGAACTAAACGGCAATCTTTGGTAACTGCTGTTGTAACCGGTAGGGGGCAGTCTAGAGCGGTATTTGACCAACTGAAGGTACAAGGGGTCAGAGGGGGCAATACCAGTAGGAATGAAAGTAACAATTGCGTTAAAAAATATGGTCTTACATACCAAAGACATAAATAAACACTTGATGACGCAAGTGGGATTTGGCTGTTTTGGAATAACGTTTTGCAAAGTTTTGCTATTATTAAAATATGTACACTGTTCTGAGCAGCATGATTCCAAAACTCATACTTTAAGTATTTCAGTTTTTTGGGATCACTTTATATCTAAGATATTTGCAGTGAATTATGCAGTGTTATTGTAGGGCTATACCTCATAATTTCTCCATGTTCGGGATGATCAGTTAGAGTAAAGTCACACAAATGTTGGACAGCCTAACTTCAATTTTTGCATTTTTCAAAGGCAAAAACCATATGTCCCCTCTCTGTAGCCTGTACCTTGCCATTGATGAGAGGCCTTTTGACCAAAAGAGGCTTTTGCTAAAGTTATTTTTGCATACCAAGCTATTTGTGTGTTTTGACTTATGTTTATGCTTGGTTAAAAAAAAAAAGAAAAAAAAAAAAGGGGGGGGGGGTTATTATGAAAAATTCACTTTTTGACGTGTAACATCCTGATAACTTTATTTCATCATTACAAACAGGTGCTGACATGCCTGCTCCCACCTATCTCCTCATTTTCCACTCATCTCCTCCTACCTGATGTGGCTTACTCAGCAGCCGACCCCCTGCACCTGCAGCCCGACCCCTTCCAACTGATCTCCGGTAGAGTAGCATCTGATTAAGTTAGCCTTACAATTAGCCTAAGCTAAGAGTTTGGACCTCATCTTTGGAAACAATCCTAGACCGAACAAGATATGTTATCTTTGCGCAAATCACCTCACAGAAGACTGCTTTCTCAACAAACCCTTTTTGATAGGGGATTAAAAAGCAGATTGACCCTAAAGGCAAGACAACTCTATTGGAACCTGTACAGGTAAGAATAGTGACTTAGCATTATTAACACCGACTTCAAAACTTAGCTTTATATTTTTGTGCTTTTATTGTTGCAATGTAAAACGTAGCTTCATAGTCGTTTGAATTAATGGTTCCAGTGCAAAACGTAGCTTCATTTCTCTCTACATTTGGGATTTCAATGCAAGGCAGCTTCATATGTCTGTGTTTTTATGGTTTCAATGCAAAACATAGCTTCATAGTGATTAATATTTATAAAAGGGTGCCAAGGAGGTTAAATATTACAAAGCCGACACGTCTTATAAAAGCCTCTGAATTCTCTCTGGTTCTTCAAAAAAACCCACTTTTAGGGTTGGATATCAGATTATTTGCGTGTCGTCTTGCGATCTCCAGTGTTGCTATAGTTTACCAATGTGATATTTTCCCCTAAATAGTAAAATGCAACAGACTGAAAACTTGTGTAAACTATCGGAGTCCGACTCCTCGCACATGCTGTGATAATACCTGGTGTATGACGTTCTGTAGGGGGAGTTTTACAAAGGGTAGGAGGGCTTAGAGAGACTCAGACGAATATCAAGGGGTCAAATACGGGAGCCGAACAGGCAAATTTCTTTTAAATGGAATTTTATATATACGGGTTTTTAAGAATGATTTAGGGTAAATTTTTCATTTGAGTGTGCTATAGAATGGTACCGTGTGCCTGGAAGAAGCATAATCCCCCCACCTTAACAGGTTCCTGCCATGGCTGGAGAAGATACATGTCCCTTGGTGTAACTGATGCAAATAAACCTTTACTTGTACATTATTCAATATTTCTGTCAATTTTTTCATATTCTTTAAAATGATCTGAAAGGACTGCTGTTCCATCTCTGCAACTGCTGCCTTTTCTGCTCCTCCCAGCGGCTGTTCCATTCCTGCCACCGCCCTCCTGCTTCATGTTTGTTCATCTGTAGGATTATGAATGTTGTTGAACTGGATAAATTAATATCGCCACTAAAAGATCAACGAAGTATTAATCTCTTTTGTTTTTGATAATTTCTAAACTTTTTCAGAAACCTTCCGAAATAGCTGATCAATAAGTAGTGAAACTACAATACATTAATTTACTGGGGTGAATTTTATTGCTGTAAATCAATTCTGTCTGACAGACAAATAAGACGGACATCCAAATAGAATCTGAGTGCAAATTTCGTAACTGTGTTCTGTTTTATGGTCTTTGCCTCAAAATAACTTTGGAACTTCATAAATTCTAATTCACAGAACATGGATAGATAAAAGCAAAAATGATACTGATGTGTGTAGCCTATATACACACATTTCACTGTTATGTACAGCTATAGGCTAATTATACTAGAAATTATTGTAATATTACAATACGATTAAATGTGTTGTAATGTATATTAAATACCTTTTGTGTGTAGCTATCTAAGTAATATTTAGGAAAAACATAACATGGTTTAAAATGAGCATTGAGTATGCAGGAACATAGCCTGCATAGCCAAGCATAGAAGTTTTAAAACGATCATATATTATTATTAGGTCTACAGGAAATGGACAGAATAAGGGAAGACGACAGGAAAGTGCAGTGAAATAACGGGTGTTTTCCAGCCAAAACTGATATATTTCATAGCCACATCTCTGGTGTTTATAACAAATGAAACAGTTTGAAAATAGGTTGAACATAGAGCGAGTTAGAGTTATTTAAATAGTACATGCACCATTGACAGCAATGTTACGAAAGGCATTCTGCCAAAACCTGACCGAAGTAAGATGGCAAACGTGTTGCTACTTCAAAGTCCATTTCCGAACAGCGCAGGTAAGCCATCTATGGTACATACCATCTAGGATACTGCTTTTCTCTGTTATCTGAAAACTAACCAGCTGATGATGATTTGTTTTGTTTCTACTCTACAAATCCGGCACTCTATTCGGTCTGACTTCTGCCCCCTAGCGGAATTATCAAGCCTGCTGCTTGGGCCAAAACAAGGTTAAAAAGCAAGCATATTTTCAGCCTTCGAGTATCAAGAACGTCTACTCTACTTTGAGTAGAATAAATCATTTTAATTATTTTCCTAGCATTTATCCGTGTCTGAAAAAAACAAAAACATGATACAGTCCATATGACAGTAAAATGGGCTATTTAAAGCCAAGCTATGGCATTATTCTTTTTACTATAAGATAATATGGGTAAAAAATGGTCTTGTAGTTTAAAAAAAGTTAAATACCGTAAAATACATATATATTTTATTAATACAGTGATGTGAAAATGTTGGCATACCGGACAGCCCTAAGATGGATCAAAAGTTGGTTCAATAGCGACAGGGTTACTATGCCTGGGCCCGACCAGACCCCTTTTAAGCCCAATTTTCGGTGAGTATTCTGCCTCACGTGGCATTGCGTTTATAATCATACAGCCCTGATATGTGTGTGCTCCGTGTGAGCTGTGAAAAATATTCAAATGACCAATGCAAATGAGTTCTCTGCTCCTATGATTCTAAGATGGCAGCCTACGGAGAAGATTACATTTTAGAAAATAGAACTTATGGAAATTTGACCAAACTACATCTGTTTAAACGATGTCAACTCTTGAGATTTCAAAAACGGGAATAAGTGCAAGTTGGCATCTCTTTCTCTCTTTCTCAGTTTCCTAAATTTTTCCAACGTGAATTTAGGGGGCTGCCATATTGGAATGCTGTGAGCGGAGAGTGTGTTTTGATCACTTGAATAGTTGCCCTAAGCACACAGCACAGTTTTTCGCCTAGTGAGGTGAAAAATATCAAATCCGTTTCGATTTTGACCTGAATACTAACAGAGAATTAGGCATACAAAGCGAGCTATCTGCTGAGCAAGTGGCCTCAAATGACTTTTTGCTCAGCAGATTGCTCTTGTGTGAAGCAAGCTTAACAATCTGAGGAGTGTTCTCCAGAGAAAAATGACAGACATCAAAGCAGATGAGCCGAAGGCCGCTGTGAAAGCAACCTGAGCTTCTGTCACACTTCAGCAGTGTCATAAAGCAGGCTCATAAACAGCAATAAACGGTTTGAAATACATCTATATGGCCACAGTTTAAAACTATCAGGTGAAGGTTTGATCGCCAGTCTGCAGCTTCTTTAGGTGCATTTGTGACTGGAACAAAATAGGAGATACAGAGCAATGCCACACAACAACAGAAGTAGTCATATTTTACTCACCCCTCACTATCAACTTTATTTAGCAAACAACAAAGACAAGCAACACATAAGCTGCTTTTTTATTCCTCTGCAAAGCAGAAGCGAATGCCTTCATTGAGACAAAGTGCGGCCAAAGTCACATCCGTTCTTGTTTGCACAAACTTGCCGAATAAATCTGAATCTGATACAGCAAATTTATTTTTTTGCTACAGTAATAATAAATAATGTTTTATAATCATAATAATCAGGACCTTATTTTATATTTTCCCGCTGAATATCTGTGTTAAGTTAAAGGCAGCAAAAGGAAAAGTGCTAAACTCAGTGCAAGCAAATTAAAGAGTAGATGAAGCAATACTTTTGCCTGCTTTCAATTGGCTAAACTGACACGCTCCTAGTGATGCGGTAAAAAGAGGAACCTCTCCATGTGATCAACCTTAGACAGCAACAGTTAAAAACGCTGGTATCAAATTCTAGTCAGCCGTGCACGTTAAACACAAATACGTAAGCTTTAAAAGGGATTAATTTACTGGTATCAAGCTGCAAACATGCACACACACCCATACAGGTAAGTCCAGTGATAGAAAAACGACAGTTAGCAGACAAAGGAACACCCGTCAATCGCAGTCAAACAATTAGCACTTAAAATACCAGCAAGCACATAGACATGGGGGGAATGGTTGTGGGTTGCAGGGAAAATTCCAGGTCATTCACCCTCAGGCGCAAAAAATGAAAAACAATTCAGTACCTTGTTGAGTTCTTCTATCCGGCGAATCAGGTAAGGGTTACTGGAGGAGTTTTCAAAAAAGACGTAATCTGCAACACCAAATAAGAGGGTATTTAGTATATCAGAGCTGTAAACTGTAAGAAACAGTCATAATGAACACCCAGCGGTGCACATTCACTGCTAAAGATCTCTATGCTGAGCTACAGGAATCTTTTTATTAGCGGTCACAAAAAGAAAAATGTCTCCTAAAATTATTACAACCAAAACGAAATGTTTGACGTTTTGGAGGTCAAAGGCAAATTCAAGAAATACAGTATTTGCATCTCAGGCTTATCAGGTAAATGGGAATATGGGTGTGGCAATCTGTCTTTCTGACTGGCTTCAATAACCTTCCTAAAAATTTGTCAATTTCATATTTAATTATCCTTTCCTTATCCTTTATTTAAACTTATGTGAGGAGAGACAAGACATGAAAACATGTTACATTTTAAACAAACTGGTCGCCTGTCTGTAGGCTGTCTAGTCAGTACCTGGTTAGACTTTTAGAAGAAACATCAAAAACTAACAGAGTAAAACTTCAATCAAAGGTTGAATCAAACTACTGTAATGAAAGAGGTGATTTAAGAGAGTGAAATAGGACTTCAATGGAGAAACAGAAGATAACAAAACAATGTACAAAAGTCTCTGTGTTGTCCATGTTCCAATTATTAATCCATTTACTGTCCAACATTGTCCAAAAGAATCAATTGGGACACTTGGGCAATGATACTAAACACAGATAACTACAATGAAATAATTTAGATCAAAGCATGTTTATGTGTTTACAATAACCAAAGGTCCATATTTAATCTGTGGCAAAACTTGAAAACTGGTGTTTGGAGATGCTCTGCCTCCAATCTGATTGGGCTTAATTTAGATTTAAAGTAAATATATAAAAAATTTCTTTGTCTAGATGGGCAAACCTGATAGATATATCGTGAAAGTCCTGCAGCTCTAACTGGAGCTTAACGTGGTTCTGAAGTGTTAAATAATGGGGCTCCAACCAAAGCCACATTGTTCAGATTTATAATTCCAGAAAACACACAAAAACCTCGATAAACATACATTGTGTTCCTTTGACTTCTAAATGATCCACTACTTCATATTGGCCTATCAAATAAAATATTGCTTGTAAACTGAAAATGTTGCATACGTCTTAATGCTTCAGCAACTAAGTAAGAAACTAAAGTATTACAGTGGTTAACATAAATTAGTCATTTTTACGGCGTTTCAGACAGCTAGCAGTTTTGTTATAGACCTATTATAGCTTTGGTTGGGAATAAACACAGACATCTGTGTAAATGGATAAACAGGTAAATAGAAATCTGGCAGATGGTAAAAGGTTCGTTAAAAAAAAGTACTGTGACATTATTGAGGGTGGAGTTGGTTTAAAATGTCAGAAACCAGCTTCTGTCTTGTCCCTGCTTTGACTAACTGTTATTTCTATTTCAGCAATGCGATTCAACGAAGGAAACTCATGCAGATCCACTACACACAGAGTGAAGCATTTTAGGGTTTTTTTCTGTTAATCTTCTACAATCTATATTCAAGGTAAGATGCTTCTTTTATAGGACCAAAACTGACTTAATTAAAAATAAAATCAGAAATTATATATATGTGTGTGTGTGTTATTTTTCCTTATACAGACATTTTTGCAAAGAAAAATTCATATTTTGTTTTTTCCTTTTTTCTTAAGTGCATTTTCATCAATAAAATATATATTTTGTTTTTTCTTTTTCTTATACATGCATTTTCGTCATAGCTTAATGAACGGAAGGCAATAGTGCTAGGATAAATGTCCGTATATGTCGCCTGTATGTGGTGGCTCATCACACACCAATGCCAGCCAGTGTATGGTTTGTAGATCTGCCCCAAACTCATGACCAGGTGTTGCTTTTGCAACACTCTAACATTTTTGTATTGAAAATCATTTGATTTTGTAGGTCTTATAAGAATCTAATTTCTAAGAAATTTGGTGGCTCTATCAGCTGCAACTCTGCTATGTTGGTTCTGGTTTAACATTTTTGTAAATTATTCATTCATAAACTTTATGGTTTATGGTTACTGCATGTTGGGACAATTTTTCCCTCCAGTTTTAGGTGTTCGACAGCTGGAAGGATATTTTTTTTCTGTACGCTTTTTACTTTTCGAAATATGTTTTGATGTGCAACAGTGAAAATAAGTGGTTTTTGTATTGCTTGGCATCTCAAAACCTCAAATGATAACTGAACTACGACCTGAAATCCCAGAGGATTTGAAAATGACGCTTCATGGATGCAGTGCAGAATGCAAGAGCAGTGAGAGAAGGATGAAGTTCAAACCATCTATTCTATTGATAATAATTGGCAAGGATCCTAACCTGAACGTCTCTCTGCCAGGCTTCCTAATCATACCACCAACCAAAGAGTTAAAGGCGAGGAGCAAAAGCAAATGAAGTGGATTAGAAGTGCTTGCCAACAACTGATGCTGTCATCTAAGATGTATATCTGTGTAATATCATCTCTGCTGCCTGGAATTTAAGCTGTTAGCATGTAATGACAGTCACGAGACTGTCATACAGCAATGGTCTTCAGTCAGAGGGCTGTTTAGATTTGCTATTGAAGATCCTTCCTGTCCAAAACATCATCATTCACAATAAGTCTTTGTAGATACTTGAAAGATATGCGTTAAAATACCATGTAACTTCCCTTTGCAATGAATATTTTGGGATTTCAATCCCAGAAGCATCCAAAACGAAAAAAATTCAACCCTTAACCTAAGATTACCTAGTGTGTACACTACGTATGTAAAAAATCTGGTTCACTTTTCCAATATTATGCTTATAAAAAAAGAAGAAAACACACTGTGATGTGCTAGTGGTTACCAGGGGGGTAAAATATATAGTTTAAGCTGCAAGAGTGAAGTGTAGCACCAAGGCTGAATTAAAGATGAAGGTGTAAGGTTTAAACCTAGCAGACGCACCGACGCCATGAAGACAATAATTTGATGTTGCATTCCACCAGGGTGCTAACGAGCTAGCTGGCCGTTCACGCAATCCGATTTTATAATTACCCATACTTTTAAGTCAACATGTGTGTAACACTATTGAGGGGGGGAAGCTGTTTTAATGTGACCAAAAGGGCAAGTCTGATGAAGAATAGGACAGTGATCACTGGAGCCGCTGCTTGTGCTAACGTTAGCTAAATAAGAGCTCGTAGACTAATGGCTGCATGCCAGAAGAGGCAAATACAAAGGCAGCCTCACACTGACCGTGGTGAAATTTTCACCAGCCGGTTAAATACACTTCCAGCACAGTGTATGGCTCTTCCGCGTCCAGTGTGAGATGATTTTACCCACGCTGTAGCAGCTAACAATGCCGACAGCTGGGGAAAAAATGTTTACATTATCAGGTAGCCAGTTAGCGAGCTGGCGGCTAGCTGCTGAGGCCTGACCCATTTTGAATCCCAAATATTAAGAAATGCACATCTTCCGGCTCCAACCTCGCTCACGTCTACAAACGTAGCTCAGCCGCATCTCACCACTGCTCACACAATCATCAACACATCAGCAAATAACACAGAGGAGATCGAAAACTTACGAGTTGCTATGATTACAGGAAAAAAAAAAAAAAAAAGGATCCACTAACATACATACCTCCGACCCGGTACATGTTGGCCGCCATTTCTGCCCTCCCAGCGTGTTAACGTAAAGCATAAACTAAGCGAAATGACATAAATTAATTTTAAAATATATACATCTAAAATTCTGTTTCCTGAACGAGAAACACAGCTTTTAAATTACGATCGTCTGGGACTCCGGATATGTTCACTACCAGGGGAGAAATTTGGCTACTCAGAGCCCCCTTCCTCCTTCCTCCACCTCCTCTACCGATTAACAGCAGCAGTTTTTTTTTTTACAGCAGTAAACTCAGGGCGGCCGACAGCAGCCGAATGAACCCGAAAAGCCACTCACTGCGAGGAGGCGACAGAGGGAAATGCGCATGCGCACACACAGGAATTTAGAAACCACATATTAATGCGTTTTATTTCGATTTTATTAGTCGAGGCTGTTTAGAGTACCCATAAACTGTACTCAAGTACTCCAGTAAAAAGCTTTTTCGATGGTTTAACATTTAATTAAAACTTGAAAAGAAATATCTAACTTTACTTTATAAAATAATAATAATAATAATAATAATAATAATAATAATAATAATAATAATAATAATAATAATAATAATAATAATAATAATAATAATAATTATTATTATTACAATCTGATGCTACGAGTTTATGTTTGAGCTTGGTTTGTTCACAAATACCTCAGCAAATAATAGCTAAATGTCACAAATTGATTTTAAGATCAGCCAAATCCTCCCAGTAAAGAAGGATTTGCCATAAAATAAAGTGCTGGGTAATTTATCAATTGGTTTATTATTTTACAGTAATCTCACTTGACACAAAAAAGTTAGATGCAAATTTTGGGACTTTAAAGACTAAAATTAATTTATTTGTAATGCATTCTTCCCAAACTGATCAAACTAATACTTACAGAAGGTTTTATATAATATAATAGAATAGAATAGAATAGAATAGAATAGAATAGAATAATCCTTTAATTGTCCCACAAGGGGAAATTTGGACGTAACAGCAGCAAAACAAAACAAAAAAATAAATAAATGAAACACATATACAAACAGAACAGGACATAGAATAGTAACACAGATTTTACAGAATAAAAATTTGTTATTATATTTATTTTAAATGCTTTTTACCTAGCCTCTCCTTCATTGCCCAGGCAGTGTGTTAGGTATCATTGTAATGCTAGAAGATCCAGCCATATTTCCTCTTTAATACTTTCACAGATGGAAAAACATTTTTGCCAAAAACATCATGTACTGAACCAATTTAACATTTCCTTAATATGGATCAGTCATCCTGCCCCTTTGCAGAAAAGCTTTCTCAAAGCACAATATTTTCCTCCCCAATGCTTCACAGTGTGTATTTGGTACTTGGGATGCAACTCAGGATAATTTGCCCTCCAAACATGGCGAGTGGCGTTTATATCAAAGAGTTCCATTTTTGTCTCATCTCCCAGTCTTTCCCTGGATTATTCAGATGGTCTCTGGCAAACTTTAGGTGGGCCTGAACATGCGGAGAACTTTAATCCATCCCTATTTAGAGTGTTACTAATAGTTAACCTTTGTTACTGTGGTCCCAGCTCTCCTCAGGTCATTGACTAGTCCCCTTCACTTTCCTAACATTGTTTTCTAGCTCGTGTGTACCCCACAAGGTGAGATCTTGTATGGAGCCCCAGGTGGAGGGAGATTGTTAGTGATCTTTGAATTATTCTGTTTTCTATTAATTGCCCCAACAGTTGATCTCTTCTTTTCAAGCTGTTTGCCTTTTGTAGATTGGCTCATCCCAGTCTTGTGGATGATGTGCTGTCAATTCAAGCACTAACCTGTTTTTCTCTTAGGCCGTTTTCACATGTGTGGCCGTACCAGAAAACGGCCAGAGAAAATGCTAATTTTTTCTGTTCACATGTCACGGATCTCTGCCCGTATTGGGATCCAGTCTTTTACTACAAATAAACAGCAGGTGGCGGCATACAAATAAGTCTTAGTTCTCCAACAAACAAGGGAGTGAGAAGTACCGACGTCATAAAACGAGCGACAGCCTAGAATGTAAACAAACTGGTCTACTGGTCAGCTGCTACCTGAAGCCATCTACAGGGTGAGTGTTGTAGTAAACCCGCCGTTTTGTAACCTGCTGTGTTGCTGTGGGATGCTTGAATCGCGTTGTTTTGGTATTTGTATGGTCGCGAGGTGATTCTGTAATTTCGGCCGGCGGTGTCGTCATTTCCGCGTGGAGCGCGTCTATTGTCTTGAGTACGGCCAGAGTACGGGTTGTGTTCACATGGTACGTGGCCGCTCGTACCTGGACTCGGATACTACCTCCAAGGCAGGTCTCTCTGGCCGTATCCTGGCACGGTACAGTCTGTGTTCACATGGTACGAAATAAGTGGATTTTGACCAAATACCGTACCCGAGTACGGACTCCCGTACCATGTGAAAGCGGCCGTTTTCACATGTGTGGCCGTACCAGAAAACGGCCAGAGAAAATGCTAATTTTTTCTGTTCACATGTCACGGATCTCTGCCCGTATTGGGATCCAGTCTTTTACTACAAATAAACAGCAGGTGGCGGTATACAAATAAGTCTTAGTTCTCCAACAAACAAGGGAGTGAGAAGTACCGACGTCATAAAACGAGCGACAGCCTAGAATGTAAACAAACTGGTCTACTGGTCAGCTGCTACCTGAAGCCATCTACAGGGTGAGTGTTGTAGTAAACCCGCCGTTTTGTAATCTGCTGTGTTGCTGTGGGATGCTTGAATCGCGTTGTTTTGGTATTTGTATGGTCGCGAGGTGATTCTGTAATTTCGGCCGGCGGTGTCGTCATTTCCGCGTGGAGCGCGTCTATTGTCTTGAGTGCGGCCAGAGTACGGGTTGTGTTCACATGATACGTGGCCGCCCGTACCTGGACTCGGATACTACCTCCAAGGCAGGTCTCTCTGGCCGTATCCTGGCACGGTACAGTCTGTGTTCACATGGTACGAAATAAGTGGATTTTGACCAAATACCGTACCCGAGTACGGACTCCCGTACCATGTGAAAGCGCCCTTAGTCTCTTCCTACAGTAGGTGCTCCTGACCCGCCTTGCTTGACGATCCTGACTAAGATGGCATTCCAGTGGCGGAACGTTCTCCACGTCCTCCTATCAACTTCTGCTTCTGCATCAGTTCTGTTGCTCTTTCTGTGTCTCTGCTGCCTCCTCCAAACCCCATACGGTCTCGACAGATAACCGCTTATGCTGAGCCTGGTTCTGCTGGAGGTTTCTTCCTGTTAAAAGGGAGTTTTTCCTCTCCACGGTCGATTCATGCTTGCTCAGTGTGAGGGATTGCTGAGATTTCTCGTTGCAATCGTCTGTGGTTCTCCAATTCCTAAATTAAACATTGTATTGTAATAACTCTTCTTGTAAAGTGCCTTGAGATGACATCTGTTGTGAAACGGTGCTATATAAATAAACTGAATTGAATTGAATTGCTGTGATGGACTGGCGACCTGTCCAGGGTGTACCCCGCCTCTCGCCCGTTGACAGCTGGAGATAGACACCAGTGAGGTTTACAATCTTGTCCCTGGTTTACTTAGCTGGCTCTCTGGTGTTGACCATGGTGGAGGTTGGAGTCTGGCTGTTTTTAACTGTAGACAGGTGTCTTTTATAGAGATAATGAGTTCATTCAGGTGCCATAAATACAGGGTTTAGATTACTCACACTTATTATCCTAACCCAAAAATGTACAATGGTAAAAGTAAATAAAAAATACATTTTTGTTAAACAACTCCTGAAAATAATTTCTACACATAAAAACCATAAAAAAATATTATAGATATTTTCTGTATTTGGCACCCTTAAATTGTCAAAGTGACAGTGTGTAGTTTTTGCAGTACATCTTTGAAAATAGCCATTAAAATATTATGTAATAATAATTACGTTAAGCACATTAATTGCAAAATATTGGCGATATTGTAAAATATGACTTTAAAAATCAGTTTTAAAATACATAGGCACGGGTCCTCTTTTCAGGGGAAAACCATATTAGATGACGTCTTTACTTCTACAAGAGCCCGGACAGACAAAGCGCCCGCTATTAAAACACTGATTTCCCCTTAAAATGCAAAAAAGTTTCGCCATAAATACATTACCTCTTAGCTAGTTCCAAGCGATGAAAGAGAGACAGATGTGCTCGTCATGTTGATGCAAATAAATAATTCTCAGGGAATTGAGTGTTTGAAAACAGCACTACTTGGACCTCCGTTGTTGAGTCTCTTACTCAAAGACACAGATACCGCATGTTTGTGATAATTTAGGTATGCACTGCCCCTACTGGCCGAAAATTACACACTGTGCCTTTAAAGGGGAAGTTTTTTTTTTTCAACATGGACTTTATTTGTAGCATACATTACATTCATTTACCTAGCCAGGCAAGCTTGGAGCCACTTGCAGTCCTTCGGGAGAAGTTTATATCCAATTTGGAAACACGCAAGTTGCAACCATGTTGTTGTTTGCAGTCGCCCCCAGTAGAGGATAAAAAGCCCTGCTCATACTACAACTGTCATGGCGGACGGCAGCAACATCATTTAGATCATGTGTTAGTGTAGAAACACTTCCAAGATGCCCCGAACTCCGAGGGGAATAGTTCTAGCGAGGAAGAACAAAACATTGGATAAATGACAGCTTTGTGGCAGATAATGCCTTATCTAGAGGCAGCACTTTGCATGCCCTTACGACTCCAATTACATGTATATACGCTGATCGTGACTGGATATAAACTTTTCCAGAAGGACTCCAAGGGGCTCCAAATTTGTCTAGGTGAGTAAATTAACATAATACACGCTATAAATAAGGTCCAGGTTAAAAACAACGAACTTCCATGTGCAGTGTGCTGACAGATCTCCAAAAGCAACACACAAAGTCCCAATAAAAATAAATTCAGGACCAGACGAGAAACTATACAGTATCAACATCTGTGAGTCGTGAACATGTATTTCTAAGACTTCAGGACTCCAGTGATCCACTGTGAGATGTATTATCCACTGATGGAGAAAACATGTAACAGTGGGCAACACACTGGAACGTATGACAAGAACCCATCAGTGACTCACCCAGGAGGTCACAAAATAAAATAAGGAATTAAGGAGATAATTAAGGAGAAATTAAAAGCAAAAGATGGAGCAAGATTCCGAACGTCCCCAAATCCATCATGATGGACAGAGCTCCCATCACGATCATAACAGAGAAAAACAGTTTGTCTGTGTCCCCTAAAGAATGTAATGGTTTTCAGTAGAACTATAAAAGACATAGGTAGCTAAGTTTTGAAATGATCCATCGTGGCCTGTTTTAAAAAGTTGGTGTGTACGGTAAAGAAAATATTAATGGATTTATTTAAGTGAACTAGCTTTGAGTCAAATTAACTTAAAAACATTAGAGTTCAACAAACCAATTGAAGTAGGCTATCCTTTATCTTTCATTATTTTTTAGAGTTATTAATTAAAGCTTTCCAAATAAAATGCATGTAAATAATGCGCCGACTTTTTTGGGGGTAAAACCCAACAATGTTTTATCAGTGTGCAAAAAAAACCCAATAAGCTTTAATGTTGATGTAGGGGTTTTCCTTTTTCTATGTGTGCGCGCATATGACATCACTGATGGGATTGGCTCGCCGTGAGTTGGGTGGAGTGTTTTATCCAGAACACAGAAGCGGCAGGAGCGGATAGTGGGAGAGACAGAGGGTGCATAGTTTCCTCCACTGACGGACCAAACCTATAGGAGCGCTTCGAGTCAAGGCGAACCACGCCCCAGGGGGTTAGTGGAGACAGTCTGCTCCTCCAGGTGCCCAGACTCCTGTGAAGGAAGAAAGAATGGACTGTGACAAGGGGTTTTAGTCGGGTTCAGGTCGCCAAGATGAAGTTCGGGAAGAGCATCTGTGTGCTGAATGTAGGGGGGACCCGTTACGCCTTTACCCGTGAGGTGATCAGGGATTTCCCACTTCGGCGCGTCAGCCGCTTACATGCGTGCGCGACCGAAAAAGAGGTCCTAGAACTGTGCGATGACTACGACCGGGACCGGAACGAGTTCTTCTTTGACCGCCACGCGCAGGCTTTCGTGTTTATTATGCTGTACGTGCGCTCCGGAAAACTCCGGTTTGTCCCCGGCGTATGCGAGCTGTCCTTCTACACCGAGATGCTTTACTGGGGGCTGGAGAGCGCGCACCTGGACTCCTGCTGCCAGAAACGCCTGGACGATAGGATGTCCGACATCGGGATGGACAGTCTGTCTGAAGGGGACATTATACTGACCGGGGATGAGTGCCAGAGCCCGGAGGAAATGGTGCAAAGGATTGAGCTCACCGGCCGCGCCAAATGGTTGGAGAGGATGCGCAAAACGTTCGAGGACCCAAATTCTTCTCTGGCGGCGCAGCTTCTGGCTTCGGTGTCCGTGATTTTCGTGATTGTTTCTATGATCATGCTGTGTGCCAGTACGCTGCCGGACTGGGATACAGCCAAGAGGAATACCATGGAAGAGCACAGGTAGGCGTTGGTGTGGGATCAAACTGCTGTCCTTAAAGGGATCCCCCTCAGGGAAATGCGCTGAGACATTTACGCGATGAGATGGCGCTAAGTTCTGTGCGTAAAAGTGAGATCCACTAAACAGACATTTCAAGAATAAACAGTTTTTAAACACTGTAAAACAAAACTACCACTCATACTTTAGGTATAGTTTGTCTCATATCGAGAAACACGTCAGCTCGGCCTTTCTATTCGTTTTGCCATTTTGTAGTAAATGGTTATCAAGATAAACTCTACCCTCTCAATAATAGGCCTTCACACCACACCCCTGTCATGAAATCGCTTAAGGCATATGGTAACTGATCCAGGCTCCTTGAAGTATTTTCCCCAGCTATTCCTGTTGGGTTTCCACTCGGTTCCGTAAGGTAATAAAAACGAGCATTTTCTCTCAATTGTAGGTCATAGACACTCTTTATGGGAAGATTATATTTTACAGACGTTATTTTGTATTTGATTTGTCTGGGAAGATAGATCTATATGCTCAAACATAACTGATTTTAAAGTGTAATCGTACATTTAAAAGAGGGTTTGGCCCTTTTTGGAATCTATTATCAATATCAGCTCTTAACAGCACATTTCTCTTTATTTTATGAAGTCAAAAATACGAATAGACAATTTACAGTACTTTGGATGACGCTGATTTGATGACGTACGAACTGTCGGAAGTGCTAATATGTGGCACCTTCTGCCGCCATATTGGATACAAAACTTAGAGTTGTTCATCGAAATCCAAAATTCCTAGTTCAAATTCAGCCTTGAGGCGTCGCTTCTATGGTTTTTCAGAAAGGGAACTCAAATCTGGCTTGAGGGTACGTTTAATTTTTTTTGCAACTCTGTTATTTTCACAACTGGTATATTTTGTGACAAAAAAATAAAATAATAGAAAATAAAGTACACCAGGATGCAGGGCAACAAAAACAGCCCTGTCCTGCTCCTGAAGAAAAAAAATGGGACTCAAGTTTCAGACTGGTGATGAGAAAGACTCAGTCTTGACTTGGAGCTCTAAGATTAGAGAGTTATAAAGTTTTTATCTAAAAGGCAGTGATGTTTCTGAAACGTTTGCTAAAAATCGGTTTCTGTCACTTCAGCTTCATCATACTTCGAATCAATTATAACCTTCCGATCCAGTTTGAACTGTTCCAATTGATGTGGGTCGGTGCAATTAAAAAAGTTTTTTGAACTGTTACCATAGTTATATGCCTGTAATTCAATGATGCAACACTTGGTGAGTAACAGGGGGAAACAGTTTTACACCTTTCAGACACAAGCTTTAAAATGGTTGTCTGTACTTAGTCCAGAAAAAGGGCAAACATGTTAAACAATTAAATTGAGTTTTGGACTTGTAAATCGATTCATTACTTCTATAAGAAATGATGCTGAATCGATTTTTCGATTTATTTTAACACAGCACTACTCATTATAACCTTTTGCTTCGGCTTTGCTAGCTCACACATTATCCTGGGGGTCATTGGAGTAAAACAGCTTGAGTTGAATGCCTTGCAACTTGATTGTTTTACCTTTTATTTATACTTGTAAATCTAATTTGGCTGCGAAGTCTCTTTTTCAAGTGTGACCTGTTTTTAATATACACCATATAGACAGAAAATTGCATGACAGAATGTACTAAGTTGTTTAAATCCACTTAACTGTCTTGATAAGATAAAACTAGCATAGCACTCAGATAGTGCAGATCTCCTCCAAGGCAGCTTAGCCCAACCCCAAAAACCTAATCACTTTTTCCTGGTTCCACTGCGGACACTTCCTGTAAATTTAATCAAAATCTAAAAGACAGGCAAAGAGGAATACACATCCAACAATGCTAGGATATGTCTAAAACCTCTTCATTCAATTAAGCTACAAAGCTTCAGATCCTGTTGCATTTTTTTCCAAGTATGGAGACTTTGTGTGTACTGAATGAATCTTGTGAGCATAGGCTGTAGTTACTGTATATATAGCTGAAACACACAGATAATGCGGTTTAAAAAAACAATTTCCTGCGCACATATACAACAGCCTAGGTAAATTGAGCTATGACCAGCCTGGGCACTCCCCCCTCTGGTGAAAACAGTGAAAGGGGAAAAAAAATACACGTATAACAACAACACAGAAGCAACACCACATTTAACACATTCAAACAGTATACTGCTTAAGAGTATGTGCATTGTCGTTGTTTATTTCTATGCTCATTATGCATATCCTGCTTTTACTCCACATTAGCAGTTGTTTACTACTTGCAGGGATGCACCGATGCCGATACTGGTATCGGCCCCAATACCGTCTAATGTACATGTATTGGTATCGGTTAAACTTAACCGGTACCATGGACCGATACTCAAAATGTGGAAAATCTGCTTTTTTTTAATTTTTAAGTTGTTTTTTTCCAATTGAAATTTTATTTATGAGCTAATTTTATATTTTACATCTGTTATTTTCTCTTAGTTGTGATTACTTAGTAAAGTATGGTGCCTTTAGTATCTTCAAGAAAGTTATAAGGTGGAAGTTATACAGTTTATTAATTCAACATTAGTATCGGATCCTTTTGCCACCTTATTTGGCGGATTCAACACACTTCATTCAATAATTACATTTTATTACATAACATGTATACTCAGACAAAGGTTTTTTATTTACTCAAATTAAGTAAAATCACTGTTGCCTTGCAGCAAGAAGGTTGTGGGCTCGTATCCCGGCCCAGGGTCTTTCTGCATGGAGTTTGCATGTTCTCCCCGTGCATGCGTGGGTTCCCTCCGGGTACTCCGGCTTCCTCCCACAGTCCAAAACATGACTATCAGGTTAATTGATCTCTCCAAATTGTCCTTAGGTGTGTGTGCATGGTTGTTAGTCCTGTCTGTTTCTATGTGGCCCTGTGATGGACTGGCGACCTGTCCAGGGTGTACCCCGCTTCTTGCCCGTTGACAGCTGGAGAAAGGCACCAGCCCCCCCACGACCCATTAAGGATTAAGCGGTTAAGAAAATGGATGGATGAATGAAAATGTTTTCATCCAGTAAGATATCTAGAAATTCATACACAAATTCAATTTGGGTGACATTTGCAAAGATGATAGCAGAGTGGCTTTTTGTTTGAAAACCGATCTAGTTTTGTCAACATTGAGTACTAATATGAGATGGAACAAACATGACAAAAAAAAAATTGCAGCATCTGTAGATGACCAAACACTAAGGGAATGGGGTTTGAATGTAAATAACTGTATTATCAGCATAAAGATGAGAGCTGTACTGTACCAGAAGCAATATGCCCCAAGCTACTCCATTAACTTTAGCCCGAATCTGTCAGAATCTTCTAAAAAATAGCTGATTCGTCGTAGTATTAACTCATGTAAACTGATCATGTGTCTTAAGTGGAGTCATCCACCCAATATGACACAAGACAGCATCTTCATATATTTGTAAAACCTTTTATTTACATGAAATTCAATGTACCATCATCCAAGTTGATCATATTTCCACTCTCACTGAATCTTGGTTAAAACTCAAAAACTGGGTTAACTGATGACTAAATCAGTACAGCTTATATTAAAGATAAAAGACCATTATAAAAAGCTAAAGTGAAAATAAATGGTTAATTTGTTCCCCATCAAATTGTGCCGTTTCATACCCATTCATTACCATTTCTTCCTGTAAACAAACCAGTTAACACGCACTTAAACCATTCCAGATCAGTATACTTTTATGATAATCATTAAAAAAAAATATTGGAAGAATTATAATAAAAATAATGAAATTTAATAGATACTTGAAATGTATATTATTAATGTCCTATTGTATTTTAAGTTATTCTTTCCACTGGGACATTCAACTTTTATGAAATATAACTGATTATGACCGCTGATCAAAACAAAATAACTTCATGCAAACCTCGAGAATAGTTGGCAATTATGTTCCATGGCAGACGGATCCATTTTGCATCTGAAAAAGTTGCTTATGGGATAACTTTAATTATAAAGATAAATTGTGTAGCAGTGAAACAAATTACACTTTCTTAGCCCTCCGTGTTCATTCTATTTTATAAGTTTTTCATCTGAAAGGTGAATGTGGAAGCTAAGTAGCTACTGCTAGCCACTTAGCTAAAGGCCTATGCCAGTGGTGTCCAAAGTCAGTGCTGGACCAGCAGCCTGCATGTTTTAATCCTCTCCCTGATTCAAGACACCTGAATCCAGTGATGGTTCATTTGCAGGCCACTACAGAACAATATGACATGCTGAAGAGGCAGACCTTGTTTACATGGAGAGCAAAAAATGGGCCAAAAGACATTATGCCCACTCCACTGTGGTTCTCTGGATCCATTTTATGCAGGTGGTGATAAAGGAGGGACAGTAAATAATTTTCTAGAACCCGTAATAAGGTCAGTATTTTCTTTATAGGACTGCAGCTCTGTACGGTGCAATATTTTGTTTACTTCACGACAGAGAGTTGTGGGTTGAATCTAGGAATGGGGCGGTGATGTCAGAGCTCGTAATCACAGAGACAACTGTGATTGTGTGATGCATATTAAGCATCTGGTTTATCTACGTGTAGACAGGGCCATAAGTTGGACCCTTTGAATCGGCTGTGGAGGAGAAGAGAGACCTTAAAAACTGTCAGTTTGTGGACAGACTTTGATGCCGCTAGCCTATTATAGTATAGTAGTATAGTATCTTATATATATATATATATATATATATATATATATATATATATAGGCTAAACAAACTCATTCCCCACTATCAAAGAAAGTCCACTATCATGTACATGAATAAACAGCATTGATAACCATTTTACTACTATTTGATCCGGATGAAGAAGGAAAGGACGTCTGAACAGATTTTCGTATGGTTAAAAAATAGCGACCTGTACATAAAAAGCTGTTTTCATCTAGTCTGTTGTCGTGTTTGACCCAGTGTTTGGTTAAAACTACCCTGCCTTTGAGCTTGGTAAACTGCCTCTGAGGTCATTACGCTCATTGACTAGCTTCAGACAACCCCATTAATCATCAGCATCCTCACATGGCTGTCACACAAGCCCTAAGAGAAAATCAATAATGGATCGACATTATCTACCAAACTTGAAGTGTTAATAATAGAGGCAGCTCTCTTGCGATCCATTCCTCTTACTTTTCCCTGTTGCGGTCTTTAATCAGAAGCCTTTCCTTGGTTTTGTACATTACACGAATCACAATAAGGCCAAACAAACTGAACACTTCTGGACTATTAATGATCATGAAGGTAATATGTCCCTGATTAGTGTCAACAAATATACATACATTTACCAAGTTCCAGGGGGGCAGTTTCTGTCTAAGTGACTCTCTTGGTCACAAGATGAAAACCTGCATTGCTTTTTTCGTTTTTTTATTTTTTTTACTACAGCCTGTCCTCTGAAGGAAGTCCTGAGGAGTCCATTTTCTATATAAGGTTAGGTTTCATTTTCTCAGGCTGGACATAGCTTTGAGTTTGGAGCTGATCCAGGGGGTTAGGTAATCAACTAAAATTGTAGCTCGCACTTGGGGCCAAACAGCTCCAGTTTCATGCCAGTAGATGATGCAGTTTTCTCCGCTGCTTAATAATTTGGTTAGATTCAATTGTGGTAATCATCTCCATGCTGGAACATTTGGTCTTTTCTTCTGTCAATTACGTTTGAGTGAAATACCAGCGGGATGGCTTTCTAATTCAACTTTGAAGTTAATTGAGGGGTTAATTGTGTGGTTGATCTTGTCAGGATCACTCCTCAAGGCTGTTTCACTTTCCCTGTTTAGTTTTAGTTTAATCTTACTGTTTTGTTCACTTGTGTGTCTAAATTGCATCAGATGTGCTCCTTATTTCCTATAATTTAGATCCTTTTGCTTGGCTTATTTCCTCCTCACACTGACGGATCCAGTCAAGCAGTATCTCACATCAGGCATACTGTTATCTCTGTGACGCTCCTCTGCCATTTCCTGTTTATTGTAAAAACTCATCTTTTCTCTCTCTCTTCTTCCTTATTTAGGATAGTGGAGGCAGTGTGCATCGGCTGGTTTACAGCTGAGTGCATAGTGCGCTTTCTGTTGGCCAGAGACAAGTGCGACTTTATCCGGCATCCGCTGAACATCATCGACGCGATTGCCATTACCCCCTACTATGTCACCATGGCGATGGCCGGAGCTGGGATGCCGGGTGCAGGGCTCGGGGTCGCCGGAGTGATACTGCGCGTGCTGAGGATGATGAGAGTGTTCTGGCTCATGAAGCTGGCCAGACACTTCCTGGGCTTGCAGACTCTGGGGCTGACGCTCAGGCGCTGCTACAGGGAGATGGTCATGCTCATGGTGTTTGTTTGCGTGGCCATGGCGATATACAGTGCTCTGGCACAGCTGCTGGAGCACGGCTTGGACTTGGGCTCACAGAACCCGGACTACGCCAGCATCCCGGCCGCCGCCTGGTGGGTCATCATCTCCATGACTACAGTTGGTTACGGGGACGTGTATCCGGTGACAGTTGGGGGACGTGTTCTCGGGGGGATGTGTGTTGTGAGCGGGATTGTTCTCCTGGCTCTGCCCATCACATTCATCTACCACAGCTTTGTGCAATGCTACCACGAACTGAAACTCCGCTCCGCTAGATATGCACGAAATGAGTCTGCAGAGATTCTACAATGAACCAAATCAGACAGAAACACAACTAACCAGTAGATCTCATTGTGAAATAACCAACTGTGTGCTGTGCCCTGTCCCCTGGCTTTGATATTGTCGTTCTACATAGTCCCTGGCTCCAGTAGAACCTATGATCCCTGACCAGCAGATCGCATGATGAACCGGCAGTAATCAGTACCTTACCTGCAGTAGATCGCTGAGAAGTTCCCAGGACATCCTTTCAAAATAAAGCCTCAAGTCTCTGATGACAGGAGATAACATCCTCACATTGGATACATGTCATCTATAGGTGCTGTCAAAAAGTATTTTCGCCCGTAGAGACTTCTGTTTGTTTTTATCACTGTTAAATGTCTCATATCATGAAACCAATTTTAATATCAAACAAAAATTACCTAAACACACTAAATACAGTTTTAAATATCTTAAGAATTTTATTTATTTGGAAAAAGAAGCTATCAAAAGCAATCTTGCCTGTGTGACAAACTAATCACCCTGTAAACCTAATGGTTTGGTTATGCCTTTGCTTTGCAGATATTTTTCTTTAGTCAGCTCCGTGTTGGAGCATGAATTGTCTGTTAGCGGACTAGTCAGCATCTCAACAAAATTTAAGTCTAAACTTTGTCTAGGCCACTACAAAGCATTCATTTTGAGGGTTTTTTAGCCATTCAGAGGTGTGCCTTGTATCATTGTTCTGCTTTAGAACCAAAGTGCGCTTAAGCTTAAGATCAGGAACTGATGGCCTGATTTTATTCAATTTTTTTTCTGTTGAAGGACAGAAATTATGGTTGCATCAGTAACAATAGATCATGACACAGATGGCGGCCCCAGACCATCACATAACATTACCATTTTTAATTGTTATCATGCGTTCTTTATCTGAAACGATATTAGTTTTACTCCATGTAATGAGATGTACACTCTGCAATAAGTACCTCTTGATTTCTCAGCCTGCCAATTATTTTTCCAAACGCTTTAGAGATCATGAAAAGTTTTTATATTTTGGCAAAGTGAGACGGGCCTTTGGTGTTCTCTTTGTTAATGAGTAATTTTTCCATGTCACTCCCCCATGGAGGCAGTCCCTTTCTTATGGTTGAGTCACAACTGCTTACAATAACTGTTGCAAGTGAGGCAACGAGTATACTGGACATGTTCTCGGCGCAATCCTCTTGGGAACCCTCACTGCTGTTCAGTGTTTTCTCCATTTGTAGATAGTTGCTCACATTGTGGCTCACTTAAATCCCAAAGCCTTAGAAATGGCTCTGTAACCCTTTCAAGACTAACAGATACCAATAGGCATGTTTCCATTATCGGAACTTCAGGATAGCTTTACCAGACCTTACTGGCCGGCATGAAAGGGCAATTTTTGGGGCCAATTCAGGTACCGAAAGAGTACCTTCTTTGAGGCATGTACTTGTAAATGGCCTGGTAGAGCCACCGGGCGGGAGATGTCGTTAAGTTATTTTAACTGGTTGTAGTTCAATGGGAAATTATATCAGCAGACGTCGCCAAACAACTGACTTTGTAAAACTGGAAGATTTGCTGGTGAAGCAGTTTATTTTAGGATAATCCTTTTTGTACAATAAATGGGAAAATTGTAACAGCAGCAACGTGACATATAATAGAAGCATTCATCATCACACAAGAAAGGTATAAAAAGTATAAAAAAACAGAATAAAGAATAATACATATACAACAATGACACAATTACAAAACCCAAAGAAATGTGCAGTTATTTGAGTTAATGTAATTAAATTTTGCACTGAGACCCAACTGCTGAGAAGATCAGGTGAACAGATTCACCCCATCAGATGAAGAGCTGGTGAAATTACCTTCAAGATCTGATAGTGCTATTAACTTTGTTTCTTAAATCTTTTAGGCTACATCAACCCATTTGACTTGTGTTGATTTTACATGTCTCGCAGGCTTGGGTGTGACCCGTAGAACTGTAGTAAATCACAAATAATTCTTGTTTTACAAGGGGCAATAACTTATTCACATATCCCAATGTTTTTTTTTAGGATAGCTCATTTCCCCTCTAATACATTTGTTATTTTAATCAGTTTATCTTTGTCCAGAATTAAAAATAGTTGGAAGATTTAAAACAAGATCAAGTTGAGTCTCAAGTGTTGGCTTTTCCAACATGAGTTCAATTTGAGTCCAAATTGCAGACTCAAGTCACCATCTATACCTATACATTTTGGCACTATTTTACCATTTCCCCTTAGTCATTTAATTTAGTTATATAAAGTCGAAAAAGTAAAGAATGTGAGGAAAAACATTAAACAGCTCTCATATTTTTTTACCCTCTAGCACAGAAAATAATAGATACAGAATACAAAAAAGAGACATCCACATAATCCTTTTTGATTGTCTATGGATAAGTGATATCAACTTCTGTAACAAAATGTATGCTTTTTTAAAACTTCCACTTTAAAAAGTGAGTAGAAAATAATCAATTTAGAGGATGGCAGAGAGGTAAGAATATTTTTTTTACTATATGTACACTTTATGCATAAAGGCTGTATGATTTTTATTAAAATTAGGGATGCAATGATACCACTTTTTTCAAACCGATACAGATACAGATACTTGGATTTGAGTACTGGCCAATAACGAGTACCAATACCAATGCTTCTACCACACAAAAAATGCAAAATAGAATTGGAAGACAGGTTTTATTTTATTTTCTACTTTTTACAACAAATGATGGTGAATTAAATTAAAAATAAAATATGAATAACAATGACCACAAAACGAAAATGTCAAGTGAAAAATAAACATTTTCAGTGAAATCATTGCAGAGCTTACACATTTTAAGTATCGGTTCATGGTATTGGGTAACTGTAACCGATACCCAATACCAGTATCAGTATCAATGCATCCCTAATTAAAACAAAATATTAAAGTAGCATAATTGTACACTTTAAAGTAACCTTTAGAATCCAGCCGCCTATTAAAAAAAGGAATGCCAGGAAAAGAAGGTTTTTCTGTCCTACCATTATGAATGTAAGAATGTGGTGTTTGCAAAACTCTACCAGGAGTTTAACACTCCTGGTTTAAGGTGACACAAAGTATGAGTTAATGGAAAAACACCTCATGCCCACTGTTAGGTAATGTAGAACATCTGTCATGCTGTTTGCTTGATTTGCTTTTAAAGGCCTTGGGTGGTTGTTAGTGTACACTGCATCATGAACTCTATGAAATACCAGGAAATTTTAAGCAGCAATCCAATGGACTCTTGGCACATGCTGAAAATTGGTCATTGTTGATTTGTATAGAAAATTTAAAAAAAATTTCAACTAATATAAAAAAGGAATGAAAAGTTTCACTCCAAACTAGAATTAATCTATGTTCCACTGAATAATCAAAAAAGCTGCTCTAAAGAAAAATCTTTTTAGCATTGATTTAAAAGTGGTTTTGCAGTTTTCTGTAAGTTTGTTCCAGATTAGAGCCTTAAAAACACTTATAGGACAAGACCAAGTGATATTCTTTGTGTAGGGTGACTGTATAAAGTATTAAAAATAGGGGTGCCAATAATTGTGCCACCATTATTTTTTTTTTTTTACGTTTATGTCTTAACATCTTCTTCTTTTCTGACTGAAACATTTAGTTAAATATAAGGTAGGATTTTCCAGAATGAGATTGTCCTAAAGGAATAAGACCTAAATCTATGTTGTGGTGTTTCTGCTGGGTCTCATTTGAATTTCTTCGACGAGCAAGCACGAAATGCATGTGAACATTAAGGTAAATTCTATCCTCCACCTCCGAGTTGGTTCAGTCCAACTCTCACTGTCCCCCGCAGTCTGATTTTGAAATAAAAGTTACACCCTTAACAGGCCGTCAGTCAATCACAGGGCAACACAGAGACAAAACTGGGACAAAGGATAAAATAAATTCAGGGATCAATAAGAGTATTCCTTCCAAGCCGTATAGAAAGTTAAGTCCTTGGTCTCTTTTAGAATTTTACTGAAAACACTTTATTCTGATTTGGCTTTTAATCTGATCTAACTTTTGGAAACTTTCTTTTAATTTTTCTTTACATTGTGTTATTTCCTGAAGTTGTTGGAAATGTGCTAGGCTATAAAAATAAATCTGACCTTGACCTTGATCATGCATACACAGGGGGTAGCTCTCTATTTTGTAACAGAAACAGACACCTATGAATATTTTTCTCACTTGCTCAAAAACCACCATGTTTGCCTGAAGAGAATTTATCCACGTTCTTCCAACCTCCCCTCCTGATGACTTCTTTCTTCTGGAGGTGAGTTACAGACAAATGATTACTTCATATAACTCATACTTCACTGCAGGGAGTGTACCTTTGAGAGTACAGCGTGTGGATAAATACTGAGAATTATTTATTAGAGACACACAGGTAAAGCGAGTCTAATTTTCTCTATATGGTTGCTGTTTACACAAAGTCCCCATGGTTACAGATCAGGCAGAGATGGATTGAAGTGTGTGTGTGTGTGTTTGTTTGTCTGGCTGTTGGCCGCTCACTGTTTCAGAGACTTAAACCCAGATGGAGCAAGTTACACAAGAATGATGTGTGACCTAGATGCATTCTGTGAAACTGGTGTGAAATAAGGAGAGAGGCGCGAACAAATGCGAGGGGTTACACAGAGGACTTGGAGTGTTAGATGAGCTTTAAGCCAAGAATAATGAAATATGGGCTCAGGTCAAGAGGAACCACAAAGTGGCAGACAATAAAACAGAAACAGATACGACAGGACACATGGCGCGTGAGATGGAAGATGAAAAAATATTGGAGAAAAAAAAGAGATAAAGCTTAAGAAAGAAGAATGAAAAGCTGCTTCCTTATTTGTGACTGAATGCGAGGCATTTTGTATTTCTCTGTCTCCAAGGCAACCTCATCTTCCAACATGCCAATCATTATGGTGGTTGATTTCTGTGCACACAAATAGACTGCATCCACGCACACCTCCTGCCTGGTGCACAACATTTCTGCCCTGGGATTTTTGTGGAATAGCCAACACAAACGGACTTAAAACTAACTGAAAAAAGAAAAAAGACAAAGGAAAGTCTCTTTGAAAAAACCAAGATCATACAAGATTGACACAAATGACTGTTCTAACATCGGAAACTCACACATGTTTATGTCCTCCTTTGCCAAGATTATATGATTTGTTGAACAGACACATGATCCAAGCAAACAAGTCAACACCTCTCCCACACAACAGTCTTTCTCTACATCTCCTCTCCTTTTCCTCCTGTTACCAGTCTCTTTATTACACACGAATCTGATTCTTTTTTTGCAAACAAAATCAAATGTTTAAGTCAACCTATGTGTTTCCAGCTCTGTCTTAGTTTCTCTGTATTGGTTTAGAGTGTGTTAGACATTAATTATTCCTGTTGTTCCTCGTGTGATTTTTAAGCTCAGCGGCTGTCTTAAAATTGAAATAAATATTTTATTAGCTGAGCTCTGATGCATAAATCATGTAGCATTGTTTGGAGGCAAGAACACTGATTGAAACGATCAATCAGACCTTTTTCATCAGTACTCGTGATTAATGTGATCTGTGTTTGAGATTTTCAAATAAAAACATCTTATATGTAGAACCAAAGTGCTCAGTTGCTTATTTCAAATTGTGTCCTAATTTTTACAGCTCCAAGCAAAAGTGGCCTCGCCCCTTGAACTTTTTGACCTCTCCCAGGAGGTATATGCTTTCATGCCCATCTCTTTGTCTGTCTTTTAGCAAGGTAACTCTACAAAGTAATGGATGGATTGAAATGAATTTTCAACAAACAAAATGTCCACAATGGAACCAGGAACAAAAAACTGATTCAGTTTTGAGGTTTATCCATCGTGAAGTGCGTATCCACCCACCAGCCAGCGATGCTTACCTTTCCCATGTCAGAGAGCTCACAAGCGGCTCCCCTCACGCAGCAGCTCCGGTGCTACGAACTCATTGATATACATTTTATTTTTGGAAAAATACTGAAAGTTAGAATTGCGTAACAACAAAGGGGACGATGGGCATGAGTGGCCCTGACGGAGGTCTGCGTTATCCGGTGCTTTCCTAGATTCCACAGTCAATCACATCACAACTACAACCTTGGATGTATGTTATTGGGGATTTTTGTGTGACAGACCAGCACAATACGTGTGAAATAAGTGTGAAAATGATACTTGAAAAGTGTAGTGAGCATTTATATTCATGCACCATGAGTCAAAACATTGTAGAACAATTTTCTGTTGTTATTTAAAGCCGCAGGTCCATGTGTATAGTGTGTGTATCTACCACTTCTGTGCTTCTACAGACTTAATTTTCAAGCTCAGTCAGATCAGATGGAGAGCATTTCTGAACATCAGTTTCCTATCAACTCTGATTGACTTCAGTTCTCCTGCTAGAGAAAAGCATTCCCATAGGATGATGCTACCACCACCATGCATCACCAGGGGGTTGCGAATGTTTTCCCTCTCAATTTTGGTCTCAATCGAGCAAAGCGTCTTCTTCCACGTTTGGCTTGTGGCAAACTGCAAAGAAAGATTTTCTTGACTTTTTATAACAATGGTTTTCTTCTTGGCTGCACGGTGGCGCGGTGGTTAGAAGCAAGAAGGTTGTGGGTTCGGATACCGGCCCAGGGCCTTTCTGCATGGAGTTTGCATGTTCTCCCTGTGCATGCTTGGGTTCCCTCCGGGTACTCCGGCTTCCTCCCACAGTCCAAAAACATGACTGGCAGGTTAATTGATCACTCTAAATTGTCCTTAGGTGTGGGTGTATGCGTGCATGGTTGTTTGTCCTGTCTGTCTTTATGTTCGGCCCTGTGATGGACTGGCCACCTGTCCAGGGTGTACCCCGCCTCTCGCCCGTTGACAGCTGGAAATAGGCACCAGCCCCCCCGCGACCCCTGGAGGACTAAGCGGTTCAGAAAATGGATGGATGGATGGGTTTTCTTCTTGCCCCTCTTCCATAAAGGCCACATATCTGAAACGGAAAACTAACACCTGTTCTGCTCTCTAAAGCCCCACCAGAGTTACCATGAGCCTCTTGTCTGCTTCTCTGAATAATGTCCCCCTTGTCTGACCTCTCATTTAGTTGGACAGTCGTCGCTTGGGGTAGGTTTGCACTGATTATTCCCTTTTGAAATGATTGATTGAACAGAGCTATCTGAGACATTCAGATCTTGGAATATTGCTTTATAACCAAATCCAGCTTTAAATTTCTCCACAACTTTGTGATCTGTTTGCTGTGGTCGTTGTTTTTCATTAGACTCTTTGTTAGCTAATGTTCACTAACTAAGTTATCTGGCCAACACAGTGCAGCTGTAGTTTTACTGAGATTAAATGAAACAGAGTTATATTCTTCTTCCTAATAATTAGATAATGGTTAGATTGAACTAGTTTTCATTTAAGTGTATCCAGGTAAATTCGGTTGAATGCAAATATGTTTCTGTGTAGTTTTATTTCAAAATTAAATATTCTCTAAATGAGGATAAAAAGGAGCAAGAGATCGATAGGCAGATTAGTCGCTCATCTGCAGTGATGCAAACGTTGAACGGGGCTGTCAAGCTAAGCAAATTTCCTGTTTTTACAGTCCTTCTCCTTTCCTACCCACATCTATAACAATTACAACTACAATTTCAATAAAACAAAATTTAAATAAAACAAAATTGAAGCTTGTGGATGAAATGTGAAATAATTAACTGAATATTAATACTTTCATAATACTCTTTATGTTTCAAGACTCCATCATCTGGCTGCTCCAGTCTCATTCATCTGCATTAAATGAAATGTCAAATCTTATTACCGTCAATCTATAGAGCCACATATCTTGATCACCAAGGGAGACAGATTTCTTTCGGTTGCTGGAGCTTCCTAATTTCAAGGTTATGACGTAACTGTAGGCTAAAAATAACCTGTATTGCTTCTTCGTGTAGGCACTGAATCCTAACATTCAGAATGATGAATACCTGAGGCTGCTAGTGCTCTCCCACCAGAGAGTCACACACGAGGAGAACCCTGCACCACTGCCTGTCTCACAAAGCGCTGTTAAAAAATAGGAAAATGACAGAAGCAGAGGTACTGTCCGCACAGTTCAAACTCTTCAAATACCTATTTCATGAATGCCAGTAAGTTATTTGAAAACTTGATTTCCCTTCACTTCTCACTTTGATTAGTATACAATAAAACCTGTTTTCAGTGTTCAAGGCAAGTCACCTCGTGGTGTTTAGCTCTAAGTGTTTTAGTGGAAGCTCATTTGAAGTGAGGAACAGCCAGTAGTTATTATTGAAAAAATGTGCTGCAGTGAACTTGATCTTTTATTTATCTTCCTTACTGTCTTGTTCAATGATGGAACAACATGATGATATCAAGATTCCTTTAGATTCTCATTGTGTGTGTTTTATCAAAGCCCCAGAAGTCCTAAATGATTAATTTCACTCTAACTACCTTATATCCAAACGTCATGTTTTCTTGCCACCATTTAGAATACAAATTTGCCGTTTGAATTTAAACAACATTCCTCTGTGTCATCTTAAGGAGGGGTAAGTCTGGAAAACTCATATAGTTATGACATAAAGAGGAAGAAAATATATTTTCCAGAAAAAAGCTTCATTAAAAGTTATTATATGAGAATTGTTGTTGAGTTTCGGAGCTCAAGTGAGAAGATCTGTTGATTAAAAAAAACTATCTGTCACGAACTCCACAGGTTTGGCTATCATGCAAGAGAAAACCTTTGTTGGTAACAAAATAAAAAAGCCATAAAATGTGCTGCTTGCAGTTCGTCACAAGCCATCTAGGGACACAGCAGGCAGGTTGAAGAAAGTTCTCTGAGAAGGTCAGATACATTTTTTTATTTAATTTGCTTACATGTGTGGCAGACAACTATCTCAACACATCACCCTGCATACCTAATCTGCAGTATGCTGCCAGCATTGTTCAGTAGAGTTGCAGGGACAGGGAGGCTGGCCAGAATTAATGAGTGTATTATTATACTGATGAAACATCTTTCTATTTTGGATTCACAATCCATCTACGGGGGGGATCAAATTTTAATATTTTCATCTCAACAGCAAAGTTTTACTGCAAAGGTTGCTTCTGGTCAACATTTACTTTTTGGGACTTGAAACAACTTAGTTGCAACCTGTTTATCTTCTAAAACGTATTTATGCTGCATTAGTCTGAATGTTTGGTACTGAGATAATTTGCAAACATTAATAGCAGTCCGGAAAGATCTTTCTAATATGCATATTGTATGTGATTTGGATTAACAATATATTTTACTAAGTTGTGCAGACCTATTCAAAATGAATTGGCTCTTGGAGGTTAAATGTAAATGCATGAGCCACTTTTCAGATTTTTTTTTGTCATAAAAAGTGAAAAAAGTGAAAACCAGCTTGGAACTGCACCAGTGTGTGCTCATTTGTGTTGATTTAACAGGGGTTTCCAACTCCAGCACTTGGGATCTACTGTTCCGCAGCTTGTTACTATAATGAATATCTAATTCCCAGGCCTTTGCCAGAATTGATGGCATACTTAAGCCGCATTCAGTCATTTGATTCATGCGTGTTGAAGCAGGGGTGGATCTAAAACTTGCAGAGCAGTAGGCCTATCTTTCGAAGACTAAGCAATGGGGAATTATTAAAAGAACATTCATTGCCAACTTAATGCATTTAAGTAGGATTTTCTTCTTCAATAAATCAATTTAGAATCAGATACATTTTAAAAACATATAATGTTTCTATGCACATAGCTTGGATGAATAGCAAAGTAGCGTAAAACAACATGAAACCCATATAACAGTTTTATTTGTTATTTTAATTGTTGATTTTTTTGTTATTAATGGTTGTGTGTTTACAGCACTTTGGTCAACTGTGTTGTTTTTTAAAGTGTTCTATAAATAAAGGTGGATTGAAATGGACAATAAGAAGTGCATAATGACGACAGAAACATAATTTGTAAAATAAACAGTTATTAATAAGAGGGATCTTTGCTCTTATAAAACGGGACATGTATCACAAAGATGAGCAGTGCTGTTACGTTCAATCATTTTCAAGCAGCTGAAGAAAACCAACATTTATTTTAGAAAAAATAACAGCTTAGGGTTAACTTTAAAAAATGTAGGCTACATTTGTGTAAGTAATATTTTGTCAAAAATAATCAGGTCATGCATAAATTACAACTTTTTGACTACACTATTAAGGTCATATTTATTATTACGAAAGCTGGTATATCGAAATAATTAGTCAACACAAGTTTTGGATATCCTCTCAAAGTTGAGATGGACAATTATAAGAAAAGAAGAAAATCTTGCATATCTTCTACATCAGATTCACAAAAAGTACATACTTTATCTCCAATGTGAATTTCAATCTTAAAAATTCTAAGAAAAATACAAGGAGAGATTTATTTTAATATCCTAAAAATGAACATCTTTGACTTTTGGGAATAATGGGAATTTTAAGTTAATGCATCCGATAAGAATGAATCACATCACCATTTGTTTCAACATTTGGCTCTACTCGTGGTGCCTTTTTACAGTATTGCTTTTTTTATTTTTATAATTTATATAATTTACATTTTACTATTCAAATATTCATATTGATTTTCACACTCGTTTTAAATGACACCACTGTAGTCCGTGCGCCTTGTTTAAACTCTATCCTTATCCATTTTTAAGCAGGCAGTATTGTGGCCACCGCGAAGCGTCTTCTTCCTGTGACGGTTGCTGCAGATTGAAAGGTCCTTAACCGGTCGGTTTGTTGTGGCAGCAGAACCTTCCCCTGTCCTTCAGCAGGAAAATGTACTACAAATTCAGCGGCTTCACCCAGAAATTGACGGGCACTGCTCCCGCGGTGGCCTACAGCCCTCAGGTGAGCTCATGAAACGGTGTTTCGGTCACAAACAGAGTCCATTATGACTGTGCTGACCTTGGCGTGGGTTTGTTAAATAACGGAACCTGCTACTGCTAGCAGGCAGAAGGAGTTGTGTTATATTCTCAAGTTTGTATATTAGCGACCTATGTTGGTGATGAATTGGTGTCCAAATTGCTCAGTTGAAAACCAACAAAAACTGATCTTGCTCAATGTTAATGTTAAAGTTCAGCATAACTACCTAATTAATAATTTCTGTTTACTTCTCTTTCACATAAACTTCGATTTATCACACTTCATACCATCTGAAGAGAGCCTTTTTTTCTTTCCAAAATGTAGTACCTCTAAGTCACCTCTAAATCCTTCTCGGTCTTTCACTTTTGTCCTTAAACGCAGGGCCGGATTATCATTGGGCACCATGTCACTGCCCCCAATAGCACCTTTTAGACATTTCACAACATTGTCAAAAACTTTGACTTCGAACTTCATTTGAATATAATTCAAATATTTTAAAAATAAAATATATTCAAACGAATTTTATTTGAAACTGTATGGGAATTATTTTTTGTAAATGTGTTTGCTTGTAAACGTTTTCAATTCAGATTCCGAGCAAAAGAGTGAGTAGTAGGCATGAAAACAGACGTACTGCTCCACCATTTTGTCGGATGTTTACGTTACATAAAGTCGACTGTGGTCCCATTAAACAATTTATCAGTTTAAATGTTTAATCAGTTGTCAAAAAACAATTAAACTAATCATACATCTCTACACTTTCACATAAATATGCTGAAATTGCAGCGGTGTCAATGGTTGACATTTCCTCAAGAACCGAGGTCACTCTTGTTCTACGATTTTGGGGCTTCCGCTGCGTTGTGGAGTAGCGTCGCGTCCACCGGCTGCTTGCTGTGGCGGTAGTACACATCCAGGAACTTTATGCCTGCTACTCCAATCCATAGTGGAGATTCGGCTGTACTACAGCTCACTGACTACTTTTTTGCCTGCTACGTAGCAAGCGTAGTAGAGGTATTCGGATGCAGTCAGCCTTTCGTGCACGTTGTCTATTAACATTGCCTGACACTGCCCTTTGAACATAGCATATAGAACTGAATATATTTTAATATTAATAAACAGATACACTTCGATTAAGATTTTTGGGCAAAAGTCAAAGCCCTAATGTAAATATGTAAGCATTTAACTCCGCGCTAGGATTGTTTCATAACCTAATCACAAACAGACTCATACCTGATGATTTTCCTGTCCTGCCTCACCCCTCTTTTCCACTGGACGCGTCAGCGGCATGTTAAGCACCGCTGTAATCAATAGAACCCTTTCCACCGGAGGCGAAAGCAGCACGAGTTTGCCCCGTCACAGGAGCGTCATGTCGCAGCACTTTTCTAAATATACGCGGCAGTCAAATTTTCTACGCGCTACGCCTGTGAAACATGTACATTCCGACATTTTGGATAGGGGAAGACAGGAAATCAGACGGCTCGGCATCTGAAACTTTTCAAAGTAAAACAAGGTGCCTCTTTCCTGGTAGCTTTACTTTAGTACCTGTGCGGCCCCGTGAGAAGTCAGTAGGTCGCGGGAGGGTCTACACTACCTAGGCTTGCCACTAACATTATTCTTTTGCACTTGTAGGGATTTTGTATATTCCCTGACATAACATAAACTTATTGGTGAATGTAAAACAGACAGAAACTAAAACACGGACCTTTTGGAGCCATGTTGTAGTCTTTTTTTGTGCTTGTTTTTGCATTTACTGACGAAACCACATCCAGTGGAAAGCCCGGGTCACTCTCCTGTCTCTCTCCTACTGTCCTGTGTCTTGTTGCCTCTCGCTCTTCCTCTCTGTGCTCCTGTCTCCTCTTCTGTCTGTAATAAAAATGTTATCAATAATCTCTGGCGTCTCTTGGGGAAGGTCGAGTCCTACTGTCAACCTCCACAGGAAGCGATGCTACTCGTTTTGCCAAGTACAATGATATTAGAGCAGCCCTCTAATATCATTGTTAGTCCCCAAGACAAAACAAATAAGTTTTTTGATTAAATCTTCATTTAACACATTGATTTTAAACAAAAAACTAGAGATTAAACATATCTAACATATCATCTACCTGCGAATTTTAACATCGTTCATGGACTTTGAGAGATTATTATAGCTTTAAAGGGGATTGATTAAAAGATTATACAATTATTCAAAAGGTTTTAATGGTAAGAGATCTACAATTTTTTTTATACATTTCATGTATAAAAACGGTTTTATTCTTCAATTACATTAATATAAAAAGGCATTTGTTGTGTATAGTTGTGTGCTGTTTTTTGGCTCATTTAATTTTGAATCAATATTAAATTAATCACATTAAATAGCATTCAATATTATTAAATTCAGATTGCATGCATCACAAAAAAATTAGCTGCTGTGCCCCACTATCATGCCAGAGACGCCACTCTCAATAATAAATTGAGACTGATGCTGTGTTTCATGTATATTTTGAGACATGCATACCTGTACGTGTCTTTTTCTTTCTCTCTTCTCTCCTGCCTTTTACAATCCATTTTCGTGGAATAGCTTCCCCATTGTTAAGGCGCAGCGTCATAAAGAGCGCATCTTTCCATCTGCGTTGGTCCTCCTACATGATGCTGAATAATTAGCCGCCTGATTTTGAAAGCCTGAGATTCCTTTCAGTAAAATTTTGTTGCGGTGCTTTCTGTAAGTGATCCCCATACTACAGGGTCTTCATAGATTGAGGCATTACCTTGTGTTGTTAGCTCTTCATTTATAGCGGTTAGATGCCGCGTTAGCTCAGGCTGGGCATCAACGTTAGCTTGCTCGAAATCCTCCTCCTCATTTCTAGCTTTTTTGAAAAAGCTACTAATTGAAAGAAGATTTTGTATAAAAGCCGCTTCTTTTTCTTTTTTTTTTTTTCTTTTTGCAGCCCCTCTTGGCTTTCTAATGATTCTACTGAGGTCAATTTTCTGCCCGCAGTTCCACTACATAAACAATACATGGAAAGCACCTGCTAAGCCCCACCCATTATGATTAGCTAATCTACACAGTGCATTGCACATATAAGGGAGACAATCATGAGAGTCCATTTTTTTGTAAACAACCATTATTTTATTCTGACTGGACAATAAGGAAAATTGAAACTAAAGTCGTGTTTTGGATTTTTTTTATGTTGCAGCAAAAAAAAAGATTCTGCCGGCAGTGGGCCCCCATAATGCCCGAGGGCCCCATCACAGGTGCCCAGGTTGCCCATATGGTAGATCCGGGTCAGCTTAAAGGCTATTTCAAATGTTTGAATCAGGGCTTTATTTGAAATAAGTAGCATTCTTAAAACATCCTAACTCTCAGGCAAAGCTAAAGTTGGCCTCCGATTTGGGAAATTTACTTTAAAAATACTTTAATCGGCACCCCCAAGGATAAACGTCATAACTGATGTCATCCAAGTATCTTCAAAGAGTCATCGTGGTCAGAAAAAAGGTCCGGTAACAGCCAATCTTGCAGTGAATATGAAGAGGCATCTGCCTGAAGACTGTTGCTGATTATCTCAGACTTTCATTAAATGCTAACAGCTACATTTCTCAATATCATCTGGACAGAAGCTAAAAGCGGAAATTATATTTGACAGCACTATGTACTTGGTGGCACCATCAGTTTTTGGGATCCATCTCTATCAGCTGGTCCCAGTTGAAAAAAAACAAAACATTGGTGTCATGGTGAAGCATCATTAAAAACTGTCCGAAAGTAAAAAAAAAAAGAGACAAACTCATTCCATCTGCACAGCATCCAAAATCAGAGCTAATAATTGTCTTTAAAAAAAAGGCCATGCCTCAACTAAAAGAAATGTGAACAAATTAAACAAAAACAAGACATCAGAACTAGCATAAGCTACTCTAAAATGCTGCCACCATGAGTGGTGCAATTCTACAACATGAAAACATGTTTGACTGTTAGTACCTGAATAGTCTATAAATGTAGAATAATCTAGTTCATGTTTGAAGAGTTTAAGTATTGTAGCTTTTGAGCTGGAGAGGTTCTAATGTGGTCCAGAGTCAGACAAAAGTGTAATTTTGACCCTTTACTCAAGTTTTACAAATCACAAACTGGGTATGATTTTGCTGTTGGTGTAAAATAATCTAGTCCAGATTTGAAGAGTTTAGATATTGAAGATTTTAAAATAGCGCGGATTAATGATGTTCAAGATTTTGAAAAATTACTTGCAACGCCCCTTTAGCCATTTCTCTATTCTGGAACTACAGTCGGAAGCCATTTTCAGCTTTGTTACGTACATTTGATATCAACTCTCCTACTTCACTTTAGAGATCTTTTCCAAAAACTAGATACTTTATTTTTTACAGCAGGTCAACACTACATTTTGCATCGTCTTTTACATGTAAGCGAATCCTTTCCTACCCATGTTTTATAGAAATGATGAACAAAATATTTGTTCCTTGTAGTTAAATAGTTCAATGAATTTTGAAGGCAAATGTTAATAAAATGTCTAAATCTCCAATAAAATTTTATTACGTTGTGTATTTTTACACTTTGACTTGTACTGCATTCCCAATTTTTTTAATTCTGATCTAATGGTCCTAATCCTCTGTATTATGACTCCTGACTAAACCAAAAATAACCCAACTCCTGATGGTGGATACAGTGTTATTTATTAAGGTCAGAGATCCACATTTTCTTACAGTACAGTTTGACCTAGATAATTAAAACTATATTTGGTTATTAAATTGGGTATGCAAGTTCCCTGCGTAGACATTAACATCTCGCATGGAAAAAGTCCATTTTAAAGAAATGTAGAAAACATATTTTAAGTGCCTCCCTGGTCATTTTTGTGGTTGTTCTATGAACAAATTTTTACTAAAAATTAAATTAAGTGATTTTTCAAACACTTTTATTTTTTTGATCTAAGTTTGTAAGACAAATCAATAGACCTGAGTAACATTAGTAAATACAAAGAAACATAGTTATTTACCATATTTTTTAAAATTGTCAGTAATTTAAATTGAAGGCTTAATTTGACGTTTTTTAATCTTTTAAACATTTTATGACACTACAATATTAATAGCTGAAACCTTTGGTTTAGTTGGTCAATAAAGCTTATTCTAATTCAGTTCAGCTGCTAAAGCTGGAGCTACTCACCTATACAGTAGTGTAGACTGAGCCCAGAACACTGAAGCATTATAATCCAGCCCTACTAAACACTCCAACCTGTTTCCTCTGTAACACATCAAGTTTTAACAGCCACCGACTACCAGTCATACTTTTAATTTTATGACAAAAATCACTGTCATTATTAATGGTTCACTTCAAATTCTTTTAAAAAAAGCAGTGCTTTGCTTTTGTATACAATTTAAAATTTCACAATATATTGTCATATCGATATTTTCTTACATCCTTAGTTCTGACTGGTGGCAGGTCTGAGTTAGCAGCTCTGATTCTACTGTCTGTACTTCAGAACTTCTCCATCAGTACCTGTTTGCAAGGCCGCACAGATCTGTAAAAAAGATGGATGTCTGGCCCAAAATGTCTCCACCACCGGCTCTAAAGAGGAACGGAAAAAGGAGGAGGCTACTGGCAACATTTTGATTAGAAGTAACGAGAGTACCGAGAAGTGGAAAAGCTAAGTCCACCTCCTAAATTGAAAACGCTCAGCTTTGATATGGATCACTGGTACTTAGGATTCTTACAAATAAGCAATTTTTAGTATGAATTTAACAGAACAAATGATAAAAAGATATGGGCCTGTTCCTCTTATCTGCGTTTTAACTTCTCTACTGTTAAATCAGTTTTTACATGGTTCTTTTTGCAGGTTGAAGAAGTACATTTTCTTCACTTACTTACTGGTAATCACTTGTGGAGGATCTGCTCAGAGCTGAACCACGGGTCTCTTTCATTACTCTGCCACCACAGGCGGACAATTCCAAATAAATGACATTGATTATCCTGGCTGTTAAATTGGGAGCTTTTGTCAAGCATATGGGGATTTCTGTGTTCATTTTCAGTGTTTTTAGGATTAATTGAAAATGTTCTCAACTTTTTTTCTTTCTTCCTCTAGCAAGATTTTGAAAATATTACATAGGATGTGTTACACCTCTCAGTGTAGAAGCAACTGGGAAGAAACCCGGTTCCCACTCATTCACACTCTGGAGCGCTCAGTCTCCACCTGTAATAAGACGGCAGCAGATGGCCAGGATAATGTGATAAACATTGATTTAATACTTTTTTACAGCTCATGGGTAAACCCACTCTGGTAGATTTTTCCATTTTATTACAGCCACAATTCATGTGAAACAGTGTTTGTGTGTGGTGTTTATAATGCTGTTCACCCAGTCATAACACACACTCACAGATCCAATTAGTTTAACAGTGCACTGTTAAATGTTATCCCCTCATACAGACCTGTAGTTCTGCAGTTGTATTATTTTTTTTGTACCACTAATACAAAGAAAGCTGCAACACGATATCCTCTAAAATCACATTATGGTTGAGATTAACACCCTTTTCTCTCGCTCTTTCTATCTATTTTCTATTATTGTCATAACTTTCATAAAGGATTAAGCAGTAGCAGGGCAGCTGTGCTCGGCAGCAATGTGCTATTGTAGGTTATAAAAATAAGTAAATTTGGTTTTTCAGCCATGAAATTTGCGCTGCTGTCCCATTTCTATCTGCCATCTGGCTCGACCTTAAAATGGCATTTACTCTTCAGTGTCTCATATATGCTCACCTTTCCTTTTTGAACTACTCGGGGATGCTTTCACCTCAAATTAAACGGTTATGTTAACTTCCCCTTTTCTTTTTCCAGTGAGCAAATATACCCCCCTTCCTGATTTATTGCCACCCCTGGGTTAAATATATTTAGCTTTTTTTGCCAGTGGTATAAAACACTGAAATTTATCTCTCACAAAAAATCCTCCTTTCATGTGAGAACATTTATCTAAATTCATGTTGAGCAATAGCTGATTTTCACTAATTTACTTGTGCTATGCTTATTGGCATCTTCCAACAACAGAAATGCTAGATAGATAGATAGATACTTTATTTATCCCCAAACAAGGGGAAATTATATTTTTCAAGTGCTTGTATATTTAAAAATAAATCTTAGATTGGGAAAAAAGATGAATAATAATAAAATAATTTAGGAAACATGTTGGATGTCTCTGTTGAATAGTCTTATGGCTGCAGGAACAAACGATCGCCTAAACCTTTCAGTCCTACATCTCATATAGATCAATCATTCACTGCAGCTGCCTCTCTGGCTGGTCAGGACATCATGGAGGGGGTTAGTATTACCCAGAATGCCCGGCAGCTTCCTCCTCATCTGCTTCTCCACCACAGTTCTTACAGGGTCCAGCTCCCGACCCAGTACAGAATCGGCCTTGTTGACCAGTTTGTCCAGACGTCTACAGTCTTTGTAATTTTGTTTGATTAGATGATCTAGTAAGTGGTTGGAAATCTTTGACAAGAATGTAAGCCATTCAAAAAAGGCAGATAAGTGGAGAAATTGCTACAAGGAAATGGTTACTTTCTAGAACTTGGACATATATACAGTATTTTCAGAGCAATAATTAAGTTACAATAATCCTGTTAACAAATGTCAGAAAAACCCTCTATGAATTGTCAAAATTTTTTGAATGCCAACAGAACTAAATATAACTTTTTTTCATTTACCTCAAAGCTGGAAATGATGACCCATCATTTGTTGAGCTAGTTTATACTTCTCCATCAACAAGTTTGGACCCTCACGTATTGTTGGAGACGTTTTTCCTTTCATACTTTTCAGTTGGTGTGTCAGTGTTTCGAGGCTATTCCCCACCAGGACAGCAGGGGACGCAGACCTTTTCTGGCGGGTTTATCTGCTACTGCAGTGTCAGTTAATTTAAGTCAGCTTGTAAATGCACATGCACTTAAGGATTAATGGCTGACGGAGCATGAGTTTTGATTGACCTGGACAGCTTTTTTACTAGAAATGCAGCTCATGAAATGGTCTTTAAAAGCTAGAGATGTCCCGATCAGCATTTTAGGCCTCTGATTATGATCTGATCTTTTAAACCCAAATCTGATTTTGAGTCCCGATCTGACATTTTGCCTTTTTAGTATTGAAATTTATAAAACTGAAATATATATTTTAGCAAGTAACTCTGCTTAACTTTTTAATAAGACTAATTTCATCAATAAGCATTACCATCATTGTTGTAAATCTACTGTCTTTGTTTGAATGAGTGACGGAGAGCCATAGTGGTGATGGATAATGTCGTTCTCAAAGTTGTCGTTTGAAACATTCTCAGATATTTCTAGTGACAACTCAAACTTTGGGGGTATTTTCAGTTTATTCGTTTTTCTTCCGGACTACAAATAAAACAAAGCACTAGGAACACAACTCCAGATTCACCTCTTTTCCCTAAAGATTTTACCACACTATGAACAGTTTATATCATGTCCTTTATTTTTTATTTAATATTTTTGCTGGGAGTGCTTCCTCACAATGGTGAGAGAAAACTTATAATACAACTAGACCGTAAAAAAAATAGCTTTAAATTGCATTACATCTTAACTATGGTTAGATTTTCATAGTGTATTTTCTTTCTGTTTGCCTTTAATCTTATTCATAATTATTTATGATGCTCACACAAAGAGAATAACATCCAATAATGGCTTTTTTCACATTTCAGTAATGGAAAAGATAAAAATGTTTTCATATTTACCTCAGTATGGTCTACCTTGATAAGTTAGTGCTGTAAACCATTTTTTAATGACAAGTTTAGTCTGTTTGCTGTGCCGTCCTCGCTTTTTTATGTGTCTTTTTTTATTATTTGCACCCGCCTACATATCTGCCTCCACGCACTTTAATGAGCTAGTGACCATCTCAGAAACCTTTACATAAATAAAATGATACTGACATCCAGCAGACATCTGCTTTATTTGCAGAAAAATAGAGAGGTGTTATCAAACATGAGTCGGACTTTGATTCAAAAGAATACATAAAGAGAATGTTGTAACATAATATTTTTTCTGAGGATAATGTTCCTCTTAAATCAGTTTTTCGTCTTGTATAATTATCTATAATCTTTCACAAGAACTAGCCTCAGTTTAGCTGCATTTTTCTTATGCTGACTTGCCCTCAATATCTAGTAGGCAACAACTTGTAAAAATGTTAAAATACCTCTGGATTTCATTGCTTTATCAAAACGTCAAACTGAATTTACGGAAATTCCAACCCTCAAAAAAATTGTATTTTTTTAATGATTAAAAAATATTATCATGGAATATTAATTTTAAGCATAAATGTGGTCTACAGATATTGTTTACATTTTTTTTATTGTGCAAAAAATTTCTAAAAAAATAGATATTTATGTTAAACGGCCTCCACAGTTGTTGGTAACGATGTCTAAAAAGCCATGAGTTAAGATTTACTTAACTCGAGTTGTTACTGCATTTGTGTAATTCTCAGATACAATTAGAAAACTGACATTTTAAATCCATTAATTTAGTGGAAGAAAAAATAAATCGCATGTGAAGACTTTCTTTTTTCTTTGTAAAATCAAAGAGGCCACAATTATTGCCACCCTTAATAATTCATGTAACATAAATGCAGCTAAACCAATTTTAGAATAAATCGATCTATTTTTTCTTTATTTTCTCAAATAATCCATGACATCCAGTTTCCCTGGGATAAATATTAAGGGTTGAATCTGGAAAATTCTCATGAAAAGCTACGTTTAAGAACTTACAAAACTAGACAAAAAAAAACTAGAGTAGTTTTAGGTGAAGCGTACACTAGATGGACCTACATAAAACATTTTCACAGCATCAAACACACGCAGAAACTGGGACTTTCCTCCTGGATCGGTAAGCTAACTCACTTGCTAACTTTGCTAACGTTAGCTGTCAGTTCAACTCTACGATTCCTTAATGGAAACAGTTCAGGTTGGTCACTGCGCTTATCGGCAGCGAACCAGGCAACCCAACAGCTGGAATGATTTTTTTATTATTATTGTTGTAACTACAACCTAGATAAACTACATATCATGTTCCATATCCAACCTTTTAATTTCTCTAAGCAAGTCTTAAAGATTTAAATTAAGTATTTTTTGAAATGGTCAACCCTTTAATGGAATCAATTTTGCTAATCATAAACCATTTGATATTTTCACCCTTGAATTTATGGCAATTGGCATAATCTCCACCTTAAACTAAAAGTGTGGTTTCCTGTTTTTAAATAAAATCAACACAATTATTGGCTCCCTGAACAACTTCTAAAACTCAAATGTAACAGACCCCTTTTTAAAATGTCCAACACTACCTTCTTACATTGATAAGTGTCTTGAAACTTTGGGTTCACGTTCTATAATTTCCTGTTTCCTGTAACTCTATTTCTCTTACCCACTTTGAAAACTAGGAAAGACTGATTGCTGATTTGAAGTGAGAAAATCCCAACAAATAAAAAGTTACTCACATAAATGTGCCCCCATCTAAAGTAAGAAAAATGGCAACCAAGATTTCTGAGTCCATTTGTATAGAGCAGACGAAGAGGAAGCAAAAAATGGGTTCCTAGATTAACCGTCAGTCATTTCTTACGTGCAAACCAATTTGAAGGGAATGCCAGGAAAAATTTCTCCTACACACTAAGTACAGTAGAGGATATATTATGTTCTTCATCGAGTCCCCAAGATGTTTGCTGCAAACCAAAAGATTTATATGAAGTTAAATATACTTGGAAAGTTTAATTAATTTTAAAGGTTTTTTTTTTTTTTTTTTTCTGCACCACAGCTGTCAGTAACTGTTAAGGGTGCAGCAGATTTTACACCCAAACAGCAAAATAAAGTTAACTGGATTCAAGCCACGACTCTGAATCAATGAAGCATTCACATAATCAGGGGTAGCACTTAGCCTAAAGAATGACTATTGATTCTTTTTTAGCTTAATTTACAGAAGATAAGTATGAAGAGACTGTTTATTCAAGCCTTTATTAAAATAAATCAGTATTTCAGCTGAAAATTGTAGAACTAGTTTTTCAATATCTGCTCACTACTCTGTCCCTAATAAACCTAACTTTTTTCTTTCCTTTAGAGAAAATGTCTTTACTCACAAATCTGACACGCACAGTAGACTTTTTAAAGGTTTTTCTGTATGGTAGTATGTAAAATAAAAGCCTTCTCCATGAACTTTAAGTATTGAATCTTTGAAACACTGAAAAGCATTGAGCTAATTCTGACTTCTCACAAAAATGCTTGAGTTTGTTGCCTGGAGATGATGGCTTATTTCCTCACATCCTCATGTTTTCAAAATGTTCTTTAATCCTTTCCTTTTTTTAGTATTTTTTTATTTCATTGAGTGCTTTTGTGTTTATTGAGGTCTCTGTCAAGGTCTCATACCCACAGGCTTGGTTTGGGTGGGCAGGGAACAAGAGTGGCTTATATAACGGGAACATTTTAAAAATAAAATATAACCTTGGTTATATTTTCCCATGAAGGAAATTAAGGACTTCTGGAAAACAGTTTAAAGAAAAGCATTAATGTTGCAGTTTTAAAAAGTGTTTATCAAAGACTTTGTTTTTGGTTTAGGGGCTGAAGCAAGGTTTGCCTGCAGAGCCTCCCACCATGATCTTCGCCACTCCCACCAAGGTGGTGTCAGAAACGGGGTCCACAGTGGAGTATTTGGGAGCAAACAAAGTTCCTGACCTCCAGAAATTCTTCCAGGTAAACATTTAAACCGATGTCATATGTAATGAAATGATTGAGGGATGTCCTGTTTAGGATTACTAATATTGATTAAATGTACATTTGTTTTGTGATTGTGTATCCCTTAACTCACTCAAACAATGATGTTCACCAAGGTTCAGCAGGGCTGCATATTAGCAAAACATGTAACTGTGATTGTGTTGCAGATTATCAATGCTGTTGCTAAATATTGTGACGCTGTCGCCAGATATTCAGATGCTATTACCAATTATTCAGATCCTGTTGCTTAATATTGTGATGCTCTTGCTGACATTCAGACACAACTTAAGATTATTCAGGTATTATAATCAACCCACGTTATTATTAGCATTTTTTTGTACTCGTTTGTCACAGTTTCCCCTCTATGCTTTAGCACCACAACCACTAAAAATTATGCATTTAAATTTATTATCTCAACTGCATAATCTTTCTCGTTTCATGCAACACTACTTTAAATATTTTTGTAAAAGGTAGCAAACTATTTTATTGTTTAGAAAAATACAGCTTTCTTAGATTAAAAAATTGATGTTCATTAAGGATGTAAGAAAATATTGTCGATATAGCGATATTTTATGTGGCAATATTGTATTGATATTTTGAATTAATTTTTATGAATGGACCCATTAATGATGATGGACATTTTTGTAGTAAAATTAAAAGTATGACTGGTAGTTTGTAGCTGTTTTCTGCTTCTTTGTTCCAGTGGATCAACCAGATCTAATAATAAAACTGAATGTGTTAAGTATTGAACAGGTTTGATGGTTTAGAATCCTGTGACAGTTTTTTCTGCAGTGAAATAATAATAAAAAAATATACAGGCTTATAATCTTATATAGTCTTATAGCATTGCAATATATCACCATATATCCTATCGTCCCTCCTTTATTGTGATACATATACAGGGCTTTCCACAAGCGCCGGCTGCCGGCCGACTACTCAATGAAGTCCAGCCGGCTACTAATTTATGACCAGGATGTGATTCCGCGCAATGCTGTGCACGGCGTTAACACACCCATCGTATTTTCCCTTTCATACTTCAGCATGAGTCCCGCTGTGACACGGCTCTATTCTCCGCCAGAATGCTATGTGAACTGGGGTAGCTTTCAAACTCTGCTGCTCCGCCCGGTCCTTTAATATACTTTTGGCTGGTCGCACTGAACTAATATCCTTCCGCCCGCTTAAGTTGTACCCAGTGTTATCATGGGGCTCTTGGCTAAGGTCTAGGTAAAGGGACGATGTGGAAAGGCAAAGTCCACGGCGGCGTTGTTGTTAAACCAGGCTGTCGGAGCCGTCATAAACGAGAAGCAGAGCGTCATTTTGGTCATTCATGCTGTTTACGTGACGAGCACTGAACGCAACACGAGTTGCATTGTGTGATTTTTATTACTTTATTTATTTTTAACAGGGCGGGTGTTTCCGTGCACCCGTATATCCGGTGTAGGTACCAGATCTGCTCGGGTTACCAGCAATGTCATGTTTTGTTAATGCAACCAGAGGATCTGTTATTAACATTTATCTCTCTTTTTTAAATGTAACCATATAGCGCAGGCAAGATAGTTTGTCTGAGTTAAGGTACCGTAGTGTGACGTTTTCGGCAAGCGCAGGCCCCCGAGCAGATCTGGTACCTACACTGGTAAAATAATTGGGTTCTACAATTACATCGACCTGCGTTAACCTGTTAATTTTGGCAGCCCTACTTTTGTTTGTTGATTTAAGGATCCGCATTAGTCTTCAGTAAATAGTAAAGACTATTCTTCCTGGAGTCCACTTATTATAACAAAACAATGTTAGAAACATGTAAGCATACATGGCAATTAATGAAAATAAAAAACAATATAAAGGAAAAAAAAAAAATAATTGTTGAAAAAAAAATTTTGTAGTCTGAACTTTTTGGAACAATTTTCTGTAATTTATAAACTAAATTCTCCTTTTCTTCTCACTTTCCTATCTCTACAGACATCAGACGGCCTCCCGGTCCATCTAAAGCGCGGATATCCCGACCGACTACTGTACCGCACCACCATGGCTCTCACGGTTGGAGGTGTCGTCTACTGCCTGGTGGCGCTCTACATCGCAGCTCAGCCCAATAAGAAGTGACGCACACAAACCCGGGATCTGCTGGTGTAACAGCACTGACTTGTTGCTACTGCGATTTCACCAGACCACCTCTCTGGGACCCCTTTTTGAATGAGAAATTTCCCCTCTTCACAGCGGTTCTTCAAGGACAAGAGGAGCTTTACGACCTTCAGGCGTGATTGCTATCACACTAAATAAAATGCAGTGAATATGGCTTCAGTATTAATAAATACATTTGGAGGATCCCCCTCCAAAAAAGAAAAAATATCTTGTTTTAAAGTCAATAGGATTTACTTGCCTTGTTACTGCTAGCCATATATACAAAGAAAAGGTGGAATAAATGTGTTTAAGGCCAGAAAAGCTTGAGAAAATCGTAACCATCAGGCCACAAAGCCAATGTTAACCTGTATGATGTCCGTATTCTTTTAAAGGGATGTCTAATTTAATAAAATCTAGAAAGAAAATGCTTTAGTCGGGGTTTGTTTCATTTTGTCGTAACAGAAACGACCTTATTGTGCTGTGACGAAATCTAAAGGGTCTGTCGCCACCAGTTGATCAGTGAGCATGATGGAGACCACCCCCCCATCTGGAATTTAACTGCTGCTCTCTTGGCTAACAAATGCCCCCACACATGGCTCATACACTCACAATGTGTGAACGGTCCTGGTCCAATCGAAGACTCTCCTATCATGTCAGATGATGCTTTTCCTCTCTTACAGGTTAATCTCAAATGAATTAGAATATCATCCATCGATCGGGACGGGGTACGCCATGGATAAACGGTCCATCATAGGGCAACGCAAAGTCACACATTAATACCCGAGGGAAATTTAATATTTCATTTGCAATTTTATTTTTGTGGTATTTTTATATTTTACGTGTTATTTTGTCTTAGTTATGTTTAGTAAAGTCTGATGCCTTTAGTCTCTTCAAGATAAGTCGAGGGTTGAAAATGTACAGTTTATTAATTCAACAATAGTATCGGATCCGTATCGACAGATACACAAAATCAGGCATCTGTATTGGGCCTGGATTGGTGCACCCCTAGCTAAAAGTTGACCGATACCCAAGATGGCGTTGATTAAATATCATAAATGGTGCCTTTTTTGCTGCCAAAGCTCAATAAATTTGGCTTGTCTGTTTCTTCACAACTTGTATGCAGGCTCCACTGTTGTTAATGTTGATAGTGGGACTCTCGTCACTAGTTTTTCACGTCACTCCCCCCTACTTTTTGTTTATTTTCATTGGTTGATTGAAGACTGGAATCGTAGATATTTTCACACTGCTTGAAGAGTGTGGATGGATTTGGTCATGAGAAGTTTTCAATAAAGCCTAGTTTAAATCAGCAATTTTCCACCCAGGTGCAGACGTATTTTTAGAGACATTATTCGTTTGTAGTTCTTCGTGTTGAAAAGCGGTTTCCCCTCAGGACAGCAGGGGGTGCTGACTTTTTATTCCGGGTCTACCTACCCCTGCAGTGTCGTTTCTGGTTAACTAGAGATTATTTTCTTCAGCTTGTATTCCAAAAAAATGATATTGGAGAATTCCATAGAGATGGAGATAAGGAGAAGGATGATTTAGTCTCCGTTGGAGTTTTAACATATGACGGTACGGCAACTGTCTCCCTTTCTGCCTGTGTGTGTTATATCAGGATTCCCCGGCTGCTTTTACTCTTAATTACTAATCACTAAACACAACTAATGTTGAAGTAATTTTCCCACTATACAACATATTCCCCATCAAGCAATGGATGACAGTAAATTTTGATTAAGCTGAAAAGCAGCTGTCCTCTATACCTCATTGTGCTCAAAATCACCAAAAGACCATATTAGTGTGACAGTGTGGAGGTCCTGTCACAATGGCTCCGTTTGATCATGTGCCCTGGCTGCTTGGCCACATAGATATCCCTCGGCTGACTGGTTAGCGCGCAAGACTCTCACCTTGGAGTCGTAGGATCGAATCCCACCTGGGTCCTCATTGTGTACCTTGCCACAGTATGTTGGATTAAAAAAAAAATCTATCTCCATGAAATACTGCAGCACATACAGCAGCTTTAATGGAAAGATAAGGGATGGATCTTTATAATACTGGTGCATAAATTACATAGATGCAAGCCCAAAATAATTAGCCACTTAAATATCTTTTTGTTCTTGCTGTTCTCCAGTTGGGTTAATATTAGGCAAATATTTAAGAAAATAAACTTTTCATAAGGAGCTGACAGATGGATTACTGTAGTTTAGAGAGACATGCGGTACAAGCTTTATTCCGAGTGGAGAAGAGGAAGCTCAGAACATACAGCATGCTGAGCAGCAGAAGATCATCATGGCTTTGTCTTCCTGCCTGCCTGCCAGGAACAGAAGTGTGAGAGAGTGCAGACTGCAGAGGCTCAACCCAAGCTGCCCGGCTAAATGCTGGACATACTTTGCCTGGTCTGAGAAATCTGCATTTATATAGAGAGGCACAGATGGTTGGGTCAAATATTAATTCATCCATAGCTAGACTCCACAGACCTAGTCTGCTTTGTGTCAACAGCCAAGGAGATGATGATGAGAATACTCCATCCTCCTTTTACGACAACAATATACCTTCTTCTGTGGGCAGCTGATCCCTGTAATAATCCACTATGTTGCAAAGCAGAAGTCTCAGAAGGCTTCCATAAAGCACGCTCCTGATTTCAAGAGACCGGTCCACTCCAGTTGAGTGCCTCTGGCATGAGATAAAACATTTACAACATGCGACTGACGAACCATTCATGTGGAAATTGAGCGAGATCTCAAAGGTTTGCCTCGCTACCTTATGGACCTCATGGAAACATGAAGCAAGTTTGCATCGAGAAAAAAAGAGGATATTGGAGTGATGTTTAAGGGAAAGTGTTCGGTTATCATACCAGTGACCATGAAAACGATTAAAGCAGAGTGAAACATCACTAGCCTGAGTTTTTCTCAGTAAATGTTCTTCCATCCAAACTTACTCAAGTGTATATGAGATTTCTTTTCCCAGCATGAGGGAAGGGTCCTAAATGGGTTCAAGACCCTGTTATCATCTTCTAGCTGCAGTAAGCTGCAATATCTTCATGTCTTTATTGCCTTCTGTGTCAGCCGCAGTGAGGGAGGATTATATAATGTTCTATTTCTAAAGGTCTTTTCATCTATTTTATTTTCGAGCCTTTCGAAGGAAAGAAAATTGCTTTTTATAACCAATTGAGGAGCAAGACGATCCCAGGCACAAACAGTTAAATCAATGAGCCAGGCTAACCAGAGTTATATCTGTATTTCTGGAATCAAGTCTTTCATTTATAAAGTGAGTATTTAGCAAATTCAGTATGTGACATATTCTTACCGTGTATCCAGATATTGTTTTGGCGCTTTAAACTTGGAAGGAACTTTTCGTTCAAGTAAGGTTTCTGTGTTGATATTTGAAGGTCAGAAAATGGTTTGATAAAAAAATGTGTTCACCTAAACCTGAGCAGATCAACAGTGAGAGCAATGTTTAAAGTGTTTGAAAGAACTGGAGTTGCAAACAGCAACAAACTCTAAATAAAGAATTAAAGTATTCATCTGCTTTTTTCACAGAGAATCATTTTTATTTCATAAATACAGAGCAAATTTATTTTTTATTTTTTATGGGAGAATCCTTCATGAGCGCCGTCTGTCGCGACCAGCCTTTTCCCTCATCACAGCCTACTTGAACATCCCGCAGCAACAATGGATCTTATTGCGACACGTTTACAACATACAGCACTCCGACTGTTGATCGAAGCACGCAGTGAGGGGGGTGTGAATCCAGGATAAGTGGGGCAGAAACAGAGTCAAATCCCAGGAAGCAGGTGGGATGTGAGGAAAGGGGAAAGGCTGGGGGTGAGAAGACGACTGTCAAAGGGAGGATGGGTGTAAGGTATCAGGAGAACATTGAAAATGAATCCCTCTTCAATGTCTTGGTGAGAAATGTTTTTTTTTTTTATTATCATGAGCTATATTCTGTTATGCTGCTATTGAAGCTGCAATAGTTGGAAAATTTCAGAATTCTAATGCTGGAAATATATCGAATGTATTATGATCAGGTTACGGTGACCACCATCTGTTGTCCAGCAAGGAGGGTAAGCCACAAAAAGGTCAGTGCTAAAGCTCACAGGGTGCTGTTGTAAAGCATAATGAAGGAAGGTTCGGTGGAAGGACAATCTGTGGTATACAAAGGTCAGCAAACAACAGGGATAATCCAGCAACAGCCTTGAGAGGATTGTGAAGCAGATTAAATGAACTGACATTTGAGAACAAAAAAAAAAAACGTTAAAAAAATGAATTTTTCAACATGCTTGGTCAGAAGTGAATTTACAATATTTGAAGATTTATGTACGTATATGACAATATCATAACTCTATGAAATCCAACAGGCTATATGAAAAATACACAATAAAACCTGTTACCTAAATCTGTCATTTATTTTAATCTTTTGGTTAGTATTGGCATTTTGGGATATTACACATCCGCTGTTATCTTTGTAACCTGATAAGAATTACCATCCAATTATCAATAGCTTGTGTTAAGGCATATCTGCAAATAATTCACTATGTTTGGCTCCCATTCTCTATCGAAGATCTAAGAGATAACATTAGCATCCCCATATTATTTAAATACTAGGGCTGCAAATGGCTAAAAGCAATATTTAAAGATGCCCTATGCATTTATTTTCACCATTTATTTATTGGCAGAACTTTCCAAGCTCAGACAGATTAGATGTTGAGTGTCTCTTGCCTCAGATGGCCACTTAGATTTAGGTCTGAACTTTGACTAGGCCATTCTAGCACATGACTATGCTTTGATCTACACCATCCATTGGAGCCCTGGCTATGTGTTGCCTTGCTGAAGCATGAAGCTCTCCTCCGGTCTCAAGTCTTCTGCAGCCTCCAACACTTTTTCTTTCAGGATTGTATTTAGCTCCATCTATTTTCATGTCAACCCTGACAGACTTCACTGTCCCTGATGTTGCCACCACCATGTTCTATCATTGAAATGAGCAGTTTTAGTTTCAACCCACAACTTTTGCATGTAGGCCAGAAAGTTTGGTTTTGGTCTCAAATGACTAGTGCATCTTCTCCACAACTTCTCCACACCTATATTCTGGAGCTGTCTGGGTACTCTGGGCTGTTTCCTTCATCTTTATGAACACTTTTTTGTAAACTTTTGCTCTCTATTTAAAATACCTTCTTCTTCTGTTGGTGTTTAATGGTGGTTAGCAAATAACATATGGGAACATTGCCTCCACCACCAGTACTGGAGTCTGGAACGGTAGATGAACAAACGAGAAAATAATCACCTAATAATTTAATAATTTATTCTTCTTTTCTTCCTTATTTTTTCTTATTTTTAATATCTTTTTCCCACTTTTTTTATAATCATGATCACCTGCACATGTCAAGCATCTCAATCTGCCTTGACAAACGCCAGGCAACAAGTCAATATTTTCAGCTCTTAAAGCATCTTAGCCGTGGATCAAATCAAGGTTTGACCTCATAGCTCATATATCCAATAAATACAGCCTAAATAAGGCAACACTTATGTTTTTCCACCATCATAATGACAGATGACTGTCACTACTTTCTCCACGTCTTGTTCTTTTCACCTGAGATAGTATTTTATTTATTTCATGTTTTCACCTACTACATTTTAATTCCTCCACCTCTGAGATCGTTTTCTTCCATCTTGTGTTCTGATCCATCATTTCCTTCAGCCATGCCTAGCTTTGCAAACACTGATTCTCTCTTCCAACTCTAAAGCCAACACAGAAAGGCTGTCCTTATACTGAGGTTATTTTACACTCAGGTGCACTCTGTTTACTAAAGGGAGGAGCTCTGAAGGCAGAGAGTTGGCCTGGATTTTATTTCATGGCATCAAATTACATGGGTCTTAATTGACAGCAACATTTTGCCTCATCAGAGTATATGAGTTTAGCTAGTAAATGTTCTTTTATTTCGAATCTGTATTGATCATCCTTTCAAGTTAGCAAAAATATTTTACTTTACATCAAGTGACCAGGAAGCAGAGTTAAGTTTACTGTCAGGTTTCTTATATCCAGATAAAGATAAATCCAATATTCTTTCACTGTGTCTGAGATTTACACTATTTCCCAGAGCTACTGAGGAAAACTCTCTTTCATTGCTTGACCACTGAGGTTACTCCTTAGAAAGTTGAGACTGAACATTAAAAAAAGTTTTTAAGACTAAAATAATTTGATATTTTCAAAACGTTTGTGTTTTCAGCAAGTAACATTTATATAGCCAACTACCTAAATCGCTGGAGCTGATCCATTCCCTTCTCCAGCACCAGCAGACTGCTACTATGGAGGATGAACACTGACATAATTAAAAATAACAGCAGACATATATATTGTTCAGACCTGCTCAGACCTGGGCCCTCCAGCAATCAAATTATGGCCAAGAATATTTCTATATTTTGAAACCGTGTTTATTTATTTGCAGCAGTGGTTTCAGATTTCCCTCTCTCCCCCTCCCAAAACACGGAAGTTTTTTTTGACTTCCATGCTGCATTCAGACCGCAGGCTTTGTCAGCGTCAGCAACGTCAAGATTACATGTTAAGTCTATGGCGGAGGCGGTTGGAGGAGCGCCACGGTCTCTGCGGCGCTTTGTGAGCTTTGGCTCCGCCAACTTTTTAAACTTTTCCTGCTTTTCAAGCTTCAACGCTCATAAAGTTCGGCTAGTTGAAATTTTGACGGTGCTGACGGCCCTGAAGCGGCGCGTTAACCAATCAGAGCTTATAATTGTAGCGATGTCACTATACGTATTGTGAATGTAGCGGGAGCAGGAAAAACCTACATTTTAAGTCTAGAAAAACGCAGATTTAAAAAATCAAAAATAACACTTACCGAAGACAGATGGACATGCACTTTTTGGGAGGAATAGTGTTAGGGAAATGTTAGGTAAAATAATAATGTATTAGGCCTATTATTTTATTAGGGCTTCTTTCTTTATTACATAGTTTAAATGTACTTTTTAAATGTAATTTGGTTTCACACATATGTTCCTTTGTATGACACCCTGTTCTTTTAAGATGCTAATGAAGGACGACTGAATAAAGAGAGACTGCAGGGGGATGGCCCTTGGAGATCAGGAGACTGAGAGCTGTGAGACTACCTGAGAAGCTGAAACGAGAAGGAGAGCAGAGAGACACGGTCGGCTCTTTCCTTACGGTTTTTCTCCTGGTCTCCCTCTGCAAAAAACTTTATTTTATCTCCCTCTGCAGAGCTCAATTGTTTGCAATTTCTCTCCGACCCCTGTGTGTGATTGTTTCTAGGTTAACCACTATTTTTTACCTAACAAATTGAGCGCCTGTAGTTGGTGTCCTGGTAGGCGATTCGAGCTCCGATGCGGCCCAGGAGGTCATCAAACTGGGCCCAGGACTGACGGAAGTACCGCTGAAAGTGAACTTCATACATACATAGTTCCTGGAGCAAATGGTTAAACTCCCCAAACTCAGAACGCATCCGTAGAATAGGGTGTATCCACAAACGGCGCTGATGATTCCGAAGTCGACTTTGTCTAGCTTTATTTAGCAAATGAAGCCAAGCCACTCTCTCAATACTATCTGCCATAGTTCAGAACATACAGCAACAGAAGAAGCCCCACCCATGCACTCTTTTTTGCTCAGAAGTGGCAGACTTTGCAAGCTTCAACATAGAAATGTCAAACTAGATGCTTTGTGAGCTTTGCCTCATGCTGACAAGGTCCTTGGTCTGAATGTGGAGCCTAAGTCACGCCCTTCTACTTCCAGTCCATGGGTCCCCAACTGACCAAAAAAAAATCAATGAGAGTCAATGGAGCGATAAAAGTCATTTTCCGATCCAGTTTGAAATGCGCCGTGGATCGAACATATGATGTCCGTTTAATTTTAAAAACTAATTTTGATGCAGAGAAAACGCAGATTTTCGACCGGAGGTAAAAGTTACTTAAGGTTTTGTGTAAAAACGCTTGGCGGACTACAACTGCAGAAGAAGAAGGAGAGCGAGGGCCGTAGCCTCCAGGATGAAGAAAGAAGAATTAAACAGGGAGAAAATCTCTATAAATCTGACCATGTGGAAAGTACCAGCTATGTCGGGGGTAAAACAGTCGGTGGAGTGAGAGCCAGCATGGAGGAGAAGCTCTACAAGCTCTAGGTGAGTGTTTTACGTGCTATAGCTAGGGTTAGCTCCCGTTAGCAAAATTACATCATATATGCGACTTCTGACTCATGATTTGTAGGCATTTTAAATGCGATTTTTTACAATAAAATAAATAAAAAAATCACTGGACAAACACAGTCGAAACGTACATCGTTAGTTATCATTTAAATCGAAGTACAACATATGTGTGATTCAGGAGGTAAGACAAAGCAGACCAGAAAATAACTTTTATCGCTCCATTGACTTCCATTAATTATTTTTTTGGTTTGGGGACCCATGGGCCGACCGGAAGGGGAGGAGATTTAGGCTCCCCATGCACCATCAGTCTATCAGACTGCTTCAGGTATGGATAGAATGTTTAGCCCGCTACAGGTTGGGAGAAAAAAATACAGTCTGTCCCTCCGATCTGGGTTAGGCAGTCTCCATTTTTTTCATATAAAGAAACAGCATTTCGACTTTTACCAGAGGCACATCCCTCAAAGCTCCTACAATTAGTTCTCTCTCCACTCCTTTCACCGAATGTTACCCGGCGCTTCCTCACCATTGCACACCGGGTCTGAACTGGAGGTGGTGAGCAGCTGTGAATGAAATTAAATTACCATAAAGGTTCAGCCCATAACCTTAGCGGATCCCATCTAAAAATGTTAACAGTAGCTGAAAAAAGCCAACTGTACCAAAAATTCGGACCATAACAGGCAAGGAAAGACGCAGGTGTCACAATTCAAAACATCCCAACAAATGTATATTTATATGAACTTTTTTATTGAAATGTTCACAGTCATGTGAACATTTCAATTAAACGTGAATTGTATTTGTCAAATAAGTTAACAGTTTTCTGAAATTTTATTAATAATTTTACCTCATTCCTGTCTGATGAGGTCATGAATTTATTTTATCTCTTGACTTCAAAAAAGTCTAAATCTCTCAGAGGTGCTCAAAGTACGATAGAAAAGTAGAGCTGGCACCTCTGAGCTGTTTTGATCTTTAAAGCGGTCCGTAGCTGAGTTGCTGTGGAGGTTAACCAGTCACATATTAGGGTTTATTCAGCAAGACACAGCAGCAAGTTCATTTATTCCATAATGCACTTTATAACAATTTTCAGCTACCAGCTCTCCTATAGTCTTTTTTAATGTTTATGTGCTTTGACCAACACAGCTCAACAGCAGCATTGCACCTCATCAGATAAAAAGCAGAGTGACTACTTTTGCTTAACATGGTCCCCATCTGAGGATGTTAATATATGTTGTGATTCCCTGTTAATTTCTTCATGGATATTGGTTGTTGTTAATAAGGATGGTATATTCTAAATTATATAGTGCAATTTTAACTCCATTTTTTTAATTTCATCATTATCGTTTTAAAAACGGGTAAAAATAGACCATAATCTAGTTTTTTTGACCCAGTCAAAATGACAAAGTCTAGCCCAACTTCTGATAAAGTAATGGATGAGCTAAATTTGGTAGCCTAATTTCAACCCAATATTCTTTGAGATGAATTAGATTGGAGGCTATTAGCGTGTTCGATCTACTTTGAAAGTCAGAACTCTGAGCTGGATTTGATGTCACGCCAGAGTAAAAAGCGTTCCCGTTAACATAGCGGAGGTCAGGATTCCAATACGGCAAGGCGCAGGTATCCATAGTTGGTATTAACTCTTGCAATCATTGTTTTAAGCTTTACTTTCCATATTCAAAAACTCATTTTATTTAGTTATGTTTAGAGTTGTGGGCTCTAGATGTAAGAATGATTTTAAAACGTTTCTTACCACTGTGTCGTGTAAAACAGTCATGTTTCCACCACAGCTACTATTATTAAAGCAGGAAGCGACCATACTGAAAGTTAAAAACAGAGCAAAAAAATAAAAAGAATCTCAGACTTCGGAGTTTGATCCAGTTGATATTTCCCACTTGGAAGTCAGAATTTCCGAGTTCCAACAACAAATGGAACGCACCATATGAGCCTGACCTTTGCATCCAACATTAGTGTCCGACCTTACAAATGTGCTTCTGGAAGAATGATCCAAATCACTAAGACACACTGCCAAAACCTTCTAGTCAGGTGTCCTGGGGGAGCTGGTATAGCTGCAAGGGTGGACCAACAGTAATCTAGGAATAAAGAGTGGCACACAAGTTAATTTGTGTAAAGGCTGCCCAGTGAATATTTTTGGCAATATACGTAGCGTATGCAGTGTTGCAGAGGAAGGAGACTGATATTTCTGTTTCCCTCCTGTGCAGATTGGATGAATGCACCCACCGCCTTGCAGAAAAGGCTGAGGAGAGAGTAAGGCTAGGGAGTGACAAATCACCTCCCATCACAAAGCCCTCGCCACAATGGCACAGCCTGAGAACAAATAATGAATAAATAAAGTTCTCTGAGATTGAAAGAGGAGAGCAATTTGTGAAGCAGCAGCTTTTGTCTGTGCGTGTTTGAGCAGCCTTGTGTGTCTTTGGAAGACTAAACAACCACGAGTTGAACTGAGCCCACAAACAAAGCAACAGCAGCCAGTTTTCTGCAAACAAAGAACACAAACTATATGCAAGAGACTGACAAACATCGTCTAGTGCGATGAGCGTGACTCATCCCCGCTCTCCCTAAAAATACACATTCGTGCTGAAGCTCTGCTAGAGGTGAGGATCAGGGTGAGATCTGGCTCAGGTCAGAGAGAAACCAGCCCAGCATCAACCAGAGTCACGCTTTGGCGGCTCGTCTCCTCTCCAGAGGTGATGACGTGCCAGACCTGAGGGGGGAAATACAAAGGAAGAGCAGGCTAATGGGGTTGGCGGCATGAGGTCGGATAGAATTTCATGACACATAAGAAAGAGGCTGAAGGTGTTGATTGGGATTGCAAGCATATGTAGGATTCTCAACATATTTTTCTTTTCCTTTAGGTTTGTTTTTCTTGGCAAAAACCTGATAAAAGAGTTCAAGCATAGGGCAAATTGAGCCCTCCCGCACCTCTCAATGGACATTACCCACCAATCTCAATAATCTCAAAAATAAGGTAATGGATCGTAACAGTAATGCACTAAATTTTTTCCATCTCTTTAGATATAATTATTTGTACTGTCATTGATGCACAATTCCATAGACAATCTGAAAACAACATCCTTCACTTACTTTACAAGCTGAGGCACAGAAAATGTAATCCCCTTTCTGGCTGACGGCTGTGAAAGAGAACAAGACGGTGTGGGCGGCTCTGAAAGGGGGAAAATGAATGCACCTCCTCCCAAAAAGGATAGTGAATCAATGCGGCACAGCCCGGGGATGCGGAAAGGTGGAATGAGAATGTAAGTCTGGACAGAAGGAGGAATGTTAGGATGGAGTTTGAGCAAGAGTCATGGCTGTTTGAAACCAAAACCTATTCATCGGTTTTCAGGTGCAGGGCGGCATCATTGGGTTTTAAGAGCAAAATGGCAGCTAGCTTTACACTAAGATGGTTGGGACAGTCCTTTGATTGAAAGGGAAAGTTCGTTTTTTTTCAACCTGAACCTTATTTTTTTAGCAAATGTTGCATTCATTTACTCACCCAGACAAGTTTGGATCAACTTGGAGTCCTTCAGGAGAAGTTTATATCCAGTAACCATTGCGTATATCCATATAATGGGAGTCAATATGGGCAGGAGATTTGCCACATCTAAATAAGGCATTATCTGCCCCAAAACTCCTTCATTTAACCATGTTTTGTTATGAATGGGTACCGATATCACCCTGTGAGTTTGGAACGTCTCGGAGGTGCAAAGGTATTAGCTTCTGGGTTTTTTACAGGCTTTTAATTCCAATTCCAACTTACACTGGCCACCCGCCATTACAGCTGTAGTCTACGCAAGTTGAGGAAAAGGAGCCTGTGGAAGCTGAACTTAAGCCTAGTTTATTCTTCTCTGTTTTGACAGAGACGGCTTGTCGCAATGCTATTATACGTCAACGCAAGGGCTCTCCGTCACCTGCAAGAACGCACGGAGTAGAGGCCCAATTTTTAACTGTCCATCTCCGTCAACGGAGAGCGTATGCATTTGATTGGTCAGTTCAGTAACAGCCAGAGATCTCTTCACCAGAACGGGGCTCTATAGTTGCTGTAATCAGTAGTTAATGCAGCGTTTGGCCAATAAATGCTTTAAATTGAAAGGATAATTTACCTAATCTGTTCTTTTGGTGATTTTGACACAAGGAAGTGTAGGAAAACAACAAAAAAGGGGGCTGTGTTTGTTCTGTGCGTTTTTAGAGTATTCTATGAGCTGCACTTCTAGTAAAAAGCTTTACACCTCAATCAAAACGTACTCTGTCGTTCATTGCTCCTAAAATGTTTATAAGCCCAGAAAAAACAGAAACAACGCTGTGATAGTAGGCAGAGACGCCATGAAAAGTTAGCATCCCCTGCTGTCCTGGTTGAACAATAATTGGGTCAATTATTCAACCAAAAAGAAAGGATCATTGTTTAAATTAATTGATAGAAGTTAGTTAAGTGGCAAATCATAAGTGAAACAAGTATTTTGTAGGATATTAAGTAGAATCCCCTACTGTCAAAAACAAAAAAATAATGAGTCAATGGAGCGATGAAAGTTATTTTCTGAACCTGTTTGAAATGCACAATGGATTGAACATATGATGTCCGTGAATTATAAAGAAACATTTTGATGCAGAGAATTTTTCTACCGGCGGCAAAACGACTTTATGTTTTCTGTGAAAAACTCTCATCAGACTAAAACTGCAGAAGAAGGAGGCAAATTGCCTTGGCCTTAGGGACGAAGGAAGCATTAGCTGTAGAGAAAACCACTATAAATCCGCTCATATGGAAAGTGGCAGCTATGCTGGGGGAGAAACAGTCGGTGCAGTTAGAGCCAGCATGGAGGAGAAGCTCTACAAGGTGTCAGTGAGTATTTTAAGTGCTAGCTAGCGTTAGCTCTGTGACGTCATATATGCGACTTCTGATTTGGCATTTTAATTGCGAAATTTTACTATCAAATAAATCCCAAATCACTTGACAAACACAGTGGTAACGCACAATCATTAGTTACCATTTAAATTAAGGTACATCATATCTGTGATTCAAGGTGTAGACAAAGCGGACCAGAAAAGAACTTTTATCCTTTTATTGACTTCAATTCATTTTCTTTCAGCCAGGAGACCCACGGGCCGTCAGGAAGGGGTGGACACTTAGGCTCCCCGTATACTTGGTTCTTTGTTCTGGTTTCTGATATATACAGACATCTATTGACGCAACAGTGGAACTTAAAATAAAGTTAATTTCAATAATATTTATATGGCCCAGCAGATTTTTGTTAGGCCCACATGAAAAGGACTTTCTGGCTATGCCACTTCTACAGATACCTGGGGTTGGTTCTGGACTAGTAACTGGAGAGGGGTGGACCATTATGACAGAAATATTTCAAGTTATGTGAATTAGTTAATTAATTATACATTAGTAAATACATCTAGGGAATATAGCATAATAATATATATTAGTGGGTGCTTGAGGTAGAAGTTCTATTCACTATCTCCAATATTGTGCCAATAGCTCTGTGAATGAGCACGCAAGAAGTAATCCAACAGCACCACCTGGCAGTCATACTCAGTTTTTGTGGCAACATTTAATACTGTTTTCGGATTTTCAAGGCCTCTGAAGCTATCAGAACATCCAAGCAAGGACCAGGGCGGTCCCCTACCGAGTTAATCCCCAAAGAACCGAGTTTCCGCCAGTGCAGAGCTTTCCTTAACCTAAGCAGTAGATGAGTGTGAGTGCTTATCCACACACTGGTGAGATAAAGACTTCTGGACAATAACCTTCGATACACTGACTTTAGTTCTCACAGGTACCTAGTAAAAAGTGGTTGTCCTTTGTTAAACCATTTTAACAAAGCAGATGCCATCATTTGTTCTGTTATACAGTGAGTGAAAAATCCAATAGTTGAGTTGATTTTCATCTAGGAGAGCGGTTTTTCAAAAATGTTTAAAAGCTTTGTCTTCCAGCTTTTCAAGTACAATTTAGTGACAATCCATGTCTTCCTACACGATGAAGCACTGAATCACAGGACAAAGAGTAATAAATGAATGTTTGAACACCATGTGTGTCCTCAACATACAGGTAGAAACCTCAAAGTTCATCAATTGCGATAAACTCTCATCTCTAGTAAGAGAAGAATGGTTCACCATCAGTAAGACATTTGAAACTAATGACATTTCATTTGAACCAAGAAACACTCCTTTTTCCTCCTTAAACATGATAAGACGCCTTTTTTGTTCTCGATTCATGAATGGCTTGAAAAGAATGTGGCAGTTGAAGCACATTTCCTAATTCCATCTCCGTGTGCTGGTTCTTGGAGCAGCTGTCCATTCCTTTTAAATTTCCCCAAACCCTATAAACACGCCTTGTTTCACAGTCATCTCAAGGCTACAATTTTTTCTATTTATCTTCCACACTTTTTCCCTCCACAAAACTTTCCACTATGCTTGGATAAAGCGCTCTGAGATCCCCCACCTTTTTAGCAGCTTCTAATAGCTTAAACTCTTGCTTCCTTTTGCAGTATTTCATGTAAAAGAGGCTCCAACCAACTATTAAGAACATATTCTTTATAGTACCTGGACATACTTTTGAGTTGGCTGACGTATCTCTATTAATAACGTTTTAATGGTGTTATGTAATCAGTTAGAATTAGGTTTTCATTTGCTTAAAATATATCACTCTGGATGTAAAGATCTAGATTAGCTTGAATTTTTCAACTTGTTACAGAAATAAATGGATTTTTTCAAAATTAAACTCCAAGTTATCAATTGTGCCTGTAGACATCAGTAACTATATTACAGAAAACAGTCAAATAAAAAAAAATCAGTACATATCATTAATCAAGGAATGTTTTATTAATTTCAAAAATCCTCAGGTTCAGTTTACACATGTACAAAATAACGTGTTGTTATAAATGTATTAAACTCAAACGCCCCCAATAAATAACTGACAGAAAGTGATCGAACACCAAAATCGACACATTTGCTTCAACCCAGACGGACGACCATCACTTGCATTTGTATGTGAGCTGTTTGCGATGGTAGTGGATCCAGGCGGGAGCAACGACGAGTCCGGTCAGGTAGCCGATCGTAGCGCCCAGACTGCAAGAAACAGGCCAGACCTGCACAGCAGAGAAGTTAGGGAAGAGTTCACCATCATCTATAGTGGTCAAAACACCCCGATGATGCTCTGAAAAGTATGACGAAACGAGAGTATGTCTCTGAACTTTTAACGTGTGCAAATCGGGTTTAGAAGGTTCCTTTGCATAAAAAAAAAAGCAAAAACATAAAGAGGACATGATAAAAACAGTGAAGAATAGTAGAAGAATAACAAATATTTTACATGTAACCAATGACATGTGAGGACCTCCTACAGGTCATTAATCAACTAAATAACAGTATAGTAATATTATATTAGAAAGAGGGCTGTCCTAAAGGATTCACATAAATTAGTGCGTTATTGTGAGGTGGAAGGAAAGCTGCTTAAGCTCAGTCACATGTGATAGAGTCTCCCACCTGAGTTGTGGATCTGTGCAGCTGATCCACAGTAACCATGAGTAACAGGGTTCTCTGATAGATGCAGTCTCTACCCAGTCAGTTTAGGTGGATAGCCATGTTTGTTAGGTTTGCAGTTATGTCTTAATGTTTCCATTTTCAGATGAAGGATTGAACAAAGCTCTGAGGGATGTTCATTATCCATTTATAATCTATATTACCAATTTACTCCTTGACCTATGTTAAGTGTCCTTTGGTCCAATTCTATGTGTGTTGTGTGTCAGTTTCCCACAGAGTTATGAGTTTCAGGCCCATTCTTCTCTTCAACATTGCTAAATTGTAGAAAAAGACCCAGTTTGGCTCCTGTCCACAAGCTCACCCTTCAACATCAAGCTTCCTAGCTGGTAAGTAGTGTTTGCTATGATGTTCGGCATTTGGATGCTATGCATTAAATATCTCCACCTTCTCTGCTTAAACACCTCGTTTATGAAGGTGTGTCACTTCATTAGGCTACAACTTCACAAACCCTACATTTATAAATATTTTAAGAACAAAAAAGAAGGGATTTCTCCAGACAAAGTGGCAATGCTTTTTTGCTCTTTATCAGCCCCTCCAGGATTTTGCGATGCGATCGCAACTATTAATGCAAGTTCAGCCAATCCCAGCGAATTCTGCAAGTATATCCAATTATCGCAACTTTAACGCACCTTTTACGAATTGTGACTCTCCCTTTACTTATCTTATATCTGAAGGGGTTGCATATCATGTAAACTCCCTGTTTTTATGTGAGAGTGATGGAGAATAAAACATGTTACATTTGCATTTTGCCAAGGAAGATGCTATGGGGTACAGTTTTCCTCATTCCACTCATGAAAATCCCCCACCTTTTTGGCAAAAATTCACTGGTTTGAATCCAAAATAGGTGACCTACGGGATTGTTTTTTGTATCCAATGTGAAAATAATCAGCTGTAACCAGTGACGCACAGACAGCAGCAGCAAGCGACAAGTTTTCAGGAGAACAGTCTTTATGTGATTGACAGGAGCTGTAGTTTCAATTACTTTTCACTTCCGTAGAATTATTTAGGATTCAAAACGGTTTCATCCGACCTCAAGTCTAGTTTCCCTTTACTTTGGCTGCGCAAAGGTAACTTCGGCAACGGATCAAGGCTCTTTTTCCAGTTCTTTCCCGCCCGAAAGCACAGCTGGTCGGGCTTTTTGTCCAGCAAAAAACAAAGTTACGGCGACAAAATCAACAGACTCAATGCTGTGCTGCGACCAAAACGAGAAAAGAAAAAACAAACTTTCTCGCTCTCTCCTGACACAGAGACTCCGGTGAGTTTTTAGAATGAATCATGAGTGATTATTCCTAAACGTTCAGTTCAAAAAACTGACACAAAATCCTGGAGGGACCGCTTTATATGCATCATATCTTAAAACCATTAGGTGCTGTTTATGCTGTTTGTTCATCTCTATTAGCTGCTCACTGCAATTGTCCCATTTGTATATTTATACTGTATTGTCTGTGTATGCTGCCGTAGCATGTGAATTCCCCCACTGTGGGATCAACAAAGTATTTAGATTCAATTGGATAAAATGCCTGAGCACTTATGAGACTCTGACGGGTCACTTTATAATTCAGGGAAACATCAGAAAAATTTGAAATATTCACCATGAGAATGTGAATTCTGCACATTTTGCATTTAAATTAGCTTTTTTGTGTAACCTACTGACCTGCCAAGGTCTGTCCCAGTCCAGGGGTATTGGGAAGGCTCCAATCCAGGCTCCAATTAGAGTGCAGGCCACTGTAATCTGCAGACAGGTGTCCCAAACAGACATAGCTCTGAAAAGAGATGGGTTAATTAAAAACGTAAGAGAGGGTCCGGGAGAGAGGGAAAAAATGGTTTAAGATCCTACCCATGTCGGCTGAACACTCTTATCCAGGCCTGGACGTTTGGGCCGAGAACACAGAGACACCTCAGTGTGGTCAGCGACGTCAGCAGCACCGCGAGAGAAAACGTCTCTAAAGCAAATCTGGAAGAACACCGTAAATCAGACGCGCAATAACAATGTAATACAAGAAAAAACATTTGTGGGAAGTTATTGCATCAATGGACGTGGTTTGTGTTCCCCATTCCTCTCCGTCATTATATTCAGCTTGTGGTGAGCTAATTGAACCCGAGCAAGCGAGCACACAGTGGCAATCCTCCTCTGCTGCCCGATCTTATTCGCTCATATATGTGTTCAGAAGGAGAGCAACACCAGTTACTCACTCTATCAGTGGAGCTCCATAGAGAACGACGACCGTGTGGAAGAACAGGCAAGACAGGAAGAGGTAAAGACACGAACGAAGCAGCTTCGACAGCTGAGGAGAGAAAAGAATAAACAACAGATACACATTTTATTGAATAAAATTAAGAGCCTTGAACTTTATATGGCTTACATTTTTTCTCATTTTAAGAGCTGCATCATTGAGAGATGGAAAGAGTGTGCTAAAAATACAATTGCCGTTTACCAAAAGCAGACATGTCATTATATATATATATATATACACATATTAGAGATGCTCCGATACCACCTTTTTCTGTCCGATACCGATTTCGATACTAGGGCTTTAGGTACGTGCCGATACCGAGCACTGATCCGACTGTCGGCTGCTGCTCGTACACGTTACAGAACCAAAATCCACTTGCTCTTCTTTCACATGATGCTAAGCCAGAAGCTTTATAAGCCTGCAGCTGTTGAATTTAGTGCCATTTGTACCACCTCTGGAAACGTCAGTCCTGCATAATAGGCAATAGGATTTACGTTCTAGCAACATGAAACAACCATGCAAGATTATATCGCTACTTGTGTCAGCTGTGCTAGAGTTGGGCAGAAATAAAAAAAAAAAAAAATGCATGGTATCGGATTGTGTTTGGACAGAAGTACTTGCCGATACAATACTTACTTCTTTTGCAGTATATGCGAGTACTTCTGATTCTGGTATCGACTCAACCCTGATTTTATATATATAATTAACATACATCGAATTTTGCATGATATAAAAAGTACTTTAACAAGTCATTATACTAAATACTTTTCAGTAGTTTTATTATACAGTTTTATATATTTCTTTTTATTAACCTTTTTATTTGTGTGTACTTTGGGGTTTGGTTGGGGAGAGGGTGTATAACTGTCAAGACTCGCTTTGAAATCTGTGGGGAAGGGTTTATGTGGGGTCATTTTAATCTGTAAAGCACTTTGAGCAGCAATTCCTGTATGAAAGGCGCTTTATAAATACATTTCATAATGATTGATTAATCATCCAATCAATGAATATATGTTTACAGGGCTACCTTGTATCCCAGCGTGTGCCTCTTGGTGGGCGGTGAGATGCCGAGCAGCCAGAAGACCGAGACACTGACCGCAGCCACCGCAGCGGATACCAAGTAGAGCCACAGCAGGTGGGTTCCGTACACCGAGAAGCGAGGTACGAACACCGCAGGGAGGACGGTGGCCATGAACACCGAGGCGGCGATGATGGCGTGAGTTGACGCCATGGCTCTGATTTCGTGGTCCCACATGATGGTGTTTTCAACTATTTACAGCCCTCGATACATTCAGAAGAAGTTCAATTAACCTGCTTAAAAATTAGCGAAACATCAGAGTGGGGGTAAAGCCATTAGTGGATTTCTCCACCGCGTTTCCGTAAACATGGAGGTAGGTTGATTTCCGCTTAACTTTCAAAATAATAGCCTGCTGGGACGAACGTTTGACTCAGAAGAACTCGGATCGACCACAACACGGATATATACAACATTTGTTATTTCTAACTATTATGAGCACATTACGTAGAAAATCCCTGGTACACACGTCAACTCGATTGCAAAACGCAAAACCTTGTTTTTTTAATGTGGCGACAAAAATACCACTCACAATATGGCGGAAATGTTGACGTAAGCCCAGACTTCTAAAGTGCCTTATCTAACCAATCACAGCTTTCTAGCAGATTTTTTATATATGACGTCACCAGGCTAAACCAATGGAATTCACGATTTTAAAGGTCACGTTTGGCCGGAAGTTTACAGTAACAGAGCAAGCCTAAGATATTCGTTGTTTCCCTTCTGTTTGGACCTTATATCGGAAACATGGTTTGTGAAAAATGTAGGTATTAACATTTATCGGCGATCTTTTTGTTTTTATTTAGAAGTGTGAAGCTAATGGAAGTTGTTTGTGTCAACGAAGCCCCTGCGAAGGCCCGAGAAACGTCCCGTTAAGCTAACATTCTGTGTTATTGTCTATTGCCGACGTTTAGACAGCAATTAGTGTAATTAAATATGATATTTCGGTTGTTTCAGGTGAGAAGAAGCTTGGCAGGATCATCACTCCAGACACCTGGAAGGATGGCGCTCGGAACACGACAGGTGAACATATTAAAAAATGAAGTAACATACTTTTTCAAATCAAATTAAAAGATCTATTTAGATAAAACACAACTTTCACTTGTTTGATGTATTTACTTTTCCTCGTTAAATGGGTTACAACCTAAATTATCCTTACTTTCTTTTTTTATGCATTAATGACCTTTTGAAGTGGGTAGATTCTGTTAAAACATAGACGAAACACCATCATGCATCGGGAATGCCTTTTTTTAGGGAAGCTGGTTAGAGTTAATTAGAAAACAGAATCATCAGTGTTTACTCTGACTTATAAAGGTCAGTTATAATTGTATTATGTCATTCTTGACAAAAAAAAGAAAATTAATGGGATGTGTCTCTTTTGTTTTAATTTAGAAAGTGGAGGACGTAAGGTAAATGAGAACAAGATGCTGACGTCTAAAAAAGCCCGGTTGGTATTCTCATAAAAGAAGGGGGGGGGGGACGGCTAAACTTCAACACATAGCTGCATTTTGGGGTTTATTTTTATTTTTATTTTATTTTTCCAGGTTTGACCCTTACAGCAAAACAGGCTTTGCTATCTGCCGGATCTGCAAGAGCTCGGTTCATCAGGCCGGATCTCACTACTGCCAGGGCTGTGCTTACAAGAAAGGTATACTTTCTAATTCATCATGTAGTAATCCCCACAACTCTCATGCTTTAGCTTGCTAAAGAACAACGAGATACTTAAGTTACTCTACCGTATGCACCACAATTTATATGCAGCCCAAAATGGATGACTCTTGATGTCGTTGTTTTAACGCTTTTGTAGGAGCCTAAATTATATTTTGTTCTGTAAATAGTTCATTAGTTTGCTATAATTTCCACTTGGGTCTGATTAGTTTATGCCACAATTTGTTTGGTAACTTTTTGGTAATGTTGTTATGGTTTTTGGTTAATTTGGCCATATTTACTTTTCTGTAAATTAAGTATCAGTTTTCATAATAATTACTTTGATATTTGGTTTTGTTATATTTAGTTTGGTTATTGCTCACACATTCTATATAATGATGCTGCACGTTGTGGTGCATTGTAGGAGCGTAGCTCACAGAATGGAGCCAAACAGTTTTTTGACCTCTGTTACCTTTTTCTGTAATCCCCTGTCGTTTTATAATGTCTGTTTTTTACTCACTAAAGAGTTTTTTCACCGCACATTTTTGTCTCCGTGGATTTTATAACTGACAGTGTCGGATTGCCAATTTTTAGAAACTCAAAGGTGCAGCGAGTCATGCTGGCTTCATCTCATTTTAGAACCTACAGCTTTTATTCTCATGGCCGCTTAACTAATTAGTAGTTTTAGCTTTTGGGGAATTAAAATCTGTTTATCCAAAATGACATTGTTTAAAGAGCTAACTACTGCAAGTAACAGAAGTCTTTCTCACTTTCATTAATTTATTAGAAAAATTTTCAGCCCAGGTAAGATGTTTATGACATCTTTGGTTTTGTATACTGAGACTAAATCCAGGGTTGCTCTAATTGTTTGTTTTTTACGTGTTTTTTTTTTTTTTTTTTGCTGCTGCCAACTCTGTAGAGTATTTGGAGTGAATGATGAAATGCACATAATGGTGTATTTCAAAATGAATCCAAATAAAACAGCAGTTTCCCCATACAGCAAACAATTTATACAGAAAAAAAGGATCTAAGTATATGATTAACAAGTCACCTTTTCAAAGGGTTCATGAAAACACGACAATGACTTTAGTCCCTAATTTGTGACATAACCCCCCCACCCCCAATTTATTTTGTTTATTTTTTTATTTTTTCCTTTCATAGAAAAGCAGCATTTTGTGTTTTATGCCTGTATCTGGATAGTTTAAACTAAATTGGAAGCCTTTGCTTGTGCCTTTAAGTTACGAAATATTAAATATTAAAAAGGTACTAACATTTAGCTAAAATCAAAGCTAAGCTCTCTGCAGGCATTCCCCTTTTTAAAAATAGCTGTCAGATTGGATGTGAAGTATTGCTAGACATTCTCAATGGGATACATTTCTATACTGGATCAGATCTTTCTTACACACCAATATGCTTTGATATGAACAGCTCTGTTGATCTCTCCAGTCTCGAGTGTCTTGCGTCGTCTAACAATGTTTATTCCCTGATTGCTGTGCGTTTAGCTCCATCCCTGATCTGGCTCCTGTGTTCCTTGGTCTCCATGATGTTATTAGTTTACTTACATTCTGCATCAAAACCTCTCTAAGCCTTTTACAGAAAAGATGGATTTATAGAATCAGAATCAGAAAAGGTTTATTGCCAAATGTTGAGCAGATTTGCAACATTCAATTGCTGTTGTACTTTTTGCAAACATACACTAAGACAAAAACTTAAATAAAAATAAAATGTGCTAAAAAGATATATAAATGAGTGCCAGTGATGATCAGTGCAAAAAAGAACAGGTCTGGAGAAAGAATTATGATATTGAGGTTATGTCCCACCCGGATAATGTGTCTTCTGAATGAAATTGGCTATACTGGACTATACAGTACAGGCCAAAAGTTTGGACACACCTTCTCATTCAGTGTGTATTCTTTTTTTTTCATGACTATTTACATTGTAGATTCTCTCTGAAGGCATCAAAACTATGAATGAACACATATGGAATTCTGTAGTAGTTTTACAAAAATATTGTGAAATAACCTGGCCTCCAAAGTCACCGGACCTGAACCCAATCGAGATGATTTGGGCTGAGCTGAACCTCAGAGTGAAGGCAAAAGGACCAACAAGTACTAAGCATCTCTAGGAACTCCTTCAAGACTGATGGAAAACCATTTCTGGTGACTACTTCTTGAAGCTCAAGAGAATGCAAAGCAGTTATCAGAGCAAAGGGTGGCTACTTTGAGGAATCTAAAATATAACACATGTATTCAGTTATTTCACCCTTTTTGTTTAAGTACATACAGTAATTCCATACACTATGTGTTCATTCATATTTTTGATGCCCTTAATTGAGAATCTACAATGTAGTCATAAAAATAAAGAAAACAAATTGAATGAGAAGGTGTGTCCAAACTTTTGGTCTGTACTGTATTTAGGGCTGATATTAAAAGGGGATTGATACGTGCATGACACAATTTTCACTTCTAATCAAAATATTGTAAACTATTCTGTTGATCTATCACATAAAATCTTAATAAATTTGCTGTAGTTTATTTTAAATGTCCCAAAACTATTGCTGTTTTTTATAAGACAATCCCTGGCAATGAAAGTCCCTCCTGATTCCTTTTTCCTCTTTATCCCCCTTTTTTCTCTACAGGAATCTGTGCGATGTGTGGAAAGAAGGTTCTGGACACCAAGAACTACAAGCAAACGTCTGTGTGATGTAGTAATGGTCGGAGAGCCTCTTTACAAGTGTAGAACATAGACTGTTAAAGAGATACCCAGACGTGGCTTTTTCTTCTTTATTTTAAAGTATCTTATCCCACAACTGGATCTGTTATATTCACAAGCAAACAGCTCCGTCTCATAAAGGGGCAGCTTCCAGAGGTGTTTTTGTCAGCTTTTAGAATCCAGAACCCAAACTTAAGTGTATGTGCTTTTTGTGCTTGTAATAAATATTGTGTTGAATTTGAGTGAATTGAAGCTGCCAGTTTGATATTTTTGAAAACGATTTATATGCCTACAGCCATAACCGACTAATTTTAGTCTCTTACGCACAGCATGGACTTATTTTCTCCGTGTGTTTCAGTAATTGGTTTACTCTGATGTAATCATATTTGGAAACTGCCTGCCTCACTGTCAGCTGTGACCCTCCCCTATCACCAGATTGGAGGTTGGAGTTCACAGGTTTTCCTCTTTGGTATTTAAAGGGCTTGCTCTGCCTCAGGCCCTATGGATACGTGTGCACAGACATGTTTTAGTCTTTTGTTTAAGATTTGTCCTGTTCTATTAAAAGACAGAAGCAGAATCAAGTCTCCAGTTCAAACAGGTGATGTAACGTACTGCGCAGGACGATGTGATTAATGTAACTGCAACAGGTGAGTTAATTTGCAATAAAGCCAAAGGTAATCACGGATTAAAACCCAATACTGGGTAAGGTTTATCCCCTAATGTTTATTTTTTTTAGCACCATCTCCCTTACTTCTTCTGACATGGTGTTTCATACTGAATTTAAAATTTTTGACCTAGAAATATGGAGTCAGCTCCAAAAAGCAGAGTTTGTTAGTACAAATGTTTGAGTAGCTCTAGTGCGTTACTTCTGATTTGTTCTCTTTGTTGAATTTGTTTATTTGGGTTGAGGCATTGCTTGTGTAGACAGTTATTCCTTCTGGTTTTGGATGCTACCCAGATGGAAGGAGTTTTGTACAGTTGTAATGCATAACTGTGGCACCAATGTTTTTACACCTGGGAGCAGCTGATTAGCACCTAAAAAGCTTGAATAATACCTGAGCTGTGACTTCAAATCTCAAGAGGAGTTGAAATGAGTCTTCATTGATGCAGAACAGAAAAAGGAAGTTCAAAACCATCTCTACAAATCCGAAGATCATATTCCCAATTCTCTGTTTGCCCGGCTGTCTATTAAGCTTGACAGAGTTTTAAAGAAGAGCGCTAAAATGGGGGGATTCATTCTCCAGGAGCAGTAGAAAGACTGGTTGAAATTAAAAAGATGGGTGGAGGTAAATTCAGAGCAATCCCGAAAGAAAAAGTTAGAAGATTGACATGTGGATATTCACCATCCAGCAAGACAATGACCCTCTAAACATACAAGTAGAGCTAAAATGGCTTAAATATTTCTGAAAGGTACTGTAATTCAGGATACTTGTGTACTACCTGTTTTCACTATACGTCTATTGTTTACTAATTGGCATGTTTAGCACAAAAACTTTAACAGCACATGTTGCTTTACCAGTTGGTCAAACTGCTTCGGACTTTGATATTTTTAATTGGGGGTGTCCAATTCTGATCACATGATCGGAAATGGGGCATGATTACATGGTTTTAGACTCTGAATCAGACGTTATCTCCCAATCAGGACTATACACTCACTGGCCACTTTATTAGGCGAGCCTGCCCAACTGCTCATTAATGCAAATTTCTAATCAGCCAATCATGTGGCGGGAACTCAATGCATATAGGCATGTAGAGATGGTTGAGACGATCTGCTGCAGTTCAAACCGAGCATCAGAATGAGGAATAAAGGTGTTTTAACTGACTTTGAATGTGGCACGGTTGATAGAAAGAGCTGATAGAAACGCAACAGTATCTCAAATAACTGCTAATTACAACTAAAGTATGCAGAAGACCATCTGTGAACGCACAACGTGTCGAACCTTGAGGCAGATGGGCTACAGCAGCAGATGACCACTGTTTATGACCACAGTGTACCCATCTTCTGATGGCTACTTCCAGCAGGATAATGTGCCATGTCATAAAGCTAGAATTATCTCAGACTGGTTTCTTCAATGTGACAATGAGTTAACTGTTCTCAAATGGCCTCTCAGTCACCAGATCTCAGTCCAATAGAGCACCTTTGGGACGTGTTGGAACGGGAAATATATATATATATATATATACCAAAATCTCTGAAGAATGTTTCCATTATCTAATTGAATCTATGCCACGAAGGATAAAGGCAGTTCTGAAGGCAAAAGGTTTACCTAATAAAGTGGCCAGTGGGTGTACACTTCATTGTTAAGTTTATTCAAGTTTAGGTGCCATTTGTTTTTGTATTTTACTGTTTTATATTTAATGTTGCACTACAGTCCAAAATCGAAGAATTAGTTATTTTTTACTTGCTTTTTGAGGCTACCACACAGAAGTGCTCTTTTTAGCGTCGTTAAATGTTAAAATAAGGAGAATCACATAAAAAATTAGGAGCATCCCGGATCGGTTTCTTTGCTCTTCCTTATTTTTTATTTATGTATTAGAAGTGTCAGATTGGTACTTATTGGTAGATACTCAAAATCAAATAATTTGGACTCTAATTAAGTTAGTGGTATTTTACACAAGTTAAACACATTTGTGCTAAGAAGCTTCCACACTCTTGTAATGGGTTCAGATGTAGTTAATTCTGGGCTTTTAATGATCCGTGTAGAGATTAAATTATTATATAATGAATGACTTAATCGATTTTTGTGGTGATTACGTTTTTTTTGTTTGTTTGTTTATTTTTCTGGCTGATCTTTAATCCAGATAGGTACGTAACTATACTAATATCTCCCCTAACGTTTAGCTAAATGTTCCTTGCATCTGTTCATTTCTAAGGGTTTGGAATGATATTTGAAAAGACTTCTTGGCAGGGTTCATTTAACCTGGTCAGTTTCCTGGGTCCGGTCTGCACACTTGACGTTAGCATGTTACATACGTTCCAAAACCAGTTCTGATGTTTGCTGAGATCAATGTTCTGTCAAAACATGATTGTGTTAAGGTTTAACCATTTGACCAAAACTTCCACCACTTAGGAAACCAGCTAGGATTCTGAAGAACGACCCAGGAACCACCAGGGCAAAGCAACCCGAAACCTGGAAGCTGGAACACCTTTGTGAGCAGGGAAGTGAGCTGTCTAAATAGTGGTAGAAAGTCTGAGGTTACTGATTGTATTCAGGTGTGGTTCCAATGCTTTAGAACAGTATTTCTCAATGTTTTTTCCAGTGGGTACCACATGAGCAAATGTTGAGCTCTCCAAGTACCACGATCATGACCAACCTAAACATACAGTAGAGAAGGCTTACCCTTTTAGCTATAGACAATTAACAAAAGAGACTTATTCACTCCTAATAAGGATTATTTATTGGTAATTATTGCCAGCCACAGCCACACTGTGTGTGAATTATAAATTTTTTTATTAATTTTGTTTTCAAAAAATATTCAGAACTTTCCTCCAAGTACCACTAGGGAGAACTTGAGTACCACTAGTGGTACATGTACCACAGTTTGAGAATCATTGCTTTAGAACAAGCTTTCTCTTCACAATAGGCATTGTACTGTGGTCTTTTATCCAAATAATTTTAATTTAAACCCTTTAAAGCAATTCATTACTGATGTTATTTATTTTTCTTTATATTATTTTGGTTGGTCATGTGTTACTTTTAAGGTGCTAAATAGATAAGTTACGGTAAGGTATGGTATGGTATAGTAAGGCTGAGCAACTTTATTTGTTCAGCAATTCAAGGCGCTTTACATGATTTGAGGTGAAAGTCAGTAGAAGCACGAAATGCAGTATTTGAGTCACGAAACATATGACACTTTTAAAAGGTGGCATTCCAGCTATTAGGTCAATCGCTTACTAGAAGGTAGTACTAAATGGATTAGGAAAATTACTAATTGTTTCAGCAGCTTTGCAGTCATCACAAATTTTGTTCCAGATAATGAGCACAGAAACTGAAAGTTGTTTCTCCATGTTTGATTCTGATTCTAGGGGAGATTAGTAAACTAGATTTGAAGGACATGAGTGGCCTGGAGGGTTGGTATAGTGACAAAGATCTTCAATATACTTTGGTGCTAAACCATTCAGGGATTTATAAACTAGTAAAAGTTTTTTCCAAGTCTATTCTCTGACTTACAAGGAGTAAGAACTTTGGAAGTATAGTATAGAGTTTATTTGTCAAATGGACCAACTCAGGCACTCAGTATGACTGACGTCATGGTGAGTTTCGGTTTTGTGTTTCTTCCATTCCCAGAGTAATGAGAAGCAGTGTTGAAGTATGTGCATAAATGACAAGAAACCACACAAACATTAATCCGCCTCTTCACATGTATATCCACTCTGAATCCGTGCCTCATTAGAGAGCTCAGTGTTTCTGCCATTACAGATATGGTAATGTATGGTTTGCTATAGTATATTATATGGAGTAGTATGGTTTTTATGGTGTGGTATGATATTAATAAAAGAAGCAGAGTATAATGAAAATAAATGTCAACAATGTTCTAAATGTCAAGAATGCTTTATTTAAGATTTCAAAAGACACAATATCATCATCTTTGATCACAGATTTACATTGATTCGCTTTACATTGATACTCTTTGGACTACAGATATCATTTGGTTTGTGTCATAAAATGTCATTAAAATGCAAACATTTTCAAAATGTATTTATAAATGAGAAATAAGTGTTTAAATTAATAAAGTAACACTTTGGAAAAGCACCAATGAAATTCCCATTGGGGGAAAATAACAAACCCAAAAACAAATAACTGTTACGTATCTTGAATTGACATGTTACAATATTGCACTCAGATGACATATTTCATAACAACCGTATTGCAGTGTAAGATTGTATAAGCACTAAAGGCACCCAGAATATCCTTGTTGTGTTCACAGTGATTTCAACTGAAATCTTGCAGGCTTCTGTGTTTTGAGGTTAATTCAATTGGCTGGAGGTCATGCAGCAACTTTCTCTCTTCCAATTTTTTTTTTTATATATATATTTTCAGCAGTGTCACAGGCAAAAGCTAGAGTGACTCCATGACTTTCTGTCCGCTGCAGTGGCTCGGTTATGAAAAGCGTTTTGAGGTCTGTTAGGCGCGCATCGCCAGAGTCAGGAACTCCTCCCGGGTCTTGGGGTCCTCGAGGTAAACTCCTAGCATGGTGCTCGTCACCGTGCGGCTGTTCATCTTCTGGACTCCGCGCATCACCATGCACATGTGCCTGCAAACACAAAGAGGCCGAGTGAGTGAGAAAGAACATGATCGGTCAAACGTGACTGCTGCAGAACCAAAGAAACCCTCCAGCCTTGGGGTAAAGCAGTTGAAGGGGGAACACCACAGAATTTCCTACGTCTGAAAGCAGGGATAATTTATACAGCCTGTAATACTTTATCACCCCTCACAATAACTTATGCGCTTTACTGTTTAGGATATTTTTGGTGTTGAGGACACAATAAAATGGTTTTGTGTGTGTGTTTGTACGTACGCTGCTTCTACCACAACAGCTACACCTTTTGGCTGCAGAGCTTCACATATTCCCATGGCAATCTGCTTGGTCAGACGCTCTTGAACTGAAAAGAAATTAACAGATGGTGACTATCTGAACAGGTCACCCCATTTGGGCCAACTGACCAAACATGCATGCTTTCAGATTAAATTCTTGGAGGGAGACTATTCAATGTTCAATTTAATATTTTGAATTCTACCTTCTTTTTTTTTAGAGTTGCACAGTGATCTACCTACCCTGAAGCCGCCGGCTGAAGATCTCCACAATCCTACAGAAAGCAAAGCACAAACAAAGCAGAAGAGTGATTATAGGGCAACTGTAATAATGATTAATCTTTTAGATAAACACAGAATGGCATCGATCCTTGACCAGCGGGGCCTCAAAACTATACAGATTCTTTATCTGTAAATCATTCACCATACACAGTTCTCAGAAAGAGTCGAGCACAAGCTCTGTTGCAGTTTTTCCCGGGTCTGTAGGTTCAGATCCAGTTAGATTTTTAAGGGGGAAGGAGGAAACAAAAGAAGCTGTGATAATAACTACGAGTCCCACCAGTCTGAAAGGATTTTCTCATGGCTCTAAGCGGATGGTGTTTAGACTTGTGCCTGTCATTCTGCCAGATGAAGAGACTAAATGATGCCCAGCGGGCTCAGACTCTAAGCCTCCAGGTCAAAGCACTATGATAACAGAAGAATGCATTCACCCGGCACTAACAGCAGATGCATACAGTGGCAGCAAGCGCTTTATGATGAGCGTTGTGTTACCTTGCCAGCTTGCTGAGTCCCACCACTTTTTTGTCTGGAATGTAGCCAATGTGAACCTGGAGAGAGAGAGATAGAGAGAGAAGAGAAGAGCAGAGGTCATCAGATCTTTGATCGGTGTTTGAGTCGTGTCTGCCCAAACACAAATAAAGGTGTTACCTTTCCAAAAAATGGCACCAAATGATGTTCACACAGGGAAAACACATCTATGTCCTTCACAATCACCATCTCATCATGGTCCTCGTTAAATATGGCATTGTTTAGGATGTCTGCAGGACAGATAAAAAGGAGTACTCTGAAGACAATATCAATAAAACAAGATAAAATTCAGAAATCTTTACTTTAAACTGCTTACGGGCTCATGTAAGCCAATGTGAAGTCTTTGCAATTGCAACCGGTGGTTGTTTTTGATATGGCTTATGTGGCTCTCTGAAGTCTGGCAGTAAACTAAAGGGGTATTACACTGTGTTTCAATACAGTGTAATAGCAATTGTACAGTGTTTTAGCAATTGTACTTCAGATTGTGAAATATATCACTGATCAGCAATAAACTGGATTATTTTTTGCAGACTCTTCAATAAAACTCCAGCTGAAAATGTGTAGATCCTTGATTACTTTTGTGAAAGGAAAAAAATTAACCCTTTTGATGCTTGTTCAGCATTAGGGCCACCTTAAATTGAGACAAGCTTAAAAATAACAGCGGAAAAAAAATGGCCAAACAGATTTATTTTAAATTAATTGATTGTTCTTTGAAGCACAGTTTTTAATTTGTAAAACATACAGTATATGTATTGTGTAAAAGCCAACATGTTAATGTGGGGCCTACATAAATGTTAAATTAAATTTTACTAAATATCTCTTACAATATTCTATTTTTGCAAGCTGCCATGCATCAAACCCATTTGTAATTAACTTCAAACCATTATGTAACAATTCCCTCAAGGACTCCCTGTTATTTATTTATCCAGTCATGCAGTTGAAAAAGGGGAAATTCTTTCAATAACTGACATGGTTTGTGTTTCCCAAACTAGTTTTACCACATTCCTCCACTTTGAAGGGGAAAACAAATCATCTTTTCCAGAAAACTGAAATGTGTACTTTCAAGAAATTCAACATTTAAACGCCACTCATTGCAATATAAGGTTGACAACAATACCCCGGAACAATACCTCTAATCCTAATCTTCACTGCTTCCAATGGCAAAACATGCCACATATATGAATAACTGTATATCAAATACAACTGTAAATAGATGCATTCCAGTTTACATGTTAAAACGTTCAATTAAAGTGTTAACTTTGATCAAATAATTTAACTATTTTGTGGTTCAAGCCATAATGAAGATACTGTAAACACGGACTGGACATGGGCCCCCACATTCAGGTTAACCTGAACACCAGCTCAACTCTTAAGACCAATCACCTTCAATAAATCTATTTCACATGGCACTAGTGGGAATTAAAACCAAATTAAATTCCCTGATGGCCCGTACCACCCGAAGTAGGAGATAAATAAATGCTCTGAATTTTTTTTTTTTTAGATAGATAGATAGATAGATAGATAGATAGATAGATAGATAGATAGATAGATAGATAGATAGATAGATAGATAGATAGATAGATAAAACTCACCATCGATGGTCTCATGGTAGCCCTTGGTGAGGAACTGAATGGCCTTGGCGGCGCGCAGCGGCGTGCGCAACAGCCCCTCCCGGTCCGTGTCTTCTCCCAGGTGCCGCAGGATGCTGGTGTAGGCGGCCTCCAGAGCGGGTAAGCGGGACTCGTCCTCGGCCTCCTTGCGGGACGTCTCGTGCTTGCGGTGGACCACGGCGGATTTCTTGGTGTCGATGATGAGGTCGCCGAAGCCGTTGTTGCAGTGGAACTCCTCCACGGAGGTTTCTCCAACTTTCCCGTTGCAGTGAGAATTCATGTCGGCTTTGGAGTTTTTTGACTGTAGAACTGGAAGAAAGAGCTATAAAAGAGCTGAGAAAGAGCTGAAGAAGTGCAGAAGCGGAAATTACCCGACTGGGCTGCTTGGCTGGGAACGCACTCGGTGCGCTCTGCTTTTATAAAGCATGCGGAGAGCGCACCCATCTCGCCATTCGCCAGGCTTGCAGCGTCTACGTCAAAACCACCCTCAGGGTCATCACGGACACCCCCCCCCCTCCCCCCTTAAATCGTGAGGTTAAGCATGCATTAGATTTTCTGCATCTGGCATCACTTGACCAAAAATGCATTCGGCGTATCTCCAATTGATTTCTTCTGGTTGAAACTACGAGGCTTTACAACACTCGTTCCCTTAAAACACTCACGAGGCTTATAACGCGTTTTTTTCTGCTTCTTTTTTGGAAAGTTAAGGTTAAGATGCTGGTTTCACAGTGGCAGGAACTCCTGACCAAAACCCATCTTCAGTGAATAATTAGAAATGGTGGATGTTAGCTCCCACAGGGCTAAACCTTTCAGCATCCAGCCATCCTTTGAACATTAAGGTTTTACAGATTTCTCGAAATCAGATTATGGATTAAAGAAGTAAATGAATACTGGAGATATAACCTTATGAACTTAAAGAGCATTTTAATGCACATTCTTACACAAGTTTTTTACCCCTTGAACTTTTCCACAATCTTACTTGGATTTTTATTATGTTTTTTTTTTTTTATCGCACTGTTCTCCCCCCCCAGTTGTCCTATCTAATTACAGTCCTGGGATTTTCACTGGGATTGCATGTGAGCCAACCACCTCAAATTTACTCTGTACAGTTAAAGAAATGATTTATCTTTAAATAAGAAAGTTTGGAATGTGTGTGTGGTCATCCCCCTTCAATCTGTTATTCCTAAATGAAATCTAGACACCTATGTGGATATCCGCTGTTTGTAATCTAGAGGTCCAGCTGCTCTGTAGAGGCCACTGAGCTCGTTAGAGAATATTAATGAGCAAACAGCATCGTGAAGAGAAAGCAACACAGCCAACAGCTCAGGGATTAAGTTTTGGAGACTTAAGAGTAGCATTATATTAGAAAACAATATCGCGAGATGGCTTGCTCAACTACAAATCTTTTGAGACAGCTAAAAGACCAGAATGGTCAGAAGAACATGGGCCAACATGTGGAACGAGGGGCCCTGGTCAAATGAGACTAAAACTGAATTTCTTACCAAACATTCAAAGCTGAAGCTGGACAGTACTCTTAACATAACGACAAAGTGGTGGTACCATCATGCTGCATTGTTTTTTTTTTCTTCCATCCATTGTATTTGCCACTCATCCTCTAGGGGTCATGGGGAAGCTGGTGCCTGTCACCGGCAGTCGTCAGGTGAAAGGTGGGGCACACCTCCATCACAGGGCAACATAGAGACAGACAGGACAAACAAATATTGGCACACACACTCCCACTTGAGGGCAATTTAGAGAGTCATGTTTTTTGGACCGTGGAAGGAAGGGTCGGACTGGGTGGGACTCTCTGGTATGGCCCTCGACTGGTTCAAATCCTACCTCAGGAACAGGAACAGGAACTTCTTTGTGTCAATAAGCAAATTTTCATCACAAGAAACAAATCACATGCGGGTCCCCCAGGGCTCCATCCTGGAGCGCCTCCTATTTAGCATTTACATACTCCCACAAAGCCAGATTATAACAACAAATAATATTAACTACCACGGCTATGCTGATGGCACTCAGCTTTATATCTCAATCTCACCAGGTGACGTTGAACCCGTCCAAATCCTTAATAAATGCATTGAGCAAATTAACTACTGGATGTCCCATACGTTTCTCCAACTGACAAAAAACAAAACTGAAGTGCTTCTCTTCGGACCCAAAAAAGATCGATTAAATATCAGTACACAGCTTCAGTGGGTTGAACTAGAAACTACTGACTAAGCCATAAATATAGGTGTAATAATGGACTCAGACCTGAACCTCCAGGGTCACATAAAGGCAATGACAAGGTCAGCTTTCTATCACCTAAGGAAAATGTCTAGGATTAAAGGACTGATGACACAAGGAGACCGAGAAAAACTCATCTATGCATTTATCTCTTGCCACCTTGATTACTGGAACAGTATCTTCGCAGGTATACCTAAAGTATCAGTCAGACAGCTGCAGCTGATCCAGAACGCTGCTGCTCGTGCTCTCACTAAAACCAAGAAAGTAGAACACATCACCCCAGTTCTATAGTCCTTACACTGGCTCCCTGTAGCTCAGAGAATAGATTTCAAAGTGCTTTTATTAGTTTATAAATCATTAGAGATCTACTATCATGGTACAAACCATCCAGATCACTCAGGTCCTCCAGCTCTAGTTTACTGATCATCCCTAGAACGAGAACCAAATATGGAGAAGCAGCTTTAAGCTTCTATGCTCCTCATATCTGGAACAAACTGCCGGATGAATGCAAAACTGCAGAGACACTGAACTCTTTTAAATGTAAAATAAAAAAATAGCTATTTAGACTTGCTTATTAGTAACTGATATGATTTTGCCTTTTATTCTTTTTAATTACTGTTATTGTTTTTAATCAATCGCTAAATGTTTTCATGAATTGATTCTCGAGTTTTTTATGTTTTTTATTTCCATACTTCTACATAAATTTTCTTTTATGCTTCAATTACAATTTTTTTTCTTTTAGTGATTCTCAGTTTTAATTTTCACACTTTTATCATGTAATTGGTTTCTTTACCACTGAATCGTGTAAAGCACCTTGAAACGCCTGTTTTAAAAAGTGTGCTCTATAAATAAAATTGCCTTGCCTTGCCTTGCCAGAATTCTTGGAAAGAAGCAGGTGCAGATTGTTCGCACTTGTTACGTCCTGTACTTCCTCAAAAGGGTCCCTCCCCCTTTGCTGGAAACCTGTTCGAGTTCACATGCCATTCCTTGATCTTTGTACTCTGTCACCTTCTTCTCAGAGTTCATTGGAGAACTCACCTCAAAATCCTCTCTGTGAATCCCCTCTCTCTGCTCCCCTTGTTCATGCTGGGTGGACTCCTCCACATTCCACCAGTGATCTCATCTACCTGTTCCAACACTTTATCTTCTCTTCCCACCATCACTACCACCCAGTGGCATATCTAGGGGGTGGCCTGGGGTGACACGTGCAATCCCCTGATTGGTTCAAAACGGGATGCAACCTTTACCTGAGCCACCAGAAAAACTTCCTCCGCTGCTCCCTTGCTGTGACATTTGACCGCAGCGAAGTTATGGCGAGGGTTCCCTTAGGGACTATCAAAAAAATTCTGTTTCAGCTCAAATCATTTCATCCTTTTTCTGGTTTGAAAGGCGAGAGGGGTGGCTGACGGAGCTGAGTGGGTCAGTGTTAATGATTTGTTTGGAGTAAGTAGCCTAATGATTGTATTAATCAAAAAATGAGGAGAAACTTTTTTTTGACCCCTTTTTTCGTCCATCGATCGATATATACTGCTATCAAATTATCGTCCAGCCCTAGAATGGACGATAAAATTTACAATGGGCTGAGTACAGATGAGCCAGGTTAGGTAAGGAAATGCCAAAGGAGCCATCTGCACCGGCAGCATCACATCAACAGCAACAGTCAAGGCACTGACCCAAGGTACCCAGAGAAGGGGAAGGCTTTGACCCCCACCTCCACCTGGGCGCTACCTGGAGAGCACCCAGGCAGCCACAGCCGACCACCACTCCCGATGCAAAGGGCTCCCACATAGAGAACACTGGAAGGAAAAATAAAATAACAGATCAAAATACAAAACTAAGAGGGGATAGATATAAGACTAAGTAAAATGCCGATAGAATATAAACAAGTAAGACACATAGAGCAATTAAACAGGCAATAATAAATAATAATCAGTTAAAAGCTTGGCTAAAAAGGTGAGTATTGAGCCTGCTCTTAAAAACATGAACGTTCTCTTCAGCCCTGAGGTCCCCCTGCAGACTTTTTCCAGAGGTGAGAGCCATAATAATGGAAAGGCAAGTTAATTTGTAGAGCACAATTCATACACAAGGCAATTCAAAGTGCTTCACAGTTGCATAAAATAAGAAAATAGATAAACAGAAAAAACACATTCAACTTAAAAATAATTAAGTACAATAAAAAGTAAGAGTGCAGATAAAATAGCTTCAATTGTCATATGCACAGAAAGACAATGGAAAGACGCCTTGCCATAAGTGTGTGTCCTGACTTTGAGGCATGACAAAGACTGAGAAACACAAAGACCGCAAAGCTTTGTATGGCGAAAGCAGTTCTGAAAGATAAGAAGACCATTAAAAAATGTAAAAACCATTAAAAGAATATTAAAATTGATCCTAAAACATATAGGGAGGCAATGCAGTTATTTTAGGACAGGTGTAATATGCTCCCACCTCCTGGTCTTCATCAGGACAAGCGCTGCTGTGTCTTGTAGAAGCTGTAAACCAAATACATTCTTTTTAGGAAGACCAAAATGCAGCTCATTACAATAATCAGTCTACTGTACACCTGTATTAATCTATTTCAAAACCAGTTTTGATGTGCTTTTAGCATTATTGTCCTCGTGCAACATCCAATTTTGTCAATGTTTGATCTGAAATTGCAGTATTAGTTCTCTTTCCTCCTTAATCCATTCACTTTCTGAAAAGAAGCAGTGTTACTAGCAACAAATCAGCACCAGCATAAAAGTTGGCACAGTGTTTTTAGTTTTCTGGGTGTCTCTATGATCAACTCTACACATTCCCTATAGTCTTTATCCTTTCTACTCAACAAATTTCTTTACATTTTAGTCCAACTGAAGCTTCAAGTCATTCCAAGAGCTCAATGGTAGCCTACTTTACAAATTCAAAAACTAGTTTTCTGTTTGTAGTTTATTAAAGTGCAACAAAGGAGTACCTGCTCCAAAAACGCCATCTTCAAGTTCAACTTAAACTGGAAGCTGCCCATATGCCAAATGTCTGTTGAAAAGTTTAATCATCAGATGAGACGAAGATTAAGCTCTCTGGAAACAATGACAAAGGGCAGTCCACTGGAGGGAGGGAGGGAGGGTCGGAAGGAAGGAAGGAAGAATTCTGCCATTTTGTCTTTTTAAATGATACTTTCCTGTATTATCAGTACACTCTGATAAATGAACAGTTAAAAATTTTTTGTTTATTCTTCAACAAGAAAGTACACGGTCAGGATTAGTAGGTAAATATAAATCAAATGAGAGTTGACTTTTTAAAAATCATTTTTTAATCCCGATAGGCAACATGTGGCGGCAGCCACAACAAGATATGGAACAACTTGTCCTGTTCTCTCACTGTCTGTACTCCCATGAAAAATCTTAAATTTAACACTCAAAAATGTAATTATAATAAATGTCATGTTACTTATAAAAGCACAAGCATTTCCTTTCAGTTCTGTCATTATGGTCCCATTACAAGACAAATGTTATTTCTGGGTACAATAAGTTCAATTTACCTATTAAAACACTTCAGGCCATGTTCAGTTCCATGTCAATAATTTAGTTTTCTGTATACGAATAGATAATCAATGCGGAATATTACCTGGAGGAAGTCTTCATCTTCTTCAGCTTCAGCTCGGGTCCATAAAAGTTATGAACAGGAACGTTGACCAAGGGTAACCTTGTTGGAGTCCAACTCTTACTGGAGGCTTAAAAATGTGATTCTCTCCATAGTTGGAACACACTCTTTGGTCTGCCTTTTTAAATAGGGGGACCACCACCCTGGTCTCCCAATCCAAGGGAACTCTCCCTGATCTCCACACAATATTGCAGAACAGCGTCAACAAACACAGCCTCACAACATCCAGAGCATTGAAGAACTCTGGGCAAATCTCATCCACCATGTAGCCCTGCCACCAAGAAGCTTTTTAACGATTTTGGCGACCTCAGCACCAGCGATTGTAGACCCCCAACCAAAGTCCCCAGACTCTGCTTTTAAATTGGAAGGTGATCTGGTGGGATTGAGGAGGTCTATGATGTATTCCATCCACCGTCCCAAAACCTCCGGTGTCGAGGTTAGCAGCACACCATCTCAACTGTAAACAGCCCCCAGACGCTAGATGGTGGACCAGAACCGCTTCGAAAGAAAGGCCCGTTAGGATTCCTTCTTCAGCTTGAAAACATCCTTCACCACTGGTGTCCAATCCAACGAGCACAGAAGTCCAATAACAAAACACAATTCAGGTTCAGATTAGGGTGGGCATTCCGCCCAACCACACCTCTCCAGGTCTCACTGTCATTGCCAACGTGAGTGTTGAAGCCCCCCAGCAGAATGAGGGAGTCCCCAGGAGCTCCTCCCCCAGCACCCCCTCCAAGGACTCCAGAAAGGGTGGGGAATCTGATCTACTGTTTGGTGCGTAAGCACAAACGGTTACTGTCCCCGTACCCCCTTCCATCACCTGTAGGCGGAGGGAGGCTACCCTCTCATTCACTGGCATAAACCCCAACATACAGGTGCCCAGATGTGGGCAACAAGTAGGCTTATGCCCATTCAAGTGGAAGAGAGTTAAACCCCTTTCAAGGAGATGGGTTCCAGGTTCATTACAAGTAAACTAAAAGCATACCTGAAACATGACTTTACTTCGAAGTGTACTTTTATAATCTTAAAGTGGGCCAATTTAGTACAAAGTGGTATACTCAAATAAGTACATCAATAGTAAACTGAAAGTATACTCTCTTATTTTTAGTTTAAAATTAATAAACTTAAGCATACTTGCATTTAGTACTTTTTGGAAATGGATGGATTAACATATGGTGTACGTGAATTTTAAAGAACAATGCACATAAAACCCTAATTTTTGACCAGCAGTGAAAGTTATTTAGGTTTTGGGTGGACTACAACTTAAGAAGAAGAAGAAGAAGAAGAAGAAGAAGAAGAAGAAGAAGAAGAAGAAGAAGAAGTTCCCCTCCTTCCTTCAGGAAGAAGGAATGAGATTTAAACTTGGAGAAAACCACTACAAATCTGGTAATTTGGAAAGTGGCAGCTATGCTGTGGGACAAACAGTCAGTTAAGTGAGTGCCAGCATGGAGGAGAAGCTCTACAAGGTCTCAGTAAGTGTTTCAAATGCTAGCTAGTGCAAGCTTTTTTGAGGGGAAACCATATGTGACTACTGATTTATAGGCATTTATTTTATTTGCAAATTGTTTTAAATCAAATAAATCCCAAATCACTTGAAACAAACAGAGTTGAAATGTACATCATTAGTTTCATCATTTACATTGAGGTATAACATACTGTATGTGTGATTCAGGACTTGACTTGACTTGAGACAAAGCAGACCAAAAAATCAGTTTTATCACTCTGTTGAGTTCCGTTCATTTTTTTTTTCGGCCAGGGGACCCGTGGGCCGACAATAAGGGGAGGAGACTTATGGTGTTTTCACACCGACCCAAATGTCAGCCTCAAGAGTGGCAAGATTACTGAATTTAACTGAAATGGGTCCACATAAAAATGCACAATATCACTAAACAGAAAAAAATTAACATATAGATACACTGCAAACCCGAATAAGTAGGCAGAACTCAAAAAAAGTGAGGCAATCAGTTGTCACATATTTTTCGAGTTCATAGACTCAGATATTTGAGTATATCAAAGCTTAAATATTTGAAATTTATGTTATATATATTTTCAATTTATAATTAAATTAAACTTAGCGATTAAGTCAACTCAAAAATCTACAGTTCACTACACTTAAGTTATGTTAATGTCATGCACTTTAATAAACTGACATGAACTTAGAGATAATTCACATGAATACATTATATATTCATTCTCTAAAAACAATAATTCTCAACAAAAGTGATACAATGAGCAGAATTTATTAACAATGACACCACTTCTAATTAATTATATAAATTATGATTGATCACAATGGGTATTTTCAATACAACAGACTTCCAAGTCAAAAACATAATCCAAAGCACCCTGGGAAATATGATAATTAAGACTCTCAAAAAGTTTGAGTTACTTGTACTCAAAACAAAATAACATGCTGGACTAACTCAACACATTTGAGTTAGAATAAGTTTTTTCTGAATATTTAGTTTCAGCAACTCGGTGTTACTAAGTAATCTCAACATTTGGGTTTACAGTGTATAGAACAATGTTAAAAACTTTATTAGTACATACAGCAGTTCTAGAGTTATGTTAGATGCAAAATCAAATAGCTTATGATTGTTCTTACATAGACATTTTCTTTAGGAGAGATGTCGTCTATAATTGCTTACAAAAAAGTTGTCTCTGAGAATCTGTGGTATATAAGAAGGCAGTCTGCTTCATAATGAGACAGTCCTATACAGCACCGTCTTCTTTAATGCATTAGTTTTAGGTAACAACAGTACATAACAGATTGATGGCTGTCTGGTTGCATATCTATGTCTCTGTTTTGAAAGAGTCAGTTGACAGTGAAAGTAGACAGGTTCTTTGGACACAGATATCAGACAGAGACATTCTCCTCATCAGACTGTCAGACAACAAAGTGTCTTCAGTCAGAGGCTTCTTTCGATTTGTTTTAAGCTAGACCACTACAAGACATCCTTCCTACCCAATACCAACAGCATCTACGACAACCTTTTTGGAGAAAGAATTTGGAGTTACACAAACATTCAATTTACCTTAGGGATTAAATGTTGTATTATTTAAAGGCTTTTAAATAAAAAAAATGGAAAGTGTGGCTTGCATTTGTCATTATCTGCCTTTGAATTGACACACCTTAACAAAATGAGAAAATTTATATTAAAAAAAAGACTCCACCTATATGTGATATATTCTGAGTAGGGGTATTTAAGAAAATAAAATAATCATTATTATTTTCACTATATTGAACAATATCAATTTTCTATTTCTGTTTTTTTGTCCAATTAAAACTATAATAATAAAAAAAATTAATATAGCCTTCACTATTAATTTAGCAAATGGTACGTTCTGCTCCTGTTGTATTGCTAACCACTTAATTACTTTAAAACTGTATGCTAGGGCTAACTTTTAACTGTGGTCAGAGTCAACAATTTGATTATTGTATTATCTTCCCTGCAGTCCATTTTCTTTTAAAATTATTCACCAGCTGTAAACTCTTGACATGGCACTTTCACAACGGGAACCTCCTGCTTCTCAGTACTGCATGTATTTTCTGCAACCTGATTAGTCTGTTAGCTTGACAACAAAGCAGTGCTTTGACCGGATTGTTCAGATGGCATAACGATTAAAACGCACCATGTGATTATCCCAATCCATCTTTTTAATATTGCGATTTCAATTAATATTCTATCAATTACCCAGCCTTACTTTTGAGTACGAATCCAACTGTTCTATGCAGGCCTAAGAGGTTTGTTGGACAACACTGGACAACAAACATCAACAAGAAGACCAAGGAACACAGCAGACACGTCTGGGAGGAAATTGTGGAGACGTTTGGCGCGGTGGGGATAAATTGTAAAACAATATCTCAATCTTGAAACATATCACAGAAATGCTTAATCCATTACCTAAAAGAAGAAAAGAGTATGGCGCAATATATGGCATGCTAGAGTTACAACGAGAACACTGCCATCTTAACAGCAGCTTTGTTACACTTTCAGTGTGGTGCATCACTATCATTCATTTATTGTTAACATAATTCTGTCAGCGTCTTTACACAACCATTCAGTAAACAAAAGAGAATGCAGCCAATTTTTCCTTGGAGTCACCGCTGTAATGTTAATTTGCTGTATCTAATGACATTGATAAGGTCACTCTGACTGTTTCCCATAAGGCCTCTGTAGAAATGTACTAGTGTTTGCAGCCAACAGTATAGATTCTCTGAGTCACTGGTGTGTGATGTATTATAAGTATGATTCTGACTGTTCTATGCAGGCCTCAGAGGTTTATTAGAGAACACTGGAGAACAAACATCAACATGAAGATCAAGGAACACAGCAGAAACGTCAGGGAGGAAATTGTGGGGCAGGTTGAAGCAGCGGGCTTAGATTATAAAACCATATCTCAAACTTTAAACATCTCACAGGACAGTTCAATCCATTGCCTAAAAAGGAAAAAAGTATGGCGCAACTGCAAACTCAACAAAATGCTAAAGTTACAACAACAACGTTGCCATCTAAACAATAGCTTTGTGACACTTTCAATGTGGTGAGTCATTCATATACTGTTCTGAGAATTCTGTCATTCTTTAGTGTTTTCAAACAACCGTTCAGTAAACAAAAGAGAACGTGGCCTATTTTTCTTTGGAGAGACCTCTGTAATTTTAATTTGCTGTATGTAATGACATTGTTATGGTCACTCTGTTCGTTTCCCACAATTTCTCTGGAAAAATGTAGTAGTGTTTTGCAGCCTACAGTACACATTCTCTCAGTCACACATATAATTACCCTAACTTTTTAATTGTGCAACCAGGCACTGAGAGATAAAACCCACAGATAGAAAATAAATATAATACGCTGTGACTTTATTACGTGTTTGACAGCACGCTACAGACTTACCTCTCATAGACATGTCTAAAAAGCATTAAAATCAATGTCTTTTAGTGCCTTTTCATAATGTCCCATTTAACAAGTGCATTATAAATTAAATCACATTTTTGAACTATAAATATGCTTGAAAATTGTTTATTGTCATATTTATTGACACTACTGACGGTTCCAATAAACTTAATTTAAGAGTGCGTAAAAACCTTTATTTAGGAATCCATGATTTACTGTTTCCATGAAGTATAAATAAGAGACACTGAGTCTATTTTCTCTATATCACTCTTTAACATGGGCAAAAGAATAGAAAGATTAGTATGTAGGAGGATCTTTGATGCTGTGGGCCTCTTTCTCTTCCAAAGGGCCAGGGAACCTTGTTGGAGTGCATGGAATCGTAAACTCTTTAAGAAGCTCTTGTTTTATTTTCATTTTACTTTGTGCTGGTGCAAGGAAATACATCCAGTTTGTTTGATATGAATTTTTAAAAAAAGTTTAAGGAGTGCACTTTTGCAAGCCACTGCAATGAGTAATTGACATGACCAATTTCGAATATTTTAGTTAAATAACTAAGAGGCCAATCATTTCTTATTCTTCTAAACATAACTAAAGAGCGAATTATGTCATGATTATGTATTATAATTATATATATATATATATATATATATATATATATATATATATAATATATATATATTAATATATATATATATTATATATATATATTATATTATATATATATATATATATAACATTCTTTATTCTTGGCGACTGTGGCTCAGTGGTAGAGTAGAGTTGGCTTGCAATCGGAGGGTCATAGGTTTGATTCCAGTTTTGTCCAGTCACATGTCGATGTGCTCCATCGTCCATACCCATGTTGGTTGTCGGTGTGTGAATGGGTGAATGTGGCTTCAATGTAAAGCACTTTGAGTGGTCATGACTAGATAAGTGCTATATAAGTTCAGTCCATTTACCATTTATTTCAAACACAAAGAGGAAGGTCCATATAAAAGACGAACAAAAATAAAACATTAATAGTTTAAAAGAGAGGGAAATAATTTTTACAAAATTATAATTATAGGTCATTATATCATAATAAAATAGTTTTGATATAGTATATATAGATATATAGTCTCGACTTATCTGGCAATGTATACTGGAACCCTTTTTACTCTGGTGTGACGCCAAACCCAGCTCCGAGTTCTGACTTCTGTCGTGATTTCATATTTTTTAGGGCTACTTTATATAACAGTCTCGTATTGAATATGTTTATATAATCTTTAGTTAGTATTCAGAAAGTAAAAGTCTGTTTTTATTAGCTTGCATGATAGTAAAGAAATGTTTTGTCAAGTATGGTATATGGGGGAAAGCTTTTAAGTCGTAAAACTCTAGGCTAAAGTTTATTGCACGTTGTAAAAGTGGGATGCGGAGATAAGAAACAGAGTAGAGAGTAGACAGTCATAAACAGACCGGACGTTTACAGCGATAACTCAGGAAACCTTGAGAATAAACGTTTGGTGTAATAAAATCTAGGGGGAGGAGAATAGACATGTGACTACGTTTTTTGTTCTTCTTTAATAAAAATGGTACACCCCTGTATAGTTCAGTTCAGTTCAGTTCAACTCAGTTCTGACTGTTCTCCATCTGCAGATGTGTATGAGTGTGAAACAGAAATTCTGTGTCTGTGCATTATTTCACTCTCTGTCTCTCAGCTCTGATTTTATTTTGGAAAACTTCCCGCCGGGGTAAATGTTGGCGCCCCTACACTCTCCGGAAGCGAGTGCCGATCGCATGGGAACGAGGAGCCAACACATGGTGGAGGATGCGTGCTCCGTAATTCGGTCTTAGGTTGTTTCGGAGCTGGGAGAGATTGAGTGTGAGTAAAGTGTGGTATAACTGGTTGATGCGTGTGTTTGTGACATTGCAGTAATTTTGTGTTTTTTCCTTGGAGTTCAACAGAGAATCGGAGAGCGACTGGATTGATCCTTGCTAAATCAGCACCCGGGTGGTTTTGTATCAATCTGGAACAGCGCTAACACCAAATTAATAGGTATTGATTGATCTAACCGTTCTCCGTTTAATGTTGATGTGTTGTTTTTTTGGTTAAGGGCCGACCAAAGTGCGGATCGGGCTCGGGGTGGCCGTCCGGCCCAACCAGGACGCTGGTTTGGGACCTCCTTGGCTGGCAAGCGACTTTAGCGGCAGGCAGGGCCCGGGAGCCCTCTGACTGCTAACGGATTACTTTGGAGAGGCTGTGTTTTCTTCCAAAATGCGCGACTGAGCATCGCAAACGGAAAAATATGAAATCACGACACTTCCCAGGTAAATACAATGCGCCATTGTGGCGACTCCCAGTTAGCTGTAGTTGTACTACCTCTTACAAAAATTTTTTTAAGATTACTTTTCTTATACAAAAACAAAAACACCAATTTTATTTTAAGATTGGAGTTGCAGGCTCTACATGTAAGATGAGTTTTAGATGCATTCTCACTAGTTTGTCTTGTAAAAGAGACAATTTCCCTCCGCATCTACTATTGTTGATGTGAAGAGCGGCCATTTTGAAAGTCAAAGTCAAAGCAAAAAAAAATCTAAGACTTTCCGAGTGGGAAGTCTGACTTCAGAGGGCGTTCCAGTTGATTTTAACCAATCGAAAGTAAGAATTTCCGTGTTCCGAGTAGGACTACATATTGTGCGATCCAGTTAACTCTTCTGAGTTGTAATGCGGGAAATTTCCCAGTTGTCTCGCTTCATTTCACCGAGACACGCCCCCTTTAGGTTGGAATATTTAAGCTCCAACTCTGAGCTCTTGATAGTAGACTGAGTAGAGCAGACAATCCGGAGAACAAAGAGTTTATACATTGAACGGTCTTGCTGTGAGTGCAATACAACGTAAAGCGTTGTTTTTCATGCTGGTCTGCAAGAGATGCTATGTCACTTACAATCACAATAACATTGACTAGCCTGCCTCTTGCAGCACTATGACAGCTACTGCTCTGATGGTGTCCATGTTCTTTTCGACTCGGCGGCCACAAACACAAACTGGAACGATAGGGGGAGCCTAAAGGCATCTCTCCACTAGTACCTTTTGCTGAGTTTTACCGTACCGGTACTTTCGGTAACACGGCTTGACTTGTTAAGTGTTGCTTCACAGTTGCAACAAACCAGAGCGTCTGAAGTGAACGGGTCCGTCATATGCTGGGTGCCCCCAGAGTACGTAGCGGGAAGTAAACAAAGGCTCGGAGAGGAAAGAAGAACAATGGCAACCTCACTAGCGATCCTGAGCTTTTTGCTCAGTTTGTGGCTTTCTGTAGACGCTCGTCGAAGATAAAGCCTCTCTTATCGAAGAATAAAGACCTCAGAAAAGCTACACACTGCAAGGAAAAACACGGTGAAGAAGTACAGACGAGTGTAAGAAGCTCTGCAGGAGAATGACGTGACAGGACCCCGGGAGCTTGTGTGGGTAAGCCGATGCAAATACTACCCCGATGTGGTGGGCTATAAATACGCTCTGGGTATTTATTAATTTGCTAAAGCCCAGCGTAAAAACCTATGTTAACAAGTTGGCTTTATTAATAAGTATTCTGTATGTGCGTGTTTCAGATGACTGCTCTGTGAAGTCTTGGCAGCCGACTGCCGGTTTGGTGTTAAACCGGGTCTTGCAAAGATGAGACGTTCTTCTGGGTTTCACCGAAGCTCAGTGCTACAGAACTTCAGGATGTCGGAACAAATTCATCTACATGTGCAGCAAACTATGTCCAGCGCTGGAGCGACGCTGCGTTTCGCCTCGTGTCCCCTTAAAGAAAGGAGTTGCCACATACATGCTAAGAATTCAATGAATTACAAACCACAACTGTATGTTTTGTAATAAAGCTGTGTGCTTTGAAAATGTTTTCAGTTATTTTAAATCATCACCATTACAATGTGTTTTACAGATAATATCCCATCTTTGAGTATGCTTAGGCTTTTCAGCCGGTTTCAAATATATGCAGTTTACTCATTTAGCAGCGCAAGACTTTTTAACTTTTAACAGCCAGAGCAAATGTTACTATCAGATTTTTAAAATGATGCAAAACCCTGATGCCAGACATAATATTGTAAAATGATTCCACCAACCAACGTGTAATGAAACTGCAAATGAAAATACAAGTGTATAGCTTGGACATTTTTATTGGACAGGTATAGAAAAAGTTCAGAAACAAAGTCCAGTTGCACATGTCTATGGGTCATGGTTTAGTCTGCAGCATCCCAGGAAGGTTTGATTGAAGGCAGATTGAAGGCATCGTGTCATCTCCACCCTCCGTAAGCCGGTTTCCTGCTTCTGCTCCATCAGAAGGTGTTGATCCCGCTGCAACAGATCCCAGATCTTTTTTTAAAGTATTATGCTTACAGTGCATTTAAAACATACACTACTAATTAAAATTAAGGAATAGAAACAAAAGTCTCACTGTGCTGCAGAAAACGTAAGTAGGTCATATTTACAAAAAACAAAAACAGCATCAGAACTAATTTGGATAACTGTCATACTGAAGATAATATGCAGCTGAAAAGGTTAATATTGTGAAAAAAATATACAAGCGGCTGAAATTAGCTTCTTACCGAGAGTACGAGACAGCGAGTTCAGGACTTCGGCGTTCTCCTTTTCGCTGATTCGGCCTGCAGGTGAGAGACATTGGCTGCGAACCGCGATCAGCCCGACTCCTCCTTGATAACACTCTCACAGCGAGCAGCTCCATCAGCACACACTGAATCTTCTCTTCAGCCAACAAACTCAGAAATGCTGAAACTCCGTTTGGATCACAGCACTGGTTTTTAATGTTGTCATTGTTCTTCATCAAAAACTAAACACATCCACTCGCTGTAGCGAGGTTTCAAAATGGCGGTCGGTTTGTTTTTAAAAGACGCTCTCCAGCCAATCAGTGACCAACAGCCGTCTGACGTCGCTTTTCAGTACCATGATGGAACCACAGCTGAGGTGATACGAAAAATAGTATCGGCTCGGAGCGGCTCGGAGCGGTTAAGCCAGACTTCTGCCAGTCGAGAGTAAAAGGTACTGAGGCTGAGTCGATCCGAGTCGAGTCGAAAGTTTCGGTGGAGAGACGCCTTAATTCACGCCCTTCTACTGCCAACAAAATGAACGAGTCAATGGAGCGATAAAAATTATTTCCAGGTCCAGTCTGAAATGTGCCGTGGATCGAACATATGATGTATGTTAAATTTAAAAACAAATTTTGACACAGAGAAAACGCAGATTTTCAAAAGTTTCTTTAGGTTTTGTGTAAAAACGTTTAGCGGACCACAACTGCAAAAGAAGTATAGCGAGGGTCGTAGCCTTTAGGAGGAAGAAAGGAGCATTTAACAGGGAGAAAACCACTATAAACCTGACCATGTGGAAAGTAGCAGCTTCCATTCATAATTTTTCCGACCAGGGGACCCATGAGCCGACCGGAAGGGGAGGAGACTAGGCTCCCCATAACTGTACAGGAACTCCGATGCAGGAGTGTCCGAGACAAATGATAGCAGCAATACAATGCAACAGTATGCTGCTGTCCATTTATCTCGGAGACAATATAATCATAGAGACCGTATCTGTCAACCCACGTCCTGCGGCTGCTACTGGCTGGAAGATTTAAACATAACGTCATTGTCGTGCCCGTTTTAAATGTACATTTCATTATGCTTTAATTCAAATATAAGGAGATGCTTAAGGAGATGTTTAAGGAGATGCTGTACTTTCATTCTGCACCCCTCTAAAGGCCCCGTTTATGTATTTTTATGTAGTTTTTATGAAAATGTTCGATATTTAACCTTTAATTCTTTCTGTCCAGCGCATAATGAGGCATACCGACGGGCCGACTGGAGACTTCTGTACCTTTAATAAAGAGAAGACCCGTTTCCATGGAAACCCATCATAGCTAATGACGTAGCTTCCTGTTTGGTTCCGTCGGTGGCGGGAGATCGCAGCATGGCGGTGCAACCGAAGCAGAACCAGAACCTGTCCTTTGACAGCGCGGCCGAAAACGGCTTTGTGAACTTCGTTTTCTCCATGCCGGAGAAACCGGACACCACCTTCAGGATATTCGACCGGAACGACTACTACACGGTCCACGGGAAGGACGCGACGTTCGCTGCCAAGGAGGTTTTCAAGACCAACGGAGTCATCAAATATCTGGGCTCAGGTAAACTGGTTTATCTGGTGAGCAGAGGGTATTAAGCTGTTCTAAGGGTACATGTAGTTCGTAGTTACTTTTTTGTTGTTGTGTCATGATGTAGCTACATGTAGCAAACACATTAGCAACATCTTGTTATGTCTGCTCTTGCTGTGGTTAAGTTAAGGTCGTTCGTTTTGACAATTTCTGAAATTGGAATATGAGGCCAAGCATTTTTATTCACCTGGCACTATTTTTACATGTGTATCTCAGTATTTAAAACCCACTGAAATGTTCATTTACATAAGTTCATAATCTATAGATTGATTAGATAAACAAACACACACACACACAGTGACTTTGGTGATTATGGCTTAGATCTTATACAAATTTAAAAGGTACGTTTGTCAGTCAAAAGCCTCAAAATGTAAGATGGCAGTTCACAGATTGCTGTATGAAATTATTATAGTGAAAAATTTAGTGGAAGGAGAAAGTGTGGTGGGGAAAAAAGTACAAACAACAGGGATAGCCATCAGCCTTAAGATGATTGTAAAGTAAAACCCATTCAAGAGGTAGGAAGAGATTAACAGGTGCAGAGTGAAGTTTCATCCTTAATTGTGTTCTTTCTTTCATTTGTTGTTGCTCCCCTCCTTTTAATCCTTGAGTCCTAGCATCCTCTCTTACATTCACCCTTCTTTCCCTTCTTCCAAGCTCTCCTTTTCCTAGTTAAAATCTATCAACTGTTCTATTATCTGTCATACTTTTATGGTGATGTACAGTATTTTACATTTATAAAGTTGTAATATTTTCAGCTGAGAAGGATTGGGAAGTTTGAGTCTGAAGAAGTCTGAAACGTTACAAGAATAATCTGTCGGAACTGCATATTTGTTTAGCGCATCCTCAAAAACCGTGAAGATGCAGCTCTGGGGTTATTTCTGGTCTGATAAACGTTTGCTTGTGGGTCAACAGGGAGCCGTAAGCTGGAGAGCGTGATCCTGAGCAAGCTGAACTTTGAGGCCTTCGTGAAGGACCTGTTGCTGGTGAAGCAGTACAGAGTGGAAGTGTACAGGAACCACAGCAAGAGCAGCAAGGAGCACGACTGGAAGATCGAGTACAAGGTACCTAAAATGATCAAGCTATCTAAATTAGGGAAGAAACCTTAGTTAGAGAAGTTTGTTTAATTTTTCTCTGCGCTTTTGTTTTGAAGCATTTTTTGTATCGTTTTGTAATAACTATTGAAGCATTTTAAGGATTTTTATACATTTCCTTCAAAGGGGTGGTCATAAATGTGTTTACATTACATTTAGGAGTACAAAAAATACCCGAATAAAATTAGCGAAGCACAAAGAAGACCAGATGAGCTGCGCTTATTGGTTGTGTCCCTCCCTAGGCCTCCCCAGGAAACCTGACCCAGTTCGAGGACATCCTGTTCGGTACTGCAAGCGGAGGCGAGGGCTGCGCGGGAGTGGTCGCCGTGCGGTTCGCGACAGGCGCTGACGGGCAGCGGTTGGTCGGAGTCGGCTACGTGGACGCGGCCCAGAGAACCATGGGAGTGTGCGAGTTTCCCGACAACGAGATCTTCTCCAACCTGGAGTCCCTGCTCGTCCAGATCAGCCCCAAGGAATGTCTGCTGGCTCAGGGTGAATGCAGCGCCGATGGGAACAAGCTGCGCGAGGTGCGTCTTCAGGTCAACACAAATATTCAGTTACGGTGTGAAAAGTATTAATTACAGAAGATGAATGAAAAATATCTATTTTTAAAAGAAATGTCAGGTCTTTACTTCTATGCACTCAGATTTGGTTGGACTTCAGAAAACCTTGTGGACCGGTTAACGCACATTACATGGTATCCCAAATATTCACAGTGGAAACCTCAGCTTGGATTCTAGTCCTCTCCAGTCTTTCTCCAGACTCTCAGACCTTGACATATTTCTCCTAAAATAGGAATTTAGGAACAATCCAGTTCTTCTTCTTCTTAGTTTATGTAAATACTTGTAGCCCTTTTGGGGGATCCGTCTTAGTGCTGTGCCTCTTGATGCACCGGCTCCTGCCTCAGTTCGTTTCTTCTGAAGCTCCTCACCACTATTAAATGGATTTTGCTTGAAAATTCTCTCAAGGCTAGTTGTGAGTGCGCTTTTTTCCTTCCACGTAATTTTCAGTGAATTTGCTTGAACACCACCTTCTTTTGAAATAACCTCTTGTGGCTTACCTTACATGTAGAGGCTGCTAATGGCAGTCTTCTACCTACTAACCCAGACTGAGAGAGCATTGAAAGGCTCAGTAAGTTGTTCACTAATTTTCTGAGATACAAAATCTTTCCATATTCATCAAAAAAATAAGGATGGGTCTATAAAATCTTTCTTCAGGATATTCTATTTTATTTCGTGAATTACCTGTAAGTTAGATTTCTCACAGTATATTGCTGATCAAACGTTGGCGTGTACGTGGTGTGGGGTTGTGATTGCTGAGCAAAGACCCTGATTGGTTATGCTGACATTTTTTAATGCAGGTGGTGCAACGTGGCGGCGTGCTGGTCTCTGACAGAAAAAGAGCAGAGTTCAGCAGCAAGGACATCGTCCAGGATCTCAACAGGCTGCTGAGATCTAAGAAAGGAGAGACCGTGGCGAGCAACACGCTGCCAGAGCTGGACAAGCAGGTGACAAACATTTAAAGACAATCTTTATTTGCATTATTTAGATGGGCAATGAGCAGAAATGGAGGGAGGAGAACATGCAGAAAAGGGAGACATTTTTAAAGGCTTTGTGGCTATAGTGGCGTTTTTTTTTTATCATCATAAAATGAACTCAAGGTTTTATTATATTAACCTTTTGATCCTTACCTCAGCAATCCCTCATACTAAGCAAGCATGTAGTGAGAGTGGAGAGGAAAAACTCCCCTTTAACAGGAAGAAACCTCCAGCAGAACCTGGCTCAGTACAAGTGGTCATCTGCCACTACCGTCTGGGGGTCTGAGAAGACTGAGAAGAGACAGCATGGAGGATGCTTGGTCACTTTGAGCATCATCTGGACCGATGTTCCCCATCCAGCAGGGGGCCTTGTAGTTGAGCAGGGTACCTGACCATGTGGAGCTTCTATGGGGAGAAAAAAACTGATAGAAAACTGGGTTAACAATCGCAATAACAGCAGAAAAAATATATCTGGAGAGTAGTAGAAGAGAGAAAAAAGTGGTCAGTCTGTCCTCCCATTCTACTTTTTGAAATCCTAGAAACTACCAGTAGACCTCCAGTCTGAGAACGAAGTGCTCTGTTAGGAACATATGGAACAATCAGATCTCTGATGTACGATGGAGCTTGATTATTAAGGGCTTTATAAGTAAGAAGGAGGATCTTAAACTATTCTGGATTTAACAGGGAGCCAGTGGAGAGAAGCCAAAACAGGAGAAATTTGATCTCTCTTTTTAATATTCCTCAGAACTCTTGCTGCAGAATGCACCAATACTGGTATCGAGTATCAGGGCTGATACCGTTCTAATGTACCCGTATCAGCTAGTTAACCGGTACCATAGACCCATACTTAAAATGTGGAAACTCTGCAATAATTTCACCTGAAATTGTAGTTTTATTTTTATTAGATGTCATTTTTTTGTCTAATTCATCAATAGTGGTATTTGTTTTAACAAGCATTGAAGGGTATCATATCGGTTTGAAAAAATTGGTATTGTTGCATCCCTAGTTTTTAGGTTATAGCATGATCAATATGTGGTTGTTTGTTCCTCTTTGTTTCTCTTCTCTGTTGCTCACAGCAAAAATATACTAAACTTTTAATAATGTACATGTACCAAATCATATGAAACATGTTTGCTTTATAAAGGTAAAAAAAATAGTAATGACATTCCGGAACAAATGTTCGTAGGAACCATCCATCCATCGTTGATACCTTTTAATCCTTGCATGGTTGCACAAATTTATACCTACGGTCAACTTAAAGAAACCAGTTAACCTAACATGTTTTTGAGCTGTGGGAGGAAACTGGCGAGAACCCAACACATTTACAGAGAGAACGTGGAGCATTCACGCAGAAAAACTTCAGGCAGGAATTCAAGCCCGGTGCGTTCTTGTTACAAGGCTAACAGCCGCTCCACCATGCAGCCAGTGTGTTATACACCTGTTATTATATATTTATTAGGGCTGGTTGATGTGATGTAAAATCGCGTTACATTGAGCAGTTGATAATGGTATGTTTACCGGACATTTAATGTCTGGTAGTGGCCTAATTTACATCATCTGCTTGAAAATGTTATGGGTTCTTGCTATTGTACGGCTTCAACCAGCCTTTCAATTTATTTATACCGTATTTATATAAAGCCCGAAATAAAGCTGGTACCCCGTGATAATACCATGAATTATTACTTATCTGGATTGCCATAAAGACGATCCCTGGATTATATTCCAACTTTAGGCAAATGATAAATTAATCTCAGAGTGTAAACACAACTGCATTTTTCTACTTGAAAGTGTCTGGCCTCGGGATGCTTGGCTGACCAATAAATCCCAAAGTGGGGATGTGTGCCATGATGTGAGCCGCGTGTCCTCCTCACATCAAACTGTTGTCTGTCTCTGTCTGAGAATCGTTCTTTTAGGGAGATTTATTTCCACACTTGTTTGAAATGGTTATTATATTAATGAACTCCATGAGTGTTTCAATTACACTGACTCTTTTTTTTAACAGCTGTAGGATTCTTTATCTACAGTAATGGTCAGAATCATAAATCTCCGGACGTAATCAACACGCAAAGCTCCTAATATTTGCCAAGAAATGAAAATATAAAATAATAAAAACTGTTCATTGTTGTACTGCTTCCACAGGACAAAGATGAAATCTCCACAAAGTTTTATCAGTACTTTTATATTCATGTGCTTAATTTTAACAAGAAAGCTAAAAAGCAACAAGTCCAGAACAATTATCCTCTTCTGTCATTGCTTTCAACACAATTGAGTCAATAACTACATGGATGGATTTATGAAATGTGTAGGATTTTAAAAAGTATGCATAAATCAATTTGAATTATTATTTGTGTGTGCGTTTATTCTCAGGTGGCCATGTCATGCTTAGCTGCGGTGGTGCGATTTCTCGAGCTTCTCTCTGACGAGTCCAACTTCAACTCCTTCAGCCTCGCCACGCTGGAGTTGGGTCAGTACATGAGGCTGGACAACGCTGCCGTCAGGGCTCTCAACCTCTTCCAGGTAAGTAATGTTGACCAAATTTTACCGTACCATTTTATTTGTATAGCACTTTCATCACAGACTCCGGGTAAATAAAGTGCTGTACAGTAAAAGAACAAATAAAAGATATATACAAAATCAAGCTAAAAATGGGGCATCTGAATTAAATAAGACCAGACAATAAACCATATGAACTTATATAAGTATGGACCGAAAAGCAATAAATTAATTAAAACATTGTACAAGGTAAATGTCACTAATCAAAAGCCTTGCTAAAATAGTAAGTCTAACGTTTCAGTTATTGTTTTACTCTGCTAAGGTAATAAATGTTTGAAAATCTTTTGGCTTTTTTATGTGGATGTTCAGACTGGTTATGTTTTCGTAACTTCAGGAACTAATGAAATAATTAATCACCAAAATTCTGTTTTTCTGAGGATTATAATAGTAAACAAGAATAATTAAAAAAGAATAATAAAAAAGACAAATAAAAGGGAAGTTTAATAGAGCAATGCAGCCATCACAACAATCACTAAAAATTATCAATAAAGAAGCTGCCTGTATAGAAGCACATCGATCAAAAGTTTAATGGAAGGAAAAAGTGTTGTCAAATAATGTGCACAAGCACTGTAGACTTAAAAAGATTGGGAACCAAAGACCTCAAACATATTTTTTTATAGCTTGAAATGTGTCTTTGTTGGTAATACATCTAAATAATATGAGTAACCTTTACATATTTGGTGGTTGCAGCCATACTGATGAACTATTTTTATATGCAGCATCCAAATCAGTCCATTTATGCTGTGGAAATTCCCAACAAGCCATTTAGAATGGTGCTTACCAAAGTTTTTGTGAAACCCAGGGCTGGTCATGAAGCATAGAGTTAGACGTCTGCTTATGATTTCCACAGTTTGCATTGTTGTCACAAGTGTCTCAAGAGATTCAGAAAAACATATTTTTGTCTCCAAAAAGCACTTTTGTTTTGCATCTAAAAGTAAACGATTACAAAGAAAATATAAATACAATTGACAGAAATACAAAAATAGTCAAGACATTCATAATGCAAGCTATACGAACATAGGCTGCTGCAGTCTCTATTAAGTTTAAAACATTTTTGCTGGCCAGTAAATTAGAATATCATCAAAAAGGTGAATTATTTCAATAATTCCATTCAAAACGTGAAACTTGTACATCATATTCATGCAATGCACACAGACCAATGTATTTCCAATGTTTATTTCTTTTAATTTTGATATTTATAAGTGACAACTAATGAAAACTCCAAATTTGGTATCTCAAAAAATTAGAATATTTTAAAGGCCAATTAAAAAAAATGTTTCTTTTTAAATGTTGGCCAACTGAAAAGAATGAACATGAAAAGAATGTGCATGTATAGCACTCAATACTTAGTCGGGGCCCCTTTTGCCTCCATCACTGCAGTAATGCGGCGTGTCATGGACTCGATCAGTCTGTTTCCAAAGGAAATGCAAAAATTGCTTTTATCAGAAAACATAACTTTGGACCACTCAGCAGCAGTCCAGTCCTTTTTGTCCTTGGCCCAGGCGAGACGCTTCTTACGCTGTTTCTTGTTCAAGAGTGGCTTGACACACGGAATGCGACAGCTGAATCCCATGTCTTTCATGAGTCTCTTCGTGGTGGTTCTTGAAGCACTGACTCCAGCTGCAGTCCACTCTTTGTGGATCTCCCCCACATTTTTGAATGGGTTTGTCGTCACAATTCTCTGCAGGGTGCGGTTATCCCTAGAGCTTGTACACTTTTTTCTACCACATTTTTTCCGTCCCTTCGCCTGTCTGTTAATGTGCTTGGACACAGAGCTCTGCGAACAGCCAGCAATCACCTTTTGTGTCTTGCCCTCCTTGTACAAGGTGTCAATGGTCGTCTTTTGGACAGCTGTTAAGTCAGAAGTCTTCCCCATGATTGTGGAGCCTTCAGAACAAGACTTAAGGACCTTTTAAAGGCCTTTGCAGGTGTTTTGAGTGAATCAGCTGATTTGAGTGGCACCAGGCGTCTTCTATATTGAGCCTTTTCAGAATATTCTAATTTTCTGAGATACTGAATTTGGTGTTTTCATTAGCTGTCAGTTGTAATAATAAAAATGAAAATTAATAAACACTTGAAATATATCACTATGTGTGGAAGGAAAGTATACAGTATAGAAGTTTCACGTTTTGAATGGAATTACTGAAATAATTCAACTTTTTGATGATATTCTAATTTACTGGCCAGCACCTGTATTAGCTAGCCGATGGCAGGAACCTGTAATGAGGTTGAACTTTATTCTTCCTTGTGACTCTGGTTCTGTAGAGGTAGGGAAGCTCAACAAGACCCGTCCCCAAGCTTTTGCTTCACATCTTTACGATGTATGAAGCTGCTGGTGAATGGGAGAGCCTCTTCAGTGATAGACTGCTTCATCCTGCATCGAAAAGGCGTCATCTTCCTCCCTGGAGCAGTTATAATCATGCTAATAACGGATTGCATTTATTCAGCGCTTTTAAAGTCACCCAAAGCGCTTTACAATTCCACTATTCATTCACTCTCACATTCACACACTGGTGGAAGCAAGCTACAATTTTAGCTTGACAGAAGCAAGGCTGCCATATCGCGCCATCGGCCCCTCTGGCCAAAAGCGCTAGGTGAAATGTCTTGCCCAAGGACACCAAGACTGAAACAGATGGATCGGGGGGCTCGAACCGGCAACCCTCCGGTTATAAGGCAAACTTAGAATCTCTGAGCCACAGTTGGCCCTGACTTCATACGTTTCACAACTCTCATGGCTCCCAACAAAAGTGTTACTGTTGTTTCCAGACTTGTTCTGGTTTCAAATAACATTCCAGCTGGTATTTGCTTTTCCCTGTTGTTTGCACTGTTTTTTTTGTTTTAGTCTGCTTTTTTTATTGCATGTTTTAAGAATTATCCTACTCATTTGCAGATTCTTTGAATCTTAGTATGCTGCTTTTTATTAACTGCACTAGGGTTGTGCCGATGAACGATGTCATCGTCCATCGTGATGGTTGACCAACATCACGATGGAAAGCCACCATCGTGATGCCATGCCCCCACCCTGTCAGACACGCACTAATCCTATAGTCTCTTCTATAGTTTAACTAAAACCTTTGCCTGGACCGCTGTGTAAGCATTAAGAATTTAACTAACTAATGAGTGTAGCACAGTGAAAAATATTTGTATATATTTTTTTATTTTTTTTGCGTGGTTTGAGTGTGTGGATTTGGTGTGTTTTGTTTGCATTTGTTTCCCTCTGTGAAGCTCCAAAAAAAGAAAAAAGAATTGATCTGGATGATTCAGGACAAGGAGCGCAGCAACGAGCTGCTTTGTTACAGCTGCACAAAACTTGTTAAGCTGAACATAAAAAGAGCCGAGGCAGAACAGCAAAGACTGAACCCAATGGCCGTACACCACGAGCGATTACCGTGCAGTAGAGCTGAAGATCTTTAACCGAACCCGTCCGCCTCTTTAGCACGATCATTTATATTAAAGCGCTGCATTACTCTTAATCTACCTGTCAAGATGTTACCGGCACACAACAGAAAATGCTGAAGAATAAATGCACTATTCTAGCAGAAAATGTGGGGTTTAATCTGTTCGCGCTATAATAAGCCAATCCAAATATACTCTTGAACTCTGTCTGGTTCAGGTCGGTTCGGGGCCAACTTTTAAGGCCCGATTACAGCTCTAACAAGTCTCCGGCAGCAGACAGTCAGAGTGAGGCAGATAATTACCGTTTCACCTGTTTTGAGAAACAAGCAAAGATGGCCACAAACGTTGCACTTTGCGCACTAAGAGTCAAGGCTGCGCGGATATCGGTGCCTGCCCTTTGTTTTCCAGCTGCTTTTGGCTGAAATGGGGAATGAGAGCTTCAAAGGAGATCAGCTGTTCACCTGTCAGCTGATGTAGTGGTGTATGCTCAATTGGAAGAATTTATATTAAGACTTTTACCTGGAAGGAGAACAACCTGGTGTGAGTTTATTAAGTATGACTTAGTCATCTTTTTTACAAGGTAAAGGAATTATGTCAGTTTTTCAGTTTTAAGCTCTGAAAAGGTCTGTCACAATGCCGAAATCCATGCGCACATAAGTGTGAGTATCGATTTCAAATCCATACTCCCAGCCACTCACAAACTGCTTGTGTAAGTGAAGTAAAGTAACTAAAGTAAAGTTTAAAAAATTAAGTTTTTTTTTTTTTTTTGCTGTGTTTTAATGTCATCGTCCATCACGATGTTTTACTGTCAACATCGTTAACTCTCAATTTGGTGGACATCGCCCAACCCTAAACTGCACAGCAGTCTGTCAGCTTGGCTTTCACTTTTCTGCTGGTACACCTGAATTTCCCCACTGAAGGACAATGAAGGGTGTCATATCCTATTATAATCTGTTTTTGTTGCGGCTGTGCCTTTTTTCTGGGTGAGTGACTCAGGCCATGTCCACACGTAGCCAGGTTGTTGTTTTTTTAAACAAAGATTTTCCTCCGCTCCTTTTAAAAAAAAAAAAAAGAAAATTTCCATCCACAGATAACTGGATAAATGTTTTTTTCAGCGCATTCATAGACGCGGCAAACCTGTAGGGGTCAGTAGTTCTCCCAAATTCTGTCCTCTGAGTAACTTCCAATTATCTACCTTTAGCACGCAGCAGTAATAGAGCGTGTAAAAAAAAAAAGGCAAGCAAAATGCACATTGGCAATTGATGATTCATACGCAGCTCTGAGGGCATAAATGCTGTGTCTGAGTGTAAACATAGGTCTCACAAATGATGTTGGAGCATTTTTTGTCGCGGATAGTGACGTTACAGCACTTAAAACTCAGTTTTCATCTGTCCACACGTAGATACTGAAAACAGAGAAAACGCAGTTCTCCACTTTGGCCGGAGTTTTAAAAAAGATTTGTTTTTGGTGCCGAAAATCTGCGTTTACGTGGGGATGACGGGCCAAACTGTTGAAAAATATCTCCGTTTTGTGAGACTAAGCAGCGGTCAACTATAATGTTTAAGGTTGACTCTATAAAACATTTTCATAATAAGCTTTTCAACTTTAAAAATAATGAGTTTTCAATAAAAATACACTACCGTTCAAAAGTTTGGGGTCACATTGAAATGTCCTTATTTTTGAAGGAAAAGCACTGTACTTTTCAATGAAGATAACTTTAAACTAGTCTTAACTTTAAAGAAACACACGCTATACATTGCTAATGTGGTAAATGACTATTCTAGCTGCAAATGTCTGGTTTTTGGTGCAATATCTACATAGGTGTATAGAGGCCCATTTCCAGCAACTATCACTCCAGTGTTCTAATGGTACAATGTGTTTGCTCATTGGCTCAGAAGGCTAATTGATGATTAGAAAACCCTTGTGCAATCATGTTCACACATCTGAAAACAGTTTAGCTCGGTACAGAAGCTACAAAACTGACCTTCCTTTGAGCAGATTGAGTTTCTGGAGCATCACATTTGTGGGGTCAATTAAACGCTCAAAATGGCCAGAAAAAGAGAACTTTCATCTGAAATTCGACAGTCTATTCTTGTTCTTAGAAATGAAGGCTATTCCATGCGAGAAATTGAGCCAATTTCATCCTACAACAGGACAATGACCCAAAACACACCTCGAAATTGTGCAAGAACTATTTAGAGAAGAAGCAGGCAGCTGGTATTCTATCTGTAATGGAGTGGCCATCGCAGTCACCAGATTTGAACCCCGTTGAGCTGTTGTGGGAGCAGCTTGACCGTATGGTACGCAAGAAGTGCCCATCCAACCAATCCAAATTGTGGGAGCTGCTTCTAGAAGCGTGGGGTGCAATTTCTCCAGATTACCTCAACAAATTAACAGCTAGAATGCCAAAGGTCTGCAATGCTGTAATTGCTGCAAATGGAGGATTCTTTGATGAAAGCAAAGTTTGATGTAAAAACAATCTTATTTCAAATAAAAATCATTATTTCTAACCTTGTCAATGTCTTGACTCTATTTTTTATTCATTTCACAACGTATGGTGGTGAATAAGTGTGACTTTTCATGGAAAACACAAAATTGTTTGGGTGACCCCAAACTTTTGAACGGTAGTGTACATACCAGAGTGAGCTGTAGCACAGATGTTACCACTTTATTGGTCGTTGTCAACAGCCTGTCCATGAGTACAAACTGGAGGGCAACATGAGGGATTCTTCTCTCTTAGAATAAATTAACAGTTCTTTGAATTTTCAGACATAAATCTTCAGAATTTAGTGCTGACTGCAGCCATTAATGTCCTTCAGCCCAGAGCCACAATCAGAGTGCAACCAGAGACACAATCACAGAGTCATCAGCCAACGTTGTGACATGTCTGCCCTCATTTTGATACTGGTGGTCTGTACCATATAAAATGAACTATGGTGATGAAATGACAGAGCCTTGAGGGGTACCCATGCAAGATAAAAGCATATCAGATAAGACATCATTATCAGTTATTCAGTGTTGAGGACATACACAAATCAGCAACAACTGAGGTCTGTCATTTTTTTGGTCATTCTGGATGCTTGCTCTTTCTTTCAGGGTTCTCCCGACGACACCAGTGGAGCCCATTCATTGGCTGGTTTGTTGAACAAGTGCCGTACACCGCAGGGTCAGCGGCTGGTCAACCAGTGGATCAAACAACCATTAATGGACAAAACCAAAATAGAAGAAAGGTACAACAAAAGAATCAATGCAAATCAAATTTATCAACCCATTGAGGTCTGGATTTGGAGTCGTTCAAAATTAAAGTGAAAAGGCACACTACAGGCTGCCGGGCCCTCATACCACCCTCATGAAGTCTGTTTCTGACCGTTTGAGCAGACAAATGCACATTGGTGGCCTGCAGGAGGTCATTTTTGCAGGGCTTTGGCGGTGCTCCTCCTTATTCCTAAGTGCACAAAGGCGAAGGTCATTGGGCATGATGTGCTGGCCTGTCTCCTGGTTGCACATCCATGCTCTGGAGACTACAAGGACAGAAACAGCAAACCTTTTTACCAAAGCTCACATTGATGTGCCGTCCTGGATGAGCTGCACTACCTGAGCCACTTATGTTGGTTGTAGACTCCGTTTCTTGCTGCAGCTAGAGTGAAAGCACCACCAGCATTCAAACGTGACCAAAACATCAGTCATAACACATAGGGACTAAGAAGTGGTCTGTGGTCACCACCTGTAGAACCACTCCTTTATTGGGGGTGTCTTGCTAGTTGCTCATTTCCACCTGTTTTCTATTCCATTTGCACATTGTAATCGCAGTCTCCAGTGCAGGAGCTAAGCGTGGATTCTACCTGCAGATCAACAGCTAAATTCCCATGAGGGGTAATCTATTCTGTCCGAAGCGAAAATCCGAAACCCCTTGCCAATAACTTCTGCAACAATCCGACTATTAGAATACCAAAGAAAAAGGTAGTATTTGTGTTCCATGCCGTGCAGGAACTGCATCAGGTGTTCTTATAATAATCGCAAGCCTTTAATTTCGTTAAGCCTCAGTCAGTCAAATGACAGAGCAGAATGTACATGAGGTCAGAAACAGTCCGTGCTCTGTATATTCAGTCCTTTTTTTGAACTGAGCTTCACTTTTCTCCCATGTGTTTGTGTAATTAGACTAGACCTCGTGGAGAGCTTTGTGTGTGACTCCGAGCTGAGGCAGACTTGTCAGGAGGATCTGCTGCGACGCTTTCCAGACCTTCACCGCCTGGCCAAAAAGTTTCACCGTCACACGGCGACTCTGCAGGACTGCTACCGCGTCTACCAGGCTGTGAGCCACATCCCTGCTCTCCTCACAGCTCTAGAGAGATACTCAGGTGTGCGCTTGTGTCTGGACCCTCAGGCCTCTGCAGGTCCAGGACCGTCAGCTCCAGAATGGAGTTTGAGACTTGTTCATTAATGTGTGTTTTTAGGCAGCTACAAGGTGCTGCTGCATGCCGCGTTCACCTCGCCTCTCACAGACCTTCAGATGGATTTCATCAAGTATCAGGAGATGATTGAAACCACCTTGGACATGAATCAGGTCTGGTTCACTGTGGAGATCAGATATGCTGTTCTGTGTATATACTTCGTCTTTACCTGCTATTTTTCACCTCCTCACGTGTTGTGCCATACATGTAGATCGAACACCACGAGTTCCTGGTGAAGGCGTCGTTTGATCCCGTTTTGAGTGAGCTCAGGGAGAAGATGGATGACCTGGAGAAAAGCATGCAAGCTGTACTGAACAGCGCATCGAGAGAATTAGGTGATCGCAACACTGAAGCGTACACAAATTCAAAAATTCAGTTTAGTAGGAGGTTGAAGTCCGTATTTTACATTACATGGTATGTTTCTGAAGGGGGATAGTTGTCTGAAAAGACTCTCTTAGGTTTGCTGTGACAAAAAACCTTTGCAAATCAGTTTCACCACATGGTCGTCATGTGCTGTAGTGTATTAAAGCTGTTAATCTGGCTTCGAACCTTCAGTAAGATAGTTGGATAAAATGACAGTGGAGCTGTTCTGTATTTATGGATGTATGGAAATGTCCATACTTTCCCCGTCATATTGCTGATTCTTTAATGAACAATATTGAAATTGTGTTGAAAAGTGTATCCACTGGGCACGGTTCGACAGTTTGACTAGTGGAATAATTTAAAGGGAAAAAAAGAAAGTAATTAATGATTTAAATGCAGAAGTGGAAGCATTTATGTCCCCTTCTAAATTGAACTCTTCTCTGTGTTCTAAGAACTGGTTTGGCCCAGATGCTCTGCCGAAAATGAAATGCCCTCTGCAGTTCATTATTTTTATGAACCCCGACCAACTTGAATGAATTTTCTTCTGTGCGATTTTACCCTGGGATTCTACTCAATCTTGAAAAGATATCTGTCTTCCTATAAATTCTTTCAAGCCTTTAACTCTTCCTTCCATCTGTCTGTCCTTTATTTCAGGTTTTTAAAACCATATATTTCTTTGAATCTATCCATTTTGTGTCCATTCTATGATTTTATTTTTTCAGCAGGCTCCATCATTGCTGCCCAATCACTACCAGATTCATTATGAGGTCTAGTGTTAGTACTTTAATATTGACCTAAACTTGGAAAGCCCTGGAAAAGTATGAAGTTTTTATGTAAATGTAAGAGGTATTTATTTGAATCACTTCTTCAACAACTGTTGTGCTGTAGGCCTGGAAGCTGGTAAGACAGTGAAGCTGGAATCAAACGCCATCCTGGGTTTCTACTTGAGGGTCACCTGCAAGGAGGAGAAGAGTCTGAGGAACAACAAGAAGTTCAGCACGCTGGATGTTCAAAAAAATGGTGTACGCTTCACAAACAGGTCCGTGGATATCTGGTACCTCCCCTGTTTCTCCTCAGCTGACGACCTGACCGTTGAATTTTTCTCCCTCACGTGTTTGCAGCAAGCTTAGCTCTCTGAATGAGGAATACACCAGGAACAGAGAGGAGTACGAGGAAGCCCAGAATGCTATAGTCAAAGAAATAATCAACATCGCCTCAGGTGAGGCTTCTGATCACATGCTGTGCATAGTGTGCTGTTTGCATGGCATTGATTTAACCAACAGAAGAATCTGGGGTGTCTTGGCTATGTGGAAATGTTTCTTTATAAACTGCCTCAGATGCTTTTCAGTAATTGATTTTGCTAACATTTTGTTAAAAGGTCATTGAGCTCTGTAATCCTTTTGAGTCCTAATTACCATTACTGAGGGAGAGGTTTTGGTTCACTGGTGTTTTTGAAAAATTCAAATGAATCTCGTTCTCGGGTCTGCACATGCTCCTCACTTTGATCTTTGACAACTTGTTAGTTTTGTTGCTTGTTTGCCACCAGGTTACGTGGATCCCCTTCAGACGCTGAGCAACGTCATCGCACAGCTCGACGCTGTGGCGAGCTTTGCCGTAGCCTCCGTGTCTGCTCCGGTGCCGTACGTCCGGCCCCGACTCCTGGACGATGGTTGTAGGCGCCTGGAGCTGCTGCAGGCCAGACACCCTTGCATGGAGATGGACGCAGACACCGCCTTCATACCAAATGACATCACTTTCGTCCAGGGGGAGAAGAGTTTCTATATTATAACAGGTGGGGAAAGCTATGGTTATTAACCAATGTAAATACAATGGGGATGACTGGTAATCATATTAATCGAGAAGACTTGTTCCGTTTCACCAAGATGAATGTGTTTATTTGCAAAATGTATATGTTATTAGCAGGAAAAAGGCAAAAGATCGTAAGATTCTGGTTGGAGCTGATGAGAGAATTTGTTATGCACTGTTAAACAAGTCTTGAATCGACATGGGCTGATAATAAGGCAGGAAGCCGTTCCCTTGGAAACAACATAAAAGCCACATTATAGTTTAATGAAATCTGGGGGCAAGACCTTAATGTTGACAGACAAACCCTGTGGTCTGATTAACTGGTCTCAACTGTGAGTTATGGGCGTGGCAGCATCATGTTGTGGGAATAGATTACTGGAAGAGGGACTGGTGCATTTTACGTAATATATTCAATTGGGCTGCAGCAATTTGTCGAGGAACTCGATTTACTCAATTCAAAAAATTGCTTGAGGCAAAACCTCCGCCTAGAAGCCTCATTAAATTCCTATGATGCGCACTACACCCGCAGAGATGCGCAGAGATCTGATTGTTCCACACGGACCGTTGTTTTGACAAACCTGTGCTAAGCACAACAGTAGCGCACGATACATTTTTAATTTATTTTGCGCGATGGCAGAGAATAAAGATGCCCATAAACGGCAGAAAATATGTAAAGTTTGGGATCGTTCCATTCTAAAAAAAAGAAGAGCACAAAGTACAATGTAAACTGCAAAGTAGAGCTGGCGTACCATAGCAGTACGAGCTCAATGATCCAGCATCAGAAAACATCAACATGCTGTTTCACCAAGCGTCGCTGAAACAAGGTAACGTAACCTAAGGCCTGTATACGTTGATGTTCGCTGATTTTAGTGCTGTATTTGTTGAGATGTCATGATGCTGTTTGACTAGAAATTTTTCACGTTCGATATTCACTTTCAATTGCAAGAGAGCCTTGTGCACACATAGCCGGGTATCTCACAAAACTGAGATATTTTTCTACGGTTTGGCCTCTCATCCACACGTAAACGCAGAATTTCGGCAAAAAAAACGAATCTTTTAAAAAACTCTGGCCAAAGTGGAGAACTGCGTTTTCTCTGTTTTCAGTATCTGCGTGTGGACGGATGAGAACAGTAACGACACGATCTGTGACAAAAAAAAGGCTAAAACATTTAAAACTATAAGACTTAATGCTGCGCTGCGAACAAAGTAAGAAAACAAAAAACACTTTCTCACTCTGTCCTGACACAGAGACTCATGTGTGTTTTAGAAGGATTAGTGAGTGACTATTAGCAGGGGCGTATCCAGGATGTTAATAAAGAGGGGCTAAAAGGGCCCAGGGTGGTTCTGAAACTGTAGCTCAAAAATAAAAGCAGGGATGTTCTTGTAGTGGGGACCCAATCTGAGCTGGTCACATTTTAGAGTTTTGAACTGTTAAAAGGACATCTAAAGTTGTTTGTTTTGCTAAGGTTTATGTCAAAATGTCGTCTCAAAGTCAGCTCGCTTTTCAAACAATTTAAGTGATTGGCGCATAATAAAAATAAAAATCACTAAAACATTGCAACTTTTCACACAAAAGTGGATGGACCGTTTAGTTTATTAACTTATATTATTGCAGTTGACTGTTATTTTGACAAATAAATAGTGTAAATTGGCTTAGTTTTGGAGCCAAATGTTGGAGATGTAGTTCTCTGTTTTATTTAAGAGATAAAAGGCAAATGCTTGATCATTTTACAGCCAGAAAAAAATTTGTTATGCATGATTTGTTTTGGTTGTTTAAAAACGTAAAAAAATGATCAGATTAATCGAATCGATAAAGTGCTACATTAATCGATTACAAAAAAAATCGATAGCTGCAGCCCTAATATTAGAACATGGGGAAAAACATTGTCTTGAAAACATTGAAGCAAAGTCTTAACACATCAGCCAGGAAGTTAAAAGCTTGGACACCAATTATGAAGTGGCTTAAAGACACACTCCGTAACTTTGTGGATATTTGCTCTCTGTCGCCCTCTCAAGGCTTGCAGCGTACTGTCACTGTTGTAAAAAATCTCTATAGAGTGCTTCTGAAGAAGCTGACGGTTTTACACACTTACTAGCCAAATCAACAAAACACTAGAAAGTAACGGAGTCTCAGGTGGTAACCTGCAGCAGTTTTCCTAGCAATGTGTTACATCATCATCCCTGACCAAGCAAAATAACCCCGGAACAAGCATTTATTACTTAACTATCCAGTAGCAACATGGATAGTTCAGCATCCATAGTACATTCCGTTGATTCATTCCCACAGACTGCGGTCCGGTTTTTATACGGCTGTCGTACGGACTGTAATTTACACAGCCTGAGATTTTTGTGTGGAACGTCTCCAGAAATTTGCTCCTGTCAGAGCACTAAATTTTGGTGGTTCACGCGATAACAAATTCATAAATAGAGAGGAGATGGTAAACAAAAGCCACACTTGGCTTCTTGTACTTGTACTTATTTATTCTCTTGAGTTATTCTGCAATGGGTAAGTATGCTCCATTTTTATATAGCTTAAGGTTATCATGATTAATTAAGTCTTATGTTTTTTTTTTTTTTTACTTTTAAATATTGAAATCATGTTATCTTCAGCAAACCAGCCAAGTTATTTGCTTTGATCATTTTCAATTACAGCTAAGTATGTTTTCTTATTTCTTTAAATTTAAAAAAAAATTTAATATGAATTTTTTAAACCTTTTCCTCATTCTGGCATTCAGCAGAAATACATTTTGGTAATTTGTACTGACTTAAAACATGAATGTTGGTCTGATTTAATGTCAGTAAAATGGGGGAAAAATGGTTGCTCTTTTCTGATATACTGAGGGGCTTTTGGTTTTGTGTTTACAGGACCAAATATGGGTGGAAAGTCCACGTTTATCCGGCAGGTGGGTTTGATAACACTGATGGCTCAGATCGGCTGCTTCGTGCCATGTGAGAAGGCGGAGCTTAGCGTGATCGACAGCGTCCTGGCCCGCGTGGGAGCAGGAGACAGCCAGGTGAAGGGGGTGTCCACCTTCATGTCTGAGATGTTGGAAACCGCTGCCATCCTGCGGTGAGAACAAACGCCACCTCTGTTCAGAACGCAAATGCTGGAAGCACAAGCATGTCTTCTTTAACTTCCACGTCGTCCCAGCAGCTCAGCTACGGAAAAGTCCCTCATCATCATCGATGAGCTCGGAAGGGGAACCTCTACGTACGATGGCTTCGGGCTGGCCTGGGCGATCAGTGAGCACATCGCCTCCAAAATCGGCTGCTTCTGCCTCTTTGCCACACACTTCCACGAGCTGACGGCCCTGGCGGCGCAGCATCCGGCCGTCCACAACCTGCACGTCACCGCCCTGACGTCTCATAACACGCTCACAATGCTGTACAGAGTCAAACCAGGTCTGGAGTAAGAGTTATTTGCTTTGTGCATAGTTTGCCACTTAACTTTTTCTCTCTAAGGTTTTAGAAAAAAACAAAACATGTTTATTCCTATGCTCTCTTTCCCAGAGCAGGAGATATATGAGAAATTTCAATCTGGATTTCAGACTGTCATAGCACTGAATCTGCTCTCTTGAGAGTCCAGAATGACCCTTGAGGCTAAGACCCGTGTTGTTAGTGATGCTGGATCTCACTGCAGCATTTGACACAGTTGATTATTCAGGTTTTGTTTTGCAACAGTTGGAACAATCAGCAGCGTCAGGTTTTGCAATGGCTCTAGTCCTACCTTACAAAGAGATCGTTTTAAGTCTGTTCATTGATATTTCCTCTAGGTGCTGCCACAAAGGATTATTTTGATAATCAACTAATCACTAATTATTTTGCCGATTAATCAACAAATCTGAACATGTGTAAAATGCATGTTATTGCAGGAGCAAGCAGCTGTGTATTTATTATTTTTTTATATTATTATATTACGTTTTATATTTGAGTGTTACCTCGAAATTTAACATATTGCATTTATATAGCGCTTTTTGAGACCCTCAAAGCGGTTTACAATTCCATTATTAATTCACTCTCAAGCTACATTTGCCTTATTGTGCCATCGGCCCCTCTGGCCAACACCAGTAGGCAAGGTAGTGTCTCGCCCAAGGACACAACTGATTGTAGCATGCGGAAGCAGGAATCGAACCCACAATTTCTCTACAAACTCTATCACTGAGCCACAGCCACACTAAAAGAGTGTTATGTAGTATCTAATATACTGACTGTTAAGATGATGGCTCATTTAATATTTATGAACTATATAAATAATAAAACATTAGTGTTACAGCAGACACATGATGTTTGCTAAGCGTAGTGAAGTTACCATCACCACTGATAATGTTGCAGGTATCAAGTAATACAACAGCCTCTTCCTTCAGGAGCTTCTTCAGAAAGACTGAAAGCTCTTTCCTACCCACAGCCATTTAACATCTAAGTATTTAATGCAATAATTAAAATAATAAGCAGCAGTTTTTTGTTGCGACACCTGCACCTTATTGTCCTGTAAGCGGCAGCAGCAGCCATAATTTTAGAGCTACGGTGTTGGCTCACTGATAATACTGCTTCTGGTGACGCTGCAGCTGACACTAACTGACACAAATGCGCATGTGCTTGAGGGGCAGACAGCAGATAAAAGCACAGTCGTCAGAACCAGTTTTTCCAATGTCAAACATTTTCTGAGCCTAGGCAATCTGGAGAAAGCTGTGTGTTGCTTTTACTAGTCCACATCTTGATTATTGCAGCACATTATAATTTGGAATAACAAAACTTTATGACATTGCTTACAGCTGGTCCACAATGCCCCAAATACATGGAAGTATCATCGTGTTACACCCGTCATGTTCTTACATGGGCTTCCAGTGGAATGCAGAGTTCATTTTAATCTTTTAACGTTTGTTTTTAGTGCAACATGTGGTTTGGCTCTGTCTTAACTATGTGATATTTTAAATCCTCATCAACCCAGCAGGGCCTCTGCTACAGAACCCAGTGACAAAATCATCAGCCTTGGGTGAACGCTCTTTTGCAATACCAGGTCCATAATTGTAGAACTCGCTACCCTTGGAGCTTTGTAGCATAACTAGTTTTGTTTATATCCAAACTCAGGACTTATTTATTTCAGATAGCTTTTGGCCCTTAAAGGTCGCTAGGTTTTTTTTCTTCTTTTTTCTTTTTTTGTAATTTAGTGTTATCTGTATTTTATTTGACTATATATGCAGTTCATTATAATGTTTTTTTGGAGGTATTTCTCATTATGGTAGTTTTTTTTTTTATAACCAACATTGGTTGGTAGAAATGTGCTATATAAGTTAAGCAATCACAACAACGAATGTGTTAATCAAACGAGAACAAAGCTCTGACCTCAGGTATTTTTGTTTATTCGAGGGCCCATTAACGCAGCACAATGTAGGTTAGTAGTAAAAACACACCTTTAACCCATCTGTATGCTCTCACCAGACACTTTTTCTCTGTTTACTGAATATATTTGTTGATGATTTGCTCATTGTCTGGATTTTTAGCTCAAATCTGGTGACATCAGGCAAGAGACTTGGCCTAATAGGACGATAAGAGGACAAAGAAAAATAAAAAGCAAAGGGAACGGAAAATTAACTACTTTTCCTTACTTGCTTTTTTTTCCCTCCTCCTCTTCAATGCTTTGAATCCATGTTCCTTTGCCCACTCTTATTAACTTATCAGTTTAAATTGAACCGCAGAACTGTCTTATGAGGTTTGGAATATGATTACAAAAACAAATTTAATCCCTTCTTGAAATCTATACCTTTGATCTAAAGGTGCAGCTTTTGTTTTAAACCCCAGTTTGTTGTATAGCAATAAAAAAGGCAGCAGACAGACCTATGTAAATAACATATTGTATTTGTAAACAGGCTTTTTTTTTTCACTTTTCTATGACGAGGTAAAACTTCCACAGGGGAAATGGGCTGTTTCTAATGAAGATAATATGCCTTATTGCAACACGTTTATCTGCCAGAACCAAGTTCTGGTGCATTTATAGACTGGAAAAAGTGCAATATTTTTGCCTGTTCAAGCTGAAAATTGTCTGGCTCCATACTTCAGCTGAGCTGTTTTTCCATCCCATTTCAGTATGTGAATCAGTGCTCAATTTTCTGCACCTACTGGCTGTAATTGATGTTAATAATAGATTTCATGGGATTTTATCATGATCTATTGATACATCTATTGCATCTTTAGTTCGAAACGGCGATCTGGAAAAGAAAGCTCTATTTATAGCTTTATCAGTGCTTTGTCAGTATTTGTGCTCATTTCCCCTGAAGAATTATCTGAGCTGCAACTCCAAGTTGACCTTAAAATATTACATATCAAGTTTCATAACACCAATACGCGTCAGTGTTATGTTAGGACTTGTGGAACCTGATTTATTTCCTTTCAATGTTAGGATTTTTAGAGCAATGAGGAAAAAAAAATGTTCTTCCATTGAAATTTACAACAAAAAAATATGTAACCAGCATATAATCAAGCAAAAAAAAAAAGAAAAATCCTTTAAGTGTTTTTGTCATTCAGTTATATTCAGTTAAACTGAGTGACAACTGAATGAGGACAGGGGCTAAAAGTATTAGCTCCAGATTATTTTTTTTATACACAAACATGGCTCCCTATTTATGTCCAGTTATTTGGAGGATAACTGTTAAACACACGGGTTGTTGCACACACCAGGCCCAAGTGTGTCTATAAAAGAAGCCCGTATCATAATTCCTCCACCACCGTGCTTGACATTAAAACTCAGTTTAGTATATACTTCTGTCAGCAAATATGCACTTACACACAAACATAGTGATGGAGATGTTTTCCTTTTATACTTCTCTGTTTTTGCGAAGAAATTCTCCACCAAGACAGCAGGGGGTGTATCCCTTTTTTGGCTGGTCTGCCTATCATTGCATTGAGGTCTCTGGTCGACGAGAGTTTGTTCACTTTGGTTTATAAACGCATGTCCGCTCAAGGACCAATGGCTGACAGAAGATGAGTTTTGATTGAGCTGGAAAGCTTTTTACTAGGAGTGCAGCTCATGAGATACTGTTAAAACATATAGAAATAACAAAAGTGGTCTGTTTTGTTGTTCTCTGCATCTCATGGTGTTCAAAACACCAGAAGACCATATTAGATAACCAGCATCGAGTGCCCAAAAGCTGCATAGACTATTGATTACATTGACCATAGAGCACTATTCTGGTGAAATGATCTGGTGCTGATGTTGGGCTTACCAATCACAGACCTCTGCTCTCTGTTGCATTCGACAAGTGAATAAAAACGTAGGCTCTTCTCTGTCCTTCCTCGCGCGCCAGTTGGAGCCCTCTTTGTCGACGGGTAATAGTACTGCGTGTCTCCAGACCTCAGCTCATGGAGAAATATAAACTAGGCTTAAAGCTGCTTTACCAATTGTTTTTTTATTTTCTTTTTTTAAACAAGCTAGATTAAAATATAAAGTCATAGAACACACATCCCTGCTCTCAGCTGGGAACACCTCGCCACAGCAGACCAGAGAACACAAACACCAGTTGCAAATCCCTCACCCACGTGACTTCAAATGGTGTTTTTCCTCACAGGACTCTTGTAGTTTGTCCTAAAGTTGAAGTAGTAGCAGCCGTCTGTTTCTCCTTCCCTGACTTTATTGTGTCCAGAACCTCCAGTGCACCAGTGTTGCTCTGCTGCAAAATTTGGTAGCCGGTAATGAGTGGAGGAGCCACGTAAATTCAGGGTGCGCTTGTACAATGAGTCAGCCAACCAGATTGTCCAATCGTTGGATTCAGACAGAGCCATGATATTGGTTGAGGTTTTTAGACAAATGCGGCAGAACCACTTTATTAATTTCGTTCTTCCTTTAAATCTGCACAAAATATTTATACAGTAGCTGTGCTGTGTTAAAATGTTGTTAAGGTGGATGAAAAAGGGGTTTGACCTTTTTGTTCCAAAACTGTCTCCCTGTTAGGGCAAGTCATAAACTTGAACATTGCACCTACCTTTAGTCTAAGTCTAGGCAAAGATCCTAAAGACATTTAAGGAATGAAGTTTACTTTTTAGTTGCTTTTCATTATTACAGTATTTAACTTAAGTTAGGTATTTTTTCATAATATAAAATAATTGTTATAAATTAAATTTCAGGCTATAATTGTGAATAACTATTGCTGTTCTTTTGCAATGTTGCAAACACAGCTGAAATACTAAGATCAATTTACTGCTCTGTTCTAGAAGCTTCTGTCCCTTGTTTCATGATAAAAAAATATTGTATTAGGTAGGGCTCGGCAGTATGAGCTAAAATTAATATCACAGTATACTGAGCATTTCAACTCAATAACAATAAGTGGAAGTCTCAAGGAAATTTCAATCAAACGCAACTGGACTTGGTAATTTGTCTTGGAAGACGTTTCACCTCTTATCCAAGAGGCTTCATCAGTTCATACTCGCCGCTGACCAGGCTGGGACTGGTCCAACTAACTGGTGTGGAGACTCAGCTATTTAACCTCTTGAACAAGAATCATTATGTCATTGGATCCTTTGTGCTCCACGTCTTAACGACGGTCGTTGGTGTGCCGCCTATTGGTGGAGGTTAGGTTTATGACAATAGGCGGCACGCCAACGACCGTCGTTAAGACATGGAGCACAAAGGATCCAATGACATAATGATTCTTGTTCAAAAGGTTAAATAGCTGAGTCTCCACACCAGTTAGTTGGACCAGTCCCAGCCTGGTCAGCGGCGAGCATGAACTGATGAAGCCTCTTGGATAAGAGGTGAAACGTCTTCCAAGACAAATTACCAAGTCCAGTTGCGTTTGATTGAAATTTCCTTGAGATAACCATGACCTGGATGAATGAGAATATTCACAGGCTTAATAAGTGGAAGATTACAATGACTACACATTTTTCTGAAAAACAGGTGGTAGATTAGTCGAAACACCTGCTAAATATAGCTACACAATTCCTGCATTAGCAGGGCCATTTCTTCTGGATGTAACATGACTGCGTAGTCACGTGACTCAAGCATAGAGTGTAAAAAACAATGGACTAACCCTCGTTGACGTCACCCATAGGTTTCTGAAGAGCAAAAATGAAGCCAACTGGGGAGTTCCCAACGGCGTCATCTTGACTGCGTCACTTGCCCCCCCCTTCTCAGAAACTCAAAAATTGGGCAAAGAGGTGGAGCTGAGAGTGGCGCTGTGAGGCTGGGGGCGGAGGGTTGACCCTCTGAGCCGACATAGGTACAAGCTAGTCAGAAGCTAGTCCGGAGCTAACTGAAGCTAACGTAGGCTGCAGCCGGTTTCAGCCAGTAGACCGCGGTTAAGAGACTTTTGCCCCGTTTTTCCACTAGGGTCGCTTTAGACCCAGAAATGTATCGATTGGGGAAAACATATCGATATAAAAAGACCCAAATGGGTCACCACAGCCTAAAATAGTTATTTCCATTACCATCAGTGGAGAGTGAGGACATGGGTGGGCTTATTTTAACACTACATCTAGCAAAAAGCAGTCACAAAGTCATCATGACAACTCAGATCCTCTTTAAAAAATAAAAGACTTTTGACTCACCTTACATCTCAAACATCCATTAGTTCAGGCTTCCTGCTGGGTTCCTCACACCAGTACTGATCTAACCAGCGATCATCCAGTCTGTCTTGAGTCCAACTCTGTAGTCTTCCAGCTGTCCCCCGATCTGGATGCCACTGCTTCTTGGTCCTGCCGACTTTGCTGCTCTGCTGCTACCCGACCGATTGCCAGCTCATACTCGCGTGTAGAAAGAAATAAAAGCTCCGACCAGAACAGCATTCCTCTCGGCCACCTGAAAGAGCCCCCCCAAGCTGATGAAGCATCAGCCGGTATGAAGCCTCCCCCAAGCAGAAACTTCTTGGACGGTCTGTTACTGTAATCAACACCTCAGCAAGCCGTCTTTGTCCAATAATTGCAGATCACATCCAAAACCGAATAAACTGCAGTCAACTGATGGTGGAGTTCAGAAACACCAAATGACTAAAGTCTTCACGTTAGTCCCAGAATGTGAAGAGCTTCCCAGAGCAAGCAGGGGGGGAAAACAAGACTATGGTGTAATCTATTAGCTACCGTTAGCGACCATTAGCCACCAGAGTTAGCCTAGACGGATCTGTCAATCAAAAGGCCCCTAATTATTCAGAATTTCAAGACTAAATTACATCTAAACGGAGGAGTTAGAAAAAAATTCACCCCCCTCAGAGTTGTCATGATGGTAAACCTGAACTATCTAACCTAAAATGGTTTTTTGAACCCGGCTGTAAACTGTTTATTTTTGCTGTAAAGTTGTAAACATGGGAGTCAATGGGAAGTTGCTCCTTTTTGGAGCCAGCCCCCTGTGGATGAGGGAGGAATAACAATTTTTGTCACTTCCTGGTTGGCTTCACTTTCTGTGGGTGGAGTTTGCCCCTTGGACTCAATGCATTGCTCATTTCTTAAAGGGGCAGGAGCACCACTAAACTAAAACCCATCTTTACCATTTTTTTTTTAAAATACCAAATTTACCGGCACGTGCCGAATGACGTTTGTTAACTGTCATAAATTTTGATATCGGTAAATTTTCGGTGTACCGCCCAGCTCTAGTATTAGGGTATGTACTTTAATCATTTATCAATATTATAATTAATATTTATATGTTCTTTGTAGTCTAAACTTCTTGATTTAACTTTGCACAATTGAAATACATTAAAAGAATTGACTTTTTCTACAATTACACTTTAATTATCCATACTGCTTCTATCTACTAATACTAGTATGACTCATTTCCATTCCTTAGTTGCCTCTGCCACAACTAAGGAATAGTTTTTGAAGCATAAATATAAACTATAAAGCTCCAAACACAAAATTCAAAACAACATTAAGGATTTTGAACAGAAATAACTTTTCAATTACAATTGACAAATCAGATGATTCCTTATTCCTTGGGGTTAGTTTGGTGTTAAGATTATTTAGTGTTTATCAGCCAAATTTAATGCGGTGTGCCGATTGCGCAATTCGGCATCAATTAACCACATGTTGTTCACACTCTAACCACTAGATGGTATCAAGCACTTCTAAAAGTAACCTTACTGTGACGAGAATACTTGTCAAGCAACATTTGTGACATTGATAATTCCTTTGACAATGAAAAAGCCAAAAAGCTAATTAGTCTCACTAGTTCACTAGTTTTTAGATGTCGTAAACTATCAGCAGAATAACAAGTATTTTTACTTCCCTGAGGTGTACACACGTAAAAGATTTTTGAATCAGATTGTTTTGACTTTCTTAACTAAATTAACTGCTTTCCCAGGTGTTTGTGACCAGAGTTTTGGAATCCACGTCGCTGAGCTGGCTTGCTTCCCTCCGTCAGTGCTGGCGGTGGCAAGGGAGAAGGCAGAGGAGCTGGAGGAGTTCCAGGAACCTGCAGGGGAGGATTCGACGCAGGAGGAAGAGCCCGAGGTCAAGAGACGGCGTACAGATAAGCAAGTAAGGCTAGATTTTCTGCAAATTTTTCTGCTGTCATTCTGATGTAAGCAGACAGTGTTGCTCCTTCCTGTGAAGTGGAAGGGGTGGTTTGAGGCAGGAACATGAATTAGCAGATGATAAGGACGATCAAGCATCCTATTGAGAGTATGTAATAGTTTTCCAGGAGCTATGTACAAATGTAACCCTACTAAAGTATTCATGTCCCGTAGAGATTCCTTTGAGAACTTTAGGGATCGAAATGTGAATATGAAGACATCTATCTCATTGATTTGTCTGTTCGTGCTTGTACCTAGTTTTTTAACAGTTCATTTGCAGCACTAGTGGTGATCTCCAATCAGAGTAGCAGGGTAGATTCAGAAAAGCCCTTTTTTTTTTATACAACTAAATGCACACAAAAAATGAATAATCAAAAATATGTTTTTGACTTGAAAAAACAGCCCAAACATAACGTTTCCCAGGCAAAACTTTGAAGTTAAAGTGCAACTAAACCCCAAAACAACATTTTCTGTGCTTATAAACTGTATTACTGGGTCTTGAGAGGGAGTGCGTCTTTGTGAGACCGTGCCTGTGACATAGACGATGGATAAGATGTACCGCTGTCAGCCAATCGCAAAATTCAAATGCAGTACCCCACGATTACCATGAACGGCAGCAGTAAGACGTTTTTAGACCAAAAAATGTAGAATATAACAATACATGAAAATTTCCAAAATGCCCTGAAACTGAAAGATTGTATTGGTAAATAGCCATTTATACATTTTATAAGCAAAAAAAAATGTTGTTTTAGGGTTTAGATACACTTTAAGGACCCCCGTCTACAAATTTGTGACCGTACTTTTGGGTACCACTGGATTAGAAGATGCAAAAAGACTAGGATGGAAATCTACTTTTAGCAGAACCTTGACGCTAAACATAGTGAGTTTACATGCCTTAATTTTTACTCAATTTGAACTTTTTAATGCCTTAGTTAGGCCAGAGTTTAACTGAACTGGCTTTCTCTTACTAGCAGTAATGAACACAGATTAGAAAACCGAATTTCTCTTCATGAAACCTGCCAACACAGCTTAGCCGAGCTATTAGCAGCCTGGGCTCTCCCCCTTCAGGAAGTGAGGAGACCACGGAAGCAGGAATAACGAAACCAGAACAAGAAGCAACAAGTGTAACACAATCAAGCAGTATGGTACTTACTAAATGTTCTGTACTGCAGCGTTGTTTTCCATTACTTCACTCATTGTGGGTATCCTACTTTTACTGCTGCCAGATATTAGCTCTTTTTTTGGCAAAAGCTAGATTTAGATGTGCGAATGACAGTAACGGCTACAATTCAAAGGGTGTAGATCAATAATGTATATCTGTTAGAATGGCCTAGTCAATGTCAAGATCAGTCGATAAATCTATAGCAAGTTTAAAAATGTATGCTCACAATCTTGATGCAGATTGACTGAGCTTGAGCAATTGATGAATTGGGTTGACCAAAAATCTGTTTCCAGATATGTAAAGCTGGTAGAGACAACCCCTAAAAACCTGTAGCTAAAGGTAGTTCTGTAAATTATACTATTTTATGCCTCACTTTGCAGATATTTTTTTAAATGCTGAAAACATTTCCCTTCTACTTTAAAATTCTACACTTATCCAATATTTTTCCTGCATTTGGAGGAAACAAGAAGCTAAAATATTTATCTTTTTTTCGTGTTTTGCAGGGTGATTACATGTTATAGCTAATAATCTTTGTGCTGTATCTTGTTCAGGTGGGAGAAAACCTGATCCAAGACTTTCTGCAGAAGGTGAAGGAACTTCCTGTCGCCACCATGACTGAGTGGGAGGTCAAGGCAGAGCTGAGGAGAATAAAGCAGGATTTACTCACCAAAAACAACAACTACATCAGTGAGATACTTGCTCGCTGCGCTCCTGTAAAAACTACCTGATACTTCATTTTTTTTATTTCATGCATCTTCTGCTCCCTCTTACTTATAAAGCTCAAGTATACTGTAGGAACAACACTAGAGTGGTTGTAATGTATAGTTCTCAAATAAAGAAGTTCCCTTTATTTATTTTGTGTGTTTAGTAATTTTTCAAGCGGAATTTAAAGTTATTTTAGGTCCATTTTTGGTTACATAATCAAAGTAAAGCCTTTTCAAGTTCCTTCTAAAATTTTCTTGGGGATAAGATGTTGCCCTGATCTTGATTGTCGCAGCATCAACCGCTCTTTATCTGATCGAAGTCTCCAAGAACTCGAGCGTCATATAGGGGAGATAAGGAGTAGACGCGTCTCAAGGCTCACCACCGTTATCTGGTGGCTGTGAATGATGTTCACGTATAGCTCCCTGGTGTCAATGTTTCCTCTGTTGGCAACATTCAATAAAACTGCAGCACGGGTTTTATGCGTGTGGAATTGAGATTACCCCCAGAAGTCCCTAATGAGCTCCGATTTCATGCAGTGAAGAGATAGATGGTTTAGTTCATTCGGTATAATCACAGTTAGAAAAGATACAAGCAAAGGTTATGTTTGATCCGACCTAATTTTGACAGAATGTGTTCATTCACAGAAACTTTGGAGCATTATGTATATTTCCCTTCAGCAATCTTGCATTCTCAAAGCAGAGGTTATTCATCATATATTTGATCTATTCAGCCTGTCTAATCAGAAAGGACAAAGCTTTGATTTTGGACTAAGTAAGAGTGGAAGAAACTGCTTGAATTGGATGCAATTTGGTCCAAATGGAATGTCAGTCACATTTATTGGATTGGATACATCATAATATGCACCGACAACCACATTTAATCACTTTGTTGTTGAAAGTGTGCTATACAAGTAAGATTGCCTTCTAATATGATACAGGAAACTATGACACTTTAGCATTTGTACTTTTACTAAGTTTATAAAAACACATACAACAGATCTGCCACCTTGATCATCTACTTTTCCACTTATTCACAAATTAACAATGCCAGCCTTATATATGCATTGAAATAATAAGGGAAGTGACTCTTGAAAATGTATAGAATAGAAATAACCTTTGGGAATGGAGGATATTTTGACAGAACAGTAACAAGTCAAAGGTAAGTGGGGGGCATGCATGTTAAAAGATAGGTTTAAAAGAATAACATACTACAGTTAGAACAAGATTGAGAAATAATACTGTATAGTTAATAACTTTCAGATTTTAAACAATGCACAACCGACTCGTTTAATTCAGCAAAAAAAATGGGGAAAAAAATGCAAACAGGGATGTAAAGACTTAATGTCTTTGTTGGGGGTAGTGATGGTTGTAAAGTCTTACAGCAGGAAGAAGGATCTGTTATAAAGCCTCTTTGTGAACCTAGTGAGCAGCAAGCTGTCAATGAACGAGCTCTTCAGTGCTGCAACAGCCAAATGCTACAATAATGTGACACTTGTAAGCTTACAACAGTGTTCCCTCTATGTGGCCAGTCGGTTCCACTTTAGTTTATTCAGACCCCAGGACATGTTTCCAAAAAAGAAGACCTTTGTCACTGTGTGCATTTGCAAACTGCCTTCTGTGGGGTACCATTTGTAAAGCTCCAAAATAAAATAATTAACACTTATAATATGAGTTATATATTACCCTGTAATAAAAGGAAAATGTAGGGGAATTTTTCTATGTCATATTTTCACCATGTTATTCATTCATCTAGAAATATAATTTTATACCAACATGTTTATTTTGAAAAGTAAATATTTCGGTATAAAGCTAAGTACTGATATTACTTGTGAAGCTAAATATTTAGTTAGGGAGCAAAATATTCAGTTTGCAACTCAAATATTTAGTTAGGAAGCTAAATATTTAGTTGGGACGTTACATTTTTAGGTTGCAAAACATATTTAGTAAGGAGTCTGCATAGATAGCAAAATAGATATTAAGGAAGCTAAATATTTAGTTTTTACATTAAATATTTAGATCAAAAACCTTTTTTTTTAGTTTGGTAGTTTAAATATTTAGTTACATATTTAGTAAGAAAGCAAATTTTTACAAAGCTAAATATTTAGATTGGAAGTTAAATATATAGTTAGCAAAGTAGATATTTAGTTAGAATCTAAAAATTTAGTTAAATTAAATTTAGTTAGGAAGCTAAATATTTTTTATAGTACTTTGTAAACATTTAGCTCCAAAAAAACTTTTAGTTTGGAAAGTACATAATATTTAGTTACAAAGTTAAATATCTATTTAGGTAGTTAAATATTTTTTTTGCAAAGTATATATTTAGTTAGGAATCTACATGTTAATTAGGAAGTTAAATATTTAGTTTGCAAACCATAGAGCATATTTAAATATTTAGTCTGAGCCTAACCTTCATGAATGAATTCATAACATGGATGCAAATATGACATTGTAAAATGGCCTTGCTGAGTGGCCTTTTAGCCCGTTTCGCTACAGGACACATTTCACTGTGGATAATGACACATTCTCACCTTCTCATAGCTTCAGGCAGCATCTTCTCAAGGTCTTAGGCTTTTGTTCTGGGGTCATTAAGGATCAAAAGGCAGCATCTCTCAGACACAGAACCCATCTCCCTTCTAAGCACTGTACTTGCACACTTTTCTTTAAGCAGATGAACACAGTAGCTTCAAGCCAAATTATTCCCAAGGATCAACTAGAGAAGTGCAACTCCATGACTAGTTCTTTATTTCTTTGCTAATGCATTCCTTCGATTAAATTCAATTACATTTTTCCTAAGCCATAATATCAACATCCCGGCTTTCCATAATTTCTATAGACTGTAATAACTGGATGTAAACTTTTTCAATTATTTTTTTATTTATATAGCGCCGATTCAGAACAAATGTCATCTCAGGACACTTTGCAATAAAAGTAATCTCAATACAATTATACAAACATTCCAATCAGTTAAATGTTTCCTATTAAAGGAATCCCAGCAGATTGCATGAAGTCGTTATTTTCTTATTAATTTATTACTGATGATTTTGAAGACATTAATAAATAAATGAGTATATGACATTTTCTTTCTATTATAAATGTGGCAGTATGAAAATAGAAATGTTGGTAATTCAGACCCAAACAAGAGAATTTTGATCTGATTGAGCATTCAGACAATGAAAAATACGAGTAACTGTCCTCGGGCACAGCAGGCGTTGAAGGGAAAAAATAATCTGTGCTTCTGAAGAAGCCACAAGACTCAAGCTTCTAAGAACACCAAGTTTTGTGGTTTTCATGGAAGATTTTTGGTTTTCCAACCAAGTCTTGATCCACAAGGACCTAAATCCCAGCATTGTTCCATTCTGGTCTCTGTTCAGCTGATCGACATTTCCAAGAAACGCGCCATTATTCAAGCTCTGTCTTGGAACAGGCGCGTCTTCAGGGTCGCCATCGATATCTGGTCCCATCATTTCATTCCTGTCACGCTTTCCAGTGTCAACCTTGTGTTCTGCATTGTTCCCACTGCTGTTCACGTTACATAAATTTACAACACGAGTTTTACTCCGTGTAATTGAGGTTACCCTGCGAAGACCTGTGACTCAGTGCACAGAACAGAGACGGTTTAGTTTCAATTCAGTTTGAGTATTGAATCAATAAAGCCCATTAAGAAAGCAAAGCAGCAAATTTTTAACCTTATGACATGTTTGGCTTCCCGTGATTTTCTTTGCAAACAGTCATATGCAATAAACTAGATCACAAAAAAAACATATGGATCAATTACACAGGCTTTCGTCCTAAAGCCTTTATTTATGTTATGATTTTATGTGGAATTAACAAAAAAGTATGTTTAATCAGGGAACTTGTAAAAAAGCCTGGATTATTCTTCTCGGTCAGCAAGTTTGCACCTAGACACGTTTTTGTGTTTATACCTCTCCATTGGTGTATCAGTGTTGCAAAACTATTCCACACCAGGACAATAGGGGGCACTGGTTTCCTGGTGGGTCTCCCTACCATTGCAGTGTTGTTTCTGATTAACTAGAGTTTATTTTCTTAAGCTTGTGAAAGCATTCGGTTTTTAGGAGCAATGGACGACAAAGTAAGTTTTGATTGAGCTGTGAAGCTTTTTACTAGAGGTACAGCTAATAGAATACTCTAAAAACACATGTAAGCAAACACAGCGGTTTGTTTTGCTGTTTCTCTACACCTCCTGGGGGGCTTACCCTGCCAATCCTGGCTCAATTTCCCCAGAATCGGTTCCACAAACAAGACAAACTTGAAGCCCCGCTCATTCACCAAGGCAACTCATTAGCCTGTTCTGCGTCTACAGCCTAGTTTAGACTTCTCCATCTACGTCGGAATGGATTGACATGCCATTATCTGTCAATGCAAGAGCTCTCTGTCACATACGCAAGAACGGACGGAGTAGAGCCCAATTTTCTAACTATCCGTCAACAGAGAGCGTATGCCTGTGATTGGTCAGCTCAACCACAGGCAGATATCCTTTAACCAATATGATGCTCTACAGTTGCTGTAATCAGAAGTCAATGTAGCATCTTGGCAAATAGTATAAATGCATTTAATTTATGTTGAATATGCATGTTGGTTCACTGCATAGCTTCAGTACATTTCATGGTGAGTTACCACGGCTTTAAAATGTGCATTTCTCAGTTAAAATGATGTTTTCGGATTTGAATTAGTGCTAATTCATTAGCGGAAGTAGCTGTGTACACCTTAACAATAAGAGTGTTCATTCCTAATGTTAATATTGATGAACTAGAGTTTTATCTGCTGAGTTTTTTAGTTATGGGAAAACAAGACATTTGATTATAAATTGTATTTATCATTTGAATTATGTGATGTTTAACACAGACTTGTGATATCCAGATGTTAGGTTTATTTATATATGTTGGTTAGTTCTACCTGTATTTGCTATTATTTTTTATATGAGACCACAAATACATTGTGAATGGGATTTTGGAGTTCAAAACAAAAAATCCATTGATTTCTCCTACATTTCATTTAAAAAAAAGAGCAACAGCATCTGAATTTGTCCTTTACTTACACTGAAAATTGTAGTTTTTTGGTCTTATTTAGGAATGGGGATTATTTGTGATTAATTCACAGCCACTCTGTTAGTAGTTACATAGATCAAAATTTGTAATCGTTTGACAGCCCTGCTAGAAAATAAAAATACATTTTTGGAGAATGATTGTACAGTTATGTACTTAGTAATACTGTGTTCAAAAAGGTGAGTAAACCTCAAAATTCTTCAAATAAATGTTATTTTATTGAAAACAAATTCATTGGGGGACACTGGACATTCTATTTCAAAGCAAGAAAATTGGAAAATGGAATTGAATTTGATAATATTTTACAGAAAGTCAAGAAATATGTAAAAGAAATAGTGTTGACATCTTTCTTCAAATACTTCAAAATATCCTGTATAAACTAAGACACGTAACCACGGTTTCTGATAACTGCTTCACATCTGTGATAAATGAAGTTGACCAACTTCTGACACCTGCCTACAGGTATTGCAGCCCTGGACAATTGTACTATGTTCCACAATTCTTTTGCATTTCTTGGTTTTGCCTCATTAACAGCATCGTTAATGAAAGCCGAACGGTTTTCTATAGGATTAAGGTCCAGGGATTGTGTAGGCCACTTCATTACTAGAATTCTGTTTGACTGGAACCATGATGTTGTTCGCTTGATGGTGTGTTTGGGGTCATTGTCTTGTTGAAACACCCATTTTAAGGGCATTTCCTCTTCAGCATACGGCAACACAACTTCTTCCAGTATTCTGATGTACTCAAACTGATCCATGATCCCTGGTATGCAAAATATAGGACCAACACCGTAGTACGAGAAACATCCCCATATCATGATGTTTGTACCACCATGCTTCACTGTGGCTTATATTCAGTGTTTGAAGGACGTCTGACAAACTGTCAGTGGCCCTTAGATGTAAGAGGTTTTTTTTTTTTAAATACCCCCTTGCGGGGGCTTCTTTCTTGGTAGCTTGGCTTCACATAGACATCTGATAAGTTAGAGTACTCACAGGCCTGGAGCTGATCAATGGCTGAGCCTTTGCCATTTTGGTTGTTCTCCGACCCATTCGAATAGTCGTCTTTTTCTTCCTTGCCTTTCTGGTTTTGCTGCCATTGTAAAGCGTTTGATATAGTGTTAGCTGAATAGCCTATTATTTTCTGCACTTCTTTATAGGTTTCCCCATCTTTTAATTTCTAAATCAAAGAGCGCTCTTCTCCCAAACAGTGTTTTACTCTGTTTTTCAAGGACAAATGCACATCCAGCATATGTAGTGGAAGTTGCCTTGATCCTTAAACGAGGACCACCTTTTTTTTTTTCCACATAATCAATGACCTCACTAATTGAACTTGGCACAGCTATTTTTTTCAACACATCCCTTTCAGTAAATGATTGTTTCACAGAATCAGCAGCATCCACCTCTTGCCTGTCTGTTTTCTATACCTTTACTAAAGCTTTTAGAAAAAGTACTTGCATTGTAGAAATTAAAATTCGAAGTTTGTGGGACTACAAGTATTTTAGACACAAATGTGTTTTTCATTCTTTAAGCACCGGCAGAGTTTAAAAAATGACCTTTTTGGCAGCGGTATCTGATAAAAGCAAAACGATACAGTTTGTGCCGTTCTGTTATTTTCTAGCTGCTGAGCTTTGTTGATAATATATAGTAAACACAATATCCCGCCACTGGAAGTAATTAATTCTATATAAATCAGTTACAATAGTTAAAGTTTTATGAACATTTTGATTTGAAAAAGTTTCTTCTGCTTCAAATTTATTTTGTAATTATGTTTGGGCTATATATACCAATCATTTCATTGTATTCTTTCAATTTCAAAATTTACACAACTATTTCCATCTGATTAAATAATTTTCAATGTCATCAGTTAGTGGCTACTTGAGCAGCCTCTTAACGCATTACTTTGACTCGAGTACTTTTAACTTTTACTCTAATACTATTCTAGCTGGAACAATTGTGCGTACTCTACCCACCTCTGGTGGCAACATAAAAACATGACGGAATATTTCCAAATGTTGCAAACTAAAAGCAGAGAATTTTCAATGGCTGAATTTGTGATTCACGAATGGAGAAAACATCTTAAAGCAGGGACTGTGGATCACATTTTGTTTTTGGTTTTTTTTACAACCATCTCAGTATCAAATAAATAGGAGCAGTGATTAGCAACATTCCAGGTAAATGTTATGTTAGAGAAAATTCAGCTGTAAATGATTAACTTTCAAAGAGTTATTGCCTTGCAATGGAAAACTTTTAACCCACATTCTGAATCAAACGAGTCCAAATGGTAGTGAAATATAGATTCATGACGAGCAGACCTGCAGACTGACAGTGGAGCTTAACTCAAAATGTAGAAAGGAAGACGCCTCACTCACAACACACAAGTGAATCATTAGTGGCTCCCCTGCAGTTGCTTTTAGAGTACAAAACCCCCCTAAACAGACCTACTCAAAACCATGGGCTGATTTCCTTCGTTAAGTGAGCCACAAATGTAATATATTAAAATTAAAAATATATATATAAAAAAGTGTTTTTATTTGTTGAAATGCCCCATTAGACAAAGCAAGTGAATGAAAACACACATTTGATCTAATAAAGTTTTATTTTCTTAGAAATGGCAAGTTTTCAGTGTTCTTTTGTCTTTCTAAGAAAGTATACCCCTTTTTGAATTTCAACTAGCATCTACTAATGGTTATTGAATACTTCACAATATATTAAGTCTAGATGTTATGGTACATGCATACGATTCAGGCTGCATGAGGAGCCAAAGTCACCACGATACACGGGGAGGAGGGCGGATACGGGTGGGGGCGGGATACAGGGGGGGCTGCAGACTGACTTTGGTTCCAGATAAAAAGGAGGCTGTAGCGCCCCCTATTAAAACCCTCTCCACAAAACACTGACTGCATCAACATATAAACACACAAACTTTGCACTGTACACGACACACATTTACACGCAGCTCTTTATACAAGTGTGGAGCCCCTCCACCTGCCATTTAAACTAACTCACAGGAGAGGGTTTATAGTGTTTAACAAGCTTCTCTTTCACAGAAAGAAATTCACCACTGGAACCTGTCAGTTTCTGCAGTTTGACGTAGCGGGAGGCGGGGAGAGGAAGGGACGCTAAACAAAAGAAAAATAATAATTATAATAATATATAATAAAATAAAAGACATTCAAATACAGTCAGCTTTTAACTTGAAAATACAAAACTACATGAGAAAGCATTGAAATAAAATCCATTCATCAGAACATATATATATATATATTTTTTTTAAAAAAAAAAGCCCAAGTGCTCCATCTCTCACACACACACGATCAAGCTTTTCCTTTTTTTAAATCCAATGGGGATGGCAGCTGCGAGGAGGCAGGAAGTCTTTAACTGCAGTTCTTGAGAAGAGGGCCAGAAGCCGAGGATTAGCCGTTTGGAGATCTTCATGCTTTAAGTGCCACCAGGTGGACCTCAAAAGCCCCTCAGAACAACCAGTCCGCCCCAGTCTTTGTTCACAGATTGCAGCGAGGAATCTCTTCAGGCTATTCTGCAAGTCCGCCGTCAGCTCTACAGCTCCCTCTAGTGATCTGCTGCAGTGGGTGCAGCCTATAAAGCTACTTCCTCTGCATCCTTTCCTACTTTGATTCCCGTCTGAGAGCGCTGTGCTCAGAGTCTCTCTGGGTCCTTACAGCTGCAGGCGGATGCACGTATAGAGCTGTGTGTATGAGTGTGTGTGTGAGAGTGAGTGAGTGAGTGTGTGGCTATTGTGTAATGCAATGCGCTTGGCTATCTGAGGGCGTCAACTCGAGCAGCCGCCTTCAGTTGTGTTGTAGCGTGTTGGACTCGATGGGCGGCGCCGAGTCGTACAGAGTGTCTGTGTCATGTGTGGGCTCTCCGGCCAGCGTGCACGGGTTGGACAACGTCCCCGCTCCGCAGTCACAGAAAAACCTGGAGGAGATCAAATATTAAAACCATTAGGAACAGCCAAGTCAAATAAATCAACCGCAATGTCTTTGTGATTATGAAGAGATCTTGGTGGTTGTGTCCAAAAGAAAACATTTTTTTAGGTGAAATGCTGAGAACAGAAGTCCGGCAATATCCCTAATTTTTCTGTATTCTGCCTCACAGGATCAACAATACTACGTTTTTTCTTAAGCTTTTGTTCTCCAGGCTCTTTTAAAGCATTTTCTACTCATCTTTAGTCCATTCTTTGTACCTAGAGATTGAAAATCCTACTGGAATGTGTAAAGTGGACCTCTCACAGAGTCAGATTTTCCACCTGCAGAGCATATCTAAAATATTTGGAAGAAAATTAAGTTTAGTAAGCTAAAACACAAATATAATGCTACCTGACATGCTATTGGCTGGTGTTTGCAAAGCAGCCAATCCATAATCTATTTTCCTTGGGACTGATGATTATACTAATTTCTTGGGTAGTGCCAGAAAGTTTCCACTGTGCTGAATAATGCATATTAAAGCATATTTGCTGTTTGAACAATTAATATATGCAGCCAAAAGCTTTTTCTTTTAGTTTCTACTGTGATTTCGCTGGAGATATTTTCAAAAAATCTATTGTTAAGTAAATGGTAAGAAATTAGTTTTAATATACTAGCCTCCAATATTCTTGACTGACTCAAGTCTTTAACAACCCTAAGACACTCAGATGTTTCTAATTTTTATCATTCCGCTATTAAGCATGTAGAAAAACATGAAAAGTCACTTCTTTTAATGGTCTTCTAGTAGTTGAATCAAAATGTCAAAACACTTGAATTCAGATGCCAGTTGCTTTATTATTAGTTCAAACAAAAATAAAATGACAAAAGTAAGATGTTTCAAAAAACAAAAAGGTACTTTTCTAAAGACCGCATTAAAAATAACTAGGAATGTTCCAATCTCAAAGTCGGATTAATATTTTCATATATCTCAGTGATCGGAGATTAGCTAAAGTAGCTGACGAGTCGTGACATTTTTTTTTATACAAAAGTACATCCTAGTTATGTCTGACGGTAATTGTGCAATACAAATCTCTGTAGAAGCGCAATCATAACACGTCTTAAGTAGCGGTTTTAATTTGGTTTAACATCTCCAGAAATTGATGGTGTTATAAAGGTTCCTCTGCTACTCTGGTATATAGAGCAAATGCAAACCCATGACAGTGGAGGGCAGCATTGTGCAAACCAGCGTACAGCTTGCCGGAAAAACTTTTCTTTATAATACTGTACCGAATGAGGACGACGCTTTTTACTTTTGTCCGAAATATTAAACTGAAGCAGATCTTTAATGTTCTGTAAAATTTTGATTTCAAGGGATTTACAACAATAATGGGAATGCTTATTAATGAAATTAGTCTTATAAAAAGTTACATTACTTGCTAAAAATATATTTCAGTTTTATAAATTTCAATACTAAAGGTAAAATATCGGATCGGGACTCGAAATCCGATTTGAGGTTTAAAGATCGGATCAGGATCAGAAGCCTGATATGTTGATCAGGACATCCCTGAAAACAATGAAGCAAATATAAAGATAAACATGAAATGATGCATTTTCTTTTTAAAATCTAAAATATTTGTAACAAAATGTAAGAGTCTAGCACAAAAGAGAAGCTCACCGATCGTGTCGTATAAACTCTACGTCGTGTCCTTGGTGACACTTTTTGATGCAGTTAACACAGATGGCATTCCTATCTGTTGTATTACAGGTGTGACACCTAAAAAGACAAAAGAAATCGTTTGAAAAGAAAACTTGAACAGTAAATTAGACAACACCTTAAATAAACAGTTCTTTACCTATAGAAGTCATGCATGGGGTAACTGGTGTAGCTGGAGATCTTGTAGAGACACTGTCCTCTGCTCACTGCCTTCTCAATGGCATCTTGATTATTCTGAATTTTATTATCTGACAGTGGGAACATTGGAAGATAGCTTTTAAGCAGACATAGCATGACTAGAACAATTGGTTCCGATTATATATATATATATATATATATATATATATATAACCCTCTTACCTTTCATGGTTACATTAACTCCTGAGGCCAGAAAAAGCCCCCCAAAACGATTGTTGAAGATCTGGTTGCCCTCCAATGTTGCCGTGGCGTGGTTGGTGATTTCAATACCTGGTTGAGGGAATGAAAAGCCGACTGTAAACCAAAAGCGGACAAACAGATGTTTTCTAATATTTTTCTTTTGCGTTCAGGAAGAGTCTGTAAAGCAAACCTGCAGCGAAACCGTCAAAAATGCGGTTCTTGCGGAGTGTGGGATGGCTGTTTGTGCTGATGAGCACGCCGGCCTGCGCGTTCCTGAAGATGTCATTCTCTTCTAGCAGACCTACAGAGAAGACGTTTCTTCATATGGTTTACTTGCTCGAGAGCAGCAGAACAGGTTTATGCACATTTCAGTTCGGTAAACTACATCCCGAGTTAAAACAGAAGAAGGTAAGCTGTGCTAGAACGTTTGCAAAAATTCAGCGTACACTCAACCTTGTGAAAGTTGTCCGTATCTAATGATGTACGAAATGTTTCTGTACCTCTGCCTCCGTTGAAAATGCAGATGCCGCCATCTCTGCCGTCATGGATCTTGTTTCTCCTCAACGTGGGGTTGCTGTCCGTCTTGATCCACACTCCCGCCATGGCATTGTCGAAGATTTCATTGTCCTCAATGAAGCCCAATCCTGCAACACAACAGCAGAGTTAGATGGAGCTTTGACTCCTAACTGCACGTTCGACTGATTTGCATGAGACGTAAATACGAACCTGAGTTGTAGACCAATATACCTCCATTTTGCCCTCCCCAGATCTTGTTGCGTCTAATCTTTGGGTTGCTTCCCGTCCTGCAAAAATTTAAATGAATAAAAGCTATTCTCCGCTGAATTCAAAAGAAATGTTTCTGTACATTAATTTGCTTTCATCATCTTTAGGGTCCTGTTTTTGGAAAATATCAAAATAACTTTGTTTTGGTACCGAAAAAAAACAAACATTTTTATCAAATATACAGGTAGAAAAAGTTACCTTATCTGTACACCAGAGTACATGTGATTGTAGATGTCATTGTCTTCCAACACGCCGTGGCCGTTGTCATAGAAATAAACGCCAACCTGCAGGAGAAAGAAAATTAAGAAAATTAAGGTGAAGAAAAAAAAGGAACAGATTTCCCGCTATGCGATTATCGATGAGGATAATACAAAAATCTAATAATCGGTACTGATGAGATATGACAAATAATGATTTTTTTTTTATGTGGGTAAACTCACGTAAAGAACAGCACTGACACTCTACAACTGGGAAAGGACGTTTTTTTTAGCATGGAAGTAATCTTTTCCAGCAGTTCCTAACATTCTCGCCTTTTTTTTTATTGTTACAGAGCAATAATATACAAATGATTGAAACGACTATTCATTTATTTTAACTTGTATTAAAAATGGGATGGGGAAAAAAAGGTATTGGGGGGGGGGGTATTCGTTTTCCAGCCAGATGAAAACAAAACATAACTGTTTATTTCCTGTCAATTTGTGAAAATATAAAAAATAGAAAACAAATTAAAAAGGAAGTTGAAAACAATAGAAATAAATGTTTAAATTGTTTCAGAACAAAAAAAAAGTTCATTGTGTATGAAATGCACATCATTCTGGTCTCGTCTTAGTTTGGTGACGGATCATTTTCTATGACCTTCTCATAAGATTCCCCAAAGGAGAAGTGGTTGTGTGACTCCAATAAATAATACGTACCAGCATGAAGTAGCTCATATTTATTCTGGTTTGATCAGAGGTTCTAATCTGTATCATTTTATAATGTTTGTCTGGGCCAATCAGGGATCAGAAGTGGGGAAAAAATTTGCAATTGACTAACACTTTATATCAGCATTTTTATGATTATTCACTTGTGCAAGTTGTTTACAGGAATGACAATCAGCAAAGGGGTAAATTAAGCCGGAACCATCAGCAGCGAACAGCTGCCTAAATCAGAATGGTTACATACACTGCATGGTTTATATTTATTTTTACAGTATAATAGTTTTTAGATTATTAGGAGCTGGTTACTATAGTGGTACTTCGATAAATAACTTCACATATTTGTTCAAACTTCATTTGTTTTCTTTGATTTAAAAGAAAAACAATTACATACATTAATAAATGGATAAATAAATCTTTAAGCAATAATTACCGGATCATTCAATGTCATATGAGCGTAAAAATCCAGGTAAAGCTCTGACTCATGTTTACCTGTTTGCCGCTGTGGATGCGGTTCTTACGGAGGACAGGAGTGCTTCCTGTGGTCACCCAGACTCCAGCCAACGTGTTGCTGTAAACCTCATTCTCCTCAATCACTCCCTGGCCTTTCTCATGCTGAAAAAAAAAAAAGGCAGGACCACTGATCATAGCGCCACACATCTTCCGCTGCCAGAGCAGATGCGGACAAAAGACTTAAAGGGTGTATTTACCACATAGATGCCTCCATGCTGCCCATCGTGGATTTTGTTGTGCCTTACAATGGGACAGCTGTTTGTGCGGATCTGAATCCCAGCCAAGGCGTTACCGTAGATGTCATTGCTTTCTATTAACCCACGACCGTCTCCAAATATGTACACTCCTCCTTGGTTACCATTGAATATAGCATTCCCACTGAAATGAAGAAGGAAAAAGTTGAAACTCCATGAGGTAAACCAAACAGATCCCGCCCTGTGGCATGTCTTCATCCTCACCGTATTGTTGGGTCGCTGTTGGACGTGATCCAAACACCAGCAAAGTTATTGGCATAGATTTTGTTTTCTATAAATTGTCCCCGCCCCTTTTCATGGACATAGATGCCTCCCGTTTGGCCGTGGTGGATCTCGCAGCGGACAACCGTGGGGTTGGCGTACGCCTTCACCTCAAAGCCAGCTATGCGATTTCTATGGATGTTACAGTTCTCAAAGTAACCCTAAGGCGATAACAAAAAGACATGTTTGGTTGTTTAACTAGGATGTTTCTCATAGTAAAACATAAGACATGACGGCGGTAGCTGCATTCACCATGCCATGATCGAACGTGAACACTCCCACATCGCGTCCGTGGTGGATGTGGTTACGCCTAATGATGGGATTACCGTGGTTCTTCACCCAAATTCCTGCCAGCGCATTGTTGCTGATTTCATTGTCCTCATAAATGCCCTGCAAAGACGAGAAGCTCTCGGTCAGGTGGCCTGTTTGTGTTGTATGTCGTGTGCTAAAACGAGCTCTTTAATCTTACCTGCGCATGGTCGGTGATGTACAGTCCCACGTTCTCACAGTCGCTGATGTTGCAGTGTTTGATGGTTGGACAGGCGCCCTGTCCGCTCACACACACAGCTGAGCCCACTAGACAAAGCAAAAAAGTGACACACACACAAAAAGACATTTAACAACCTAAAGAACTAGCAGCTTTTTGCCTATATATTTAAATATATTCATATTTAAAATGTATTAATATATTCAGGGAAAGCACATATCCGGGAGCCTTTTAAATGTGTTCTCTAAACGAAATTAAATTCATATATGAGCCGTGTATCCTCAGGGTTATTGTGGATGAGCTCCTTCCTGCTTTGGGCAGGAAGGAGCTCCTTTAGCAGTCAGTCTGCAACAAATCTGAAAAAGCCTCTGACTGAAGACTTGCTGTATGACTGTCTCATGACTGGTAGGACAAGCTAACAGCTCCGCTTCCGGGCAGCAGAGACTCTGTCCGGCTCTGGGGTTAGAGAGCCAGGCAGGGAGACGTAAGAGCAGGGGTCGCTCTAAAATTTTTATCTTCGTTTTGGATGACGGGGGTTAAAAAAAAAAAAATCAATCAATAAATATCCAGTTAGAATTTTTATCAGTCAATTTAAAAATTATAACATTCAGTAGTTCACTTTCACTCATCCTAGTTACGATTTAATCTGAACAAACTGATCAAAGAACTGACATTGTGTCATCAGACATAGAGAATATTAATAAACTAAATTATTAACATTTTAGCCACTGTGGGCTGAACGCTCTGCAAGGAGCAGAAAGTGGGCTCTGACTGTACATTACGGACGCTGGAGCGCTATTTCAGCCATTGTTTTGAAATCGGGGAACATTTCAAAGGTTACAGGTTGTGAGGAAGGCTAACCGCAGAACAACTTGCTCTGGTTTATCCTTTTGAGGTTTATACCTCTGACATGGAACAAGCTGAATCTGAACATGGTTACAACCTTTTGGATAGGTTAATGTAAAGTAAGGGTCTCTAGTTTCTTGAGATAACACGTAGTGACTGCTTTTTTTTGGTAATGCTAGCCACACTGATTGTCATTATAGGATGCTTAAAAGCGGTCTAAATCATCAGCTGTGGTAATTTTTTCGGTTTTAGAAGCCAAATCTTGTTTTAGAGAAACAACTCTCTTACAGTGGCAAAATGTCTCCTCTATTCCAAATATAAATAATTGCTAATCACTAAAGATAGCTAGAAGAGTGTGAATTCTGTTCTGATATTATAGAAATCAGATAAGGCACTGTACTGCCATTTTATTTCTATAGCACCCATTCAAAAACAGTAATTCAAGGTGCTTGACATAAAAGAAATGTCCTTAAAGTGACTGAAGGCTGACATTTAAATGGCCTTTATGTGACAATTAAGTTTAAGGCCTGAGTCCAGACTAAAACTACGAACATAAATTGAAGAGATCAGAAATAAAAGCAAAGGTTTTGTAATAACAAAAACTTTCACAAGCAAACAGCCTTAAATTTGGTTGTGAAGATGAGTTGGTAGCATTTCTGCTTCTGACATTAAACAGGATCTCCGTTAATACTGCTTCTAGTAAATAGAAGCATCTTTACAAATTAAAAAAAATTACGTAAAACCTAAACCTAGCTAAAATTAGAGATGCAGCCCTCGTGTTTCTTTCAGATTTGATCTGTGATTTGTAGGTCAAACGCGTTTTTGATCTATAAAGCCATCACCCAACAGCATGAGAAAATGGTTTGGGTCATGAGCTTTGATGCAGTAATGGGAATTAAGATGTAATTATCTCAATTTTTCTGCCTTATTGGAACTTCAATCTCAGCAGGATGATTTGACGTTTTCATGCAAAAAAACTCTTGCCCTACACAATACAGAAATTCCATATGTAAAGGCATAAAGAGGTTGTTTATTATAAAGGTTTTTAAATGCTAGAACTGAAAATGCTAAATTTTTTTTTTTTTTTAATCACCCATAAATCCATACTAAGAGTAAAGCAAGCAATTGAAAAGACGTATGTGACCAAAATAACATTTGTTCACCTCATTTCTCACTGATTATTAATTGCTGAACCGGTACGCAAGCTTGAAAGGTCCAATATTAAATGTCACAATTTACCATATGAAATGCAATTAAATAACTTCAGTATAAATCACCTGCACGAAGCATGGTGTTGTTAGAAGACGGTTGATCACATAGTCTGACTCAAACGACAGGCGTCTGCTTGCATACTTACCTGTGCATGTGGAGCGGATGATACAGTGGTCGATGTTGGGGCTGCAGTTGACTGTGATCTCCAGACAGTGGTGGGCGTTATGATGCTGCGCTGATTTATCATCTGGATTAAACTGATGAGGCAACAGAAGCTGAGATCAGACAGAGGGCAAGAGTACAGAAAGAACTTCTGCCTGCCCACCACATCCACACTGCACTCCTCAAACGTTAGTGTCGCTAGCAGCTCAGACTTGGAATAGAACGAGGAAATACGTTTATTATAGTTGACACTATTTGGTTAACATTGTCTAATAAATAAATATATACTCCTATTCTTTTACCTTGGTGAAACCATAGAAAAATAAAACCCAAAACAAAAATTCATTAAAAATTTGATCCAAAATGATTTTTAGACCTTTCACGTTGTTCTATTCAGTCAAAGTAAGAGCTAATGTCTCTAATTTATAATCTGATGTTCAGGTCTATACGTTCCAAGACCCCAATCTATTCACAAATGAGCCCGCATTTAAATAGTTTTCAAAAATATCCCGCTGCCACTTCCTCATCTTTAACAACCACTTAATTACACGTTCATTAAAAGCTGATTTAAAGCCTTTAAATCTGTTTTTATGGTTACTGTAATCATGAAAACACCTGAATCAAGTTCAGACCATAACCGTTATTTGTGTGATTAAAATCAGTGTAGTATGTGCAAAGTCTCCCACTGCATTAACAGCAAAGATGATTTGATCCATATCCACTTTGATTTTATTTCATGCCAAATTAGAGATGCACCAAAAATAATTAGGTGCAAGATTTGTGATCTTAGACCGTACAACAGTAGATGAAAGACTGCATGAGTTGTTGCTGTAGCAGACTTCTGTCTGAGAAACATCAGTTCATTTATAAATGAACAGCTTTAGGTGTGATTTGTGCGATTATTATTAGAGTTTGACACCAAACGGGGTGAAAAATGGGTTTGCAAAGGGAGAAAGCTGTGGAAGCACTCATGGCTTTGGCAAAATAAGACAGACGTCTGACGCAGCTGCCACACTGTAAGATCCTCCCAGAAAATTCCAAAACCGCTTGAAGTTTTTCGTGGGTCGCCTTTAGTTCGCAGAGAGCTAAACTACAGGTTGATAAAGTATTCACAACAACAAGCCCACTAGCAGGCATTTTGTCCTTAATTTTTTTTCATGAAAATGTTTTTTTTTTCTGAGTGAGAACGTAATGTTGCAGTGGGAACCCATCTTAAATCCAACTTCACATCTTTTATTAGCAATTAGCATGGCTAGCATTACTTAAACAGCCGTGTCAGGACAAATCAAGCTGGTATATCTCCAATTAAAATACTATCTTCATTGTCTTTACAGGACATTTGCATCATGGGCTAAATAGAAATGTAAAACATGCATTCCTGATGTGGACATATTTAGATTTTTAGAGGCTGAAAAAATTATATATATTTCATTATAGTTTAAATTGAAAGTTCACAATTATTCTACAAATAGACCCAGACGAAGCAAAGTTTGTCTGGTTGATATTAGCAAAGCCATAACCATCTAAATCTGTAATAAAAAAATAAACTGTACTTACTCTTAATCGGAAAGAGTACTACAGGTTTTAAACTAATAATTGTATTCTTAATTATGAACTAGAAATATATATGTGGGGTCATTTTTAATCTGTAAAGCACTTTGAGTTGCATTTTTGTATAAAAAGTGCTTTATACATTAGGTTTGATTGATTAATATATATATTTCTTATTCTGACACCAGTATAAATATAAAAATAGGAGGGTATTTGTTTACCTTAATCGTCATGTATCCCACATATGCATCCTCTGATCCCTCCATGAAGACAAACGTTGAATCTCTAGTATTCTCTATGACGACCTTGTCTGCTACTTTACCAGGTGCTGAGAAGAAAGCAGAGACCAGCCATTTAGAGAGGGATATGGGGCTGCATGTAGAAGAAGCAACATACATACCTGCACCAATCATGGTGATGGGAGACTCTATATAAATCCACTCATCGGTATAGATCCCAGAATGAACAAAGATGAGTCCGTCAAAGTGGGCTTCTTGAACGCCTCCGAGAGCGTCCTCGATGGTGTCATAATACTGCAAGGGGGGGGGGGGGGGGGGGGGGGGGGGGGGGAGAGACACACACACACAAACACTTTCAGACAAATCCAGCACAATGCTGTGCTTCACCACAGGAAGATTAGGAGAAGCAGGACGATTCACATCAACGGTAAGCCACCGTTTTGTCTTCCACTTGCAGGATTGAACTTACCAGCATATTTTCTCTGCCTTTGTATCTGCCAGGGTTACTGTAGAAATGTTCAGCAAAGCCCGGCTTTACATGTGCACCTTTGTACTGCAACACAAATCAAAAACCTCAAAATTAGTTAATGTAGTAATTTGTGTTTTGACTATGATTCCACCTCTTACAGCAGAGGAAGATTCTTCAGAGAAATGTAGCCAATTAAAAACAACACCACCAGACAAATGCTTAATGCACGGAACATACATTAGCACGTAATGATTGCAGCAAAGATATTGGAGTATTCTGTGGTAGAAAAAACCAGATTGTGCAATCCTAAATATCCTTGACTAGGTATGAGCCTAGCGTGACTTTAAAAAGTTAAAATTGTTTCAACGCCGCTTGCATCTGCAGTCACACCTAAAGTTAAAAGTCGTGTTAATAAAATGTCAGAGAGTCGAGAGTGAAAATTTAGCTTCTTAAAATAATTCGTCCTTTAAAAATAAAATAAAAAATAAAAGGTGCGGCGAGAAGAGAAGCACCACCCATCACTTTTACTTTTAAATGGCAAAAAGCGAGACACAAGTGGTAGAGCCAATAAGTCTCCCGTCTACCTGAGCAGATAGCCCAAGCTCGCATTAGCTTGTGTAACTAATGTAGAGGAAAGCAGCAAATAGTATGTTGTGTGCAACTAATCAGTTGAAAACTAAAGCTAAATTTAGCCAGCTATATTTTTCTATTTTGGCTTATTCTATGGATAGACATCAAAGTAACCATAAGTAAAGCCAAATATGTCTGTACAACAAACTTGCAGCAACAAGACTTTTACATTGCATAACGACATGACAATAAAAACAGTAAAACAAAGACATAAAGAACATGAAAAACATACAACCGGTATGACATTCCAGTTATTAATTTAAACATTATAGGGATTTTCAATGTACATAATTACTGATACATTTATATGTGAATAATTACTAATACATGTCTATTACTTTCAAAACAGTAGAATTTATTTCTGCTTTTTGGTTTTAAGATAAAGCCAAAGAATTATGATAAAGATGTATATAATATTTGTAAAAAATAACAAAACAAACAAACGCAGTAACAGTGAAATCAGGGTATTTTTACTCAAAAGTTAACATTTGGTGAAAATCTCGTTCTGTCCGACGCCTGATCCAGAATGTATAAATCTATTCAACGTTTGAACTTGGCACTGACTTTCTGCTAGGTGTGGGTCATTCGACCACTTTGTATTTTTGCGGGTTTGATCATCATTTACAGAACCTTTTGGGGTCATCAATTCATCCCTTCATTTGACTTTTAACAATGATTTCAAGTAATCTACTACAGCCCACCTGTAAGGACCTGTGGTTGTGTGACTTCAATAAATGACATCTACCAGCCAAGTTATTTTAGTTTGATCAGAGATCATTAGATCTCATATTTCGCAGTGTTGTAAAACTCACGTAGGGTTTGGAGAAAACTGGAATTTGAACCGATAAAGCACAGATTGTTCCCCCCAGCCGTTATGTTACATTCTAATTATCAAAGCAATGAGACTCGTTTCCAATCAAGTCACAACTTCCAAACTGACAAATCAAACCTTTAACTCTGTTTAGATCTGCAGTTAACACATGAAAACACAAATTAGAAAAGTTTGTATTTTTATACAAAGCAGCTACAAACGTTGCTCATAAAAGCCCCTGTAAGGCTGTTTAACCAGTTTGTATAATTAGAAAATATATCTAGAGAGCTTTAAAGACGTTTTAACCGGGGCTTTTTGTTGCTTAGGTGGGGAAACTGAACCCAGCACTAAATGATTGCTGTACATAAAAATGTTTTTAAAAAAAGGCAACAAAGTTGTACTAACCAGCTGCTGAAAGCTCTCTTTCCAGGGGTTTGGCTGCTCGTGCTCCTCAGGGCTGACCTGGAAAAACCTGCCTGGCTCAGGATGCATCATGGGACGCGTATATTCAAAAACCTCCATGTATAGTCGTTTCCTTGAAAGTAACAATACAGAATCTTATTGTCCATTTAACGCATACATTAGGATACGATGTAGGAACAAATCAACCATGTGTTTGCCAGCTCTTACCATAGGATGGGATCATTTGCTAGCTGGCTGAATCTCTTGCACACGCAGGCTGCCTGGCAAAGGTCTTGCTCCAGCAAGTAGGAGAAAATCTTCAAAACCACCTCATCTGGAAGCTTCTGCTGCAGATACTGTTCTGCTGGGGCTGCTAGAAATATACAATTTCACACAAAAAAGGGCAGTGTAAGTCTGACGAAAAGGTCAGCATTACAGTACGGATGGACTGCAACGCAACAGTGCAAGAGTGGAACTCAGCAAAACACCAAAATCAAACTCGTAAACACTGCCTATCACGCTGAGGAGCTCAAACACACCTGGAAGGTCGTGGGTCTTACCGGACACTCGTGCCCGCTTGGCTCGATGACCGAAGGCATCTGTTGATGAAGTGGAAGCTCCCTGAAAATACAGCAGAACATTTAAGCACGACCCGATGCTTTGGGAAACTCAAATTGTTCTGTTGAAATGTGACAATTTAATACAAAGAAGTGGCACAGATTTACACTTAAAAATCAATTCTGCACAGCATAACCCACAGCTTCAACTTTTTTTGTCCCCTGAGGGAAATTTGCTTTGCATGTGGGTAAAAACATATAGTCTCACCTCCATCGGGCCCTTGCTGGGGCAGGCAGAAGCGGTGGCAGAGGCAGCAGTGGTTCTCTTGGGAAGCAGGGTCTTGCGTCGAAGCTGATAGGGACTGTTCTGAGCACCTGGGCCGGACTCCTCAATAGCCATTTCTGCTGCAGCGGCCGCAGGAGCCTCCTCATCTAAACAGAAGAGGAATGCACGTCTTAAATAGAGATGCAAGAAACCAACTGGCCAGACGTCTTAAGACTTTAAAGAATCTGATAAATCCCTTATTTTCTTTAAGAGTCAAAACAAAAGCTTCTATCAATTTGTCTGTGGCACATTTTCTCTTTTGTGTGTTGTATTAACAGGAAAGCAAAACAACAAAATTAAAATTAGAAAACCATAAATCAAGGCTGCCGTTTTTGTTCCAGTTGCTTAATTCCCGATTATTTTGCTGGTAGCATCGTCCCCTTAAAAACTGCTTATTTGCTCTCACAGATTGGAGTCAGAATCAGGATTCAATCTGACATCTTATTACATACTTTGTTTGACAGGCATAGCTGAGGGTCAATGTCAAACTTCTGGACAGAGAAAAATTGCTTAATTTTAATGAACGAGAGCAAAATGCGTATTTTTTATTAGCATCAACTAAACCATCTGTTTTTAATTATCCACACACCAAAATTAATGAACTGATACATGATGATCACATATTTTTACTAACCAAACCTTTTGCACTTTATCCATGTTGAAGTGAAAAGAAAGTAGAACCAAGAGAGGGCTTGACATTTGGATTTTGACCCTCATATCCTTTTCAAGCGCAAACATTTGTCCAATTATATTACAATCGAAAAGTCGTCTATAAATCAATCAATTCTTCATGCCTTTCTAATCTCTTTAGATCACTTGTTCATACTTTGCTCAAGAGTCCTACAGAAACCTTAAACCTAGGTTTTATAATAATGTATTGCTGTCTTAAAAAATTTATTGAAGGGTATGAAATCATCAAAAACTTTCAGGTTAAAACATTTGGCTTTATTTTTTAAATGTTTAACCTACACATATGAGCTTGGCATGATCTGGAAATTCCTTTACTGCTCTTTCATTTTAAATACCCAGTTTGACGAGGAATATTTGCTAGCATACTAACTGCCAACATTCCTTTTTTTTAGTTAGCCACATAGTAAAGTTAACATTTTGCTCCAACAATTTTGTTTTACTTGAAGATGAATACCTGTCTTGTTCATCCATCAACCAGATTGTTAGCTAATGTTTTCAAGTACCTGTGTACCCCAAAAAAAAGCAAACTTATTTTATTGATAAACATATTCACCTGGCTGAAAAAGCATCAAAATGCAATAAAACATTGTTTAATTAAACTTCAGACTTTATTGATAATGCTTCTGGTGTTTTTTTCGAGGATGAACATTCGTTTTAGATATCAAACTTTATAAACTTTATTTATAAAAGCGCTTTTCATAGGAAATAGCATCTTAAAGTGCTTTACAGATCAAAATGACCCCACATCTATAGAAGTGAATAAAAGGACTTAGAACGACTAAAAAAATGGTTTGTTGAACGATGTAAGGCCATGTGTTTATTTATAAGCAAAATATATGCATATATATACAAATACATATATACACACACATATATATGTATTGTCTTTAATCACAAAGTTCATTGGACTTCAATGTAGGTCAAGCTACATAAACGAACCCAGAATTTCAGCTATTAAAACACACTAGCTGCCTTAATGTTTAACCTCCACACGTGATCTTTGAATGGTTTGCTTATTTCAAAAGGTATACACAATGATACATATTTACACAACCATTTGTTTGAAAAGAAGGTAAGCAGAACTATTAACTTGTTTGACCCTACCCGTTTACTTTAGAGAAAGTATTTTACTTTTTTCATTAATCATCATTTAAATGAAAAAAAAAATAATTAAAAACAGAACTATGAATCCCACAAGAGAAATGATACCTAAACACAATTTCTTCAACCCAGCAAAACCAAACAACAAAACTCATAAATGATGTTTTATCCAAACTACACTATTTTAAATAAGGAAAACAAGGACTTCTTTATACTTTCTATTTTTTAAAATTTTCATTACCATCCTAGTTTAAACGGCCTCTCTCCACGCTAACATGTATGTAAAGTTTGTAGTTTATATTTCTTTCAAACTGTCTTATTTTCCTTCGTTTTTTTTGTGTTTTTTTTATTTACCACCATCAGTGTATACGCTGATGTCGGTCATTTCTTTTTTAAGACACCTGTATCGGTCAGATATGTAAAACTGGGTCGATATTAACAAGCAATGTTTATTTCCATCTTTTTGATGTTTGTGATGGAGGAGGAGGTTGGCCATGTGAAATTTGTTAGGTCCTGTAACAGTGAAAGTGATGCAGATGTTTAAATGAAGCATAAAGGAAATGTAGTTGGTGTGCTTGCATTTACATTTTGTCGAAAGTTTAGAGAAATGTCAGTAAATAAAAGCAGTATTATGGGATATCAATATCATCCCTATTTTTAAAGTCATTATAACACCATTGATTTTTTTTAAAAGTGATTTTCCCTGTTAAATTGTTTCCGCTGTCCCTCTCTGCAAACAACTTCACGTTTTTCCATTAGGAAAATACATAATTTCTTTCTTTAAATATTATTCATGGCGTTTTAAATGGCACCAAATATGAAAATGTCATCGCTTTTTTTATACATATATTTAAAATAAGCTATGTGTGTTCTTTGTAATCTACTTGATTAGTTTATCTAATTGTCATTTTTCTATTAGTTATTTTAGGATAAATCATCTGCTTTGTCTTTCAGTCCTTTTGAAAATGTTCGTAACATAAACACATTCGGTTTTAAGCAGACAAAGCTCGGCTATTGATGATGGCAGATGCGCTTTCTGCAACTAAACTATGTTTTTCATATTTAGCTGCCCTGCAAATATCCTCATCTGAATTAATTTGTCATTATCCCATACACAGCCACACTGGTCTTTTGTGGTGCTGTCAAATTAGGGACAACAGACGATGTCTACTAGACGTGCGGCTAACAGCTAAAAACTGAACTGCGTAGCTGGGAAATCCGCGCTGTAAACAAATCAAGACCGGCGGTGAGGACAATCCTATAACAAAACGAGCTTCAAACTCACGAATCTGCGGATATAAGGCCAACCCGGGTAATTATCCTAAATCACACAGTATCCTCCGGCACAGCTGATGTGCGTGTCCTCTTGAGGCAAGCGCAACCAGCTAGCACTGCCACTATAACCGCTGCTAATGTTTTTGTTAATGTTACACCCCAAAAATGGCAGTCCTACGAGGTTTGCACACGCAGAAGCGGCTGTGACAGCTGGGAATGCAGCAGCCGAGCGACCACGAAGCTTGTGATTTCAGAGGGCTAAGGCCGTCCCTTAAGCCTCAAGCTGAGGAATATATGAGCCATTTATGATGTCCGCCAAGCTACATACGCATTAAACGAAGACAACCCCCACAACCTCCTTCTCCTAACCTGGCGAGCTAGCTGTAGCCCCCAATCACTCAAGCCAAACAAAGCGCGGCCTGGCCTGAGCCAGAGAGCGAGAGGCCTCGGGTTTTCCTTAAAAAGAGAGAACAACCTGCCGCTTCCAGACTCGCTAAGTACCTCGGCAGCGACAAAGAGGGTTACATAAAGGAGTGGTTTCGCACAACAAGGCTTTGTTTAAAACCATTAGCTGGCCGTGGCCTAGCTTACCTCTATCCCCGTTTATTCGTTCGGGCTGCACCGGGCGCGGCCTCGATACTCGCCTGGGTCTCCTGTTGGTGGCTCTGAGGGAGTTCATCTGGGGAGTTGGTTGACGAAAAAATACGCCGCTATCCTCGACCGCCCACCGACAAAATGTTGCCCCTCGACTTGAACAGACACCCAGACGATCTCTTCCCCAAATATCCCCTCCAACAGCGACCTAAATCTCCCTGGTTTGGGGGTGCAATTGCTGTTTTTTCACCCCGCTCCGTGGTATTTTAGCTAACCCCCGTTTCACTGCTCGGTGCCAGCTCCGTCTCTCTCCGTAGCAGGAGGAGCCATTAACTCACACTGGAAACAATCAAATAGAAAAAAATATCACACAACGTCGACTTAACCAATCAAAATTCTTGTGTCACTGAATGATTTTCCATAGACCAATCAGTAGGCTCGTATCAAACCTCTTAAAGAGACATTCATGTTCCGATTCGGGAATCGGTCAAGAAGGAGTTTAAACCGAGGCGCCTATTTGAAAGAGGGATCCAGATGTGGGGAGCCACCTCTAATTTTGGGGTGGTAAACCAAATCAAAACACAAACATGAATTTTGGGATTCTTTGACAGTATATCACATAAGGCCAATTTATTTGCTTTGTCATTCAGAATTGTTATGGCCGACATGACTATGGTAAAGACTGCTTACTTGTAGAGTTGAGCAGAAAGTGGTCTGGCAGACCTTTCTTGCTTGAAATTGATAAGTTTGTTAAAAAAGTAAAACATTTTTACAAAAAGCACATTTGATTTTTTAAATTAGTTAATATTACATATTGTGATTACTTTTACCTGGATAAACGTTTATTTTGCTAACATTAAAGAAAAAGCATATTTTTTTAGGGGTGCTCAATTTATCTTAACAGACTGGCCACCCATTTCAGCTTAAATGAGCCACCTTCAGGATACAATTTTGATGGTTCTTTAAGGCCAGTGGTGTCAAACTAATTTCCATTTTGGGCCACATCAAGCTGATGAATATTCCTAAAGGGCCGGTTGTACCAGAAAGTATTGATAAAGCTATAATAACCCATTAAAACCAGCCTCCGCATTCCAAAAGTACATCTTGAAATTAAATAACACTGAACACCTTTACATAATGATGTGATTTAGGAATTTTCAAATAAACACTGATTTTATTTTACTGATTAAATTGTATTGAGGTGCACAAAAATACAATTAAAATTTTCTATCTATAGGGCCCTCTAGAGTTTAGAGGGCCACATAAATGGTAATGGAGGGCCAGATTTGGCCCCCGGGCCTTGAGTTTGATATATGTGCTTTAGGCAAACAATAGTTGATCTATGAATACATGCCGAATTATATACTAGATACATTTAACATATTATTTCTAACTGTGTCAATAAAGCGGCAGCACCAGTCTGTGGGCTGTTTTTACTGCCTGTGCCAGCATCATGCTTCAGTCCATTTTCCTGCCCACAGCAGCATCATGCTTCAGATATTTTTTATTTTTTATCACTGCCTGTGGCAGCACCATACTGTGGACTGTTGGTGAATAAAAGATTCATTCATCATTCTGCAGCAGTATCTGAGGTGCTCCCACCCTTTGCATTCTTGGATACCAAGTTGGAAAGATCTGAAGAAATAAAAGTAAATTTTGAATATGTTATCAATGAAGACATGGTCTCCTGTTCACACCATAGGTTAAACCATTACCCTAATCTTGTGTTACATTCCGTGACTTGAGTCATCTGGCTAAATGACGGAGGACTGTCATGAAGAAGGCAACGTCTCCATCGTCTGTCACAAAAGTGATGAACATGTTGGGAAAATTTCCACCAAGGCATACAATCTAAAAAGAAAGAAAAATACTAAAAGAAGGCTTTTTGAAAATGGAACATAGAAAATAGAACAAATAGAACATTCATTGTTATGAAAAAGTTCTGGTTGGGGATTTTAAGTTAGTGGTACTATTCATGGATAATTAATGAATTAATTTATTTTATAGGGACAGTGCACTATACAATTGCACTATAACTATGCCAGATTATAGCAGATATGCTAGTTTCCATCTGTAATCCCAAGGCACGCAACAAAAACACAATTTACAATATGTAAAAAACAAATCACCACAAATACAATAAAAACAGAAAATGTTTGTAGGCCTGGGTTTCCTTTAGCCACTGTTTGGAATGTGCTTTAAAGTGGCTAGAGTCTGAGTCTCTCTTATTGATAAAGGAAGAATATTCCACTACTGTGTGCTTTTGACAATGAGCACAATCTGTCCAAAGACAGTTCTCCTGTGTGGAATCTCACAGTCTCCTCAAGCTGATGCCCAGGTGCCCATCCCACTCAAGCACTTTGCTTTAATAAAATCCTACAGTGGAAGCGGAGCAAGTCCATGCAAGATTGTGTAAACAAGATAACCATAATAAAAACTGACAAAGTTCCCAAAGTTGAGTAAATGATACTTCTAAAAAATTTGCAGTGGTGGAACGAAAATATTTTTTTGTCCAAGATTTTTATGGCTTTTTAAAAAAGAGATTCTATTGGTTTGAGAGTTATACCAGCAGCAAGTGACCAAGTGGTAATACAATATTCTGTATTGGACAGAATCCTAGAGTGTGCCGCATACAGAGAAATAAAAGGTCTTACCTGTCTAAAATTTGCAACATTAAAATGAACAGTTTTAGTGAGCCATTTAACATGTTTTTTAAATGTCAGCGTTTGGTCCAGTGTTAGCTCCAGATATTTGAACTCTGTGATGAGACTGAGCTCTACTCCATCCAGGAAAACATTGGACCGGTCTAATTCGAGTACTTTTTAACTGAAGATCATACAGACATTTTTCTTTTTGTTAAGCTGACATGACTCCTTGAGCCACTTTTGGACTTGGGTCATGGCAGATGTTAATATTTTAGAAACTAGATAGAAATTAGACCCTTAGCCCCTTTTTCAGACTGTTACACAGAGATTAGATCATGGTTGTCCTCTAATCTTCTCAAACCGACAGTAATAGAATTTTCTCGATTACCTTTGATAACTCCCTTGTTCATTTTCCCCTCAGATAAATAGTCTATATGTCATACTTAATAGTACAGTATTAGTATAAATATCTGGACTGATATTTGCCTGTAGCAGAAGGCAGTTTGTTTGTCAAAAGGCAGCAGAGAGACACAATAATTAGTGTCTACAGGCAACAGGGAAGCATGATGAAGGTTCTGTGAATGTTTTAGGCTACATTTCTGCGAAGTGATTTGGAGATTGTGTCAGGATTAATTGGTGTTTTCATTGCTGAGAAATACAGGCAGATACTCATCCATCATGTAATACCATCAGGGAGACGTATGATTAGCCCCAATTGTATTCTGCAGCAGCAGAATGACCCCAAACATACAGCCAAAATTATTAACAACTATCTTCAGTGTAAAGAAAAACAAGAGGTTCTGGAAGTCATGGGATGACCCCCACGGAGCCCTGATCTCAACATCACTAAGTGTGTCTGGGATTACATGAAAAGACAGAAGGAAATGAGGAGATCTAGATCTACAGAAGATCTGTGGTTAGTCATGTCAACTTCATTCCGTTTGTAAATATTCATCCTTTCCTGTCATTCAGACCTGTAACACATTCTAAAATGTGTTGGAACAGGTGCTAGTAATCAGGTAAATTGGTTAAACAATGATGTGATTTGAAAAGGGTGAATGTAACTAGATTTGGTACAAAAGCAGCATCCGAGAAAGGTCTAGTCCTTTAGGAGACACGGGCCAGAATTACCAGTCAGTATCTGGTGTGACCATCTGCCTTATGCAGTGAGACAGATCTCCATCGCATAGAGTTGATCAGGTTGTTGATGTTGGTCCACTCCATTTCAATGGCTGTGCGAAGTTGCTGGATAATGGCAGGAACTGGAGCATGCCCTGAACAGCGTAAACTGGGATTCATCTATGAAGAGAACACCTTTCCAACGTGGCAGTCTCCAAGGCATGAGAGCATTTGCCCACTCAAGTCGGTTACGACAAATAAACTGGAGTCAGGCTGAGACCCGGATGAGGACGACCAGCATGCAGATGAGGTTATACTAACCGATTGTTTTAGCAGCTGTCCGAGTGGCTGGTCTCAGATGATCTTGGAGGTGAACATGCTGGATGTGGAGGTCTTGGGCTGGTGCGGTTACACATGGTTTGCGGTTGTGAGGCTGATTGGATGTACTGCCAAATACTGGGAAACACCTTTGAAGATGGTTTATGGTAGAGAAATTAACATTCAATTCATGAACAACAGCTCTGGTGGACATGCCTGCTGTCAGCATGCCAATTGCACGCTCCCTCAAAACTTGCCACATCTGTAGCATTGTGCTGTATGATACAATTGAACATTTCAGAGTGCCCTTTTATGGTGGCCAGTCTAAGGAACACCTGTGCAATAATCATTCTGTCTAATCAGCATTTTGATATGGCACACCTGTGAGGTGGGATGGATTATCTCAGCAAAGGAGAAGTGCTCACCATCACAGATTTAGACAGATTTTTTAACAATATTTGAAACAAATTATTAAAATTGTGAATGAAGAAAATGTTTCAGATCTTTGAGTTCATCTCATAAAAAAATGTTTTATTTATATTTAGTTTGCATTTAATTGGTCTCTGGTATTGGAAAATAATCTATGTGTACTTTTTACCAAGACATGACATTTGAATCCCATATTAAGTAGGTTTCTTTGTTGTTGTTTTTACGTGTCCTGTCTAGCAGTTTGCTGCTCAGAATTGGTGTCTGAGTACCAAGTACAAGCCCAACAGATTTAATTTCCCAAGCAGAGTATTACAGCTTTGCTATAGTAGTCCACTTGATATATATGTATGAAAAAGCTTTATTAGTGATTAGTGTGGGTTTAATTTCTTGAAATTATGGACACGAAATTGAGATAAGAAGGAAGAACGGAGGTTTCTAAAATGTCTTTCTTTCTGGCTGACTGGTTAGCGCCCATGACTCTCCTCCTGGAGTCGTGGGATCGAATCCCGCACGGGCCCTCGTACCTTGCCACACACCTATGGAATATTGCTAAAATTAGAAACATTCTGTCCAGGAGTGATGCTGAGAATGCATTTGCGACTTCAAGGCTTAACTACTTTAATTCTTTATTATCAGGAAATCCACAAAATGCAATTCAAAGCCTCCAGTTGATCCAAAATGCTGCAGCAAGAGTTCTGATGAATAATAAAAAGATAAATCACATTTCTCCTGTTTTAGCTTCTCTCCATTGGGTCCGTGTTAGGTCCAGAATAGAGTTTAAGATCCTCTTCCTTACGTATAAAGCCCGTAATAATGAAGGTCCAGCATACATCAGTGAGCTGATTGTAGTATGTTCCTAACAGAGCACTTTGCTTTTAGACTGTATGTTTACTGGTAGTTTCTAGGATTTCTAAAAGAAGAATGTTTTATAGCTGCTGAGTTTGGGAAAATTAGAGAACAACCATGATCTAATCTCCATGTGACAATCTGAAATAGGGGTAGGTAAGAAATGTAGACAAACCTGTTATTATGTGCATTACAAAGGAAATCGAAACTAAATGTACAGAATAATTGGGAAAAGGGGGGGGGGGTGAATAATGAATAGAAGGGGCCCTAATACTAAACCCTGGGGCACACCTGCAGATATGGAAAGCAAAGTTGAAGAGTGGGATTTAAACTGGAAAAACTGACATTGGTCTGACAGATAACCAGGTGATGTTATTTTGACTAATGCCAATGGATGCTACTCTGTTCCCAATAATATTATGAGAAATTGTGTAAATTGCTGCACTGAGATCAAAAAAGGATGAGAGAGATGAGGACACCAGAGTTAGCTGCCATCAGAAGGTCATTGGGGAACTTTACTAAAGTTTTTTTGTATTCTGATGAGGGTGGAAACCGGGCTGAAATTGTTCATAAAAATTGTGTTTATTGAGATGTGAGCTGAACTGGAAATCAACTACTTTCTCAAGGATTTTTAAATAAAAGGATGGTTTGAAATCGGGACAAAGATTATCAAATTTACTGGCATCTGCTGCAGGCTTTTTGAGAATGAGAATAACCGATGCAGTTTTCAGAAGGGAAAAATTCCAGTGCTTAGGGAGGAGCGGATGGTTTAAGTTAAGACTGAAGCCAGTGAGGGGAGATGAGCTTTAACACTGTGGGGAGAGGATCAAGCTGACAGGTGTAGTTTTCTGAATTGTATACAGTACATCACTTATGGAAGGAAGAGTGAAACTTGAAAATAACTGACAGGAAGACAGCAGAGAGAACAGGGAGTCAACTTCAGAATGAGTAGCTCCTATAGAGTTAGGTTGACAGTGGATGTCAAAGATTTTGCAAATGAGGGAGTTGCAAAACTCCTCAGACTACCTACAGGAGGGAATGCAATTTTGCTAAACAGAGAAAAGAGAAACTACCTTCACTAGAACTAGGGGTGCACCAATCCAACTTTTTCAGTCCCGTTATCGATGCCTGGATTTTGTGTATCTGTCGATACCCGATACCAATCCGATACTACTGTTGAATTAATAAACGGTATAATTTCCACCTTATACCTTTCTTGAAGAGACTAAAGGGAGCAGACTTCACTAACTAAACACAACTAAGACAAAATAACAGATGTAAAATCTAAAATTAACAAAAAAAAAAAATTTCAAGTGAAAAATTAATCGTTTTTTTGTGAATTTATTGCAGATTTTCCACATTTTGAGTATCACTTCATTGTATGGGTTAAGTTTAACTGATACGACACATGTACAACATGAACTGAACAGTATGCAGCTTTAGCTGAGGCAATGCAATCCTTATTAAACAAAATATATGACTATTGTACAGTTCTTTGTGTAAAATCAGTCCAATTTTCCTAAACAGACATTCCATTTATTGTCCTTTGGCTTTGAGATGATGCAGATTGCGAGTAAACCATGGAGCTAGGCGAGTAATAGAGACGGATTAGTGTTTGAGGGGAACAGTTCTGTTAAAAAGGTTGTGGAGGTTACTATTGCAATAAGAAACAAGTTCATGAGTGATTGACTATGTATGTACGTATGTATCTATTACGGCTGGAGCCAAAATGAATAAGGTATTTAGAGAGGCACAAATAAAGTGTTTTTTTGAATGTTTAGTCCTAACATATACTATTATATACTTGCATTGGGAGCATTAATATTACTTATGCAATGCTACCCATAACATTAGTCACTGAAGCAAAAAGCTTACCTGCACTTCTCACCATCTTGCACTGCACAATCACAAGGGTCAAAGCAAACACCTAGGGTGACATCAGGTGAATTGGGACACTAATGCTATTAGCACAAAATACAACATATTCCTGATAATTTATCTTATTTAACTGTCACATTATTTATAATATCTCACAATGTGGCATAAAAGGGACATTTTCATGTAATTTCTGATCCTTGTGGCTTAAAATCATACCCATTAACATCAGCCAAAAGGGTCCAATTTTATCTCAAAATGTTGTCCCAATTTGCCTGAAGCACACCACATTAGCTAAATTTAGTTTTCTAGAAAAATTAAATCATACTGCCTAATCATTTTGATATTAATTTAAACCTAACACACAACAATATACATTTAATTCTTGTTTTTTCACGATGACAAAATTGACATGTCGGGGTCTCACCTTCAATGTTTCGGAGGCACTGATTTTTTAAGCTTGGCTCCTTCCATCTCTAATACCTAAGACCAATAAAAAATGATAGTACTTTACCTGCAGCAATTGCAGTATAAAGGTAGTAACATGCAGTTTTATTGGCTGCTGATATTTAAAGAGATAAAGGGTTGAAACCTTATTTGTCCTATTTGACCTGATATCCCAAATTACCTGATGTCAGGCTACCTCCCGTGCACCGCCGTCTCTTTGATGGTGCGCGGAAAAATAAGCACCAAACACTGACAACAACATTACTCAAAGGATAACTAAGGAGCAAGGCTAAATTTGAAACACAAATGATAACGTACAACAGAGAACTTCTACAATGAACACAAACACATAACCCATATGTCTTTGCGGCATACAACCATTCAGGAACTGTTTTTTTAAGGGTTTTGTGGCCACAGTGGTCTCTTTTCTATGACGCTCCCATTACATGTTCATTGCTGGATTTATGGAAAAAGATCAACCAATATTGCATATCCATAATTATTAAAATTGATAACGTTATCTATCTATCTATCTATCTATCTATCTATCTATCTATCTATCTATCTATCTATCTATCTATCTATCTATCTATCTATCTATCTATCTATCTATCACGATCAACTCGCTTTGGTGTATTTTCTTGTATGAACACTAGGGGGAGTTGTTTAGCTATTGAACTGTTTGAAACCCAATGCAGATTTTACCATGTGAATGTGACGGAGTTTTTTAATTTTTAATTTCTGGAAATATGAAGAAATGTGTAGAACCCGTTATTTAATAATGTACGAACACGTTTTCTTTTAAAGCTTTACTTTTCTTCTCATGCATGATTTCTGATGTTTAGATTTTCTAATCACCCTCGAATTTTTTTAATCTTTTTTCGGAGTATAAAATTAATGTTAATTCATAAAAAACTAGCTCATTCTCAAAGATGTACCTACTGGATTAACATTTCATTTTCTAATTAATTAATTAATTGGTGCCATCTGAGAACCCCAATGCTACAACCGAGATCTTCTTAAATCTAGATCCACTTGAATCACCTGGTGGTCAAAATGCATCTACATTTTCACCATGTAGGAGGCGGTGCATCCATATCAATGAGACAGACACAGATTCTTTGCTGCAGCTGCAGCCTTGAAACTCAGGGTTTCTCTCTGGAATTTGTGCTGGGCTTTATCTTGCTACCATTTCCATCCACCTGTAATAAGCAGAAAGCACAGCTGTCTTTCCTCCTACAAACACCTACCCACCCAAACACAAAGCAGAGTTCACTGAGGGGACTTTGTCCTTGAAAGCTTTGGATGAGCTGAAGGACATCATTGCAAGATAAAGATAATGCCACAGCAGCGCACACTAATAGGTCTTAGAGAAGAAAATACGAAAGCTTTACAAACAACTTTATTAAACAGTGTGAAAAAAATCCATCTACACATTTTGTTAAAAAAAGCAAAACATTATTACATCTTAAAGATGATTACATGACCTTCATTTTGAGCAGAATACATGCTTATGAGTAAGAGGAGATTTGGAGGTATGAAGAGCAGACAGCGTGTATGAGCAGATTATTAATCAGTAGGTTCCTGCAGTGTAATTTTTTTTTAAACATCCCTCACTCATACCAAATGAACAAATTTTAAATTCTCAATGCTGATGTCTCACTTGTGAAACTTCAGTATAATTTGTTTCAAGCTATCTCAGTATGCAGCACAGCTTGACACCAGAAGGGCAATATTTGGTGATATGACAAATGAAGTCATCTGCTTACTTTTACTTTTAAACGGTCGTGTTTTTGTAAACTTCACCCATCTGGTGCTGTTATCTATTTGTAACAAAAACCACTGTATGTAGGACAGATTTTATGACCCAGATTCAAGTACAAATTATCTGTAGTTCTGTGTTTGCATGGATCGCTTCGGTTCATACATATTTACATTACACAGTGCTTTCAGCTGAGGAGGTGGTTAGGGGTGCATTCTTTTTGTTCTCAGAAGTCAGATTTTATGAGTTTCCAGTCCACAATGTAACAAGAAGGCTTTTGGAATTCCACCTGGGAAAACTTAAGTTTTCCAACCAGTCCCAAAGCTTAATTCAGTTCAATTAAAAATACTTCCTTAATCCCAGAGGGAAATTATATACAAATCCATCCATTATGCAGCATCTAGTTTGGCTGCTATTCATAGAAAGCATGATAAAAGTTGCAGGAATTAGCTATTTACTGCTATTAGAACAAACAAAATAAAGAGAAATGTCTTTGTTACAGTCTTGTATTTTAAAATTATAGTTAGTTGGCAAATTCTGCTTTTTTTTTCTTCTTTTTTTCTTGGACTCAGCTCACATATTTTCCACCTCACAGCTCTAGATTCGTGGATAGATCGATCACAGCATTTAGTTTGAATAAGACAGTGAAACCTGTAGTCCAAACTTGTTGGCCAGAAATACTGTATTATTTTCAAAACTGTAAAGAATGCAACTCATCACACCAAACTTAACCATGTCCTACCTCCAAGTCAGGAGTGCAATAATAGCTGCAAGAGGGGCTATAATTACAGCAGCTGTCATTCAGCTTTGAAATTTTTTTAGCCACAGTAGCTTTTGTGGTCAGATCTGTGAAATACACAACACATTTTTCCGCAAGACCTGTAGATCTCTGCAACTCCCCAAGAAATGCCATGGGCCCATTGGCTGCTTCACTGATTAATGCTGTCCTTCCCCCACAACATTTGATAGATTTGCAGTTGTGCCATACCCTTAATACATCACACCAAGCTTGACCACTAAAAACAAGGGATTTACGAATTGCTGAGCAGCAGCGACAAAGGTAACTACTGTTGAAACCTTCCATGAGGTATTACTAACCATTACATGCATTCAAACACTGTTTTCTTATAGATTTTTACTCTGTTTGTCACTGATTTACTGAGATAAACACCCTAGTCTCTGTTAGGGAATATTCACATGGTTTAATTATATGATTTAATTTATGATTTATGATTTAAATAATTATTTCCCGTCTTAGTGAGTGCATCTAGGGTAGTAGGCCATGTTAGGCACAGACAAACCCTTCTGTGTCTTATATTTTCCATGTAACAGGGTCACTAAATAGATGTCAGCGGGAAGATATCTATACTACATTCTGATCTGTAAATGCATTAACTGTCACCCTAATTAGAACCAGGAGTGACTGACTTTTAGAAACAGACACAGAAATTCAACTTGTGCTGTTAGAGGATAAAAACTGATTGCTAAATACTATTTAACAGTTTGCATTACATAGGTTGGGTGGGAATGTGAGTATGGAACTGTTCTGGGTCTTCTGTTCCTCTACGTTGGCCAACATGATTATTGTACACTAAAAACACCTGAAGAATTCAGTTTCATCTTTGTTTAAGAAGAAGCTTGTTTTTTTTTAGACATAACAGCTTAACACCCAACGTGGCCTCAGGGAGTGGAGCAGGCTGGCAAAGATGAGATCAACGGACAAAAAGGCCTCCTGTAAATGTATTTTGTTTTCAGCCGCTAACCTCGAGAAGCTGACTCAGATGGGAAGGCTTTGAGAGTGTCCCTGAAGCAGCCTTCCCACTTCTGGGAGAGGAACTTTTTACCAGAGGTCAGCTCCAATGAGTCCGTCTTAATATTTATAATATATTTTAATAGAAAAACAGATACATTTTTGTTGAAACTCTCAGGGTGGGGATCATGTTTTCTTAAGAGATGTTAAAGGAAGTATCAAGTTGTTTCTCATGATCACTACTTGTTAATCAAGGAGAGAATTGTATGTTTTAGTACAACATGACAGTGTTTTCTACTGTATTGCTGAGTTAGCCTGGCCACTGAGCAAGAGAAGTTAGCTAAGCCAACTGTGACACTGTAAAAGGAGGGGTTGAATTGATTCCCATAACCAAGTTCTAACTTCTGAGTTCCTAGGCAAAGTGATATAAGCACTAACTTAAAATCATCATTGTATGTGACATTTTAGTTGTTTTTTTTCCAATTGTGATTTGGTATTTCCAATGTAGTAGTAATGGAATCCATGATTAAACCCTTGGGATCTTGCAAGAAGGGAATTCTACTTTATGTGTGTGTTACAGTTGAGAAGTTCAATTGATTAAAAAAGGACTTGTGTCTAAACAACAAATAAATGTGGTTTAAAAGTGACGTCAACATGAAGACTTCTAGTGACGTCTAAATGAATCCAAAAGATGGTTGGTTTATACCAAGCCTGATGTTCCATGCCTTCATATGACCATATATTTAGAAAGTTGTTTAAGGTAAACCAAACAGGGTGTAGAGGCTAAAAAACGCAACTTTCAGCAAATTTTCTTGGCTAACGACATAAAGATAAACATAGGTTAACCTGAAATGAAATATGTCCACTGATGTCCAGTGTTTGAAGGGAAAGCCCTGGAGCTATGGAAACAAATCCATCTAAATCCTGATTTGCTATGGTTATTTTCACTTGTTTAAGAATCTGTACAAGCTTTTTGCTGTTGCAAAGTGCCACATTGCATTTCTTAATCCAATAATCTTTTACTGCAGTAAGGGAAAACAAGGACTAGTAGCTGAAAGTCAGTAACTGTGATTATTTTCTCAAACATTCAGAACTCATGTTTTCCATCCAGACTCAGTGTGTTGGCCAAGGAGTACATGACACGACTGCTGTTCGGAGAGGTCCATGTCGGCTGCTGGCAAGAGGAAGTCTCTGTCCGGTAAATTTGAGCTTGAGTCTTAAACAGGCCAAAGCGAGCTGCGAGGAGAAAGAAGTCTCGTCGGAAAGTGTGGGTAAAGAAGGCGTACATGAAGGGGTTTGCACATGAGTTGATGGGGTAGAAAAGGACCAGGAGGAACTTGGCCTGTGAGACAGTGATGAGAGGGAGCTTGAAGGCGGCGGATATGGCAAAGAAGGAGATGGGCGCCATGCAGACGAAGTCGGTGAAGATGAGGAAGGCCATGCGTTGAGCAACCCGGGTGTCGGCGTGAACAGGCGCTGATGAAGGCTTGCGGTAGGTCAAGTAGATGCTGAGGTAACAGCCGCAAACGCAGAAGAAGGCCAGGATGTTGAGGATCAGTAGAGAAACAACATAGACCTGGGACACCACAGACTCCACATCCATCGGCAGGCAGATACTCACCTGCACAGAGAGAAATATATTCAAATATCGAAATCAAATGCTTCGATACACAACATTGTCCACCTAAAGTGATGAAGTATGCAAGGTTATTTGGAGACTATAAAAGGAGAAAAACAAATTCTTGTCAAACATTTGATACAGTGATGAAGTATAGAAATAGATGTGATTGTAAACAACGGGTTCCTCATTTACAAAAAGAGAGCGTCAAAGGTGTTATGAATTTCTGTTCAGCCCCTTCAGTCCGAAACCCCGAAATAAAACTTAGTGCAAACAACAGCTTTCATTAGGCACCTATAATTAGAACTCCATCAGTGAATAGTGCAATTTGAACAAAATACAGCTGTTCTTTGAGCAAACAGAACAGCTGTATAATTAAGACCATGGAACACAGCCAACAACCTAAACTTACACCCAAGAAAAGGGGAGCATTAAGCAGAGAAACAGCCAAGAGGCGATACCTCCAGAGAAGCTGCAGAACCACAGCTCTGATGAGAGAATTTGTTGTGCACTCTAAAATATGACTAATGGAAAGATTCAAAGGGGAAAGCCATAAGAAGTCCCATTCATAGTTTGTCACTTGCCATGTTGTATCGGAGCACATGTGCAGAAAAAAGTATTCTGGGCGGATAAGACTAAAGTGGAACTTTTTTAGCATATATACCTCATGTGTTAGGGTTTAGGTTGGTGGAATACAAATTCCGAATATATTTGAAAAACATATATAGTTTTTTATGCTATTTTCCAAATATATTTAGAATTTGTGATTGTAATGTGACAAAATGTGGAAAAAAAATCCAGCATTTTTATGGTCAGCTCTTGCGTTTTTAAAAGGAACTTGTTCAAAAATGTGTTAAACAATAAGATACCTACTTTGCTGTAGCTGCTGACACCAATTGTGGGCAGCAATGCAACCAGCAGCGAGAAGCTCCATCCAATTGTCATGATGATGCAGGCGTGCCTCAGGCGAAGTTTGCGGTCGAGCCGCATAGCGTTCGTGATGGTGTGCCAGCGCTCCACAGTAATGGCTGTTAGTGTGAAAACTGACAGCTCACTGGCGAACACCTGTAATTCACAGTCATTTACTATTCGAGCACAGACACTAATGAGATACAGCATTAATGTATGTAGACAACATGATGCACACACCGTGAGAAACCCTGCAACTTTGCAGCCAAAGCCTGTCTGCCAATCGATGGCGTGGTTGTAGTAGCGGCCATGAGTGAGCATGTCCACGGTGGCGATCACCAACAGGTAAATACCCATACAAAGGTCAGCGAAGGCCAAGTGGCACATGAGAAAACGGGGAACAGTCACCTTGGAGCGGCTGCCTAGGTACAGGGCAGAGGGACAAAAAAAAATTAAAAACTACTTCAGTCTTACATAGAAAGGTTGGTGAAAACGTTGTGACAAAGATCTGAAGTGAGAGGAGAGTTGGACTAATGTAGTTGGTCACAGTCTGCATCAGCTGCATTGCACAGGGGAAACTGGCTTTGAGGGTCTAGACCCCAGTCCTGGAGAGTTACTATCCTCCAACATTTAAATATATCGCTGGTCCAACACACCCTAATAAGATTAATTCCCTTATCAGCAGTCAGCTATGCAGAGGCCTGCTAATTGTCCATTAATTTGATTCAGGTGTGTTGAATCATGAAGTATCTATAAGTTGTAGGGTAAGAGCTCTTGAGGACTGGGGTTGAATACTCCTGGGCCCTCATTTATCAACTGTACTTACGTACAGATGTATATGTATGTATGTATGTATGTATGTATGTATGTATGTATGTATGTATGTATGTATGTATGTATGTATGTATGTATGTATGTATGTATGTACTGTATGTATGTATGTATTTATGTATGTATGTGCAATTCTGCGCATTGTGTGGTATTTATCAATTTGTACTTGTGCATAGAAATGTTCCTAAGTATAAGTACATCTCTGATCGTGCAAAAGCACAGCATCTAGTGTTAGAATGGGGGAACTGCAACACTGAAACATTTTTACTTTGAAAGAATAGCTCATTTGGCGTCTGTCTTTTAGTAAACTAAGTCAAAAAGGTTTGGACAGATTTGCAATACACTTTTAGGCAATGACTATGAAATTTTCCAAGAAATACGTAATTTAATTTTGGGGGTGATCATGCATGGAGATCCTGTCACTCGCAATGGTTGAAGGGGTTGATGAAGCAGAGAAACCCATGGATGTTAGACGGCAGAGACTATCAGTGTTGAAATGAATTTGTGTTATCTAGGACAATTTAAAAAAAAGTCTGTTCATTATCATACTTCATTTGCCCCACTTATGTTTCAACTCAATCTCAGTGTCACTAAAAATTCCTTTCTTCGCTCTCTTAGCTATTATTATTGGGAACAATGCAAGGTTTCATGCGTGTGTCAGAGGATGTGGTGTTACTATATATGGTTATATGAGGGTGTTTCTACTTGCAAATGATTGTGCACGAGCACCTAGGTATGCAACTGTGAGCTTTATCAACAGATGATTGCGGACGAGCATGCATACAAGTGTCCACCGCACATTTCATAAATCCAAGTTTTGACTGTTTGTACAAACATTCAAAATTTCACTCATAGGATAGAATATAGGACACTTTCTACATTGTCCGTTTAACTTTTTACTTTTAAAAATGGTACATGATGAAAGAAAAATAAGTTTCTGTTTTATCCCAAAGACTAAACCACATTTAGGTTTCAGAACTTTTCCCACAGGACAACTTTGATGTAGTTGTTCACATTGCGAACTTCACTATTACCTAGCAACACCAAAATAACCATTGCATTGCCAAGCAGAGCGAGAACAGAGATCATCCAGATGAGGATCCGCAGGGTGATGGGGGACACTATGTCCTGGCATGGATTAAACTTGTCAGGTGTCGGGCTGCAGGAGATGGAGGTGGAGTTGGAACAGTGCTCCCTGAAGAAGGCTGGGATACTTTTTGCCTTAGGGTCGCTACACAGAGGAGTCCACGTCGATCTACCGCACAACAACACAAAGTGAGAAAAACAGTGCGGCACGTGTTGAATAAAATGACATCTTGAAGCAATCTGTACCTGTTTCTGTGCATGTTTTCGAAGGCACAACAGTGGGAGGGGTATGTCAGTTTGGCTATTTGCAGTTTTGTGTAGCGCTGTACAATAGGAAGCTCTTTCAGGTGGTAGGCAGACTCTGCAAACAGTCTCTTCAAACCACTGAGGATGGAATCTGGCAGAGAGCTGACGGCAGTCTGAGAGACGTCCCTGCAAAGGCAGACATGTAGCCATGGGTCATTTCGTTGTATTCACTGATTTGACCAATTATCCCTTTTTGTATTTCCTCCCATGGTGTTTTATTTGGCAATAACTAAAGTCAGTTACTTAAAGAATATATCCTATCCAATCCAATTTAGTTATGAAGTACACTTAAAAACAGTAAATGGTGGACCAAAGTGCTGTATATTAAGCAAAAAAAATATTTGAAAGAATGCACATGTAACTGAAAATTTTTGTTTTATATTCTCATTAAATATAACTCAAGAAAATATATTTTCGGTTATTACCAAACATTGTAAAAACTTATTTTTCATGAATCATAGGGCTTTGGTTTAGGTAATAACTTCTGTTGTCATGTTTGTGATCCAGCTAATTTTCTAGCCTTTGTGTTTTTAGGGCTTCTTGCCCTTGGTTTTTGAATGTTATACTTACATCCTTGTATAGCACTAACTAAAGCAGCCTGTACTTTCCCAGAACTTACGTAGAACTTTTCTAAGAGATAGCAGATACTTCCAAGAACTGAGTACTTTTTCAAGCTTTTATGGAAAAATCCCAGAACTCAAGAGGTTCTTTTTCAAAACTTCTGAGATCTGTGTCATCTATTCATCATCTAAATCTGCTTGTCTTTGGAGACAAAAGCGGTAAGACTTAGACAGATCACAACTAGTCAATCACAGTGAAACACAACCATGAATGCATATAATCATACTTAGGAGGATTTTTAAGGGAACCAAATAAAAGCTAAGTGTCTGTTTTTTGGACTGTGTGAGGATGCTGGTGTACCTGGAGAGAGCTCACCAATGCAAAGGGAGAACAGGCAAACTCAATGCAGAGACACCCCAGGCTGGGATTAGAACCCAGGACTTTCTCCAGGGTCACATAAAGGTAATAAGAAAGTCAGCCTTCTATCACCTGAAGAACATTTATAGGATTAAAGGACTAATGTCACAACTGGACCATAAAAAAACTCATCCATTCCATATATTTAGTTCGATTGATTACAGCAATAGTATCTTCCCAGGTTGGTGTAAAAAGTTAATCAGACAGCTGCAGCTGATAGAGAACGGTACTGCTCACTATAACCAGGAAATTAGAGTTCATCAACCCAATTAAAAGTCCTTAACCTGGTTCCCTGTAGCTCAGAGAATAGAAATACTCCTTCTAGTTTATAAATGACTGAATTACTTAGCACCAAAGAATGTTGAAAATCCGTTGTCACTTTACCAACGCCCTCAGACCACTCAGGTGTTGTAACTCTAGTCATCATCGCCAGTGCCAGAGCCAAACATGGAGAAGCAGCTTTCAGTTTCCATGCTTCCCTTATCTGGAACAAACTTCAAAGCCACCAAAACACTGAGTTCCTTTAAAACAAAGCTAAAAACCCATCATTTTTAGAACTCCTTTTGTGGAAGTGATTAATGCTAAACGGAATGTCATAACAGTAGTATGTTTAGTTTTTTTCTGTTTCTGATGTATTTTTCTGTTTTTGTTGTTTTATTCCTGCTTTTAGTTGATCTCCTAATCACTCAGAACACTTTGAATAACCTTTTTTGCAGAAAGTGTGCAACAAAAATTTTTTGCGCTGCCTTTCCTTGCAGTGCTACCACCTGTGCCACTTGACTATAGTATATGCTAATATTTTTCAAAATTGCAACTCTATCAAATTGTTTGATGTTTTGACAGATGCCTGTCGCCTCATTTCCTATTAGAAACAAACTTCTTGTTTGAAGGAATCTTATTTAAAATCTTAAGCTGCCAGGGCTATTAATAATTAATGATTTATTACTTTATCCTTGTAACATTATATACCCTTTGTGACATTATCTGTTGAATATTTGATATTAATTCATATGAAATAAATATGTTTTGTTCCATTCAAATGATCTTGATTTTGGATAAGCATCTCACAAAATATATGTTTGAATTAGAGCAACTTGTTAAACTAACAAGCAGCTCCTGTTTGATTGACATGTTGGACAGAAGTGGACGTGCCTCTTCTTCGGAGGTGGGAAAATATCACACATTTAAATTCACTGCTTGCATTTGCTCAAAATCTACTCTTTTAACCTTCAACCACATTTCTGTGTAAAATAGAAGACTGGCAGACTGTTGCCTGCATTGAGCTTAAAAAGTGACGCTGAAGAGGGTGAATGTTGAAGGCATACGATAAGTGGGAATGTCATGCTTACAGCACCACCAACTCACTGGAACCCACAAAGGCGCTGGGGCTGATGTGAGTAAGCTGCTCGTTTCCACTCAAAAATCTGAAAAGAAGTTAAAAAGAAATAATTTAAATGTTAAAGTTGAGATTTCGTGTTTGTAGCAGTGAGTCTGTCTGTGACTCACAATCTGTACATCTTTGTTCCGTTGAAGGCGTCATTCGCCACCTCCTTGATGCCATTTCTGGTGAGCCGTCTGTCATCAGAGAGAGAAGCCAAATCTCAGTCACATGGCTACGACAGTGAACATTATCTGCGCTCCTGATGCCAAACTTGCTGTTTGCACTTCCTTTGTTCCCACAAACTAAAGCTGTGCAGCTCCAGACTTTCAGCTAGACAATAAATGACTACTGCCTTTGTCAGCTGCTCTTTCCTCTTCGTGTCTTTTCTGTTTAACAGAAGGGATGATAAAGTCGTTGGCGAGAATATGAAACCTGGGTCCCATGGGTGCAGACGTACACTGTAAAGACACCCCACTCATCCTACTGAAGAGCAAAGGAAGAAAAGCTCAAAGCAAACACAAACTTGTAATTTGTGCTTGTTTTGTGCTACAATACTTCGCATCACTTCATCCGATTTTCTTCATGGCTCTTCTTTCTCGTCATTATTTTCTGTTCTGTGTTATAATTTTGTAGTCGTTTGTGGCCTTTCTTGGGTAATTTTAAGCCGTTCTAACCTTTTTTTGTTATCTTCAGAGAATAAATCTTTTTAGTCTGTCTTTTACTGAGCAAATATGAAAAAAAAAAATAGCACAACAGCGAAACCTGCCATAATATGGCTATATCCACTGGTAAATGCCAATAGGAAAATACTTGATTTGCAAAGCTGGTAGAGAGAAAGACTCAAAGGACTTGGAGTTGTAACTCAGAGTTTTTCTACAAAGTATTGAATCATGAGAGCTCAATGCAAACTGATGCAACACTTTTCATATCTTTATCTGTGAAAATGTACCACCTCCAAATTGCGACTATGATGCTTGTTCTCTATTTCATAAAATCCCAGTAAAATTCATACTTTTTTGGTTGCAATGTGACAAAATCTAAAAAAGATTTTACCTCTGCTTTGATTGAGTGTTTCTGCAGTTTACTGGAATTATTTGTACAAATAATTGTGGAAGAGAGGACCCATCCTTTTCATGAATTTTCTGCGCTTGTTTGAAAAGCCACCATTGCAGAAATTTGCTTTATTTTTGGTTTCTTTATCTAAATTAAACAGTTAAACTAGCCCCTTCTTGAAGAAAACAATTGATATTTCCCTTTGAAATAAATAGCACTGGTCTTTAAGGTTCAGATGCATTTTACTCCCTTGTTTGTAATCCATGTAAACATACATAAATATGGATGGCCTGTCCTCTAAATGTGTGAATAATTTCTGATTAAAACTCGCCAGGGCATAGTGATGCTGTTGCTTGTAAAACCATCCTTGCAGTTCTTTCTAATTTATAAAAAGATGGTCTGGGTCTAGTTTGCTCCCATTATGCAAGTGCTAAATATGTGCAGTCGTTTAGTGGAGCCGTCCTCAAAAGTTTTATGAATACAAAGGAAAAACAGAAGCAGCAGGAGGTGAAAAAAGAGGTGGATCGCATACATTTCATGAACTGGTTTTGTGCAGAGGCCTCTAAAGGCGTTGGTAGGGACAGCCTCTATGTTGATGTTGTCCTGGAAGTCACTATAAAGAACAAAAGACATAAAATAAAAACATATTTTTTTTAAAATGTGCTTAGTACAAGCTGATCTGTAAGTATGAATCTGTTTGTGTCTGTTTTAAAGGCATTGCTATTTGTGTGTAATGTCCTCAGGCCATGCGCTTTAACTCGGTGTGCCTATAAATTCAGACCCATGTGGGAACGATGGTGTGTGGGTGTATATAGCGAGCGTGCTCTTGCGGGTCATTTCCATCATGTGCTGACACCTACAACACAAAACCTCGGGCTGCAGAGTGGATCTCGGTGAGGTCCGGAAAAATTCTCAGGCCAGTGTTGGTGATGGTCCTGTGAAAAATCCGACAGCAAAATGTTACTTCCTTCACACTATAACGGACAGGCAAGCAGACACTAACTGATTATGAAACGGCACACAATGTAGCTAACACATGCAACCAATGGAGATCCTTTAGAAGGATGTTGAGGTGAAAGGGAAGTAAATGAAGCTTCTGTCTAAAACTTCATCTGTCTAGTTTAGTCTGAAGATCGTAAAAAGCTCCATACTAGGGCTGCACAATATTCATCGTAAATACTATCAATAATTTCTATATTGAAAAACCAAAAAATTAGACTCCAATGAACATTATCCAAACATTTAAGCACCAGGTATGCAGGTTCTCTTTATGTGCCAACACTATATTTGTTGACATTTGCTTTTCAGTGGAGCATAAACACGTTTTTGAAGACAATGCGGTAATAAGGTGGTCAAAAAATTCAGAAACTACAGCTAAATTCATTATTTCAAGACATTTAGACATTTACCAGACAGGACTTTTTTAGTAAAACATTGTAATTGAAGTGGATATAGTGGATTTTTGTTTGTTTATGTTTAGTTAAGTCCAGAAGCTGGATAGACTTCTCGTTATTTTGGATCAGTGTCTGCAACGAACACAATGCAGATACTTTAAAACTGTTTCGTTACAACATCAGAATCAGCTTTAGTGCCCAAGATTGTATGCACAAATACACAAGTTGGTTTTAAATGACTGTAGACATAATAATAAAATAAAGAAAATATATAACTTTGGAGGGAATAAAATAAGGACAAAGAAACAGTATGTACATGTACAAGTGAAACTTAAAAAATTAGAAAACTGTGTAAAAGTTCATTTATTTCATTAATTCAACTTAAAAACTGAACACTCATTACATGCAAAGTGAAATGTTTCAAGCCATTATTTGTTATAATTTTGACGATTATTGCTTAAAATGATTAAAAACTGCTAATTTTAACTCTCAGAAAACTAAGGTATTCTAAGAAATCAATAACATTTTTAAAGGATTTTAAATAGATAAATGTCAGACCTCTGAAAAGTATAATCATGCAGTACTTGATTGGGGCCCTTTTTGCATTAATTACTCCATCAATGCGGCATAGCATGGATGCTATCAGCCCGTCACACTGCTGAGGTGTTATGAAATACCAGGATGAATAGCGGCCTTCAGCTCTTCTTCATTGTTCGGTCCCATGTATCTAATCTTTTTCTTGGCAATACCCCACAGATTGTCTTTGGGGTTCAGGTCAGTCCAGTTTGCTGGCCAATCAATCACAGTAATCCAATGTTCATTTAACTAGGTTTTAGTACTTTTGGCAGTGTGGGCAGGGGCCAAGTTCTGCTAGAAAATGAAGTCAGCATCTCCATAAAGGTTGTTTGCAGAAGGTCCTGGTAGGTGGTTGTGTTGACTATGGACTTAATAAAGCCCAGTGGACAAACACCAGCAGATGACATGGCTACCCAAATCAACAAAGACCGTGGAAACTTCACACTGGACTTCAAGCATCTTGGATCTTGTTCCTCTCCATTCTTCCTCCAGACTCTGGGACCTTGGTTTCCAAATGAGATGCAGAATTTGCTCTCATCAGAAAAGAGGACTTTGGACAACTAAACAGCACTGGCTTGACAAGAGAAATACAACATTTGAAGCCCATGTCCTGGATCCGTCTCTGTGTGATGCTCTTGATGCACTAACTCCAGCTTCAGTCTACTCCTTGTGAAGGTCCCCAACACTTTTGAACGGCCTTTTCCTGACAATACTCTCAAGGCTGCAGTCATCCCTTCTGCTTGTGCACCCTTTTCTTCCACACTTGAGTTTCTGTTAATGTGCTTTGATACAGCACTTTGAGGCTTTCCCTCCTTATGGAGGGTGTCATTGATGGCTTTCTACGCAACTGTCAGCAGTCTTCCCCATGATGACTGAGAGACAATTTAAAGACAGAGGGACCCATTGCAAGAGTTTTGTATTGATTAGCTGATTAGAATGTGACATTGATCCTAAAATGTTGAACCTTTTCAGAATATTTTAATTTTATGAGATTATTAATTTGGGGTTTTCATAAGCTGTAAAACACAATCATCAAATTTATAACAAATAAAGGACAAGGCAAGGCAATTTTATTTATATAGCACACTTTCAGCACAAGGCAATTCAAGGTGCTTTACATGATTCAGTGATAATGATACCAAATACATGATTACAGAAGCATGATTAGAAAAACAGAAACATATAGGTTGAACAGATAGACACAATCAATCAATAAGAAAAGATGACGTAAGGAAAAATTTATGCAATATAGATTAAAAACAGATAAAGCGCAATCGGTTAAAAAGGAAATAAAAAATAAGAATAAAAGTTAAACCACGAGAATCAAATAGTGATCAGAAAGCGCAATTTAGGGCTCAAAGGCAGCTCTGAATAGTAGAGTTTTAATCTTTGATTTGAAAGAGCCTAACGATTCAGCATTTTTGCATTCTTCTGGAAGTTTGTTCCAGATTTGTGGAGCATGGAAGCTGAAAGCTGCCTCTGCTTGTTTAGTTCTAATTTTAGGAATGTTAAGTAAGCTCCAGTTGGAGGACCTGAGTGGCCTGCTGGGCTGAAATATTTTGCTTTGCAGGGAATGAGACTATTATATATTAATTTCACCTTTTAAGTTGAATTAATAAAATAAAATAACTTTTGCACAACATTCAAATTTTTTGACTTTTCCAAGTATTTGCAGCTAATTTTTCTGCAATGATCATAAAAATATGCTTATTTTGTTTCACGGCAAAGTAGCTGAATACTCTAGCTGTGTCATCGTTTTAGATAACTGCCAGATGGCCTCACACGTTCAGAACAGGAGATTATGTAGGCAACAGTAGGTTGAAGCAACATTTTGAGTTATTATTGAAAAAAAAAATGTTTGGCCCTTGTTACATTTCTGAGGCTCATACATGAGTTTTTGTGCATGCCACGATGTTGGAGAATCTGCTAAAAGTCCTTGTTTTGTTGTACATTTTGCTCATTTTTCTAATAACTTAAGCATTCCAATCTTTTGAAAGAGCAAGTTCAAATTCATTGGCAACATAAATGTATAACAAATTTTTGAATGTACTCAGTCTACCAGAAATGGAAGATGAATGGAAGATATATTTAAGCATCGAGCAACCATTGTATTTTTTTGACAAACAAGCTTAAATTAAGAAAAAAATGGTTCAGACACTGATTTAGTTCTTATTGCTGTGCTAGGGTGTACTTGTTTTGACAGTTAAAAATATATTTTTGTCCCCGCACAGAGCGAGGTTTTTGTGTCCCAGTTTTCACAAAATGGGCCAAGCTGAACAGTACAGATGATAGAATTCCTGAGAGACTGTACTAATGGTTGGTATCTCCAGACATTCAAATTTCAGCTTAAAACACATCTGTTTTTTTTTAGCCTATGACTGTGCAAGAGAGGATAAGTCTTTCTTATCATCTACCATTCTTATCTTACCAATATATTTTTACTTAATTAATTTCTTCTTTTTATTATTAATTTTATGATTGTCTGTATTTTGTAAAGCCCTTCGGTCAACTAATGTTGTTTTTAAATGTGCTATATAAATAAATTTGACCTTGAATGTTATAATTGGCTGCTTGGAGTTTATTTCAAAATATAAAATGTACTTAATTACTTGGAAACCATTACTGTTACAACCACGGAGTTCAGGGTGAAAAAAAACGGTGGAAAAATCCAAATATGTTGTTAGATGTTTGACATTTGATTTACCATCAGGGTAGTTGATAATAATTAGTGTGGGTCCTGAGAAATAGGTCCGTCAACCATGACCTACTTTGAACTCACAATTAGTTCAGAAAAGCATAAAAAGAGAAAAAGTGTGAGAGCACTCACAGATGCCGAAGGTTCATGATGTTCCTGAAAGCATCTGGATGAATGGATCTCAGGTTTTTGGACTTTGTTATCTCTCTGAAAGAAACATTTTATTAGTTGCACACATAAAAAAAAACCTAAAATAACTGACATTTATACCTACATTTCAGTGAGCTCTGGGAGATCAGAGAAGGCGAAAGCTTTAATCGTCTCTAAACGAAGATTTTCAGATATGCAGCTGAAGGAAATAGAATTACAAAACACATGTTTAAAAATAAGTCTCCCTGGGTGTCATTTGCACGTAATGTTAAACATACAGTATTTTGTTTTCTTTATTCTGACATGTGCACTTGTGAGGAGATTCCTCTGGGTTTTCAGCTCTTCTTGTTCCAGGAGAAAGACTAAACACATGACTGTTTTGGAGGAAATGGGATGAATATACCAAGTTAAGAAATCTGAATACTTACATGTCAGATAGATATGGCAGACCGGCAAAGGCAGACGAACCGATGCTCTGCAGGATGTTGTTTTGGCGAATAAAACTAATATGTGAAGTCGGGGAGGGACAGAAAATAAATTAATATTTTAATGAAGCAGGGACTAATTTGTATTCTTAAAACGAAGCTGCTGCAAAAATGTCCAGAATTGGTTAAAATTTAAACAGTTTGGAACATGCTTCTCAATCTGGTTCTGTCAACATAAAGTAAACCACAACCTTTAAGGTCCATCTTGATTATTTAGAATATCTTCCAAAAGTGAATTCATTTCAGTATTCGATAGAAAAAGGTGGGTTGCAAGGTAATGTAGTAGTTAGCACTTTGTGTACAAGGTTGTTTGTTCAGTGACTCTCTGTGTTTCCCTGCGATGGACTGGCCACATTTCCAGGGTATAAGCAAGTACATAAGTAAAGCTGTATTTATATAACTCTGAGATATAAAATCACATAGTGTCTCACAAAAAGCAACAATGCATATAAAACTAGACAAATTGAAAAGATAATTATAGCAATGTTTTTGACTGGCCCACAAATCTCAAGTCCAAAGGAAGAAATGTCCAGTGTCTGGGGGTCACAGATGGATGGATGGATGGATGGATAGATGGATGGATGAATGAATGGATGGAATGAATGAATGAATGAATGAATGGATGGATGGATGGATTGATGGATGGATGGATGAATAAATGGATGGATGATTGGATGGATGGATGGATGGATGGATGGAATGCAAATGAAGAAACTTACATATTAAATAGATTCATAACAATCTGAAATAAATGTTTTAAGTTCTCGATTATTCTGACTCACTAACAAATTATGAGCTAATGAAAACTGAAAAATCTGTTTCTCAGAACATTAGAATATTACATAAGACCAATAAATGGGGCCCGAACGATATATTGGCCGGCCAATATTATCGGAACTATTTTTACATTCGGTAAAAAAATGGCAGATATTTACAAAAACAGAATACTGTGCAGTTATTAAGATAAAAAAAATACACATAATTGTTTAAGGCATAAAGCTTTTTTTTATTCGAGGGGAATTTTCGGCCATTATATCGTTTATATCGGTATCGGTATCTGACCCCAAAAATCCATATCGGTCAGGCCCTACTAATGAGAAATATTTTTAACACATTAATTCTGTATTACAGCCTACACAATCACTGACACCCTCCTGATGGCGGTTAAAATACAGTGGACAGAAGGACAGTTGAGTGGGAGAAAAAAGTGTGGTAGAAAAGGTGACACATTAGGTAGAACTATAGAGGGGACTGCAAACCAAAGTCCCATTTAATATTTGAGGAGAGATTAACCAGATGTCGACCACAACTTGAGTCAGTGCTCCAAAAGCCCACACAGACAGAGGTATCTAGGACAGTGTTGTTCAAGCCTTCTCAAGACACACCGCCATGATTTTAATTCAGAGCGGATTAACAGGCCTTTGCTGAACTGCAATCATCTGAAACAGGTGTATTACAGCAGGGAAACATCTACAGTGTGCAAAGCAGTGTCCTTTAAGGACCAGGGTTGCGATACAGTACACTGATAGGACATGGGTTACAACTTGCAATGCAGAAGAGCTGAAGGCCACTATCAAAGCAACCTGAAACTTCCTGACAACGCAGGACAATCACCTTCATGCCCATTTCATCAATGCAGCAGTTCATGAAATAGACTCGGTCAAGTATTGTGTGCATACATTTTACAGAACAGATACATACTTTTTAGTAAGCTGACATTTTAGATTTTTCTTTTGTTTTTGGAAACACTCATATTTTAATAGAAATTGATGGATTTAATTGGGGTTTCATAAATTCTAATCATCGAGATTAACAGAAACAAGCACTGGAAATATTTCCCTCCGGGTGGAATGAAACTATATTAAATTTGCAAATTAAGATAATTAATGAATACATAAACCTTACAATGATAGTTTATTTATTGAGACCTTTAGAAACTAAAATTGATAATGTTATCTATCTATCTATCTATCTATCTATCTATCTATCTATCTATCTATCTATCTATCTATCTATCTATGTTTTACCCACAGCACAAGTATATTATGTTTCATTACAGTCATATTCACTGAATTACAATTTTATTGAAAATGTCATTTATTTCAATAACTCAATTCATTAATTGAAGCATGTTATATAGATTAAATACACAGATTTCAAGGAATAATTTCAGTGTAGTTCTAATATTTGATGTTTAGAAGTAATCTCTCCCATCAACTAAAGACTAAATATTATATCATTCTGTCTTTTAACTTTTAAATAATAACTTTTAATCTCCTTAAGTAATTACTGAGTGCATAAAGTAAAAATCATGAACAACACACTTACAGCTTTCTGAGGTGCCGAAGGTTGATGAAGGCATGTTGCTGAATCTCTCTGATCTGTGTCTGCTTCACTTCCCTGCAACACCATTAAAGAAAGGTAAATATTCAGGAAAATAATAGTGAAATGCAATTTAACACAAGAAAACGGAACATGTATATTTTATTCAAAGTTTTCCTGGTTGACAGCAGCCATAAAACAGCTTTAAAGTGCAAACACATTTATCATCAAAGATCACCAAACTGTAAGCAGAACAAAAACAAGTCCAGTGACCTGAGTTATTAAGTTATATGGTGTTTAACGGTATAAACCAAACCAACCAAGACAGTTTGTTATGATCTGTCACTGTTTGGGTTTTATCATCTCTTTGTTCTTTTATGCTTTGGTTCAGGTTCATTCCATTGGTTTCTTTGTTAATTGTTGTGTTCTGTTTTGTATGTATTTTAGTTCATCTTCTAGGTAAGTGTTACTATGCTTTCTGCTTCATCTTATTTCACTAATTAACACAGTTCCCTTTTTGTTAATTATTCACCTTCCTTCTGCCTCCCTGTTTCACTTTCCTCCACGGCTGTTCAAAATCCCCCTGATTACCTCTGGTTGTTTTTCACTGGTTCTTCCCATTACTCTGTCTACGCTCCATGTTCTATTTGACTTGTTCCAGTTCCATACATTTTCTGCATTATCATTAAATCTATCCACATGCTCACTCCAAGTTCATGTCAGCACTTTGGTCAAAACACAACACAGCTTTATTAAAATTACTACTTTAAATATTTAATATCTGTTTAGCCTCACTCAAATGTAGCTGATTCCTTGCAAGAGGAGCAGAATATGTGAATGCTCTTTTTCTTAATTTGATGTGAGTCCTTGTCACAGTCAACAAGAAGAACAATCATTTGATTCTGGTGGAGCAGGGATGCATCCAGAAGTTGAAGGATAGTGGAATCAAGGACTGAAATTTGCAGACTCCAGATGTAAAATAAGAAGGCATTCCCTCAGACTTTCTCTGAAATGTGAAAAACCAGGCTTATTTGTGGGTCTTTCATCCTTTTTTAAATTAAGTAGATTAAATTCTGTTGGATTCCTGTTATTTATCTTGATTTTAATGTATATATTATAAATTACAGGGGTATTCTGGAAAATAAAACAAACTAAGCCTGTGCATATTATTTTTTATCATGTGCTAGTCCAAATAAAATTGAGATTAATTAATTAAATAGAAGAGGCCATGTTTAACAACTCATTTTGAGCAACAGACTAATTTGTACAAATAATGCGTGTAGAAGAAATGGAGCAGTTTTTATCTGGCTGTCCCCACCGAAATAACCATCAGTAGCTAAATAACTGTGAATATTCCAACTATTCCTAAGCCTTGACCTTTGAACAGATGAGAACACACACAACGCAAGCTGGGACTTGACTTTGCTTCTCTGGGGAATACTTGCTACTTTTGGCGGAAAAGTATGTCCTTCTGATGTGAATGCGTACGTGTCAGCAGAATTTAGTATGTGCGTGGGATCATGTACATATTTAAATGGTCATATCTAAGTTCAGGTTTTACTTTATACATATTCTTTGCGTTATTTGTTTCTTTAAGGCTAACATTTAAATTCAGATTATATACAAAAAAATAGGACAATTCTTTCATTTCTCCCAGAAGGGGGACGTTTGCATTATTACAGCAGAAAAAAGACTGTACAATAAAAAAAGCATCAAAAATAATTAAAAGAAATTAACACGGTGCAGTGTAAAGTATGTGTTTTTTTTAAATTATCTTCCGCTCCAACTAGTTGTCAGAAAACCCAAACCCACCCTTTTTATAGATGTCAAATATGAGACTGAAATGTTTCGGTATAAGAGGCTTGTGGTTTGAAGTCAGCTAAAACTTTTGCTTGCAATCACCACAGCACTCTGCTGAAATACTAGCTCTAAAACCACTTTAGTTAGAGGTGCACAACTGTATTAGAGCCACTGGAAAAAAAATCTGATTCATCCTCAGAATTCAGATTTCTTTTTCTTACCAGAAAAAAACTTTATAATTTTTAATAATTTTTTCCATTGGCTCTAATCTTCTTCATATAGATTTAATGTTTCATTTTTTTTCACAGTACAAAAACCCACCAAAATGCTCCTCGTATGTCCCTGGAATTTGAAATGTTAGCTCTGCAATTTCTCACAGAAACCAACCTCAAAATCCAATATGGCTGTCGGACCCATATAACCATTGTTAAAAGTGCAATAACAAGTTAGCTATCGGTACTTTTAATAGCATGTATCTCATTAAATCCACCATAAATGAGCATGTAGAATATCAAAAAACATATCATAGCTTTAGCTAGTAAGGTAGTTTGTAAAGGAGCAAAACATTTTACAATTTTACCAATCATCCAAGCTGGAACTGGATCATGGATAAAATGGATTTGACTTTATTTAAAGATTTATAAAAGATTTAGATTTAATTTCTAAAATCAATGAAATCCACTATTTTTGTACAGAGGGTGACATAGCACAACTTTTACTACTTTTTTACAGTAGCATGCTACTTGTGGTATTTGCTTATGGTTTGTTTTGTTACAGCCATTTTAGGGTAGGACTCCCCTATGGGGAACTGGTTCTGATTTTTTGGAATGGTAAAGGAGAGTGACTTCCAGCTGTTGAGGGATCATTCCCCAGAGCAATGGATGGATGGATGGATGGATGAAAGGATGAATGGATGGATGGATGGCTGTCCTGTCAGACTGCTGTGTGACAGAAAAACCTGATTTGTGCAGTGGTTTAATTTGTAATGTGCAGAAATGCTCAGTATGCTACATCTGAATCTCTCCTCGTCTTGAGGCCCTAAGATAAAATTAATATACATTACCATGTTCCAACAAAGTTTAGTTGCATGAAAGGAGCCTGAGGACTGAGGTATGAGGTGGACACAAATTAGCTGTTCTTACATTGAAAATTAATACTAAACTGAGCTATGAGACGCCTCAGAGCAAAAAAAACAAACAAACCTACTTGTTCTCTGCGGCCATACAAGCAATAATAATCATCTTTCTTTTGGCCGTGTTTATTCCTGTTTGTGTTACTGCTACTAAAACCAAGGTGGGGAAAAAAATGAAGTTGGATTAACACAAGTGGTATGGAGTCCAGACCCCGCCTTATAAGCTCCTCTTAACTGGGACATAATTATACATACAGGCTCAAATTTAAACATACAGTATAACTGCATAACTGAGGCTGGGACCAATTCAGAAGCTCAATGTAAGTATCCTTTTTTACTCCAAAAGCAGTTTTTTTCAAAAGCAGTTTCTTTTTTACATGTGCTTTATATTGTTGTTTGCTAGAGCTACTACTGCAACAAACATTTACATATGCCAATGTGATATTATGGGCTAGCTAGACCAATATAAAGTAGTGCATAAATGTGACAAGGGAAGAATATATATATATATATATATATATATATATATATATATATATAGTGTGCTGTGATTGGATGAAAAATCACCTATAAACAGATTTTCAGGCTTTTCCACAGATTCTTAATTGGCTTTAGGTCTAGAACTTGAATAGGCCATTATAACACAAAACAGGCTTTGAATAAAACCATCCATTATAACTAATTGTGTGTCTACGGTGTGGAGAGTGAACTGCAGCCCAACTCAAAGGTCTTCCGGAGCCTCTAATAGCTTTTCTTCTAGGATTGTTACCTCCATCTATTATCTCATAAATTATGACTAGCTTCCCTATTTCTGCTGAGGAAAATCCTCCCCATATCATGATACTGCCTCTACCGTGTTTGATCATCAGAGCAGTGTGTTTACACAGTCTTTTTTGTATGTAGGCCACTGAGTTTAGTTTTGGTCTCATCTGACCAGAGGAGTTATTTCCACATGATTGCAACAATATTTATTTCCCTTTGGGATTAATAAAGTAAATTATATAGTACATTTTTTTCAAAGCCTGTATTTTGAATGTGTCTTCTTACAAACACCCACAAACACCCTTTTGTCTGGACAAGAGTAGCTTTTTCTTTTATCAGTCCTCTGTGTTAAGATGAATAAAACTGTACTTGGCCAATGATTCCCTCAGAGGAGAAACTAAGTATTGCTGTTCTTTGTGACCATTTTGGAATGTTAAATTGTTAAATTGTTAAAATTGTTAATAGTTAAAAATGCAGTTTTTTTCCTAAATGAAAATGCACATTGAAAAGATGGGATGTTGTAAATATTGTATGATTCTTCAATATTTTATGATAAGATGATGGTGAGAGGAGTGTGTTGTTTCACACAGTCTCTGGAGATGTTTTTACTTGTTCAAAGAACAATATGAGTTTTACTCCTAACAAAATGTGTGAAAAAAAAAATGGAGTTTTGATCATTATGTAGCTTGAGGGTACCCTTTTCAAATATCAGAGGAAAATAACTTGACTTATCACATACATGCTTATTTTGTACATGTTGTCACATTAGAACAACCAACTTCAATGTATTTTTATGGGATTTTATGTGATGTACAATCACAAAGTACTGCATAGGTGGAAAGCACAAGGGGAATTACGTATGGTTTAAAAAGAATTGTGAATCAAAAACAGAAAAGTGTAGGAGGCATTTAGGTTGAGCTGCTTTTTGATTATTTTAAAACCTAAATAAAATCAACAGTAGCTACTTCAGAAGCCAACAAATCAGTAAATACACTTCATCTGTGTGTTCAATTTAAGCTCAGGATGAATGAAGCAAATCGGCAAAGGCTTTAAATTTGTTGGACATTGAAATTTTGTCAGGAAAGGGGTACCTTATTCAGAGCAGCAGCCATGGTAACTCTGGAGGAGCTGCAGAGATCCACAGCTCAGGTAGAGAAATCTGTTGGCAGGACAACTATTAGTGGTGCAGTCTCTCAATTTGGTATTAATGGAATAAATAAGCTATAAGTAGGACATACAAAGCTAAATTTTTTAATTGGTAGAAGTCATAAATGTGGCAGAAGGTGCGCTGGTCAGACCAAGACTAAAATATGACTTACTGATATATGTGCAAAATGCCATGTGCGGTGGAAATATTAACACTGAGCACCTAGTCTCCCACTATGAAACACAGTAGGAGCAGCATCATACTGTGTGGATGCTTTTCTTCAGCATGGACTGATAAGAGCTGATGGGAAGTTTATTGAAGCTAAAGTATAAACATTCCTGGGGGGAAACTTGCCTAAGGCTGTGAAACAGCAAAATGACTAAATTACAGTAAGAAGTGTATTATAACGGTCCAGACCTAAAATCTAAAATTGAATCTGTGGCAATAGCTCAATATTGATGATTAAAGAAACTTTCCATCCAATCTGACTGAGTTTGCAAAGCTTTGCAAAGTAGAAAAGAATATAAAAGCTGACCACTTTTCTTCTCTCTTCTACTTTTCTCTTCTACTACTCTCAAGATATATTTTTTCTGCTGTTATTGTGATTGTTAACCCAGTTTTCTCTCAGTATTTTTTCCCCATAGAAGCTCCACACGGTTTGGTACCCTGCTCAACTATACCGTCCCCTGCTGGATGGGAACATGAGTCCAGATGACGGTCAAAGTCACCGAGCATCCTCCATGCTGTCTCTTTTCTGTCTTCTCAGACCTCCAGGCGGCGTGGCAGATGACCGCTTGTACTGAGCCAGGTTCTGCCCGAGGTTTCTTCCTGTTAAATGGGAGTTTTTCCTCTCCACTGTCACTACATGCTTGCTCAGTATGAGGGATTGCTGAGGAATAGCTGTGCTTGGAGTCTGCATGATCCGGGAACAACCTCACGTTGATGACTCATCGCAATCTGGTGGGATTCCTTATATAGAAAACTTTTATCTGATTGGAATGATTGTATAATTGTATTGAAATTACATTTGTTGTGAATTGGCGCTATATAAATAAAAGTGAATTGAAAATTGAATTGAATTATATAAACAACTTCCAAAAGAGTTGCAGCTCTGATTGCAGTGAAAGTTGAAAACATTTTAAGAAAGTGTTTAAAAAAAATCTAATTTAAAGTTTGGTTTACCAAATAAATAAATGTTCAATAAAATGTAATGTACATAAAGGAGTACAATGGTTGAGCTGTATTGGAATATATAAATATTTTTGGTTCTACAGCTTGAAGTTTGACAGTTTATTACTAATGATGAATATGAGTTTTTTGACAATTATTGCAAGAAAAACAAATAAAAGACAAACTGGAAACAAAGGGTTTATTTTAATGAAATTGTTGAATTGAAAAAGATTCTCATAAAAAAAAAAACAATGACATTTTAAAGAGGAAAACCTATTAATACACATTAAGGGGTGCAAAGAGCTGCTCACAATAACCTAAATCTTTGTTTGGCATAGCAATGGTTGAAAATCGAGCCCATTAGCCCCAGTGCTAGATGTAGAAAACAGATTTAGCCAAAAATGTGTATTTGCATCCATGTGTGCTGCTGGGAGTGTTTATATTTACTCACAAGCACCAGGTGTTGCTGGAAATGTTGGAAGGAATTGCTCTGACTCCAAAACGCACTGAGTGGCATAAGGATGCACCTCCATATCCCTGTTTATGGTCCCTTTCAGAGCCAGGCATGGAAGCTGAAGCCATCTTTATCATCAGCATTATCAGCAATACTCCCAGCATCCTTTTAGACGGTTCTATCTCTGAGTGTTTTTAAAAAAAAGTCTTCTTTGTGTCTTTATCTCATGCAAACTTACATCCACATTGGCCCTCAGAACTCACACTCCAGTTTGATGTAAAAAGTTTCGCTCGTTCGTTTGTCTTTCTGCACAGGTTGAAGGGAAAGAAAGAAACTGTGAGGCGTTTTGATGTTTTCGTGCAGCGGTGAAATCCGGGGGTGTGTGAAAAACTTCAAGAGCTGATAAGGCTGTAGGAGGTCCCTTCTTGGATTTGTGCACGTGTTTTCTGTGTGTAGTGTCTATAAAATACCACAACAAGGCATACTGCAGAGATTTCGCACCTTGCTCAAACCGTCTAAACTTCACCAGAAATCAGGTTTCACTCGTTTGTTACTTTGTGGAAATGAAAAAAAAAAGTCGCTTTGGCATCAGAGTGCACAAGGAAGCTGCTAGAGAGCGAGGAGTAAGTTGCTGTGGTGATGGCAGAGATGCATGATTTACAGTTGTTTTGATTTCTCATCATTAAAAAGATTAGTTAGAATATAGCAACCATCACCTGTTTTATATCTGCTCCAATCAACTCAAATCAGTTCTCAACAAACATTTATAAAATTTAAGTTGTTATAGGTGACTTAATACATAAACAGCACAAACTCCTTAAATATAAAAATTTAAACTTTCTTTCGGTAAAAATCTATAAAAAAATCTAACATCCAATTTTATTCAGGACTCCATCATCAGTACTGAAACTAACTTTATAAACTGCAGCCAAAAACAGAGATGGCGACTCAAATAAAGTTGTAAAAATCGAGACTGGACTTGATCTCCTGGCTGAGGCTCAAATCTTAGTAACACTTTTTACCGCATGTACTGAAGTCAGTATGTGGGCTACAGATTGCACAAGCTTTGCATGCTTTACTGTGAAAGCATGATCATTAGCCAGTGACACTGTTGGATTATTATGGAATGTTAATGGTTCATAAACAATCTGTTCTGTCAGCTGTAGCTTCCCAATAATGACCTTGAGCTAACTGCAACAATCCAAGGACACTAACATTGAAAAAAATAATAAATAAAAGCACTTCCTGTTCCGTTCAGATTATTTATTTACTTTATAAACTTTGCCTTGTTCATTATATTGTAATTTATAGCTTAAATTTAATTATCTTTACTACTTAGAGTTGAGAACAAATGTGAATTAAGAAATAAATTAAGCATTTGCAGGTCAGGAAAAAAAACAATATATATATATATATATATATAAAGATACGCAGTAAAGATAATTATTAAATTTTCATGTGGAAATATTGTTTGGATCCCTGACCAACAGCAAAGTAGGGCTAGATGTGACCTAAATGTTGTGGATTTTGTGAGAACATTTTTATTTCCGTTTTTTGAGACTTGACTAGGATCGGGTAAAAACGACTTTTAACAAACATTTCTGCTAAAGACTGCAATATTTAGCCTATTTTTCCTTAAAGAATAGCGCATACTGAGATTGGTTGAATACATCTGTAAACATATATTTTAAAGAATTGTTACAGATTTTCTATTAGTTTTGGTCAAGGCTGTCTAAGCAAAAATAAGCAATAAAATACAAAACAAATCCTAACCACCAAGCTAACATTTATAGTGTTTGATCCCATTTTTTTTTGTTTTTTACATGTAGTTAGATTGTCTCCCAAATTGGAGAAGATGAAGAGTGAAATCATTTTCCTTGTCGCAGTCTCTTTCTTTTTAGGCTCATATTTGTTGTAAATGATTTTCAGAAACTGACAATGGACCTTTTGTCATTTCCTGATGGGCTTCTCAAATGCAAGGACACTCTATATTCACAATCTAACACCATCACAGGCACACTGGCTGTTATTTCTTGATGTTTACTGCTTTTACATTTTTCGTCTGCTTCTGTCCATTCTTGTCGCCAACAGTATGCAGTTATATATATGTGGGAGAATTTTGTACTGTGAGAATTTTGGAAGAAAATAGATCTATATGATGTATTCCTCGGCACGGAGAAAAATTCAGCCTTGAGCTTGAGACACGAACATGCACACACACACAAACTCACACAGATAAGCACAGATAGACACAGATCCCTTCTCCCACAGTCAGTTGCCTACACACAGAAAGGCAAAAAAAGAAGCAGGAGATAGAATGAACAACAACAAGAATAGCTACAGAAAGGAGAGCAAATGAAGGAAAAGTGCATCTGTGGAATTTCCTTATATAGATATGCATGGTATTTCTAAGTGTTTGCAGATTAATCTGTTGATGATTGTCCTACATCTGTGCAGGGGAGGTTGATAAATGCCTTTCTGCCCCCTCCTCAAAAATGCTGTTGAATGCATTTAAAACAGACAGTTTTCACAGATATATTTTGACTATAAAACAGGTGTTTGGAGTTTCAGGGTCCTATTCCACGTCTGTTTCTACCTAGTCAAAATGTACATGTGGTACAGAGTATTTGTGATCCTATTGTTATACATGCAGACTTTGCCGAAACCTGACGCAGAGACAAAGTCTTTTACATAGCTCTGTCCAGCGTGAATATGTACAATTTTATCTGCATCAGCCCTGGAGATATGAACAGAAAACATGTTCGGATGTAATTCATAAGTGACAAGATGTGATAAACTGGGGCAGTTTAGGATGTCACTGAGAAGATCCAGTCAAGCATGACCTAAAAGAGTTTAAAGTAACAAGCAGAGCCTTTACAGCTAAGCTGTATGCCATGTGGGCACCTTATGTGCTGAACTCTCATCTTCTTTAAGAAATTAATGTAGTATAAAAACCTAAATAAGTCTAAATCTGTAGACTGAACATGCTGCATGGGTTCCTTCATATATATATATTTTTTCCAAATATAGTGCGCTGCATATTTCCACTATTTGTTATGTAACAACCACAAACGTTGCTGCATCTTATATATTAGTATAATTAACTGTGTAGAAAATAAAAGACCCACAGTTTTATAAATCTCAAGCTAAATATTATACATTGCCCCATCACAAAGCGTGCACCTTCTTGGATGTTTTGCTCTTTTTAATGAATTTATAAATCAATTATGAAACACGACATTTTGCTTTTTTGACTAATGATAATGAAAAACCTGTCAAAATAAAAGAATATGTAATATAAAATGATTGCATAAATATTCACCGTCTTTAAAGTGGCTGACCTAATTTAACAAAAATCCATCCAATCAGTGCTTGTAGTGTTACAATGAGAGAAACGGAGATCTCCGGAGTGCAGTCGACGCGTCTGAAGTGATTGTAGAGTAAAGATACCTGTGTCTGGGAGGTCCATTTACTGGTTAATCAGTATTTCTACAGCATGACGACAAAAAACACTCCAAGTGAAGCAAAGTAAAGGTGACTGAAAAGTATAAGTCAATATAAGTTCAATTTCTCATCAAGAAAGAAATGGAAAAAGGAGAGCAATGGCAGCAATATTTGTAAATCTACCTAGATCAGGCCATCCTCCCAACCTGAGTTAAAGGAGACTAGTGAGAGGCCACCAGGAGATCTATGACCACACGGTTAAAGTTAGAAGCCTCAGCTCCTAAGGAGAGACTCTACATACAGGTGTCCCCAAATCCAGGCCTCAAGGGCTGTTGTCCTATCTGTTTTAGCTGTATCTCTGCTCCAACACAGCTGATTCAAGTTGTCCAGCTTCCTGTTTTGCATGGCAAAGTTCTGCAGAGGCCTGCTAATGAGCCATCATTTGATTCTTGTATGTTGAACCGGGGAAATAACAAAAACCTGCAGGAAACTGGCCCTCGAGGCCTGGATTTGGGGATCCCTGCTCTACAACAACGGTTGCCCAGGTTTGTAAGTTATGGAGAAATCCAGTAGGACAGTTTGTTTCCATCTGCAACAGAACTACAGGTTCAGACAGCATTTATTTTCCATCAAGAGAACGACTCGAGGCAGCTAAAGCTACACAGAAATGATTTGAAGAAAACAAGGTGGATGTTTTGGAGTGGCCTAGTCAAAGCTCAGACCTCCGTCCCGTAGAGCAGGGATGTCCAGCTCCAGTCCTCAAGGGCCGGTGTCAGGAGTAAAATGGCAGCAACCACATGTGAAAGCCTGACTGCGACCTAGCGACTCAGACTCTGTTTAGAGGTTGCAGCCAATGATGCATCCAAAAAATACTGGCTTAAAGGGAGGGATTATTCATCACTTATTTTATGTTACATATTTTCAGTGATATTTTAATATCAGTGAAATAATTTTTTTTACTTTGACATTAAGGGATTTTTTCTAATTTATTTATTTATTTTTGTCCAAAAGATCCAAACTTTGTTGATCATGATTGATTTTTAAAACAATAAAAGAGTAAGGCATAAAAGGAAAGAATACATTTTAAAGGCACTGTAAGGGTGGCATACTTTTAATTCTGGTCATCTAATCTGTTACAAAGCTGGCAGAGACCTGCCTTCAAAGAATTGCAGCTATAGCTGCAACGTATTTCACAGTTGGGCTTAAACTAAATGTAAACCACAGATTATTTCAAATTTATAAAGAATGTTGAAAAACCTATGAATGTTTTACTTCCCACTTCACAGTTATGCACCACTGTAAAATACACACACTCACTGTGGAAACAGGTTTGGGAAAAATTAGAAAGAGGTCGGAATCTGAGGACAAGCCAAACAATTTGTCACCAAATCGAAGTTTGATGTCACACATATTGAGTAAAAGCGAAGGTTTTTCATTTTTTTACTTTATGGATATCAAATGATAAAAGAAATTAGTCGAGCTCAACAAACTAAAAAATAAATAAAAACATGTTATTCAGTTTGCTTGATCTAAAAATAAGCAGCAACAAATCCTGAAAAGCTCACTGATAATGTCTCTTCGCTCCTCCTTGACGCAGCAAGCGGAGTTATTTTAGACTACCTGCAACACACTTGTTTCTGATTCATCTTTTCTGTTTTCACACACACCCACATATAAAGCCACAATGCTTTCTCACTTAGTATCAATATTTATGTTGGGAACATATACCTATGTTTGGTTGAAAAGTGCAAAGAACCTTATTTACATTTGAAAAACAGCCATCTTTTTGAGTGAAAAAAGCCCACTGACTGAGGAAACTTCTTGATCTGCTGAGAGCTCCTGACCCGGAATCAAGACTGAGCTGTAAGTAGAAACATGACTTTTTTTTTCCCCACTGAAGGCAATGAGAGAAAGTGCAAGAAGAGTATTTAAAGTGAACATCTGTGTGGGAGTGAGACACCAGAGATGTTTTTATTTATTTATTCTGGCCTGATAGTCTCCTCCTGCCTTTCCTATTTGATTGTTCAATTACACAATAATTTTCATGGAATAAGTATACCAAATGTGCCAAAAAGACAATAGATTTTGAAAACAATATTTTTGGCAACAACTCATTACATGATGACAGGACCGTACACACAACAAATCATGGTAAAAAAGAAGATCATCATAAGATCAGAGGAAAAAAATACTAATGGTGCTTTCCCATCACCCCAAACGTTATTGTCAGGAGAGGCAAGATTACATGTAAAGTCTATGATTGAGGCCTTCAGAGTCTCTGTGGCGCTTTGTGTGCACTGGCCACATCAACTTTTTAATCTTTTCCTACGTTTCAAGCTGGAAAGCACCAAAAGCCAGCAATGCAGAAGTTCAGCTAGCTGAACGTTTAACGCTCTCAATGTAGTACGTCAACCAATCAGAGTGTCTCACTGTAGTGACGTCGACACACTTGTTGCTTTGTGAGCGTTGTCTGACGTTGGCAAACTGTGCGGTGTGAACACACCATAAGGATTTTCATTAAATTACTGCGTATTTTTTTGAATAATATACACGGAAGGAAGGTTTGATTCCACACATTTTCCACATTTTGGATACATCCCATAAAGACCCACAGTGACACTGGTGTCTCGTGCCCTATTAACGTTCTGGATGGTTCCATGTTAACCTAGATTCTTGATTTTCTCTCATGAAGTTCCAGAGTAGCACCTAAACAACATTTATAATAGTACATGTGACCACTAGGTTCATGTATTTCGATACAACCAACCGAATTTGACCGAAAGATGCATGTGGAAAAACCCGCTAGCCAGCTAATTTGGAGCAAGCTCTTTCGGAGGCTAAAAGGTAAGATTGATTCAATTCAACGGTTGCAATGTTTACACATAATGCTGTTTGTCAAAAATAAACTATTGTTTCCTTATTTCTTGAAGAACTTTGCACAAAACCATCAAGTAAATATTGGTGTGACGCATATGTCACTTCGGGCAGTCAGTCAAAAAATGGTTGAAAACAAATTTAGTGACGTATATGTCATGTCATGATCTGATCAGTATACTTTGCTGATTCAATTAAGTTTAGCCATATATTATACAGGTGCTGGCCAGTAAATTAGAATATCATCAAAAATTTGAATTACTTCAATAATTCCATTCAAACCGTGAAACCTGTACATTATATTCATGCAATGCACACAGACCAATGTATTTCCAATGTTTATTTCTTTTAATTTTGATATTTATAAGTGACAACTAATGAAAACTCCAAATTTGGTATCTCAAAAAATTAGAATATTTTAAAGGCCAATGAAAAAAAATGTATTTTTTTAAATGTTGGCCAACTGAAAAGAATGAACATGAAAAGAATGTGCATGTATAGCACTCAATACTTAGTCGGGGCTCCTTTTGCCTCCATCACTGCAGTAATGCGGCGTGGCATGGACTGGATCAGTCTGTGGCACTGCTCAGGTGTTATGAGAGCCCAGGTTGCTCTGATACTGGTCTTCAGCTCCTCTGCATTGTTGGGTCTAGCGTATTGCATCTTCCGCTTCACAATACCCCATAGATTTTCTATGGGGTTAAGGTCAGGCGAGTTTGCCGGCCAATCAAGGACAGGGATACCATGGTCCTTGAACCAGGTACTGGTGGTTTTGGCACTGTGTGCAGGTGCCAAGTCATGTTGAAAAGTGAAGTCGGCATCCCCATAAAGTTGGTCAGCAGCAGGAAGCATGAAGTGCTCTAAAACTTCCTGGTAGACGGCTGCATTGACCTTGGACCTCAGGAAACAGAGTGGGCCAACACCGGCAGATGACATGGCACCCCACACCATCAATGACGGTGGAAACTTTACACTGGACCTCATTCAACGTGGATTCTGTGCTTCTCCGCTCTTCCTCAAGACTCTGGGTCCTTGATTTCCAAAGGAAATGCAAAAATTGCTTTCATCAGAAAACATAACTTTGGACCACTCAGCAGCAGTCCAGTCCTTTTTGTCCTTGGCCCAGGCGAGACGCTTCTTACGCTGTTTCTTGTTCAAGAGTGGCTTGACACACGGAATGCGACAGCTGAATCCCATGTCTTTCATGAGTCTCTTCGTGGTGGTTCTTGAAGCGCTGACTCCAGCTGCAGTCCACTCTTTGTGGATCTCCCCCACATTTTTGAATGGGTTTGTCGTCACAATTCTCTGCAGGGTGCGGTTATCCCTAGAGCTTGTACACTTTTTTCTACCACATTTTTTCCGTCCCTTCGCCTGTCTGTTAATGTGCTTGGACACAGAGCTCTGCGAACAGCCAGCTTCTTTAGCAATCACCTTTTGTGTCTTGCCCTCCTTGTACAAGGTGTCAATGGTCATCTTTTGGACAGCTGTTAAGTCAGAAGTCTTCCCCATGATTGTGGAGCCTTCAGAACAAGACTGAGGGACCTTTTAAAGGCCTTTGCATGTGTTTTGAGTTAATCAGCTGATTAGAGTGGCACCAGGTGTCATCTATATTGAGCCTTTTCAGAATATTCTAATTTTCTGAGATACTAAATTTGGTGTTTTCATTAGCTGTCAGTTGTAATAATAAAAATGAAAATTAATAAACACTTGAAATATATCACTATGTGTGGAAGGAAAGTATACAGTATAGAAGTTTCACGTTTTGAATGGAATTACTGAAATAATTCAACTTTTTGATGATATTCTAATTTACTGGCCAGCACCTGTATATAATAGCTTAATTGAACCAATATCAGTTATATAATGTCATTCATGGGTTGCAGTAAGACCTGTTGGGAACCAAGTAGCTAGCTAATTTTAACACATAATTTAACTATTTAACGCTCGTAGTGACATCTATGTCACTTTTGAGATGTTTGCCACCTACTATTGTAATATATATATATATATATATATATATATTTTTTTTTTAAATGTGTTCTATGTGCCCTATTTAACCTGTCTTATGCTCCCCTTAATTTTCGTTGTGGTAAAAATGGGTCTGGGTCTTTATGGGTTAGGAACCCTCTAAGGCCTTTTTTTATACTAACTGGTTCCAGTGCTAGTTCTGTGCCAAAACCTGACTTACCAGGTCCTTTGGTCTTCCAAAGCCAAAGCAAGCGTTTGTTGGTTCCAAACCTGTTCCTAAGCAAGCACCAAACTTCAGGGCCAGAGCTGGTGCTTGCTAAAGACTACTTACCTACCCGCCCCCATGGTGATGTTACATATTTACGAATCTCTGCAAACGTTGTTGCAGCTCTGTGCTCCTTGTAAAAAAGTCCAGCAAAGTATGGAAGCAAAAAAGCACCACTCCGTTGTTGAAGCCTTTATTTATGTTAGCATGCTTATTCTTTTCTTCTCACCATGTGTGTGTATACAGTTGTGTTATAATGCTTTAGATTAGGGTTGCCAACCGTCCCTTAAAATACGGAATCGTCCCGTATTTGACTATTAAATGTGCCGTCCCGTTTTGAACTAATAAGGAAAGCTATTTGTTCCGTATTTTCATAAATGTCTATCATGTGTGTCCATCATAGGCTTCATACTGCTTTATTCTAACTACGTAGCCTATATGAACATAAAAATCATCCTACATTCAGCAAAACTCTTCTAACGGCGGGATCAAACGGGACCGCAAATTTGTTTGTTTGCGGCTCGCGAGTGATGCGCGCTCAGGATTGATCAGGTAGAGACACACACACACTGGCGCTTCCATGCAGCACCTTTAAAAATGTCCAAAAAACCCTTACAGAGATATAGGTAAGTGGGAAGAGGCCAAATAAATTTTAAGTGAACGTTGCATTAAATCTCTTAGTGTGGTTTGATTGTTGTTCAGACAAGCCATGCAAGCCAGTTCAATTAACTATTTGTCTTCCCACTCCTAAATTTGTATTTAAGTCAGCACATAGTAGTGTAAAGGTGTTTAGGATTCATCTGCAATATCCCCATAGAGTAACTTTACAAAGAAAATATTGAAAACACATTGTAGGAAGCTCAACAACCAGACCTGTTGTTCTCAGGATCGTCATTGTGTTAGATCACACTGCATCTTGTTAAGTCACGGCAAGGTAATTTTATTGTATAGCACACTTTCAACACAAGGCAATTCAAGGTGCTTTACATGATTAATATTAGAACACAGAAAAAAGATCATAAATCATTTTGAAGATTAGCCTAATTTATTGAAATTATGCATTAATCTGTTTATTGTGAATAAAGCATTTCAAACTTAATATATGACCATTCTGGATGATCCCCTCACTAAAACAACCACACCTCCCCGTGAGTCAGATGTACGGCTCGGCCCGTGGTAAAGAACGCCCTGTGTCCCTTATTTTAATTTATGAAAGTTGGCAACCCTACTTTAGATACCGTTAGGATGAAGCACAGACTAAGCTCCACTTTAGTAGAAAAACAGCTAGTTCTTTGAAAGAACCAGCTAAGAACAAACTAAACAATGGCTCTGGTACCAGTCCCGAACTAGCACCAGTTCTATTTTGTTGGCAAAGGTCTTTTAAAGTGAACATGGTTCTCTGAACGTCAATCACAATGTGGATCTTTACCTGTTTGTAATTGATGGGGTGGCCATAATAGTATGGTTTTTGTAGTCCATTTGAGGGTGTGTTCCGGTAATTGTGCCTCTTGAAGTATTTTGTGCTTTCTGGTTCTCTCATATGTCCAAGGTGAGCTTGTTTTCAGTCTGGTTTGGACTCCAGTCCTGTTTGTAGACAAGGTCTCCTGGTGTAGTTGTGGAGAGGAGTTTGTTTGATTTTGGAACCTCAGGGTTTAGCTTTGGATTTGAGGATGAGACTGAAGTTTCAGGCCATGACCTTCACTGTTCACCGAGGCAATTTGCAGCCGAGATTTAAGTGCCTTTGAAAAGAATCAGCTTCAGATCATGTTCTTCACTTGATCTAAGTTGATTTTTTTTCTCCTTGGCAAGGTGGTCATTTTCTGTCCTAAGTGGAGCAGTTCAAATTTCTTTATGTTCATGAGGGAAGGTAGGATGGAGGGGATAAGTCTCGATTTGCAGCAATGCAGGCGTTGCAAAGAAGTTAAGCTCTTCATTGACCGGTCTGTTATGACCAAAAGATGATCCCAAGGCTCTGTCAAAGGAGAATGGAAGCATAGCTAGGTACTTTAAAATTATTTTTCAAAGATTTGTCTCGTGCTAGTAATGTTTATTGAACAGATATTTGCAAAAAAAAGGGGGCAAAGACAATCAACACTATGCACAAGAATGAGAAGTGAACACAAGACAGCTATGTTGAGGATTTCAACCTCTGCACATGTTGCACCTGTTCAAGCAGCTGAACCAACCAGTGAAGCTGTGATAATTACACAGAATACCCTGAAGCCAACATTCTGTTTCCTGAGGTAATCTATCTCTAAAAACTGAGAGGACACTGGTCTCTTCAAACACTTTCTGAATAAGTGATTCATTTGTTTTTTATTAGAATTTTCCAGGCTGCTGTTGTTTGTTACTTATTGAGTGCTGATTAGCACTGGGATCGTTTTGTATTCTCTCAAGAAAAATAGCTTGAATATCTTACTGCTGGCTGTTTGCTTTCAAGGACAGGGAAGCAGCAGATGGCTACAGCCTAACACAAACCTTTTGTCGAGGACAGACTGTTCAGAGAGGACAAAAAAGAAAGTTATGGAAAAAACAAGAACAAGATAGGGAGAGTTGGGAGGTGTTTATTGAAACTGCAAGTCCTTGTAGCTGCTCTCACCTGAGGATGCAAGCTCAGATTTGCAGTCTCAGAAATCTTTCATCCGGCAAAAACAAAAAAGTTACTCTGCTGAGACTCATGCCGTTTACTGCACTGACTCATACTTCAAAGCCCTGCTTGGTTTATACGTGTGCAGCCCCAGAGCACGACTCTGCAGGAAAATGTGGTGTTTTCTGTATCTTTGATGAGACTGAAGGTGAAATCAAAAATGAGGGGAATAGTCCAGCTTCCATTAGGCATGGATTGTTTGTGTAATACTTTTAAGCGTTTAAGATATTAAAATACTTACTAAAAGAACTTGATGAGAAACCTAAAGATAACACACAACAACATTTCTGAAGTCCCTTCATAATTCGTTCACACCTCTTAAAGGGTTTCATATTTTGTCATGTTTAGACAAAACTTTTATTGGGATTTTATGTAACGTAGTAAGAAAAATAATAAATTGTTTAAAGAAATAAATCTTATTTGCATCTTCCTTGCAGTTTGAGACACATCATACAGTAGGAAGAAGGTGCCTTGCTTGTACTGTAAATACCTTAATAACTAATAACCCTTAACTATAGCTATTTAGCTACCACATCACACCGCTGAGCGTACTACCCGCCTTGGGACACATGGTGGTGGCAGCATTATGCAGGAAGATGGGTGGACGACAATCCTGGAAACCTGCTAGAGGCAGAAAGAACTTAAGAGTGGGTGAAGATTCAGCTACCGGCAGGACAACAACACTAACTCAGAGTCAGAGCTACAATGAAAGAAAGTAGAGCAAAGCAAATTCATTTGAGAATGGTCCAGTCAAAGTTCAGACATAAATAAAAATGGGAATCTATGTAAAGAGTTGAAAACTTACTCACCTTTTCCCCCCATACACTCTGATTGAGTTTGACCTTTTTGGTGATGAGGAATAGCCTAAAATGTCTCCAGATGTGCAAAACCAAAAGAGACAAGATAAATAAAGGTGGTTCTACAAAATATTGACTGAGAGGAAATAAATGCAAAGCATGACGCTGTCTTCAGATTGTTATGTGCAAGAAAAAAAGATAATCAGCTGGCTTTTTCAGAATTAGCACATGCTTAATTGACCAAGATTGCGTGCACAAACTAAGAATTTGCCTCCGGCATTCAAGCGCTCACATCGTACAGTCATCAAGTATAAAGAGAGGGAATAAAATGAGGATAAATGGAGAACATGCTCCTTTTTTAAAATTAGGCTTGTGGTAGTTTACTTAATTTGTCCTACAGCAGAGTAGCTGACTATTGAGGTTATAAGCTGTTCCTTTTGTTCATCAGAGAGACTGGGGGATTTTTTTCCCCCAGGCAGATTTTTGGAAAAAGCACTCTGAGGCACCGACATGAAGGTAAAAGTTTGTGTCTAGGATGTGTAGGGTCTGTAGAGATGTTCGCTGCCCTTTTCCTGATCCCTGACCTGTACAAGTCCTGAGTAGAGGGGAGTTCAGACCTGATGATCCTCTCAGATCAGACTTCATTTCCACTTGGGACCGATGAAGTATTTTTAAATTCAATTGTTTGTTAAAGGGAGAATAATCCAGCTGCTAAGCCCAGCAGGTATGTTTGGCTCCTTATTGTTAAAATGAAAAAAAAAAATGAGCACATTTGGTTTCTTCTTTTGTAGTAAATGCTATAAAAATAGTTATCACTGCTCTGATGCGTTTATGGACTAAACATTGCAGTTACCACAATAGGTAGATAACATATAAAATCCTTTGCTTTAATTGTAACGGCTTCCACTGGAGTGGATTCAGTTGGAGGTTATTCAAGCTGGTATAGACTATGGATGACTGGATTTGAATTGAACATTTAGCTCCTTGTGTTTTTGTTGCAAACTGGCAACAAATACATAAACCTAAATTCATATATAAACATTTAAAAGTGCAAGTGAATGCATAACCAGCCAGGCTATAGGCCCAATTTTAATTAAAGAACAAACATAAAAGGGCTATCCGTCTTATTTTGCCTAAAGCTCCTCTGTTAAGACACACAAGAAAACTTTATGCAAATTCTGACAGCTCAGTTTTAATTTGACAGTTATCTGCTTTCATGGCTGAGTATAATCTGTCCTGATGGCAGAGTGAAGCGCTGACTGCAGGCAGCAGCAAAAAAAAAAAAAAAAAAAAAACCAAACAAAGAACAACCTCCCAGCACTCATCAAACGCACTCCAGGCTCACTTGGGTAATATTTTATTTACTCATTAATCTTCAAAACTATTTTTTATAATAAATTTCCACTTTATGTTCATCAAAGAACCGTAACAATAAAAATAAAAGTAAATACTGTAGAAAAATTGTACATATAGAAAATAAACATGGTTAATGAACACTTAAATGTGGGATCCCATTAGTGGAGACGCTTCCTTTTGTTTCGAATGGCAACACAACATGGAGATAGAGGGGAAAGAAAGCCATAGACGTGGATGAAGCAGGAGAAACAGAGGGGGAGAAGAGGGCAAAAAAGGCCAGTTTGGGATGAGTAGAATATGACAACATGTTCTGTTAATTTCAATGCTACACTGAAATCTTACACAATCTCACAGTCAGTTTCTTGTTTTTCCAAGCTTCAGTCCGTGTCACATGCATCCGCCTGGTTGGGTCACGCTTCGGAAGAACTGGAATGGGGCTTCTCTTGAGTCATGGAAATGCTTGTGTTGTTATTTTATGGGGCTACAATTCAGAAGCTGTGGAGGGTTTACACTTTTCAAAAGTTCAAAAAGAAAACCCAACAGAACAGTTGTGTCAGGGTAGACAGGGTAGACAGGGCATGGAGACAATAGGAGCCAATGCAATCAAAGCAACTCAAGTTGTCGCATAGCTGATGGCATCGAGAACTGGACTTTATCTGTTAGCAACACGTGGCAACATCTACTTTGTTTTCCTCGTCATTTTTTTTCCTAGGCTGGTTTTTGATTTAAAAGGTGGTTAGTTAGTTAGAGCAGGTGTGGTGGCCATGGCCAGTAGAACATCAAACTAGAAAACAGGGTATGGCCACATGCACTGATGTATATCCAGGTGTTGCATGGCAACCTCTTCCATCAGCTTTGGACACACCACCACTCCACAGCACAGCTCAGAGACTCAGGGATGCAGCACACTCCAGATGTTTACATTTTGTCAATAAAAGATTGAAAAACCAAGACAGATTCAGGCCCAAGCAACACTGCTGTAGATACTTTTTTTTTTCATAAACAGATTTATTTTTGAAAGAAAGAAAGAAAGAAAGAAAGAAAGAAAGAAAGAAAGAAAGAAAGAAAGAAAGAGAGTGGTGTGACATAAACAAAAAAAAGGAACTATGGAAGGAAGGAAAGATGAAATGAAAGTTGTACATAATGAGACATTTAGCACTTATCAAAAAGTTGTCCTTCTTTTCGACCTTCTTTCTGGGAAATAAAGCCAAAAGTATTAAAATCTTTTCATACACTTCTTTTTCCATACATATCCTGTCCTGGAAAATACTAACACCAACTTCCAGACTTTTCTAGTCTGTGTAGGAACCCTGCTTGGTTTTCTCAGTCATTTAACATTTTCAACCTACGCTAAGTTTGTTGGAAAAAGCATCAGGACCAGGCAAGGCAGGTTTGGGAGGGAAACATCAAATCAATCCTAATCCCTTTGTTGTTTTTAGCACTGAAAGTAAAAGTAGGCATATATAATTTCTAATACCTATACAAATCTCCACTTATAAAACCAGTTTTTATGTAGACACAAATGCAAAAAAAAAATTGATAATAACTGCTTTAATGTTTTAAGAAAATATCCACTTCAGTGTGGGCGGGGCCTTGAATTTATGTTGAAAACCAAACCGTTTAAAGTGTATGTTTGGAAATACTTGAAGCTGAGGTGGTGGAGTTTAAGATGGAGGTCTATCTGGAATTTCAACGCAGTATAAATCACACGGAGTAAGATAATTCACGTGCAATAAGATTCCCCCCCACACCTCCCTTCCCCATAGTCTGTACTGCCCAAATGTTCCTTGATATTCATCTTCATCATAGTAATCATTTTCACCTTCTTGTATAGCTCTTCAGAGTCAGTTGTGAAGATCTTTGCAGATCTTTCGCATCGCAGGGAAATGTTTGTCCTTTAGTGTCAACTGGTTGATGTTCGTTTGTGCATGTGTGCCGTATGTACGCATGTGAAGACACAGCAGCCATGCCCGAATGGTGTCTGTAGGTAGCATTTGAAGTCTCAAGTATCCTGTGCAGGAAAATATCTCTCAGTTTTCTCTGCTTGCCTTCTTTGTGATTTATACAGGAGGCTGTAAAAAAACATCAGCTCTGCAGCATAATAACAGCAGCTTACCCAGCCCTGCCTGTTTTCTCGTAATTCACCGTCTCTATGGCTACACATCGAGTTCTTGTCCTGTAGCTTCGGGGCTAAAGCTTGAGCCACTGGTGTGCTTGTTTCCTCGCTGTGCTTCATTGAGTCCCGTCTGCTAACAGGGAGGAAGGCCAAGAAGCATGGAAGAGACACTTAGTGCTTTTACATCATCTTTGTTCTGGAGCGCTGCCTCTCGCTGAGCCTGCTCGGCCTGCCGTGTGCTTCACTTAAAGTCTGTTTTTCACCCATCGTGGTCCGAACAGAGTGGCCCGACTGTGGCAGACCTGGCTGGAGCCAAAATGGTGACTGGGAGTTGAACCGGTGCTTTCTAACTCATTTGGAATGGTGTTAATGCTCATAAAACAAGCTCCTGCAAGAGGCTCTGCTCATTGGTAAATACTGTACAGCGAGGGCCCAAGGCCCCAGGTCAGTTTGTGGGTGTATATTTGTGTGTGGGCTTGTTTATGTGTTTGTGCTTGACAGTGTGTGTGCAGGTGGGATTATTGGAGAGTAAACATTAAAATCATCAAGTCTATGTCCATGTGTATTTTTTTTCCCTTTGAGAATATATCTATTTATGTACATATATTGTTATATATAAAGGTGTACGCATATTTGTCTGTTTCTGTGTAGGGGGGAGGGGGTTTCGCCGCCTCAGACGTAATACTCCTTGTCTTTGTTCTTCTTGTTTTTGGAGATCTTGGCGATGCCCAGCGGTTTGTCCTTGGCGCTGCCGTTTGGCTGTGTGGCTGAGTTGCTGATGTAGTTGCGGCTCTCGTCTACGTGGTAGGAGCCTTCGTCGCGGTTGCGGTACTTGTACATGGCGTAGAGGAGGATGAGGATGCAGAGGGCGGCGGCTGCCACGATACCCACTACCATGCCAGTGGTGCTGCTGCTCTCCCGCACCACCTCGGACGGGCCGGAAAAGATCTTCACCTCTGGCACCGGAGGGCGTGCTGCGGTTGGAATAGGGGAGAAAATTGATTGTCATTTTTGCAGACATGATTAACTTGATGTACATGCAGAGCCAGTGGATGGGGAGCAAGAGGACAAAGTGCCTTATCATTAAGAATTACTTGATAAGGATTTCGTATAATGACCACCTGGCAAGTGTAGACTGGCCAAAATTACTACCAGTTGTTTACACATTGCCCGATTGCAGATTACATGGATCAGAGGAGGATTCTTTGTGACCTGCAGAGGTTTAGAAACATTTTACAAAAAACTTAAATGTATTTATCTTTTCTTTTTGAGAAAGTAATTGTGAAATGGAAGGAAAATGATTTTGTTTGTGTTGCATGCATTCTGTTCAGGCCCTCTGAGTCAATATTTTGTAGAATCGCCTGATGATCTGGTTTGCCAGCTTTGCACATCTGGAGAATGGGTATTTAAGAGTGGATGGAAGGTGTCTGATAATCAATATCTTCAAGTCTAGCAATAACCATTCTCAGTTATTTTAAGTCTGGACTTTGATTAAGCCTTTCTTAACAACTAAACATACTGCCTGAGTATTACAGTTGAAAGGGTCACCTCTTTGCAGCATCAAAGTGCTAATTCTGACTGTTTTATGTGTCAATGCACCGTATGTCAGTCTCCCTCAAGCTACTAATGGGGTTCTAGAAGGTGTGCCATTGGGGATTAGGGTACTTTCGGCGGGACGACCATGCTCATGTGTGCAACGATGGACCCACATGTAAGGGAGTGACTGGGAAGAACGGCATCCTCGATTGTAATCCAAGTAATGTTTTGTCATTGCCCTTTCTACTGTTTGTCTGAAACACCTGGGGTAGCCCAAGTGAGGGCAGGTGTGAGGTGGGAACATCCGATGGAGGATCATATTTGAAAGACCTTCACCTCACGCCTCCAGGCGTGTTATTGTGATCATCCCATGGAGGCTATTTGATTGCGCGTCAAGCTGTACGTTTAGGGCTGTTGTCTAGCTGGAAGGTAAACCTCCACCCCAGGCTAAGGTCGTTTCCAACAACCATATTTTTTTTGTATTTAGCTCCCACTGTCTTCCCACTATACCCCTTGTATATTGCTCCACAAGCACTTTGCACATAGCTCAGAAAGGTATATTTTGATCTCATAGTATCAAGGTCTCAAGCACCTACATTCTAAAAGCAAACTTTAAATGGGACTACTTATGGCTTTCTTTCAACAATAACTTGCCATTAAGGCCAGATTTGAGTGCACAATAATTTCCATTATGATTACAAAACATATAGACTGGAAGAGGGCTGAAAAGATACATAAATCTTTTTATAAGTGACCAGTTTTGAATACCATGTATCCTTGTTATTCACATTATTGCACTACTTTGTGACAAAATGTGAAACCTTCAAGTTGCATGGGCCTTTAAAGGCAGAATAAATGCTGGTTGGAGAATGCTCATGGAGTACATTTTCCAATAATAAGGAATGAAAAACAAAAGGATAAGAGAAAGTGATGGAATTGAGCAAAAGTGGAGAAAGGCATGAAGATAAGAGGTGGTGCCTGGAGGCAGCAAGCAAAGTGGAAATGAAAAATTCATAGCAGGGAGTGACCAAGAAGAAGAAAACAACAACTGAAACACACAGAAAACAAGCAGAGAAATCAATATGACACGTGTACATTTTTAGCACGGGTCTCACCTGAGCTGTCACAGGGGTCAATGTCTTCATCGTCGCTCGGACACTCGGCCGACGCCACCAGCAGGTCGTCCGCCGCCTGCGGAGAAAAGAAGTTGAGATTTACAACATAAATAAATGAAAGAGAAGGAGACAGTCTGAGCTGTTTTCAACACCTTTGAGTTCCCAGAAGCCCATCCATCATTCACATTTTTGACTGTGCTTCGGCCTCTAACAATTGCTGGCAGCCAACATCAAGAGGAGAGGAAGAAGAAAGCAGCGAGAAGGAGCGGGAGACAATGAATCCTGTTTAACCCACGAGGGAACCACTCGTTATCTCCTGCTCTTTCAGCCCTCCCCCTTTTATTTCCTGTAGCCTGGCTTTTTATTTCTCTGCTTCCTGTGCGCAGCCATCTCCATCTCATATTGGGTGGTTTAATGTGGAATAAGCAGTGCATTATTGCAAGCTCTTTCTTTGTTAAGTCCTCTTTTTTTATTACCTGTCCATATCTTAAAAGTGAATACTTCAGCAACAGCTCATTCTCTGTCTATGGAAAAAGGCGCCCTTTTTCCCTCTCTATCACTGCTCCTCCTGTTGCCATGGCAACTCTAAGTTCAGGCTGTTAAAAATGATGGGGAATATATATAAAAAAGGGAGTGTGCACCCTCAATGGGGACCTGTGCATTGATTTGCTATTCCTGCCTGAGTGTGAGGAATAAAGAGAGAGACGGAGTTGGTTAAATATAGATGGTCGGATGAAGAGGATTTCATTTTTATTTTTTAGAACGGGCAGTTCTGATGAAAGAAGAAAAAAGGGAGAGGAGGGCTTTAATAAAAAAGTGCAAATGTCCTTCTTTAATGTTGTGCTAATGCGACCCGCATATTCATGGACTGCCGTTAAACACCGCCTGCCCGCGATGCCTTGGCGTGAGAGATTTTTAACATGTGTGCATGCATTTTAACAGCGCTGGGCGCTCGGTGCCGGCGCTAAATTAAAATTGGATTGTGATGCATTGCAGTAGATGTTAGTAACCCAGTGAGAGCAGCAGAGCTTGAGAGGAAGATTACACCCAAACTGAAGGAGAATTGGAGCCTAATCAAAGCACAAATTGGCCCATGATGTCTTGGAATAACAAACCTCCAAAAAATGTCCCTCACTTACTCATCTTTGCAGCAACATTGGCTGTATACGCTGAAGATAGGATCTAGTGTCTAAAGAAGGCTGTCCAGGCCTTTTATGGTACGATGGTGGTCCAAACAAGTCTTCTGTGGTTGACGCTGGTCTGATACACGCATTAGGTCCCTGATGCTTGGCCCTGTCTCTTCCCTTCGCTGGGTTTCCAATCAGTTCTGCCCACTGGGCAGTCAAACCCGGCTGGGGTGAGCTTAGCCGCTGGCATCCAGCCAGTCAATAAAACCTCAGTGCCTTCGCCAGGACGAAACCTGCACATGATCCACATCACCCGTGACATCTGCCACTGATCAATGTTGAGCAGACTATGCTCAATCACTGATCAGAAGTTGCAGACACCCAGCAGAATCAAAATCAAACAAGTACATTTTACAAGGTCCCTCCTCGGATTTGTGACATCACCAAATCAGCTGACCGCCCTTTTCAAATAGGAAGGTGTCAATTGGGAGTATCGATCCAACTATTGCAAGGGGGGCAGTGAACATGAGGGAAACCAAAATCAATTTACACCCAATTGTCGACTGACAGAAACTACCAGCTGCTTCATCTCTTACCCCGTTTCTCTCCCTGCCTCTTTTTTGTCCCCAACTTTCCAAAGTCCAGCAACAGAACATGCTGACATACAGACAGAGAAACGCTTTAAACAGCTGCAAGGGAATAAATACCGACAGTTGTAAAACAGACAGGAAGCATGCTTAAAGAATAAAATCTGTACCTGAGCAGCCGAGCAGTGCCAGCGGCCATCCAAGCCTCCCTGGCTGCCTAGTTCACACATAATACCTGGACTTTGTCCTCACACACTCCTGCAGAAGATTCAACAGCTTGTCTGCTACTTTCACTCACACATGCATGCACACACACACCCACACTCTCTCTCAGTATTAGCCAAGCATGCTCCACTGGTCTATTTCTATTTAAACACATTTACACAGGCATACAGCAAACCGGGATGAAATTGGAGGGCTGATGAAGAGATCCTGACGAGAGAGAGGAGAGGAGCTAGCTCCACTACTGCAGATGGTGAGATAGACTCACACAACGCCTGCATTAACAGCCTATCACTGGAGCTCAACCACAGACTGGGAGGGAGGGGGGTACAGGACACGAAGCGGAGGAGGAGGAGGTAGGGGTAGTGAGTAAATATGGAAAGAGATGGAGGATGGGAGAGAGAAAGGAAAAGTAAGTAGTGAGGAAAATAGTGAGCAAGGAGATTTTAAAGATGAACAGGACAAAAAGATGGAGACAAAGATGTTAAGATAGTGAAGAAGAAAAAGAGAGGGAGAGAGGGTGCGGATGTAAAAGAAACATTCAAAGAGCTCGCAGTGACATCATCTGATTCCTGTTAGCCAATCGAGTGGCCCCTATGAGCCCCAGGTTTCTTCAATCAATATTTGCATTAAAAACAAGAGCTCACGTACACATTGACTGAAGCATCCGCAGACAGACAGAACAACATGAAACCCAAACCCGGGTTCTGTGACTTAGAGCGTGCCTCTAGCATAAACATTCACACAATCTCTTCGCCCGTTCTGTTCTCAGCTGTCATGTATTATTAATCCCTTCCACTTTTTCAGCACACAAAAAAACACCACAACTCACTCTGGACTTCGGGAGACGCTTCTGAAAACATTCTTTCAGCACAAAGCACTCATGGAAGCAGTAAAACCCGTTGGCGACATGAGCAGATTCACTTCCACACACATACACGAACACACACACCAAAGCCTAAATATCTCAATTATTTGGGAGTCGTAACACCTTAGTGAAACATCTCCCACTGCCCCACCTGTGACGCAATGTGCTGCAATCCAGGCCTATTGTTTTGGATCCACCTGACTGTTTGTGTGTTAGTAATCTGTTTTTATCTACACTTTTTGTGTGGTGGTGGTTAAGGCCAGGATAGTTGCCTGGCAACACAAGGCAACCTCAATAGGGAGGCTGTAGACTGTTCTCAAATGAGACAGAAGCTGCGTTTAAATTGTCCACTTGGACATTATGTGGTCAAATATTTTTTTTTATTTTGGCTGATAATTCAAATAGCATATATATATATATATATATATATAGCACTATGTACGGGTCTAGAAGCTCATTACATGAGTTTACAGACCCTCAGATAGGGCTGGATTATATGGACTAAGAGTTATATCTCAATATCCTTCAGCTGAAATCTGTTTTTTGATATACATCTAGATATTTTTCTTCCCGAAAAGGTTTTTAATAAAAAGAGCTACATATCTCATATGTCACACAGGAAGTTTTATTGATATACAGCTGTAGATTTACATTAGAAAATGTCAAAAATAAAGTATCTGCATATATTATTATTAGAAATTTCTTCAATGAATTACTATACTATTCTTCTGAACAAATATAATCATAGCTCTGCTATTAAAAAGTAATCTTTTGGGTGAGGAGTGAGCCTGAGTAGAAATTTTGTCATGATTTAACATTAAGATATTTAAGTTTTGATCCCTGATTCAGAAGCATCCATGTCTGCATTACAATTTAATTTAATAACAGATTTAATCCCCAATGCCGAACTTCGAGTGCTAATTATTGAGACTTGACAAACAGCTCATCCTTTTCTCTAGCTTTGCTGTGAGGTGAGAATATTATGAAAATGTAAAGTGAAAATATATGCTTTAGACAGTTTCTGTTAGTGTTGATTCACTTTCTGATCTTAAGTCCAGAATCAGCTCAGTTGTCTACCCTAACATTTTAGAATAGCTAATGCTTTGCTTACATCCGGTTAACACTGTTTTTATTTCTGTTTCATATAAAATAATATTATTGCACAGCTCTTCCTTCCACTCAACTTTCCATCAATATATTTGGATACATTTCTGTGAAAAGTCAGCTCCTTTAACAACCACTTTTCATAGGCAGCATTAGTCAATGAGACCATTTCTACTGGGCACAAAGCAACGACATCCCAGAGGTGTTGTGTCGTGGCCCTCTCCTAAATTATAGGGAAGTTCTATTTTTTACGCTGTATGCTTCAAAATCTCGATTTCAGCAGTTTAGGCAGAAAAGACAGGAAATCAGGCACGGCAGCAAATGTTTTAAATAAAAAACGTGCAGATATCCAATAGTTTTATTATGAAAAAAACAAAACAACACATCACAACCTGTGACATCATGGTTGAAATCAGTGGGTCTGTGGGTCTGATTGATCTTTTTTTTAACCATGAACAGCAAAAAGTTAATCCTGGCAGTGGAGAATAACCCAGTTTATATGATACCAGTGATTATTTTTACAAGGACAACATGAAAAAGGAGCTGATTTTATGCTACTTATGAACATAGAATTACATTTTCCCCCGAATACTACCCTTTCTGTTATGCAATTGCAATTCTATTGTGATTTCGTGATCTTATGGGACCATCTGAGTGGAACGCTTTCACTAATGATACACGTCTTCCCCTGGATAAGAAACTTTAAACTAATTGAAATAATGAACCGAAGAATTAATTAGAATGTGTGTATGACTGAATAGAAATTATTTTTCTTGTAGAGTGTCTTGACTTGTGTTGTGAATTGGTGCTAAATGAGTAAACTGAATTGAACTGATAGATAGCAGTCCTTCCAAAGATTGTATATTAGTTATTCCCGTTAAGCCTATTTTATAAGTCACCATCTCTATCGAAACGGATTGACGCAGCGTCATTTTCCGTCGCTTAAGCAAGGACAGACAGAGTGGAGCCTAATTTTCTAACTATCAATCTCCATCAACAGAGAACGTATGCCTGTGATTGGTCAGCTCAGCAGCAGCCAGAGATAATTTCACCGAAGGTGCTCTATAGTCTCTGTAATCAGCAGTCAATGCAGCGTTTGCGCACGCCATGCTTTAAATTGAAAGGACAGTTTGTTTAATATGATCTTTTAGCGATTTGTAACACAAAGGAGGCGTACAGAAACAACAAAACAGAACACTGTGTTTGTTTCCATTTGTTTTTAGAGTATTCTAGCTTTACAGCTTAATCAAAAGATACTTTCTGTCGTTCATTGCTCCTTGAGGAGTGAATGTGTTCACAAGCTGAAGAAAATAAATTCTAGCTAACCAGAAATGACACTGCAGTGGTAGGCAGACCTGACATGATAAGTTAGCAACCCCTGCTGTCCTATACGGGAATTGCATTGCAACACAGAAAATCGACGGAGAAAGGAGAGATAGAAATGGAGGACCATAAAAAAACCCCCATCTCTGTCAATACGTCTGCGTCTGGGTGCAAACTTGCCGACAGAGACGTGTAAACTATGCTTTAGTCTCATGCAATATCCAAAATCTGTGCACAACTCAACTTAGCCCTCTTTATGGGACCATGATACAGTGAGCAAGTGAGCACTACAAACAGAATTTGAGAGTTGACATGAGTGACTTGACTCATAAGAGCAAAAGCTTTCTTCAGCCTATTGAGCATAGAGTGGGTCTGACCTAATTCACGTAGGGCGGTTTTGATTCTACCATGAAGCGCTGCATGTCAGATATAACTCAGACATCAGGACTTCGCAAAGCTAGCACGGTTCATGTAACACACATACACATGAGCTGGGAGACACTGAGAGGTGAGGTGTGAAAAGAAGCCCCTATGACAGCGGTGTCACTCTACAGCCGTATCCATCCAGCTCACGTAATCCATTATTGATGCCCGAGGCACAGCTCACAGCTATCAGTGCTCCATTATTTACGTCTGAAACAGCTGGTGGTTTATACACAGAGGAACAACTCTCTGTGGGAGCCTGAATGCGAGAGAGAGAAAGTAAGCCAAGGGTAGTGGGGCCCACTATTTCCATGGCAACTGGCATGTAGGATTTTTTTTTTGTAGAGTGCGGCTGTTTTATAACTCAGACGAAGAACTGCAGCAGCAGACACAGACAGCCACAAAGAGCTTGACAACATTTTGATTGTAGGGATCTTAGAGAGAAAGAAAGTTTCAAGTGAAGCTGTTGAGTATGTCTCCTCCTATATTAACAGGAACTCTCCTGTTTCAGTCAGTATGATTATGTATCAGTAACTATTGCGTCATTCTGTCTCAGTCTCATCGGATTACCAGACACATATTTTTAAAAAGCTATTCCACCCTCCATTATTGAAAACATTTACTGCTCTGTAATTCAGCAGAGGGACCAATTAGTGGAGAATTTACCATCTAATCCATTTAGGCGAATGTGTTGTTGGAGAGAAATGAAGAGAGCCACTATACACAAAATACTTTTCTTATCACAGACCTAGAAGACTGCACAGACTGGATAAGAGAACAAAGACAAAGAAAAACAGACATGCATCCCCTCCAATAACAACAGCAACATTAAATAATTGTAAATGGTTATATTTTTCTTTTTAAAACGTATAATTTCTGAGTCATATTTAATTCTAGTTATTATTACAAAAAAAATCTTTTCATAGTTTTCCACATTCAAGTTTCTCAAGTTGATGAAAGGATGGATGGATGGATGGATGGATGGAACGCCAGCTGACTGGCTGGCTGGATAACAGACGGACTGATAGAGGGATGGATGGAATGGTTGACAGACAGACTTATTTATCAATAACAGACAGATTGATAGAAGGATGGACATATAGATTTGTTGACCAATAATGGACAAATTGTTTGATCAAATGTGGTATTTTGTAATATCTGATTGCAATATTAACAATTTCAGATTTTATTTTTGATCCTAAACTCTCATTTTCAATGTCAGTAAATATGCTAGTATTAGTTTCTTGTTTAAAAGCTATAGTTTTTTTAAAGAATGCCTGGAGGCAAGATTGAAGTAGACAATCTTACCATTGCAGGTATGTCAATGTTTCCTTTGTGTGCTGTTTTTGGAATAAGGCGGCTTATTATGCAGGAGAATATGTGTGGACATCTGACCGAGCTGAAGGCATGACGGCGCAATGCTTGTGAGGTGTTTGGAGGCACAGACTAAATGAAGTCTAGAGCTGACCTGTATGAAACACCTACAATGTAGGATTATATAAGGATGGTAATAATAATAAAACACAAAACACAAAAAAAGTATATTAGAACCATAAATCCAAATAAATTGTTATAGTCCAGTTTTTTAAAAGCTCACAAGCTTACATCTGTCTAGTTACTACAATATTTTCCTAAATATTATTCTTTTTTTTAAAAGGAGGTATTTCTAGATCTGTACTGCTAATGGTGGCAGCATGTTGGAGTAGCTCTGCGAAAGGGGAATTTATTTTTTTTTAACCTGGACCGTATTCTTTTTAGCATTTACTACATTCATTTACTCACCAAGACAAGTTTGGAGCCACTTGGAGTCCTTTGGAAGAAGTTTATATCCAGATATTGGGAGCTGTGAGGGTGCCCTCAAACTCCTTCATTTAATCAATGTTTTGTTATAAACAGTTAGCACTACTCCCGTTGGAGTAAGGGAAGCAGCAAAAGCAAATGAGGTGGATTAGCAGTGCTTGGCAACAACAGATTCTGTCATTCAGGACGTCTTACTGCCCATGCGACTGTCATACAGCAACAATCTTCATTCAGAAGCCTCTTCAGATTTGTTTTAAAACTGACTGCTACTGGAGATCATTCCTGCCATCCTACAGTACCATCTATGACGACTTTTTGAAGATACTTGGATGATATGAGCTACAACATTTAATGTGCCTTTAGGATTATGTATTTTGAATAGAACTGTAATGTTGTTGACTGTTTTCTCACACCATTGACTAACATTGACACTCCGGTAAATAACATTCATGTTTAAAGATGACTAAAAACATCAACGTTTGAGACGATTGCGACTAAGATACTTGAAACACAAGGTTAAAAACTTTTTAACTGGAACTTAATTAGTTGTAATCATCACCATCATTCATTACAGTTCACTGTTTCGTGATTTGTTTCATCCATAACGCATTATGCCCCAGTCTGTACTTTGTATTTAACATGAGTGATGTATTTGGGGGTAGCACTTTAATTTGCCTCAGCGTATAAAATGTGTGACACATGCATAAAGCCGCCTTACCATTGGAATATAAAATAAAAAACTCCAGTCCTATTACCCTTGACACATCTTGATATTCTGCTGGTTTTGATAAATGGACTGTGTGCATACTAATCCTCTTATAGCATTCATAATGAATCTTATCAAAGCAAATTAAGAATTTAATTACCTATTGTCATAGGCTACTAAAGGATGATTGCAGAGTAGTGATAAGATTCACATGATGAAATCTGAAGAATTAGGTTTGAACAAGAGATATGACCACACAGACCCACTCCAAGAAAGTATTAGGGTCTCCTTTTCTAGTTAAACATGTCACCCATCAGCCATTACTGCACAAATAATTGGAGTGCAATAACTGTTAGCTAATATATTCCAAGTGTTATGAACTCACATATTACATGCTAATGTAATATTTAGCCAGTTAGACAGAGACTCACAGCAACACTTGCTCAGAACAAATAACATTGCTTACAATGGTAAAGGTCAATGAGGGTAGGAAGTAAAGATTAGAAAGAGAGAAAAGAAGAAAATATCCAGCTGATATCAACATTGCAATATCTACAAATATTAGCACCGTCGTTCTCTAATATTGTACAGCCTATACAGAAGGAAGGGAGGAAGGGCATAAGAAAGGAAAGACAAAACAAGAAGGAGGGGCGGAAAGAAGGACGAAATACAGAGAAGTAAGAAAATACAGAAAAATGGAATAAAGAAGGACCCAAGGAAATAAAGCAGACGAAAGTAAAAGTAGGGCGAGAGCATAAAGGGGAGTAGACGCATGAGAGAGAAAGCTCAGAAGAAAGTATGCAAGAAAAGAAGAAACACAAAGAAGTAAGGAAGGACACAGAGATGGAAGGCTGAAAGGAGGGACAATATATAGACAATTTAACGAAGTCTAGAATGTGTTCCATATATGAGCTCAGAGTGATTTCCAGTTGTCCAGACCTTGAAAAAAAAAATAAAATAATAATAATCTTCAAGACTGGAAGGGAATCCTGTCAAAAGCTGAGTGACATGAGCTAAAATTGTGACTTTGTGCTGACCTGTGCTGTCGCGCCCTGCTTCTTATTTGTGGCGGTGGTGGTTGTGATGTCACTTATTGAGGGGGCGGAGTCGGAGCGGTTTCCCCCGGCTGCCGCGCTGGACTGTGGGGTGATGGAGGAGGAAGGCATGTCGCCGACCAGTCGCGCGCTGCCTTCCACTTTGATGTGCGGGTGGCCCTCTGCGGCCATATTCAGGATGCGGAGGCCGTTGTAATAAAGGCCGGACAGCTGGCCCTGGAACATGGCGGAACCGCTCTCGCCTCCGCCGACGCGCACCGTCGTCTGGCTGTTAAAGATGGTCAACTGGCGACCTGTACGAGCACAGCCAATCACACCCGACACATCACAGCACACCGAGAAGAAAAAGTAGACAAACACACACACACGCGCAATCATGCCAGAGGTCACATAAGTGCATACGCACACACACGCACACAAACGTACAACAGTGTTTGAGTGTTACACAATCCAGCCCCCACTCCCTTGCTCCCCCCTCCCCTCGAGGCATGGTGAGAGGATGGGATAGATTAAGCATGGCAGAGCAAAAATCGAAGCTGTGGAGAACCGTGGAGGAGGCTGAGAGATAAGAGTGATGGCAGAAAACAGAGAAAAAGAAGGGAAAGAGACTGAGGAGTCTGAGCAGAGCAGATGAAGGAGACAGAGAACAGCAAAAAGAAGAGAAGAAAAAAGGGAATCAGAAGGCCCAGAGAAGACAGGGCTGAGAGATGGTTGATATGGTGATGGCTGTGCAGCACAACATCGTATCTGAAGGAGCAACAGACAGAGACAGAGATCTGGAGAACGGTTGTCACAGCCCTATAAAGCATGCACAGGTTATAAGCTCTAGCACTGCTCACTGTTAAAGGGACTAGAGGCTAATTTAAGTAGCTCTGCTGAAGTTTAGGAGGAAAACTTTTACTTTTTTTTCAAAAAGCATTGCTCTTTTAGGCATTTCAAATTTACATAATTCTTAAACAATAATTTGCATGTACTTTAACTTGATTACAATATTTTTCAATACATTAAATCTTTAATAAATGATTTATTGTTTGCAATTTGAAAGTAAGATTATTTACCAGTCTTAATAAAACATTTTTATCAGTACTTCTTTTGCTATTTTCCGATTTATTCACATTTAAATCTCTCCATCGTCCCTTTAACCTGATATTTTCAGATACACACTAACAAGATACGTTCACAGGCACTAGAGTTTACACAGTATTACACACTACAGCCTGCCCAACTTTTAATTACTTAGTTATGGATTTAGATTTTTAGATGTTAGTTGATGGTGCACAATATAGTATAATCAACTGCCTTCATGTTGTATTTTTAAGCTCAAAGTTTTAAGGAATTTTAATCAGGGTTTTTACCTTTGTCGAGTAGCCAATCGTCAACTACTCGACCGAGCCGATAGGGGATTCGCTGTCTGGCGATGGCCAGGCGCTCGTTATCATTGTTGCCTTTAATTTAGAGATGAAAACACAGTAGTAATTACGCACATCCATACGTGGTACAGGAGCTGGATACACAAAGAACAGCAATGAAAAGAAAGTAATGGTCTGCTCATTGTTGGCATGTCACTGACTTTATGTTTTTTTTATTTGTTTTTCTAACAGAGGAGAAGCTGCACTCATTACGTTTCCAGTGAGCGGACTCTTACTCTCTGTTCATTGGATTTAATTTAAAAAAACATTTCAGGGGTTAACATCTGCAAGAGCAACAGGGAAATAATGTTATAGATGCCACATACTGACTATGACTGACTGAGTTTAGTTTACATACACACACACCTCACAACAACTACCTTTTATCATTTTACCTATCTGAAGCCTCATTATGTTACCTATGATTACCACTTTTAAATGTAAAAACAAACATATATAAATATTCAACAAAATACACTTTTTCTTTAACCTTATTTTTTCTCTCTAGTTAAACATTTATCTCAAAATATGCCAAGTTTTAAAATTATTATTTTACCAAAAATGCACCAACTGTTATTATTTTCTTTTATGGTGAGAAAAAACACTAACAGCTGAATTGACTATTTACATAAATTACCTTTAACACTATTTAACAGGCCTAAAATAACACAACTGACTAATATACAAGCTACTCTAATGACTGATCCCATTTTATGATTTTAAAAAGTCATATTTCATATCAGATCAAACATATTTCATTTCAAACACAACGATAGAAAACAAATTTCTTAACCTCAGTTTATGGAAATAAACAGAAATAAACAAAAGTTTATCATTCATCATCGTCAGGAAAAGATGGCTTGATTTGGACTAAGGTGTAGTTGGCTCTGCTTCAGGACAGGCTGAGTCAGTACTGGGTTATACAGGTGGGGCAGGGCCTACCTGAGGGGTACCGCTCTATGACCGGCAGGTCGTCCAGCTGAAGCGTCGCATTACCACCGCTTCGAGTGAACCGGACTACGTGGTACTTCCCGTCATTGACAAACTTTGAGCTCTCCTCGATGTTGATATCATCCGTGCCAACATTGAACACCACCCTGATGTTGCCATTGTCCTGAGCAGGAGAGGAATGTTTATTGTGTTTATTAAAAAGTGAGCTGCTCTTAATGGAAAATTTATTTTTCTATTAAGAGAAGCAAAGAGTTACCATCCATTTTAGATTATTTCAAATATAAGACAAATAAGAGGTCAGAGTTTAACTAAAAAGTAAGTAAGTAAGTAAGTAAATAAGGAAGGAAGGAAGGAAGGAAGGAAGAAAGGAAGGAAGGAAGGAAGGAAAGAAGGAAGGAAGGAAGGCAGGAAGGACCACTTTGGCTACGTCTCATCTATAAATTTTTATAATTACACTGTAATCCAACAAAACATAAAATCAAAACTTTGGCATTGTTCACACTGCAGGCAAAGGCGCATTAATATGGGACCCACATCTGATTTTATTATGACTGTCTGAACAGCACAGATCACATTTTTTTCAAATCCAAACCAGGTCACTTTCATTTGTGGTACCAAATCCCATACATACCTGATATTTAAAAGCAACTGTAGTCTGAACAGTCATGTCCTATTAAAGCCATCAAGTTTGTCACTGTCAAGAGGCATCACTAATTTGTGCAGAAGGAAGCAAACAGTTGAACAAAAATGGAGGATAGTGGACACGGAGCCAGACAATAGACAGAAAGTGAGGTTTTGGACATGATTAGTGAAAATTGTGTCAGCTCCGACTGTGCATGAATTGACAAACTCCAGCACAACCACAACTATTTTTACTTGTGTAAACAGAGCGAATAGTGTGTGACGTCTTTTCTGAGAATGTGGGCTGCTTAAGAGCCATGAACTGTTCACACTGAGGTGTGTTAACATTTCAGTTATAGTGTGAAAGACCACACAAACACACATATAATATTGAATAAAATAAAAAAATGCATTCTTAATGACCTGATTTTTTTATTTTTTACTATAATAAATCCATTGTTTCATGCAGCCTTATTTCATAATTCCGGATTCACTGTTTATACAGCAGATAAAAATGCTGTAATTACCCACCAAAAAAGCTTGTCTCTTTTTACTATTATGCAACCCTTAGCACAAATTAGATGTGGTAAAAGAGAAATAAAGGAGCAGAGACAATGATATACTAATTTATAACCATTTGAGATGTTAAGTTTCAAAAACTAGGAGGAAGCCGTTTAATAAGCTAATAAGCTCTAAAAATCTTATTTAGAGAAGCAGAAAGGATACCCTAAAAGCTACAAAAGCATTTGATTAAAAAAGATAAACATAAAATACTGATAAACTTTTTTTAACCAGATTCTTGTTGAGATAAATGTAATTATTATTTATAATAATATTGTATTATATCTATGATGATTCTTAGAGGGTAAGAATGCCTAAGCTTAGCTGAGAACCTCTACGCATAACATTTTTAGTAATTACCCATGATGTCTGTGTGCTCATTATATCTGCTAACATGTACAAATTTCCGAAGTCTCTTTGAAACTCTGTTGATGAATGAGACCGTCAAATAAGTCAGACGCAGAAACATGGCTGATGAGAGCTCAGCTGCTTTGTTCATGTTTACCCACTAATGAGTGAATAAGTAGGATAAACCATAAAGCATTATGACTACAGCTGAAAGAATTAGTGTAATTAATGGACCAGTAAAATCAAGAATGTAGGAAAACTGCACACAACACGGAATAACAACATAATTTTGGTAGATTTCTTTTATCACTACAAGTTTTACCATCGTTTGGTGGTGATGGATCTGAAAAGCACCATCATCATATTAAAGTATCTATTATGACACATTTGCACATTGTGTGTTTATTTTGGCGACAGCCACATAGGTGTATCTCTTTGAGTTGGTATGTGATTAAAAAGTTCCCGTTTTACCAATTAAGTTAAAAATCGGCAACTCAAACATTATTTAGATCTATTAAAGAAACTGATCGAATTCAAGCTTTTACTTATCTTTATTATTATATATATTTCTATATTTCTGTATTCTGTCTAATAATATTTTTAACGATTGAAACCAAAAACAACATCCAACATCATAGAAAATCTTTTAAAAAGCAAAACTCAAGGCAGATGGCTGCTCAAAGTGCTGGATGAAAGCATTATGGGAAAAATGAGGCACAAGAAGGTGCATAAGCAACAAGAATAACCTCAACATTGAGAGGACTGTAACTTGAAGGGCTAATTTCGCTCTCTCTTCTAGACGAAGCAATCGAAGACGCTACTGCAACTGTTTAAACCAGATATTTTTATATACAGTTCAGAAACAAAATCACTTTTTGTCTTTACTGTCAAACATCAAACCATTGTAAACTTTATTTATGTTAGATCAATATATATATATATTTTTTTAATTTGTGACACACATCAGATTAAAGAAAGCGAGAAATATGTATTTTATTACTTTCATCTTCAAGTCAGACGTATACTTACACTCAGTTCGTTGTCACTTTAAATAAAAAGTGAGCTCAAGATGATTTTGAGGAAACACAAAGGGAGCTGTTTAGCCACAGTGATGAACAGTATATTTTGAGGAAGGTTTGAGGCCACAGAACACTATCCCAACTGTGAAGTATGGGAGTGGTAGCATCATGCTGTGGGGGTGTTTTGCTGCAAAATGGACAGTTGCACTTTTGAAACACCCAGGCAGTTGAAGTTTAGACACAAATGAGTCTCCCAAATGGACAAAGACAACAACCTCAAGGTCCTGGAGTGGCCATCACACGGCCCTGATCTAAATCCCATAGATGATTTGTGGCCAGCAATGTAAAGTCAAGCAGGAGGGCCTACAATCCTGACAATTACACCAGTTCTGTCAAGACGAGTACACCAAAATTCCAGCAAACTACTCTAGAAAGTTTGTGGATGGATAACCAAAACATTTGGACAATGTGAATCAGTTATAGGGCAAATCTACCAAGTACTGAGGAAGTGTATGTATACAGTATACTTCTGACTTGGTTTGTTTTTCTGAAGTATATTTAAATAACTGTTTCCTCCCGACTTTACAACAGGCTAATGCTTATACATTTAGCTTTGCTTCTCTCTTAGATGAAGCCACTTAAGCATCTGCTGCTCCCATTAACTCTGTACTTTCCTTTAACATCTTAGGTCCTCCGGGATCCGTGGCCCTTTTTGTGCATCTGCTTTGTCTCATCAAGCCTTCAGTTCACCTTTCCAATGTTGCTACATACATGCTCAGTATGAGGGATTGCTGCAAAGTTAAGTACTTGATGCATTCACCCATACAATGTTGCCATATGGTGCTTCAAAATTGTTGACTTGATGCAATCTTCTGGATTTATATTGATCATTAATTATTTACCTTTAGGCAAAAAATAAACTGAGTTTGACAGCATTGTTTTATATATGGAACAAACTTAGTAAAGTATGTATTTCACTTTAAATCATGTCTATATGATTGTTTTGGATGGATTATGAGTACAATTTGTCTTATTACTGTGCCTTGAGTAGACCTACAAAGTAGCTTAGAATGTAGTCTAGATGCTCACATTACCTAAAAGTGACCTTGTGAACTTACTATCTGTAGCTGAAGGTAGTCTCCAAGGCCAGATGCACTGTCCACTCGAAGTAGAACGGCATGTTTCTGCTGGGTGCTGAAGCCAAGGGCTAGCCGGTCCACTCTGGAGCTGGGACGCTCATTAGGAGGCCATGTGTAAATGACCACTCCACCATCCCGGCCAAAGATATAGGTGGTCCCAGCTGGGCAGTACAGAGAGGAACTAACATGTTTATATGTCACAGTAGCTGGCTGTTCTCATTGCGGATGATACCACTGCTCATATGATGCTAAATGTTTCAAAAATAAGGAGCATTAGGCAAATTAGAAATGTAATACAAGCTTTAAATGTCACAGCTGAACTGTTACTCCTACAGGCTTGAATAAGATCTAAAATCTGTGTTTCCTAAAATTATTCACCATTGCTACAGGAGGCTGGGATGACTCATACAAATAACAGCTCATGCATTTGTTTGACTCAGAGGAAAACAACAAAACTATTATGAATCTCAGTTATAAAACTGGAACAGGAGAAAAATCTAGTGTTTAAAGCAGTTAGAGAAAATTAGTTAAATTGTAAGTTGGTAAAATTCATTTTAAGGGGTTGGATTCCTTGTTTCGTTTCAGAAACAGTTGACAGCGCCCTCCTGTGGTGTCTCTGATTAATGCATACCAAAACTCCATAATGTAGTAGTGTAGTCTATTTACTAATACTCCTGGTAGAGTAGTTAATTTACAGTATATAAAACTATTCAAATCAAATGGTTTATTATAAAAAAATATACATATTGTTAATAAGATACAGTATTTTCGAGATTTATTTTCCAAAAACATTGGAGAAAATACATCATACAGTCTTAACAGGCTGCATCATAAACAAAGTCTTCCTTAATTTACTTGTTGGACAGAATATAGGAGAATAGTCACCATCGTTGCACAGCGGTCCAGCGTATGAAGTCATGCTGCAGTCACAGTTGAAGCCCTCCCACTGCTGCAAACAGACTCCTTGATTTGAGCAGGAGTCTTCTTGACATGTTGTGCTGGGACCTGCAGTGACAGATAAGATTGCGTGTAAGTTTGTGTGGAAAAAATAACCAAAGATCTTTGTTTTTACTGCAGCCCATTTTTGTTTATGACAGAAATGTTACTTTTGGTGCCACAATTTAGTGAAAAAATTTGCAGAATGACAGTTGAAAACTGTTGCAGTGTAATGTCATGATTAATTGAATTCAGAGCTGGCCATATTCAGAAGCACCCCTGGAAAGAATGTGTAAAACTCCTTGATATATATATATTAATCTTTCAAAAAGCACGCTATCAAAGTGAAAATGAAAAAAAGCAACCTTAAATGAGGGAAAAAAGGATTTTTCAATATGAAATGTATTTGTAGAGCAATAATCAAAGTTGACAAAAAGGTTTACAGGGACAATATTTCTTGTTACTAAGCTACTATGACAAAATAGCAATTAAAAGCAGTGAAATCAGTCTATCTGTATCAAAAGAAACTAAAAATAAAGCGCAAATACACTGGGTCAACTAACATTTATGCAATATTTGAATCAAATGCCAAGGAATAAATATGAGTCTTGAGCAGAGATTTAAATGTCTCTGTGTGAGCAGGTCATAATGGTTGAAGCTGCAGCACCACTATATTTCATTCTGGACCTCTAAAAATCTCGGAGAAACTTGCCTGGTGACAATAGGGCTCTTACAGCAGGAATAAAGTGATATTCTGTTGAATAAAACAGGGCCAGATTATTTAAAAGGTAGTGGCACCAAATCAATCTGGAAACAGATGGTAAGCCAGTGCAGAGATGCAGAGAGAAGTAAAGTGTCTACACTTTTTAGTAATGGTTAAAAGTAAAATAATAAAAAGGATTTTTTTTTGTTTTTTAAGGCACAATTACTGGTACCCCTGAAAATCCCCTAAGGATAAATGTAAATGAAGCATTTTGTGAATTTATACTTTTTTTACCTGAGTTTCTAGGAAATTCTAATTATTAATCCATTACTTTCAGTTTCCCTCAAGCATAAAGGTGAACTAACACAGGATAATTTCTATCTAACATTTTTAAAAATAGGAAAGACAAGAGAACAGGCAATTCTAAAGAAACAGATTTGTTTTTATATTTGTAAAACAGGAAATAGTCCCTTACCTGAAGTTGCCCATTTCTACGGTTAAAACAATTGGAAGTGTCTCAACAGGGGGGTACGAGGACTCAAGTTTATTCCGACACCACGCAAAATGAGCATAAATAAATAAAAATAAATAAATAAAAAATCTTCAAATCTTACTTTTGGAGAAATGCAGTAAAGCGGGGCATCTTGGGATCACTATGTTTCAAAACGATCATTGGAGTCAATTTATATGCCAGTATGTTGTTTGGGATTGATGCCAAGATAAAGGTTTTTTCTGATCTGCAATCAGAAATGTAGTATTCACAGAAACTGTTAGGTTCTGTGAATGTTGAGTGATGCTGTGGGCTTGTATCTTTTCCAAGGATCATGGCTACTGAGAGCACATTATCATGGACTCGTTGAAATACCAGGATGTTAAAACGCGCACAATATCACCACTAGAGGTACCAATAAGTGTGCCACCTGTGATTTTGTCAAAACATAATTTGATTTTCCAAACTGAATAAATATACTCACATTAAAGGTTTTATTGTTCTCATTTTTGTCAGAGCGATATTGAGTTACTGTTATAAATATTAGTTAATGGTAGGGATTTTTACACATATTTAGAGGGTGTACCAATAAATTTGTCCAGCACTTTGAATGCCTACTAGAATTTTGTGGATAGACAAAAAAAAAAGGATGCTATAATCCCTTATAAAGAGAACTTAACCTATATTGGATTGTTACCAGGTGAAAAGAGTGAAATGACGGGAACATGCATGTGGTGAGTCTACATGTTTGGGGAAGAGGCTGGAGGGGAAGTTCAACTATAAAGGCATATATCCCAATACTCTGTCTTCATCATTCTGTCAGTTTCCTCTCGGTGCCTCATGAGGAAGAAAACATCAAACCTTGAAACTTCATTTCCTCGTTGAAGTTCTAACATGAAGCATGGAGGAAAGGCTGCGAAATGATTTATCAGTGGAGTATTGAATCGTAGCTAAGAGTCTTTAGGTAAAGGGTATAAAGCATGCAGCTAAGAAGCCAGAGAACTAGAATACTGGGGAACTCAATTCAAGCGGATGTAATGTCTCTAACGGTTAGGAAAGGACATATTAACTTTGACCTTGACTCTGGATCACTGAGATCCACACAAACACTAAACATCACTGGGTAGTTTTTAGCACACTCAGTCGCTCACACGTCCCACATGCTCACACAAAGCGATATACCTTGCAGGTCAGCTTTCATCAATGTAACTTTTGTCAGCCAAACAAAAAAGCAAACAAGCAAGTTAAATGGTTAGTCAGTGCACACAGATGCCTGTGAGCTGCTGTAAGAGTGAAGCTGAGAGACAAAACTCAATGTGCAGAAAATAAAACGGAGAGCGGATGAGAAGACAGAGAGTAAAAATTACAGCTAAAGGATCGAGAGCTGTGTTAGTGGGTTATCCTAACAGCGGTGAGTTAAATGAAAACAGAAAGCAAGAAGGGAACGAATACAAGGGCTGGAACACAACTTTTGTTGTGGCGCCTCACCTTCACAACCTCTCTCCACTTGCCCAAAGGTTGTCAAGGCATCAGCAAGAAGGTCCGGGAGTCGGCCATTTAGGTCTAGCGTTGCCAGGCAACCTTGAAATCCCTCCCGGGAGTGAACCAACTTTGGCAGCTCACGGTACATCTCTTTGGTAACACCCCCAATGTACAGATCACCTGTGGAGAAGCATAAGCAGATGCACCGTGAGCTATTTAATGGATTATTGATTAATATGTGAAAAAGTTAAAATACGTTTTTTCAGCCCAAAATCTTCAGACTGCAACAAGAGCACAATGCATGGCATTGCAAAGCAACTGTGTAAATCCTTTATTTATGCACTCCATATAGAGAAGCAGTGCACAAAATATGTAGGTTATTGTCACATCATTTTTCCCCCATACTAAATGACTGTATGACTAAGAGTCTACGAGTTCCCCCTGGTGGTTAGATAATTATTAGCTCAATTATTAGTAAACAGGAAAAAGTCCCCTGACTTGGCAGGCACGCCAAGCATTTGGCATGCTGAGGTGAGGAAATCTTCATTAGAGCAGGGGGAGCGTCTGCAGAGCTTAGAAAGCGATGAACTGTTATCAGGTAATTACTGTGACATTTGCAAAGTAGCCAATCTTGGAATGAAATTTACTTTCCCCAGGGACTGATTGGCTGTACCCCAACAGCGTAAATAAGGAACACAGTAAGCATTACCTTCTGCGGTAGTAGTGCGGTAGACAGTCTTCAACTAAGCATATTACTACAAATTAAAGTACATATGGCATGTGAACTATTAAAATAGGCTAGTACACACATTTTAGAGGAGGTCCCAAGTATTCACAGAATTGAACTATTTGCAGCAAGCTGTGGTCCCTTGCCCCTACAAATCCTGGGGGTCCACTGTATTGCAATGTTTATGCCACAGATGCTAGAGTATCAGATGCTTAATAAGGCAATGCTGCAATATTATTCCCATAGTGCCACATATCTTCATAAACTATACTGTAGAAGCTTATAAAAACGGGTATAAGGAACAAGACACATTCATGGCTTTTAATTTTGAAATACATTTTTTTATCTGTAATTTTGTCAAGACATAGTTAAAATAAAAGCTTACATACAACTCACTAATGAAGCAGATAACAGATCGAAAAAGGGTGGGAAAACGCCATCCCACCATCTGTGCAATAAGACTTGTTAACTTCAACAATATATTTCTAATTTTATATCTAAGATGTCCTAAATGTCCAGTGGTGGTCAATGTGATTAAATATTAGAAATTCCACAAACAAATCTAAAAAGATTGCTTTAATTTTGCTGTCTTTAACTCTGTGTCTAGCAGTGAAAACTCTAAAGCTAAAAAGAGTTTTAACTTCTAATCAAAGGCTGAAGACCATAGGACATTCCAATAGCAGCAAGTGGATTGGTAACACTACAAATTCAGCCTGTTGATGTACTCAATGCTCACAGAGAGTTTTTAAAGCAAAAATATCACAACGTCATGCAGTTAATAAGTACTCAAGTCGAAAGGAACTATTTAAAATAGTAATTGTGTCTAATTATTGCTCAGATTCTTAACAATAAACATAATAAACCTTGTGGTTCTTTGGGAAAATTAATTACTCATCTCTGGTCTGTACTATGTTATCGTATTCAAGTACTCTGTGTCCTGTCCTGCTGGTCCTCCGTTGGTTTAGCGAATACTCACTTTAAATCCTATTTTAATACATGAGATTCACTAGGCTTTATAATGTAATCCTCAAGCTGGTTGTGGTTTAAAACTAATATCAAGTGTAAATTAAAAAGAATTTAATGTAATCATAACGATGCTGTTTTAGCAGTGGTAGGTACAATAGGTGCATTTTTGTTCTTAAAATAAAACAAACTGCATAGTATTACTTTGATATAATGATTTAAACATTTAACAGCATAATGCAATTAAATCTTCGTATTTATTCTCAAGGTTATCATCTTCTCAGAATCTCATAACTAAATATACACACGTTGCAGTCAGCAGTTATGTTGCAGGAGCAACAAATTGACAGTGAATAGCTGTCAGTTTGATTTAATTATTTAAAAACAATTAATCGATTATGCATGCTTTTACCCCAAAATGTTCCAGCGGGAAGTATAGTTAATTGCTTTTTTAATGAATGCAACTCTATAAAACAGATACTGTTCTCATGCCTGTATGATAATATGCAGCCACTGCCTGGAGACACTCAACTTAGTTTAGCACTAAGACTGGAATATAAGAGATACAGTAAGCTTAACTCTATCCAAAGGCAAGAAGGAAATCTCTCTGATTGGCCAGGAATAGTTTGGCACTTAACTCTTTGAAAGAAATAAGTTAATTGGTTTCAGTCTTTGTTTTGCACTGATTAAACAGAGGCAAGGTGTTAATTAGTTGACTTAAGAGGGAGCGGTAGACTTTTGTTCCCCACAGGCCAAACTTCTCCTTTAACCTTCCAATCATTTTAGGACTAATGAGCGTTTAATCATGAAATGTCAAAACAATTTTCTATAAAATATTAGGCTAATAACTGGATGTTACAAGCTTGATAAACCCTAACCCTAAGTTTCTATTTCTTCTTTCTGCATACCTTTTAAGTCAAGGTTCTTGGCTCCCATTGTGGTCTGAGTGGTAACTTTGGTATCAATCTTGACCGTGTGTAGATTGTTCGTGTCCCGGGAAATGTGCACATTGTGCCAGTGGTTGTCATTAAGCGGACTGTTGGAGTTGCCCTTGATCAAGTGTGCTCCGTTTCCGAGGTCAGAGATGTAATGAAGGTAGCTGTGAGAAAAAAAAATGGAGGAAGAAAGGGGTTAAAGAGAGTGAGGAGGCGGCAAATTAATCACTCTCGTGATGAAGAACAACACAGGGTCATATACTACAGGGCACTATCAATTGTCTTGTACAAGCTTAATTACAAGACTTAAAAAAATGAGGTGTAGGGGTAGTGCATTTTTCATATTGTACACTTAACAGGCCATTTTAACCTTACTATCAAAATCTTTCGTCTTTATCAAGGGCAAACTCACTTTAAATAAAAGAAAACCCCATAAACACAGGATTCATTTGCATCTAAAACTGGAGATTTTTAAACTCTGTATAAAAAGACAAAACTGCATGTTTCCCATGCTAAACTTTACCTGTTTTAGATCAGTTAGGATTGTTCAAATAATGTAAATCTCCTAAATGCCAGAATGATGAAAGGGAATGTATTAAATAATTTTTTACTTTCTGCAAAAGTCAGAAATTTGCATACATTTGCCTTTAAACTATTTCCGAAAGCCCCAGATGGTGATGTTTTAATGTATTCACGTGTGTTTGACACGCAGCCATGTAATTTCATCAACACCTCAGACAATACTTCTGTGTATAAAATGAAGGGTAGATTTAAAGAAATCTGCAAATGTGTCAGGAAGAACTAGAACTCTGTGGATCTCCACTAGTCGTGTTCAGCCTTGGGTACAGTTTCCAGATGCCAGAAGGTGCCACTTTCATGTCAGAGGAAACAGGTTCTCTTGCCCCCCCCAAAAATGTGGTTTAGTGCCAAATTAGCATTTAAAACCCTAGGACAGGAGCAAAAGACTTTGTGAAGATGTGCGCTGAAGCTGGTAAAGTCTGCCATTATCCTCATGAGTCCTGACAGAAAAAGCTGAAATGTCAATCAAAGGAGGTAGAAGCAGCATGAGAAGCTGGGTTACAGTTTACAAATGCACTCATGGATGAGAAACAACATTTTAACCCACATTTGAAAAGTTTAAACTATAAGTGAAATTTCCAGATGCTTTAAGGTGGAGTATGCATGTGTTCAAACAGTTATATGCTAGAATAGACATGGTGGGAATGTCTGCCCATTATAATGCTAAGGAAGAAAACAGGTTTTGTGTCTCAGAGATGAACCTGTTTTGGTCTGAAACATTCAAATTGACCCCAGGACAAAAGCCAAATATTTTATCAAGATGCTGCTCAAGCTGGAAAGACAGTGCCATTATCCACAGTGAAATGTGTCCAGAATTAAAATGGGCTAAAAGGCCACACAACAAGGAGAAAGCCCTTACTCCAAAAAAAAACATAAAAAAACCCAGTTTGCAAGTCATGTGGTCCGATGAGACTAAAGTGGAAGTGTTTGGCGATAATAACAATCGTTATATTTAAAGGAAAGTCTAAGAACACCTTTCCAGTTGTGAATTACAGTGAAAAGAATCATGCTGACGCAGTGTTTTTTGCTGCAAGAGGGACCTGTGGACTTCACAAAATGGATGACATTATGTGGAATTTCTGAGGAAATATTTCTAAACATCAGTCAGAATGTTAAGGCTTGAGCACAAATGCCTTTTCTACATTGTCAAAGTGGCTTTAAGAGAACTAAGTAAATATTTTAAAGTAGCCATGACACAGTTCTGATCTCAGTTATAAAGAACAATTAGTGGGGAGAGCTGAAAAGATCTGTGAACAAAGCAGGTCAAAAAACTTGACTTAGTTACACTTGGTCTGCCAAGAGGAATGGGCCAGAATTCCAGCAAACTACAGTAAGAAGCTTCTGGAATGAGACCCGGAAGGTTTGACCCAAGTAACACAGTTCAAAAAATTCCTTCTCTGAATTTCACAACCTCTAAATAAAAAAAAATTAAAAAAACAATAAACGCTGATCAAATTCGATATATAATCATTATTTAGCAAATAATCAAAACCCATGGCATCCTTGCCAGCCTAAAACAGGAAATTCTTTGCCTGATTTAATGTCAAAAAGTGAGGAAATAACGATGAAATAGTTTTTCATTCAGTGTATGTAAATATCTGAGTTCAACCATACACTTTATACCTTAATACATCACAGTATATCTAACAAGAGGATACTTCATATTGTTACCCGCTGTTTTATTATTCAGCTTACCCTTTAACCAACTCAATGACTATGAAGTCATTGCCGTCTCCCCTGTTGAAGAGAATCAGACCGTCTGGGGACGTAGTCTTGAACTGCATGAAGAGGTGCATGGAGTAGTAGGCCTGCAGCGTGGGCAGCGTGACGAAGCTGGAGCGTGAGTGGAAGGTGATGGGGTCAGCCACAATGCTCTTGTAACCGATGACAGCGTTGAGCTCGCAGTAGTCAATGTCGCCGTTCTTGCACAGGTCAATGTAGGGCATGCCGTTCAGCGTCAGGCCCTGGAGGTGGCCGATGAAGTTGGATGGCACGATGGGCATGAAGCGCTTCTCTGTCACAATGCCCGTCTCCACGTTGTGGAACTCGAGCTGGGTATGGTCGCCCGCCATCTGACCTGGTGGCGGTGGGGTAAAACCTCAGAGGTGAGGGCTCTGGACAGAGTTTTTTCTACTACTACAGGTTTACTCCAAAGCAAACACTTTTTAACACAAGAGATGCTGATTTAAGTGCTTATTGTGACCAGCCACACTTTCCGATTTTTGAAGGTCTTCAAAGTTTTGTCTTTGGATTTTGACTCATTTTTTGTGTGTCCAGCTCAACAGTAGCTTTAAATCAGTGATACCTTAAATAGAGTCATAGGTGTTGCTCTTCTAGCTTCCACATCATGATATCAGGGTTTTTTTGTCATCACGATAAATATATTTAAACACCTGAATTGTTTTTTTCTTGTAAGCAAAGAAAAAGTGTAGTTGTATTCTTTTCATTCAGCTGACCAGCAGTGTGTAGCACTTTTTAAGAAACCCTAAACCAGAGGACTCAAATTCTAGGACCAATGTCCCGCAACATTTAGATGTGCTTCTGGTTTAACTCACCAGAATCAAAATGTTAAATTGCTTCGAGTGCAGGAAGTTAAGTTCTATGGGGTCCTGTTGATGACCTAATTCTTTGATGCAGATTTGCTGAAACTAAAATTGCATGACACTGGCCCTTGATGATTGGAGTTTGTGACACTGCTCTAAACTGTAGAAACAACATGATGGTTTAGTGGCTCTTTATATATCCTGATGCTGTAAAACTGGCTATATGGAGGTCTCTGGAAGTTATTTCTTTAAAAAGGGATCTCCAAGATCAGTTGATTATCAACTTTTTGTAAAATTAACAAACATACAATCTTTTGTGAAGCTTATATTATGCTAATCTTTTATGTAAGTCTGAATGTTCAAAACTGCTATTTAAAAAAATGCTATTTAAGTCCTAGAGGGCTGGATCCTGGCACTTTTGGACGCATCCCTGGTCCTCCACAGCTGAATAGATGAATTACTTCTTAATCATGTGATTATGATCCTCAGAGACCTGTAAATAACCTAATTATTTAAATCAGGAGTGTTAAAGCAGAAACTAAAAGCATCTAAAAGCTGCGGAATACCAGCCTTCAAGGAGTAGATTTTGAGATAATTACTGTGGACATAACTAAAGAATCTTCTTTGTCATGGTCGCTGTTCAGTGAGTCTTGTTTTGGCTTCTAGATCTTAACACGGCTTCACCCTCAACCGCTTAGGTGACATTGTCTTATTCTTGAGAAATTTGCTTCCTGCTTTATTGGAGAAGGTCTAAGTTGGACTTTCACTGCTTGTCTTTCTTACTATGATTTTCACTGTTTGCACCTTTGTCTCGTCAGCCTGTAAGTAAGTATATACTGTATGGTAAGGCTGGACGGTATACCGAAAATGTACAGATACTGAAATTTATGACTGTTACCGACGTCTGTAATTTCTGTCTGTATATATATATAAAAAAATATGTACAAATGTGTTTTAGTTTAGCGGTGCTCCTGCCCCTTTAAAAAATTAGCTTTTCCTTGAGTCATGCGACATCCAGAGGGAAAGTGATGCTAACTCAGCAGATGTATAGCTATATTTAGCAAGAGTTTAGACTCATCTACCAACTTTTTTCCAAAAAATGCAACTAGCAACAAATAAAATGTATTTTTATGGTGTAATTGGATACTTAGACTCTAACATGAAGCGCATGTATTTGATACTGCAGCAACGGAGCTCCTGCCGAATCAGAGCGTTTGTAGCCCAACAGCTGCGCCCGCACAGGTCCTGCTCAGGTTGAGTAGATATTAACCCTGCAGAGTTGTTGCTTGAAGCCGCTGCCTGTTCCCACCTGTGCGCCAATTTAAAATGTTTTCTATCTAAAATAAACGACTGCACACTAAAATCACAGATTTCAATCAGCCGCTGTCACTTCTTCACCGCATTTGGTCTGTAGGATCACTTCTGAATTTATACTGGACTCTAAGAAATACAGAAAGGAGTGGGAATCAAACACTGAATGAAAAGGCTGTTTGAAGCCGTTCAATAACAAGAAGCCATCATATTCTAAAGAACATTAAGCAAATTTGGCCACTACCGGACACTGAAAACAGAAAATGACACGATTAATAAAAAAAGCATGGGGGGGGGGGTGATGTGGTCATTGTTATCGTCCACTTTTTCGTTATCGAAGTTAAATGCTCAATATACCGTGATATTAATTTTAGCTCAAATCGCACCAGCCCTACTGTATGGTCTACTTTTGTCAGTCTGTCTGTTTGCCCACCATCTAGTAAACACAATAAAGTTGGTATTCCTATTTGGGGTTCAGGATTTTTTACTGTGAAGGACCAGTTAAGTGTTTGTGGCTTCAGCTTTGGTTTGGCTGCATCTTTAGTCTTTATCTCCTTTTGGTTCCAGTCTTCTGGTTCCTCTGTGGTCTTACATTTTAGGCCCTATGCTCAAGCACGTTCCACCAGTTGGTGACAGATTTAATGCCTGAATGATTCAAAGGTCAGAATTAACTTGCAATATTCCTCTGAAAATGGCGGCTTACTGGGCTGAAACTGAAATTAATGAGGAAGCAGTTAGGATCCAAATAAAAACCTGAACGACCTTCAAAAAGCATGAAGAGATACTGATCAAGATCCTTTTTTAAGAGTGCAAAAAAAATCTGTCTTCATGAAAACAATAAATAAGATAAAATAAAAAAGACTTTGGCACATTGCTACATATAAAAATCAAACATCTTGTTGACTATCAAAACCAAGCAGAGTGTAGATGTACAAGGCTGCAGTGGTTACCTTCAACAGTCTGTAGGTCGTCCACGGTGAGTTTGAGGCTTTTTCCGCGTCGTACTACCCTCACCGTGTGCCATTCATTATCATTGAGGCCCGACCCAGCAAAGATTGTCTCTGGGCCTTTACCTACACATAGCCCAGATCACCATTAACCAAATGCACAAGGAGGTGGAGACAAAAAGAGTTGTAGAGACAGGAGAAAAAAACCAGAAGGAAGAGAAAGAGAGAAGCAGAAAGCCAGGCATTTTGAATAAAAAATGTGAGGACAGTAGTTCAAGGAAATGGAAGCTGGGAGCAGAGGGGCGAGGAATCATACATATCCTGGGGAGACAAACACCTCTTTGCCATCTCACACAAACGGACAGACAACTCTCCTTTAAGAAACAGCAGACAGACAGGCGATGAGACACAAATAGACCGAAAGATTAACATAAGGGGATGCTTTGGGTGCCTAAGATGGAGGCTGTGAGTCACAACAGGCCCATGCTAAGACAATCCATCTGTGGCTAAATGACATCATCACGATGACCACCTACAACCCACACACACTGCACACTAATAGCTGTTTTAATATCGCCCAAACCCTACAACCCTTCAAACATTATTCAGTGACTTTAAAGCGTTTGCATTTCGTTGCTTCAAAACCACAAACTCCATGGTACTCTAATGCGATCTCATGATAAACGACAGAAAAATAGTGTCTAATTCTAAAGCAGAAGGAAATTGTGTTGGATTTGTATTCAGCCTTCCTGGGTTAATAGTTTGTAGAAGCACTTTTTGGTTCAAAAAATACATAGTGTCACTTATTTTACAGCTTTGAACAGCTTTCTCTGCTCTGTATAAAGCTTCCTTCATCCTCCTATCAACCCTGAACAGCTAGTATTGCCTCTAGAGGTGTGCTCTCTTATCTTCATGAAGCTGTTTTTTCTCTAATGTCCTTTAACAAACCAATGAAGCCTTCAAAGAACAGCAGACAATATTTATACTAATCTTAAATTACACAAAGTGGACTTCATTGACTAGTTATGTGACTTCTGCAGGCAGAGTTCAGTGAGTTTTATTTTGGGGTATCAGAATAAAGGGGGATATGTACATATGTATATTTTTTCAGAATTTTTTTCAATAACTCTTCCCCCTTTACTTAATAATTATCTACCATTTATTTTTGTTTGTCAAACCCCAAAAATGTGAAAGATAAGAAAAAGTTCAAGGGGTGTGAATTTTTTTTAGACACTGCAATTTTAATTAGCTTTACACAAAGAGCGCAATTCTTCGGCAGGCCTCAAAGTGGCACTATATACACACAAAGGAGACGCTGAGTGCTCTCCAAGGTGCTGACGTGCTGCAAAATGAAAGAAGCTGTGATGTCTTTGCATGGTGTCTCTCTCCCTGTCCATCTACAACCTCATATCTTCACATACTTGACTGCACACATTTGACAGACTGACAGCGTCCCCTTGCTCTACACTTTACAACTGCCCCATCCAACCTTGAACACAACACACACATACGCTCAGACACACCGAAGTCCCTTTCCTTCTCAAAAGTGCTTCGGGCTCGTGAGGTGTGACTGAATCTGCTTACAGTGACCTATAGGAGGTAATGACGGTGGTGGCGAAGGAAAGGGTGGGGGGTGTGAGAAGTAAAGTGACCCGAACAGATTCTGCTGCAGAAAATGTCAAGCATGTCTGCATCAATCACGGAGGCACGCAGGCAGGCCGCGAACGCAAACACAAACTCGTAGGTAGGGAGAAATGCTGACGAGCAAAGTTAATTAAACAAATATGAGAAGTCGATCAGAATGGAAGTGGCAGCGTGAAACGGCAGAGTGTGCGTTTGTATTGCTGAAAGAGCGCGTTGTGCATTAAGAGAGGACACAGGGTTCCCCTGAGGAGACTCAGCTGTGCTCTGGGCAATGCATCTCATCCAGTTACCATGGATCACTGCTTAGCATCGGAGTACGGCAGGAGAATATGTGCAAGCTTGTGTGAGTTGATGCATATGTGTGTGTGTGTGGTTTTCCACATGTAACTGAATACTCAACAATGAGCAGACTGAAGTGAGAGCGAGGCAGTGATCTGTCTGAACCTAGGAGCAGACAAACATGCACCTATTTTTGAGTGAGAGTTAAAAGGGAATCGAGTTGGATGAGCTGAGACTAATAGACTGTCTGCAGTCTGTCAGATGTTTGCTGCAGAGGAAATAAAAATCAAAGCAAATAAAATAAACCGCCACGGATTATGAAGGGGGAATAATGAAAACAAAATGGAGTAAAGCAATTCATATTTCATTAGCTCTAAATAACAAATGGCTTTTTTTCCTGAAAGATAAGCCTCAAATCTCTGCAATGCCGAGGCTTTTATTTGACTGCTGAGTAGACTGTTTCAGTGGCGCCTGGCTGTTAAATAAATTTCTTCTTCCCCCCTTGAATATGATATGCATAATTTATTGTACGCACAGTGTGCCAGAAAAGTGGCTGCCTACTGAAATCTTCATTGAGACGACCGGTCTAAAATTGGCCAACAGACATTGGGAACGGCAGCGCTGTGTGGCTAGCAGAGTTTCTATGGCAACTGCAGTCGTCCATTTCACCGCCTCTTCGCCGTCACGGAGTGTTTGCACCCCCCCCTCAACTCCACCCCAACACTCTCTCTTTACTCCACCTCCATCTCGCTTGTTCTTCGTGGTCGTGACAGAAACTCCACGTGAGGGAATTAAAACTCCGTCGGGGGACTCGGCTCCAATCACAGCGGGACGGAAGGAAGCATCGCCCGGAGAAATGCCCTGACTTGTGCGAGCAATAAAAAAAGAAACACTGCTCAACAATAGGCTGTGTGTTTAAACGTACAACAACAGGCAAGAGAGGCCATTCATTTATCTACCAGCTTCCTCTCCTTCCTTCCTAACCCTCTTAATTTCCCTATTATCCCCTCCTACTCATTCTTTTTCCTCTTCCTCCCATTTTTCTTTCACTTACACCTCTCCACTTCCTCTTCGCCATCTATCCTTCTCGGCTAAAATGGCCGACCTGGAAAACCCTGTCCCTCAGCAAAAAAAGGGAATAGCTTCTCCCAGCAGTGTACCCTAATGCACACACACTCAACTCCCATACCACCGCCGTTCAATAACACACATCTTGAGGCAGACACATGGCACAAAGATGTGTTGAATAAGAGATTAAGATGAAACAGATGAACATTACAAAAGGAGTAATAACTGGTCAGATACATTAAAAGCACTCATTACACACATACACATACTGAGGAGGAGGAGGAGGGGGAGGGGAGGAGTTAGGTGAGATGGAGGATCACTTACTGGCTGTACAGTTTATCCTGATACAGTCTGGAGGGAGAGCAGAGCAGAGGGTTAATGCTGCACACATAGACATATACTCCCCACGCCCTGGGGACGCACACGTCGACACACCCTGCTCGTACGCTTCGCAAATACACTGCTGAGGAAACACTCACTGGACCAAAAAATGGACTCTGTGTTTTCTTATAACAGTGTGCTGCAAAATTCATTGTCTCAGAGCCTGAAATTTGTTGGTAAATCTGCATAAAAAAATGTGAATTAATTTGGATGTGGAGCAGCACGTTTACTGGCTGCACTGGCCTGAGCAAAAACTTTGGGGTGAGATCGGTCATGTGAGTCAGTCTGTATAATGACACCTGTAGCGTGAAACAGGTTTGGATTTTGGCTCTACAGAGACTCTTTGCCTTTCTACCCACTTCAGCGAGGTAATTGGGTTTTATGATTTAAAAAAAAGGTAACTTAATTTGAGCTGTTTAGGAAGCTTTCGGAAAATAATAAGATAATTTGATACAATTTTGCTTGAATAATAATGATTATTATTCTAAATATGGTTCTTTTCGTGCATCTGCACATGTTTGTCCATCAGATTTCAAGAGGGGAGTCCGGAAATGGTTATGTGATATTTCCTCTCACAATAACTAGTTGCTATAGTTGCAGCAAAATGATTTACCTTGTTGACTGATGATCTTTTGGGGACTACAGCTGCAAAAGAAAAACTGTTTTACATTACGGGTGCACAAAAAATGGATAATAATAAAAAGTAGTTTGGAATGCAGAAACTATTTGCGATTATAATTTTTGTGTATTGAGTACCTACACATCTTTCACGATAATCCATTACAGGATCATTTGAATGGATGTAGTCTCATTATGATAAATGTTTATACCTGAATGCTGCAGGACAAAAATGAGAAGAAAACTCAGATTTATGGGGTATTGGTTAATATTATCTAAAATTCATGACTTTCTAATATCTTGCAGCACCGTCTTGCAAAATACACTACTCTACATTGTCTTTTTTCATTAAATACTCATGTCAAATATGTGTTTAAATCATCAGTAATTTTCTCCTGCTTCTGAATTTAAAGCCTACAGCATTTTCAGGTGAAACCTCCCCCTGACCAGCCGTGCACGTTCTCAGTCAAAAAGAGATTAGACTGTTTTGAACTACCAGCATCTTTCACTCTCCCATCTTTGGTGTTCTGATTCTGAAAGCTGAAGGATGATCCTGGAGCCTCCAGAACCTTCAAAGAAACTCAAAATAGGTTATAAAAGTCTCAGTTAGACCAATGAAAGAACCTTCCTTTTGAGATCTTAGTACAAAACAAATCATTAATATGTTTGGGTGTTCCGATTAGCTTTAATTCTTGCAAGAAAGTGCATTTGTCTTATAAAATCTTAATTGTGTTTAGCTGTAGATAATTTGTTTGTCTGTCCTATTTTTGTTAGTTTTGTTTCATCAGTAGTAATTAGACATTAAACAATTTCTATTAGATGTGAATGGTCCTCTAGAAGTAGGGAACTGTTAGCTCTCAGTTAAAATTAATTGTGTTAATTATAAGAAACTTCCTCTTTTTTTGGTGCAGTAACTGACTGGAAAGGTAGAATTCATCCATCAGCTGCAATTATATGTATTGACAGGCTGTGAGACTGATTGGATTTTTGATAACCAACGAGACTGACTGGTTTATCGACAGCTATGTAAATTAGAGTAGTTGATTGCAGCTACGCAGCGAACACATGCCAGTAGTTTAGCTGCTCCCATTTAGAGGAATAATCTTCCCAAAAAGCCCAGAAGATTAAACACTCTCTTCTTTTTGTTTCTAAACCCGCGAGGGCTTGGTGTGTCGTGTGGCGTCAACCACAGAACAGACGTGGCTGCAGACAACCAGAGACCAACACATGCACCCCTCTGTGAGGACATGTGTGCGTGTGTGTTAGTTTGTGTAAGTGTTCAAAACTCATGTGCAAGTGAGGCTGAAGGTGAAGAAAAATGAGCTACTTGTGTGCGTGAAGTATACTAGTTGTACTTAATGTTCTTGCACTGATAAGTTTGAGGATGTTGGGGATGCACAGGTCTGCTGGGAGTGAGCAGAGAGAACGCAGCTCAAGGCTTGACCCTCTGTTCAACTTAACTTGTTGGTGTGCAGGATGTGTATACACAGCGATCTCCTTAAATACATTGGCCTACCTGGTAAAGATGTGTAAAAAGTCTTCAAATAAATGTCACATTTGACTGATTTTCTGCAATAACGCAATCTCCAACCTTTAATTTGAGAATATTTATACAATTAGGGAAAAATGAATTCATAATTCAAATAAATAATGTTGGCACAGCACACCATTTAATTGAGGCCGATGTGTGATGACTTTACAAGTTATCTTATTTATTTTGCCACCACTCACAGTGAGCTGGATAGTAATGGAGGTAAAACAAAAAGATCTGCAATAAAAACACCAGATGGGTCAAGAAAATTAGTCAGCAACCTAGTTGTAGTTGAAAGATTCACTTTTGTCCCCATTCTTGCTTTTGACAAAAAATAATTTGTCTGGAGTTGCAACAAAAGGTAGATTTAACAACTATGTAGTAGAAGAGATCTATTATTTTAAAAGCTTAGGTAATTTAACTCAAATGCTTTAATATTTTTTTAGATTTTAGAACAAACTGAATCATCAAATTTTCCCATCCGCAAATATGCTTGAAAATTATTTTGTAGAATGAGGCCATCTGAGAGAACTAGTTTTATAAATATGAATAGATTAGTATCTCAATGAAAATTACCAAGCACTTACAGTACTTTGAAGCTAAAAAACAATACTTTTAAAAGCCTTATGCCAGTTATGCGCTTCTTTAAATTTTCTCTGCTCTGGAGAGACAGGTTGCAGACCACTGGTTTAGTGTGAAACAAGGGATGAGTCTGTGGAGAAAAACACCATGCCCACTGTTAAGTATGGTGGAAGGTCCACAGTGCTTGGGGCCTGTTTCTCTGTGTTTACTCCAACCTTGTCAAATGTGATAGGCGAAGTGTGAATGCTGTTCCTATTGCTAAAAAGGGGGATGTAAAAAGTATTACCAGCAGGTTTTATTGTTTCAATGTCTTTGCCACCTGTGATTTTGCTAAAAATAGTTACTTATTATTTCCACTCAAAACACATACTCAAAATAAAGGTTGGACTTTATCGCAGTAGCATAATTTGCATTGTGGAATTATGAAAGATAAGTTTATGTTGAAGCTTTTTATAGATCTTCACCAAAGAACAGATTTATATTCCTTCCAGAGTCGGTAACTCTGTCAAGAATGAGTCTAATCACTACAGATACAGTTGAATTGTCTGCATTTGTTAAGAAAAGTAAGACTGAATTATTTTTCAGCATATAAATCTGTGCAAGGAATAGCCATGAGGCTGGTGTCAGCTGTATTCCCCTGACAGGTAATTAAAATTTAAGATCCCACTTTATGTGTGCATATAGGTGCGGATGGGTGTACCTAGGTTTACAGTGAGTCGGACACGGCCGCCATCCAGCTCCAGACGAAGGGTGTCTGCCGAGTTCCGGGATGTGGTTGCCATGAGAATGCCGTAGGCCCGCTGGGAGCGAAAGCGTAGCGAGACGTCCTCCGCCTCAGTGTGCATCGCCACAGGCAGCTGCACCTTCATAAATTTACTGCCGTCGTAGGAGAGGATCGTCGCGTCTGTGTGGGGAAACGTACAAAAAGGGACAGATGAGACAGGAGGAGAAATAGTGGAAAGATGATTGACAGGGGGGAAAAACAATGGGTAGGGGAAGAGAAAAGCACAAAAGCATTCTCTGACAATGAGTGAATCAGATTTAAACATGACAAAGTATGTTTCAGAACTGTTGCACTCCCTTATTTCCCCCGCCGCGACATGTCGAGACTCAAAACCTGCTTCCGACAAAATTATCCCGTCACTTTCCCAGCCCTGATTCATCATCACTCCTTCGCCTTGGAGGAGAGGGTGCAAAAATAGCTGCAGCTGGTTGTCTGGCCCCATTATACGCTTAAATCAAAATGCAAGGTGCCGAGTTTGTTAGCCACCGCCGCTGACATCCCGGACCCCGAAGTCATAATGTAACAAGCTCAGGTGATCCCACTTTAATGTCTTTTGCATATTCATTTGCATATTCATATTCTTCTCTCCCTGCTACCTGCTGGGACCAGTCCCCAGCCACTACACTCTTTACCTCCGAGAGCCCCAGTTTTTATTGGACAATTGTATTCCACGCAACTACATGCACTCTCAACGCATCCGCATGGTTATCATCTCCTCTCCTTCCGTTCCTGCTGTATCTCTCCATTCAATTTATGCTTTGGATTCGCTCACCCTGTTTCTGTGGGAGACGGTTGAAGCGGAGGCAAAAAAAAGGCAAAAAAAAAAAAAAAAACAAGAGAAGAGGAAGAGAGGAAGGCGTCATGAATACTGATGAGCTAAGAAGGAGGGAAAGAGAGAGATAGTGTGTGTGTGCATGTCAGAATAAGTGAGTGAATTTAAGTGTGAACAGAGAGGGGTTTAGTAAAGTGAGAGCAGGGGGAGAGAAAATAAGGGCAGAGCACGAAAGGGAGGAAAAAGACGAGGGAGAGGCAGCAAAGCTCTTGGCTAAAATGCAAATGAACCCTCATTAACTTGAGGAAAAAAAAAAGAAAGTGGTTGGTCTGTTATATCACAGATAACATAAATAACAGCCACACATACACCCACTCGGGCGCACACGTGCGTGCATTTTTGATAAGCGAGACAGCTGACTAAATTTTCAAAACCGCAGCACCTGACTCACAACCAGCCAAACAGAGGATGGAGAGTCAGTGAGAAGGCAGAGTGCAGGTCTATTGATGCCAGGAAATGGAAAAGAAAGCGACAGCAAAATGCACACTGGCTGTGTCACAAAACATTAAACGCCTGTAGCTTCAACTAAATTGTTCATACCAGGAAGAATATAGAATAAAGATGGTGACATTTAATATTTTCCCTGGTGTCAAAGACGTCGTCATAACTCTGAGGCAAAATATGGCCTTATATCTTAATTTCTGTCTAACCTTATCTCTTATGAACAGATCCTTGGCCATCACTTCCTTATATAATACATAAAGCAACAAGTTTAAGGCCTATAAAACAACCTATATACATTCCTCGACATCATAATACCAGGAAATTGATACCAGGCACGATTTATTTCTGCTTTCGTCTTGCTTATATCAAATTCTGACCCTTCCATCTGAATGGCGCTGCGGCATTCAGATGGAAGGCATCAGATTCATCAGACCAGGCAGTGTTTTCCCCATCTGTTATTCTCCAACTGTGGGGATCCTGTGTGAATTGTCCCCTCCATTTTTAGATTTTTAAGTGACCCAAAAGGGTCCACTGCTGCTGTAGCCCACCTGCCTAAAGGTGCTACGTGTTGAGCATTTATAAAACATTTTCTGCTTACTTTAGTTGCAGTGACAGATTTTTTGAAATGCCTTTCTATTAACATAAACAAAGCATTTTTGACCACACAACTATCGTTAGCTGGATATTTTCTCTTTTTTAAGTCATCATATGCAAAACCCGAGAAATGGTTGTGGTTGAAAATCCCAGTAAACCATCTCCTTCTTGAATACTCACTCTCCAACCTAATTCTCCTTTCCTCCTCCTTCTGATGCTGGGTTTGAACTTTTGCAGTCTGTCTGCCATCTAACTGGCTTTTTCACTATTTTCTTAACAAGCAACTGAATAGGTATACTCAATAAAGTAGGCGGTGAACCTTAGATTGATTTCTGCTGTGACAACCTGTTGCCAAGTGTATCGCTTTATGGAAGCACTCTCACATAAGTCACTTTCAGAGCAAACAATGTGTTTTTGAGTTGTTTCACAAATTACATGCAATTTAAGTTCAGCAACATCATGTTTTCAGGATATTAGTTCTTAGAAGCCAGCTATAAAGGGACATTTAAAATTACTTTCTGTGGAGTTCTGTGAAGATTTTATCAGCTGCCAAAACATGTCCCACAGCGCAAATAGTTGTTACATTTTTGGATGAACAAAAAGACAGTGTGACTGGAGACTTAAGCTCACTGCTAACCAGAGTATAGGCACAGGTCAAAGCGAAAATGTGACATCTTAAAACAACCCCTGTCTAAAACCATTGTCAACAGTCACATTTCACTTTCATATTAAACAGTTTTGTACAGTACAGTATATGGTTATGTACACACATGATTTTCCTTTCCATTTATGATTGAAAAACAAAAATCCAAAAATGAAAATGTGATTTATTTGTTATTTGTTTTAAAATCAGATACAAAAAAAAATTGAAAAGCATCTTATTTATATATTTTTCATTTTTTAGTCTGGGATCAAAAATACAAATTTGATTTTAATGTTAAATTGCTGGAATGTACATTTTCCACAACTATCGGATTCCGTGACTCTAGGGAGCGCTGTTTTGATGATTCTTCCTGAACGAAAGTACTTCCACTTTAATAATGCAATAATAATAATTAATGCCATTATTAAAACCTGATCACAGGTGAACATTGTTTTGTAAAGGCTATGGAAATGATGATAGGTACTGTGAGCTGCTAGAATTGGTTACCTCTAAGCCACAGATTTTCTGTGAACATTTACGTTTAAAAACTATGAATTGTATAACCTATATCACACACTGTCACCTAAAAAAAGTTGGAGTAGGTCACATAATATAATAGGAGCATCTACTGTTATAGGTGGTGACCTATGGGGAATCAGTGAAACAGCACTACTCAGCTTCCCAAAATTCAATAGCACAACACCTATTCACATACATCCGAGCAACTGCATGTTAAAATAAAATTCAGCTGTGACCCTTTTATAAATTTTGTATTTTTACTCAGAGACTTAAAGGTTGTGTATAGAACATTAAAAAACCAACACAAATAAAAATACATCGATGGGGCTTTTAGAGGAGTGCAAAATGAAAATACAACATTTTGCTTAATTTATATTTTAATTAAAATATAATAAAATGTACATTTAAATCGGGCACGACGATGACGTTATGTTTACATTTACCAGCCAGTAGCAGTTACGGGCTGACAGATACGGTCTCTATGATCAAACAATATGTTATCTGTCTCAGGGGAGGAGTGACCGAAGAAGAAAATACAGTAGAGTAGTCTACACTAGATGGACCCACATAAAACATTTCCACGGCATCAAACATCAAATGGCGACTTTCCTCCTGGATCAGTAAGCTAGCTAATTTGCTAACTTTAGTCACTAACATCAGTTAAACTCCTCTAAAATACATTTCTCACTGGACACAGTTAAGGTTGGTCACTGCGCTTATCGACAGCGAACCAGGCAACCCATCATCTGGAATGATGCCTCTATTGTTGTAACTATAACCTATATAATCTAGATGTCGCTATCATGCTCATGTTCCATATACAACCTTTAAATGATGAATTATGAAAAAATATTAAATTTGTAGTGTTTTGTATCTGATTCAAAAAAAAATTCTGATTTTCATTTTTTAATTTTATATTGTCAATCGAAAATAAAAAGGACGATTGATACCTGGATTTGGATCTTGAAAACACTCATAAATTGTCTCATGCAAGATATTCTTTATTCTGCTCCATGTCTGCTGCTAGATATCTTTAACCTGGCAAAAGCCAGATTTATGTCCGGCCCCACCCGGTGTCGAGTCTACGCATCAATCTGGAACTGCTCCCATAGAAAGCGTCTGAAAAAAGGAGGGCTATCTGGTATAATATTTTGAGCTGATTTGAGGATGCACCAGCAAGTGTCCTCCTATCGTGATTTGTCTTTAGCCAATCACAGTAACGTCATCTGGTGCTACTGTGTTTTTTTTGCTTTGCCTTGCTACGTGCTATCGTGGCACACAAACACCCGCCACAAAGCACAATGCTAGGTGGATTTTCTGCAAATAATAAAGAGTTTCATTCCAGAGAGCAATCTGCGAATTGGTGAATCCACAAATACTGACCCATGAATAGGTTTGGGGTGGGGGGCATCGAGTGCTGTATGATTAAATCATAGTAGAAAGGAAGTGATAATGGTAGACTGAATTACATACAGTAAGAGTCCAATAAACTCTGAGTGAAATGTCTTAAAACCTCTCAATTTATTCTTTCTCATCAACATGCTGATACTTAATAGACATCTATATCTGGGTAGATATACCATTAGTCTTTAAGAAAAGATTTTTCCTGTTCAATCAGGTTTCAGGTATCAGCTGCTCTGTCCCGATGTCAAACTGTGGTCATGCCTTATTGGAGTTACTGTAACTGCATCTGTTTTTATATACCTCTTAAAATACAATATTGCAGTAAAAAAATAAAATAAATAACTATGACCTATGAAGATCAACACATTTTTGTGTATCTTGAAAAGGGCCACTGTATCATTTTCCAGTTATAACCCCAGAAAACTGGATTATTAAACAAAGCTTCCCAGGCACTAATTAATTTAAGACAGTAAAATTACAAAGATATTTCAGTTGCATTCTTTCATAGGGATGTCAAGAGAAAAAGTTAATGCAGTTATTTCCATGGTGGGATACTTTTCTTCACTGCATAAATATGCTCAAATTAAAGTTTGATTTCCCAAATAGTTTTCAGTGTGAGATTATGCTGCTGTAATAAAAACCTTATTTTTAAGTCTTTCTATTCAATTATATCAAGAATGTCATAATAGTAATGGGCACTGCAGATATTAAAACATTTATATCAATACATTATTGACAAGGCTATAATGCTTTCTCTTGATACTGTGAATGTTTTGGTGAGTAACATTTTTTCAAATTTTACGTTTTTTATGCAAGATGACACGAGGTTTTGTAACGAAATTATTCTATACAGAAAATTAGTAGTAAAAAAAGGGATGCCAAGTCTGGGGCTAGCAGACATAACAACATAATTTAATATATTTTCAAATGTTTGTCCTTAGTTGTCGTAAAATCATTTAAAAGAATGCTTTGATTGTAGAAGTGGTATCTACAGCTTATGTCAGTAACTGTTGTTTGACTCAATGCCATAATCTAGAATTGCACTGCTAATGTTTTTTGTAGACTGTTGCTTAAAATATCTTTGGTTGAGGTGTTGCATATTTGTACAATGATTCCCTCTGCTATTGGATTCGGTGCAGATTTAAGGACTTTTGCTTTCAGACAGTTGTTATAATAAGCGACTGTAACAACAAGGTTTTGTTTTTATAAACTGGCTGCAGTTGATTAGCATTTTAAACGCTCAGCTAATACCTAGACTATGACTTCAAAACCCAGAGGAGTTGAAAAGGAGGCTTCATGGATGCAAAGAAGAGAGAGAATAGAGGAATTTCAAACCATCTATTCTATCTATCATAATGGGCAATGATCATATCCCTGACTGCAAATTTTCTCTTTGAGACAATGAGGTGCATTAGTAGTTCTAAGGGGGATGGTGTTTTCCACGACAGTTTTCTGCAAAATATCTGCCCAGAAATTGTTTACCACAGTGCCACAATTGCCACAGTGTTTATTCAGAGGGCTCACTAGTCTTGTTTTATTATTGCATTACTGTAATATTGTATTTTATTGTATTATTGTAATATTAACTGCTACAGCACATCTTTCCTGAACACAGCAACTCTTTGAAGATACTTAGATGAAAGCAGTTAAAATTGCCTTGTTTAAATGGCATGTGCTCTTGTCTTTCCTATTTTAAAGAGTAACTAAGATACATCAGCACTTTGCATAATATTTTCATATATTTTTAAAAAGAAATGCTAAAATTTCTAAATAAAAAATTCTGTAAACAGATAAAATACACAATTGCTTAAGCTACATTAACATCAAAGAAATTGCGAGGGGTACTAATTATTGTAGTAATGCTGATTTAGTTAAAAACAGTTTTTCTAACACAGAATAGTTTTGTTCCCTAAGTAATAAATGTAATTGCAAGGTACTGCAATAAAAACTTTGCGCAACTTGGTACAAATAACAGTGCTGTAGATGTTTATATCTTCATTGAATATTTACAAAATTTTTAGAATGTTCAGAATTGAGCACTTTATATTAATTATATATATATATATATAAGGTGGTGGAGAATGACTGAGCAAAGATCCTGTGGGACTTCCAGATCTAGACAGACAGGATGGTAATGACGAAACAAACGGATATTGTGGCGGTTGATAAAGAGCCGAGGAAAGCTGTTGTGGTGGATGTGGCAATACCAAGGGATGGTAACATCAAGAAGAAGGAATATGAGAAACTTGAGAAATACCAAGGGCTCAGAGAGGAGCTAGAGAAGGTTTGGAAGATTAAGGCAACAGTAGTACCCGTGGTAATTGGAGCACTTTGGGCAGTGACCCCCAAACTGGAAGAATGTTCTCCAGCAGATACCTGGAAGAACCTCAGACATCTCAGTCCAGAAAAGTGCAGTACTTGGAACAGCAGAGATACTGCGCAGGATCCTTAAGCTCCATGGCCTCCGGTAAAGGACCCGAGCTTGGAATGGGAAAAACCGTCCACAGTGGGCGATATATATATATATATATATATATATATATATATATATATATATATATATATATATATATATATATATATATGTATACTCTGCCAGAGCACAGTAACTGTATCTGCTTAATAAAATAGAAAGGGACTGGGGGACAAGAGAGTGGGAGATTGTGGAGGAAAAAAAAGAGGGATGGAGAAACCGCAGGTAGAAGGCATAAACACGGGCAATCACTCCCTCCATCTGGTTCTCCATCTGTGCTTCCTCAATCCACTGAACTACCAGTTAGTGACCCCTCAGTGCACACAGAGAGGGATAAAGAAAGATAAAGATAGGAAGAAAGAGCAAAGGAATGGAGGAGAAAAGGGCTTGCTGCAGAATTTTGTCCTCTGATATAAAACATTTTCATATCAACACCTTTCAGGAAGCCTGTGTGCATTTGTGTGTGCACAGTATATCTGTTGTTAGATGATATTACAATCATCACTTGAGACGCATCAATGGTTATGACACAAACAACATTTTGTCCTTATTTATTTTTTCTTGTCTGACTCCATCTCGCTTTTTCCAACAGGCCTCTATCAGTCCATCTGTCATTTCGCTTTCGATGTGAACTCCTACCTTTTCTCATAACTCTCTCTCTCGGGCAGATTTTCTATTCCCATCTCACGCGCTGTCATATGGTGGTTCCAACCCGGTGAATCCTCCCCCTCCTTCCCTCCTCCCTTCTCTGTCATGGCTCCCGCTCCTTGCTTTCTGCACATTTCCTCTCTCATCGATTCCCAGTCACTACATCTATAGCAGTCCAACAGTCCTGTCTGGAGCTCTGCTTCCTCCCACCACTTTCCTCTCACCTTTGTTTCTTCCTCTGCTTTTTCTGCCTACATTTTACTACTTTGTTTTTGACACAGAAAATGTGTAATTTTGAATAAAAAAAACAAACAGATTCAGCCAAAGATAGAAAACCAGGGCTATGATTATTACCATTACTTTGCCTCTGAGCATTTTCTATCAACACTCTTAACACAATTGAACAAAACACACTGATTAGCGGATTGGAGGAGTGGGCGTTTTTGTCTGGTTGTGTGCAAGATGTGTTCAGATCTTATTCGGACAGACTAGGACCATTTTCTCTTGTTTGGCAAACAAAAAAAACGTGAAATCACATTTGAGCTCATCAAATTTTCATTGTCTGGTTACTTCTACTCAAAATCTATATCTTCCCCACAGCCAAGATGGTGAAGTATTGATAAAACTCTTACCATCATTTATATTGATTATATGCAAATGTATTGCATCTGATTGGCTAATGGCAATGCTACTTTTATAATGCATTCAAACAAACTCAACTTACTTCGCTGCCGGTGTTCAAAAGACAAATTCAAACTGTTTCTTCCTCAGTTCTTAATTTTTTTGGTGAAAAATGCAACACATATATGTTATCACTGCAAATAACACAACTTCAAACGTGTTCTGCCATGTTTTTGATACGCTAATGGTTAGCTTCAACCAGCAGAGACATGCTCTGCTGTCTCCTGGTAGCTAAATCAATACAGCCTTCCCGCTGGCTGCCGCAAGCCAAGGTGGGCGAGGCCATGAATTATAACTTCCTCTTTGACGTAGACAAGACTGTTTTTTCTGACTCACTTGTTTTCCTGCCTGTCTCCTTTCTGTGGCTAATGCAGGCAAATTGGGGTTGGAGAAAATGTTCACATGCAGGATTCATATGCAACTTATAATAAAATATAGTATTTCAAAAAGAACAGGTAGCACAGGGTTTCTCAGTGAAGGAGACCTTTAAAGCACTGCACTGCCTCCCTGTCTGTAAAATGGTAGATTTAGAAATCTATTTACTGTTCTATAATCTAGATCCCTCAGGTCAATAGAGACCTGTTCACTCAGTTCACTCAAGAAAAGGCAGCATCTTGTTTCTATGCTCCTCAGCTCCAGAGTCAACCTCCTAAAAACCTCAGGACTTTAAACATTACTGTTTACTTCAAATTTCCCATATTTGTTTTAAATGTGGATTTTATTTTTTATTTTTATTTTAGATGTTCTTTTATTTTGCTTCTTTCTCCTTAAGTACTTTGAATTAGCTTGTGTGTGAATGGTAGTATACCGATAAATATGCGTAGCACCTATCCCTCCCTACTGAGCTCTTCTTCTGCCCTCCTCTCTGCATCAGAAGAGAGGTAGTTGAGGGTAAACTCCACTTCAGCTCTTTTATTTGAAAAGACTTTAGTCACATTTTTATCTACCATAAATTTTTATGAGCGTGCCTTTTTAGCACATCATAGAGAGTACTGTGATGCTGATGTAATCTGCTAAGATGTGGCTTTTAAAGGAAGAAAAGCATAACTCAAAGGTATAATGAATAACATTTTTATGACCCAGTATTACTGCTGATCATAATGTATTTTCAATTGTGGGTCAGAGTGTTTCTGACTTGACTACTTCTGGCTGTGGCCTTTATCACCCCTCTTCTGTCCCTAATTCCATTGGGATTTTTCAGTGGTTCCAGGATGACAAATAACATATCTGTCATTATGACTGTATTTTACATCATGACATTTGAAAACTATTTCACTAAGTGTTGGTGTAAAGTGGCTGTTTTTAGTTGTCTGACTCATATCTATTGTGAGAACGAGGGTTTGTCATCAATGAGTGTGACAACAGCCTACCAAAAGTCCATTTAAAGTGTTTATTTCTTGCCGCTGTTCCTTGCTAGCACCTCGTTATTCTCACCTCGCTCACAGGAGCGCCCCAGGTATCCAGTCCCGGAGCAGTCACACACGTAGCGGTTCCAGCCCTCCCTGCAGTTGCCGTTGTGCTGGCAGGGGTTGGACAAGCATTGTTTGGGCAGCTCTCTGGAGCACGAAGGCTTCACTCCGACCGCCCGCTGGGCCTCAGCAAGCCGCCTGATGTCTTTACTCTGGCCGTCTACAAACAGGTCTCTGATGCAGCCTACGTAGCCGTAATTCAACAGGGCTGTCCACACCTGAAATACAAATAACCATCATGCAATAGATGCTTTTGTTTGACATATTTATTAACATATTGTAGTTCTTGGTAGGGGTGTATCAAAGCTCCACTATATTTCTTGTGAAAGTGAAGTCTGTCTTGCAAAGTGTTGTGTTTGTTTTTGTAAACCCAATCACTGATTAGGAGAGACGTGCATGTGAAGGGGAGTGCTCTAATGCTTAGTTTTTCATTTTAGTGAGTAAGAAAAAGGTGTGAAATGTAATAGGGATGTGTATTGGAAAGAATCTGGTGCTGTATCACAATACAAGGGGGACAATGATATTGTTATATATTGCAATATGAGTAAGACCATATATTGTGGTTTTTAAATTTTAATTTAACTGTAGAAAATTCTAAAGACTCATCCATACATGTTTCACAAACAACAAATCTAGTTTTATCACTACATCCAGTTAATCCACTCGAACAAAGAAGGTGGAAACAGCCACCAACTAGTGGTCATGCTGTTGATTTTACTATAACAATTATTATCATTAGAAATTGTTTGCATTCAAATTGTTAATTAAATACAAATCTATACATTGCTTTTGAATATCAATACAATATTGTGAGATAAAATATTGCAATATATCAGCAATATTATCTTACATCCCTAAAACATAATTAAGTTGAATCAAGAATAATTAAGCATTCCACATAGATCCAGAGCAGTTATTATGTTTTAGTGTCAAAAAGGGTCATAAACAAAAAAAAAATTGTAGAGAAAATGTGTCTTATGTCAGTTCTTTGACAAAAAATTAAATTAAGAAGTGATTTGACTTAATCAAGAAATCTTGTTTTGAGAAACTTTACTTTAGATTTTATATAAAGTTTTATAACTTATTCTATGCCAGAAGAAAGTAAAGGCATCCACAGAACCAGTCATGATGATATTACTCATACTGGAAAAAGTATATGAATAGAAGATCTAGTAAAGTAGAATGAAAACCAAGGAGCACAAGTTGTTAGGATAAGAATGCAAGCAAAGGTACTCATTAAGAGCAAACAATGGATGGCAAAATTGACTCTACACCTTTGCTTATTACTTGTGCGTATACTCCCTAGAAATAATGAGCAGATTCCTGTGTAGTGTGGGTCTTTTTCTTGAAGCAGGGGCTCTTTGCAGGTGGGACAAGGCGTCACTTTAAAGCAGTGGGGATCTATCAGACCCATCACGATTAATTCTGTCATTAATCATCTGCTAGCAATGTGCCACAAAGGAAAACACACATCATCAATCAACTGCTGGTTATTGCACAGAATGGACGGCCGTGATTTTTAGCTGATAGGGTGGCTTTTTGTATCTGCACATTTTTGTTTGTATCAATGCAGCCCAGTTGTGTTATGTACTATTAATGTAGGAATAAATTAAGCTTTGCTGTGAAATTTAACAACCACCTGATATGCAGCTAATACTATGCAGTATATATTTCCATTGCTTAAAATATTGTTTTCCCAAAGTTTAATTTTTAAAAGTAAGCAACAAAAATCCAGCCAATTAAAAATTAATTAGACAAAAAAAAAATCTATCGGTAAAGTGATTTGAGAAAAATCAAAAAAGCTTATTTTTACTTGTTGACCTACTAGATGAAGCAAGTTAAATAAACAAATTAGAAGGGGGTAGATCAGTATAGTGTCCATTGACTCTAGTGGAATCTTTTCTTTCAAATAAATTCTCATCATTTGTTTTATAGTAGTGGACTAACTGCAAAAGTAATCATATCATGTGAGCATTTAATCATTTTTTTTTCTTTACAACCACAAACTTCAACATCACTTAGATGTAAAATACCAACACAAACTGGTGAAAGGATAAAGAAATCAGACAAATACAAATCTGAAAAGTGGGTTGCTCTCCTATATTCAGTAAATAGTTTAATTAACGACATTTTGCGGCAAATACACGTACAAGTTTTTTGAGAACTGAGTCTACCAGCTTTTCACATTTAAAGACTGGAGGTTTTGACCTTTCTTCTGAAGTTCATTTAAATTGGAAAGAGAGAGTGTGATTTTAAGTATTGCCACATTTTCTTGATTAGAATACGAAGTTTTTTTTACCTGAACAAAGAACAGAATGTTCATGTGCAGAACTCCAAGCCGGTGAAACAGAAAAGACTCCCAGCTCTCACTAAACTCTGCTATTTGGGAACATTAATGTTTTCGGCTGGACCGAATCAGAACTTTGCTAGTGAATGCATCTTTCTACAGCAGTAAGGTACATAACACACTCTGCACTGAACTGAACAATGAGCTTGAACAATGTCAACATTGAAAAAAACAGCTGACGTACACATGGCATAGCATCCGATCAACCTAAACTCCTTATTTTGTATAAAATGCAAGTAGGTGGAATCCTCGTTGATAACAAAGGTTTCCCCAACAGCTGGCCATGCTGCATTAAAGTACAACCAGGAGAACAGCCTGTTGAAATATTGAAACAACTCCAAAGTGATTTAAGCATATTTTATCCTCAAAGATCGGCAAAATATTATTTCAACATTTCTAAACATGAACACTGTTTCCAAGTGGTTATATTTTTTTCTTTTCCACTATGTTTGCTTCTATTATTTTAATTATATATAAATAAAAATCAAATCAAATCACCAAACAGTTATAAAGTTTAAACTTGTTTAAGTTATAGAACATAATAAAATCAAACACATTTTAGGAATTTAAACCAAGGAATTAATGCAAAAATGTCTTTGTCAAAGACATATGCACATTTGTAATTATTTTTCTTGATTACAGTCCACAGAAAACATACCAAAATGTGAATTTAAAACCCCAAATCTGTATAATAGCAGTGATTTTTATGTGCCATTACGCCCCTAGCTGCTACCACCATGTTTCAGGGTAGGAACAGTGTGTTCACGTATTTAGTTTCCTGCTCCGCACAGGATCTAATAAAATACTAAAGCTTGTGGTTGTAACATGAAAAAAAAATCTGAAAAAGTAGTAATGTTGTTTCAAGCAGCTGTATCTGAAATGAACGAACCAAAACTACAGATTTCAACACACAAACCTCTGTGGGGAAAATGAGTCCGGCGCGATCCTCGGGAAGTCCTCCGAGGTACAGGGTGTCATCCAGGTCCAGGATCTCACTGTCCCCCGGGGCCGTGTACGCTGTTCTCACGCTATTCACTGAGATGGTTCCTGTATACAACAAAACAACCTTTAAAATGGTTCTGACCTTCAGAACGAATGTTCTCATTACAATCTACAGAGTCAACATCACCCCCCCATCTCCATTATAACAGCCACCATCGTCATTCTCTCTGTTCCTCATCACCCACACATCAGTGTTATAATCAGATGCAATTCAAATGCAAAACTGCGTATATGTTAGTCAGCGTTCTGCAAGAAGGGGTGTGCTGTAACTGTTTTTTATTATGTGAGCAAAAATGTAATAATTCAATAACCCAACTTTCTGCAAGTTTAGTATAGATTACTTAGTTATTTGAATAAAAAAAACTATAAAAAAACATTATTAATCCAAAAGTAAAATGTTGTAGTTTTCTATATATTCCATCTTAATATTATTTGCTTAGACATAGTACAATACAATACAAAACTGTCAGAATGTTTTACTGTTAAAAACAATAAAATAAAGTATTTTTTTAATAAATGAAAGAATACACAACCCTTGAATATATAACCTACCCTTTCACCGACTTTAGAGCATAAGCAAGTGAAATTGAATTTGCTAGACTACTTTTCTGTTTTACTCTTTTAGCTTAAGTATGTGATTATAATGCGTTAACCATGGTTACCAAACACGGTTACCTTTCTAAAATATACATTTAGCTATTCACATTTCGTTATTGACACTGGGTTCCATTCAAAATGTTAAAGTCCTTGTTTTCAACCTGAACTTTTTCATAATTAAGCAGGTGGTGGTGGGAAAAGTAACACAAAGACTTTGATTTTAATGGTCCTAAAATACAAATTCAACTCGTAATCCAGTTTTAGAAGAATTGCTGTGCATGTTTTTTAAGGCCTAAAATTAATGTTAAAAAATTAAGACCTAAAACCAGTAAACTGCAGTTTTTAAACAAAAAGGGTATGAGATGCATTTGAATGTCTTTGCTACTTTATACTGGCCTCTGATGGGAAACTTTGGCCATTTGTTGGTAAAACAGAGAGGAATAAAAGAACTAACATGAGTTGCAAATTTCAGCTAATAATATTATATTCTTAGAGCACATAAAACCTTTTAAATATGCCCATGCTAAGATGAAATGATGGTACCACAACAGAAAGCCACTGTTTCCATTTTTTGCTATCGTTTGTACTTGCCAACTCCAGCAGGGTTAGAAGAGCTACATTCAATATTGTGCCACCTATAAATCATTAATTCCCTTATTTTCAGATATTTATTCAGTTACAACATTCAAAAAAGACCCCTGTCAAGAACACTGGCAGACTCTACTGAAGGCTTTTAGTCTATAATTAACACAGAGGTAGAACAATAGCTACACAAGTGCAAGGCTGAGTGGAACATATGAACAGGATGATTAAAATAAATCTTAGTTTTATCAGGACTCTTTTTAAAGTGCATGTAAAATTAAAAAGAAATATATTAGAGTTACCATCAAGATGTTTCTTTAAAATAAATCTAATTTTATTTTAATATAACTTGTCACCTATAGAACAAAAAATCAAGGAATGTGTGTATTGATTTATTTTGCTATTTATTTGTGAAATGTTAATAATAATAATAATAATAATAAAACAGGCTTCAAAAAGAAACAAGCCTTTGTTGACATCACAAGAGACATAAACCAGTTGATCTGGGCTCTTATGAGTATGTATTTGTATTTTCCTTTTTAGTTCCATGTTTTTTAATCAAATTTCTCCTCCACAGTTGGGTTCCAGTATTCTTTGTGGCTGGCAACAAGCTTTTTGGGTAGGAGTGTAACAGTTAATGGCGATGTGTTGAACCGTTTCAGTTCGGTCCACTGGCGTACCGTTTCGGTGTGTTTTTTTCATTAATTGATGTAAATGTATTTTTAGCATAATATTATGTGCAGAGGTACAAAGTTCCTAGGCAGGTTTCCACACGGATGCTGTATTGAGTGACGCACAGTAGAGCTGCATGAGCACATTGAAGTAATTACACTAGCAGCATCAGGGCGACAGCGAAAGAGAAGCCAGAGCTTGAAGACCCTCCAACCTCACTACGGTCTTCTGTTTGGAAACACTTTGGCTTCCCTGTTAAAATGCATAACTGGGATAGACAAGTGGACAAATCCAAAGTTGTATGCTGACACTGTTCCACAGAGATCAGGTATGCGGCAGGCAACACATCAAACACATTAACGCAGTTAAAACGGCACCTTCCGAATGTGAATATTACTTCTACAAAGAAGAAAAGAATCCTTGTGCAACTACCACTAAGGTCAGCATTTAACCAACAGCGAAACTTTAATCTTTTTAGCCAAAAACTTTAAACTTGAATAGTTAGCTTGTTGATATTAAAGCTGAAGCTGTTGCTGCTGTGTTAAAATTTTTGAGGTCGAAACTTAAACGTTACAGTATTTTATTATTATTGTTTTAAAATGTTACAACATGTGTATTTCATTATAAAGAGTGCAATTTATTGAAGATATCACTGAAATGGGTCGTTTTAATTTATTTTATGCAATAATTCTATTGTGTATTAGCAGCTTTTCAAAATAAATATTTTGTAAATTCTTATTTTTTTGTACTGAGAATTAACCGAACCAAGCCGTTTAAAAAAACTGAACCAAACCAAACACGACTTTAGAGTACTGTTACCCCCCTATGTAAACAAAGGACCTGCAAGCTGTTTGTGAAGAAGACCAGAACACAATAAAGCTCAAATGCTTCAGCATCCATTTGCGCTTGTTGTGGTGTCATCAACCCAAATTCCCAGAATAGGATTTAGCAGTTTTTAATTAGATATCTGAAACCCTAAAGGTGTAACCTGTACTTCATTATCTACAATATTTTTTTTCACAAGTTTACATCTGTTGAGACTTGACAACTGTCTTGAGTAAAAATATCTATCAACATCTGGGCGGGGCCAGCAAAAGCTTCAGGTACAATTAAACCAGTGCATTTAGGAGCTCTGTGTCAAATAAACATGTTGAAATCTTTGATTTGCTAAAAACTGTTTTAAATTTTTCATCACACTTCAGAGAAGGCTGCGTTTACCTGAGCGCCCATCTCTCTGGAAGTCAACGTGATACCACTCTCCGTCGTTGACCTTTCTGTCGATGGCCTTGGTCTTAGTGGTCCCAGAGCCCATGTCCAGCAGCAGATACAGGTGACCATCCAGCATTTCAATGGCAAAAAAATCCACCTGTATGTTTAACATAAACTTTATTAGTATACTGGGAAAACGGCTATAAAAAAGTGCTATTGTATTTGCAAAAAGTTAATCTAATATTCCATTAATTCAATTGAAAAATTAAAACTCAGTTATTACATGGGTTCATCACAGACACAGTGAAATATTTGAAAGGTTATATATTTTTTAACAACATTTATAACCGTTAATTTCACTGAGCTAATTAATAATGAAATATTTAATTTAATTAATAATGAAATAGCTTGACAAGACCTAAGAAGAGGGATTTTCGATGCAGAAATGTTGTATGTGGGTCACATTTTACCTATATAATCATGTGGAAGATTGCTGACTTAAAAACTCACTGACAACCGCTACAAGAAGGTTAGGCTACTGGCAAAAAAGCTAGGTGTTTATAGAGGGCTTTATCCAGACATATTAATAGAAAATCCTCTGGGATAACAGCAGCTTTGAAAGGATTGTGAACCAAAGCCAATATTGCTGTGTGTAACGAATCAACAAAATATAAAAATTGTAAGTTTTGAAGTGAATAACTATAATAAATTTACTTTTTCATTATTCTAATTTATTGAGATGCATGTGTAGGAGTTCTGCTGTTAGCAAGGAACGCTTGTTAAATTGTTTTAAAATAAAGTAATCTTTTGTTGCAGCAGCTTAATCAAGCTAATTTTTGGGAGTGCTTTATCAGCATGATTTGGAATATTGTTTAATTTTGACCTCTATTACCATCTTCCCTACTGCACATAAGGACAAGATAAGCTTGTTGCAATACAGCTTTCCCATGGGCAGTTGCAAGCTAAGGTTGCCATGAATAAATTTTTTTTTCTCTGATGTAAAAGAGACTGACTTTTTCTGACACGTCTATTTCTTTCTGCGGCTAATGCGGGTTGAATAAATGTTCAAATGCAGTATGCATATGCAACTCATAGTGTCCAGTTGTATTTAAAAAAGAACAAGTATTACATGGTTTGTCAGTGAACGAGACCTTCAAGACTTTCCAGCTGAAACCATCATGAACATATTACACCTGAATATGAATCTGGGTTCATGGTTTTCTACAACTTATAAATCTAAAACCTGAATATTGATCTTTTAGGACTATCTGAGTTCAGTTGTGCACAAAATTATTAAAGGTTTACAGGTATATTTTTGGGCCCAACCTCAAATTTAATTAGACAGGAAGAAATAATTCATCGCCAACATAAAGCACTAATGATTTTTCTTTGATTGGTGAACAATACCATTCAAGTATCATCTTTGATTAGCTATTCATGGTTTTAATCTATTCTGACTTGCAGTCAGTGGTGCTTTCTTAGCTTCACCTTGAGAGTAGGAGGGGTTCGGGGGTCTTTGCGCTGCTGTTGTCTAGGTTTGCCATGGCTGAAAAGCATCAGGCCGTTCGGCTCTGTGGTCCTGAAGTCAAACGAAATGGATCCCGCCTTCTTAGCCATCCACTTGCTCAAGGCAACAAATGATTCTGGGGTGTCAAACGTCACTGGATCCAGCGTTGCTACACTCTCACACTTAAAGGACACCACACCACTGACCTGTGAGGGTTGCAGAGAAACTAAAATGTAAGAAGGGTGGAACATTTAGCAGTTTAGGTTTTTAAATTATTGTACTGAAAATCAAGGCAAAAAACTGCTCTTTTGTATTTTAAGACTGAAATGAAGCCAGCTCCCAGCTGTGAACAGAGTAAAAGACCAAAGTGGTTGAATGCCTTTGACAAATGTAATCCAATTTAGTAGAATTCCTTATAGTTTAAGACTCTTGGGACAAGGCAGGAGGTTGTGATACAAAAAAGTGCATATGTTCTATGTGTAAGAGGATAATGCATTGTTTAATGTGGTTAAAAAGGAATACCTTCATCTTTGGGTCACCCTGTTTGGCCAGTCTCGAAAGCTCCAACCGTACATCATTGTTCTTATATACAACCTTTAGAGAGAAGAATGGAAAGGACAGAAAGAAAATTTATATTCAGTTTATTTTAAAGAAATAAGCTTTTAACTTTGGTCTTATCCGTGTCACAAAAATAGTGAATGCAGTGATTGATAACCGAAGAGAAAAACCTTTAGAATGAATGCAAAAAAACATACTTTATGTATTATATCTGGACATTATTTGATACCCCAATGCACAATTGGGCATAATTCTGAAATAAAAGGAAAATGATAATTGATTTTTGATTTATTTGAGAAAACAATGTTTTTTTTTAATTTTATTTAGTCCTCTATAGTAAAAATGTATCTCTACTAGCTTTGTCTATGTAAGGACGAACTTTTGTGCTCATTCTGCTTCTCAAAATAGCCCACGCTTAGTCAGATTGGTTTGAAGGTGCTGGTTAACATCCATTATGAAGTCTTACCAAAGATTCCTAATTGCTTTTAGTATCGACTTTAACTGGGCCATTCCAACACATGGATATGCGTTGATCTAAATCATAGATCTTTGATATTTGATATTTAGGTTCACTTTCCATCTACAGGTAATTAAACCTCTAACCCAGTCTAGAGTATTTTGTGTTTAGGTGAATAGCCATGACTTTTTGGTTTGCCTTAGTCTTCCAATTTCAGACGATGGTTTAAATAGAGCTCTGTATGATGTCCAAATTTTGGCATATTGTTGTAAAACCTAACCCGCTTAAAGCTTCTCCACAACTTTACCTCTGACCTTTCTGCTGTGTTCCTTGAGCGTTATGATGTTGTTTCCTTCCTAATGTTCCCTAACAAACCTCTGAGGCCTTCCGGTGTACTTATACTGAGATTAAATTAGACAAGTTTGAACCTTAGATACTAATTAAGTGACTTTTCAAGGAGAGTGGTTGCACTGGATTTTATTTGATCAGTTATCCACTATTTTAAGTTGTGCTATGACATAAAACTCATTAAAATACAGTTAATAGAAGGATGTGGTTGTTAACTGAGAAAATTTTAAGTTAAAGGCGAAATGCACAACTTCCTTTACTATTAAACTATTCTATTCTAGTTTGTGTTTTAGCATTCTTATTTGAGAGACCTTAAGAGCATGCTGAAGCTTCTTTCATATCAATCCGTTAAAACATCCTGACCCTGCCACTTTCATAAGAGGTTTTTCAATTTTATCCTCTTTGCTTTAGCTTTTCTCTCCCCCTTCTCTACGACACAGTCTGCATTATCACTGTTCCGCGTGAGTGTAAAGAGTGTGCCTGTGCTGAGCATTCTGATGCTGACAGGGACAGCTCACACAGGCTCCTCTTTAATAAACCAGATCGGATCATATGACCTTTGAGCAGCAACACTGACTTTCCACCGCTGTTTTTCTCATTTACTGTTCGTCAGGGGCATTTGGGTGTGTTTGCAAGGATACTAAGGTGACTCTTGAAAATAATAACTTCTGCAAATTCGTGTTAGCATGTGGGAGCGTGTTGATGTGGAAGAATGTGCCTAGGGCGCATAAAATGCAGAGCTGCTAAAGCGGCGTTTGTTCTCAGATGTGATTTGCTGCATACATCTTAATTTGCTCACATGGATTATCATATCATTGTATTAAATATGTAAATTTGGCAGCGGAGGGTTCACTTTGACTGTGGCGGTCTTGTTTAAACACCATCAGTCTTAATGAAGCAACACAGAGAGCATTCAGCACCGATACAGATAGCTCTCTGTTTGGCACATCATCTGTCGGCTTGTTGGGTTGTTTGTTTATGCCTCTGCGTGAATCCTGTGTGAGTGAAAGGGAAACTCATTCAGGTTGTGTATTGCATAAGCAAGATGATGTATGAGAATTTAAGCGGTTTGCATTCAAAGGTGCACTCATTTTGGTTTGATCATTTTAATTTTTCTGTGCGTTTGTGGGCACATCTGTGCGAACTACATGTGGCTACATTTTATCGGCATGCAGGCGTGTGCGCTTGCGGTTTCTTGTCAGTACGTCATGCTAGTCTTTGTTGCTGCGGTGTTGTGGCCCATTTCAAGCAGAGCGGATGGATGGAGCGTCTCTCTGGCGTAGCTAATTAGCATGTTAGAGCTTAGTGCTGTATCTTCTCCCTCAACGACACTCATCACTGATTCCGTCTGATGCTGGATGGAATGTGTGTGACTTGAACTGTTTGTGTGAGTCTGCCAAATGGAAGAATTTCGGTGTGTGAGTATTAGGAGATAATGTGAGAAATGTTTGTGTTGCATGACAGAGAGGGAAGAGGAGAGAGCAATAGAAGGGTACAAATGGTAAGAAAAAGAAGATTATTTTATGAAAACCTAAATTTGTGCAGGATGAAAGCACAAAATAAAACAGGCCACAGTCAAAAGTTATAGTTTACTGACTTTAAATTTTTACTTTTTTGTGACAACCACAAACTTCACAGAAGTTTAATGGCATTTTATGATAGATAAAAAAAACAGTGAATGAGTAAAGAGGAACGAAAAAACGATTTTATTTAACAAATACATGTCTGACAAGTGCAGCACCCATTTGCACGTCTAAGGACAGAAAGTTTTGTCAATCTCAGTCACACTGGATAGTGAGTGACGGTTTGCTACTATAAATACAACCAGATATTTTAAGTTTGACTTGACTATTCCAACACATTAATATTCTTTGATCTAAACTAGGTTTCTGCCGCTCTAGCTGTATTTGTTGGCTTTTATGTTTAACTTACATGCTCCCCAGTCTCGGGGTTTTACACAGCCTCTAACATGGGGGTTTCACCATGCAGGCCATTTGTGGCCTTTAGATTGATTTGATGGGAATCGTTGGACTCATACTAGTTTAGCTTGTGGGTTTTTTACTGAAATCTGGGAGAGGAAAAAAGTTTTTTACAATGTATAATCTCAAATCAATTTCCATTGTTTTACATCGTCTGAGAGATGCCTGTTTAATTTCCTATCAGAAACAAACTCTGCAAAGAGTATTGATTATTTTGGGGCTAAATATCTAAATACTGTATATGAAGAACCTAGATATCTATTTTTGTTTACACCATACACCATTAAGCATGCATCATACCTCTTTGAGACAACCCATGAAGTTGTTGCTGACAGGAGAACCAGGAAGGTCCGCTGTGCTGGGACTCCCTCCCACGTAGAAGAAGTCATCAGAGCCCAGCATGGTGTAGTCCTCCTGCGTGTAGCCCGTCGTGGTCAGGATCCCGTCCACGGAGATCGTCACCTACACAACAAAGCACAGGGAAAGGACACGCTATATACTCACACCAAAGGCAGCGCTAAGCGCTAGCTAGGCGCTGACCAGCCAAATTAGCCCCCGTTAGTGCAGTTACCAAATGTATGTGCCTTCTGTTTGAAAAAGCTCCGATTGGTTTTGGAGAAGGGATGGTTGTGCTTCTGGTGGGATTTTGATTTAGTGCAATTGGATCAGTGCTGACTGTGAAAGTTTTACTGAACCGATCTAATTGTGGACTTTGCTGGTAATACTGGGACTACCATAATGTTAATGCCATATCAGTTAATCTCCCTGCACTCTGGAAATCAGACCATGAAGCCTGGTATCTTCAGCAGTAAGTCCATTATTCAGAATGTGTGGGATTAGTTTGGACTTGCTGATACTCAAAGTTTTGGTGTACCCAATATTGTATTCTCAACATACAGTATTTCATTAACTTCAACTGCAGAGTACTCCCATTATAAAACAAACTAATCTGTCTGGCTTTAAGCAGAATCAGAGTAAATATTTTGTCTTTCTTCAATGGTTTACTAATGAAAGTTTTCTTATGAATAGCTTCTAAGCTGCTGTACAGCTTAGGTGGAAAATGCAATAGGATTTACTTTCTAGTATACAAACAACATCTCTTCTAAATGGTTTACCTACAGAGACACTAGTTCTTCTTTAATTAAATCAGCTCACTCTGCTGCGTAATGGCCTCTATAGGGGCTTTTAGCTGTCACAGAGATCTAATGCTGTCACATGCAAGTTGCAATTAGTTTTATCACTCAGATTTTCCGTAGTACATTACTGACCATGTTAAACTGCCTGTAAAAAGCTTTTAAGCACATTACTTTCCCACTAGGATACAGCGTTAGAATCGCCAGGCAAATTTTGCCCAGCCAGGCAGCTGTTAGTTAGGTATTCACAGGCATCTTCGTGCTACACAGCAGGTGTTAGTAGTACTATTTACAGGTTAGTAGTTGTTAGTTGCAGCACTGCTGGCAAGAAAAGTGGTGGTAGTCGTGGTGGGTTACTGAGATCAGGGTTAATGATTTTTGATGCTGTTAGTAGTTGTGAAGATGTCATGTTGCTGTGTGAGTTGTGATGATGGTGTTAGTTTGTGGTCTGAGGGGGGGTTTGTTGGATCAGCGAGTCTGAATGAGATGACACACAGAAGAACACACGTGTATCGATGTACACACAGGTGTTAGCAGGGCGAAGCTTCATTCCACACACATACAGAGATAGATAAAGAGAAAAAAAAAGCATGCAGCCTGCTCCTCTCTCTGCATGCAACCACTGGATAAAAAGAGCACAGGAGATACAAAAATAAAGAACAGGATGACTCAGAGGCACCATGAGGAACATGCATGACAGATCGTAGGACGAACAATTCAAAAGGAAGAATAAAAGAAGGAAAGGGGGAACCTCTCAATCCACTTTGTGGACTACTCAGAAAGATTTCTCAATCAGGACATGCAGGGAGGGTGAGGCTCGACATTTGCGTGCATGTGAGGGATGAGCCAATCTGTGCACGCCTACATGTCAGTCACAAAGTGATGGAGTGAAAAAAAAATCATAGAAGTAGGGGAGGAAAGGGATTCTGTTATAAAAACGTGGTTGGCAAGGAGTAGGGAAGAGGGGCTCTTTAAGCATAATAGATTACCAACCGCATTTATCCTTTTATTGGTTTATTTTTGATGTCTATGATTCAAAAAGAAATAGACACGGGGAAAACCCAAACTAAGAAACAATTAGAATGATATCTACCGAACAATGGAGTTTGTTTACCATAGCGTGTCCAATGCCTGAGTGCTTTGTAGGAGAGGGGGAGAAAGGAAGGCAAAAAACTGTGAACAGAACAACTCCGGGAACAAAAAAAAAGGAAAAAGCTAGAAGGCCTCTGGTGAGGTTAGTAGGTTGGTTGGAGTGGTTTTGCTAGGAGAAGGGCACAGGTTAGGTTAGTAGAATGAATCATTCCATGGATGGTGGTTAGTTTCACTAGCAGGTTAGTTCAGTTAGTAGTCAAGTTAGTAGTACAGACAGGCAAACGGTTGAGGCAGGGCACAGGAAGCACCTGAGTGCTGATGGATTCTCAGTGTTTTTCTAGTTCACTCGCTCTTATTTATTCATTTACACACTTACTCACAAGCACACACTCGACTGGGAAAGCACTCACCTAGAGCTGAAAGCAGAGCTGGCCTGGTGGTTAACCCACTGTAAACTAAGACCGAAACCTCAGGTGTTTTCTTACTACCACAACACCGCTGCAGCTGAACAACAGCGCGCTGTTGTCAGCTTCTACATTGATTATTTTCTTCCTGCGGACTACAGTCTGCCCTTCATCTGCAGCAGGCTATGCAGTTCACCGAAGTCAAATACACACAGAAGCTGTCTAAAACTAAACACATTCATGAGTTTATCTGTGAAACATTGCTTAAATACAAAAAAAACACATTTGGTATTTGGTTTTCTTTTGCCTCTGGCTTTTCATTTTGAATTTAGCGAGGAAACAGTTTCATTTTTACAAAAAAAGCTGGTAATATCAAACCAGTTATGTGGTTCCTGACTACTTCTTTCATATTAAATCCTTATCATCGCTTCTCCATTCTGCTCGGCTGCTCAGTCCTCCCACTACCCCTTGTATTCTGGTTACCTGTCTCAGGTTGCGGGTGACTTTGACGTCGTGCCAGGCGTTGTCGTTGAACTTGCCGTTGACGGGCTCCACCAGGGCTTCGAAGGCCCCAGAGCCGAGATTAATGACAAGGGACACGGCACCGTTCTTTAGTGCCAGGTTCACATAGTCGGCTGACTTGCCCGTGTGCAGCATCAGGCCGTTGCGCTGCAGCGTCTTGAAGGACAGCGTGATTTCGTCACTGCTGGACTGGATGGGGTTGGGCGACAAGTCGTAGCAGAAGTACTCAGAGCCCTTAAAGGTGGCAACATACTCCTCGCGAGCTATAAAGAGAAGCAAGCGGGAGAAAAGAAGAACAAATACCTTTGTAAATGTTACAGGATTGTTAAACATTATTCCAATGATTATCTCAGCTATAATGCCTCTTCCCACACTGCTCTTATAAACTGCTCAGGGAGAAAAAACGGTGGGTGTTCATCAGAGCCACTCGGGTAAAACAAATCTCAGCTGGATGGTTAAATTTGATTCCAATGCTGAGTACAAAAACATATTCCTTAAGATGCTGAAAATGTTATTGTCAACCAAAGCCTCACTGATGCCAGCAGTTGGAAGAAACACTTCCTTCAGTACCTCTAATCGCACCATGGAGTGGTGGGTAAACAAGCTTTGATCAGTCATGTGGGTTAGAGATTAAACAGTGTGGATATGAGGGAGACAGTCGTGAGAGTGGAGCGTTCCAAACTCGTTATGAAACCTGCCACGCTCTCTTTTGAGAGAACAGCTGTGCTGGCAGTCAGAAGTGATGTGGTCTTGTTTGACAACACGGTTCATTTCTCGAATTTCGGAAAAAGACAGTATTTATTTTTTTTTGGTGTAAGTTATTGCAGCAGCAGAAGAGGTTTGGAGAAATTTGATAAGGTTGGGAAAAACTGCTGATGGATATGGAGATGAGCAGCCTGCAAGCTTTATGTTAGCCAAAGCCAATTATGGTCCCTTGCAAATATATTCATAGCTCTAAAACCTTTTCATATTTTGCCACATAATTGAGAATGTTTGTGAATTTTGCTTCGATTTTATGCCGTAAACAAACACAAGGCAGTGCATGATCGTGAAGTAAAGTGGAAATAATACAGGATTTTCAACTTTTCTTCCCAAAGTAAAAATCTGAAAGTTCGAAAATCGACTAATTAGTAAATACAGTTGAGTGTTGACTAATTCAACGTCAGACTAAATTCAGCTGTTCTTAGAAGTATTGATGGGGAACAAGCAGCATCATGAAGTTCAAGGAACCCAAAAGACAGCTCAGGGATAAAATCGAGGAGAAGTCACAAAGCTCTGTTCAATTCTTCATTTAAAAATGGAAAGAGTATGGCACAGCTGAAAACCTATGAATGGTCATGGCCAAGAAGCCCATGATAACGTTGGAGGAGCTATAGAGACCCACAGCTCAGGTTGGGGAATCATGTGACAGATCTTGTGGTTCTGAAATCTGGCCTTTATAGATGAGTGGCAAGAGAAAACCTCAAAAAGTCCTATTTGAATTTTTACACAATCAGTGTAGGGAAAAAGGTGCTCTGGTCAGATGAGACCAAAACTTAATATTCTATCGTGACTTAAAGAAAAGCTATGTGCAACCGAAGTACCCTATTCTCAAAATAAAATGGTGGTGGAAGCATCATGCTGTGCTTTTTGTTTTTTTTTAACGAGGACTAGTGAGCTGGTCAAAGCTGTTTGGAAGGTGTATGGAACTAAATGCAGTACAGACCTGGAAGAAGACAGAAATGTCTTTTTCTATATGTACAACGTTGCTAGAGACATATTCCAAAAACCATCTTATGAGCTGATTTTACAAAGTGTTTATTCAGTGAGGCTGAATACAAACATGTACTCCACTTTTCTTATTTTTATTTATGAAAGATTTAGAAAATCATGTATCTTTTTCTTTCCACTCCTTTGTGTTAGTCCATCACATAGAACCTGAACAGAATATAGACTCAAGGAGTATGAATGATTTTGCATGCAGCTTTGAATTTGAGAGAACCAGGGATCCTCGGATGGAAACTTACCTTAAACACCCTCTGTGACCTCCAAGGACACTAAACCAAGGTTTCGCAATCCATCATACTTAAGCTCACATTTACTTATCTGCTCTTACACCTACTCACACATCATTGCAAAGCAAGCAAAGAAAAAAACCCTCAAAGCATGCAAGCTAGAACAAAAGACAAAAAAACAGCACAATCGCATAAACAAGCAAGAGCTGACATTATCTCTCCTCCACTAAAGCATCACCCTTTCTCTGCATCCCAATATCTCTCACACCTCCCTCCTGGCCTCACGCCACCATTCCCCTACACATATCTTGTTGGCCTCTTTTTTTCCTTTCTTCTGCACTCTCTTCTCTCAGGAGAGGCACTGGCACAACAACCATCTTGTAGTTTGCAATAACAAGGAGGACAGAGGAAGTTTAAAGCAGACCAGGTGAAGCCGGAGAAAGAGAGACACTTGGTGAGGGATCAGCCAAAGAGTCGAGGGGTAGAAAGGATTGCCACATAATGAATAGACTGAAGTGTAATAGGTTATTAAGGTAGCGAGAGGAAGGGAGAGGAGTGCTAGAATGGAATTGGCCGCACTAGAGTGAATGTAACGTAAAGAGAATAATGAGGAGGAAAAAGTGAGAATATATCACAATTTGAGGGCCAAATTGTGGCAAATTGTCTTTCTTTGGTTCTCCTGCATGAAAAAAACAACAACCCAGAGTGTGAATGCCAGTATACGAGTGAGAAACAACACGTTATTTGCCAGAATGTGTGAGAGTTCCTCTGGTGTGTGACTCCTTCCCTCCCAGCATGTTAATTAAGACTGTGTGTGTGCGCCCGCAGAAAGAAAACACTGTGTGAAGCTCTGCATTTGAAAGTGTGGACACTATATATTAGTTTATATGTGCATTAAATATGTGTGGGTGCGGGTGGGTGCTGGTCTCTGTAAATATTGGTGTATAGTTGTCAGAAAAGCTATTACCAACTCAGGGCCTCGGGCTAGTCTTTACTGAGAGTGAGAGAGGAAGGGAGCGAGAGAGAGGGACACACACAAAAAGCACATACTCCGACAGAAACAACAACCAGGAATGTTAACACAATCAAACAAACACACATGCTCAGAAAAATGTAGATGAGGTGCCAGCGAAGAAAAGACGAAAAAGAGGAGGGCAGCTTGTTCACAATGAGAACACACACAGGCGTCCGGCAGCATTCAAGCGATAATTTACAGAGGTGCCATTAGGTTTCAGAGCGCTGCTTCGCCATTCTGTTAATTTACAGACACGTCATTAGAGCAGACAGGAGAACATAAAGAAACTCTGCATCGATATGGACGACCTGGCCCCGCGAACGCTCGTTCTGTTACATCACGCGTGCAAATCAGACAGGAAAGCGCATACGTGAGGTTACGCGTTTGTGAAGGAGAGCATGTGTCAAGCGTGCATCTAAAACAAGCCCTCCCCTTCATCTCTCTCAAGTAGGCAGGTTGGAGTGGATCTGTTGTAGCTCAGATTAATGGAGTGAGTCAGTATTAGCTCAGAGTAAACACTGAAGCAGACACTGACATACACACCACATGTCACACTTCATCCTGTAGAAAGCACTGTTGATCAACGCCGGCGAGCCAGAGGACGGAGGAGTACAGTGGAACTGACACAGAGACCCTAAACAATTTCCTGTCACAGTCATAAAGTTCAATAAACCATGTTGGGAAGTACAAGGAAAGCATTACAAAGTTTGAAAGTGAAAATCTGAGGGGTGGCGTGCATTTCAAATTAGGGTAAATTACTTTGATCCTTTAAAAAGTTCAGTGCACCCAACTCCCTTCCCAGGTCAACAAATCATTACGGAGTCCATATGTGGGTTCTATTAAGACCTCAGAGGTTCCTTCAAGAACATGAATGAGCAAAGAGCATCATGAAGACAAAGAAACTCAGATACATGGTCAGGATAAAGTTGCAGATCAAATAAACTCTCACGTTGGAAAAGGAGAGCATTCTACCCAAAAGGCAAATCTTAACTCTGTACACAGGACAACAGCTCAGGTGGGAGAATCTATTGAAAGGATAACTATTATAAGGCTTGCACTCCTGAAATCAGGGCTGTAACAAGCAATTCAGAGGCAGTACAAATATGTACAGGACGTCGCTGTGATCAGATGAGACCAAAAACATAAGTTTTTGGTTGTGTTGTAAAATGAAACACTCATCCTGAAAAGAACACCACCCATTGTGAAACACAGTGAAGTGTAGGGATCAAACGATACGGATTTTTTTTAGAGCCAAAAATCCAATGATTTTTTTCATCAGTCTTAGTCGATGACAGACATGGGCTGCTGATTTTCTTAAGCTGATATTTGGAGCTGATACTGAATCTGCTCCCTCAATTTACATAATAAAAACAATGATGATAACAAATGTTACAAGTTCCAATTTAACATTTATTGAACTTTAAAACAATATTTAAAACAATATTTAACAAACAATAAACATAGGTGAGGTAGAACAAGTAAGAACAAGTATATAAACAATATTTAAAAAATATAGAAACATTTGAGGTAGAACAAGTAAAATAAATTTAGTGCTAAAAAAAAACTGCATAGTTAGAATTCTCCTTTGGTCATCCTTCAATCTGTGACCTTTAGCATTTGTCTCCAGCAGGAAGATCTGCTACTGTCAGCTGTTTTATGCCAGTCTATCATATAAAATCTCAGTAAAATATATCAAGCTTTATTTTGTTTCAATGTCAAATATAATAATGCTAAAGATGAATGAATACTTATGCAAGGCACTGTGTGTATGCTTCAAGTATCATCACAAGATATACATTTTTTATTTTATATTTAATTGTGGTTGTAGTGGTCTGAGGTCTGTCTGGCCTTTATTTGTCTGGCTTGCCTCTTACAAACCGTCTCAATACAATTTGATTAGATTAAGTTAAACGAGCAACATAACAGACAGACTGGCTCCAATCCCTCAAACTAGGCTCCTGCCTCTCCAGAAGGCTCAAAGACCCACTCCGTAACTTTTATTAAAAACAAGGGCTGGACGATATCGAAAAAGAGAATATCCATGAAGGAATAGTCATATTGATCGATATCGATAATTATCGATAAATATCACAAAATTTAAAATATATTTTTTAAGTGCCTCCCCGATCATTTTATTATTCTTCAATGAACAAATTTTAACTAAGAATTAAATGTATTAATTTTTTAAACACTTCTTTTTATCATTATTACATTTGTAAGACACAGAAACAAATAAAGAGACTTGAGTAACATCATTAATACAAAGAAAAGTAATATTATTAACAATTACATTATACATATTTTTTAATTGTTAGTCATTTAAATAAAAAGGCTTTTCTTGATGCATTTTAGTCTTTTAAACATTTTATGACACTTTATAATATTAATGGATGAAATCTTTGGTTTAGTTTGTCATTAAAGCTTATTCTAATTCACTTCAGCTTTGGTTCAGCTGCTAAAGCAAATCAGCTAGTCATCAGAGTCAACAGAGTGTAGACAGAGCCCAGAACGCTGAGCCCAGTCATTGAGAGCTGAAGCCAATTGCGTTTTTGAAACACTTTTCCCTTCTGAGGACCGGAGGCGAGAGGAAATTTAAAAAGCCACAGATGTTTTTAGCAGCGCGACATGAGTAAATTTCCAGTGTCTCTCTGTAACAGATTCGCAGTCCAGCGAGCCAGAGGAGGGGAGTTCTGCTTAAGACAGCTGATCGTACTATTATTATTACTACGTTTAGTGTTTTAGTGCGTCGAGGATCGGTTCAAAATGGGACGCAACCTTCACATGAGCCACTAATATTTATCCAGAACAATTTCCTCCGCTGCTCCCTTGCTGTCACATCTGACCGAGGCGAAGTTGTGGCGATGGTTCGCTTATGAACTATAAAAAAAAATTCTGTTGCAGCTCAAATCATGTCATCCTTTTTATGGTTTCAAAGAAGAGAGGGTGGCTGAAAGAGCTGCGTGGGTCAGCGTTAATGATTCGTTTGGAGTAAGTAATGATTGTTGTATTAAGCTACCCGATAGGTTATACTAAAAAATGAGGGCAAACTTTTTTTTCTATTGAACTTTTTTATCGACACCTTTTTTTTTCTATTGCACTATCCATCTATCCATCTATCCATTGATATATATACTGCTATCGAATTATCGTCCAGCCCTAATAAAAACACATGGTTTGAATTAGATTTTTTTTTTTTTTTTATATGAACAAAAATGACCACAAAACGAACATTTCTAGTTAAAAATCTAAATGTTCTGTTAAATTATTGCAGAGTTTCTACATTTTAAGTATCGGTTTATGGTATCGGTAAACTTTAACCAATACTTATACGAGTACATTAGATGGTATCGGGGCCAATACTCGATACGATGCATCCCTTGTTTGAAAAATGTTTGTCTTGTAAAAGTCAAGAAGAATATCCAAGCTAGGCCATATGTGGAAAAGGTAATAACCCCATCCTTGTTAAATCATAAATAACAGTGATTAACCTATTTTTTTGGTTTAGTTTCAATTACTACATTCAGGCCTCATTCCAATCCAACCTGTAGAATTTGAATACTTTAAATAGAACCTGTCTGACAGCATTTAAAAAAATACTCAAACCAGAACTCATTTAAATTATTTGGACGGGAAATATTTGGTTTGTTCAGTTAAACTAATAATCCGTCAGAAAAATACCCAAAACATTGGGATTTAAAGTTTTTTATTATCATTTAAGTATAGATCGTATGACCTTGTAGTCCAACCATAACAGGCAAAGATGAAAAGAGGAAAGAAGAAAAGATAATTGCGAATCTCTTAAATGCCCCTGAAGAAATAGGAAAAATGTGTTCAAAATAAGTAATATGTGAACAATGAAGGCTGCAGGTGGAGTGGGAATGAGCAGAAATTTAAAGATGATTGGCAGTAGACTTTGAAATATACCATTAAGCTGTTACTCTTATGAGTAAGGCAATATCTGTGGAGGGGGGTGGAGGGGTGAGAACCCTGCTTCTCTGAGGGACCAGGTGCAACTGTACCTCCCCTCAAATAATCAAACACATCACACAGATTTTCATGTATGCTGGTGCACATAACTGTGTGTGTGCATGTGTCATTTACGGCTTTGTCTCATCCCATGGGTCTCCTCCTCAACGTTTCACAGAGTAATTTGGTTTCTCCATGGCAACCCTGTGTTACGGGGGGCTCCAGCAAAAAAGAAATACAAGAGTGTGCATGCGTCTTTCAGGGAAAGAGAGACAGGAAGAGAGATGGAGAAGAGAGCGAAAGAGTGATTGAGTGAACAGTACATTATCATGGACAGCTGTACTGAATCAAAATGGCGGATGGAGGCTGGGAGCACATCAGGGGAGCCTTCATTATACAGCACCTGATAGAGGGAGCAGGGTGGAAAGAAGCAGGGGAGAGAAAAGAGAGAAACACACATGTGGGAATTGAAAGGAGAAATAGGGAATGGATGCACTCACTGAGATGGGAGAAATGGAGAGATAGCAAGACGGCTAGAGGTATGGGAGTGGCAGATCGAGGGGCAGGGACGGCCGGACAGAGAGAATGAAACAGAGAAAAATGCTGGTGTATCTAAATCCTAGTGTTGCAAGCCTCAATCATGGCAGCCCTGTCATTCCGGAGATAGCACACTGCAATTCCCCTGCACCTCGTTTTTAGCCCACCATGCAGTTCTCCTATCAGCTTCCCTCAGACGCTGCACAGACACACACACATTTATATGGCAAACATCCTGCAAGAAGGCATTCCTTCTTAATAACCGACAGGTGGATTAGCTAAAAAACTCGAATACAGTGCACAGATGTAGATGGCAAGAGTTTGAAATGTATGTAAATGTATTTCAGTATACATAATGCTCTATATATAATAGTAGTGGCCTGAGGTCTGAAAATTCACTCAGTAAAAGGCTAGTTTGCTAAACGACTGCTGTGTCTTTCTCTGCTCTGTGTTATACCACGTCTGGGTTAGTAACCGATTGGGTTATCACATCACAGCCAGGGGAGCAATACTGTAGTGGAGGATATTACTGTCAGGACGCAGTGACAAATCGCCTGTCGGAAATCTGGGATGTCTTTTTTCTTCTTTGTTGTTGTTAAAATGAAGACTTCAGCTTCTAGTTTGAGACTCTGCACGGGTTACAGAAATTCACGTTACAGAGGACAAAACCATAGAAATGCATTAATTAATCCAATAGAAATCGGAACTGGCCAATTTTACCTTGAACAGCTGATCTTTTCATTAAATGCATCACAACTATCTGGACAGCATGAACCTTGGGGCTCTTGGTTAAATAAAATTCTGATATAGCTTAGGGAACCTTGCTTTTATGCATAAATGGGGATTAGCTTGCAGTTTCTTAAATTTATATTGGATTCAAAAGTACATTAAGGAACTTTTCTCTTCTATACCTAACAGAAGAGGTATAGAATATACATATTGTTATGTGAGTGCACTCACATAACAATAAACTATAACTCTGCACTTCTGTACATACTCACTGTAAAATAACCCCGGGTTGGTGTATATATTATCCTTTATTATTTACGATCTGATATTTATTTGTATTTTTACTTATTTTTGTTCTTATTTTTATTTTTTTCTTTTTTTATTTCACTTATTCAAGTTCTGTACTGGAGGAAAAAGTTTGCCGGAGTCAAATTCCTTGTATGTGACATACTTGGCCAATAAACTGATTCTGATTCTGATTCTGATTCTGATTAAGGAAAAAAAGGGATTCAATCCAAATTGGAATCTGCAGTTTCAACCTTATTTAAATGTTTTGAGCAAAATTAACAGTCCTTCTAATTTATTTGCATGTCCTGCATATACTGTATGTTTGGTTGACAAATACAGAAAATGGTGAAGATGAATGCCAGAGGAAAACAAAATTGGTATTTGCTAAACCAAGCATGCTCTGAGCGAGTTTGCCTACTTGATACTTGATTTAAGACAGACTGGGTTCGAGCTTGAGCTGCCTTACAGCTATCCCTGCTGTAGAAAGACGTCGAAGATGCTGTTTTTAATAGAAGTGTCTCAGATACTCATGCAGAAATGAATAGGGAGCCCTATGTTGAATTCCGGATCCTAGTAGAAATCTTTCCGTAGATCCGTGTTGTAGTTTCATTCAGATGTTTCCACACACATAGAAAGTGGGAATAAGTCATTTAAACTGCTCTCTAGAGCCAAAGAAATCCAGCGGTTTAGGGGTTGAGGTCAGACTTCCTTCAGCATCATGGAGGCCAGCTTCACAGTAGAAAACTACTTTGGTTCCATCTCTCCTTCATACTATGTGTTTATAACTACAGCCACTGTGTTTTTAGAACAATTCTCTTAGAATTTAGTTCTTATAACTACCATTGCCAGATGAACCTTTTGAGATTCCACTTGCACAGAAGTCAGAGACCTTGATAGAGACAAATGTGAGGAAACAACCAGTTTAAAGAAAGTTTAGTTTAATTTTCATGTTTTTAGTTAAAAAATGTTCTAATTTTAGTTTTACAATAAATGGTAGGGCCTTAAGAAGTGGAAATCTACCAAGGGGCGTAGCTTATGAGTTCACCAAACACCGAGGAGTTCCAATTGAACCACGAAAAGACCTTACCTCAGAGTAGGAGTAAAAATGGTGATAGGAACTGAAGACTATGGTCCCAAGTTCTTATCTGTCTGAACACGCAGAAAAGAGATAGTTCCTAAAAAATTTACAGGGACTACAAAAGGTTCCTACAGTCCGAAAGCAAGTACTAAACACAGTGTTTATTTGGAAGGCTCTGAGGAGTGGAGGACAGACAACATGCATGCTCCATTTAAATCAATAAAAGAATCAATAAAATTATGAGATAATAATTGTGTATTTGTCCAGAATATGTTTGTATTCTAATAATATTTAGATATGAGTGATTTCTGTACATCCTGCATTCCGACAAAGCAATCCAAGAATGGTCGATGTTTAAAATTGTTATCCAACCGCAATCAATTTCTCTTCATCCGGATGGTGCAAGTTTTTTTGACTTTGTCATTTTCTTTCAACAGTGACTAGCTAAAATGAAATGAGTAACAAGGCAAATTAAAAGAAATTAAGGAGTAGAAAGTACAGGATAATTGTGTGAAAGTTGGCAAATAGATAATTATTCCAGTGAAGTACAAATATAAACATTTCTACATAAATTAGGAAACAATCTATCTATCTCTGATACACCTGATAAAATCAGTTAAAAGAAAAAAAGAGAAGAAAAAGAAAGATGAGAAAAGAAAAAAGGAAAAAGAGAAAGAGGTACGTTTTATTGGGACCTAGTGTTATTTTACCCTGCAGATTGTCTGATTTAATTAGTCTTTGTTGTGTTTTGTCTGATTCTGATGGAATCCCAGTCTTACAAACTCCAATGTGTTACCTTTTAGAGCAATCAATGTAAGCAGAAAACAGAAACAGGGAACTCGGTTAGGAATTGAGGGAAGTCGTTCACTTACCAGAAGCAGACAATTTTTATGTTTGACGAGCTTTCACCGACAAATGGTCGGTGGGAAGCTCAATTATCATATCTTTTCTAATCAGCTAACACACAGTACATCCGCAAAGCAAGGCCGTGTTGACAACACAAGACTTTAGTGTGGATGTCTTTACCGAGTCAAGACTACTTCAAGCAAAAAATTATCTTGTAAATCCTCTATTTTTTCATGGATTCAAAACTATCATCTCAATCAGTATTTTTCGAAATTCATTCAGTTTAAACAACTGAGTGTCTATACCATATGGATCTTGTATTGCAATGGAACCCCCTCCTTTTCAAGGTTTAGTACTCGCATACACTTCACACGGCTGCAGCCAATCCAACAGCATTAATTTTCCTTGCTGTGGCCTCAAGAGCGGAGATAAGGAAGACTGTAGGAGTTAGCTGCAGTAGTGCTATGATAAATTTCCACTGGGCATATTAATGCATATTAAGATGTATTTGCTGCTTAAACTAATAAAATGGATAGTTGTAAGCACTTTTAGAGGATTTCTTAAGTATTTGTATCTGCAACTGCGGTCCCTGATCACCACAAATATGGTCGATTGAATGAGTATCAACCCCTAAAACCAAATGTAGATATTTTTTATTTCTATTGCCGTTTGCTGCCTTTAAGTAAAAGCTGCATAATAAAGCAAACATGTGCAGCTGATACAGTTGTTGAAATGATACCAGAGACAATAAATCAAGGTTTTCTCTCTCCCCTTTTTCTACTACAATGAATATTTGCATCTTAATTGGTTGTGGACATCAAGGGCAGTGAGCGCTCATTTGATTGGTCAATAGTATTATTGGTATGCAGAGCATGAATGCATGGCATTAATAATGGCCTGCTAGGTGAGGTGTTGCAGTCCAAGCAATCCATTGCAGCAATATGCCCATTTCTATAAATCACCCAGAACTATTTTAGATACATTAAACTAACAACAAAAGCTTTTGTTATACTTGAGTAACTGCAGATTTAATGTTTTTAATGAGTTTTTGTCACACTTAAAGAGTCATTTAAACACCTCTGAGTTTCATTTTAGGTAAAGTATTGAGAAATAGGTTTCTGCCACTATGCTAAATCTCTTCTTTTCACTCATAACTCTCTTTCCCTTCTGTCTCCATCTGCAGAGTTCGAATTTGGCCTTCCTTCTCTGATACCAAGGGAAACCGGTTTGTTTCCATGACAATGTCTTCAGGCTGAACAGCGTATTTGTCTTAAGCTGGATAAGATCACACTCAGTTTCATTCCTTTTTTTGACAAACGCACACAGAAATAAGCGAGGCGGTATCATGTCGCAAATGCACAGCAAGGATCACAGAGGGATGGCAAAGGATGCACAATGTGAATAATGTTCATTTGCGCAGGTCGTTTGTATAGCAACAAGGACAAACCCATGGAGATATATGCGCACAAGGAAAAATACTGAAACCTTCTTTCAGCTACTGGTTAAAAAATGAGGGCATAAGAAATATTTTAATAAAGGTAATATAATGCTTCCATTTTTGCTATTTCAATTATCCAAATGCCAAAACAAACACTCCAAACCAATGTGTGTGTTTGTCTATGTTCTTGTTTTGGCAAGCAGCAAAGAAATGAACATCAAATGCCAGATGGGGTACTGGAGTGAATCGCCAATTGGGCCGCTACTTCCAGCATCCGACCAGAAATGATGGAAATTGCTGGAGCAGGTAAGAGACAATTGGAGCACCCACTCGAATCCCTCCTTTATTCCAAAAAGAGAAGTGTGTGTTTGTGTGCCTTTTCAGGTTTTTCCCCTACAGTATAAAGTGAGGACTGTTTAATACAAAGTGAGGACATTTTGCCTGTTGCTGATATAATGTTTCTACTGGAGGTTTTAGAGGTACGGTGTGAATTAAGTATTAGTTAAGGTTAGAAAAAGATCAGTAATGGTTAGGGTTAGGAAACGTTTCAGGGTTAGGCATAATGCAGTTACTGAAATGAATGGAAGTCAATTTAGGTCTTCACAAGAAGAATGAATGTGCATGTGTGTGCATGTGAGGAATCTGGATCGCTGATGAAAACCATCCAGATTCTGAGCCTGTGTCTTGTTGTTGAGCCCAAGGAGAGATGCAGCACTCATGCTGAGAAACGCCGTAGTCTTATCTCCCTCCCTGTCGTCTCCGACCTTCTCTTTCCACCTCTCTTCTCCCGCTTTCCGAACGCATTCGTATCTTTCCTCATCATCACTTTTCCACACTCCTGCCCTATCCTCCTCGCACCCTCCCTCGCAGCATCCGCTCAATCCCCCCCTCCATCCTCTAAAGAAGCACAATGTCTGTTTGATGTCTTTATTTTTAGGCGATTATAGAGGGCATTGGCTTTGTCTGTTCCCTATTAGTAGCAATAAATGTTCAAAGTGTTAATATGTACACATGCTAACAGGATGATAATTGCATACCATTACAAGGAAATTTTTATCAGTGGGATTACAACACATCTCTCCTGTTGAATTTAGTAACTGTGCATTTCCTCAATAATGTGGGGGCAGAACTCTGAATGTGGCTCTATGACTTTCATTACAAGAGCTGTATGGGTGTTAAGCAATAATGAGCCTTCTACTGTAATACGTGTTAGCAGAATTGAGAAGAGGCATAATTAGTCCCATTAGACAAGGAAGAAAATTCAGGAAAATTGTGCATTTCGCAGTAAAATAAACTTTGCAGCCATTGCTTCTCGAGTGTTCACCGCCGGAGGGGACAGTTTTTTTCACAGCTCAAGATGTGGCCATCAGAATCTAAATTCACGCCAGTCAGTGAGGCAGGAAGCCAATCAACAGACACTTCCCTCTTAACACCAAGCGTCTCTCTCTTTCTCCGTCTTGTGTTGGACACTGCTCATTTGCTCGTCTTGTGAGATTACACAACCATCACAGACTAATGTGTGGTCAAGTAAGGATCCTTCATTGACAATTTTGCAGTCTATTCGGTAAATGTTCCTCGCTGATAAAGTCATTTTATGAACGGAAAATATTGTTTCAATCAAAAAGCGACAGGTGACTCATTAGTTTCAACAATAACACTCTATAGCAGCAGTTACAAGCAAAAACTTCGCCCGTTGACAGCTGGAGATAGGCACCAGCCCCCCCGCGACCCCTGGAGGACTAAGTGGTTCATTAAATGGATGGATGGATGTTATTTATGGACTTAGACTGGTCTGGTTAGGGGAGAATTAAGAGAAGCAGCCAATCAGTCTACGGTAACTCTGGAGGAGCTGAAAATATCCTCAGCCAACCTAGACAGGACATATTTGATGTGCTCTTTAATTTTTTTTTAGCTTTACTGAAAACTGCAGGGAAGAATTAGAGAAGAAGTCCAACAGCTTGGGGACGCTACAGAAGAAGGTACTATGGTCAGATGAGATCAAAACGTAACTTTTTTGTCTACATACAGAAGAGAACATGCAGCAGAAAACTGACACGTGGTGGTGCGAGCATTATGTTGTGGCAATGCATTCCTTCTTCAGAAACCGAGAAGCGGGTCACAGTTGCCTGTTAGAGGCCACGAAAAGTTCACCTTCCAGTAGGACCAAAGCTCTAAATTCAATTAGTAATCTGCGGAAAGCCTTAAAACTTAATACTCACAGATGATCACCATCCAATTTGCCTGAGCTACAGCTACCAAGAAAGAACTGTTAAAAGAGTAGTAAAAGGTGATTTCACTGCCATGATTACAAATATCTATCACACTTATTAGAATTTTTTTTTCACATTTGTGATTGTAACTTGACAAAATACGAAAAGATTCAATGGAAATAAATACACTCTCAATGTTTTGTAAATTAATAATAAACATTGCAGTTCAAATGTCTTCAAATACCCCTATGTACTATTATATGCCACTGCAACACAAATCTGCCTTGAGAAGAGATGTTGGACGCTAATTGTTCTCAAATTAAAAATTTTAGTGTAATTTGAAAATAATAAAAAATAATATAAATCAGTTTTTTCACTTTCTTAAAAAGAATATAATTCATATTAACTATTTCCTTTTGGACTGAATAATGTATTTTTGAATTTAAATGAATATAGTATTAGTTTACTCCCATATATTCATGGATTCACTATTCTTAATCTACACTTGCATGTTAAGTATTTGATTGATGTCAATATGGACTAAACTCAACTCTATCCCACTGCAGTCCAATCACATGTATGTTCAATCGGACTCTTTACCATCAGGACTGGGATTAAACAAAAAGAATGGAGTAAAACTAATACAGTACAGCTGTACATACTAGTATCTAATAGCCTTTCACATCAAAATGAATTGCTGTTATAGCAATATCATAAAGCGGTCAATCTGCAGGGTTTGTTTCCCTGTTTAATAAATGCACGGAAACTGAGAAGTTCTGGTATTTCCAGTCTAAACAAACAAGAACCAACAACATGTTTTTAATGCACATTTTGAGTTCAGATCAAGCTTATGTATATATGCTTTGATGTGCCAGTTGGAAGGAACTTGCACATATGACCTTTTCTGCTAAATTCAAAAACACTACATCAATGAAAAACCTGAGCCCATTTCCTTTATTAGTTAAAGTTATTTGTGAAAATAGAACTCAGCAGGTCAGAGCTAAAACAGAAAAAAGGAAAATTGGTATCCATCAGGGGAAGCTTGACTGGTGCATCTTAAAATATATATGTTTGCAAACAACTGTTTGGATGCACTGTTTGGAAAATGTAGGCCACATTAAATCGATACTGCCATTGAAATACTCAATAGTAACTGTCAGGTCTTCCTTATATTAACACACATTATCGTAAATTTTGTCTCCAAGTTCTATAAAAGATACACGTTTAAGAATGTTGTCCATTTTAATAAAAGGTCAGTAAATCATGCTTATGTCATAAATTAGCTGATTACAACAGGAGAAAGTTAAAAATGTGTTTAACTTATTCAGATAACTAAAATTTGTTTTAGACTCGAAGGCTGATTTATTATTAGGACTGTACGTGCTGATGAATAAGAGGTATAATACATGCTGTGTGTTGCTGGTACTGACTGGTTTTTCTTGCTTTGGCGTCTGCTACCACTCCCAACCCCACATATGGTGAAGTCAGCGTGCAGCTCGTCTGCTGCGGTTCTCTGTGCTTTTTCTGTGTTTGTGGGATACGCATATGCCCAGGACATAACGATGGGTGGCGGAAAGGACAGAAAAAGAAAGAACTCGAGCAAACAATTTTAAGAGGACTCTAAAGTGTGTGACATTGAACATGTGCCCCATTATTGAGTGGAGTGCATCCCCCATCTGTGCATTTCTGCCACAAAGCAATGTGTTAAAAAGAGCCGTTTTGGTTGCCGACGCTTTATGAGTCACAAATCATGACTCACAATCCACCTCCCCGCAACACGCACACAAACACACACACACACGCATACATACACAAACACACACAACCGAACACAGCCTCAATCCCTCTCCTGCCTTCATCCACTGACCATGAAGAATATGTGCAGGCAGCCTTACTCATGCATATTTACACCCAGCACACACTAGCTCACACACTCAGCAGGCACTCTCTAAAGGTTATTGTGTGTGAGTGTGTGTCCATTTGCTTGTCCGTTCACGTACTTTTAAAGGTCACCTCAAGCGAGGCTGACCACATGTCCAGGTTGTGCATAGATTCTTGGATTGATATAAAGAACATTTTGACAGGCCACCAACAAATAGTCCTCATTAAGTTGGCATTGTCCCTCAAAACTGGAAACTCACTAGCAAGTTTATTAATGACACCATTTCAAATTCTTAATAGCACATCATATTAAGTAATTAAACAACCAATTCAGGCCTCTAGACATGATGAAGACAACTCGCTGAAGAAAAAACAAAACATCAGGTGGCTTAAGAAATGTGATTATAATCACATTTCTTAAGCCACCTGATGAATCACATGCAAGTTGAACTGGTCTAAGTACTTAAGAAACTGCTGATCTGCTAGGATTATAATGCACAAATAGTCTGGAAAAGAGAAAATATCCAGGAAGTTGCAGTTGTGTAGGCAAGATTGGCATATATTTATGTGTGAAGTCAGAGGAGAATCTAAACTATTTGATATCAAAAGCCGTTGTGGAACCGTAACAAAGTGCACACATATCCAATCTTGAAGTAGATGGACTACAGCAGCAGAAGAATACACCGTGTGCCACTGCTAAAAACAATAAACTTACAGTTCACACTGGCTCATCGGACTTGGACAATGACAATTCCCCTAATCCAGGAAGTCTTGATTTCAGTTGTAATTTACATTTTGCAGAGTCAGAAATTGATGTAAACAATGCATCCTGTCTTGTATTAATAGGCTAGTGATTGTAGTGTAATGGTTTGTAAGAAGTATTCTAGGCTCACTTGGTTAAGCACCGTTTCTGACCAAGTATATCCTTCAAAGAAGGCAAGTTTAATGGGATGGTTTCTTTCAGCAAGATAATAGCCAATGCCACGAAACTTAAATCAAATGAACATGACAATGAGTCCACTGCAGTAGAGTGGACTCCCAAATCACCAGATCTCAATCCAGTTAAACCCTTTTGGTATGAGGTGGTTCAGGAGGTTGGCATCATGGATGAGCAACAGACAAATCTGCAGCAACTGTATTTTGCTGTCATGTCAACATGGACCTGAATGTCAGATTAATCTTTCTGAAGCCATGTTGAATACCATGAAGAATAGAGGCAGTTCTGAAGGCAAACAGGTTCCAAAGCTGATATTGTTAAATGTTGATTTTGTCTTTTAAATACTTTTTTTTCTTGAGTTAAAAGTGAATAAAGACAAATGGAGAAAGACCAAAACGGTAACAAAAATTGGTGACATTTTTCAGACCGAATAAACATTAGTCAAACATAAATGGAAGACGTATTAAACCCAATGAGATCTAAGGTTGATTGTGAGAAATTTTAGTATATATCCATTCTGGGATGGATAAAAAAACATGGACATAAAGAAAATGTGCTTTCTTAATAATGCAAGAGACTTACATACACTCCATTATCAGTGTGTATTTGTAGTCAGATTCGCACACCTAAAATTTGACCAAACCTAAAATATCAACAGAAAATAAACTGTGATTAAAACCATAAATAGTCTGCTTTCAAAATTAACATGAACTAGCAAGGTGTACCTAATAAAGAGGCCAGTGAGTGTAGAATGAACAAATTATTTTAAATCTGGAATCACTCAGTCACTTGCTGCTTTTTTTGGCCAAACAAAGAGAAGAGAAAAAAAGCTAAATCTGCTACTTGGCTTAAAGCACGTTTTCCCATCCAGATTATTGCTGCTCAATACTTTGAAAAAAAAAAATCCATTTCCCCCGTCCTCCTTTGGCTCCTCAATACTTATGAAAATCCAATTTGGCTGCCTCTTTTCTGTCTTCCTTCCGTCCACAATTGGTTGCGTTTCACCCACTCAAAGTGATCAGTGATCTGTGGGTATCATTTGCAGGGAGAATGATAACTGTGTGTTGTAGAGGAGGGGAGAGGTCCGCGGATCCCCATCAGGCCCAATGTCCCTTGGAGAATGATTGGACCAGAAGGGCAGGCGGGAGCGCCGCTGCCGCTTTGCAGATACAGCCAGCTGCTCTACATCACAGGAGCGAGAAGACGACTCACTTTATCTCTCGCTCTTTCTCCCTCTATCATTCATTTCTTTAGGTCGTCTCTCACAGGCGCTGTCTCTTTTTCTCAATTTCTACTGCCCACACACACACACACACAAACACACAAGCGTTGTATATCTTTTCAAGACTGCACACCCCATCCACCCCCTCAAAGAAACTCATTTCAGCTTTGCGGGCTCCTCAAAAAGCCTCTTTACGCTAAACTAACCTAAGCTAGGCTCCATATGCACCGTTTGACAGCCTTTACATCTCAGTATGCAGAACAAAAAAACACACACAAAAACACAAGCCTTCTTTTTTTATGTGTACAGAAACTTCAAAGGTTGAAATCAAACCAGCTATACTTTTAGCCTATCGCCATCCAATCATAGTGAGGGGCAGCGACAAACAGATACACAGAATACATTGTGTAACAATGCTGCAAACATTTGTTAATACCTGTCAGTACCTAGGCAGGTGATTTAAAACGCTGAATATAAGCCAGATTAAGCAATTAAAATTTCCCTGCTGCCTGGATGAATCATTGCAGACATTTTGAGGCAGAAACTGGCACTATGAGCTTATTTACACAGCTTTGTAAAAGTATTTACACCCCTTGAACTTTATGATCTTTTGTCATGTTACAACCATAAACTTTAATGTATGTTATCGGGATTTCATGTAATAGACCAACACAAAGTAGTTCAGAATTTGCAAATGGGAAAAAAAGTGTTTCATGAGTTTATTTTGATTCCCCTATATAAAATTCAGAGCAACCAATTGCTACTTGTGTATACTTTAATCTGAGATTAAATGCAGAAGTACTGTGTGACCTCGGATGTTTGTTAGAGAACAATAGTGTTCTAGAGCAATATTAACGGCTTTGAACAGCTGACAGAGCTCTATTCAATCCATCTGCAAACCTATGAAAAACTTAACATATACCTAAAATCACAGACCAGAAACGAGAAGCATTAATCAGAGAATCAGCAAAGAGGTACCTCTCGAGGAGCTGCATAGATCCCACGTTTCAGGTGGGACTATTAGTTGTAGTTTTCACAAATGTGTCCTTTTCCAGATAAGTGCAAAAAAGAAAGGTAGGAAAGCTTATACCCATACTGGTGACTTCTATTTAATGGGCATACTACAGCTGTTCAGAGTTGATAGGAAGATGATGTGAAAAAGACGTTATGTGAAAGGTTCACCTTCGAGCAAGACAATCACCCTAAGCATACAGCCAAATCTAAAATGCAAGAGTTTTAGATCCAAGAATATTCATGTGTAAAACTGGCCCAGTCAAAGCTCAGAACTTAAAGGGGACATATAAAGAAAAAATTTTTTTTTTACCCTTAAATGCATTTAGAGTCTTTAGGAATAATAAAGAAAAAAAAATAGTCATCACAGGTGTTATGGAAATATTTTTATACTGTTTTGGTCATATTTTTTAGACTGTTCGGCTTTCTCTATTATCTGTGACATTTTTTGAACTATTGCATCAGTAGTTCCAGTGGAACTGCTTAACAAGGTCACGGACTTCCTGCTAAACATTTAGTGAATCCGCCATCTTTATTTCTTGTTGTGAGTTTGTAGTGTTAGTTCAGGAATGCCGAAGGCACAAGTGGAAAAGTTAAAATGCTTGGTTGTTGGATTTTTAACCATTTCTTTATGCTGTCCTCCAGTATCAGAAGCTCTACAAACTTCCTCGTTAAGTTTGACATTTTATGGTACTTTAAAATGAAGACGTATTCATCTTATTATAGTAGCGTTACCATGATTGTATGGTATCTGAAAAGTGATTTGTGTTAAATGGTTGTCGGTAGGGATGCAACGATACCACTTTTTTCAAAACCGATACCATACCGATACTTGAATCAGAGTTTTTACCGATACCGAGTACCAATGCCGATACTTCTGCCACACAAAAAAGGGCTATCAATTGGGAGTCAGGTTTTATTTTCCTCTGCTTGTTACAACAAATGATGGTGAATTAAATAAAAAATAAAATATTAATGAAAATGACCACGGAACTTAATTTTAAAAGTTAAAAACTAATATTTTCGGTGAAATTATTGCTGCGTTTCCAGATCGTAAGTATCGGTTCATGGTATCGGTTAACATTAGCCGATACCGATACGAGTATATTAGGCGGTATCGGGGCCGATACCCAATACCAGTATCAGTATCGGTGCATCCCTAGTTGTCGGTAATGTGGTCAGCATATGTTCCTGTTAAATTGCTAATGTTTTTCTTTGGTGTTTTTCATGTAGTCTGATTATTTAACATACAATTGTCATTTAGTATAATCGTTTTCTTTATAATTTAAGAAACACCTCCTTTTAATAGCTTTTAAGTTACACAATAATGTTGTGTCAGTGTTGTGTTTCAGATATATTGCGGAACATATCAGATTGTTATATTTTTAGGAGGTTTTCGGCCATTAAACAGTTGTCTTATGTACAGTTAGTGGGTATGTTAGGTCAAAAATTGCGGCTAAATGAAAAACTCTTCTGACATCTTGTGAATATAAAGTTTCTGCACCGTTAAGAACCGATGTTCACAGATGTTCCCTATCCAATTTCCTTAAGTTTAACCTATTCTCAAAACTGTATTTTTGTAATTTATTGTTTGAACCATTGTATCATCTTTCTTCCATTTCAAGTATGCACTGCCTTTTGCTGGGTTGTTAAATCCCAATAAATAAACTGAAGTTTGCAGTTTCAACTGGACCAAATTTTAGGGCTACAAATAATTTGGCAAGACACTAGAACAGAGCAAAAAACAAGAAGAGAGGCTTAGTTGTTGTAATAGAAATGACTCCTATGATGGAGCATATTTGACCTTTGACCTTTGCTAATGGCCATATTCTTAAATTGATCTCTTTTTTTCTTAGATCTCTCTTTTTTCTATTAAAAAGCACATTGCAAAAAAACAAAACAAAAAGCATGACTTCTCTCTATGTGGCATAGCCATCGATATGTCTACTTTTGCCCAATCAGAGAGCACAATAGCCTGTCACGGCCAGGCTTGTCTTCATGTGCACCAATCAGTGCATTCATCAGCGTCATGCAGAGCTGAATGATCGAGCGGCACCTACCTTCAGATTTTCAAAAGCACAGTAGGCAGGAGCTTCTATTCATTTGCACACATGCAGGCACACACGCGCGCACACTTGCACTTACATGTCGCAATAGCTTACCTTATCAAAAATGACACATTCCAATTCTATCTCAAATATACAAAATCTGTTGCTGAGAAGCTCTGAAGCTCTGCATTTAGTGTACAGCCAAGAGCCTGTCAACACATTCAGCAACGTCTTCACCATCCATAACAACCCAGTAGCCAAAACACATAAGTATATCATGGGTGTACCTCTGAGTTTTCCTAAAATCACAGAGGGGTTGGTGTCCCAAACAGTGAGAAAGAGGGCAGGAACAAAGAAGGAAAGAAGAAAGAAACGGGGGCACTGTAAGTTCTGGTTATCAAGGAACATTAGTTTTTTTTCTAAAAGGAGAGCAGTGGCAGCTCTTATTTTTGGGCTGCTTTCAAAGACAATGGACTACATGGAGGCTGGAGGTATAACAGCAGTGCTTTTACACACACTGCAACAAACAGCTGTTGGAGACCACATGCGCTCGCCAGCGTATGATCGGGGGCCCCTTTGAGTGCCAGTGGAGGCATAAAAGAGACATGCTGGAAGCAGATGCACGATGGAGGAGTACAGCAAGGATTGCCACTGATTTATGTAAAGGCATGCATGTACATGTGTATAAGCATTATGCACACACACTCAAAAAAAAACATAGCTACAGTCAAACTCCAGCATACGGAGAAGGGAAACTGAAATGAAGAGGAAAAGCAGTTCAAACCATCGGCCATCCATGGGTCAGTGGGTCACATGTCCTTTAGCTCCATTGCCATGACCTGGAGTTTATTCCAGCAAAGCAGCTAGAATATATATATATATATATATATATATATATATATATATATATATAGTGAAAGTTGCTCTCAGGTCGAGAAGTTAAAGACATCTCTAATTGAAGCTATATCTTTTTTATAACAGTTGAAATGATTCAGTATCTCTTGAAGGACTGACCTGAGTTCTGTGCCTAGAGAAACAACTTCCATCCGCACCCGGTGTTGATGAGATGGGGGAGGGATACAAGGAGTTTTGAGTGTAAGGGTGTAAGGAGGAGGAGGAAGTGGTGGGGGGTGATGAAAGAGCAGAGGACAACAAGGAGTGAGGTAAGAGGAGGCCATACCTTGGTCGCCAATCATCAGGTGTGCCAGACCTTGAAGGAAGACAAGAGCACAGTCAGCACAGCAAAGGACCATGAAGTGTGTGTGTGCTTATGCAGAGATGTATTTTAATGGTGCAGGGGTTTGTTAGTGGCATGCTAGAGGAGGCTATTCTCTGTGTGTGTGTGTGTGTGTGTGTTTGTGTGTGTGGGTGTGTGTGTGTGTATGTGAGTCATCTAAATGATAAGAATAAAACCATTTTGAATGCACTTACTTATCCTACGAACTGATCCTACGCACAGAACAGTTAAGTACAAAGACGTTTGCACACAGCCATGAACTGGGTCGTACATGGCACACTATTTATCTGTCTACATCTATGTAACCTTGAGGCATATGCCACTTCAGATGATTGCAACAAGAAATGTAGTACTTACCAGATGACAGCAAAGAACCTTTACTGTATATACAAAACATAAGGCCCAATATATACTAAAATTGGCTAATTTGTACCCTGACTATTTAATACCACTGTGTAGACAGTAGAAGGTGTTATGAGAAACAAAAGGCAGAACGAGAATATTAGAAAACCCATGAAGGGACCGAGAGAGAGAGAGAGAGAGAGAGAGAGAGAGGGAGAGGGAGAGGGAGAGAGAGAGAGATAGATAGATAGATAGATAGATAGATAGATAGATAGATAGATAGATAGATAGATAGATAGATAGATAGATAGATAGATAGATAGATAAGGTGACGTACCTGGAGTGTAGATGTGCTCTGGAAGGGCGTGGCGGCCAGGCGAAGAGAGAGAGAGACAGACATTCATTAACATGCATGCTCAGCCCAAGGGTCACCATGGCTACTTACTGTACATGCACACCCGTCCAGGGGTTACCGTTGCATCGTGCATGCAAAGTCAACACAAACGTCACAATGGGTACCATGCTGCACTGGTAGCCAAAACTGAGGTTTGTTTAGACATATATTCACGCAGCCAAGTTAAAGAAATGCATAACTTTTCTTATTTTTTTTTTTTTTAGATCTCTCGTCTTTAAAGCACACACAAGCACCCACATTTTGTAGGAAGAAAGGGTAAGAGAGGGGAGGAGCGTTGGCGTTCATATACATTCCTACCTGTAGATATGGATTCAAGAGCCGTTTATCCCACAACTTACCTTGTAGCTGCTTCCTCTCCCCAGAGCACCCCGACAGATAACATGCAACACACACACACACACACACACACACACACACACACACAAACCAGATCAGACACATTCCCTCTCACACTCTTGCTGTCTTTCACGCAAACACAGCAACATTGACTATGACAGTAATAATGACGTGAAATAGCAGGGAAAACATGTAAGGATGGATTAGCAGTGCAAAAAGGACAACGGGCATGCATGATTCAGTGCTGGGTCTAACTGTGTGTGTCTATGTTTGTGTGAAAATGTGTGCGTGTGTTTTGATTGGTTTGGTCAGAAGAGTGTTTCCATGCTTCTGCCCTTGCGCTAGTAGCATGGCAGAAACAGGTGGATCCATTAGCATGCTAACAGCGGTTTGCCCTCAAGGACAATGCAAGCCAGGCCAGGCTTAACAAGCCAGGTTCATTCTGCTCTCACTGCAGGGCAAAATGCGTCAGACAGGGATTATATTTAGGCGAAGAACTGCTCAAACTAGGGCTGCCACTAACAAACTCACTTTTGGACTACTCTCCTCATCTAAATTAATGTAAATGATTAATTTATTTTTAAAATTTGGCTAATGTTTTATTTTATGTTGTTACAACAAACTTAGAGAATTTGTTATACATATAGAAATAAAAAAATTGAATTTAAACAAAGATTTCTATCTCAAAGTATTAAATATACAAAGTTATACCTTCAGCATTTCAAAAAAGTAATTAAAAATAAATAATTATTATTTATGTATTTACAAATAAAGAAGCCTGAATACTAAGAATAACAAATGTGCTCAGATTTAACTGGATATATGTGAAAATAGGCTTTGGAGTCATAACTGAAAACTGTTTCAATAACACCCTTTATTTAAATTCAAAGCTGCTGTAAAAGTGCTTTCTGATTTGTATGAAAAAACCTATCATGTATGCCCAAAGGTAAGGAAATGAAGTGGAAATCCTGCCTTTTCTTATAGGAACTTGCTCCGGTTCTGAATAGTAAATGTGTATTGGGATCAAGAGGGATACATTTACAGTGTTCTGCTTACTGTGCCGGTTTGTTTTTTTATAGTTAAGGATGACTGAGAATGGGAAGCTCTGGGAATTAAATTTCAAATACACTAGTGGCTCCAAGCAGTCAGATAATTATTTGCCAAATTAATCAAAAGTAAATCAAGATCTCATTTTCAATTTCAGGCATCAAGCATCCCCAGTTGAGAGAAGCATCAGTATCAGAGTAAGATTTTTGATAAGAAAATTTATTATTGGTCATTTGTGCAATATTCGAAGCAGTGGCACATGCTAGCTGTATAAATGGTGTTCAAGAGCTCTGGTACTAATGGGTCGAAATCCTCTGACATGTTTAAAGAGTATGTGGTGACCTGGCTTAGTGTCAAATGACGATGCCATTTTTTTTTCTATGGCATCATGTCTACAATAGTGTGATATTAACAGGGTAACATTTCCAATTAATTTAGATTAATTAAATGAAGCATGTATAATTTATGAGTTTGTCTGGTTTTAATTGAATTTATTAAGATAACATTAACATATATACATCATGATTTAAAAAGGATTAAGTAAAATTGATTTGGTTGCCTGGACGAACTCTGCATGTTAATAAAATCAGGCACAGCGTTAATCAGCCAATGTGTGCTGAAAGTGCAACTCACCACCAAATCTACTATTTTTTGCTGATAAACTGTACGAGTGTCTAATACTGCTGTCTAAATTTTGGGTCATTTTTTTTGGTATTTGAGTACATTTCTGTAATCACAAGCCATCGACTAAAAATTATACAGCTCAGGGTCACTTGCCTCCTCCACATAACTTTCCTCCCTTTCCTCTCTTTCCTCTGTTGAAGGATGTGGAGAGAAATCGTCGACTTCAAAATTGCCTCCCTCTGAGGCAATGGAGCTCACATTGCTATTGCTCTTTCTGGCTGTCTGTGTATGTGCCAACGCAGGAGCTCTGCTCTCAACATGCCAATCACAGCTCAGACCATGCCCAGGCCTCCCCCTGTCTGGTCCCCCAGGCAATGCCTCCTTTTAAGACATTTTTCAAACAGGAAATGTGGATGAGATTATACTCTGGCTTGGGTTGAGTGCTCTTTAAAGCTGTTCTGGGGAGATTGCTGTGAGGGCTGCCACCTTGTGACCATTAGAGGAACTGCAAGCAACATGTAAGCTGGCGTTCAGGTGAGTGCTCATTCATGTGTCAGAGGCTGCAGCTGGTAAACATTTCACTACTCGCTTCTCTCCTGATGTTATGGACAACATGTCTACAAATGAGGTAATAAGCTAAACTATCTGCTGGAAACGCAGATTTATCTATCAGCTAATTGACGGGGTACACAGCCTCCTCGTGAATATGCAAACGTGGGTATGTACATGTGTCATTACCTCACATGCGCTTTCTCACAAGGGCTTCCTGGCTGTTCTGTTCAGACACGTATCAACACCAAATAAATGGAATTGCAACCCCTACATGCCACTATACTTTTCAGTCAGCTCATCAGAAGTTCCTGGGTCTTGTTTTTGCAGATTTTTATCATACATGGCAGTCCTGCAACGGGGTTAGCAACAAAATAAAAATGAGCATCAACCACCACTATTTTTTGTTAATGATGTATTTTTATACTTTAGAGTATGTTGATCTGTGATAACTTCCAAAAAGATTACAAACCAGCTCATGTGATAGTGAGAAGACACTATCTGCAATGTTTATGTTGTAATTGTATCTTAGAAGAAACTCGCTATAAATGGCGCAATTGGGAGGAAAACTATTATAGGGTTTTTTCTGTTTAGAAAGTTAAGGAAACCTTTAAAAGATAAATTCAACAGAATTAAATCACATTACAGCTTACAGTGGTGCTTCATCGTAATCATGTAATCCCAAATCTCCAGTACAGACCCAAAGTTTGGGCACACCTTCTCATTCAATGAGTTTCCTTTCTTTTCATAAATATTGACATTATAGATTCACACTGAAGGCATCAAAATTATGAATGAACACATGGAATTATGTCGTAAATTTACAAAAAAGTGTTAAATAACCTGGCTTCCAAAGTCACTGGACCTGAACCCAATTGAGATGATTTGCGCTGAGCTGAACCGCAGAGTGAAGGCAAAAGGGCCAACAAGTACAAAGCATCTCTGGGAACTCCTTCAAGATTGTTGGAAAAGCATTTCTGTTGACTACCTCTTGAAGCTCAAGAGAATGCAAAGCAGTAATCAGAGCAAAGGGTGGCTACTACTTTGAGGAATCTAAAATATAACACATGTATTCAGTTATTTCACCCTTTTTGTTTAAGTACATACAGTATTTCCATACATTGTGTGTTAATTCATAGTTTTGATGCCCCTAATCGAGAATCTACAATGTAGTCATGAAAAGAAAGGAAACTCATTGAATGAGGTGTGTCCAAACTTTTGGTCTGTACTGTAAATCAGCTCCTGTAATTCCTTAATGTTACTTATTATTTTCATTTGCAATAAATATGATTATTGAGGTAACATAGGAATAATTAGGGTCATAATTGAGAAATGTTCATGACTTTTGCTCACAAAATCCCAGCTATTAGTATTTACTTGTATTGTATATTCTAAGTTGAAGCAAAAGGACTGACCTGGTTACAAATCGTTTTTTCTCACTTACCTAACTTTGGGGAATATGGCTGTAGACTAAATTTTACTTAGAGATAGGATATCCCTTCAAAATGGATAAATATGAATAAATATGGATAACTTTACTAAAATTAATAAAATATTACCATCATCTCATTTCAACAGTTTAAACTCATTTTAATGAAACTAGAGAAGCAGCAGGGGTGCCCAGAGATGCTATATAGAGCATCAAAGTAGCACAACGCTACCCTGGCCAGTCAACTGCCCGTAACAAGGCTCTACACTTTCCCCTTGCTTACAAAAAACAAATTTGCCTGTTTGGAAGAATTTGCTAACACAGACAGCAACTGAGAGAAAGCTGCATGAGCTTCATACATCAGTATTATTACAGCAATGCTATTTTAAGGCTTAAGTTAAAAGTTGCACTTATGTTAAGCAGGACGCTCAACAGATCAGATTGTGACTAATTGGTTCATATTAACTCAGTAAAATGTTATTTGGCAAAAAAAAAGCAACAACAAAAAAAGTGTAGCATTTGTACGATGTCCATTTCCTCCAACAACTAAACTTCAGCAGGCATTTATTCCAATCTATGTATCGAAGTAGTAAGAAATAACAGGTTTACTGCAATCACAATGTTCTCTCATCGTAGCAGCTGCATGAATAGTATTAGATTTTTGTTCCAAATAAAATCAGTCATGATAAAGGTGTTTTGTATAAATAAAAAACAAACAAACTATCCTACATTTACTCGTGGTCATCTTGATAATCACATGCTTATTTCAGACATACTCTAAGTTAATTAAGGTTACTCCCTGCTAACGGCATGAATACAAACTGCCATTGGAGGCATATGACTGAAGCAGAATCTTTAGCTGACCAATAATGTAAAAACACTTCAGACCATAAAAAGCACTCTAAAGCACAATCTAATTCGTCCACAAAAATACATCATCTGCTGTATTTTCCTCTCATAGGTATCTATATCTCTAAAGCATTTAAAGAAAATGAGAAACATGAATCATGTGAGTACTGTATAGAGGAACTAGAAACACTTTAAAGGCAATACTGCAGCCTGTTCTCCAAGGTTTATCTTTTTGCTAAATTGCTCAGAAGCGCTTCCGGTTAAACAGCAGACTGATTCTTTTTCCTGGGATAATGTTCGCAAGCTACTGTACTTTCATAATGAAGACTTGAACTGTTATTTCTAAACCATCCATTTTCTTTCTTTTACCATCTTTTCTGAAACAGAAATTGCTCCTTAATAGGAATAGTTCGGTAGTTTTAAAGTTAGGTTCTGTTAGGAGGTTATGAGAAGGTCGTGAGATGAGATGGTTGGCTGCACAAGCATTGGGTGAGGTAAGCACCAGTTTAGGGAAAACCAGAAAAAAAATCCTTTAAAAAAAACATAGTAAAGGCTTTCCTTTTTGTAGTCATTAAATTCAAGGTTTGAGAAGTCCTTTTATTGCTCTATGCATTACTGTCTAATTCGCCAATGTCCTAATCCCCCAAAAAACTTTAAAATGCTCCCATTTTGTGTTTCCCACATCGAAATAAAAGCTTCAGAAATCCTAAATTGTTTTAAATAAAACAGTTTATTCAAGAATAATAGCCAAAAGTAGGATATCTAATTTATTTTTGCTAGAAATTATTCAACACAATTCAGGCTCATTAAAGTCAGTAAAATGGGCCTTTAATTAGGTGCTAATTGGAAGGTACAAAGCAAAAGCTAACTTTAGCACTTTTGTGGCAATCTGTTAGCAGTTAGTTGAGTTCTACAAACGTTTACAAATTGTTAGTTTTTTATCTGTTTCTTTCACTTCTTCCAACTCCTCAGTAAGGAAATAAGGAACTGACTTTTCTGAAATATGTCATTGCCTTATTTACATGAAGAACCATCTACATGGAAGTTAGTTGTAATAAGCTACTATCTGGTATACTACATCTTTGCTCTCAGAGCTAAACGCTTTCTCTGCATGGTCCTAGATAAATTAAGAAAACAAAAATGAGAAATTTTGATTTTCAATTAGAGAGGATCAAGTGCAGTCCAGACATGCAGCTCATGCTCTCTCTATTTTTTTTTCCTTCCCAATATTCAAAATGCTCCTGAATGAATGATTTATGATGCGTTCACACCATACATACATGTAAAGTCAATGGTTGAAGCTGTCGGAGACAAGCTTTGTGCACGCTGGCCGCATCAACTTTTCAAGCTTTTCCTGCATTTCAAGCGGCAAATGGCAAACGCAAACAATGCAGAAGTTGTGCTAGCTGAACTTTTGATGCTCTTAACGCTCTTGACGCAGCACCCCATCCAATCAGAGCATCTCACTGTAGTCACGTCACCTAACGTCAACGTTATCTAACCAATCACACTCCACTAGTATTTAAAACATCAAGCAAGTACGGCCCACCCACACGCGTTGTAAACTTCAGCTTAAAAATGTATATCCGTCAGACCAGACGCTTTGTGAGCATTGTTTGGCACTCAGAAAGCTTGCAATGTCAATGCAACATTAGAGGTGTTATGGTACGTTTACACCACCCCAAATGGCAGAGTCAGCAGTGGCAAGATTACAAGTTAAGTCTATGGTTGAGGTCGTCAGAGGAGCGTCTCAGTCTCTGCTGTGCTTTGTGAGCTTTGGCTCCGTCAACTTTTCAAGCTTTTCCTGCATTTCAAGCTTCAAAGCTCATAACGCTAGCAACGCAGAAATTCAGCTAGCTGAACTTTTGACTGTCTTAACGCTCTTGACTCAGCACGGCAACCAATCAGAGCGTCTTAAAAATGTATCTGCTGTGTATATGCATCGAACTAGTCACTTTGTGAGCGTTGTTTGACGCTCACAAAGCTTGCGGTCTGAACGCACCATTAGGGAGCTTACATTCTTTTGTTATCATGTTGTCGGCAAACTCCACTTTGATGTTAGATCCTCTTTCACTTAGCTGTTAACTTTAGCTTTTATAAGAAACTGCTTTTTATACGTAGGAAGACATTATCTACTGTAGTTAGATCAATAACTGCACCTGAGCTTTTAACAGACTCCCATTTATACTTAACCTTCCCTTTAATCTAAAAAATACAAACAAATTGAAATGACATAAAAAATAAGCAGGGACCCTGTTATTCACAAATAACAGCCTCTTATATTTTATCCAGGTCTGTAATTTTATTCAAGAGGTAGCATCATTCTTCTCTTGTAAAGCTATACAATTTTCCCCCAATGTCAAACATACTATTGCTCAACCCGTGGACCCATTTAAGGAGAAGATCTACTGCCAAGAGAGAAAAACAATCTGCACCAGGTGTTATCCACAACACTCGCAGCTAATATGCGAGCCCATTTCTAGGAATATATATCTTCCACTTCATAGACATGAGAAGTCTCTTGTTGAGTGACAAGTGCCAGCACAATGTAGGTAATGTTTCTGCTGAGAGGCTTTATGTAAAATGTATGCATCTCCTATTTAGCTCGTAGAGCTTGCCCTGCTGTCAGGTACATCAGCGGTGGTGTGACTAATGGTGGTCCTGGAGGCTGCATATCTCACAAATGTGTGTCTACATGTGTTTGTACGTTTGGGTTGTATATGTTTGTGCAGTGTGTCGCTGAAAAGCAGCAAAACAGCAAAACAGCAGACTGGATTAGACTGGCTTGGATCATATATAGAGTAATTTGCAATGCAGCCTTTACAAAGCTTAACTTGTCACTTCCTGTATTTAAGCAAAAGTAATTTGATTGTAAACACTCATGACATTAATTCTTTTATTGCTAATGAATCAATATTCTGTTTTATCTCTAAGTGATTGTCTACTATGTTTTAACATTCTGATTACTATTTAAAAGCACAGAGAAAGGTTATTAAATGTTTATTTGACTTGTGCAATGGATTTCAAACCGATACGATACAGATACTAGGATCTGAGTACTTGCCAATTCCGAGTACCGATGCAATGAATTGGAAGAGAGGTTTTATTTTCTTCTCTGCTTGTTACAACAAATGATGGTGAATTAGACAAAAAAATTAAATATTAATAAGAATGACCATGAAACTGAAATTTCCAGGAAAAAAATAAACATTTTCTGTGAAATTATTGCAGAGTTTCCACAAATTAATTTTTGCTTTATGGTATCAGTTAACTTTAACCAAGACAAGTACATCAGAATGGTATCAGCCTGATACCCGATACCAGTATCCATATCGGTGCTTCCCTAATTTTAAATTAACAATTTAACCAGAGAAGAATTATGTATCTTTTAAAAGCAAGAGCCGCTATATACTTGGCTAATTTTATAACCAAATAATCTGCAGATGATTTGTCAGATTATGTTTCAGGTTGGCTCTAGAGATGCAAGAATCAATCATCCAGGATTTAGAATCGGTAGATTTTCCTATGATTAGCTCTGATCATTGATTGTCAGATCACATGTAGATTTTTTTTATTTATTAAATGCATTAGAAATAATACGACTCTCTCATTTGGGACTCTATGCACCCAACTGTATGGATTGTATGAATTATAACAACAGTCAGATAAAGATTTGGGACAGTTAACTGTATTAATAGGGATAGACTTGTAATCCCTTAATGGTCTATTGGATTTAAAACTACTACTTTTATCGAGGAAACTGTAGCCATTTTTTTCTCTTTCATTTGTTATAATCCTCAGAACTAAAACTTAGTAAATTTTCAAAATCTGAATAGGCAAACAAGACCAGAAATTGATATTGAACAAAAGAAGCATGATCTGTAGATCCCTAGATAATTTATCATGTATGGCAGAAAAAAAGAGCTACCTTATGATTCATTTTCTGCAGACAAACTAATTGACTAATTGTTGGAGCGTGAGTTTATTAATTCTATCCCTGTGGACTAATTATTTCTACACGTGCGGACACAAAGCAGCAGCAAATCTGCCTGTACAGCTACTAAGTAAAGCTTGATGCTACCCACATTAAACATACATGCTACATACAAACGTATCACATTGGAAGTTTGAATACTTTAGATTTGGAAGGGACAAATTACAGCTGATAGTTGAGCACCGGCCGCAGGCACCAAGGAAAATGTGAGGCTAAAGCCGAAGGGGGAAATGAAAGAACTATGATGAAGAGACACTGGCATGAGGTCTCCTTATTAGTCCTGTCTCCATGGCAACCCAGGCCATCCCACGGTCCACTAAATGAGAAGGTGTGATGTGGTGGGTGGCAAAAAGATGTGTGTAATGCTGACAGCGGCGCTGGGTGGAGTGTAAGGTCATTTTTTTTCAGGTGGAGGAACTGCAAGGCAGTCCAGCCATCTTTTGGCTGATGCATGTTTGTTTTTCAATTTTTAGGAAAGAGTATAAAAAGAATCAATCGCTTGGGCAAAGCTGGAAGGTATCTTTGATTTGCAGCAGTTTCAAGAGCTATTGATCAAGAATGCAGATTAGCTCTGAATGAAGTCAAGCAAATCTGACAACACACACATCTTTAGCGGGGTGGCAATGAAAGCATTTGCACTGAGGGCCATTACAAAGTAGATGAGTTCATTAAGCAACTGGTTTGCTTTTGTAATGGCCATAATTACACTGGCCTGTCAATTGGCGCTCATATTGGCCAAATGCTTGTTTGGCAGAATTAAGCGAGGGCATTTCTATTGTGTTGAAATATTAAAGCATATTGTTCCTTTTTAAGTAGTTATTCATTCATAAAGTGCGACCTACACTGTTTTTTTATAGGAACACTGTCACATTAACACACAGTATACCAAATCGCACAGACCCAAACAGAGCATCTCAGAAGGCTGGAGGCTGTTAAAATTAATGGCAAGTGATAGATTCTACACACATCATTTCAACACCCTATGCATAGTAGCTCTGAAGGCCATTTAAAATCAATCCAAATCCATTAACACAGGCAGTCAGGTGTCAGCCATGTAACAACTGGTGATTTCCAGTCTCTCAGCCCAATTCCAATTAGAGTTCCTCAACAGCAGCCGGCTACCCCATCCATAATGGATCTATATGGTTACGGTGTTCTGCCAAATACACCAACGTAGGCCTTCAAAGGTGAGACCCTTTCATTGGGTTTCATGAATCTGTATTCAGTCTGCTGACTCTAAGGCTTTACCGTGTTACTGCGACACTTAACAGCTGTTCCCACCATCTCGGCTCAGGCCTCACTAAACTGATTGCCCTTCCTAGCAGGAGCCTTATATCTGAGTTTAGGTGAACATAGTAGGCTGGGAGTCGTCTGCAGGCAAGAAATCAATACAAAGCATAATCACTATGCAGGCCTTGCACTTTTTGTGAAGGCTGCTGGTCTATAGATGACAACTTAAGAGAATTGTGAAGCTGCGAATGATACGTTCTTTTAAGGAAACTAGGGTAAGTCATTTTTCGGTTAAATTTGGAGATATGGTTTTAAGGAAATCTGTACTTCTGTGTGTGTGTGTGTGTATATATAAAGGTGTCAGTATATGTAAAGGATGGGATGTATATGATGGGTCAGCATGGTTTTAGGCCTTACCTTCGCTGCAGTCGTTGCCTTGGTAGCCGGTGTCGGAGCAGTCGCAGACGGCCTGGTCGTTGACCATGCTGCACACCCCTCCGTTCTGGCACTGGTGGTCAGGCCCGCAGCCAGCCGTTACCGTGACGCCCTCTGAGCTGTCCAATGTGACCAGCGAGCCGTTGATGCTCACTGCCGTGATCCAGCCACGAAAGGCGGGGTGTTCCCGCACTGAAGGTGAGGTGAGGCGCAGCGGCGAGGAGTGGAGATCTGCTGACAACCCACCCATGTATGTGTGACTGAATACTGTCATGTCTCTTCTCTTACTCTTCACTTCTGCCCATCCCTCCAGTCGCCCATCCACCTCCAACGAGGTGTTTCTCCAGTCCCGCTTGACACGCACCGCATGCCACCGGCCGTCACTCACCGCCATGCCTGACTGCAGCTCAGCTGGCTCAGCACAAAAGATGGAGAAGCGTAGGCGCAGGTGGCCATGGAGAAGCAGCAGCTCCAGGAAGTCGCAGAACCCCTCGTCATCCAGGTAGAGCAGCAGGCCCTCCTGGCTCTGAGTCCGCAGGCTGAAACTCAGCACGCTCTCACAGCAGGCGTTCCACACCGGAAACCGCCCCCACTGGCTGGAAACGCCACCAAACTCCAGGACCTCCCCTTGGGCCTGGCCCCCTACGCTGCACAGGCACAGCCCCAGAAAGAGCAGGGGGGCTGCCGCCCAAACGCAGACCGCCATTACACTCATGCACACACTCGCTCTCACACTCATACACACACACAAAATTTAATAGAGGCTAGAGCTGGGGTGTTCCCTCTAGCCTACAGCTCATGGTGACAACTGCAGGGCACTTCGTAAAACACTGTCACCTGTGCACCTTGCTGTCTTGGTAATGCTTTTAACCAAAGAGAGCTCAGATACAAAGAATCTCCGGAGGGAGGGAAGGGTCAGACAGCTGCACCCTCTGTTCTCTTAACACCTTTTGAACATCTTCTTCTGCCTGGGCCTGGTGTTTGTCTGGTCTTTGCGATGTTCAGCGTCTCCTTCTTATTCCTTATTTCAGTCATGAGACTCCAGGTGTGTGTATTTATATGCTTGTGCATTGGATGTGGGACAAACAGGATGCGAACTCCATCTTTGTGCCCTAGATAGGGTCTTATCCCCCATGCAGGCAACTCCCCACAGAGCGCGAGCGTGTTTGTGTGTGTGTGCAGCTCACACACTGGTAATGGTGAGAAATGACACCGTCATAGCAGTAGTTTTTCCCCCTCTCTCTATCCTTGTGTTACTGGGGCAAGACTTAAAGCGTGTGTGGGAAAATATATTTCTGTGTGTGTGAGTGTGTGCCAGCAGGTTGAGCTATGTGTGTCTCTCACTGCCGCGTCATCACTCTCTCCAGCGACCTACAGAGAGAACAGAGACGGCACAATCAACCAGGGTCAACACACACATTCGTACATTATACACACACATACACCCTCGAGCTGAGCCTGTTATTCTCAAATTACACTTTCTCATGGATTTTGAGTACGCCATTAGCCTTCTCATATTTTGACCATCTGTAAACACAACCAGATTAATACAGGTAATGAAAGCTTGATTTCAATTCACACACACAAACAGCATTTCCACAGCAGAGATTCATAATGCCGCAGGAGGCTTTTTTTTAGGGTGGTGTAAATACAACTTAGCTTCAAGTCAAAAATTGACTCCAACACTCACTAATTTCCTAAATACCTTCTTTACTAAACGACTTTGATTGATGTTTTATTCTTTTTTGAGGGGGAGCAGGGGGGATATGCATCACTAGAACCTGTTTCACTGCACCTTCTTGGATTCCAGTTAGCCACACCACAAAGAGCGGGAGCAGCTCCCACCACCGCTGCTACTGCGGTGGATGACTCAAATCGAATTAGGGGCTCCAAAATCCCCGTTTTTAGCGTCTGAACGCCTTCACACTCACGCACGCACACACACACAACCCGCACGGACCGTGAATATAGCCGCTCACTACACTCACAGGAGGTTACATACAGTCTTTAAAAAGCTAAAAGAAAGCGGAGACATCACAGGTATTGATAGACAGGGTGAATGAATGCGGTTGAGCGATCAATTGTCGATTTGCAGCCATACCTCTTCTCCATTTTTTTTTTCTTTCACTCCCTGTGGCAGTTGCTCAACCTCATCGTCACCTGCGCCCTAACTACTATATTAATCCCCTACTTCCGTTTATTTTCTTTCAAAAACACATGAAAGCAGACATTTATTATGCCTATTAGGATGTGAGAGCACGCCTTCTGTAAATACAAGCCACATAACCTCTTTTGTTCAAAGCACCCTTGCTTACCTCACGCGCATCCTGTGGTTCCGTGGCAACAGTGCTGTGCGCGACGCATCGATCTTCCTTCCCATTTGAGGTGGATTTTGAATCCGCGAGAGGAGAAGAGAGGAAAAAAGGAAACGAACAGACAGGAGCACAACTATCACGGGCTGGGACCGAAGATGACAAGGTGTTATTGCCTCTCTCTCTCTCTCTCTCTCTCTCTCTCTCTCTCTCTCTCCCCCTCTCTCTCTCTCCTCCGTTCTCCTGAGGAGGAAAAGGTGCAGTCTGATGATGCTCTCGCGGCAGACTCGACAGAGAGGTGAGTCACGTGGTTGAGGCGGAGAGAAACTGTGTATGTGTGTGAGGAAAAAGGGAGAGAATGGGCGGGGACGTGAGGTACCGCAGCACCTTGGACAGCGCTCATTCAAGGCGCGCGAAACAAGAACGTAACTCTCTCTCTCTCTCTCTCTGTGTATATATATATATATATATATATATATATATATATATATATATATATATATATATATATATATATATATAACGGTTTCAGCATAGCTCAATTAAAAGATAGTAAATGTTTAAACATTTAAGATACCATAGCTACAACCTGAAGCTGAGTTTTAATCTTTGTGTATGAGCTTGGTTTGCCCACACACACATTTCAGCAAATAATCCCCAATTATCAGAAAACGCATTTAATTACATTTGGCCCCCTCTCTGATTCCACCAAGTCTGTTTTGAAATGCTGTTTGTAGTGGTGATGTTCTTAAAATGATGAGGGGCCCATAAATGATATTCTGCCTAAGGCTTCGTAAAGTCTTAGGACAGTCCTGACTGGAGGCACTTCTTTAAATACCTTTTTGAAGAAACACTGAGTATGTGCTCTACATATTGTGGCAGAATTTTAGGTTTTAAGGTGTTTTATCGCCGAAAATATCAATGAAAACCTACATTTCACTCTTTTTTAGTGGCTAGGTAAACTCACATCTTGTCAAACAATTTGTAGATAAGTATTTAAAAGAAATATAGGGAAAAAATAGTCATAACAATACACATATCTTTCCTGTAAATGTATTTCTTTTTTCTTTTTTCCCTTTATTTATTCTTTATCACTCTTCTTTTTCCTTTTTTTTCCTCTCTTTTCTTTTTCTCTTTCTATGATGTCACGCTGAAGAGAACAAATATGATGGACTACAAAGATTATCATGAGTGTTTAGTAATGGGGGAGCAGGTGAGTTTATGCAAAAGCTTTGTGTATGTTCTCCTTAATGATCAACAAAATTGATTAAATCTTTCTAATGCCTGAAGGATCTCAGTCTCAGCTTTAAGATAAGTTTTTCCATAACATTTTGGCACCCACAGTGATTCTCAAGGAGCAGATTGGATTGACAGGGATAAAATCCAGGGACTGGGCTTGTCCTCAAAACGTATTTTTTTCAGTCTCCAACCTCCATTAGCCGATTTACAGACTGGAACCCTTGCATAAATTTATTTCTAAAACGTAAAACATTTATACTGCTCTTTTCTCTAATAAAATTAAAAGTAGCGATCTTGTGGGTAGAGTATAAAGAAATATTACTCATGTTATTAGTACTCAAGTAAAGATAAAAATAAAAGCTTTTTTTTCAAAACGTTACTCAAGAAAATGTAACTTAATAAATGGAAGTAGTTACTGCCCAACAAGATTTTAATTTTCTGATGTCTTTATTTTACACATTGTGTTGGCATTTATTTATTTGGCAGACAAAAAAAACAAACAAAAAAAACTTGACAGTTTATTATTAAACCAAAGTAAGTAAGAGTGACCTCATTTTGGGGTTAATATATGTATATGTATATGTATGTAAGTCAGAAATCACATTTACTTACGGTTGACTTCTACTAGATTTTAGCAAAGCCGAAATGAACTGACACATGATTAGCTCGAAACATTGTGTGGCACAACTCTCTATTTCCAATGAAAGGTTGGATACATAAAACAAACAAAACGCACAAGTACAAATGGCAAAGGGGTGTAATTAACACATTAGATAAGTCACAACATGGCAATCGTGTTACAAAGAAGGATCCATTTAATACAACTAACTAAACTAGCATATAACCTTAGAGAACAAGGAATTAATCTTTCAATAAAAAAAAAAAATCTAAAATATTTATATTGTGGAGTGCATTGTTGGTTTTGCAGAAATGAAAGATTGATGAGTGTTTTTCACAACTCGAATAACAGTAAAAGAAGTTTAAAAAGTTAAACAATACGAGTGGTTGTTCATCAATGTTTGATGAAATGCAACTCATCCTATGACTCAGTATGACTGAGAATGTGGAGGTGAGAGTTGTACAAAACCAGCAGGCAAACCAAGTGGAAGAAATGACTACAGGACTTAAAGAACTAAAATAGAGCACTTTATCTCCAATAAAATAAAAAAAATCCAGTTGAACATGTCAAGGCCTGATGTAGATATGTCCACACAAGGGCAGTGAGTTGGTAACAACCTCACAGCACAACATTGTTAACTTCACCTTTCTCATTGGTTCAAAATGCAAAGGCTGCAATGTGTCACTGCAAAAAGAAAAAAAAAGAAGAAAAAACTGAAATGTATTTGATCTTTCAAATCTCAACAAATTCTGCAAAATTCGGCTAAAAAATATCTTTATCAGATAATGCTGTAAAAACGTTTGAGCATAAGAGCTCTCTTGTCAAAGACTTTATTTGATGACTTGATTTGTAATAATCAAAATGATTTATTCTTTTTTACCGAAACCTGGCTTCAACATGTTCATATAAAAGAGTCAACTCCACATCTACATTTTCATATTCCTCAAATAACTGCCCACTTTGGAAGGACCACCATCCACAAGCAACCATCTTTCCCTAAGATTTGTTGATTAGTCCTATGCTTATTAATAGATACTTCAAAGATATATGTCTTACTTTTTGCATAAACTACAAAATGTAAGCATTTTCTGATTCCAGTTTTTGTATTGCTTACCAGGCCTTTACCCTGAATTTTCTTAATATCATATTTTGTGCTATATAATAAACTCATTATAGTAGTGAGTTTCAATATTTGTGTCTCATGAAGTGAGAGCATCTAAATGGTTTTATATAGTCCTTAATCATATATTAGACTCATATGGCTTTGTCCAATAGTACTCACACCTGTCACTCTTGATCTATTTCATAAAAAGTGAACCAATTAAAGATTTTCCTAAGAAAAGTGTTACTTTAAGCTGCAGATGGGATAGATTGATAGGTGAATTGGTAGGACGTCAGCAATAATGTGGGTGCTGTACCAGTCTATTGTAGCAAAGAGACAGCTGAGCTGAAAGTTGAAGCTCTCGATTCCTACCCTCATCTATGGTCACCTGTGATGGACTGGCGACCTGTCCAGGGTGTACCCCGCCTCTCACTCATTGACAGCTGGAGATATGCACTTGATTCTGGTGTGTTGAACCAGGGAAAGAACTAAAACCTGCAGGACACTGGTCCTTGAGGCCTGGAGTTGGAGACCCCTGCTCTGGAAGGCCTGTGTCTCTCGGCTGGTCTGGGAACGCCTTGTGAGTCCTCCTGAGCAGCTTGCCCAAGTGGCTAGGGAGAGGGAAGTCTGGGTCTCTCTCCTCAAGCTGCTGCCCCTGTGACCCAACCCTTAATAAGCGGAGGACAATGGATGGATGGATGAATGGATTGTGTGTATCCAAACCATTCACAAAGCCAGAACACCATTTAGATAATCTGAACAGAAATCTTAGAGTTGGAAGAGAACATTAAACTATAAGGTAAACATTTGAAAAGATGTAAATCTAGTTTTGATGTTGGAGCCTGAGGTCAGCAGGCTTATAAGACGGAAATGGCTCTTTCCTTATCTCTAAGAAAGCCAAAGGGATTTGAAAGTGGAGCAACAGACATTGCGAGATATGGATAGATTTATAGTGTAACTATAAAAGTAAATATTTTGTAGAGCTTCCTATTTGTGTGCATTTGGTCCCTCTCCCAACATTACACCCAGTGAGCTACAAATACTGAGGATGAAAGGGAAATCTACCTTTTAACTAGTATACATGTTCTCCTGCAAACCTACAGCTAAGCTTAGTATGAATGTGTTTGAATTCTATGACTTTTTCAAGATTTTGTGCTGTTTCTTTAAATGTTCAGTTGGAAAATTCATTTTTTATCTTTCCACCCACATGGTCTGTGTTATTCATTACCACAGTGAGTCTTCAACTCACTGTGTTTATAATGTTACATATCTTGATTGACTTTTATTTTACTGTATTTTTATTTCTTTATTTGTATTTATTTAGTTCAAATCCTGACAGCTCTATAATTTTTAATGAGTTTCAGCTACATACCAAATTACCCAGAATAAAGAGCATTGCTCGACTTTCCAACAGATTTGTTGCATGTTTGGGCAATTATTTCCTCTAGTTTTAGCAGCTGGGCAGCTGAAAAGATTTCTTCTCTTACTCTTTTACGTTTCGACAATTGTAATGATGCGTAAGCATTGCAACACAGTATTGTTTTTACGAGTGGGAGCAGCTGGTTTTGGTCTATAAGTTTTTATTTTGCCCCTTCAAGCCTAAGTCAGCCATTGGCACGTAGGACGCCTTTTCAGATATGTTGCAAGACTGACTGCTACCTGAGATTCTTCCTGCCTACAGAATGACCATCCACAACAATGAAGATACTTGGATGATATAAATTAGGAAAACAAAATTTAATTACTCTTTTGGATAAATAATTTATAATTTTAATAAATTGACTTGAATGAATTTTTCCAGAATTTCAAGCAGATTATTACAAACAATACAGCCTTGTGATTCAATAAACTTATCATCTTCCAATCGTTTTCTTATTTTAGCATAAATGTCTGCCATCTAGATAACAATGTATAATAAACACCAATCAGGCATACCATTGTGATCACTGACAGATGAAGAGAATAACGCTGATTACCTCTTCATTGTGGCACCAGTTAATAGGTGAAATATGTTCAGCAGTGAACGGAGCATCATCCCTGGACTTAGAGTTTGGTGTTCTGTTTCCCATTTACAAACTTGATGCTTCACATATGTTATGTGTCAGTTTGTCATTTTCCGTATTCTTCTCTTGTCTTGCTTCCCACATATTAATAGAGCATTCTGTTATTTGTGCTCACCTGCCACTGATCTGGTAATCATCCTCTGCAGTTTAAATACTGCTCTTGTCAGTCATTCTCTTGGCAGATCCTTTCATTAACCTGTTCTCTGTAAATTTGACTGTTGCCCCAAATTTGTCTGTCACTGTTTTGCTCCTCTTTGGATACTGTTCACATGATTTTGCTTTTCAGTATACTCGTCAACAAGACAACCGATTCATCGTGAACTCATTATTAGGCAGGCAGTCATATTTTCTGCCAATTAATGATTTAACTTCAATATAACCATGTTTCGTTTTTGGTTTTGAAATCTGCAGTTGTTTATTTCTTTACAAAACCACCAATTGACAAATTCAAAGATATTGGATGATGGAGCTGTTAATGATGTTAGCAGATGGACAGATTCACCTCAAAGTATTTTCATCTTACTAGAATCCGAATCAGTTTCTCACATTCAGGCAAGTTCACCTGCTAGTTTTAAAGCACGGAGATTGGCTGGCTGGAAATCAGACACTGAAGAGTCTGAGTAAAAGGCTTAACTTGGTGGCTTAGAATAAGTAAAACATTTTCAGTACAGACTTTAACAACCAAGGCCTAATCCAATCCTTAAATCATTAGAGAAATAACACCTTCTTTCACAACCACTGATTTGCAGCTACTATTAGCAGTGTTAAAAGTTGATTCCTATATGCAATTGTAATTAGGGAAGTATTTTTCCAATACCTACATGTAAGGGCAAAATACAGTTTTTTTAATCATCTGTAGGAGATCATCTGGGTTGAGGCCATCTCAGGAGTGCACCTTCTGGGTTCCCTGTCGCAGCTGCTGCTCCCCCCTTTCCCGTTTCCCGTATCAGTGTTTGTCTTTCTCTGACAAGCCAACACATGCTTCAACCCTCAGACACTACGTTAGAATTGCTTTTTCCTACCAACACTTTAAGCCAAGGAACAGGGTGGCTGGGGAATTAACTGGCGGCAGTGGTATCCTGTAAAAAGCAGAAAAACAGTGACGTCATCGTGGATGCTCTACAAACAATGACACTGTTGGAGAAGTGCAGCTGGCAGCAAAAGTAATCCCTTCCTCCTGTTTTTGCACAGTGGTTCTCATCTTTGGAGGATCATTTAATCTAACAGTTGTTTGTTGCTTGGAGGTATTTACTTATGTGCATACTCTATTTACTCCAGCGAGGCAGGCGACTGTTAGAGCAGAGAAACAGCTCTATGACTGAGCCACTCTATCAGTATGAGCGCACAGCTGGAGCAGGAAGAGTTAAAATGATTTGAACAACAGATATCAAACTAAAAGGGTCTGACCACAAAACCTTTGCCAACACGAAGATAGAAAGTCTGAGCGTGCAGCCGTGTGCATGTTTGTATGTCAGTTCTTGTGTGCAAAGCGAATCATTGGAGAAGCTAGAAGAGACGGGGGAGGAGGCGTTGCTATGGAAACTATCTCAACATCAGCACATGGTTTCCCATTGGCGAGACCACCACAACTCCCTTATATTTGCCGGTGCTCCTTTTCTAGGTCCTGCACCCCAACTGTGCCAGGCTGACCTTTCAGACCAAGTGGCATTAACAAATAATAGTATCTTTACAAGGTTGCCTGGCAAACTGAAACACCCAAAGTGGAGAAACACTGCAGATTACCTTGGCACATAGAGAAGGTTCAATGCTTACAGTACTGACTACTGTTTTAATAAGATTAACATGTAGATAGTTTTGACCATTGACTGTTCTTGTGAAGTGACTTGAGATGACATCTGTTGTGAACTGTCTCTATATTAATAAACTGAATTGAGTTGAATTAACGTGTTGCAATTTAATTACCAGTTTTACATTTTGCTTTTAAAACACCCAGTCTTTGATGCATTTAAGAACAAAACTGACATCAATTTTCAAGATAAGACAAACAGGGCATAGGGATATATATATATATATATATATATATATATATATATATATATATATACATACACATATATACATATATATATACATATATATATATATATATATATATATACACACATATATATATATATATATATATATACACGTATATATATATATATATATATACACACACACATATATATATATATATATATAAATATAAACATTTTTAGGAATGTTTTTTTAAATATAATTGTTTACATTTACATTTTTATCATCCAATTTTTTATTAAAGAGAAAGGTAACAAGAATTATTTCCCCCGCTGTGAATAAAAAATGCATGTTTAACTTTTTGTAATAAAATTTTGAACATTTACCTTTATCCAAATAATTGTTGAAAATTCTATTTAGAAAATAGGTTTGCAAAGTTAATATTCAAATAAAAATTTGAATTAATCTTTATTTAAATTTTGATAGAATTAATTGATAAACAAAGGTATAGCAAGGATTCGTTCAGGGAAATAAAGGACAATGTACCTCCACAAATAAAAATCCTATATATCATTCAACAGTTTGAACATGTAAAATTTCCTTGTTATTTTTTTATTCTTAAACATATTTTTTCACTGTATTTCTTTAATTCTTAACTTCAGTTTATTTGCAATTTAGCTAAATGTATAGTTGGAATTTTATATTTTATAATATTTTTTTTAAGTTTTAATTTTTTTTTGGTATTAATTTTAATGAATATTTTTCCCTTAAAGTAGGGAAAAACATACCAGAGAGTGGAAGAGTTGCAAGAAGTAAGCCACTGTTCACTGCTCTGGTCAGATGAAACCTTAGCTGAACTCTCTGGTCTTGATCCAAAATGCCTTATTTTATGGAAAACTAGCAGTGCACAACACCCTGAAAACACCATCCCAACAATGAAATGTGCTGCTTGCATCTTATTGTTGTGGGAATACTTCTCCCTTCAGCAGAGATAGGGGAATTAGTCAGACTTTATGGGAAGATTAATTAAGCTAAATACAGGTAAGAAAACGTGAGGCTACAAAAGACCTAAGACTGTGGTGGAGGTTATTCTTCTAGCAGGACAACTATGAAAATGCAGCAAAAGCTGGAATACAGTGGCTTAGACAAAAGCATATAATTGTGTTAATATAATTTTATACAATAGTGTTGCAACTGGCAGAGAGAAAAATATATTTTTCCAAGTTAAAGCTCAGGAAGCTTTGTTGCCACCATGGGAGCATTTTTTTTTTTTTTTTTTTTGCATGAGGAAAATGAAGCAGGGTGTATAATTAACTTTTATCATTTGGAAAGTTAGTGGAGAAGAGTTTAGGAAACTATTGTTTTATTAATGGGATTTTAAGACAGCAAATAAAAAAAGACAGAGGAAAATGGTCAGACAGAAGGCAGGCTCAGTGGGGCATGCTGGAAAACATGTTATCCGTTTCAAGAGCAGCCATCAAGGCATGATGTGATGCATCATCTGTCTCTAAGGCATACGGGAGGAAATGCACAAGCATTTAAACTCCTGCGACTCTATCAGCTAACATTAAGCTAGACAGATATAGGCTGCAGCTTTTAGCATTAGTCTTTATTGAATGATGAGCCAGAGCCTCTTTCTGTGCTTCCCTCCCAACAACATCTTGCCTTTCTTGGCTTCTTCTCTCTTACCCTCCCTGACAGGTTGACAGTGAGCACTGAACCCTGACTCTTTGCCTACTCAGCAGAGAGAAGGTCACTGTATATGTGTATGTGAATGTTTTCTTGATATACAGTATGTGTGTTAGCGGTAATATATGTCTCAACTGCCAACGGAGTGAATATACAACCAAGAATAAAAACTCATCTGTCAGCATCCGGTTGGTTTGTGTGTCTGTGTGCCGTTCGTGCACATAGATTTTGATCTTGTGTCTACATGGAAACAGGGAAAATAAGTACTGAACACACCAATGTTTTTCTCTGTAAGTACAACATTTTTCTAGAGCTAAGGGTATGTAATTCACGTCAGATGTAGGTAACAAATCAAGTAGTCCACACAAAGAAATCAACACGAATTAAAATGTCTGTTATAATGAATGACACAAAGAAAGACTAATGAAAATATGAAAATGAGGTGCACAAAGGCATTGGAACTCTTTAGAAAGAAAGCCAGTGCCTATTATTAGCCAGCTTAGACCTAACTGAGGCCAACAAAAAGGTTTCTAGTCACAGAGGTATCACACAGAAAGCATTTCATGATGGGTCGAAGCAACAAGGTGTCTCAAGACATTTGCAATGATAACTGAACTTATCATTGAGAACTATTCAAGAAGACATGAAACTACAATGGTGTGTTTTCATTAAAAACATACCATAATGGTCTCACACTGCTGCACAAGATTCCAATGCTAAATAAAAAGCATGTAGAACCTCATTCAGGTGTTTTGTACATACCTATGAACAAACCAACAATACACTGGAAGAATATTCTTACATGAGACAAAATTGCCAATATTTGGATAACTTATAAACCAAAAGACACCACACCAAAAGTGAAGTTTGATGAGAGAATCATGGTGTGAAGTGTGGGGCTTTTTTCTAGCATATGATACTGAAAGACTTCATATAAATAAGTAAAGATGAATGGAGAAATGTATTGAGACATTATTATTAAGAATATCAAGGTCAAGTTGATTTATATAGCACATTTCCAACAGTGCTTCCAAGAATGACTCAACATGAAGAAAAATTAACAATAACAGTAATGTGAATTAAGAGAACACTTATAAGAAAATCAATAAAATCTAATAAATACTTATGAGAAAGTTCTTAAAGTTAGAGCTGATTAAAAGCCAAATTGTCAAAAAGTGTTTTCAATAAAGTTTTACAAAAAACCAAAGACTTAGCAGAGCTAATATTAAAAGGAAGGTTGTTCCAGAGCGTGGGAGCTACAACTGAAAAATGCTCTGTCAACACGGGTCTTGCATTTTGTTCTCGGCACCGCTAAATACAGCTGCGAGCTGGACCTCATTGTTCTTCCTAATGGTATCTATATTTTAACTTCTCCAGTCTTTCCTGCAGTGAAACAGCTACAAAACATGATGCAGGATGTTCAGAGGCTTTGCAAGCTTTCCCCCTCTTACTCCCAAAAAAGTAGCAATGGCTACTATGACCACACACTTAAATTTTAGTTTTAGTCAGTACCATGCACACAAAATTTAAGCTCTAACTCACTGAGTGCATATTGAAATTGTAGGCTGGATATTTATGGTTGTATTGGTGTTAGGGCTTCACTGTACCTTGAGTGGCTGTTCAGGCCATATTGGTCCAGGACCCATTTAGCTTTCAATGATGACACTCTATTACTAGCTTCAACCAGCATCTAAACTTGGTCTAATAGTTTGTTTTTGGGTTTGGACAATCAAAATGTGTCCATCTTTGAGACACAGAACCTGTATCTGTCCTGGATATTATTATGGCTAGATATTTCTGATGCTTACAACTGTTTAAACTAATGAACATGGTGCCTTCAGGCATCTAGAAATTCTAATTGAAAATGAACCTGACTGGGGGAGGTCCAACATTCTCTTTGTGATATCTTGTCTAATTTCATTGGTTTTACCATGGTCTGACAGAAGAAACCATTGTGTTGCAGTGTGTTAAAATCCTCAGGTGTGCCTCCATTTCTCTGAAAAGCTCTCAATGAGTCTACAAGAAACTTAAAAAAGCACAACAAAGATGTAGCTCTTATTGGGAATATTTTTATTGAGAACACATTAAGATCTGCTATAATTTTTCTACTGACTGCGATTGGAGCCGAGTTTAAGATTTACCTGGTTTGAGCTGTAAATGGAACTAAGGCATACATAAATATGGCTCTTAACTGTAATATAATATCAGAGGTAGGATTGTATTTAGGTGAAAGACTCTTGGTGTCATTTGAAACACTTACCTTGATAGTGGTGGGGGAACATAATTGTAAGAGTATCATTTTATGAGTCAGTCGGACTCATAAAATGATGATACAGGAAGGGTCATCTCTGCGTAAGTATGAGTGTGTACCAGTGCGTGTGTAAGTGAGTCTTTGCGTGTCAGTGTGAGTGTGTTTGACAGGCACCGACCCTTTTCTAAATGTGATTAAATGGGAGGTTTGTCTCTAATCGTGTTGTAATGAGTTTCTGTGTAGCTCATACATTTACTAATTCCGCTTGCCAATAGTGCAAACAGCCACGTGTGTGCATGTGTGTGAGCGTGGGAGAGGTCACCTCCCGGGAATCTCACTCTCATTTATAACAATACCGCCAACCTGTCCTCATGGAAGGATTTGCAATTTCTAAACACAGCTAACATTAACTTTTGTGTGCACAATCATGCACAACCGGACGCCCCCACGCATCGTGGCTGGACCCAAGCAAATGTGCAGTCCATCTGTGTATGGATCTGTGTGTCATTAAGACTCTCAGCAGGCATTAGCATTGATCATCTGACCAGCTGATGGAGAGTGACCGACAAGGATCAAACAACGCCTGTCTCAGTGTGTTTGTGTGTCTGTAGAAATCACATGGTTTCTTTGTAGTCAGGAAAAGTCTGGAATTGGACTTTAAAGATATTGTGGTGACAGTGGTTTATATTCATTAGCAGTTGGACAAGGAGAAAGAGGAGGGTGGAGAGAGAGGAGGAAGATATGTAGCAAATGACCCTGGGTCAGGAATTTAACCTAGGTCCGATGCTCATATATTTGATCCAGTGAGCCACATGATCCTTAAGATGTAAGTCTTTTAAGCCTCGTTTTTACTTCGGACCCAACGAGACCAAGCCACACTGCTCCACTCAGTGGAAACAAGTAGGGATGCACCGATACCGATACTGGTATCGGATATTGGACCCGATACGTCTAATTTACATTTATCGGTTAAAATTAACCGATACAATGAACCAATACTTAAAATGTGGTAAATCTGCAATAAATTTACAAAAACTGGTTCATTTTTCACTTTAAATTTTAGTTTTATGATTATTTTATCTTTTACATCCGTTAATTTGTCTTACTTATGTTTAGTTAGTAAAGTCTGGTGTCTTTAGTCTCTTCAACAAAGGTATAAGGTGGAAGTTATAAGGTCAATTAATTCAGCAATTGTATCGGATCGGTATCGGGTATCGAGCCCAGGCATCGGCATCAATATCGGGAATGTGCACCCCTACAAACAAGGCTATAGGCTGCATTCACGCAAGCCCTGTTTAGCCCACTAATCAATTACTAATTTGTTGGTCTAAAAAGTCTGGTCTGTATGGGGAGGTATGAATGTGCAACTATTATGCAGACGAAAAAAGAGAACTCTGGTCTGCCTAAAAACCAAGGTCTCTGCTCGTTTGAAGTGAAACCTGGTATGGATCGATTGAATATGTGAATGCCGAATGGGTTGGGGGCTGCTTCAAAGGCGGGAAGCAAACTATAGTGAAGGGTATTCTAGGTATATAAAACCAAAAAAACTCTTGTACTCTGTTCATGCTGAGCCTATTGCTGCAATGTGTTTGTCTAGCACATTTAGAAAAGACAACAGAGCAATCATATAACTGGTCAAATCTGATGCCACTTGCTGCAGTGCCACCACAGGTGAGGAATTAAATATGTTGCTCAAAAGGTTCAGTTCGTTTGACAAAGTGCAGTAAAACTGAACTGCAACAGCTAAAAAAGCAACAATGTTACAATTTTTATCCCCAATCAAACTGAGTCTCCAAGACTCTCTGGTGTGAAAACGACCTTACTGGCCTGGATGCGTGTGGAAGTAAAAACAGAGTATGAATAACTATCGAATCCCTCTTCCATTGTTTAATGTTGGATCCATTCATCTGTCTACCCATCTATCTATTCAGTGGTGTTTGCATATTCAAAGCCTGACCGCAGTATGAAATATCTATCTCAAATGAATTGTTGTCTTTGGGTTAAACTTGGCTAAAAAGAACTGAAAGAAGTGTTGAATTTTGATTTGAAAAATGCGTAGGAATGCTGTCAAGAGACACAATGAAGGTTAGGGGGGCGGGGTGTATGGACGAGGGTGGATGTATTCGAATATGTAGCCAAATGAAAGGGAAAAAAGAGCGATCCATAGCTGATTAGCTCATGTACTGCTGATTTAATGAGGTGTTCTTATTTGCAGGGCTCAGTATGTGTCTGTGGGCTGCCAAACGACAGTAAATCCTTACCAAAGTGCTGCTGCTGGTTGTCGTGGTGATGCAGCTCCTCTCAGCCTGAACACTATTGCCCTACAGTTGGGGAAGGGGGGGCGTGGGTCAAGGGTCCGAACAGTTTGTGTCCGAAGGCCACACTCACAGAATGGATAATGAACAGGGAAACTAGTAACAAGGAACATGTTGTCACCTTTTGCCTGGACTCCTGGCCTTCTACCTTGTGGCTTCCAGTATGTCAAATTAGCTGCAGAGAACACATGGCTAACCCTTTAGTTGTTTAATGGCGGCGCTGCATGTATCTCACCAGAAGTGAACACCTGCAGCTTAAACAGACAGGCAGCCTACACATGATTTCATCTACTATATCACAAAAATGTGCTCAAACTAGTATGACTGCCTCCTTCAGGGAAGTAATTTTCAATTAAAGATGGGGGTGTAAAACCTTAAATATAATTTTGTTGGCTTATCGTCTCATAACATCTGCAAATGACTTATTCATTTCTTCAGATAAATGTGTAGATGTCTTAAGGAAAGTGGAAATGGGTTCAAATGATTATGTGTTTAACAGGCAGAGCTATGCTTTAAAATATAACCAGGCTTATATAACATGCAGATGGAGCAATAGAAAAACAATCATGGGTATAACAATGTTTCCATGACTCAGTCTTGTCAGGCAGAAAAAGTGACCAAATTGAAAAAATGGCAGAATTGTAAAAATCCAAACTGGTGTAGTCAGGAAGTCTCCCTTTAAAAAACTTTACATATTTTTGTCAGCGAGTTCTTTTATAGATTTACCCTAGACTAATTCGTTAAGCATTTAACTTTTTTTTCCCAGCTGTTCCTTCTAAATTCATACAAAATAAGGAAGCTGAAAGTTACACTTGTTTAGCCCAGTTAATCAGTGCTAACAAGGTTTCAACCCCATCTAAATATCACAAGGCATCTTTCTTTTTTCTTAATTAACAAAGAAAAAATCTTGGTGTGAATTACATCTCACTATAATTGCTGAATAGCTTTTTCCTCTGTTATTTTGTGTTAGGAGTCTGTGACTGTGTGCTGGAGTGTGGGGTTTTGGTAGAGCTGGGTAGAAATATCAATTCATCAATGCGTTGCAATTATTTGTTTCTCAATGCAACATCGATTCATCAGATCCTATGACTCGATTCAGTCCACCAGCCAGTGGCGGCGCTGTGGGCAACACTCTAGTGAGAGCGTTCAGCATTGTATAATATCTGTATAATATTGTACAGTTTGTTCTACTAAATAAACCCTGACAAGAATCATGACAGGATTAACAATGTCAATTTTTTCTTAAACACTGGTAGGCCACTACTGCACACAATATTTAAAAATATACTCAGTAACTTTACTAATTGGGTATTTACTTATTATTGAATCGATATTGAAGCTAATAAATTAATATTGGATTGAATCAAAATCGAGTCAAAGCCGCAACAATCGTAATTGAATCGAATTGTGAAATTCCTAACAGTACCCAACCCTATGTGCTGGTGTTTTCTCCCACTTTCTCTGCAGGGTGTGGCAGGCAGTAGCCACCAGGTATTCATCATCAACTCTCCTGCTCAACAGGGGAGTGGAACCCGCAAGCTGACAGCAGTTGGTTCTCACTTCTTGCGGGGTACATGGCCGAATTACTTCCTGTGTTTCTAAGTAAGAAACTTTGCTCAAGATTTAAAGATCGTTGCGCTCACCACCTAGTTCTTCTCGTAGTTTCTCCCTGGGATTCCAGTGGCCTCACTCCAGAACCTTCTGTACACAAACAGTTAATCAGTTTGGGTTCCAGCATGGTCAGCCTCTGCACAGCTCCCCAGCCAGTAACCTCCACAACACTCAATTTCTCTGTCGCTGTTGTTAAGCTGCTTGCTCATTCACCCAGAAACACCTTCATCTGCAAAGAAAAAAAAAACTTACCTTCGCCGTCGTCGGTCTTGGAAAGCCTCTGGTTACCTCCTGGTAATGCACCTGCAAAGACCAACAGTTAATCAACGAACACCACACACCCACCTCGAGCCAATCACAGGTCTCCAAGCAACACTCCCCTGGACAGCAAATAGGATTTCAACATCCAAATATCATATCCCGAGATCCTCTTCATCTCATTAAAAATCATACCTGTTCCTCTTTCAATCTGACCCCTGCTCCCTGGTTTCCTGTTCCTTGATTCCTCCCAAGACGACACACTGTCCCTTGCAAAAATAAAACTTTTATTAGAGAATCATCTTTCACCAGACACCACACACCTTATGTTGTCTGGTGTGCTGACTTAGAGACCAGAAATCAATCATGTCATTTTGACAATTTATCTTTGGTGATGAGCTTCAAAAACTGGATGTTAGAAAACCTCCTTGCCATCACCTTAATTAAACTAAAATCCATCGAAGGTTGGAATAACGCTGTGATTAACTATATATAAAAGAAAATCATGTTGAGAGATTTTGATCCATAATGTTATTTTTTCACAAGATCTTTTCCCACATTTTAGTGTTTTTTTCTGACTTTACAATCCCGTTTTGCATGAAGGGACATGATTTTGGATTCATTCATGTAAAAAGGGCACATTACCACATGAATATAAAGAAGTTTGGTTGTGTTGAATTAAATAATTATCATAAGTAATTCAATGCATGTTCAAGCAGAGACAAAATGGAGCCAATTTCCAGTTTAACATTTATTTTGAACAGATTAACAAATTGCAGTTTTACAGAGGAATTTTGCGCCCGTCGTTCCTCTGTGGTCCAGATTTAAAGAAATATGAACCACAGAGGAACGACGGGGGCAAAATTCCTCTGTAAAACTGCAATTTGTTAATCTGTTCAAAATAAATGTTAAACTGGAAATTGGCTCCATTTTATCTCTGCTTGAACATGCATTGAATTACTTATGATAATTATTTAATTCAACAGTTGTCAAATGGATTGTTGATTGTGGTGTTGAAATAGGAGGAGAAACAATTATTATTTTTTCCACTGTTTGTTTCTCATACCCTTACAAATTGATCGTTCAACATTATCCAACAACATGAACCTTTAACTGATTTATAAATACAAATTTTTGTTTGGCCTGCCTCCAGTGACTAAGGATCTGAGAGGGAACAAACAGGGAATTGCAGCAGACAGACAAGGGAGAAGTGCTGGTACTCAGCCTTCTTTCAGTTGCGTCATAAAAAATATAAATTATAAAGAGGATAAGATAAAATATAGACCTTGCTTGAAACAGAAATAAGAAGAATATGTCAATTTATGACTGCCCCATGAACTGCGTACCTCCCGAGGGTTGTTCTGGTAGGGAATGTCAAGATAGCACAGTCACACTAGCCAAATAAAATGTCATCATTAAAGGCCAAAATCTAACCTATTCAGTCACCTGCTGCATCATCTTCTTCTTGTTATTATTAAGAGAATGATTGGTATTTCTTTAAACAATGAGTTAAAACCCAGATGATGACTTTATAGCTTTGGAAACCTCTAATAGGCGAACTGACACATTTGAGTTAATTGGAGGGGCACCTGCGGATGAATTTTAGGGCCACATTTCCAACACTGCTTTATGTTTCAACACTTTAAGTGTCAGCCAAGAAATATTTCTTGGCTGATATCTTCCTGATTCCAAGGCTACAAAACTCTGTTTAATCCTTAAAAACAATTTCCAGTTGCTTGAAGGTGCTGCATTCATCTGTTCAAATAACTATACACAAAAACAGACATAATGGGAATCCAACCATAATACCGCGCTGGAAGGTAACAAGTTCTGTGTCCTAGAGATGAAGTTGTTTTGGTTCCCAAAAGGGCAAATCGACCCCAGAACAAAATTCAAAGACTTTGTAACGATGCTTCCTGAAGCTGGACACAGACAAATACCGACATGGGCTGAAAGGCCACTCAGCAAGAGGAGGCCATTAGTCGTCATACCCCCACCACCCCCCGTCAACACCCAAAAAAACAAAAAACGATAGTAGCAAAATTCTTACAGGGACAAAGAGGAATAGTCTTAAGGTCTGAGAAAGCTAAAGTGGACCCATAATGATCATTGTTAAGTTTTCGGGAAAAGAGGGACACAATCCCAAATGTTAAATATGGGGGTGGGGCATCATGTTGAGGGACTGTTCCACTGCAGGAGCAACTGGTGCACTTTCTAAAATAGATTAAATAAAATTAATGGGAAAAAATTGAAGCAACATTTAAAGACATCAGCCAGGAAGTTAAAGCTGGTTACCAATTTTCTTAAGAACAACAAAGTCAGTGTTATGGCGTGGCTATCAAAAGCCCTGATCTGAATCCCCGAAATTTTTTTGGCAGATTTGAAAAAGCGTGACCATGTGAGGTGGCCAACAAACCAGACTTGGTTGCACCAGTCTTTTTCAGGAGGAATGTGTCAAAATTCCAGCAAACTATTGTGAGAAGCTTGCGGAAGGAAACCCAAAAAGTTTGCCCTAATGTTAATACATTAATAAATACATGTCTAGCATATTCTTTCTCTGATTATCATGGTATTTTATTATTTTTCAACTGTTTGTAGAGATTGTTCTTAGTGGTGAAGGTTACTTACTTTTCTATCACTTACTTGCTTATATATTTTCCAAATATTTATTGTTTTATTATGTTCAAAATTAACTTGATTCAAACGTTCATAGTAAATTATCCATCATTACTTTGTTCTGAATGACATAAGGCTTCAACTGTAAATATTCTGCTATTTGTCATGTAATTGTATCTTTCACTTTTTCTTTCCCTTTCACTGTTGTGTATGTAATGTCACTCCATGTCTGCTGTTATGCTTTCTGTTTAAGTACAGTATGCTTGCATTTAAGAAAATTACTTCACAGCTGTGATGCACTGAATGAAATACAGTTTGACTAAATGCTTGCCGTGTGAGACAGACTGCACAGCTTCCCCTGGCAGCTTTTCTAGTGCTTCTGTTTCCAGCTCAAGTGGAAGTTTGAAGTTGGATCACAAAACTCTGTAGCCCGCTGGAGCTCTGGAGTGGTGTACACAGAGTACAGGGGCTGATGCATGTGGCACAAACAATAACAATGACATGCACATAGGTCTCTTATTGTCAGTGGAGCCTGTGAGGCTGGCATTTCAGTTCAACCAAAAGCTGCCATACAGGTGCATCTGAACAAAAGAGAATGATGTTCAAATACCTTAATTCAACACTTGCTTGATCCTTACAGAATTGTGAGGGTGGGGCTGATGTCTATCTCCAGTGGGCAGGATGGGGTACCCCCTGGAGAAGTCGTCAAACTGTCACAGATAAACACAGAGGACGAATAACCAAGTGAGTGAGAAAGTAAACCTGATACCTCATTTTTTTTTTTTGACTGTGAGAGAAACCCTGAGTACTGGGAGAGAAACCATGTATATACCAGGAGGGCATGCAAAGTCCATGCAGAATGAGCTTTGAACTTGATAACATTTCTAATTAAAATTCTTATTAATTGACGTAATGTTATATTAAAACTTTCCTAGAAGCTTTATCATTACCAAGCAATAATCATCGAAATTAATAGAAATCAAAAACTGAAATACAATATTTCCGTCTGTGTGTGATACTTTCTACTTTAACTTGTTCTACTTGGGTTATTTAATTAAAAACCATATTTGATCATATTGTATTTAATTAAGATGTACGTATTTGTTGTTAAATCTATGCTTATTCATAAAAAAATCTTCTGGAAACCAGCATATCTTCTTCTCATTTAGGTCCACTCTACCGAGAGCATTAAGACTTCCCTGAATGAAAAACCAACCCAGACTTGATGCACACAACATTTAGTTTGCATTGATTTTGCTTGTGAAGAGCCCCATTTGCGTGTCTGCATGAACAGGACTGTGTAGGTGCAGCTACGAATTCTTAGGCCAAATGAAAGAGAGAGGTGGTGGTGGTGGGGGAGTATTATGAGTTAGGAAGTGTGAGCAGATAGAGGAGAGGAGGGGTATGATGACAACAGAGGGAGAATCGTTGAGATGCTAATTGTCCATTCTCAATCCTCCATAAAGTTTAACAGCCACTCTGCCTCCACATGTTATTCTAACTCAGTCACAGAGGATACCTCTGGGATGTGCAGCTATTTCTCCCTCACTTCTCTTCTTTTTTTTATTCATAATGACATCCCTATCCTCCCTTTGTCTCCTCCTCCTCCTCCTTCTTTTCATTGGCATCGTGGGCAGAGACAGAGAGAGAGAGAGAGTGTAGAAAGAATATGCAAATACCACAGACGATCTGGAGCATATGTGTGCATCTCTCACGAGGCCAACCAACACCTGATCATCAAACTCTCTCCCATTTATCTCCTCTTGGTCTCCTCGTCCTTGCTCTCCTCCCCTCTCCTTGTTTTTTTTTTTCCATTTTGTCAAAATTCATCCCGATTCAGGTTTTCTCTTTCTCTCTCGCCACTGTTGCTCCCTGCCAACGCTTTGCGTTTAAGCACTTTGTTCCCCCTTTAAGATAAAGATAATTAAATCAGCAGCTAAATGAGAGAAACTGTGCTGCTGGCTTCACCACTTTGATGTTGGGTTTCTGTGCGTGATAGCATCAACATCGAGGCGTCAGTCCCAAACTGCTGCTGCTGCACACCTCATATTACACTTGCAGCCTCCTGCCTCCTCCTCCCACAACTTACTGTACACACAAAGGCAGATTTGACACGCTAAGCTCTACTGTCTTAGGTCCCCTTTCTTGTCATCCAACCACAGCATTCTTTACTGCTGATCTCACCCTCTTTTCCTTCCCTCTCTCATTCCTAATGTGATGCCGCTCCCTCTCTTCTTCCCCTCTGCCTCCCGCCTCTTTCCTCCTGATCAGCAGGTTGCTAGGAAACTGTGCTCCATTGATCTGGGAATGGGGGGGGGGGCATAATGACAAGCTCCCATAACTGTCACACAACACATATACACACACACACATACACAGGAACACACACATGGGTATTGTAGATGTCTGGTAGTTGCTTTAAAATGAAGGCGTCCGCTTATCTGATAAGGACAGGAACAGGGAGGAGAAGGGAAGGAGGAGGAGAGAGTGGCGCTTCGGGTTGCTTTGCCTACTCATACCCTCCCTTCTCCATTTCCATTATCATTCCCCAATTTCTTCCTTAGCCCCCCCTTCACCCCTACTTCATGTAACCCTTGCCATCCCTGGAAAACAATTACCTTCCCTGGTGGCTCGGCTAAATTTCCAATCTGACCCACGGCGCAGTCATGGCCACCTCATCATCGAAAGCCACCAACTGGCTCCATTCCATTTGTGATTCCGTTTCGGCACTTATTACTTGCACTGTCACAATAAAATGAAACAAAAGGAGAAGATGGTGCTGTAAAAGAAGAGGCATCTCCTGCAAGTGCTTGAAAAATGTCCAACAATGTGATGTTAAATGCATGAATCACCATTGAGACATAATAGAAAGTCAATACATGTCCAAATCCTGAATTCGGATGGCAGTACTTTAAAAAGAATCTCCTTGATGATTACCCTTAATTTGGCTGAATGTTCCTGCTAGTTGCATAAGGAGCTAAAATTAAATAACACGCATGTCCAATTTTTAGGTTACAACTATCTGATGCTTAAAGGCACAGTGTGTAATTTTCGGCCAGTAGGGGGCAGTGCATACCTAAATTATCACAAGCATGCAGTATCTGTGTCTTCGAGTAAGAAACTCAGCAACGGAGGTCCAACTAGTGCTGTTTTCAAACGCTCAATTCCCTCAGAATTATCTATTTGCAGCAACATGACAAGCACATCAGTCTCTCTTTCATTGCTTGGAACTAGCGAAGAGGTAAAAATGTATTTATGGCAAAACTTTTTTGCATTTTGAGGGGAAATCAGTGTTATAATAGCGGGCGTGTTGCGTGCGCTTTGTCCGTCCGGGCACTTGTAGAAGTAAAGACGTCATCTAATATGGCTTTCCCCTGAAAAGAGGACCCACGCCTATGTATTTTAAAACTGATTTTTAAAGTCATATTTTACAATACCGCCAATATTTTGCAATTAATGCGCTTAACGTAATTATTATTACGTAATATTTTAATGGCTATTTTCAAAGCTGTACTGCAAAAACTACACACTGTCACTTTAAGCATGTTGAGTGCAGTGCACCAGGCTGCTATTCAATTCAATTCACTTTTATTTATATAGCGCCAATTCAAAACAAACGTCATCTCAAGGCACCTTATAACAAGTCATTTTAATACAATTATACAAACATTCCAATTAGTTAAAATTTTTTGATGTAAGGAATCCCAGCAGATTACGATGAGTCATCGACGTGAGGTTGTGCCAGGATCATGCGGACTCCAACCACAGCAACTCCTCAGCAATCCCTCATACTGAGCAAGCATGTAGCGACAGTGGAGAGCAAAAACTCCCCTTTCATAGGAAGAAACCTATCATCTGTGCCTATCCGTGGAAGACGTGGCCTTTTTGGTGCAGAGAAGACAGCTGGTGGAAGGTTGGTATCTAATTAACACTTAATCATACTTGCCAACCTTCCTGATTTTCCCGCGAGAGTCCCGAATTTCAGTGCCCCTCAAGAAAACCTCCTGGAGCCATAATCCTGCCGAATTTCTCCCGATATCTGACGGCGTTGCATAAAATTTACACTCCCCATGTCTTTTGTGAGGGGAATGGAGTATAAAACATGTTTCATTTGCATTTTGCCAGTTGTTATGGGGTACAGTTTTCTCATTCTGGACATGAAAGTCCTTCACCTGTTGGTGAAATGCGCCGTTTTGATTCCAAAACAGGTCATCGTAAATGTCAGATCAGGAAAGCAATCAGCGGTAAGTAGTGATGCACGCAGCGAGCCGCAAGTTTTCATAACCATCTTAATATGACTGAAATAAACTGTAGTTTCTAAAAACAAACAACTCATCATCCTAAAATCATCTCCTATGAGATTTTTAGAATGATTAAATTCCTAAATGTGGGGGTCACATTTTAGAGTTTTCAACTGTTAAAAGGACATTTAAAGTCATTTTATTTAGCTAATGTTTATGTGACAATGTAGTCTCAAACTCTGCTAGCTTTTTAAACAATTTAAGTAATTGGCGAAAAAGAAAATCACAAAAACATTGCAACTTTTCACAAATGCTTTTATCAAAAAAAAGTGGATGGACTGTTTAATTTTTTAAGTTACCTTATTGCTGTGGACTGTTATTTTGTAAAATAAATTGATAAATACTGTAAAATTCAAGTTAAAATCCAAGTAGGCCTAATTCTTTTTTTTTTTTTACCCCTCCGGCCCTTTTGAATGCCCCCCTAATTCTGAGGTCTCAAGGTTGGCAAGTATGCTTTTAACACACAATCACAGATTAAAGTGCTACAAAATATTTCATATTCTGAATACAATAGTTTCAGTGCATTGATGGTACCGTAGGTTCCGACGCTTAGCAAACAAGCGATTGCGCCTGGTATTAGGGATGGAAGGTATGGCAAAATTTTCATGTCACGGTATTTTTAAAAAACATAACGGTATTTAATGGTTTTAATGTTCACATTATCTTATAAGAATGAAGAACATAAAAATGTGCTTTAAATAGCCAATTTTACTGCCATATGGACTGCATCATATTGTTTTTTTCCAGACACAGATGAATGATATGAAAAGAATTAAAATGATTATGATTCTAGTAAGCGTTCTTGATGTTTTAAGGCTCAAAGTATATTTTTTTTAAACCTCACATTGGCGCAAGCAACAAATTGCATCTTCTAATTGCTTTGCATGTAGTACTGAAGAATCCCACTAGGGGGCAGAGTATAGACTCAGACCAGATTTTGCCAAAGAAGTAAAATAAACATGGCGACCGTAGGGTGATTAGCTGGTTAATATTCAGATAACAGAAAAAAGACGGCAGAAGTATCGTAGATGGTATGTAAAACATATTTACCGCTTTTAATGATTTTTTTCCTACTGGTTTTGCCGCTGTTGACCGCGTTTACCTGCAGACGGTCAAATAGCACTCAATACTTCCCCGTACTGGTTACTCTCAATAGCGTTTGTAAAAGGTATGCCGTTTAGTTCTCGTTTGACATTTTAAAGCAGATAAACTTTTTTAACTATAGACGAGGCTGCTCTTTTTTGGAATTACTTAATCAGAATTGTGTGTTTCGCTCTTGCCAGCAGCTGTACTTAGTTAAAAACATTATTTTCTACACTGTGGTGAAGAGCGCGTAGCAGTGAAATCGGCTGGCTGAAACACTTCCCTCATTAAACGTTCCGAAAGTATTCGGAGCTGTTCACCGGTATAGGGGTATGTTAAAAATTCATATCATAACGAAAATATACACCGGTTTTCAGTATGAACCGGTATACCTCCCAGGCCTACCTTGTATAGACACAAGTTTGCAGTAAAACCTACGGCCACCCCCACCAACCACCACACAATGCTGTCAAATCTGTGGGAAACACTGAGGGCTCTGGTAAGACCAAAAGGATGTGCATCTATAGTAAAGATTTTTTGTATACAAAACTTGATGATACTGCCCACCTAATATTGAGGTTCTCATGTAGATCTTATCACCCAATAGAAACGGACATCATCTATAATTTGTATACACCATGAACTGCTAATGCTAATTTTGTAATGAGGGAACCATATGCAGCAATTGGCAAACAGCAGACAATACTCCCCCAAGGCTGTTGGTTATCATTGTGGGGGACTTGTATTCACCAAAACAACCCTAATTCTAAATGATTGCTTATCACAAGGCTGTGTGATTAGTCTCTTCTTCTACTTGCTCTCCACAAATGACTACAGAACTGGTGAACTTTCCAGCACTGTTATTAGATTTGCAGATGACAGGAAGGAGTTGGACAGACTAGTTGTATTGAGCAACAATAATCTGCACCTCAACACCAACAAAACATAGTAGCTTACTGAAGACAACGGGAGAAATATTATCCTCATTCACATCAAAAGTTTGGCAATGATGCCTAACTCCACATTTCAAATGACATCAACACTCTCTAATCTGGTCAAGAAGGCTCATCAGTGTCTCTGTTATCAGAGGACTCTTACGTAGAAAATCTTCAGACACCCTTATGAACTTTTACAGCCTAACTTTTGAGAGAATCCTTACTAACTGTATTAGAGTCTGTTATTGGAATGCAACTTTCTAAGACAGAAAAGCATTGAAGAAGGTGAAGTATCCCTTTCTACTATTGAGGACATCTTTATGAAGGATCTCAGCTGAACAATAAACATCAGTAAAGACCTCAGTTTGTTGCTCTCTGGGAGGCGTTATTGAAGCCTTCTGACTAAAACCGATAAATTTAGGAACAGTTTTGTCCCTAAATCCTTCACCCTACTGATCTCTACCCCTTTGTCACCCAGCTTGACTTCAAAAACATATACACACTCATTAGCGCCCATCTCCATATTTTCACATAACATTCACCAAACTCCACAGTATAAATCAGATTTTATTTTATGTATAACTAGCAGGCATAACTTCCAGATACTGTTTATCTGCACCAGATACATTTTTAGGCATGTGAGTATTTTTGTCCTCCATGTCTCTGCTTCTTCTAATTTTCAAAGATTTCCGACGGGATATTCTGTCAAGTTCAGCTACAAGATTCTGATCATAAAAAGGTGGGAAAAAAAGTCAAAATGCAAAGATAGATCTTGGGAATGGAACTATGGAACTAGATCCTTTTAAAACTAGCCCGACTTTGTCGAATATTTTTGCACAATACTCTATTTCCAAGCGAGATACTAAGATAGGAACAAGGAAATAATCTTGACAGAATTGTCTTCCTTCTTTTTTTATTCTTTTACCATTTCATCATTAAAACTAGGGCGCAGATGTATAAAGAAGACATTCTTCTGTGCTACTTTCAATTCTTGGAGATAGAAACTAAAAACACAGCATATTCCCTTAAAATATTTACGCATTTTGGCATGTTTCAGAATCATCTTGTGGTGCAGCCAGTTTATTTTTACTCCGCTAGGAGTTCTCCTCATGAGAAAAGCAAAAACAGGTCTTCAGAAGTTTTGTAAATGTGTCAAAAATATGAGACTGAAGTAGTATTTAGATCCATCATTGACTTTGTACTTGGTTAAAGCAAATGTCAGAATGATTTTACCCAATTATCATGACTATTCAACAAAAGTTACTCCCATTCTTCTTGGCAGTAACACTCAAACTCATGCAGGGTGGGGAGTCACTGCACAGCTATTTTCGGGTCCCTCTAGAGATGCTCTAGTGGGTTCTAGTCCAAACGCTCACGAGGTCACAACATTTTGCTGAAGCCACTCATGTTTTCTTGGCACTCCACACTCTCCTGCAGCCATCTTTACCTTTATCCCATGTAGTTTAGGGATTGTGCTAATGAGATAATGATCAGTGTCCAGAGTCTTACAAGTTGCAGCCAACTAGGACATTTTCTATCTTTGTTTTATCAGATCAGACAATCTTGTTCATTGTGGTTTGAGATACATCAAGGTACTTTTTCGCACCTTTTTCTAAATAAGCTGATGAGAGGTTTTTGTAGAACTGGATGAGCTGTTTCACTTCTCAAACATGAAGGCCTGGCTGCATGGAGTGCTGTCCTGGTGAGGGCCTTTATGTGTTACAAACCTAATGATAACCTTTAGTAAAAATAGTCTGGTTTCACATTATGGCAAAAAAATTAAAAGATGTAGGCTATGCATGTAACAATAACTTGACCTAGTTGTATTTTCTATTATATAATAAGTCTCTTGTTTCTGATCAGATTTTGTTGAAGTCTTTTCAGAGTATTTCAATCAAGTTAAGGTCTGGACTTTTAAAATAGTGTGATTTTTTTATTTGTTTTGTTTGTTTTTCAGTTTTTCGTTTGTAGATTTACTCTTGGGTTATGGAATCAGTCTTGAAGACCCAATGTTAACCTTATGGTGTCACATTTGATTCTATAATATCTTACTATCAGTTTACTGTTAACTCGTGAATGCATTGGTTCCGAGGCTTCAAACAAGAAAATAGGTCAAACCCATGAAATGCTGATATGTCTCCCTGGGATGGCCCTATATATATACAAATATATGTTGTTGGGTTAGACAGTCCCTGGTAAAATCAAACTCTTTATTGTTACTTCACTGATGATTCATTTTAATTTCAATACATTTACAAAACTTGATCAAAGCTGAGTCTTTTTGCCACTTTTAATAGGATGTTTAACTAAAACTGTTATTTGATGATCATACAATCTGATCACATCTAAAGGTCTACACATAGCAATTGAGGCTCTTTCATCTGTATGATGCACATTGAACATAGTAAGCACCTGAGTGCAGCGTACTCATCAATCAACCCCAAAAGAAAGCCATCTCTCACCAGCAGTGCAAGGCTGCTGCAGAAAGAAGAGAAAGAAAGAGAAAAAAATGATTCAATGAGATAATGACCTTGAGATGGCTCAGTAAAAAAAAGTATCTGAAACACTGGAATACACTGAAATACTTTGAGAAATTAAACATAGCGAGAAGAAAGAATGCTTAACACACCAGCAGGGAAGGACTTTAAAAAGAGGAGACTAAAGCTGTTGCGTGGGAACAGAAGACGTCCTAGAGCACAAAGATATTTAGAATTTGTCATCAAGGCAAATTTCCAGGACACCAAACCCATCAGTCTAAAAGATACCAATAAGGCATAGCATTATGGCCACCTATCTTGAAGTAGCAGGCCTGACTTATCAAGGCATGAACTCCACTACACCTCAAATGACGTGCTGTGATGTCTGGCAAAAAGATGCTTGCAACACATGCTTTTAATTCTGTGAGATTAAAGGTCAAAGAATAACTGTTTTTCTTGCACATCCCAATGGTATCATAATCATGAAATACTTTTTCTCTTTGTTTTTTCTCTTTTGTCTGTCTCTCTCATACAGTTCAGCAGTTATCTAGTGGGTGGGGCTGATTCCTGAGTCACTCTGACCTGCAAATTATTCGTAGTCATGTCTGGACATTTAGGATCAACGCTTCTCTCCGCTGGTTGCCTGATTGTGTGTTATGGGGACGATAATCAATCTCTTCAAGAAAACTTTTCCTTAATGAAATTTGGAGTGCTTCATTTCTTGTGTCCCTGAGTGAGTGAAACTGGGGAGCTTTGTTGAGTTGCCCTCTGAAGAATATGCTAGGATTTCACACTTTCTGGAATCTTTCCAAGCAACCATACTCGCCTGATTTTCTCACCATTGTGTGAACAGACAACAAACATACATAGCTGGATTTTATCATTACATCTGCCATTTCGGCAGGGAGGACAGAAACCAATACTTAATACTCACCTGCTAATGGGCACTTAATTCTCTGCGCTTCATCAATCAATTAAAAAATATGGAAGGAAGGAGAGTGGTAATAATACTTATCCATTCCTCCAATGTTTGCTAAAGCAAGTCTGGGATTTGCTGCCACCTTCCAGTTTCTGTTACCCAACAAGTATGACAAAGAATCCAATCCATACTCACTGCTTAGTCCCACCTGAGCATCAGCAACCCTATCTTCTCTTTCAGACAGACCCAACTGCTACCATGTAGGAAAACCAAGAACTCACCATTTCATTCTGACAACAATAAACCTTTTACACAATAATCTCGTCTCTAAATGCTTCAAGCTTTTGAGTAAAAGCCTTACCGAACATGATGACAGATGATAATTGGATTGAGATTTTGGGACTTTAGAGGTCATATCAACACATCAAACTCATAGTTTTACTCAGGGCTAGCCCAAAGTCTTATGGGGCCTTAAATAGATTTTGACTCAGAGAGGCCCCCTTTCTGTAAAGACCACTATCCACAGTAATAGTATTCCAATAAAGATTTGGTCTAATCTGGGAAAGTAGGGAGAGTTTATTTATCTGATCCTAAAAATAGAGGTCATTTTTAATATTAGCTGATACAATCTGAAGCTCAAACAAAACAGAAAGGTTAAACTAAAGGATCAGTTTGTAGCAATGGTAACACAACATCCACTGATTAAAAGGTACAGTTTATACATTTTTATTCCTTTATATGTATTTGATTTAAATATTTTTGCATTTAAAAAAATATACATATAATTTTAATTTAAAAAATATAATTACAAAGAAACTTTCCTAGTTACTACACAAATATTTAAACAATTGAAATTGTATTTAATAATCTACAGTGAAAAACCCCCAAATCAAATGGTGTAATATTCACATTTTCATAAATGTGAACATCTGTCCTCTCTGTTCTATTTCAGCATTTACAGGTGGCCCTGGATGGGTTTGGGGGCCCCCTAAGCGACCGCTTAGTTGTATTATGCCAACGGCCCGGCTCTGGTAATGCTCCTCAAACCATTCCTGAACCATTTTTCTTTAATCTCTCTCTATGAAAGGGTGTATGTTGCTTGCAAAAATTATTTTGGTAAAAGCGACGTGTAACATTTAGACGAGTGGCAAGACCTGAGGATTCCCAGCAGAACATTGCACAAAGTGTCACAATGCCTCCGCCTTGCATTTTTTCATTTGTACATCATGGACACAAATCCAACTGGCCATTTAGGAAATGTAAAAGAAAACATGATTGTTCACCTCAGGCCAACTTCTTCCATTTCTCTGTGGTGGTTCTGATATTTACAAGCCCATATTTGGGCCTACATGCATTCTTGATCCTTGAAACTGTCATCAGCTCAGCTCTGTTACTTCCTTGGACAATTTTTGACAGATACTGACAACTGCAGAACCGGAACGCCCCACAACAGATCCAGTTGTGTGCATTAGCTTAATATGTTTTTCAATCATAAGCATTAAAAGAAATGAACAGACCATTGTTACAGTTAAAAAAAGTATGTGGATGGATAGCTCCAACCTAAAATGTACCACTCAGTACATTACCAAAACAACTTTGTGGATTGTCATGAGTTGTGAATAACTTGTGCAGTTGAGCAAAGATGACAACATATGAAAAAAAGGTAAATTGAGTTGTTTGCTCATGTTTATATATTTCTACATATAGAGTTGTTTCCTGCAGTTACAAACTAGAGTCTGTCAAGTGTCCTCCTCAAAAATCCTCTGCCTCTAGATCAACAAACAGTCTCCGTTTTGTCAAATCAAATCAAAAACAGTGTCTTCACCTGCCAAGAGCAACACAACTGACAGCGTAATTTTTCTTTGTCAGTTTCTCACAGCCCAAAACCACAACTGCCAAAACATGGTTAGAATGAGAGACAAAATATAACAAAAAAAGAACAAAAATCACAAATCCCTCTTTTCTAACACCTCTTCATCTCGCTGCTCCTCCTCCACACTTCACTTCTTTCTCTGACTCGAGTTCAGACTCCCGCAGCTCTATACTGGCTTCATTCCAGCAATTATCCACTCTGACGCAACTCAGACTCTGCTCATCCTCTTCTTCGTCATCTGTTTCGGCGTCCTTAGTCAAAAACGAGGCTCAATCTCTGACATCAACTCCTACCCATTTCTAGAATGGGCATCAGCTTTATTTTTATTTTTTTCTTTGTCTGACTAAATCTCTTCTCCATCTCATCTGTGGCTCTTCAGACAGATTGACACCAACATCGGCTGGGGTTTATGCTCAGAGCTGTGCTGTAAAAGTTGCACTTTCCGGGTGTGAAGAACCGAAGATTCTTTCTTTCTTTCTTTGCTGGCAAAACAAAGGTAGGCCAGAGATTATGTACAAAGCAAATAGAAGAGCAAACAGGACTGCCACGTGCAACAGGTATGAGTGATTTTCACTTTGTGTCAGATCTCAGCTGTTCTAATTTCACAATCTACATATGACATCTTATACAAACACTGCAGGACCAGAAGCGATGTAATAAAAGAAAAACATTAACTGTAGAAAACTCAGCAAAGATTTTGCACTGAGTTCATTTCTGCAATTTTTCATTTGGAGCTTTAAATGAATCCATGAATGCCAAAAGGACATTTATACCTTTATCCCATTTATGCTGAATTATGTAGTGTTACTGAAAGTAAATCTCATAAATATGCCCGAACAAGGAGGACACAGAAAGGAAAGTTAAAAGACAAGGGGTCCTGGAGAAAAACTGCATGAAGAGGAACAATAAGCAAAGAGGAGATGCTGCCAAATTTGCAAAAATCACATATTTATATCATACATACACATATTTTTTATCTTTGTTTTGGTTTATCAAATTAATCTCTAGAGCTGGGTATTAATTCAAATTTCAAGAATCAATCTGATTCAGAAGATGTAGAATGGATTATGACTGCTACACGTTTAGTAGGAATAGACATTGCTAAGACACCATAACGTACCACAGTCCAGCTACTTTCGTTAGCCACCAGAAACTGAGGCGGTTAATGAGAATAGTGCCTGTATTCTGATATTTTCAACAGAATTAGTCAGTTCACTGGGGGAAACTGTGCTAAAACAAATAAGCCTCCAAATGCCCATCTGGGGCCTGTTTCACAAAACAGGTTTAGAGAAAAACCTGAGTTAATTAAGCGTGCAATGAAGGAAACTCTGTTTTTTTGTTTTCACAAAGCATGAGCTTTCTACATATGCAGTCATTAATATATCCAAATCCAGTGGGGAGAAGTAGGGGCATCTAATCATTTTTTCTCTTGTTGCCATGGTGAATCATGTTATCTGTGTTCCATTGATGAGGGCCTTTTATAACCTAATGCATAAATGGAACTAATTCTTAACAACTGTTCTGTAACCAAAAACTCTGAGTTTAACAACCGAGAGTTGGCCAACCTTGAGTTCAGGTTTTGATTAAGAGTTTGTCAAACCTGCTTTCTAAAACAGGTCCCTGTGCTTTTCTCCTTGTATTGTAGCTATAAAATGCATGTACAAATTCATCTTTAGGAATTATTGTGACAATTCAAAACCAGAGAATACATTTTTTTCAACACAATACTAATGAAATCCTATAAAAAATACATAATACCTGTACAAAAATAAACTCCAAGTAAACCACTGTAAGTGAATAACCACTGCTTTTGTTCCCATCTTGTGCTTTGCTGGGTTTTAGTATAGATCTTCAATTATTCTCTAAGCTGCCAGTACAGCTTACATACTTAGTTTTACTGACCTCAAGCAGCAACAATCATGAAACCTTACTCAGGGTCACCATGTATCTGAATTAACTGTAACAAGTAGATTATTTGTTTGCTGCATGAAAACAAACTTAATTTCAATGTCATCCTGAGATCCATTTTTCAATGCAACAAATATGCACATTTTTCTAATTGAGAGCAAACATTTCTTTTTAACTTAAACTTTCACTTGTGCTTAACCTTGCTAGCAGCACATTTGACTACAACGTTTTCATACTTTCAGATTATTGAATTTATTTAAAGAGCCCTTAATTTATACACTACAGTCAGCAGATGATCATGCCTCATTGTGCAATCTGTTAGATACTTACTCTTGCTACCCTTACAAAGATAAGACTTAAGTTACTTATAAACTGAACCATCTGACAGTCTGAAAAAAAGCGGAGGTGGTGTCTGCAGATCATGTCTTTATTACACTTCACTCTTGAGATATGCTGATAAAGTTCCAGCTTTAGCTGGTGCAGGGCTCAATGAAGCTTTAGATAATTAATTTCAATTGGTGTGGCTGGGCTTAAATCTCATCTATACAGATTTTTGCAGAGGCTGTATCTTAAATCTCCTCTGCATGGTCAGGCCAAAGTATATGAAACATGCACAGTTGTAATTCATTTTCAGATGTGCATGAAGATACAGTTCATGTGAGAATTTTACATCCACTCATCATGCGTATGAATGTCTGATTAATTAGCCATTATGCTTCCAAAGAGGAACAATTTTACAACTCCTAACTGGATGCACAGGTTTGAATTTATTGGGGATTTTCTTTAACATTTACTGAGTTAAAAGACATAGGCTCAAATAGAAAGTAATGTGGAAAAAAAATTGGGACATCTCAAGAAAACTATGTTTTAAACATATTTAAGAATGTGAAAACTTAATTAAAATGTTACAAAAGCGAGAAAAACAGCATGTTTAATAATAAAAACAGAAGGAAATACATTTTAAATATTAAGGTAAAATACAAAGATCCCAACTTCTGATAAAAAATAAGAAATCAGAATCCTCTATTTTTTTTTCCCACTTAGAAGGTCCAAAATCTCACAGTGAGGGAGGTTTGCCTTTTTTATATGTCATGCATTTATTTTGATGTACTCCTGTCTGAAGCTAAAGAATGAAAATAGAGGTAAGATTTAAAGAGCTGTCTGTGTCGTTTAGATAGAAGACCGCAGCTGCTTATGAGTTTGGAGAAGGATTTAAAGAATTATTTTGAAATCAGATATTACACTGTACAGAAAATAGTCTTCAAGTGGAGGAACTGGCAACCTGCCTAGCTCTGAGAGATCAAACACGTTCTTCCTGAGAACAAACCATATAATGCTTAAAGAAGTCTGCCAAAACCCCAAAATGTTATCACATGAGCTATATCAAGCTCTTTCTACCAATGATATGAGAGTGCATGCCTGTACAATCAGAAACATGCTGCACGAGTTTAAGTTTCAAGGCAGTGGTGTAAGGGAAAAATGTTCACTCTTTGAAAAATATAGAGGTCAGACTACAGTTTTATGGGGGAAAAAACAAAAAAACATAGACTTGTACTTCTGGAATAATGTTCTTTGGACAGATGATTCTAACAGTGATTTATATGGACTAAACCAAATACGGCATTCAGAGACACCTCATACATACTGTGAAGCACTTCAGGATTTAGGAATTTTTTACAGCAAAATTCAACAACATTTCAGAAGAGCTTCCCAATGACCCATTCTAGATACAGACGTGGACAAAATTGTTGGTACCCTTTATTAAATCAAAGAAAAACTCATAATGGTCACAGAAATAACTTTAATCTGACAAAAGTAATAATAAATAAAAATTATATAAATGTTGACCAATGAAAGTCAGACATTGCTTTCATCCATGCTTCAACGGAATTATTTAAAAAATAAATGCATGAAACAGGCCTGGACAAAAATTATGGTACCCACAACTTAATATTTGGTTGCACAACCTTTTGAGACAATCACTGCAATCAAATTATTCCTGTAACTTTCAATGAGACTTCTGCACCTCTCAGCAGCTATTTTGGCCCACTCCTCATGAGCAAACTGTTCTAGTTGTTTACGGTTTGAAGGGTGCCTTTACCAGACAGCACGTTTCAGCTCCTTCCAAAGATGCTCAATAGGATTGAGATCAGGGCTCATAGAAGGCCAGTGTTTTCCTCTTAGCCCTTCTTGGGTGTTTTTAGCTGTGTGTTTTGGGTCATTTTCCGGTTGTAAGACCCGTGACCTGCGACTTAGACCATGCTTTCTGACACTGGCCAGCACATTTCTCTCTAGAATCCCCTGATAGTCTTGAGATTTCATTGTACCCTGCACAGATTCAAGACACCCTGTGTCAGATGCAGCAAATCAGCCCCAGAAAATAACCGAGCCTCCCCCATGTTTCACAGTAGGGACCGTGTTCTTTTCTAGATATGCTTCATTTTTCCGTCTGTGAACATAGAGCTGATGTGCCTTGGCAAAAAGTTAAATTTTTGTCTCATCTGTCCACAGGACATTCTCCCAGAAGCTTTGTGGCTCGTCAGCATGTAGTTTGGCATACTCCAGTCTGTTTTTTTTAATGATTTGTCCTCTGGCTCAAACAGCGAAGGATGTTCCGATCTGACACTGATGTTCCTTGAGCATAAAGTTCAGCTTGGATCTATTTTGAAGTCTTTCTAGGCTCTTTTGTTACCATTTGGATTATCCGTCTCTTTGATCTGTCATCAATTTTCCTCCTGCAGCCACGTCCAGGGAGGTTGGCTACAGTCCCATGGATCGTACATTACTGAATGACATGTGCAGCTGTAGTCACAGAAACATCTAGCTGCTTGGAGATGGTCTTATAGCCTTTACAGTTAACATGCTTGTCTATGATTTTCTTTCTCATCTCCTGAGACAACTCTTTCCTTTGCTTCCTCTGGTTTATATTGAGTGTGGTACACACCACGTCACCAAACAACACAGTGACTACCTGGAGTCCTATATATAGGCCCACTGAGTGATTACAGGATTGTAGACACCTAGGATGCTGATTAGTGGACATACCTTGGATTAACATGTCCCTTTGGTCACATTATTTTCATTCTTTTCTAGGGGTACCATCATTTTTGTCCAGGCCTGTTTCATGCATTTATTTTTTAAATAATTCTGTTGAAGCATGGATGAAAAGCAATGTCTGACTTTCATTGATCAACATTTATATAATTTTTATTTATTATTACTTTTGTCAGATTAAAGTTATTTCTGTGACCATTATGAGTTTTTCTTTTATTTAATGAAGGGTACTAACAATTTTGTCCACGTCTGTAGATTTAGAAAAGCACTGATTTAACAAGTACTGTTTTTTATTAAAAAGATAGAGCGGGTAATGGCCTTTTTGCATACTCGCAAAACACGCAAAACTCCACTATGGGAAAAAAAACAACAGCTTCATTATTTGATTGTCATATCACGAGGTCTGTGGTTAGAGGAAAATTTTGATTTTGTATATATGAAAAATAAGTAAATAAATCTGAACAGAAACTGGACTCTGCAGTGACCCAAAGGATACCAGTAAAGCCACCAAAGCCTGGCTAACAATTAGGAAACAGAAAGTCCTAGGATGAGTGATGGCCTATTTTTTTTATTTATTTATTAATTTATCTCACTGAGATACTGTGGGGTGACTCAAAATGGTCTCTCAAACATCTCAGCTGACAAGAATGGAGCAAACATTCCTCAGTCTGATGTATGAGACTGGTACAGGAAGCATTTAACTGAAGTGTATTTCAACCAAAGGGAGTAATACTAGCATTTAAATGGTTACAGTGTCTTACCTTTTTCTTTAGCTAGAATTCATTGATTTGCAGCGTACGTTGCTTTAAATTCTCTACCTGAAGTTAGCCATCCTTTTTCCAGAGATGATAAAAAATAGCATATGATTATCAGAATTAAACAAAAATCAAAAACAGGGGCCAAGTGTAAAACTTGGCTTCTTACACAATGTTGAAAATTTTTACAGCTGCCACTTGTTTGTAATTTTCATAGCTGAAGTACTAATTTAAACATGTTACTAAGGGAAAACAGTAAATCTGTAGATTAAAGTTATTTACACTTATTTGATCTAACATAAATATTCTCACATAGCGACATGAGGTGGTGATTTTTTGGCTGTCATATTAAGATTCTAAGAGCTTTAACTAAACACTGGTTGATCATAATAAGTCTGGGAAAAGATTAAAAAGGGGTTTTCAAACTACCTTATTTTTAGAGGAGTTAAAAAATCTAATTAAGAGGATTTAAAAACTGACAATTGTATCTTTCTGGCTGTTCGATAAATTCAGCTAAACAGCTGAAGTGAACAGTAACCTCCAAGAAGCCCAGCATTTCACATGAACACAGGTTAGAAAATGCTTTTTTGCTACATGTCAACTATAAATAACCAGTAATCATATACGTGCAGACTCAGCCCTTTGCAGAGATGTCCCCTGGACAGATGAATCAAGTTAGGGCTGTTTGCTCTCAGTAACAGCAGATGTCTGCTTAAGATCAAAGGTATCTTGTCTGCAATGAACACAGTCAGCAGCTGCGAGGAATGGTTGTGGAAATTTAGTGATTAGATGCTTTTCTGACATGAGAAACTGGACTTTTAAAGCCATGTTCGCACAAATATATTGGAGAAAACATTTTAGACTAATCAACATTTTCAGTTGATATATTTCTAACCAGACTATTCCGATGTTAAGCTTGATATGTAAGAATATACTGAATGATGAGGAAAAACAACAGGGCTAATTTATGGAGATAAATAGCAATAAATTATAAACACAAAAAAATGTGGTAGATATTTTATAGGAAAGGCATTTTTTTGTAATTACATCATTCTGTCTGATGACTATCTTCAAATCATGAAGTTGTTTTAAACCTTTTCTATAAACTTCTCTGCAGTGCCTCCCATTGGGCCTCGTTTATCATATTTGCGTACGACCAACTCAGGGTGTAAATGTTGCGGGTAAAATTTTTTTACACTTTTCGGCATTTATCAATCTGGACGTGAGCGTACAATGCGCAAAAAATATACACCAAGTCAGGAGGTGGTGTAAATTTTACACCCATTTCAACCTTCATCTCAACACGCAAAAAACATGCATACAATTCAAGATTTAGACAACATTAAACATTCCCGTGCTGGAAAAATTATGCCTACACCTCTCACATTACAAATATGCAATTTCATGAAGTTCTGTTTGTCATGATCGTCTTTCATAGGCTATTAAATAAACAAATGGCGCCTCGCACACCACAGCGCTCCAAATTGTAGTCGATTTAGTCCTGATCCCCTTTTTTATGATAGTCTGTCATTAAATACGGTGCAAAATGTCAAACTCTAAAGTCTCCCACAAATTGTCAATTTCTCAATAGCAGCAGCATACAGAAAAATTGAAGGAAAAAAACATGTCTCTCTCCCGTTATGTGGCTTAGATAAAAATGAAAACCTAAATAGACCTAAAGTGGCAGTGATATTCTGTAACAGATACGAATATAAATTAATAAAAAGTAACTAGAAATGTTCTATGTACAACATGATGTGCAATGTATGGTTACAGCTTCGATGTTTTTATAAGATGTGGGTTGTGCGCAAAATGCGCACAGCCGCGGCATCATATCATTCCGGTCCACTGCAGGTGCTATCCATACTGGGTGTTCTGGCCACCAGCTGTGTAATATAACAATGAATAACTGCATGTCATGCTTTAGGTGACAAAAGTTGTTGGAGCATCTAATAACCCTCCGTTCCAAGCGCACACAAGACGCACCAAGGTGCTGGGTCTGCCTGTGACCTATTTCCTGCTAGTGAAGTTCCTCTTTTTAACAATCTAGGTCGTCTGCCGTTCAGCCATGTCGCAAAAACAAGGCGTGGAAGAGGCGATTGGTGAATATTTATAGGCGTGACTTTCATAAATACGCTCGTTTCATTCGTCACAATAATCAAGAAGCGTAGGTCTTTATGCACAAATCTGGGCGGATCCGACACGTTCATAAATCCCACGTTGGGTCTTGCGTATTTGGAATATACAACCAAAATATACACCCTTTTCTGCGCAAGTTTGATAAATGAGGCCCATTATGTTTTAATTGGGTTGAAGTCAGGAGACTGACTGGGTCATTTTAGGACATTTATTGTTTTGTTAATGAATTTCCGCTCGTTTTGTCAACTGATACTTATCAACAATTCCCGTTACATTTTTTCCTTTAATGCTTCTTTTAATTGTATGAACCTGCTTGGACCATAGACTGGAAAGGAGCAGCTGTTCCACACATAAGTTGTCCGAATGGCTTCGGATGAGTTCAATTTTGCTCTCATCTGACCATTGTTGAGGAAGAAAAATTGTAATTTATGAGAGGAGGGGGCCAGACGCCTATAAGAGGAAAATGAGTGCTTCTCTGAATGACAGTTTAAGGCGACAGGACTGAGTGAGACAGTCAGCAGTGACCCAGTGTCTTTGATAAATGCCTTAAGCCAGGTCAAACCTGGTAGGGAGATCATTCAGCTGATAAGACACTGTCTGGATTAGCTGCACCAGGGAGTATGAGAAACATATGGTTCAGCAGTGTCAATCTTTATCAATAGTGTAATGTGTCAAAAGGTATCTATCCAGGACATGATCCAGTTATGTCATCTTATAGACTGACCAACCGTTATGATCTTGTTGAAATGTTTTTGTGTTGTATAAAACCGATTCTCAGTGTGAATTTGTCACCTTTTCTCTGCTGAACTGGGCCCTCCTGTGACCAGATCCCTTAATTTGAATGAATTATGTACCTGGAGAATAATCAGCTGGTTGCATCTTACTTGCTTTAAAACAAATATGTAAAATTGTGTGTAAAAATTCACCTTTATCTTTATGAGTTATGTTGCTAACTAACAAAAACAGAAACAAACCCAAAAACATAACCTCCTTTGCGCAGGTAATAAGAGATTGAGGTCTGGGCAGGAAATAAATTCTTTTAAAAAATGGACTGAAGTCTGTTCAAACATTTGTCGGCTTCAGTTTGTACTTTAGTCTCACAGTAAAAATCTACCAGGAAATAGCAAAAACAATTCTTAAAATTATATAGTCTGGTGAAAATATCAACCTCATGCAAAACACGCCAAAGACTATTAGTAGACATCAAGATCTGCTTTTACAGTTAATGTTCAGAATTCATTTAATTTTAGCACATTAATAAAAAAGGGGACATTTTTTTCCGTCTTACAAAATAAATTCTGCGCATTCTTTGGTACCCCTGACAAGCTCTTTCAAATAAATGTATCTGGAGATTTTTTAAATGTAAATTTTTTTTAGTTGACCAGGAATTTCTAGACCTATTTTTCTCTGCCAAAATAGGAAACACAAGAGAACATATGATTTAAGTAAGTCGGATGTGTGTCACTTTTCATATAAGTCAGAAACAGCTTCATGAAATTAGCTACTTGGCTAAAGCTGCTTAAATCTACAATCCGGGGTGTGATTACCAGGTGTAAAAAACTGTAACTTCAGAGATAACTAATATATAGAGATAACCAATTCGCAATACATGGAATCTCGAAGTACTTTTCAAGAAAAGTCCTTTCAATTCAATCATATATACATTTCAATTAATCCTTCACTTCGATATTCCAATCACTGTAAAAGTTTTCTATCAGTCAACTGATTGTTTACCTGTCCTATACACAAAAATAAACAGTTATCAGTTAATAAACAGTTAACAGTTAATAAAAAGTTATCGAAACTCATTAACATGAATGGCATGCTTTAGTCCTGTGGAAGTAGATCAAACTTTTTGGCAATGAACAATTCACCTAGGTCTAGGGTAAAGCAAAATATGATTTTATTTTAGACAAGCACTTTATCTCCAGAATAGACATAGCTTGATTCTCTCATCAGTATGTCCTTCAGCTATACAGAGGCCAAGTAACAAGGCATGTATTTGATTAAGTTGTGTCGGAGAAGGGATACATCTAAAATCTGGAGGAAAGTAGCTCTTGAGGAATGGACTTGGGCACCCCTGATTAAATAATCTCGTGGACCAGAAAACTGAAAAATAGTTCATCACAACAGAAAACAGATCAAAAGCATATCATCAAATCAACACAGAAATTGTTCAGCAAACACAAAGTCAACCTCCATCAATCTTAATCTCAGTTTCCAGACCTAAATCCATATGGAAAACCTGTGGTGGTAGCGAAGTTGAACAGCAGAGTATAAAACAATCAGAAATCAACCTCTCCGTATTCTCCCACCTTGTGAAATGTTATTTTACAAGGCTAAGTTAATTATATTTTCCCCAATTAATAAAAATAATAATGATGCATTTTATTCTCTCTAGCATTGCTGGAATTGGTTGAAGAAATCACAAATGCTATAGAGAATAACAGATATGCAGCAGGAATATTTATATACTTGATAAATTGTTTGATACCATTGACCACCACACATTATTCACAAAACCGGAACTTAATGACATTAGAGGAGATGGACTGAAGTGGAGAATTAGTTATTTAAAGAAAATAGCAATTTGTACAAATGGGTGAATATAAATCAGCTAATAGGGATAAAAACTGTGGTGTTCCCCAAGGTTCGGTTTTAGGTCCCACATTTTTTCTAATCTATATAAATGACTGTAAAGTATCAAAGATAATAACATTCATATTATTTGCAGATGGTACCAATATTTTTTCTTCTGGGGAGAGTTTACAGCAGCTTTCATGGATAATAACATCAGAAGTTAATCATATAAAACTGTGGTTTGAAATAAAATGTCAATAAATTTAAGAAAAACTCTGATTATGCGGTTTGGAAAACTAGCTAGAAAAGTCTTTATGATCACTCACAGCAGCGGTGAAAGCGAGCTTGCTATACTTGGGAGTGCAGGAGAAAACCACTTCCTTTTCTTTCGCTTGCTCTGTATGGAGGTTGATGCTGTCATATCTAGAAACAAAGTCATACACACAAGTAGTACAAAGCTGTTTAACCCACAGCTAACTTTAGCCATTAGCAAGCTTTCCTACCTTTCTCAATGAGAAACTTCACCATTTCCGCGTACGTTCTGATGACGTGAACGTTTTTCATTTGTGTCCATCTGCTGCAGGCTTCACCTAAAATAACTCTGGTTTTAGATATTATAAGGTCGCTCCTCTTCTGAGAAAGATAATGAAATCTACGGGAATTAGGCACAGCAGCTAAACTGACTGCTCCATTTTCTACAGTAAATGCCTAGTTGCTCCAGGCAGTTGTTTACAATAGAATTTGGCAACCTACAATGGCGCGCCACTGTTCGCTGGAACATGTAAATATAAACACAGTGCGGTGGTCAGAAAAAAGTATCTTTTTCAATGATTTTAGGTTAAATATAAAGTTTAAAGGAAAGGGTGCACTTTCATTCTGAACACATCTAAACTCCCAGTCGAAGTATTACTTTTTTTTTAAAGAGATCGCTTTTTAAGAAAATGTTTCCATATTCAACCTTTAAGTTTTCTATGTAAGGAATCCCAGCAGATTGCGTTGCGTCATCAACGTGAGGTTGTATCCGGATCATGCACACTCCAAGCACAGCAATTCCTCAGCAATCCCTCATACTGAGCAAGCATGTAGCGACAGTGGAGAGAAAAAGTGTTAAACTTATGTCTAGTCCCTTTAAAAAACCAATAAAGCATATAATTCAAAAAATCCTATAGAGTAAAAAAGCACAAAATAAAGAATAAGCACTCTAAAATTAAAGATTCTCTAAAATTCCTGGTGTAAAATTTTGGAATAGCAATAAAGAGTCCCCTATTCATTTTATGGTTTTATCCATAATAAAAATACATATAAAAGTGGCTGTAAACATTATTTTTGTTATGCATTCCTGTGTATCTTAACATGCTTCTTAATGTTAGACAAGAAGATGAGTCAACAGATTTTTACAAAAGTGGGCTTGTTTGAGTATGAATGCAAATTGACATTACGTATTATGCTGACTTGTTAGGAATATGTTGCTTTTCTCAGAGTCCTTAGCTGCTTTACTAATAATAGATACTCAGTCTTTGGGGAATAGAGCACCACTGATAGATGTGGCTGCATTCACTAAGATTGTGTTTGAGCCTCTGAGAGCAATCTCAGGAGTCATATGAGCAGTTCATAATCAAACAGACCGAGGCCCCAGAGCCCGAAATGGCCCTCTCAACTCTGCTCTTTACTTATAGGGTACTTTTATGACTCACTTGGCCAATTCCTCACTATGGCTGCTTGAAGATGGAGTCAGAGGTTCAAGAGCTTTATTTTTACGTGTGTATGTGCTTGAAACCACTGCTGCATGAGTGAGTCAATATGCAGGAGACCTTTGGATGAGTTTTGTAGAACTCAGCCACTGCAAAAGAACAACTAAATATTGAAGGTTAGTCTAGAGATCCCAAACATGCATGCTGAGAAGAAAAGGCTGTGCTTATCAAAGAAATCTTTCTCCAGAGCACATCAAGAAATAAAAAAAGGAGCTTCAGGTAGACTACAAATAGAAACATGAAAATATTGATTGCAAAATTATTAAGTGGGTGGCGATGAAAAGGAACCTAGCCTTTAGTTTTGGCAGAAATAAAAAACAAATAAAATTAAAAAACCCTCAAGAGCTTCTGTTTGAAAGCTCTACTTAGTAAAAAGACATTGTAATATTTTAAGAGAACGAGCCCTTGGCACAAAGACAAAGAATTAAAAAAATGAAACAGAACGAATTAAATGTGGTTGAGTTTTTTTTTTTTTACCATATCCAACAAGGAAACCATCTCAACACAAGACAAAACAAGAAAGATCATGAGGAATATTTAATCCAGTTTGGGATTGTCCATCTTAATATAGTTTAAAAAGTTAACATTATTTGACAAAAACAGTAAATATCAATAACATAAAGATTGTTAGAATACACAGCATTATGGTCATTTTAAACTAAATTAATGAAGAACATATCCTCTTCTAGTCTAGTGGTGGTTATAAGAATATATAAGATATATAAATATATATAAGATATATAAAATATATAAGAAAATATAATATATAATATAAGAATATAAAGATTATGGACAACCCTGAGCTTCCTCTTCATGAGACTATCCAACAGCAACAGAGTATCTTCAGTCAGAGGCTTCTTCAGTTTCGCTGGAACACAGATCGCTGCAGGAAATCCTTTCTCCCCACAGCCATCATGGTCTACAACAACTCCTTGAAAAATGTATTAGTAATGAGCTACAACAACACTTAATTTCCCTCTGGGATCAATAAAGTATTTTTGAATTGAATTGATTTGAATATTAGAAAAGAAGCAAAACTTCTGGGCACTTGCTGACTGTATGTGCCCAGCACTTTCTTTGGATTGAATATAGAGTTGACGTCCGGTATTCATGGAGGTTAGCGACCACAGCTGCCCACAAATAGCTAAAATGACAGAGGCCCCTATGAAAATGCTTATAACTGCCTATTTTATTCAGTTAGTCAGTTAATGTTCACAGTGGAGATCCTCCTAGCACTACTGTAGAAGCTAATTTCTAGTCTTCCTCATCACCACCCTTAGGGCTATAGCCAATCAGCTGCAAACAAAATAAATTACACTTCTGGATTAGCTGTTTTACAAGCACAGATCAATAGCATGTCAATTGCCATTGCACCTATGAATTTCATCTTCCCAAGCTGCATTTTCTTTCAAATATTTTAGATATGCTTTACGAAATACTCAGGAGCAGCACAAGCAAATGAGGTGGATTAGTAGTGCTTGCCAGCAGTGGATGGTGTCTTCCAGGACATGATACTGTACTGTGGAATATCGTCTTGGCTGCCTGGAAATTGAGCTGTGAGCATTACATGACTAACACTGTCATACAGCAAGAGCTTTCAGTCAGAGGCCTCTTCAGATTTGTTGTGACGGACTGCTGTCAGAGATGCCTACATCATCACCATCCACAAAGACTCTGAAGATACTTAGATGATATGAGCAGAGACTTCTGTTTTCCCAATTTAATAAATAAAGTAGTATTGAATTTGAACTGAACTGAATTGAGCTTTGCATTAGGGAATTCTTTGAATTATCAGGGCATTTTAAATTGAAATCATTAATCTTTTACATTGCTTTTTCATTAGTAAATTTATTAGCACTCTTTGTTACAGACTTTATCTTCTTCTGGGAGTAAAGAAAAACTTTACAAATATCACGCTTCCACCTCCTAACGCCAGCTTTCTATTCAGTAAGTCATCCAGATCAGATTACAAAGTGTTGTGTGGCGTCAGTTCATGCCCTCCGAAACAAAGAAACATTTTCAGATCTGATGCCGGCATTGAAAAGAACGACATCAGTAAATTAAAATTACATGTCCGCTGAGGTTGGAGGGCACCCGTTGTCATGGGAACGCTAATAACCATGTGGCCATGGCCGTGGAAAAACTGTGATCAGAGTTGAAGAAAAATCTATTTTAACTGTCATCGGTCTGTTGTTTTGTTGATTCGCTCACCCCAATCTGGCCACGGTAGACTTCATGGCACCAAGCGACCTCCTCCTCCTACTCGTCCTCCTGTGGATGCTATTGGGCAAGGCGAGTGGTGCTGAATGGCCCTTACTGGGTGTGGTGATGTATTGAGTAAAGTACACACCTTGTACTCTGGCGTGAGCTTTTACAAAAGAGCAACTGCCACACAAAAAAAAGGACAAAAAAACAAAATTGTTTAGTTAATGTCTGTCATGGCCAACACCCTAAACGATAAGTGTTAGGAAGAAGACAGATGTGAAGACAGGAAGAAGATAATGTCATTATTCTTAAATTATTGAGAAAGGGAGGAAAAACTGGCTCACTAATGCCTCGGTGGTGTTTATTTGTTTTGGAACAGTGGTTTATTTGATTCATTAGATCGTTGTGTTGATATGATGACTCATGAGATTATGTTGGGAGCACAGAGTGGATTAGAAGAGATTTAAAATGGATTTCGTATGATCTATGAAAGAACTCAAAACCAGACAAAACAAATTTCCGAAGACGTCACATTCTTCTTCTCGTATTTATCCCTCCTGAATCACATTTGCATTTTACTACATCTTTGCCATTTGGCAGACATGAGATACAATATTTACCGTTTAAATATGTTGAAGGGATAAAGAAAGAACCAGTATGACATTTTATTTATCATATAAAACAGACACTTTACTTAGAAAACAAATGTGATGCAGAACAGACTATTTGCTTTTCTCCAACGTTCTGTGTCGTTTGCTGTCACTGTTGGGTTGCTGAGAAAACAGCAGGGATTGGTACCGGTTCCTAATCTGTCTCTGCAGTAGACAGTACTGCTAGAAACAAAGGATGTAAAACAAAACAGGTCTTTTGCAATTGATCTAAGAATCATTTTAATAAATATTGTTAGGGTAAAAAATTGTGGTTTAACCTAGAAATAATCACAAACGGGTCAGAGAGAAATTGAAGTTAAATAAGCTCTGCAGTGGGAGATAGAATAACGTTTTGCAGCGGGAGACCAGGAGGATACTCTGGTTGACCGTGTGTCTGTTCTCCTCTCAGCTTCTCAGACAGTCTCCCAGCTCTGTCTCCTGGTCTCAAAAGGCCCTCCCACTGCACTCTCTCTTTATTTAGTCAAACTTCATTAGCATCTTAAAATAACAGGGTGTATACAAAGGAACATATGGTTGAAACCAAATGACATTTAAAAAGTACATTTTGAATTATGTGATGGTTCAGACTGAATGACTGAATGTAGTGTAAAGCACTTTGGGGTCCATAGGGACTAGGTAAAGCGCTATACAAACACAGGCCATTTACCATAAATATGTGCATTTGAAGATTTGCTCCAACTTAACTTTAAATAGTGGCCTCAGCATTGGGTCTTTTTGCAGATGATATGGATCTCTTAGTTTTATCAGTTTTATCAGAAAATGATCTCCAGCTTTCACTCCTGGCAGACTGACATATTTACATCTTGATGATTGTCACGTATATTTTTAAGCAAACACACAAACTAGTAGAAACAATTTCAAAATGTTAGTCCTATGCGCCTTCATCTTTGACCTGGTTTGATCCAAATAACTGCTTAGAATAGCTTAAATTTCCTCCCGACATCATTAGCCAGACAACTCACCGCCAGCCCCGCCCAAATCCAGTCTTCTGCAACGTCTGGATTCAATCCTGCTCCAACACTCCTAAATTCCTTCATCAGTACTTAATTAAGCTATTTAGAGGCTAAGTAATCAGTAATTCATTTGATTATGGGATGCATCTAAAAATGACTAGATAGTGGCTATCGAGGACTGGTCTTGGGCAGCAATGGACAGACAAGGTGGAAGGACAGACTCTAAATCAACTTCTAAAGTGTTATAACAGTGGAGGATCTCACTCCCTCATGAAAAATCATATTAAATAAAGCAGAAAACGTTTCCCAGCATCGTATGTCGAGGCTGCAGGCGCCACAGACCTGTAACCAATCTGTAACAGAGCCGCCTGCAGCAGAGATATGCAGCTGCGGCTCCTCCGCACTCATAGCAACAGCATCCCAAGGACTAACAAGTAAATCCAGTTGTAAATCATTTAAATTGGCTTATTGATCAGCAACTAACCAACACAGCAACAAATAAAACAAAATAATAATTTACAAGGATACAAATGTGGGGTCTCTGCAACGACAAGAAGATTTCTAAAAACTCTACACCACTAGTCCAAATTTACTGCTCTAGCTACCTCAGTACTTTCCCACCATCTTTTCATGACCTGTAGGGACTGATTCTCATTAGGGGCCGCACATATAAACCATACAAAGTACTTTAGAACAACTGAACTAAAATGTAGTTTCTTGATCAAACTGTGTGTTAATGGTGTGGGCATAATAGTTAAACTTTTTTTCTCTTCCTTTTTCTTGTGTTTTTTCTTCTTCCCTTGATTGTGTCCTTTTTTCTCTCATTGTGTCCTATCTTCCTACTTTTCTTCCAGCCCTCTTACCTTTGCAATGTCTGACTTCTTTAGTATCCTTGGAGCTTTACATACTTGCGTCTTACCTCCCTTCCTCCCATGTCTTCTATCTTCAATCCTTCATTGTTGTGTACTTTCTTCCTTCCCTCCATCTTTTCATTGTTTAGCATTGTTCTTCCTCCCTTGTAAGATTTCTTTTCTTCTCCTTTGTGTCTAAAATGTAAATATGAAAATGAGTATAGAAAAAATATTTGCGTCTACAGATTATTCTCTTCCAAATCGTCTGAAAGTTGTATCTTTCCTTCCATCTATCCTTGTATACTTCCCTATATCCAATCTTTATGTTCATTCTTTTCTTGCTTCCTCTTCTCGTTTCCTGTGTTCTCTCTTCCTCTTTCTTTTGTTCTTCCCTTGTTTGTGGCCTTCCTTCCCTACTCTGTTGTGTCCATTCTACTTTGATCATCTCTATACTTCCTTTTCTTCTGGATTTCTTTCCTTTGAAGTGTCCAACTCCTGCTATTGTGTCCTTCCTTCCTTTGTTCTTTCTGTGTTTGTATCCTGTCTCCCCTCACTGTGTCCTCCTTTTTATCCTCTGTTGTTTCCAGTCTTCTTTGTTTACATCTGTACTTCCATATGTCTTTCCTTCTGTTCTTCCGCCCTTCTTTCCTTTGAAATACCTCATTTCTACTTTGGCATCCTTGAATACTTGTGTCCTCCCTCCCTTCCTCCCTTCCACTGTCTCGTTTTTGAATGCCACTTACTGTATTTAAAGCTGCATTTACCCCCTGTATTTTACCCCCTGCAGAAAAAAATGCCATAGATTTATATTGAATTTTGATATTTTATATTTGAAATTGAAGTCAAAGGGCTGGGAATGTTGGAATGCTAAGTCTGGAAATAGTTTGGAATTATTACATGAAAAATGTGTAAAAAATCCTGTTAATAATATATACATAGTATGACTGAAAAAGTGTAAAAGTCTAAAAACTGTCTTCACGGTTATGTTATGGTTGTCGTCATTTAATTCCATTTAGTTTGTTTCAGTTTCTTACATAGTACCAATTTATAACAGCAATCCACTCAAGCAAGTTACAGAATCATATTTCAAACCAGATAATCTGTACATTACAGTTCCTGTCAGCACATTGTTAGTTCATTATATTTAAATGCGTGAAGCACACAGAGAACATCTTGTTTTAGATTAAAGGCAGTGTTATGACAAAAGTTTAGACAAAGGATAATAGGGTGAAAGGATTAAGAGCGCGTCAGGAAACCAAAGAGACCCCGTGCATCAGTACTGCTCTCATTTCCATAAGCGCATCACACTTATAGCCTCTCTCTGTAAAGCTAACACTTGGTCTTCTGGTGGTTTGCCTTCAGAGGGTTGAACAAGTGTTTCTGTATGGCAGATGTTTCCTCTGCAGCATCCTCCCTCCCGGCTGGGGATTTCAACCACAGTCCAACACTGGCAGGTTACATAGAAAAAACGAAGGTTGTCTGACTGTCCTCTGTCAGAAGTAGCAGAACGAGCAGGGCCGCCGTTCATGAAGCTGTTGTTACGAGCCAGACTGGTGCTGTTCACTTTATTTGGTTCTGAATCGGTGCACACATGCAAGCATGAAGAGAATTTTATTTGGCAGAATGACACGTTGCTGGAAGCAGAAATTTAGCACCCCCTGCTGTCAAGAAAAAAACCTGTGTGTGTGTGTTTCATGCTTTAGCCATTGCTAAAGATGTTGACTACTGTAAAGCAAAGGCTGCGTCCAAGTAAGGGCCTAGAAAATGTATGAACTTGGCTTTCATTAGCACTTAGTTTAAAAGCAGAAAAATATGCCAGATTTTAATTGGACTTCTGCAACTAAAGGACAAGTAACAAACACTGCTGCTGGTATTTTTATCATTATTATAATGAATCACTTCATATTTAATGTGTGAGTAAACACTTATTTACCAACAATAAATATATATCTATAAAACTTTTGGGAGGCAATATAAGATAAGAGGTGTGTGACATTATAAAAGGTCTTTGGTTTTGGGAACATTTAGATGAATTTTAGTCATTAAATATTTAATTTATGTTCAGTGTGGTTAGAAATCTGTCATAATTCTGAAAAAACACCACAACAATATCCTGTTGCATCAAAAAATACACTGAAAATGTATCCTATTCATGACACTTTGTGTAAAACAGAGCCAAATGAGCTCTGCTTTTATTATGTTGATCAGAGTGTTTAGGAATTTCCAATTAAGAATCTATAACATTCTATTTTCAAAGGGTATAAATATGACATGAAATAAAGACCAATTCCTCTTAAACATTTTTTTTTTCAAAATGAGAATGACAGCAGAACATGACATTCAAGTAAGCTGGGTTTTGCTCAACGGATAAGTAATTTTACGTCTGTGCAGAAACACCCCACTAGCCTGGGGGCTCTAACGCAGTAATAACTCCTACCAGACATCTTGACAAATGTTTACGTTGTAGACATGCTTAGATAAACAGTCATTGCAGCTTAGTCAGGTTTTAATAGAAACGGAATACATTTTTTCTGTTTTCTCAGATATCTCATAAAAATGTTGCAGTGCTTGGTGTCTGTTAGCATCAAACACTAGCTTCTATGACTCAATTAATAAATAAATAAAATGTTGTGAAAAAGTTCTTGTCACATGTTTGCTCAGTATCAGGGGCTACCCCAAAGTTAATGACTCAATGATAACAGACACATGCTTGCTCAGGATGAAGTGCTTGCTGACCATGCGCTGACTTAATCGGCTGGGTTTCCTCAACCTTTAACCAATTGGCAACATAAAAGGAATTTTATTACGCTGTAATTAGTAAGGAACTGAAATGTGGGTCATTGAATTGACCTATGTTGTTTAGTTTATCATATTATATTGTCTGTAAATATAGTGAAGTTGTTTAGTGAAGTGTCTTAAGGTTATATATGCTACTGTTTGACTAAACTTTACAGTATTAATGAATTTGTTAGCTGTATAGCCTACTCCAAGCATTTTTATTACTAATTTGATCGTTTGTTTTCCCTTTTCTAATTAATGACTTTATCTCTATACTTCCCGTCTTTTAAATTGCTTTTTTTATTATTATATTTTAGGTTTTCCGTACACGTTTTTCTCTTAACAATCTGCCCCTCGGTACCTTAGAGTGAAAATCTGGTGTTTATTTCATAATTAAGACAAACTTTCTTTTACTCTTTGACCTAAATGATTTCACGTTGAAACGGCTAGGAATAACAAAATGTACCCCTTCAAAAGAAAAGCCAAAAGCTTCAGAGGAATAACCTGTCTAGACTAACTGAACTTTAAACCTTTAACCCCGGTAAGAATACTGTTCTTCTAATGATATTTACATGTTATCTTAACTATAATTCCAGATTTACTAAATTTTTTTGTGTATCTGCACTTTATAGCGAACGGTGGGAAACGGAAGTACAGTTACGTCATCTGTTTGATTTAACCACTTGTTCCCAAAGTGACAGCCGGTGATACCGGTAGTTTAATAGCAGGTATGTAGTGACAGGTAAACATGCCGGGTTGGTATAAAGGTGGGACCGTCGTTGTAAACCGTAGATGACCGAATGAATCGGTACCAGCCCGTCCAGTTAGCTTCACGTGTCATTATGTGGGTCTTCGGCTACGGATCTCTGATTTGGAAAGTGGACTTCCCGTACGAGGAGAAGAGAGTCGGCTATATAAAGGGCTTCAGCCGCCGGTTCTGGCAGGGGAGCACCGACCACCGCGGAGTACCGGGGAAGGTGGGCACTTCAATACTATGTCGTGTGGGGAAAAAAAGAGAAGCAGCATAGTTTAAAGGGTTTCGCTGAAGTTAGCTCCTCTAAAGGGCAAGTCTACCGCTTCTAGGCATCTGCACCACCTTAATTAGCACAAAATCTAAAGCACAAAGCTATCTTCTACTTAAAGTATTTAAACAAAATATTAGCGTTTACTTTACCTGGGAAAACACAAATATCGTCGACTGCAACGCTGTATATATATATATATATATATATATATAAATTTACAATTAATCAACGTCTGCTTTGATCAGGCGCCATCATCAGTTAACTTTTGTCTTTTAAATTTCCACAAATGAAAACAGCATGTAAAAAATATTTATTTTTTTCACCCAAAAGAGCCTTAAAAGAACAACTGCAAGATTAAAAGTGCAGGTTGTGAATTAATACAGCATGTTTAAAAGCTGATACAGTATTTTTTCAGATAATGTAACGTTTATATGGGAGTTATACGATTTTATATATATATATATATATATATATATATATATATATATAACCCGATGCAGGAATAAGGATGGTAGAGTAATTTATGCCTTAAAATCATGTATGCAATCAATGGATATGTTATGTGTTAATCAAACTTGTTGGTGGTCTGATTGGCTGGGATAATTATGTCCTTTATTTTACCTTGAAACCAGTAAAAAGGAGCAACCCTCAAAAACAATATACTGTGTCATTTCCTAAATCTTTTTCAGTTGATGCATACAATCTTTGATAAATGTTTCTTCAGTGGCAAGAAAGAAAATCAGTTACTTAACTTGTAGTAGTCCCTTCATTCACCCAAGGTGCCATTTTTGTTATTAAAAACAGAACATTGAATTTGTTATTTTTTCAAAACCGTGTAGTTACTGTAAATTGTGCATATAAATATATGATTTAAATTTTTTAATAGAAAATCAGTCAAGGTTTGACCATTCTATGTGTTTTTGACCCTCTGGGCTAATTAGGCATGTGCTCTTCTATCAGTTGGTTAATTTTTTGGTTTCTGACATTCTCAAAACTGCAAATAAAAAAAAGAAAATAAAAAAGCTGTTTTTGACATAGGGAGAGTAATATCCAATCACTGGACTGGAGCAGAAATGAGAGCAGAAGATTAATTAATAGTAAAATACCTGAAAACAATATTTTACTCTGTATGAAGCCTTTCAAGGTGGTGTAAATACTATAAAGTATGATATGTGCCCCTTTTTTAATTTAGGGGTTTCACAGACTGTTTTAAGACTATTATAAGTGTAAACCAATCCGTTTACCACTGTAGGTGTTTCAGATTTTAAAACTACAGCTGATCGATGTTAGTTAATAGTCCTTTAGTCAAGGCCAAATCAGAAGCCAACTTCAGTAGTCCCAAACTGTTGAGAAAATGTTACAGCGATTTTAAAACTTTCACCTTTACAAGATGCATACTACCCTAAATTAAACTATATTTATCAAAAGAACAGAAAAATAGTAGCCTCAAGTTAGAAGTTTGTTATCTCTGTATTTTACATAACCAGTTTATTTATCTTTACCTGACACCACATGGTGCCAGATCATGATGACTTGCCTTTTTTGACTCACCTGAGTCGTCATTGTGGATATCTAGGAAGCCCTCTGGCTTTTCTATGAAGAATCTGCATTCATTTTGTCGTTCATACTACAAACATAATAAAAAATTGACCAGATTAAAAACAAAACAAAAATACAAACAACAAATCTACATTCAAATCTTACAATCTTCACCTGAAACAGATATAAACTGTAACCTAAGAATAGTTCGGGGTTTTTTTAATCAAGAAAACTTGGGGCTCAATCAAACAAATTGAACCTAAATAATATTTGTAGTATGTCCAAGTGAAAGTAGTAAGTAGTTGTGTATTATGCAATTAATTACACTTGGATACTATCATCCAACAACCCTCTTGATAAGATATGTTTGGCTCAAAACAAATATGATTCTAGAGATATAATTCTTTAAAGGGGGTTCATTGAATTTAACTGTGAAAGTATCTCCTTAAATTATGATCTAAAAATAAATTGTGTCTATATATATATTTTTTTTTTGACAGGGAAATCATTGCACAAAAAATTATTTATAGTATACAGTCTTAAGGACAGAAAAAAGAGCTTTGTTCAACTCTCCGAAACACTTGTTGACTTAATTGAAATATGTTAGGGTTATTTAAGGGATTATTTTTTTGTAAGTGGATTTAAATCAGTTAATTTCTTACCTGCAGTAGATCATTTTAAGTAGGCTCAAGGATATTACTGGTATCAAGGTACAAAATGCATTTCAGTATATTAGATTATTGAATTGTTTTAATCAGTAAATCTGTTTAAGTTTGAAATTCATGTTTCATGTCCATTCAACACACACGTTACATATTCCAGCAATTTATCTTCATTCATTTTATTATTGTGACCCAGAAAATGTCAATATTACATGAGACTAATAAAAACTGTACTGTTTTTCTTCATGATTGTCCACCTTCTTCTACCACACTTTTTCCTTCCACTCAACTGTCCTTTAAAGAACACTGGAGGCCCATCTATTCACAGTTCAGTATTTGTGGATTTGCAGATATTTTTGTAGAGCGTAACTCAAATTTTAGAAAGAAAATGTAGTTCGCGAAGATAAAATACCCAAACTAAATGCTACTTGACATTCTATTGGCTGGGGTGTCATTCATTTTCCTTTGTGCTGATTGGGTGAATGCTAAGGGTGTCATGATCTCGATTTTGTATCGAAATCGATAGAAATTACATTACCTTGCAAATGAAATCCAAAAAAAGTATCGCGATCACCTGCCATGTTTTGGCACATACATACTACATACTCGGGACTCCGTAGCAACCGACTCAAGTAACAAGTCACTCTTATCAGTTCTCCTACAACTCACACATTTTAACTGCCTGTATCACATCCCCCAGAGTCAGAAGACAAGTCTACAGAGCACATTAGCTGACGCTAGCAAGTAGCTATTGGCTATGCTACAACTCGGCCACAGCTAAGATAGATGAAGCAGCGGGACCGGAGGAAATTTTGAGTTACCAGTGAGTTAGTCCAAAAAAATCAAATCAAGGATTTGGAGAATCGTGACACTCATAGTATGCTAAAGAGGGCAGATAAGGAACAGTGTAGATTTTAGTTTATACAGTTTACACTGTGCATGTTAACGTGTGTTTGAACAGTTAAAATGGGCTTTTAGAAGCATTTTTAGAGAGTCTAAAGTATTTATGGGATTTTTTTTTTTTTGGGGGGGGGGGGGGTAAGGCATAGCAAAATAAATCTGTATTAAATGTTCTTTTTACAACTTGTATGTAATATTTATATGATCAGAAAAACGTTTGGCCATAAGCGTCGAAATAATGAGAAATATGTATTTGAAAATCCCTCACTCTTTTTATAATAAATCTATATAATATACTGTGGCTTTTTGAATTCAATTATTGAAATAAAGTAACTTTGATGGTATTCTTGTTCACTTCGGTGTAGCTGTTGTCAATTGTTTCATTTTTTGGCATCCCACAGCATCTGATCTCTCAACTTATTTTCTTTGCAGCCTGGTCGTGTTGTTACTCTGGTCGAGGATCCAGAGGTGAGTGAAAAGCACTTCTGTTGCGTTTTACATTGTCCGCCTTTTATTTGTAGAATGAGTTTTATGCAGCTTATGAAGCAGCTGTTTCCTACCACTACAAATGAACCAAAGCCATTTGTCTTCTGCAGGGGTACGTTTGGGGGGTCGCCTACAAGCTGCCGACTGGACGGGAGGAGGAAGTGAAGCGCTACCTCGACTACCGCGAAAAAGGCGGCTACCAGGTCATCACAGTGACCTTTTACCCCCGTCCTCAGTCCGACCACTCACCGGGCCCGACGTTGCTCTACATCGGCAACGAGGGCAACCCAAACTACCTCGGCCCCGCGCCCCTGGAGGACATAGCCAACCAGATCCTGAACTCAACCGGTCCGAGTGGGAAAAACACGGAGTACCTGTTCCAGCTGGCTGACGCAGTGAGGACAACCATTCCTGAGGACCCAGACAGACATCTGTTTTGTCTTGAAGCAATAGTTAGAGAAAGACTAGAAAACCAACAACAAACACTGAAAATAGGTGGTCCAGATTAACTATATGTTTAATTTATTGGGAAAGCCACTTTTGTTAAAACATTATTGGGTTTGAGATGCAGGAAATTAGTGAAGTTTTATCTTTACAACAAATGTTAATCTCAAAAGAATTGTACAGCAGGTAAAATGTGTTTTACTGCATGTCTTAAAGAGAAAATTCATGACTTACAATACTTGGTCCTAATAAAAGAACATAAAGATATCATTCGGTCCCTTTCTGTATAAAATGTAAACTTGTTCAAAACATTCAAAATGAAATAAAAATTCCCATCTTCAGCGATTGTTTGATTTTATGCAAACGGAGGGGTTTTCCCCAACACTCCTGTTGATTTGTTACTCTAAGCTCTAATCAGCACTGCTGCGCATCATGATGGGCGAACACTTAATATTTACAAAGTAAACTACAGCGTGTGAAGATTGCCATGTTAACATGCTAATATTGGTGCTCAGCTCAAAGCACCACTGTGACAAATTGCAGGCTTTCAGAGCAGGAGGGCGAGGGTGGCCTCTCACTCTCTGACAGGCTTCTGCCTTGTTTTTCTATGCACTCAATCAAGCTTTTACAAATACTTTTTTCTAATAGTGGTGCATTTCTCCTGGTATCTCATCCATTTATCCATTCTTGTTCTAACTTGCTCCAGGTTAACATTGCTTAATTCAATACCCAGTTTAGAGATAACTGCAGGATGAAAGGAAAATGAAAATAGAGAATGGAAAACTTACGTCTAACCCGGCTCTTTTTGTTAATATCTAGAAATGTTCTTTATACATGATAAAAAAATAAAATAAAAGTTACTCCCAGTAGCAACAACTTTGGATGCCAGATGCAGTTCGGTTAACAAACTGCCATACACCTATACACTGGGTATTTGATGATATATTTAAAGCATTCTTTTTCCAGAGAAGGATCATCATACAGAACATGACTGCAGTGACTTGAAATAAGATTTGGGGACAAAAGTTGAAATTGATCATGGACTTGAATCTCTGAACTACGACCCTAAAACCCAGTGAAGTTGGAAAAAGAGGCTTCATGGATGCAGAGCAGGATTGAATATTTGAAGAACCAGAAAAAAGGAAATTAGGTTGATTAGCAGTGTTTGGTAAGAAATGATGGTGTCATCTAGGACATTTTACTGTGAAATATATTTTCCGCTGAACTGGAGCTGTTGGCATACCATGAAACGTATGAGATGGTCATACAGCAACAGCCTTCAATCAGAGGACCTTTTTGGATTCGTTGCAAGACTGACTGCTACATGAGATCATTGCTGTCCACATAATCACCTTTCACAACAATTCTTTGAAGATATTTTTATAAAAGAAGATATGACCATTTTCATTTCCCTTTGGGATAAATCAATTATTTCTGAATATAAAGTATAATTTAGCAGCTCAGATGCTAAGGCTCAGAAAATGGTGCTAATATTATAATGATGGAAAAGTTAGCAAAAATGGACTTTAATCGATATTGCCACAGTATTCCACTCTGGTATTGCAACAAGTTTTCCCTTCTATTTTGCAGGGCTAATTTTATTCCACAGTCAAAATTATACACAAAGGCTCAAAATATATACTCTCATTAATTTCTGGTTTAATGTCCCTCATTAGTAGCTAAACCACACAAGCTTAAAGCATACTTCTGTCTGGATATTTGACTCTTCTAATAAATTGATAGAAGTAATTTTTTACTACAATTAAATTCTTGGCTTTCCAAAAGCTTCATATTTTTTATTGATTTTGAAACCAGTTTTGGCTGGTTTGTCCTGCAGTAATTCCCAATTGTTTTCCATTTTTCATTATATAGCTGGTTATTTGAGGTAAAGCTCAATGTGCTCCTCCTCCTGCTTCCAGATGTATAACTGGTAGTGGAATAGCCCCTCAGCTTGATACTTCCGCCACCATGCTACACTGAAAAAATAAAATGCAGCTCTAACCTAAATAAATTGCTTAATTTGGTAACAATTGAATTAAATTTATTGAAGTGAGTTTATTACGTTTTTCATAAAAAAAAGTAAATTAAGTTAGATGAAATTAATTAAATTACTTGTTACCAATTAAAGCAATTTATTTAAGTTAGAGCTGCATTTAATTGTTTCTGTTTAAGACAGGTGGTACATTGCTCTTATCCTTCAAAGTCTCACTTTGGCACCTCTAAATATTCATCTCTGACCTAGTTTGGGTCAGATGGTTGAAAGTTAGAAATTCCTCCTTGAAATGCCCGACTTGAACATTTAGCTTAAGAGGAAAATCTGAGCCAAGCAACCAACCAGTTCACATGAACTCTTCTAAAAAGAGTGGTTAAATATCCAAATCCAGAATTACTTCAGAAGCTTGTTGATTGTACTACAAGGACAAAGCTAAGCTGTAACCTGCTAAATAATATTTGTTCAAATATTAGTTGTAGTGAATGTTTATGTAAATAAGCCCTTGTGTATAATTTTGACTGTCTGGATTTGTGAAGATCCAGACATGTTAGCATGTCGTAATATAATTCCTTCCAGAAAGAAAACAGTTCAAATAAATGAGCAGTTTAGAATACTGAACACATAAATGCCCAATGATGAATGTATAAAAACTAATTTCAGTGCTTTTATCGTGTATTTTCCCTCACCTCTTCTCTCGATAATTACCTACCACAGGTCCAGCCATCAGCTTCTTCTCCTCCTGCCACCGTATCTCTCAGACACATCAAACCCGGCAGCGATACGTCAGAGAGAAATCAATACTCGGAACAAGTGACTGACAGCTCTATATGCGCTCCTCTTTTCCTCTTTAGACACACACAGACAGCTGAAACCAGTTATCGGTGTTTATTGGCTGCAGCGTAGTCTGTACATAGTTACATTTTTCTTTTTTGGCACAAAACTAAAAGCTATCCGTACAGGAGGAAAAAAAGCATCCTAAAGCACCTTGCAAGATATGATTTACAGCTATTGAAGTTGAAATCTCAGGCCATATTTAATACAACAGTGTGCTGTTATTACAACATAATGTGTTATTTTCCTATTTAAATAAGTTATAATGTGAGCCTATTGGTACCAATATATCAGTACAATATAAAATGTTTGGTATCATGTGAGCAGATTAGAAGGCCATGTGACCATATTTGGTTTTCCACCATATTTGAACCTGATATTTATTATTAATTTAAAAGCATGATGCAAACATCAAGAAAACCATTAATTGAATAACTGTCCCCTTTAAAATACATTTTTAAATCAAACTAAGTAAAATATAGAGGAATAAATTAGGACACCCCAATAATTAATACCCACTGAAAATAGCTAAAAATCCAATGCAGTGTATTAAATCAGCTGCACATGATGAAGAGATATTTAATACTCAGTACTTTCAGGGAAGGTCTGCCCTGTTTAAACCTCAGACAACAAATTATTTGTGCTCCTGACTGTTGAAGTGAGCTTGAACAATGTGAAACATAAGGGTCACTTTTCCAGAGAGAACGAAGACCAGGAGGTGTAGAATAATGCTGTTAGGAGAAACGAGTCTAAAATGGAATACTTTCAATTATGAATACTATTCCCTATCAAAGGGGAACATGAACTCATCTGTAAATTAACTAAAGTCAAAAAAGAGATGGAATTTTCAACATGACAGTGACCCAAAGCATACCAGGAAATCCATCCTGGGACGAGTCAAAGTCACAGTCTGGATCTCACTGAGATGCTTTGGAGTGATTTGAAACTGGCTGGACGTGCAGGAAACACAGGTAACAGAAGCTATCACAGGGTAGGGTGTCCTAATTTATCCCTTAGCTAAAGTGCAGTTTTTTTGTAATCTTTTAAGAATGTTAGTTTTTATTTCTCTGTAAATTGCAGTTAAAACAATTTCTTTAGCAGAGAGGATCAAAAGATACAATTAGAAATCATAATTTGAACTTTTCTTAATAAAGAAGTGAGTATTTCAGTTGGTGTTCAAGAGTTTTCACATGACTGTATTTAAATACAAAATGTTACCCTTGATACTTTATCTAGAAACCTCCTTCAAAGTGATGGTAGAAGGACATGGTGCAGTAAAGAAGAACAATATTTGGAGTCTGTGTAGATCAGAGCTGCAGGAGACTAAATGCAAACCTTTATCATCACTGTTGTCTCCTTCGTGGCTGCTGTGGCACTCTGTGAGCAAAACTAACCCCACAGAGCAACGTCCTAACCGAAAACCATTCAGTCCCCTGCTGCTTTCCGACTTAGGGCCAACAGTGGCACGTGAGGGTCCTGTCAGAGATAGAAGCTCCCCACAGTGCTTAAGGGAGGAATTATTTTCCATTTGAAGGAAGGCAGATGGACGGACATCTAGGCGTAGTAACAGGGCGACACCAGCAGGTTGGTGAGCACCAGAATCTGGTCGTCAGTGAAGCACTGTCGATGCACATGCCAGTTATCATGGTGAGTGCGCCTAAACTCTGACAGGGTCTTCTTCACCGTCATCTTTAAAACAAATGGATAAACATCATGAATCCATGTAGTTAGTGAGAAACATTAACAAAGAAATCTGGTTCAGGATCCATTTTTGAGGGCAAGAGGGATTACCATTTTTTGGCAACATCACACAAGCTTGCTGCTTAATATTTCTAGACGCATTTTAGTAAATTTGAATATTAATTTTTGCAACTCACATCAATAAGGCTACATTCACACTATGGGAAAAAGTACATAAAATCTGACTTGTACATCACTGACATGACGCAGATTTCACCTATCTGCACTGGAGGCGGCAAATGCTCCAAGAAGTATGGCAGATTCTGGAGATGAAGCTCTGCTGGCCTCTTTTCTCTCAACGACTTTCTTGCTCTAATTAATTTGTCGAATTTCTATCGAAGGAATTCTCACACTGCTGCTAAAACTCCCCATCAGTAGCCGCCATTCTTACTTCCCTAAATAAGGCCTGTTGTGTGTGAGACGTCCCGTGTTCTTCTTTTCATGCGGGCCACTTTAGGGCCATGAGTCGTTCACAACAGGGTGTGTTTGCTGTCACTTTTAAGCTATAGTGCGTACAACCACTAGAAGACCTGCAGTGTGAATGTAGCCAAAGGGACACATGTTGGGTGATGTCAGGTAAGTTGGGCCACCTTTTGATATCTATTGACCAATCAAATCAATTGTTTTTTTTAGTTGACTCATGCAAACTATTGGAAATGTATACACAGAGACAGACATTGTCTGCACAAAATTAAAAGGCTAGGAGGCTCAAACCTTAAATGGCTCATCTTATCTGATGGCTCAATTTACTGAAGTCACCCTAGATGTTTTACACACAGGGTTTGTCCTAATCTAAAGGCTGCGTCCTTCGAAGGTCACGGTGGTTGACGTAGTCCCGCTCCTTCATCGACCACAAAGTGAAATCGGATGGTCTAACCTTCAGTGTAATGTCCACTCTTGCCTCAGCATACTATGTCCTATCACTTAGCAACCATGACGTCGACAAAACAAGCTGGTTAAAAAAAAGGAGCTTGAAATTTATTTATTTTTTATTTATTACTCGTTTAACCCTTTCATTAATTTAATTAATGAACGGTTTAAGTAAATACACTATGTTAGAACATCTCGATGAAAAGGACAAAACTCAAACTACGCAACCGCTTAAAGCTTTTAATTTTTCTGCCGCCAGATTTTAATACACCTGTTTTAAACTGAAGTGCTCTCTCGCTTCATCCGCCATTGTCACAAGAATAAAAATCTCCCATACTGCACAGAATGAATCTCTTGATACGGTGGGCTGCAAACAATATGCCAGACCTTCCTATAAATCTGGCAAAAAGAAGAAGTGATGTTCCAGAGCCTTTGAATTTGGACCTCCTTCGTCATATTGCTGTGAAATAAATGGCCTTTGAAGGATGCAGCCCTTGATTTGGACAAAACCACAGAATGATATACTTCAATCTATTATCAGTTAAGGCTAAAGAAAACCCACAATTCAGCTTGACATAAAATGTTAACATTACATAAAACCAAAACAATGGCTTTTTAAAACAATAAAACAGAATTGTTATGTCCTACTCAAGGATGGCGAAGACTGCTGATATAAACAGTTATGGCAACACCTTCAATACCAGTAAGCCACAAGAGGCTTAATGAATCTCGCTCTTGAGGGTTAGGTCACATAATCAGATTGTTGGAAAGTTAAGTGGAAGGAAAAAGCTGCACAAGAAACAAAGGTCACTGCAGCCTTGATGGGAGTATGACGTCAAATAAAAAGTCTGCCAAAATTTTCAATCAGGAAATTTTAGACCTCTTCATGCTTCATTGTCCTCAGAGACTTTGTGAGGATGTGGCTTTCATTTCTAGCTGAACTTAACACCTGTCCAAACTGCCAAAAGTACCAATGCCTGGTTTAATAACACAGTATCACTGTGCATGACTGGCTGGCAAATTCATCGGCCCTAAACCCCATAAAGGGGTTTTCCACAAAAGGTGACTCCAGTGCCTAATCAGTGCTGATACTAGAGTCAGTTTTTAACAGTTTGGTTCTCCACAACCAGAGAGCCAAATCAGAGCCACATAAAAACAACTATAAACTTTCCATCCAGTTTGATCCTGCTTCTGCTTTATTTTGAGTACCTGTGGAAGATCACAGTGCATGAAGACAGTTTTGCAAAGCAAGACACAATAAAATATAGTGCTACCAGTTGTCCTCAGAGTGTGATCAGTTAGAAATCCTGATTGGAGAGAGATTTTGTTAGAACATTAGTGAAAAACTACACTTGCAAGGCGCTGTGTGTTTGAACTGCATTAGAACCCTTTAGATTCTATATACCTGCACATGAAATGGATTTGCTTTTTTGACATCTGAATCCTAAAATGTAAAAATGTCTTGAAAATCACCTGAAAAGTCTTGGAACATTGAAACTGGGAATATAATCTCTATTACTCAAATCTACAAGGTAAAAAAACAAAACAAAAAAAACAACAGCCCTGAAATTAAAAGGCTATAGGCACAAACATTTCAAAGGTTAGAGTAAGTTTTAATTATTTTATTTTTGGGAATTTGCATGTTTTCCCAGTGTATGTATGGGTACTCCCGTTTCCTCCCACAGTCCAAAAACATGACTATTAGCTTAACTTATGTGTCTAAATCATCCTTTTTTTTCTCCTCATTTATGGAGAAAAAAGGGGAAACTTGCATGTTTGGTGGCTTAGAATAAAACTAAGGTCCTTCAGGAGTGTAAACATACATATTTTCCAGTTTAGTCATCTTTTATAAAATAAACTGTTGGTGTTCATCAGTCTTGCATCTGTAAAGGCCAATTCAAAGTATTTCTAGAGTAATCAGTTTGTTTGTTTTTTTTTTTTGGCTACAACTGATTACTCTATGAGTACTCCCTTTGTACTGAAGCTAGTAATATGGAGGGCTGCAAACTATATGCTGCAACATTTTTTACATTTTCCCTTCTTTAACTGTATGGACTGTTCTTCCCTTTCAGTGATTTCTCATTTTGAGTCGGAAGCGAATCAGCTTTCAAGCAATGAATCCCACAGATGACCCTAAAAGTTACCTCACTAAGCCAATAATCCTGCTTTTTATTACAGGCCCTGTGGTCTGCAGCTGAGCAAATTTAGCACAAAGAACCTTTAACTGCAGACCTGCTGCTGCTCCTGCAGTGAATGCAGGATGTAGCATGATGTTGCTGTTCTGAAATAAACAAGACCTTTCCTGAAAAATGTCAGCCTGTGTTGCTTCAGAGCCTGTATAAATCATCCACTATTAATGATGCTTGTACAAAGCTGCAAGCGAGATTATTTTTTTTACCTCCGCCAAGAAGGTTATGTTTTCGCCAGGATTTGTTTGTCTGTTAGCAACATAACTCAAAAAGTTATAAATGGATTTTTTCTAAATTTTCTGTAAATTTATGCAATGGGACCAGGAATAAGTGAATAGAATTTGGGGGTGATCCAAAATAACAAATTTAATCTACAGCGCCTCTTAAAAGTATTCACACCCCTTCAGATTTGAAATTCTGCAAAGTTCCTACAACAAACCTTACTGTATATATTTTATTGAAAACACAAAATACTGCAAAGTGGAAAGACAATGATTTATGTCTTTATTCAGATAGGTCTCCCTGGATTCCAAAGCCAACTAAACTATATAGTCCACCTTTGTTCTGTGAAGGTCTACAATGTTTGTGAGATCAAAGCAACATAATTTGTTAAAATGATCCAATCAAGCTCCAGAACTGCAGTAAACCTAAATGGGAATCTGTGGTGAGACTAGAAAATAGTTCACAGGTAATTTCCATCCAGTCTGACAGGTGTGTGCAATTTCGCAGAGAAGAATAAGCAAGGAGGTTATTCTACAAGCACCGACTCATGGGGTTCAATAAAAATGCACAACACGATTTTCAGACTGGTACTTGCAAAAATGCTTGTACACCATGTCTTTACTTCTCACTTTACGTTGGTATATTGGCCTCAGAACCGAAGTGAATCTATATAACTTTCTCAAAAAATGGTACAGAACCAACTAGTATTTAAGGATAGATATAATTGCAAATGCAAGCTGTTTCATTGAACAATTGCATTGTATTTTCACAACAGCATGACACTAAAAACACCAGTAATGTGTTTTTTGAGATTCATTAGGATGGAAAGGATGTGCTTTTTTTTTCATCTCCCACAAGTATGAACATCTTATGAAAGAAAATCGACTCGTCATCTTTTTTTATAGAAGTTTTTTTATTTATCCTAAAATAGAAATAAATGTTTCTTTATACATTACATGACAAATCTACTGTAGATTGTTTGGTCAGACACGGCAATCGAGTGGTGCTAATCTGCACTCTAGCTCCACAGGAAGTGGAGAAGAAGAGAGTTCATATAAGCAACCCGCTAGTAGAAGTTCGTCCTTCATTCACTCAGAGCCATGGCCGAGCTCTGATCGGGACAACCCACATCAAAGAACCTTCCTTCGCAGGTGAAGGAGAAACATTTGAGTTTGAGGAGGAGCTCATTCAAGCAACACCCACTAATTTTAAAGGCGTGTGATTTACTGGTGTTAACTTGTATAAGTTTTCATCTGCCTTTTGGGTAGGCAAGGCAATTTTATTTGTATAGCACACTTTTAACACAGGGCAATTCAAGGTGCTTTACATATGATTAAAATACAAATGAGCAGTTACAATAAGAAAATAATCAAGAAAATACAACAACGTAGGGAGAATTAGTAAAGTGAAATACAGTAATACAGGCCTCTCAGCCTAAAACTTTATTCAGTGTTTTAACAAGACTTTCCCAAAAAAGAGTCATTTTAAATCCTGTAATTTGAGCTACTCAATCAAACAGGAGTTTTCCTTTCTTTGTTTAATTTGTAATAAATGTATTTCAGCCACTTCAAACGCCCCACATGCGTCGCAAAGAGCTAAAGCTAAAGCTAAACAAACCCACGTGTTAGTTTAGGCCTGCATTTCATAAACAAAGATCCCTATTGACGGTTCAAACAAAACCCGGTTTAAAATAGATTGTTCAAGCACAGAATATAATCTTTTTACCCGTGTTTGATCAAAATATTGGAATTAGATTGTTTATTACGGTGATCAATCCACGAATTAAGTAATTCTCCAAATGTAAATTACTTTTATTTAGATAATTTTTAAACAAACATTTCTTTATCCAAAGAATTTTTTGATTATCCTTACATTTTTTTGTTGGTTTTACACTTAAATCAATTGTGCTAAATTAATTAAAACTAATTATGATTGGTAAACTAATTTAACTTTCATTCCAGCATCTGGAAATCAAGCCTTGGTTCTTAAAGGACCCAGATTCCTCGAGAATAATATCATAATACATGGTTTCTATTTTTATTGCATTTTCTTTTTTATCAATGTGTGTTTTTTTATTTGTAGTAATAGATTTTGTCGATCAATAGTATATTGGTTATTAGTTTGAGTGATTAAATGTTTCTTTTCCTCCTTTTGTAAATAAAATTGTATTTTGGAAGTCACTTTGTCTCTTTGATTCAACACATGCATATGGCACGGTTTCATGATCAATAGACGGTAAAGAATTCACTCCTTCAGATTATGCGACTGATATAGACATTTGGCTATTAAAATACTTCCTGGTAACAGGTGGTGCCCCAAAATATTAATAATTTTCATAAATTATTTATCTCATTAGCAGTCCTTTGACTATTAATGGCCAAATAGCTGCATTTTCCCTCTTAAATCCACAACAAGATATTTATAAATTATTATAAATGGTTTTTCTGAGTAGGTCATGTAATATTTGTGGCTCTAAATAAGGGGAAATAATTAATCTATGGACTGTGAAGTTGAAGAACCCTTCTCTACAGCATTAAATATATTAAAGTTGGTAGTCTTAACACATAACAAAATGTGGATGGTTTTAAGGATTGTAATGTAAGTAAGAATATGAAATTATAGATGTTCAACTGAAGATGAAAACAAATCAAGTTTATATTACCTAAATGGATGAAATGTTTGGAGCATTTCCATTCAACTAAGTAGTCAAATTCTGCAAAAATGTGATGTTGATAGCAGCATACTGTATAAGCAAATTTGTAAATGCCTCTAAGCCACTTTTACCGAATAGTTAAAGTTTAGTTAAAGATAAGATGGCGCTGCGGATGGACGCCTCGGTACTTCGCTCCCTAGTACTTGTTACAATTTTACTTTTTTGCGTAGTTTTCTGTACTCCCTCGGCTATTAAAATGAGCAGAGAGGAAATCTTACAAATAGGGCTATCCAGGGCTGGACTTTTTTCACCGGTTTTTAATCAACCAGACTGCTTTATGGAGATTCTGACTGGAGGAGCAGCAGCGCTCTGTGGATTTAGACGGAGACGCCGATGAGGGAAACGAGCTGGTGTGGTAGTTCAGTTGCGACAGCGGGGTATTACGCACCGCTCTCCCATCCATACACCTGGGGAACGTCCGCTCTCTGCCTAACAAAATGGATGAATTGCTCCTTCTCCTATCCAAGAACTCCGACTTTCGTCGTTCTGCCGCCTTTTGCTTCACTGAAACCTGGTCCAGTGAACACATCCCGGACAGCGCACTACAACTGCCGCGCTTCCAGCTGTTCCGAGCGGGCCGCTGCGCGGAACTGTCTGGGAAGTCAAAGGGAGGAGGAACATGTTTCTACATTAACGAAGGTTGGTGTACAGATGTCACAGTGTTAAAGTAGACATGCAGCCCTCACCTAGAGTCTTTCTTCTTAAACTGTAACCATTTTATTCACCGCGGGAGTTCGCCTCGTTTGTGCTGGTCGCTGTATACATTCCACCGCAGGCGTGTGTAACGGAGGCGTTACATCACCTCGCCGACCAGATCACAGACGTGGAGAAAACTCACCCGGACTCTCTGCTAATCATTCTCGGGGATTTTAATAGAGCAAATCTCAAACTTGAACTGCCTAAATATAGACAACACGTGACGTGTCCCACCAGGGACATGAACACTTTGGACAACTGCTACACCACAATAAAGAATGCATATCGCTCTGTCCCCGTGCTGCTTTGGGACTTTCTGACCACTGCCTGGTCCACCTCATCCCATCTTACAAGCAGAAGCTGAAATCTGCTAAGCCTGTAGTAAGAACTGTAAAGAGATGGACAGATGAGTCAAATATGCAGTTACAGGCCTGCTTTGACTGCACTGACTGGAGCGTCTTTGAAGCAGCAGCCTCAGACCTGGACGAACTGACTGACACTGTGACATCTTACATCAGCTTTTGTGAGGACATGTGTGTGCAGACCAAAACCTTCTGCACGTTCAACAACAATAAACCATGGTTCACTGCAGAACTGAGACGGCTACGCCAGGACAAGGAGGAGGCCTACAGGAGTGGGGATCGGGACCTGTACAAGCAGGCCAGGAACAAGCTGACAAAGGAGATCAAGGCAGCAAAAAGGAACTACAGTGTAAAGCTGAAGGAGCGTTTTTCTGCCAACGACTCTTCTGCAGTTTGGAAGGGCCTGCAGACCATTACCAACTACAGGAGACCATCCCCCCACCCTGTGGGGATCCCCCGCCTGGCTGAGGACCTCAATGACTTTTTCTCCAGGTTTGAAACAACTTTCACACCTTCCACCTCCCCCAGCATCTCCATCACAAAAGGTCCAGCATCACCCCAAACCACCCCCATACCTGACCCCCTGCCTGCGCTGAGGATCTGTGAACAGGATGTGCGTCAATTATTTCAGAGACAGAGGATTAAGAAGGCATCAGGTCCTGATGGAGTGTCTCCGTCCTGTCTGAAAGTCTGTGCTGACGAGCTGGCTCCCATCTTCACTCAGATCTTCAACAACTCCCTGGAGCTGTGTGAGGTCCCCTACTGCCTCAAACGCTCCAGCATCATCCCGGTTTCCAAGAAGTCCCCTGTCACAGGATTAAATGACTAGAGATCAGTCGCCCGGACATCAGTGGTCATGAAATCCTTTGAGCGACAGGTGCTGTCCCACCTGAAGGACATCACGGATCCCCTGCTAGACCCCCTGCAGTTCACCTATAGAGCAAACAGGTCAGTGGATGATGCAGTCAACATGGCTCTCCACTACATCCTGCAACACCTAGACTCTGCAGGTACCTACGCTCGGGTCCTGTTTGTGGACTTCAGCTCTGCATTCAACACCATTGTCCCAGAGCTCCTCCACCAAAAACTGTCCCAGCTCACCGTGCCTCCCTCCACCTGTCAGTGGATTACCAGTTTCCTGACTGACAGGAGGCAGCAGGTGAAACTGGGTAACTTCATATCCAGCACCCGGTCCCTCAGCATCGGCGCCCCCCAAGGATGTGTTCTCTCCCCACTGCTTTTCTCCCTTTACACCACTGATTGCACGTCAAGAGACCCTTCTGTGAAACTCCTGACGTTTGCAGATGACACCACCGTCATTGGACTCATCCGTGACGGCGACGAGTCTGCGTACAGAAGGGAGGTGGAAGAGCTGGTCCTCTGGTGCAGTCAGAACCACCTGGAGCTAAACCCGCTCAAAACTGTGGAGATGACAGTGGATTTCAGGAAGAGACCCCCATCAACATTCTCCTCTCATAATCACCAACAGGTCAGTCCCCACAGTGGAGTCTTTCAGGTTCCTAGGATCCACCATAACACGGGACCTGAAGTGGACCTCCCACATTGACACTATAAGGAAGAAGGCCCAGCAAAGGCTGTACTTTCTGCGTCAGCTCAGAAAGTTCAACCTGCCTCAGGAGCTGCTGACCATATTCTACACAGCAATAGTCCAGTCTGTCAGAGTCAAATTCCTTGTATGTGTCATACTTGGCCATTAAAGCTGATTCTGATTCTAGTTGAGTTGAAAAAAAAACAACTGAAAATGACCATCAAATCAGTATCAATTTTCTGTTTTGAGTGCTTTAATGTACATATTACTCTCCATTTTTTATAATTATTCTACCTTTTTTGTGATATCCTGTCATCTGTCACTTTGCTGCTGTTACAAATATGTTTCCATCTTGTTTTACAATAAAAGATTATCCTATTCTATTCTAAAAACATATGAGAATCTGAAGCAAGTTAAAATATGCGGAGCTGAATCCAACAGCAGCGGTTGGTCTTGGGCAGCGATCGTCCTGCTTGTTTACACTGATAAAAAACCAATGAGGCAACAATCATTTATTTATGTTAAAATGATAGATGTAACTTTTAAAAAAAATGCAGGGTAGCAATTATTTAGAGTACAACCAGTTCTGAGTGAAAAGCCGTCTGATTCAACAAGAGCTCAAAACATGGCATTAAGCCGTAGATCAGTGAAACTAAAAGATGTTCTCATCATTTAAACATAGAGCATGTTTGTTTAACACTACTGGCCTGAGAGCCCTTTAAAAAAAAAGGAACCCAAACGCAAAGATTTATTAAAATAATTTTCTGGATATTTTTTAAAACTTGTTTTTTTTTTAAGATTTTGTATTTTTTGCAATGAAACACATTTTGATGTTGAGTTGTAACTACAGAGATAACCAAGATGACAGAAATAACCTTAAGAAGCTGCAGCGGTGGTAGAGTTTAAAGTGGGTCAGTAAGAGCCACTTATTCCTGCGGTAAACTAAGACCAGTCCTTGATTAGCAGCGGTTCCTCTGACAAAGCATCAACTCTAGACCTGAAAAAACAAAAAAACAACTGGTGTATGACCCAAATTGTTGACAGTTTTAACCTTTCATTTTCTCCCCAGGTCACTCAGAGAATGATTTCCACTTCTACAGTGAAAGAAAGAGTGATTGTTTTCATTTATGGCACACCCAGGTGGGGGACTGAGTCTGATAAAAAGTGCAGAGAGTATTCGTTAGGCGCGGAGAGAAAGCTGATAGTTTATGTCCTACAATGATTATTTTGTAGCTGCAGTCATTAATGGTTGTGTCACAATTTGAAATTAATTTGTGATTATAAATTTAATGCTTAGGACAGTTTTGAATGTTCATACAGTTACAATCGATGGATTTCATGTTTGAAGTACTTTAAGCCGTTCTTGAAAAAAATACTCTGAAATGTGCGGGGTGCAAATGAATATATGCATCCATCCATCATCTATACCTGCCTATCTCTTCAGAATAATGGAAACATTGACAATCTTAAGTGGACAAGGTCCCGAGTTCATCACAATACAACACAACCCTGCAATCACACACTCATAGCTAAGGGCAATGTAGAGTAACTAACCCACCAGTCATTGTATTGGACTAAGGGAGACATGCATTTATTGCTGGCTATGGAAACTCAATACCTTTTTACTACTGACCCAAAACATTTTTAGTTACTGTTATTGAAAAATAAAGTTACATTTTTGGTGTTAAATTTTTCCTCTTTCTCAATATAATGTCTGCTTTAATGAGCGCATGTATCTGTCTCTTCTGCTGTTCTTTAGCCCCGCCTCTCATTTACACTTCTACCACTTGCTAGGCGAGTGCAACACGAGTTTGCAGACTGAGAAAATGCAGAAAACACCAAAGGTTTGACTGCATTTTGTGAAAGTAAACGACAAAAGTGCTAAATGTATTATCTGTGAAATGATTTATGTTACTAAATATGGGAAAGGTCAGCACGTCGTTATTCATGACATCAACTTGCGAATAAAAGCATGCAATCTCTTCGACAAATCCACAATCTTCCTACACATTTTTTAGTTCAGGTTTTTAGAGTAGAGATTTCATTTTGTGCGCTAACCACTGCACGGTGGCGCAGTGGTTAGCGCTGTTGCCTTGCAGCAAGAAGGTCGTGGGTTCGTATCCCGGCCCAGGGTCTTTCTGCATGGAGTTTGCATGTTCTCCCCGTGTATGCGTGGGTTCTCTCCGGGTACTCCGGCTTCCTCCCACAGTCCAAAAACATGCATGATAGGTGAATTGATCACTCTAAATTGTCCCTAGGAATGAATGTGAGTGTGAATGGTTGTCTGTCTCTCTGTGTTGGCCCTGCAACAGACTGGCGTCCTGTTCAGAGTGTACCCTGCCTAACGCCTGATAATTGCTGGGATAGGCTCCAGCTGCCCCGTGACCCTGAATTGGATAAGCGGTTAAGAAGATGGATGGATGGATGGATTTCATTTTTCTTGAACCAAAGAACAGATAATACTTTTACACTTTATCTTCATATTGTTTACTTTTGTTTTGCACTAATAGGTAAATTATAACTTCTTATTTTTTATACAAATATTTAAATTTTGTATCTTATTCTTGCTCTAAAAAAACAGTGTTTGTTAAAACATAGCTTACCATTTGAACTAAAAGTTTTGTTAGTTCAATAAACCAAAAAAAAATTTAAGTGCTTGTGTTCCCTCTTACAATTAGATTTTAAAATATAGGTACCAAAAAAGTGTCATTAAGGTACCAGTATTGAAAACCAGGTATTGTTTAAGTACTGGTATAAAAATAAAAATAAATCTAAAAGGTACCCAATAATACATACAGGGGAGAGCATGCAAACTCCATGTAGACAGACCGCAGGCTGGGATTCAAACACGGTTTCATGATGCTCTATCATGCACCAACCAGAGAATTCGAGAATAATAAAAAGTCAAATTGGCACTAAAATATCAAAAGCTACCTATAATCTTCCTTTTCTAAGTATCAATTTTGTCCACTGAGCCGCACTCACATCTTCTGTTTGCAGCAACATTTATAAACCCTGCCAATTAAGAAATTTCTTAATGCAACTAGTCATACTGAAATGCATTTAGAAAGGAGATAAATATGCATTGTTTAGATACTTAATGATAATAAAATATCAAAAGCATGTATTGACCCTGGAATAAAGACATGAAAGAGTTCAAAGAATCATTTTTTTAAATTATTTGTTATATAATTATGAATGTTCGGAAGTCACAAAGTCCTGCACTATGTTACGTTTGTTTTGAAACTCTAAATCCCATGTTAGAGGTTGAAAAAAAAAGAAGATATCTAAGAGTTTGGTTCCTTTAAAAAAAAAAAATAAAAAAAAAATTCTCTGTAATAGTTGTTCTACGTAAGAATATATTCTCCCAGATGTGTTTCTTGCATAATCTTTGTCATACTACCCACTTTGCAACAAAAGAAGCACGAAATTATCCTCACCAGCACACTGTCTGCTCTGCGGATTACATTGTACGACTGCTTCATGCTTGAAGAAAGGCCAAAGACATAATTTTCTCCTCAATTGGAGAATGAAATTGTATTCCTTCGGCTCCCACTGGTCGGATCTCGTTGTTTGTGTACGGGTGTGTGTTTGCGTGCATACCTCTATAGGCTGCGGGTCGTTGAGATGGTCACTCAGGTCCATCAGGATCTGCGGCATCCACTGTGGAACGTCATAGGGGCTCGAGAGGATGCAGGCACTGAGGCCGAGCACTCCAGCATGGCGACGCACCAAGTCTGCACACATACACACACATATACAGAGTTAAAACAGGCTTTAGAACTTCAAGGCTCACAATTCCCCTGTGATAAGAAAGGGTAACAGGGCAAGTATTACTGTGATTGCCTTGGTGTGTAATTGTGTGTATGTTTTATATGTGTACCTGTGGAGGCCAGTTCTCCTCTGGCCTTGGGGAGAGAAGTCTGACTCAGCGTCTGGAGCTGTCTCTGCAGACAGGAATCCAGAGGGAAGAGCTGGCACTGCAGTAAACCACTGAGGGTGGTGCAGGCCACGTCCCTCACCTTCAGGGAAGGAAGAGAAAAATGGGAAGAGGAGCACAGGAAACACCAGACCATTAAGAATCCAAACCGGTAAATTAAAGGCAAAGATAAAGGGGACAGAAGAACTGAAGAAGGGAATGACAAGGAACCCACTAATCCTACGTGTATGAATTAGTAAACAGTGCACAGCACAAGTGGATGGAGAAAACCCCCAGACACTCCTTCAAAGCATTCATTAGCTCTGCCAAATATCACAAACAGTAGCTGTAGCTCAGACGCAGCCAACAGAGAAAGTAATCACACAAGAAACATCTTAAAAAACAGTTTAAGAGGCTATAATGTAAAGTCAGTGAGACACAAAATGCTAAAGTATTGATATTCTACAAGTGCAAATAAATTACTGAAAGATTAACAGTTAAAATTAAAGAAGGTGCATCTCAGTAAATTAAAATGTCAAAAATATGATAAATCCCAGTATTTCATTTCAAAATGTAAAGCTCCTATGTATGAGATCCAAACCCAAAACTTGAATGTCCATTAAATTTATGTACATTAAGTGGAAACCACAGCCTTGAGAGGATTTTAAAGAAAAAGAGTATTCAAGAGTTTGGTGGAGATTCGTATGATTTGCAGTCAGCTGTGGGACCCCTACACATAGAGATATCGTATATATATACATGGACACACTTTAAACAGGCCTAAATCTATAGATCATACATCTGTCTTTATATGCATTTTGTAATAACTATTTTTTCTGAGGAAGAGAGTTCAGCGTTCTCATTACCCTAATCGTCAAAATTAACAGAAATAATTGTTTTAATTTATAACTTTTATATAGTAAGAAAGTAAGATATATTATATAGTAAGAAAGTAAGAAGTTTATATAAATATAAACTTCTTACTTTCTGAATTGCTAAGATGCTGAGATTCACCTGTGTTTAATGGTTTAGAGCAGCAGTGTTAGGGAAAAATAATTATACAACATTATTATTTTTCCCTAACAAGCAGTGTTCAAACTTTTTGCCTTGAGGGCAAAAACTGTGAAATTCAAGGCACTTGAGGGGCCACAAATACAAGTTTTCAAATACATTTCTTTTGTATCATTTTTATTTAATCAGCTCAATAACAAACTAAACATGCAATATGTTGTTGAAATTAAGAAAATTGTAAGATTTTTGTAAAATATTTGTAGATCAAAACATAAAAAGGCTCTTCCATGATTGCATTTTTCCTTTTGTCCTTTGTGTTGATTATTTTTGATTTTTTTTATCTAGAGGAATTTTTTTTGTCTAAGCTCACAAAAAGAACAGGAAGTCGCCCTTTCTTCTACAGTGGTTGTTGTAACCTGGTTAATAAATGAGAAATCATTTCTGTTGTACTATTAACATTGTAACTTTTTATTTTTATTTGTCTTAACTGCATAGATTTGCTCCATTGCAGAATTGTGATCTGGGGTCACATAAAATCATTAAGTAGGTTGCAAATAACCCCCTGAGCTGCACTTTGGACACAACCTGCTTTAGACCAGCATACATAATTCATAACTCCAAAAGGATGCAAAGCAGCTCCATGAACTTCTCTAGAGTAGCAGTGAATATGAGGTCCTTTTTAAGCAACAATCATGGACAGAAAAGAATGAGAAAAGGAATAAGTGGCTCCTTATATTTATATCTGTCAGTTGGGCTTTATGAGAAATGGCAGCTTCAAGCCTGTGGTTGCTGTCCATTTTTATATTTTTTATTTTACCTCAAGCTGTTCGTCCAGGAGCAGCTGCATCACCAGCTTTTGGATGCGTAGAACCTCAGGGGGCAAACTGAGCAGAGTGAACAGATTGTAGAAGACCGTGATCTGGAGGTAGGTCAGTACTGAGAAGCGAGTGTGCCACGATCTGCTGCCTGCCATCTACACAGAGAGGAGGACAAACAAAGAGAATGACTTAATCAAAGTAAAAGGTTGAGATATATACTGTGATGGAAGTGCCCGGTCCTCTTGGGTTCACCTGTCAAATCTTCCGATCACTGCTGTTTTTATTACCCAAGAGATTTTTCCACATTAAGATGTATTCTGCAATGTTTTTATATCTGGCGTACTGCAGTTCATGGTGCACATTTTTAATCCTCCACAGAAATCAAGACATCTATCTAGAAAGAAAACCACTAGAGAATTCAGTTCTCTCACAAAAGAGGCAAGTCAAACCCAGTATAGAGTAGTCTTAATCAGGTTTTCAAATCAAGTCAATCCGGCTTTAGATGAACAATATTAATGTACATATTACATCTTGTCAGTGTTTGACAAACGGAGACAACAACACATCAATTAGCCTATCATCAGGAATATGGTCTACATTATTAAAACATTGTTCTGGAGCATTCAAGGCCGTGTTAGCTAGTGCTAATGAGGAGAAACATTTGAAATTTTATTGCACCAAATTTTTCAGGGTTTGGAGATGATATACAAACATTCATTAAGTAATGTAACTGTGAGAAATATTAAAAGCAGGAGGAAAGCTTCCTAAAGTGAATTCAATTCAGGTTCACCTGAAGACTCAGACTCAACAGTTCCTAAGTCAGTAAGAAATGTGTTGAAGTTTATAAAATCCAATTTAAAAAGTTAAGATCTTTGAAAAGAAAGGATAAAATTGGAGTGTTGCAACTTTCTAGTAAAAGTCCAGAACTTTGTTTCTTTTAAATACTGGAACAGGAAGACGATAGAGCTGAAAATAAACAAATTCCCACAAACCTTGTTGTGAGAGACTGATTAAGTTTTCCTACTTAATTTGAGTTTTTTTTTTTTTTTTCAGAAGTGACTTTCCCCATTGCCAATCTCCCATAAAGCTTTGACAGTTGAAGAACAACTCTGGCAATAGTTGTTATGCAGTCTTTCCAATATCAGCTGCTGAAGTCAGAAGTGTCCTGGTGGCATCTCTCACTATTCTGCTCCTAGACAGATTTACACTTGGGAAATTTTCCTCCCATTTCTTGATGATAGATTTAAATAAACTCTAGGGGATGTTCAGTGCCATAGAGATATTTTTTTATCCATCCCCAACCATATACTTTTCAAGACCCCTTTCTTTGATCAGCTTGTGTTTTTTTTATCTTCATAATGTAATGGTGGCCAGGAGTACTGACCAGTTAATGGACCATCCAGACACACGTTTCTATATACTGCAATCACTTGAAAGACAGTTACCACACTCAGCTGATCTCCATTCCGCTCATTGTGAAATTACCAGCACCAACTGACTGGACCTCTGCTGCATTAGGTCAGTGAATATTTATGCAATCACTGATTTTATTTAAAATATTTTCATTAAACATTTTAATACTTTGTAGAAATCAATTTTTACTTGGACGTTACGAAGTGTTCTTCTTTTTGTCGAAAAAGACTTATCATGATGGATTAGTAAAAGCAATAAAAAGGTTAAAAATAATCCAAAGGGATGGCATTTTTTAATAGGTGCTGTATATGGGAACTTTTTAGGGAAAGATATTCATATACCTCAAGGTTTTTCAAACATCAGACGCAAACTTCAATATCTTAGCTGGGATTTTATGTGGATGACCAACAGAGTAGCACATAATTTGTGAAGCGGACGGAAATAATATGTGGATTTAAATTTTTTTACAAACAAATCTAAATTGAACCACCTTTTGATTCAGTTACAGTTGTGTATGTAACAGTCTATCTGGAGCTGCTAAAGAGTAAAAAGCTTACGCTTTCTTCTTTAAAGAAAGAACTCCATCTCTGTCAGGTTTTGATGGAATTCAACCAACTTTTAGAAACCCTTAAAAGTAAAAATATCTTTACTTTCTCTCTCTTTTTTACAATGACTCCAGGTTGTTCTTCCTCTAACCCGACATCTTGGGCAGCATTAAAATTGAAACACTGACAGCAGGTCCATGGGGCAGCATGCATTATGAGCATCCTGTTGTGTATGCGGGCGTGTGTGCACGCACCTCCTCCAGTGCTGCCAAAACCAGAGGGATGTGCTCCGGATAGAGAAGGCCCTGGGACATGAGAGAAAGACACGTGCGCGCATCCTGCTTCATCTCATCATAGCTCTCATCAATCTCCACTGGGGCAATCTGCGGAGGGAGACAAACACAAGAGTGAGACAGAGAGGCAGGAAGACACACAGCAGCGCACCATTTTCTGTAAATGAAGAGAGAAATTGTGTTTAATGGGCAAGTAAGATTGAGTGGGTAATAATGCTGTGCTGGGACCTGTGAGTTTGTGTGTGTGTGTGTTGCTACCTTGAAGAGCACAGGCAGGAGCTTAAGCTGCTGCTGAACAGGGGTGGTGAAGGTTCGCCCAGCGCTCGCCATCAACCATTTCAGCACTGCAAACACAAACATGCCTTTACATAGATAAAAACATGCACACACACAGGAGATTTCACTGGCAAATTAATGTACATGCAACGCTGAGCCGTGGTCTTGCTGCATTAATTTTGATGGTAAAACAAAGTTCATCTCATTTAGTAAGTAATCACTTGTATGAGTAGATATTTTTGTTTGTGCAATGGCAAGTTAAGAATTTTAAAGATTAGCAATTTCCTGAAATTAACATGAGAAATTAAGTCCTTGGTGGAGTTGTATAAATGGTCAATATAATCTCAAAAAAGTGGAGGGAAATACTTCAAAAGGTAATTGTAAAAGAAGTTGGATGTTCCCAAAGTCTTGTTTCAAAGCAAATTAATAGAAAGTTATGTGGAAGGGAAAAGTGTGGAAGAAAAAAGTCCGCAAGCAGCAGGGATGACCACACCTTGAAGAGGATTGTCAGAAAAATATTGCAGTTTTACTGCCATAAATCAAGAGCATACTTACAATTTTAAAGCGGGATTATGTGTCTTCACTCTCAAAACCTGTAATGCTTGCGCTCAAAACTTCTGCTCTTACTCAAATATTCTGTCCTTCCTCAAAACCTGTAAAACTTAATTTCAAAACTTCCACTCTCTTTCAACTATTCTCTGGTCTCCTTCAAAACTTTGTTTTCATTATCAGATTTTATGCTTCTTGCTCACAGATTTTCTCCTCACGCACAAAATTTCTCCCTCCATAGATCAAAATTGTGATCACAAACCTCTATTCTCTGCTTGCGGATTCTGTACACTTTCTTGCGGATGGCGAAGTGTCATTGCCTAGCAACTGTTCCAGCCAATAGGGCTACACGAGAGTCAGTTGCGCTATGTGTAGACAGAAGCAACTCCAGCTAACTGCTCTGATTAAAAATTTTAAATTAATTTGCGACAATAATAAGCATTTTCTGTCTATTAATGGTTTACTAGCTTCTTAGAACCTAAGAGAGAATGAATTTGGTCGTCCGGGATGCAAGTTCTTTTGTTTGTTTCTTTCATGCTTGTTGTTAGTTTTTACCTATATTTGCTTACCATTACGGTTTACCTATATTTTGTTAATATGAAAAATTGTTTACATGTTGTTTCAGTAATAAAGAAAAAGAAAACAGTTGTTCATCTTTAGTAATATTTCTTTGTTAGATTTTTCAAATGAGTTGATTAAAAATGTTCTATCTAGATTAAAAAATGTTCTAGATTAAAGATTAAACTTCCTCTATAAAATAAAAAAACGACAATATAACATTCAAACCAGTAAAATACCTGTGATACAAAAATACTAATATCTTACAAATTTATAGGCTACATTACATTAAAATATGGAAATCATAATTTTATATAAAAAATGTAGCAGCAGCAGTAGCCCCCTAAAAGTTCAATTTTCCCAACTTAATGCACCAGCCGAGTGGACGCACTGATGCCTGCTGCGCCGACATGCATGTCTTGCTGCAAACCAGCTTGACACCCACTTGCTGCATAGATACCATAGACTTTGTATGTTATCTAGCTGTCCTGCTGCCTTGACGCGCTGGCCGGTGTGAACGCACCTTAACACGTTATTGAGAGTGGAGACACATAATCCCGATTTCAAATTGTAAGTGTACGCTCTTGATTAATAGCAGTAAACTTCTCCCATAGAAAAAAAGAAGTGGATTTGAGGCAAAAGTTAGTGCATCAAGAGCCACCACACACAGACGGATCCTGGACATGTGCTTCAAATGTCGTATCTATCTTGTCAAGAGGAATACAAACACAAGAACTTGAATATGAATATACGTATCCTGAACAACTCATCAGAAAAGAAGACTTTGGACCACTGAGCTAAGAGCAAAGTTTGCTCTCATCAGAGAACTTCTCATCAGAACTTCTGTCTAATGTAAAATCTGAAAGGGAAAACACAACATTTTGCGGTTACGTGTTATGTTGTTACATGCAAGAAAAACTGAAGTCACTGTCCGAAACCTGTAGATATATCTTGATTATTGTTTCTTTTGATATAAACTATAAAAAAGTACGGTAACCTGTACACCTTATGCACAGACTCATGTAAAATGAAAACTTTTTTTTCTTTAGATATCAGTAGAAAGCAACAGAAGGCTCCCCAGAATAAAATAAAATTATTTGCAGCTCAAATCAATAACAAAACAAAAATCCTGCCGCAATTACTGAACTGCATGACCTGTAAAATTCCATCTTAGCGGTAACCTCCAAACAAATAAATTGGTATCCTTCCCCTAAATTGTTTTTTAAACACTTTAACAAACACTCTTGGAATATGCCATCGATCAATATCTCACCACCTTTTCAAAAATGAATTCAAAAATATGAATCAATGAGAAGCTTTTAACTTATGTCATTCAGAGTGAATTCTCTGTTTCAACAAGAGAACAAGCTGTTGTGGCACATTTAGATATTTTCCCCTCCGTAGCCCACATCTCATTCCTGACTTCCACATTCTGACCCGTTTTGAGCAGCTTGACAGCCTGGGTGCGCTCGTCCGTCTCCTGGGTGTTCTCTTCGTGGACGTGGTTGTGGATCTCGGCCTCCGACGTGAGGGGCTTGAGCCACTCCAGGACTCTGGTGACGAATTCTGCCACATGGGGGGAAGAGGTGGGCCTGGTGTGGGGCAGGGCCACGTCTATCATGAAGATATAGGTCAGCACACTAGAGAGAGGGCGGGTGGTGGGTGAGAAAAGGAGAGGAAGGGGAAAACAAAGTGTCCAGCTGAGATAAATATGAGCCTTAAAATGGACAGTTCAATGAGATTATAAGCTTGACGATCTAATCAAGTAAATTTCTACCTTCCTATACGCTCCCTGACGTTTTTATACACCTGGGCAAGTTTGGGCTCTAGGTAAGCCAGCAGGCGGTGTAGCAGTTCAGAAACCCTCCACTGCTGCTGGGCGAGACCTCCCTGAAGCACATACAGCAAACTGGCAGAGATAGAACGGAAGACGGGATGAGGAGCATGAGGAGGAAGAGGAGGGGATTGTTTTGTTGTATTGCGGCAGAATGTGTCAGCTCAGGTTACCACTGCAGCCTGAAATCTGAATCCCTGGAAATATTGTAGGTGACACAAACAGACAGCATGTGCATAGCTGCTAATACCTGGCGTCCCTGAAGGAGCTGCCCTCCCCGCTCAGGGGGCTCTCCATCAGCAGCTCAAACAGCCAGTGGAGTTTCCTGGGGTCTCTACCCTCCTGTTGGACCCACACAGGGCAGAAGGGTGTTATTATTAGGCTGGCTATTTGACGTGTCAAAAAGATGCCCTCCACTCAGCTACTGTATGTCTGTACCCTTCTCAGTTTTTCAGTTATCCCACAACAATAAATAAAATAAATTCCAGATATTTATACAAAGTAGTCTAAAAACATATTTAGATGTATAATATAAGACAGGATATGAAAATTTAACAGGTATTATTCAGATAAATTACAAATACTGTAAGAAAACACCAAATTGTTCTGTCGTTAGTTGTTGTCAAACCCTGGAATTAAGATGTCTGTGCATAGTACAATACGTGGTCGTGGCTCTTTTTGCATAACCTACAGCATCAATGAAGTGTGACATAGCGGTGAGCCGACTGTGACTCTGCTGAGGTGTCCACAGGAAGCCGCAGGGAATTCTGGGTAAATCTAACCAAAACAAATTCCCACAAACAAGTCTGCTCATTGTCTGCTCATGATGAGCCCATTGCTATAACATTTTTGTCTGCCACATTTACCAAAGAAAACAGAGCAATCCTAAAACCGCTAAAATCTGATGGCACTTGATATTAGTTTACATTTAATGGAACAGGAAGTGTCTCTGTGTTTAGTGCTTCTTGGTGCAGTGTTACCGCAAGCAAGGGGGTAAATATATTTTTGCTCAAAAAGGTCTGTTCTTTAATAAAGTGCTGAGTAAAAGTGAACAAGATTAGTTAAAAGAGAGCAACAATTTAGCAATTTTTGGTCAAACAAAATTGGGGATCACACTATCGGGTTTGAAAATGACTACTGATTTCTTCCAGACTAAATCACCTTTTTTTCCAGCCCAAGGAGCAAAAGCGCTGCAAAGGTCTATTGAATCTGTACTGTTTATAAGTCATACTGAAAATAAATCAGCTTTTTGGGCTAAACATATAGAAAACATCAAGATTTTTTGCAAACCCGTCAGGTGTGTGTGAAATTTATGTATCTTAAAGGTTTTGCAAAATTCACGAAAAAGTGGCTCAACTGCACCCTCCAGCAACTCAAAACACTCCCCATGTAGCTTAGTTTGCAAAATTTGCTACAGTTGTATAACTTCCTAAAAAAAGATTGTCTGAAATTTGCTCAGAACGACCTTCAGGGATCTAAAGTTATCTAAATCCTGACTTTTTATGCATGTTGAATGGGGCGACTCAAGCTTTACACTTTGACTAAGTGTCAAAACATATCAAAGTTGTTGTCACAAAGGCATTACACTTGGTGGATCATCATCAGGCCCCTGACACAGCCCAATAATCAAATTGGGCTGTGTTTAAGCCTGGCCCCAACAGAACAGGATGCGTAACGTTCTAGCTTTAAAAATTGACAACCTTGACCTAATCAACACTTCTGTTGACAGTAGACAAGTTCAGGTAACTTGTTGTCCAGTACTGAGAGTTTTCAAAAGAGGGTGGGGTTATGGTGACGTGGCGAAGTCCAGTGACATGCCTTGACCATAAATTTGCCTTTTAATTTCGACACCAAATATTCAATTTGAACCAGATTAGTCATTAGTCCAAACTTTTTTTTTTTTTACGTGTCCTGTCTAGCAGTTTGCTACTCAGAATTGGTGTCTGACTACCAAGTACAAGCCCAACAGATTTACTTTCCCAAGCAGAGCATTACAGATTTGCTATAGTACTCCACTTGATATATATGTATGAAAAATCTTTCCTAGTGATTACTGTGGGTTTAATTTCTTGAAGTTATGGACACGAAATTGAGAAAAGAAGGAAGAAAGAAAGAAGATGAAGAGAAACATGACCGGTAGAAGTGTGAACTGACAATACAAGAGAGGGAGGTAAACAAAGAACACAAGAAAACATCCCAGTCCTCCACCTCTGTTGGACAGCAGAGAAGTAGGAAAAACAAAACAAACAACAAAAACAATAGAACAAAACAACTTTAACAAAACAGATCTAGTAATATGAACTAAGAACTACAAATTCACTACACAAAAAAATGGATTAATGAACACAACATCAATGTTTCTGGAAAGCTCCTGGTACCAACTATCTATTGAAGATAACCTCAGCTCAAGATTATGTCTGTATTAAATAAGGTTTCCCCATGCAAGTGATTGATAGCTGGTGTAAGGAGCCGTCAATCCGTCCTACAGGAATCGACGCAGACATGAAGTAGGTCAGAGACGTATACGCCCAGAGCCCCCAGAGCGCAGGGGCCACAAGCGGACCAGTGCAGGACCGACCGCCCAGCAAGAGAAGAACAGACGGAAGCACCAGGGGAACACCCAGCAGCCGCAATGCTGGGGCCCGGGAGGTTGCAGGGACAAACCCACGGGCTCTGCCAGAAACTGGCTACGCCAGGGCAGGCCAGGACCAGGACCCGGAGGCCATGGGGATCAGGGGTGCCCTGCCCCCCTGCAGGGACCTGACCAGGGATCGGCTGACAAGGGTACCTCGCCGCCTAGGAGGCCTGGGCGCCAGACACGGTCCCCACCGACCCACCGAACGACACAAACCTACTCTTCAACCACGGCACCCCCATAAGAGGTGCCCCGGTCAATCCAAGGAGGACATCAGCCTCAAACACCAGTCGCCCGACACACCGGCTCACCAAGGACCAGCCAGGCACGCACCAGGGCAAAGCTGGGCCGCATTCGGGCCCCCAGCCCCAGACAACGAGAGCCACCAATAACCAGCGGGCAGGGGCATCCGTCACTGACAGGGAGTGACGGAGGGGAAAAAGTTTCCACTGGATGTAGGGCCTGAGATGCGCAAGGCCAGAGGGCAGCCAAAAACCCAGCCTGACAAGTGGAAATAGACATACAGATACAATCATACGTACCATCCCTCTTACGCACACACATTCTCACCAACACAGGACACCTGAAAAAAGGACGATGTAAACTCATTCACACACCCTATACCACACACTACTATATCACAGTATATTCCCAGGCTCAGGGACAGACGTCCCACATAGGGCAACCTGCCCCTGCACCTGGGAGACGAACCCCCTGCCCACCAGGATGGGGAAAAGCAGACCACCAAGGCACCCACCATGACAAGAGTAGCCCACCAGCCTGGGTCCCCAACCAGATGGTCTGATATACCCCCAAGACTCCAACCCCTGATGGTCAAACGAAATGGGGAAGACCCCCAGCCTCTCTCCCCCGGCTCGAATGTGGTATTGTTTCATGTTGCACGTCAAAGTTGGGGCCCATGGCCGCGGCACCACAGAACCGCATGGGGGCCAAGGCCATCCCCCCTGCCCCGATCACAGGGGGAGACCTAAATCCATCTCAGTATTCAGACTATGGAAACACAGGACACTAGACACCCAGGTTGAGTTTAGCCCACCCTCCCACCGCACATCCTACCCCCATCCAAGCGAACCCCATTAGGGAGAGCACCTGTGCTGGATGGTAAACACCTCCCTGCCAACAAGAGAGATCCCCAGCACCACCAGTGCACAAAGGGCCCCTGCGCTGAGGTAGGAACGCACCACACCACCGACTCGGATACCTTAGCCACACCACGCCGTGCCCGTGAGCAGACCTGTACCTGTACCAGGGTCAGACCTGTCCCAAACTTTTTTTGTCATCACAGACAAGGACATCACATTTTTATTTGCTGTTGAAACCTAAGCCCAGCTCCATACTTACAGGATGTGAAATGTTTTACTTAGGATGGTCCATATTTGACTACTTTTATGTAATCAACACCTAGCTGTGGCCAGTGAGACTGAAAATGAGTTGCTGTTAACTTGGTTTACAGAATGGATATTCAGAATGAGGTTGTGCCAGCATTGGATTTAATCACACTGCAGTAGATGACCACACATGACGCAGAGTAGAGTCCTGGATACTGAAGCTCAGAGAGAGTTGCAAGTTCACACAAGTAAAACAACAGAGCAAAATCAGCAAATATCATCATTTCTATATTTCCAAATAATATCTCAAATTTACACTGTAGACCACTATTTTTAATCATTCTCATATGCTTTAACTTTCTGTAAAAATGCATTTGGGCTATAATTAGCAGTCAAATAACCAAAATGAACTGAAATAAATATCGAACTATATTACTTTTTGTAATTACTGTTTTTTAATTGAACTGCTGAAATAAATAAACTTTTAAATGTCATCTTCGTAATTATTTAAGAGAAACAAAGGAGGTATTTTGCCAAATAGCGGACAACTGTTAAAAGACAGAGCTTGTACAACAGTAAAGCTGCTACAATTGCTCTAAATCAACCCGTGATTCATACTAAATCGGAACCTTTAACATTTACGCTGAAAATAACTATATGGAAATCCACTTCTCTTTGAGATGCTGCTAAGTGACTCACACAAGCTGTGGCGATGCATGTGCCCCAGTCTGTGTAGGTTTCCACAGTGATGTTGTTCAGGGCTGTTCTGATCAAAGGGCAGAGAAGCTGCCATAACCTGTCCACCTAACACAAACAGATTGATGAAAGTTTTTACTGATTTTGACATTTTCCTTGAGCGGTGGGCAGTTGCTGTTGTGTTTGTGCGGCACCTTGCTGAAGCTCCAGTGTTTGCTGCCTCTGATTAGTCCGGCGGTAATCTCACACACGCAGCGCTGGGAGCTCTCGTGGGGGTCACTGGCAAGCTGCTCCAGATGAGGCCAAAGTATTGACAAGAACACGTTGCCATAGTTACGAAACAGCCCCTGCCAATCAAATATAAGCATTAGGGTCAGAGTGGCAAGTGGGAAGTAGATTTTCTTATCAGACAGATAAACAAATTGCAGGGGACAAAGACAATAATTGCAGCCTTGGTAGAAATCAGCCTTGGCCTGGAGCATCGTGCTGTCACTTCCTTGTTAAACAGTTTTCACATTGTTACTGGAGAGTTTAAATCTGCACCTTGAAGAGGCAGAAGCGGCGCGGGTTGAAGCTGTCCTTCCCTTTCCGCTCCTCCAGAGACATAAACTCTATCAACTGGTCAATAAAGTCAGGGTCTGAGAAGTACTCAAAGATGATCTTTTCACCCTGATTGACACACAAGTAAATTATATAATAAACCACCAAAGAGAGATCTTTGTTTTATTTTTCTGTGTGCGTGCATGTGGGGGTTTGCAGCAACGGTACGCACCTCACTCATCTCCTCATATGGCAGGTCATCTTGTGGCTTTTCAGAAGATGCATAGATCATCATTTCTCTGAAAGGAGCGGGAGACAAAAGCAGAGGCTGCTGTGATTTATAGATAACACCACAAAGGAAGAAAAAGTTCTGTATAGACACACACTGTCTTCAAATAAGCGTCGAGGACAAATGGATGATTATAAAGTCAGTTACTCAGCATGCTGTTCGCATACCAAGACAGCCAAGCCTCTGCCTATGCATCAATTCTTCTATTTAGGGTAGGCAGGAAGTCGTTAATTCTGCCTTATCTGGGCCGGGCCGTGACAGGAAGTCAGTTCAACCCCCCGCAAGTTATCTAGCAACCCAGATCAGTCATCCAGCAGTCAGTCGGACATAAACGTGGCAGCAGAGCCACAAAGACCAGCCCCAAATCAAACAGGCACTTGAGTCAATCAGCTATTTCGATCCTTCCAACTAAGCAGTTAATCCGCCTTCCAGTTTCCAAACCCACCACCGCAACAATTAGTCTTTTGTATTTACTTTGGCCATGAGTAGTAGCCCCAGTGCGTTTTCTCCACACACTGCAGAGAGTCCCACTGCTCCTGGCACATAGGAAGGTTGTTGCTGTCATACTGCAGCCAGCGGTTTGCCTCACGATCCCCCACACAAATTCCCTCTGGATCCTGGATACCACCTAAATGGAAAATGCAACCATTATTAGACAACACACACGCATATGCAAAAAAGGTTTTGCATATCAGCTTAGGCAAAAATTACGGTGGGTCCGGTCACCTTGTAGTCAGTGGCAGATCTGCTCTACGAAAGAGAAAAAGATTTATATTCCAGTCGTTGCCTAGTTAAGATAACTAAATAAAAGCCATAACAACATCTAAGGGTAAAACTTGAAAAATTTGAATATCATGCAATTTATTTCAGTAGTTCACCTTAACCTGGGTGTATAGACCCATTACATCCAAAGCAAGATATTACAAACCTGTATTTTTTTATAATTTGATGGTTTTGGCTTACACCTTATGAAAACCCTGAATTTAATGTCTCAGAAAATTGGAAAATTGTACGAAATCAATACAACAAGGATTTTAAATAGAGAAGTATATAATGTATAATCATGCAATTTTGCATTAAGTACTTCCTCAAAGCAGCCTGTGGCACTGCTGAGTTGTTATGGAAGACTAGGATGCTTCAATAGTGGCCTTCGGCTCTTCTGCATCTTTCTCTTAACGATGCCCCATAGATTCTCTATGGGGTTCAGCTCAGTCCAGTTTGCAGGCCAATCAATCACAGTAATCTCATGTTCATTGAACCAGGTTTTGGTTCTTTAGGCAGTGTGGGCAGGAGCCAAGTCCTGCTGGATAATGAAGTCAGCATAAAACTTGTCTGCAGAAAATAAGCATCAAGTGCTCCAATATGTCATGGTAGATGCCTTCATTGACTCAAGACTTAATAAAGCCCAGTGGACCAACACCAACAGATGACATGGCTCCCCAAGTCAACAGACTGTGGAAACTTAATGGAAGCATCTTGGATCATGTGTCTCTACAGTATTCCTCCAGACACTGGGACCTTGGAATCCAAACAAAATGCAAAATTTGATACCATCACCTAACTTTCTATTCATGTGCTTTGATACAGCACTTTGGGAACATCCAATTTCTTTTGCAAAGACCTTTTGAGGCTTTCCCTCCTTATGGAGGGTGTCAATGATGGTTTTCTGCACAACTGTAAGGTCAGCAGCCTTCCCCATGATTGTGATTCCTACTGAACCAGACTGAGAGACCATTTAAAAGCCCAGGAAGCCTTTGCAGGTATTTTGCATAAATTACCTGATTAGAGTGTGAAACTTTGAGCATAAACTATTAAACCTAGTCAAAATATTCTAGTTTTCTAAGTTATAGAATTTGGGGTCCCACACATGGGTCCCACTTTGTACCCAGAGTTGAACTGGATGAAAATTAGGTGCATTTCAACTATTGGAACATCATGGTAATCTTACTGTACCTTCACAATATGGGCATATCTTCACTTTACTGGTGCCCTTTTTAAGTGCCATTTCAGGAACCAGTCAAGCAGCTGTTAGTTTATGCAATCAATCAAAACTAGCACCACCACCAATGAGGGAATTATTTAAATTAAAAGCGATCATTGGCAGAGATACCAGGTCCATAATTAAAGGAGACTGTAAAATCCCCTATAGACGAACCACGTTTGGGCAGTCTGCCATATCAGTTAAGGGTTCCCACATTTGGAATGACATCCCAGTAAACATAAGAGAAAGCTCTAAATTTAGCACTTTTAAAACTCAGTTAAAACAGTGGTTAAAATCTAATCAATGCTGCCCTCATTAAATCATACCATTGATACACTTTTGAAGGCCAATATCATCAAATTTTGTCTATGGAGAAAATTGTGCGACTCCCAGGAAGTCTTGTTTTAAGAGCTGGATGACTGTCTATGAATTTTTTATCCATGTATTCTTATTTAGTTCTATGTTTTCTATACTCATTTGGTTATGGTAACTAACATATCTTGTTGTACTTGTGAACTAATTATATTACTTGTTGTTTTATTTACTTCTTTATATTAATGTTTTCTAGTACTTTCTTTAGTTTTTCTTTTTCTTTCTATTCTGGCAATATACATCCTTGCCTAGGGACAACAGTTGTAAATTAGCTTGAAGCTAATACTGACACATTTACATTGATGTCCATTAATGTGTACTGTCCCTATCAAATTAATTAAATAATAAAAATGTTCCCAACAAACATAAATGTTTACATCGGCGCTGTAATTTTCAGTAATTCACGAATTAACATTTCCACAGCTGTAATTTGCATATTATTTGTCTTTTTCTGTTTTAACTTTTGGACCTAAGGCATTTACTATTTTAACGCACAAGTACACATGCACATTCTAAACATTTTTAGAAATATTTTTAATTAGTTTAACACTTTGAAGTATCCTGCTCAGTTGCACATTTCAACCTAGGTATGCCACTTTATCTGTATTTTTATGTTTAATAACTGCACAGTACTTTTTGTAACTATGTTCATAATGTACATATTTTTTCTGGGACTTGTCATTAGTTATTTTGTCAATTAGTCGACTAATCGGATCACGTTTAAAATGCATGTTATTGCAGGAGCAGCTGCTCTAATATTTGCGTGTTACCTTAAAATAGTGATTTTTAAGATGATGGCTCATTTAACCTTTATGAACTATATAAAAAATAAAACAGTTTTACAGCAGATACATGACGTGTGCTAAGCGTAGTGAAATTACCATAACCACTGATAATATTGCATCCATCAAGTACTACAACAGCCTCTTCAGTAAGGGACTGTTTCAAAACTATGGAATGATCCTTACAGAAAGATTCTTCCTGCCCACAGCCATTTAACATCTAAATTCAGAGTAAACATTACATCATGCCAAAGGAAGTATTTTGTTGCAACAATAAGAATAAGCAGCATTTTTGTGTTGCAACACCTGCACCTTAATGTCCTGTTAACTGCTGCAGTCGCAGATCTGTGTTTAAACGGATCCAGCCTCAAAGCAGCAGCTCGGGCCGTAGAGGATGCCATTTGAGAGAATTTAGATATTTCCAACAGTCTATGTATACCCTTGAATATCTAGGAGAGAAGGTAAAAAGTTGACATGTCGCTCTACTGCTGATACTAATATCAGCAGCTAACAAGTTTATTAGCTCTCAGAGGCTGTTGTCCATGTTTGTCATCAGCCACAGGGGGCTTCCCTTTAAGAAGCTCTAACAACACTGGTGTACCGCCATTAGCAGCTTCTACTTTGTGAATTTTACATTACACATGCCTCTCTTTTTATTTAATAAAACTCCAGAATTACATTGTCCGCTCACTGCTCATGCTACTGTTAAAGCCATTCTAAGCTGCAGCTGCTGAGCCCGACTTGCACAACTGCGCAGGTGTATCAGGGGCAGAAAGGGAGCAGATAAAGGAACAGTGACCATTTTAAGAGAAAAGCAAAGCTTTAGAAAAAAAACGATAATGTCAATTAATGAATTGTTTTGTCGACAATTTTACTTATACGTTGTCATGCCGAGTCGACTAATTGTGGCAGCCCTAGTCACGACCAAATTTCCCCCTTGTAGGACAATTAAAGATTGTTCAATTGTTCTTCTTCCCTTGGGGCACGTACTCTGGAAATGGCCGGGTAGAGTTGATGGTAAGGGGCTGTGGTTAAGTCATACTGACTGGTTCTAACTCAGAAGGAAATGAGCTGATGTTGCCTTTTAGTGATTATCAATGACAGCAGTGCACTGTTGAAACGGTTGTGATATACAGACTTCTAACAAATTCCTTAAAGGGTCAATTTTTTATGGAGACAACAACAGCTGAGAAGGCCGGGCCAACAGATTTATCACATCCAATGTAAAACAACCCTACATTTCGGGAAGTGGAAACATGTCTATTAATTGCCCCTTCACATGGGGTGGTTTATTATTACATAGAGAAAACCATCTGGGGCTATTATTCAACACATTTTATGTCCATATGAGCCCCATATGTAAATTTGGGTGGATTGCATGGGAGTTTGCCCAGTTGGTCTATATGTGTTTTGTCGACTTGGAGAAGGCATTTGACCGTGTACCTCGGGGAGTTCTTTGTGGGATTCTCCGGGAGTATCAGGCCCCTGGATACCGGCTATTAGGTCCATTTATGGCTGGTGTCAGAGCTTGGTTCGCATTGTTGGCAGTAAGTCGGGCTCATTTCCGGTGAGAGTTGGACTCCGCCAAGGTTTCCCTTTGTCACTGATTCTGCTTATAACTTTTATGGATAGGATTTCAAGGCACAGCCAAGGTGTTAAGGGAATCCGTTTCGGTGGCCTCGGGATCAGGTCTCTGCTTTTCGCAGATGATGTGGTCCTGTTGGCTTCATCTGAATGCGATCTACAGCTTTCACTGAAGTGGTCCGCAGACAATGCCAAGCAGCCGGGGTGAGAATCAGTAACCCAAATCCGAGACCATGGTCTTGAGCCGGAAAAGGGTAGAGTGCCTCCTCTGGGTCGGGGTCCTTCCCCAAGGGGAGGAGTTCAAGTATCTTGAGGTCTTGTTCACGAATGAGAGAAAAATAGAGCGGGACATCGATAGGCGGATTGGTAAGACGTCTGCAGTTATGTGGGTGCTGTACCGGTCTGTCGTGGTGAAGAAAGAGCTGAGTCGGAAGGGAAAGCTCTCAATTTACTGGTCAATCTACGTTCCTACCCTCATTTATGGTCACGAACTCTGGGTGGTGACCAAAAGAACAAGCATCCACCCATATGCGTCTTAGTATGAAAATATTGGGGTCAGAAACAATATAATTTTCACATTTAAAATAGCCGTTAAGCTTTTTAATATGGCTACACAAGTCTCAACAACAAAACTCGAACGCTTAAAAAAGAAACAAGTATTCTAGCTCTAATTTGATTATGGCTTTAGTTTGGAGTGTACAGTATAAACTCACTGATATCCGAAGGCTTAACAGACACTTTCTTCCTCTGCCTCTTCAGCTGTTTCAAGATACCAGCCAATGCAGAGATTGCAACCTAACACAAAGAAACATTAAACTGATTATTGTTCTGCAAATGAGTCTGTGTCACATAAAAAAAAAATCATAGTAAATCCAAGTAATCTCTGTTCCTTAAATCCCCACACAAATCAAGAAAACATTCATATCACAAAAATGTATCCAATGCTGAATATATCTGATAGAAATTAATGCATGGGTAAATATATGGGGGGTATAAGTTATTGTGTCACAGGCTTAACATACAAGTGAATGAGTGCAACATTATATAGGTTTTACCCCATATTAATCCATCTACAGGTATCTTTCAGCATATTCCAACACAGGAAGACTTGAGAGTTACCAAGAATATCACAAATATCCTGGCATTGAGATTTATTTTAACTGGAGGGAGAAAACCATCACGACTAAACTTAAAGTTACCTTTCTGAATCACAACCCTGAATAGTCCAGGCTTTGCTGTGTTGTATTATTTTTTGAAACCACATTTCTCTTTTTTGTGGTCCTTTATGTTTTTTATTCCTTTTTCAGACACATATTCTCTAGAAAGTTTTGACATATTGATCAGCGCTTGACCGCAGATGGATGACTGTTATGTGCCCTTTAAGATTGAAAAAATTGTACTTATTTTTTTTACTTCAAAATATTATTAACATCTGTCATTCAGTCTTATTGTTAGTCTTTTCTCGAATACTTTTGCTAAATCTTTGGTACAGAAAAAAAAAAGTATTTCAATACAATTTGTAGCCCTTTTTAATTAGGTGCCACCTGGTTTAATGTCATTAGGGATGTGGGATTAATGGGATTTTATCTGAAAGTAAAAAACAATAAGTGGTGCATAACTGTCCACAAGTAAGGGGGGGGGGGGTATTTTAGAAGTGTGTCATGCCTTTGTATCTAGCTCTTTTAACTGTCCTCAGAAGTAAGTTCATTAGCTGTTGTCTGTAGGTTTGTTAGAGAACATTAGAAAACAAGCAGAATTATGAAGACAAAAAGAAGCAGACAGGTCAGGGAGAAGGCGTCTTACATGAGTATCCAAATAGATTGATGGCAGCATCATGCTGGGGGAACATAAATCCTAATGAGTATCTAAGGAAGAGCATTAAAATTGCCATTCTCAACATACTCCCTCTAATCTGACCTATTTTGCAGAGAACAACAGATAAACTTGAGTCTCCGGATGTGCAAAGTAGACCCAAAAGACAGCTGTAATAGCAGTCAAAGTTCTGGAAAGCTTTGACACAGGGAGTTGAATATAAATGCATGCCTCACATTTCAGATTGTTTTTGTATAAAAAGTTTGATTATTTTTTATGCTCTGCTTGGTGTTGGTCTCTCCCATAAAATCTCTATAAAATACATACAATTTTATGGAACACTACAGAATAAAAAAGTTGAAGGGTATAAATACTCTCGCAACACATTATAAACTAGGTTCATGGCACATTATTAGCAAAGACAATAAAAAGGCCTAAAATAACTGAACTCTACTCTTTAATTTATAAATCACTGTTTATTGTGCTGCAACAGAGCAATTGTTAATCTACTACTAATATCTGTTCTTCTGTTTGCTTACTTTTTTTTATTTGGTCACCTTTAAACAAGTTACAGTTAATGAAAGAAGTAGAAGAAGTACATTATCCTAACTTCTTAATCCTTCCATAAGAAATCAGCAACTTAGATGGGTAAAAACCACCAGCAGGAAAGCAAGATATAGTAGTTGTGCAGCAGCTGCGATTTGGTGGACTTTGGCCATCTGCTGTGCCTCTGATAAAATGCTGATGCTACTGTTTTATGCAAGATTTAACAAGCTTACTGAAATATTATCAACAGCTGTTTGGGTGTTGTTATTATGAAACACAAAATATAAGAATGTATGTTGTGTGTTTTTCTGCTTTTATCCTAAGATTCAGGATCAGTAATGTCTATTTAAGTTGCGTTATTAAGAAACTTATCATTGATTGCTCAACACAAACATAGTCCAAGGTTTTTAATGTTTTATACCTGTAATATTAAGATTTGCAAGTCAAGCACAAACCCCTATATATATTTTCCTAAATATTTGTAAGTGTAAAATTATGCTCCCACAGTTAAATATTTTTTCAGCTTTTTAACACACTTTCATGAGGGTTACCAAGAAGTGGGGTGTGGGCTGTACTATAATTGGGGAAGGCCTCGAAAAATACGCAGTGCAATGTTAATAAAAATTAGCCGAGTAAATTTGGACAACTTTAAGCAAAATTAAAACGCGTTATTTTCGCATGCAGAAGACGTGAATTATTTACTCTTTTTCGCTTTCTCTGCACCCAAGTGTACACATAATTTCCTGTTAAATAATATCTGATATAATGTAACACAATAAATCTTGGTTAACGCTTTGCCGTGTGTTACTAGATATTATTTACAGTGAAAGATAAATGTAATGAGATTTGTCTAGAGTAAACTTTATGATGTTTGGTATGAAAGCTGAACATCTCTGTTTAAACTTTGTCATATAATACTCAAATCTGTAGGTCAGACCGACTTTCAATATCTATGCTGATAAGGTGCTCAGGTATAAGAAAGAAAAAGGAACATTTATGATTCCAGGCATCATGTTACATTTGCAGAACTAACACAAAAGAAAAGAAAACAAAAAATGTTTTAGTCACCTTATTTCCATTTTTATAACCTGCGGGAAAGGCAGATAGCTGGAAAGTGTTTAGATTTCATACACCATGAAGAAAAACATTATAAGACACACACGAACAGACAGACACACACACACAAATGCACCTTGCGTATGCTAATGGAGTCATGAACAAGGCTCTGTGTGAAGTAAAGGACAGCATCAGGTGGAAGAGGATGATCGTCTCGCAGAAGAAGAGCTAACAGGTCTGTGGCCATGTGCTCAAACTTCCAGGGCCTGAAGAAAAAGCAGACATATAGTGCACAGAAGCTAAAATATTCTAGGCAGCAAAAAAGTTTTGAAATTGTTAAATATATTCACCAGAAAAAAACTATTTATATGATAATTTAGCTGTTGTGGTAAGACCCAATAAGTAAGAGGGCAATTATTCAAGGGGGCACTGTGTTACCATAAATACAGGAACACAATATTAAGAGACGTCATTAATGCCTACATCTCAGCATATTGCTGGATGAATTTATATCATGGTAATTTATTCTATTCAATCCTGAGGCAACATTTCAAAGCAAAAGCAGTAATGATAGCTGTTGAACAACAACTTTCTAACTAAATTGACAAAAACAATCCAGAAATGGGTCACAGACTATGTCTGAAGCAGTGGCTCGTGGGAGGTTTAAAGTGCTCCCTTTATCCCTTTTTTTTAAGTATATAATTGTGTAGCATTTTCAATGCTACCTTATATGTAGTTGCGGTTTTTTATTCCTTGAATGTTTAGCTGTCTAAAGGGTTGCCACACGGTAACAAAACTCAAAATCAATCTTACAAAACCCCTATGAACTTAAGGATATTTTAAAATGCTACTTTTCATATTTTCTATTGAAGCTAGCTGTGCTGCAATGCTAATGCTAACAATAACATAGGTATATTGTTCTCATTTCTACCATTATGTCTTGCCTAATGTTTGCCTGGTGACAAAGATCAATAAATTAATAATAAGCAATCCCAACCTTTTAAAATAAGCATTTCTGAAGATTTTAAATAAATAGCTACTCTTCTGATTTTCCACTGTAGCTAGCTGCATTGAATTAAAAGAAGTGCTAATGTTAGACATTATGTAGCGTTGTTGTTGTGTCTGTTTTCTAAAGTTTATGTTGAATTACACTTCTGTGAATTAAAATAAATGGTTCAGCACTAATGCTAGCAGTGCCTATGTTGATTGCTAAATGAGTCTTTTGAGCTCTTTCATAAATGTATATATTGTGGGGACACCGCACATAAAATGTCATGGTAGGGAAACAACTTACAAGTCTCTGTCTTCAAGGCAGTCCAACAAGTCATTCACTAGCTTCTCATACTTCCTGTAATAAAGCAAGAATCTATGTTCAGAAGTTTTAGACTTACTACATATAATAGCTACAAAGACTGACAATCAAAATTGTCCAGTAGCTCTTCTGTAAACTTCAACAAGTGTAAGGGGGTAAAATTGAAAAGATCTAGGCCCTGTCTTCTCGTAAACTCTATTGTTCTACATTGAGATATATATATATATATATATATATATATATATATATACATATACATACATACATACATTTTATTTCCGGTAAAATTAGTTTCATAGCATAGTGAAAATAAGATGTATGAAAACAATAAAACTGAAATAAAAACAAGAAACAATCAAATGTTTGAATTTTTAAATATTCCAACCTTGCAGCCACAACGTTTCTGATTCGCTGACGCTGAATTCCTTCTTTTATTTCTTCTTTGGATGGGAGCTCCAAGCAAGGTGCAGGGTTTTTAGATTGTGCAATTTGATTGGCTATCTCAACACATGTTTCTGACACCTTATCAGCAAAGGAGAAAGATCTGACAGTTAACAGACCACAGGCAAGGATTGTTTGGTGACTGTAATGGATGTGTGCCTTACAGTGAAGTAGATCCCAATGGTGTCGTGCAGGCGATGAATCCTGTCAATGATATCATCAAACAGTCGACCGATGGATGGCTTCTCCAGGGTCACCGAGTGCGAAAGCCCGCATCGGACCAGAGTGGGCCACACCTCCCCGACACAGTCCCAGTCCCTTGTGTTGGCTGGACAGATACCACTTGGAGCACCCAAGAGACAGTACAGAGCACCCTGGAAAGGAATAGAATAGAATAATAATTTATTGTCCCTTAAAGGGGAAATTTAGCTGTGACACAAAATAGACTCATTTAGATTTACACAAGTATAAAAAACTAAATTAAGAATAATATATGTATGAGGACAAAATTACAAAACCAAAATGCCATGCAATTATTAAAACTAAAATTGCATACTTAATGTGCAACTGAGTACGATAATTTTCCAATATAATTACAGTACATATTGCGCTTTGCTGCAATCAACCACTACCTCGGAGTCCAATTTAAGCAAGGGTTGTTTGCTCTTGTGTATATATATATCTATATGTAGACAGACAGACAGACAGACAGACAGACAGACAGACAGACAGACAGACAGACAGTAACAATAATAGTTTACATTCTAACTAGAGAAAAATGAAACAAGAATCTGAAATACTATTGTGAGAAGACAAGTATTTTTTTCAGTGTAATAAAAGAAAAAGCAGCAGTCTCAAAAACACAGAAGTACAAACTACTGTTTTCAAATTCATCCACCTCACTCAATTTATAGATGAACTCTCACTTTGTACAGCATTATTATAATATCTGTCTTCTTGTGGCCTATGAGAATCATTTTTTTTGTCACATGCAGAAACATATGTCAGCTATGTAAATGACTGTCCGCCATTTGTTGCAACCAAACAGTTTATCTTTTGCGGTTCATGTGTAAAGCTTGTGCTTTCACTTACTGTAAACATTAGAAAAGTGGCAGTGCGCAATGCAGCCCAACAGAGGCAGATGCAATTGGGTACACAGCCTGCTATCCTTTGTGTAAGAGAACGGCTTTCGTACAGCAAGCATCACACCAGTTTCATCATTTATCAGGGTGTGGGCATCACACCCTGATAAATGATGAAAACCTAGACATTTTTATCAATCTATGAATTCCCCTTGAAAGCCCTGAAAAGGAACATTTACGGTTAGTCACCCTCCTTTATATGGTTGACCTAACTCTGACGTGTTCATCAATGTAATCTGTATACCAGGAAATAATTTACAAACATAAGTTCTTCATTGATTGGAATGCAAACTGTAATTAAATGCATTTAAGTGTAAATTATTTTGTAATTAATTAAATAATTGCCATCAACACATTTAAATCAAGTGAGGAGAAAAGTATACATTTTGCTGCTGTTTCTCATCTCTACTGCACTGTGTGTTAAAAGTTGAGGTATGTGCCAAACTCCAATTTAAAATCTACCATAACATCCTTATTTTATTTTACCTGTATTGTGTATTTTTACTATCTAATACAGCACTGTTTTAATAAAACACCTCTCTTGAGTCTTGGTGTTCATTTCATGGCTGCACTTTGGTATTTTTCTAAATTTCAGCATTTTTTCCCAGTATGTCACAGTCCTACACACTCTGCTGTGAATAACTTGGATTGCTTGACTAACTGAAATATCCTCACACAAACTATTTGCAGTGATGAAATAAATAAAAAATAATAATCATGGTCCAACCCCCCCCCCCCCCAAAAAAAAACCCAGGGTGAAATAAGAAGATAAATATTGAAATAAGGAGAAAAATAAAAACAAAGCATTAAAAAGAATTGCTTTGAGCAAAGTGTGTGTGATGACATGTTTGCTATCCATACATGAATAGGTTATGGTTCAGAGATTACAGGTACCAAAAAAAAAGACTTAAATTCCTGCAAAGAAATCAGTTAAACCTTCTTTTCTTGTTTCTGTTAAGTAGACTAGCAGTGAATTATTGCCACCTGTTGGACCACTGTGCAAACTGGATCTCTAACCATTTCATAGTGATGTACAGTAACAAAACACCAAAAGCTGTATGAAAAGTATTGCATGTGTATCAGAAAATCAGACTTGTGTGTCTTAGCACCTCTGTTTGTACTTTGTTTAGCAAAATCTGATCAGCAAAGTGAGAGCATAAAAAAGGAATGAATCAAGACGAGGCAACCTGCCACAAAATGTAGGTGTAAGCATTATAAAACAGTGCCAAATCTACAGCATTACCAATCCTGTGACACTAAAGAAAGCGATCAATTCAAAGTCACAGTGCAGTTTTGCATGTCTTCTATATTCAGCAACAGAGAGAGAGACAACTCTGAGGGGTCATGTGTTGGTTGTGTTTTTTCACAGTACCTTGAACTGCTGCTCTGTGCCTGCAGTGTTCTGTGGAGACAGCAGTTGTAACATACGGGGAATCATGTCTCTATAAGAGAAGCTATAGGTTCCCATTGCTGTCATCAGCACACTCTGCGCCCTGTTACGTACCTGCAGGAATATGTGTATTTGCACAGTTAGCTCCCATTTCATATGCAGCATTCATGTGAAAATGGGAACCAGAAGATCTTCTGATTTAGTTTTCTACCTGGCTGTACGTGCTGGTAGAAAGCAGCAGCAGATCACAGAGCAGCTCCTGATGAACTACTTTGTATTCACTGCCCTCAACCACTAGCTTTCTCATCTGCTCGCAAGAAAGAACAAAAAAATATATAAATACAAATTTCCCCTCTGGAAAATTCCCAAGATTTATTTACGATCACGTGCACATCTTTTGTTGATGCTACCAAGCGAACCTCATGCTGGAGCAGAACCCGGTCAATGAGCAGCGCTCTAATGTGCTGCTTTTTCCCAAGAAGCTGCAAAAAAAGAAAAAAAAGAAAGGAAAGGCAAGGGGTTTAAATCATCCTGTAAGTTACTTATTGAAACCGATGACAGTAAGCAGGCCTAAATCCCGCATTGTTCCAGCTCACCCTATTTTCCATTGACTTCTTGACAAGAGTGAAGCTTTTCCAGCGTGAGTCAAACTCCTTCTTGTGTGTACCGCAGAAAAACATGAGGTCACTGATGATCTGCAAACAAAATGGGGCACAGTGAGCCCTTTACAGGTCTAAAATACTGAGTGGAGCTCAAAAAATTACACACCCCGTCAAAATGACACATTTTTCAAATGTAAAAATGTGAAACCCTCGAAAATCATTAAAAAAACTATTCAGTGTTATTGTCTTCCACTTGTTTAAACCAGCTGGAGGGAAAAAGATTCAATTTCCTGGCTGCATAAGTGTGCACAGCCTAGATGAATACCTTTTTTATACTCATTTTGATTAAATTTCAGCATTCAGTCTTAATGGGTACACCCCTAATATCAATTATAGTTAATCTGACTAACCTAAAATAAAGTTCAGCTGCCCCGGTAGGATTTGCCTGTCATTTGCACCTTTGCACAGCTTTAGCTAAAGCCATAGTTTGCACAGAGGTTGTAAAGGATCTAAATAACTCACTGTGTAAACAATTCCATCAGCAGAGGGTACCAGAAGTTCTCATGGTTTTATATGCATACCATGTCATAGTATATGCTATAACAAGAGAAAATATGGGACTACAGGGACAACAGATTTTATATATATATATATGGATGTTGAGTAGGAATGCTGCCAATAGCCTGACAGAAAAAGCTGGCCCGACAAAAAGACTCTTCTTTCTAAGAAAAATTGAAAAAAATTCAGGCCTGGCTAAAGTTTGTGGAAAAATGGGCTATGGTTTGATGACTTGTGGATTTCTTGTAGCACTAGAGGCTTTGACTCACAGCAGTCAGACAAGAAACAGACAGAGAGAAATAAAGTCAGACATTCAGCACTAGCCCCATTCAGTATTCAAATCCAGACTGAAGAACAAGAGCCTCCATATATGTATAATAGCACCACAATGACCCAAGCTGAAATATTTTGGAGTACAACTCCAAAAAGGTTTATTCAACAGAAAATTATATTGTACACCACAGTAAAGAATGGTGGTAGTAGTATAGTGATGTGGGGTATTCCTCCAGTTAGAACTTGAAAGCTGAAGATAAAAGAGGGATTTCATTTTTAGGAATAATTTTAAGATTTGATTTTGTTTTTTAAATGTTTAAACAGCGAAGCACCCCCTTACTTAATAATGTACACAAGCATGTTAACAGAAGACGTTTGAGGTCAGACCACCAGTTGCTTCTGGATCTTCCTCAGACTCATCTTTTAGATCAAGGAGACAGAATTTTTCGTGTTGCTGTTTGCTAATTTTGCATCACTCCTTCTCTTACAGTTAGGATGGCTAACACTTTAATGACTTTAAGTCGCCTTTAAAGTTCCTGCTTTTTACCTAGAATTTCATTTCCATTTGAACAAAAATCATTCGGCTGTTCTTTTATTATTATTTTATTTTATTATTATATTTGTTTATCTTTACTGTTTTATTGTTTTTGCCTATTATCTCCTTGTCTGCTTTATTGTAGGTTTATGTGTGTTATAAATCATGTTTTATTTTATGGACCTGTCCAGCACTTTGGTCACTTTGGGTGTCCAAAGCACTCTATAAATAAATATTAATTAATTAATTAATTGACTGACTTACTGATTGATTGATTGATTGTACAGTATACATCCAAGTAAATAAAAAAAGGATGTTACCAAAATAAAATGTTCTTTTTAAAGGCCTTGCTAAAGTCAAAGAGAGCTTTAATTAATGAGTAGTTTGAGTGCAAATTTATGCAATAATTTTACTGCAGCTTGTAATTATTTCCAGCAAGGAGGTTATGTTTCTGTCGGGGCTTGCATGTTAGATAGCAAAATAACTCATTATGCTTTCACTTACTTTTTTTTCCCAGTCAAATTAAACAAGACATGTCACATTTAAAGTGGGAAAATGTGTCTTATTTTTTCAATTGAATGAAGCCTAATGGGTTTGACATCCCTTGTGGTTATTATGACAAACAAAGAAAAGATCGGCCACCTTAATGATGACAAACAGGGATTTTGTATCATCTTCCGAATGCTCCAGGATGTGATCTGGATTAGAGAAAGAGAATAAGAGGTTGCACTGCAGTACAATTTCCAACAGGAGAGTGTTTAATAAAAATCTCCACTCACGAAGCAGCAGTCTCATGGTCTGGCAGATGGACACTCTGTAGTTTTCCCATGAATCATCTGAAGGGGGGAGAAGAGACACAGACGTCTTGTATAGATGCAGAATGATTTCCCCATATCGCCCACTGGCACTGATGGTGCTTTTGATCATGCATTACGTGGCCGTTTTCTTACCGTACTCGACACCTACATGCAGCTTGATCTCCCCCAGATTCACCATGGAGGGCACCCTGAGAAAAGGCCAATCGTGAGACAGGCAGACATGAAAATTCATGCTTCCATATTCTTGGTGTGCAGAGCTGCAGACTCACAGGTCAGGGACGTGCGCTCCATCCAATGGGGGCAGCATGCTCCCAGCTCCGAGAAGGCAGTGCTGCACGATCGCTAGACTCTGCCACAACTTCTCCCTGTGAATGACCCACCACATCACATTCATTCCACTGCAGTATGTGCTTGGCGAGACTACAGTAGCTTTTCAACACTTTGGGCAACTAAATTTAACTTTCCTTACTCTGTGTTCTTGATTAAGAAGACAGGACAGATAGTTAAAACATATGTATGGCATTTTTTTTGGTGTGGACAGACCACATTCATCAGTAATAAAGGGCCACCGGCCTGTTTGTTTGGCCTGCTCGCTCGACGGATCGCCTCTGAGGATGTAAAAGTGAAACAAACGACTGCGCACCTGGTCATGGGCTGATCTCCAGACACGTGGCCTTTGATTCGCTGCAGCTGGGGATGCAGGAACGATGACAGCAGCTGGAAAACAAAGTTTTTCTCCTCCTGGCATGGTACGTGCCAACACACACCCAAAGCTGCCACATCTCCAGCTCGGCCCCAGTCCTGCAGGAGGAGATCCAGAGAACTTTGGTGAGCTGTTGCCACTTTTTTCCACTGGAACAACTGGCAGGCAAAACAGCGCAACCAGTCAACCTAAAAACCACAGACCTGTGTCATATACCATGTTTTAAATATTTAAAACAGATGCGATGGATAAGAGCTTTAGTCCATGAAAAGAAAGGAACAAATAAGACCACAAACTTTTCTGAATGGCAAAGTAAACTAATCTAATTGGTGTAACACAAAGGAAAAGAACAAAATTGGCCTATATACAATTTTAAAAGGTTAGCATATAAAACTGTCCATTGCATTAGATCAGTGGTTCCTGAAGTGGGGAATATATAAAAATGCTATGAAATATAACAAACAGGTTTTTGAAAAAGCTTCTACGTAAACACAAAGTAGGGGATAAAACATTACCAAGCCAAACAGTAAATCATACAACAAAGCATAGAAAACATTGGTTTTGTTACACCAAACACCCGCAAATGTTAAATTAAACTCATATAAAGTTTCACAAATATTGGCACAGTGTGAAAAACCGCACAGAGCTGTGAGGTACTATATGCTTCCCAGAACTATATGGCTCCATTTATGATTCATAATAGAAGCCAGCGAACTATGGGTTATTCCTCTGTCAAATAATACCATCAGCAGGTGCATTTATGAGATGTCAACGGACATAGAGATTTTGAAGAGATCTGCACAGATGGGACTGCAGGGGTTCAAGAAGTGCTTCTCTCACAATACTGGAGTTTACGCGCTTCATTAAACACTACGACACACTGGCGTATAAACAGCAGTCCTGAGCGGAATGATGTAATGATTGATGTGTTCAGTCATTTGCACAGTATAAAGTCAACTACATCAAAACACAACCTGTCAACAACCTGGGTTGTTTTATGATTATGTATTTTTTACATTTTTTGTTAACTTAATCATTTTATCTGTCACTTAAAAAGTACTTTATTGTGTATTTATTGCAATTGTGTGAATCATTTTCTGACTTTCTGTCTGTGAAAGGTGCTATGTAAATTCATTTTGTTTGCTTGCCATTATGACTCTTTAAATAAACATTTAATTTCCCTTTAGGATTAATCAACTATTTTCCACCTGCACTAAATTTAGCTTTACAAGCTGTTTGTTAAAAAGCCTGTTTTCCAACACACATGATGTAAATTTACCTTTGCTTCGAATACAAATAGTTAATGACAGCTTACGCAAGGAGGAAGGAGATAACATTGTTGCTGGGCGTATCCAAATACAGAGGTTACAACTTTTAAAGGCTGATAACATTACAGTAATTTGACAAAGGCTGTCCTAATTGGAAGGTCTCTCCAAATGCAGCCCATAAATGCGCCACACCCAATGAATTTGGTCCCACACTATGATGTTGTAGTATCTTCTTTTAAGTTTATTTCTTAAAGAGAAAACAAATATGGCAGAAATTGGTATGAATAGGTCAAAAAAATAAATAAAACTGGAAATCTATCGCATATTTAATCAGTGGATATCTGATAATATCATTATAAATGTTCTACAGCTATAAAATAAATCATTTATTGAAACTGAGGTTTGCTAAAACATTTTGTTTTGTCAAGTAACTCATAGCTGTTTGGATAACCAATTTGTTTTTAAATGAAATTATTTTTCGTGTTTTCCTTCATGATTCATTAGGTATTTCTCATCTTTGTGTCAGGCTGGTAGAAAACGTAAAAAAAAAAAGATCCTTATTAAAACTGGTTATTTTTTCTGTTTTGTATGAGCTGTTCCATCACTTCAAATGTGCAAGACTTTCTAAGCCTTAATGAGTCAGAGTTTAAATGGTATAAATGACAAAAAAATTCAGAAGGCTTGACAAGATACTGATGAACTTACTTTCAAATACCACAAGAATGTCAGTTTTTTTCAGAAGAAAATTGTAAATTTCATGTCAACCTATAGTTACTTTAAGTTGTAGTTCCCACATCTGTTTTATTGACCATTATATTATTGATCGAATTGATATACTGTACAAAGTACTCTAAAACATTTTTATATGTTTTTCTTAATTAAGCCCAATTTCAGCATATTAATTAACAATTGCGTGCAGTAAATACCAGAAGAAATGTGAGAATGCTAAAAAATGGATTTTTCTTAAGTGTTCAAAATTAAATAATGCTAACTGTGTTTTTGTCTTTTTTATTGGTGTGTTTTTGTGTTTTTACCCGAATGGGGAGGTCGGTATCAAAGCCCCCAGAGGTACTGCGGTACTCAGTGGGATAGATGAGAGACATAGACCGGAGTGTGTGCTCCAGCAGACTGCAAGCAAGTGTGTAGGCCTGCTTACAAGGAAGATGCACACACACACGCAGGATGCGCTCCAGCTCCCCTTGGTATTTTAGCAGCTGTTCACCATCCACACGGATTACCTAAATACAGCACAGACGCACACACATATAAGTGGGAACATTCAATTCATTGGAGAGTTGTGCTTTAAATTTTGAGGATCTCCGGTAAATCACAGCGTCTGGCTCACTCAACCTTGCGTTGAGCTCCCAGGAGTCATAAAAAAACTTGAAAGAGTGTCAATATGTTCTGGTTAACGACAAAGCGCTTTGATATTTATGACCTTGAACGGTGCACACTGCAAGAAATGTCTTCTGGCTAGTGGTTTTCCTCTTCTAATATCCTTTCTATAATCCCAAAAGGACTGGATCCCACTTTTTCTCAGCAAAGATGTCCAAATGGTGCCAAGCACCTGTTCTCTTGTCTTTTTAAAACTGAATACAAATTCAAGACATGGTACAGAAGACAATACAGGATTTCTTTTAAAGCTTTACAGTGCTTCAATAGTTTGTCCTCTCACCTCAGAGAGCAGCTGGAGATTCCACAACAGCTCTTTGTCCAGCTCATCTTCGTTCTGCAAGTCCACGTCTACACAGACACAAACAATAACACACAGTTTTTGTTATTTCCCTGTAATACTTAATTTCTTATACTTGTTTTTGGCATTATCTCGGCATTTCTCGTGGACATTTCAGATAATTTTTCACTTTCCTTTCAAAGTATACATCCTTCACTTAGAAACCTCTCATAACAATTTCCTTTTCTACAAATATAAAAGTAATAATATGTATAAAGGTATTAACTTAATAATTGTATTAATTTTAGTAAATGCCAACTAGCTAATGTTTGCATGCTATTTTGGGGTCCAGAGAGCATTCCTAAGGACCTTATTTGACTCCGTGGTGGCATCACCCATTACTTTTTCATGTAATATGTTGGAGCAGAAGCTTATCTACAGCTGAGAGGAAAAGGTTGGATAAGAACATCAGGAAGACCAGCTCTGCTCTAGGATGCCCCCTGGATCCAGTGCAGGTGGTGGGAGACAGAAGGACTCTGGCCAAAATAACATCACTGCTGCACAGTCTGTAGCCCCATGCATGCAGATGTTGCTGAACTGGAGAGCTCTGTGTTGCATACAGGAGTGATATATACAGGTCCTTCCTCCAATAATGTTTACATCCTTGCTTTAATCTACAATGCTTAACTACCTTTCTACTGCTGTTACTTGTACATCCGTCTTTCACCGTTTATATTTTTTCATAAATTCTTCTAAATAATACTTTTTTTAATGCACAACTACATATGCAAATTCTATAAAACTTTTTAAAATATTTTTTTAAATTATCCTACTCAATTGCACATTGAAATCTGAGTCACTTTATTTTCAATAACTGCAAAGTATGTTGTTTTTTAAATTTTGTCCTTAATGTACATATAGTATTCTTCTTCTACAGAACCTTTCTAACTTTCCTCTGGTGATGGATTTGGTGAGAAATCTTCTTAATTTGGTGAGTATTTTAAGTGGTAGCTAGCATTAATTAGCTCTATACGCAACTTCTGTTTCATAGGCATTTTAATTGCATATTGTTACAAGTAAATAAATCAAAAATCCCTTAACAAATTCAGTCAAAACCCACATCATTAGTTATCATTAAAATGGCGGTACATCATATGTGGAAAGCAGACAGAAAATAACTTTTATCGCTCCTTTGACTTCCATTCATTATTTTTTCGGCCAGAGGACCCATGTGTTGACAGGAATTGGAGGAGACTTATGTTCCCCATGCCATATTTTGAGTCATTTTTCAAATGGAAAATGTTTTCAGAGTTAGATTCTAGTAGTGGGTGAGTTACTCTTTAAATGTTACTCAGTAGAGGACAGTAGTATAAATCGAGATAAATAAATACATAATAGGACAATAACTTTGATAGAGATTTTGGTACATTTAAAAAAATTTAAACTTAATTCTATGTTAATTGTTATTGTAAAACTAAGCATTTAAACAATGTTTCATTAGGCTACACTGAGCTAGCAACAAGCTACCTGGTAGGCACTCATAACCTATGCTCTAAACTTAAAAGCTCTGGTTCATTTCATATTACCCTATTATTTTATGTGTGACATTTCTGTAACATACTTTTCTCTCAAAAAATATTTCAATAATAAAGTAAGATTCATTTTGATGCTTTGAGTTACTAGCAAATCATACGAATCTATTTATAGAGCACATTCAACACAGCATTACAACTGAACAAAGTTCTGTACCGTGGCAAAGACATAAAAAGCTACTGAAAAAATAAGAACGAGAGCAAAAAATATGAACAGCCAAAAACAGGTTAAAAACAATTAGCTAAAATAAAATCACCAATAAAACCGGCGAGTTAGAGTTGATACAAGGAAACAGAGAGAAACATCCATAAATAGGGGTGCACTACCGATAATAGTATTGGGTATCGTGGCTGATGCTGTTCTAATGTACTCGTATCTGTATTTATTAGTTAACCAATATCATGAACTGATACTTGTATAAAAAAAATTTTTTGTCCGATTCACCATCATTTGTTTTAACAACCAGAGAGAAAATAAAATCTGTCTTCCAATTCATTGCATTTTTTGGTGTGGTAGAAGTATCGTTAGTGGTGATCAGTATTGCAAGTAGAATCAAGTATTGGTATTTTATCGGTTTGAGAAAAGTGGTATTGTTGTATCCCTATCAATAAAAAATTAAAAAACTCAGAAAAGCTCAGAGAATATTCAATAAAGCAATGAAGATAAAAAAGCAAAGCTTCTTAAAATTGATATTAGATGCTAGCTAGCTAGTTAGCCTTCATTATTTAGCATATGTATATAATATGTTATTCTATTATATAATCTAAAAAACTGTTTTAGTTTTAAGCACACAACAGATAACTTTGAAACATGGAGAAACCTGAAAAAGTGAATGCTAATGTTATTTTGTATTTTGACAAAGCTTAAAAAGTTTGATTAAACAGAACTTAGGGTAAGTTAGGAACAAAGGCTATACACGGGCTATGATGAATTCTTGCTATAGACCTACAGTAAACTTAAGAATGTTTTAGTTGAAATTGTCAGTTACACTGGCTGTAAATTAAAATCCCTTTCAAAGCAGAAATGACTATATACACTCAAAATTATTTTTTAGTACCTGCTAACAAAGGTAAAGCTTTAAGATTTTTAGAAGGATGGTGGTTATGATTAAAGATACCTTAGTAAAGAGTACACCTTACCTTTGTGCATGGAAAATAACTTGTGTTGTTCTGGCTGATAATTTTCCAGGCAAGATCCATCAAGAGTCTATTGTTATTAAACTGAATTTACTTCCCAACTCCTTGAAGGTAGCTAATAATGTCTCAATTGATTGCTAATTTGATCACTTCTTTGGGTTACAGTGAAAATAAATTTGATCATGGAGCATGTATAATGATGTATAATTGAAATGAACTCCCGAATAAACCCATTCATAGGACATTTGAGGCTTCAAATAGTCTTCATGTTAGGAGCCTCACATCTTCTCTACACACAGATCTGTTCTACACAGTGTGGTACTGACTGTCAGTAATGACTGAGATGATGCTGCAGCAGTGAGGGACGAACAGACGGAGAGACTCAGCAGGATGACACTGCAAACACACAAAAACATGCAAGAGGTATCCAAACATGCAAAAGCACACACAATTAGACACACGCTCATGCAGAAAAAAAAGAATGCAAGCAAAAAAAATTAATTCTTTTTTAAATACAATACTATTTAAAACTCTGTCATTGTTAAATTAAAATTCACAAGCCTTGTTTTTGGTTTCAAAACAATAATCCAGAGATAAAAGAAAATTGCATTTGATTTATAGATAAATCAGACAAAGCAAATGTTACCTTTCCTGCAGCCCTGCACATGTCAGCCACCATTCTGCCTGACACACACGTCTCAAAGATGTTGGAGGTTGCAAAAATGTACAGCTTCTGCAATGCAACCTATTCAAAATGCAATAAAACAAATGATAAGAGAAAGCCCTTAGTTTGTATGCACTGTTTGGACATATTTATTCTATATTTGGTATAAGCTATTATTTTTCCTGCATCATTAAAACTAAAATGCTTAACTTTCCAAAAGGAGCAATACACATTACTGATCACAAGTTGTTCGTGTTTTTTTATACATATGTGTGACTTAGCTTTAAAAACTGATTTTTTGTTCTTTTCTCCAGACTCAAATGACTTTTTCATCATAATTACACAAGTAATTACACAAACCCCAGTGCAGCACGTTAGCCAATTTGATTTTAATCACACTGAACGGTGGCTTTAAGTATCTATGACAAAATTAAGTTTTGTCTCTTATATAATCCCTTAGTGAGTAAATCAGTGAGGTATTTCTTGAGAGTGGAAGGAATCCCATTTCCTAATATTGACACTACGTCTGTGTAAATACACAATATATCTGAACTTAGTTGAAAATACTTCATTTAGAATACATCAATTTTGGACATTACAGATTTTGTATTTTTGACATCTGAAAAGTTTAAACACAAACATTACCATTTGTCATGTTTTCTATGCTAGTTGAAACAAACTGACTATTAAATAAACCATAATTGCATTCTTTTTTACACATGTGTAGGACAAACAACAATTTTTCTCATAACTTTTAGTTACATGCAGTATTCTACATATGAAAATGCTCTTTTTTTTGCAACTTTTTTTTTCTTGAAAAATTGACTTTTGAGCATGAAACATTTACCTAGACATTGCTTTTACAGATTTTATTATCTAAATATTAAACCGATTAAAAAAAACGTGAATAATAAAAAGCTTAAATTGGCTTTCAAATTGTGGAAAATAACTATTCAATTACTTAAGCATAGTTTATACTTCTCTGTCAGTAGAGGTGTGGAGACACGCAGCATCATTACCCATCATTGCAAGGGCTCTTTAGTCAATGTAATTTGTAGTTAATGCACCATTTGGACACTAGATGAATATTGCATGGTCGGATTATCTAATATTGTCTGCTGGCAATTTTGAACACCAGGAGGTGTAGAGAACAACAAAACATAACGATGTGTTTATTTGTTAAAGTTCATTTTTAGATTATTCAACAAGCTGCACTTCTAGTAAAAAGCTTTCCAGCTCAATCAAAACTTGCTCTGTCTGCCATTGCTCCTTGAGTTGATGTACATTTATGAACTGAAAAAAGGTGTTACTGACCGGATACGTAACTGCAATGGTTGGCAGACCCATCAGAAATGGTCTACACTCACTGCTTTGATGGAGAAGAATTGCTTCTCAAAAACTGAGGTATAAAGGAAATATAGTTCAATATGTGTGCATGTAAACTTGCTGATGGAAAAGAAAAAACTAAGCTTCAACTCTTTTTTCAGAGTCTGAGACATTAAATATAGGCTCTCTAAGTAACTTTTTTTAACTTAAATGCCTTTTTCTGCTTTTAAAAATAAAATAAAAAATGTCCATGTTTTTTTTTGTATGGGTATAAATCAGGCAGTTAAGAAACTAATGTACCAGTTGTCTAAAACCCAAAACGAGCACTGAAATTACCCTTTTTTAGTTGAGTATGCATAAATGTTATTTTTTTCCATCAGTCAGACACTCAAACAGCAAATAATGAATTCTTCTTCTTCTCTTCCAGATTTTCCCTTCAGGGGTCGCCGCAGCGAATTATCTGTCTCCATTTAGTCTCTTATCCTCAGTATCTTCTACCCTCACACCAACTAACATTATGTCCTTTTTCACCACATCCATAAATCTCCTTTTTGGTCTTCCTCTCTGCCTCATGGCTGGTGGGATTCATTATTTGGTATTTGGCTAAAGTCCAAATAATGAATGGTTGGACAAAATATTATTCAATATAAAAAGCACTATGTTGTTTAATAATTTTCTTTTTAATAGTATAGAAAACAAAATAAAGTTTTGATAAATAAGCTAATTTGGCGGATGTCTCTTTGGGCACTTTTCTAGGTCTGGGCTGATTTCATTGCTTCTGACTGTTTTTCTCTAACGGGTGATTATACGACTTATGTCAAATAAAGAATAGGTATAAATCTTCAGAAAAACTAACAGAAAGCTACTTTTAGAGCACCTCTTTCAATGTTCAATGACTTTGGGAATAATCACAAATCCTCCCTAACATCACCTAGCTGGTAAATAATTTAGAGACTGTATGACAGAATTTCCACCTTTAGATCTGAACATTGTGCACTTGGCAAACCAGACAGGCAGAGTTGACAAAATAACAGAAACAGAAATCCAATATTCATGAAAGATTTCATCACTTGTAGCAACAAGGCAACTTTCAAGAATCGGCACCTGAAAAAGACCATTTTAAAGGTCACAGCACAGTGAAGGGTGGTTATCTTTGAGATATGTGACGGAGTGTGTTTCTGCACTACCTTATAGATTTCTGTGGAGCACTGTGTTAGGATCGTACTAACAGTGGAGGACAGTCCCAGCTCCACCAGGCTCTCCAAATGAGTCTGTGTGTCGGTCTCCGTCTCGTCTCTTGTCTGCTCCAGAGTGCTGCTGTCTATCAGAGCAAAACATCTGCAGCAGGCACACACGTGTGAAAAAACACACATAAAACACTTGTCTGTGATGAAAATGTCAACAACGATATGATGAAAAAATACACACACACAGACAAAAAAGGGGTTTTCACTCCAGAGGCAGGAAGTCTAGTGCATTTCAAACAGAGAGACACATTCGTATTCAGACTATGACAACAAAGCTCCACAGAGTGACAGGCTGACTTGCTAATTTATCTCTACCTGTCCAGGAACTGCAGCACAAAGTCTTCAAAGCCAGCTGAGGCACAGCACAGATCTTTTTCAATCTGCAGGGGAGAAATGTAGGTAATGCGTTTCTGTAATATCTCTATAATTTGTTTTTTTATGACTTAATTGACGGGGGGGGGGGGGGGGGGACTGTTAGACTACTGGAGAAATACATTTTATGAAAGTGAGCCTCAAAGGTAAAGCTTTTGATTTTTCAATCAGCACAGTAATCATCTTTAGATAATAACCACAAGAATAAGCCTGTGATTACAAGAGATCTGAATTCAGTTTTCACTGCAGGGTTGCCTGGATTTTATGGCCAGAGTTTCAGAAAGGCTCAAAGAGACCCCCTGCCCATCTTTACTGAGAGTCCACATCATCCTGCGCCGCCCCTGGGTGCCATTTCAGAGGAGACCCGCTACGAGACCCGGCAAAGGCTGGAGGGATTAAACATCCCCTCAACCGCAGCGATCGTCTTTTAAATATGAAGATAAGCAGTTTAGCACGAACGCTGGAAGGAGAAACAAAAACGCTGGCCTGCATCCCCAGACTGGAGAAAAATGACCAACATGGTGTTTTCATGCTTTGATTCTTGCACTGACTGAGAAAAACAACAACAGATAAGCAGATAATTAGCACCGTTTAAGGGTGGATTTTATCATCTGTTGTTGTTTTGCCTGCATTTAGTGTCAGATAGTCTGAAACGCTGTTTCCCATCTGTATGCTAAACTGAGCTGACATCTGAATGTTTATGGTTGGAACATTAAAGTGATGGGAGTTTTTCATCTAAATGTCAGGAAGACCAAAAGCATATACATTACCTCAAGTGTCAAATTATCTAACAAATAGAAAGGATTTAATGATGGGTGCTTTTGAAGCATCACTTTCTAAATAAAGATTTGAAATTTACTTCTTCTGTCCTATCTGTTAGAGACACACAGAGATAATGAAATAAACAGCAGCTTTGGTAAACAGCCTTGGTTTCCACCTTAGACAAAGCTAATATTGTAAATAGGGATGTAAAAAAATATCCTTATGCCGATTTATTGCAATGTTTTATGTCCAAATATTGCAGCGATATTCAAAAGCAAGGTATCGATTTATGTTTTAATTTTATGTTTTTAGAATTTGAAAGGCACCATTAATGATGACAGTATTTTTGTAAAATTAAAAGTATGACTAGTAGTTGGTGGCTGTTTTCACCTTCTTCGTTCCAGAAGATCGACTAGAATTTAGCGATAAAACTGGATCCGTTATGTATGAAACAGGTTGGAGTGTTTAGAATGCTCGTTTTCTACAAATAAAATCCGTTAAAAAAATTACAATATGGAGTCTTAATCATGGCATTGCAATATATCGGAATATATAACGTCCCCACATCTTGAGATACATATCGTATCATCAGATTCTTGCCAACACACATCTCTAATTGTAAATATGATCTGATGACATTAGGTTTTGAATCATTAGAGCATTTGAGATATTAAGAGAAGGCTCAGAAATGAAATGGGGTAAAGAAGTTTGGTTTCAACCATTTTTCTTATAGATTAAGAAGATTGAGGCACTAATCTCTGTAGTTTTTTCTGTCTTCTGTCTAATTGCTGCAATTTGGAGTAGTTTTAACTATCAGAAGGTAAACACAATGCCAGTCAGGATTATTTGTCTGTCTCCTGTTACCTTTTTCTCAGTGGAATACCCTGATAAAGTTGTGTATCAGTCCCCTTTTCCGTCCCAACTCACCTACAGTGAAGCCCAAAATGACTCATTGAAAAAGTTTGTTCCTGAAGGAAATGAACCAGATAAACTTGTCCAGTTATATTTCCAGCCAGAATCTCACTAGAGAGATGTTAATGCAAAAGAACATTTAGCCATATTTTTTTTTTGGGTATGTTTAGATTTGAGCCTCTATGTGTAATTTTGACCCTGTGTGGTTTAAAGAAAACCTGTTGGTGTCCATGATGTATGTAGCCTTAAACTAGATGGTGGAAAGCCTGTGTAAGCAATTGTTTCAGTCTTCACATTTTCATACATAAATGTATTTATCTCACATCTTAAAGTCAGTATGGTTGTTGTCTTTTTGTGTCCCATCTCCAGTAGACCAAAACAGAGATGTTTAAAGACTGTTCTGGATTTACCTCTGAGAGATCTGTGTGTCGAAAAGGAGCAGATGAGCAGTCCACTAAAGGCACCAAGGTAGTGAAGGTGGTGATGAACTGGAACGTTATCTGGACGGAGATCCACAAATGATCAATATACATCATCAGACATGATTGCTAAGATTTTTTTTATCTTTTCATGCAATGATTAATACAGCGTGGAGAAAACGGGCGTAGCAGACGAAGGAAGTAATCCATATTACTATTCATGCAGCAAACGAAGACACATTAGTTACAACTTCTTCAAACTGAAGTATTCATTTCACTTTCTGGATTAATTAATAGGACAGACCTCAGTATACAAGAAGGGAACTCAATCAGCAAGAGCTCTATTGTCATCCTGTCTCATCATTTTTCTTCATTAGTCATCGGCACACTCATTACTCACCATGCACTTGCTGAAGTCGTTGGGGTCCACCCCTGGGAGAGAGCCCATGAGCAGAGGGAGCACATGACACCAGCCCTCTGGGTAACGGTTGTCAGGGGATACAAGGCTGCGTACCATGCCAATCATGCAGCTGAGGGTGGCGGTGAGGGTGTGTGGCTCCGTCAGGGTCTCCATCGCTGCGTAGGTCCTGTTGTGCACACACCATTTAGTCAGTGCTTGCATTTATAAGTCCCAAAAGTTTACCAAATCTCAAACAAGCCTCCATGAATCTACTTTTAAAATTGCACAAAATTACAAACGAGGTTTTACTTTTCAAGTACTGGTGGTATGACGAGTTCTGGTGTGAGGAGAGCCAGGTTCTGGAGAGCATAAGCCGCATCTGTGCTGCCAGTTTTACTGCGGATCACCGGGAGAGGGCAGAGGAAAATACAGCAGAGTTACAGCACGGACCACATACACACACACACATAGGGAGACAGATAATCACTGATGAGTTGTCCTTGTCCAGATTAGGCGTGTTGTGGCTGAAGCCAAGTGCAGGCAATGACTCACTAATGAGATACAGCTCTCAGGTGACTGGATGTGTGTTTACTGGTTGTTTACCTGTTCATGTTCCAGCTTACATTAAAGCAGAGACATAAAAACTCCCTATCCAAGAATCGTAACAGATTTTCAGATTAAAGGTCTGAAAGATTTGACCTACTAATCAGCAGTGAGTAGTTTTTGACATTTAAAAATGAGACTGCACTGATTAGTAGAAAATGGCTGGGTTTGAATGTCTAAATCACAGCAGTAAAAGAAAAAAAATCTAGAGAAAATTTGATCCCTCAATGTTGACCAAGATTACCAACTGGCTCAGACAATGCAGCAGGGTGCTCACATCTCCAAACACTGAGACACCTAAATCTCTATATTTATCTGCACAAAATGATTCTGTCAGCTTTCCCACCTAAATGTGGCTAAAACTGTTAGATTTTAAATCTCAGCGTCCAACCTACGGTTCTGGTCGAAAGTTGTAATACATTCATCATGAATAAATGACAAGTTTGAATTTACTGTAGATTCTAACTCATCTGGCTCATTTATATATATATATATATATACATATATATATATATAGAACCAACTAACATTGGGAAAAGATTCCCTTAGTACAGTAAGTTGCGGAGAAAAAACATTCTAAATTCTGGATATTTCAGCTCTCTTCTTATCATCGTCCTGACTTTTAACCCTACTTCATTCCGGAAGGTAAATGTTATTCTTTTTAATTAATTTCCCAAAAAGTTGTAATGGGTTCAAATTGTTGTTTGGGTTCAAATTGTCAAGCTGTTAATTTAAGGTAAGGTTGAAGAACTATGGGGTACTTTTCTTTCTTCTTTATTCCACCACTGGCATCTAAATGGGCCAGCCGCATGATCAAGACAGCCTTCTTAGCTTTCAAAACATCAAATTGATTGCTCCCAACACTTTTCTTGTCTTTGAGGTCAAATATCTAACACTTCGTCTCATCTGACCATAAGACTTTTCTGCAGAAGGCATTTGGCATCCCCATGTTCTTTAAGTTAAAAGATGCCAATCTGGATACAAAAAGCATATTTCTTCCGTCACTATGGGCAGTGACACTGTTGTTCCAGCAGTTTAGTTTGGCGAGTCAAGGCTTCTTCTAGATTATTATTTCCTCTCAACTGGGTGTGACGGTTTACATCAGAGAGTTTAAACTGAGACACAACAGGATGTTTCTAGATGACAGTGATCAGAAACATACATAAAAACAGATGTTAGAGTGGTTCAAGCAGGCAAACCCTGAGGTTCTGGACTGGCCTTGATGAACCTCGTTGGAAATTTGTGGATGAGGTTTAAAAGCAAAGTCTGTAGCTGGAAATGAACATAAATCTGCCATGAAAACTGGTAATCTAGCCAAAATTCTACAAGATATGTTTTGATGGCTATAAAAGCCAAGTGGTTGAGTTGTAATTTAGTAAGGGACAACCAGATTCCAGCAGTGGCTTGTCTATATATTTGAGTCTGTGTGTGTGATTCCTCCCTGTGAAAAAAAATAAATGAATTGAGACAGTTCTCGGTTTAAAAGTCATTCATTTTTTTTGCAGCCGAGAAGAAAAAGTTCATATAAACCATAAAAAATCCCCATAATAGCATAACATTTATGACCATGAGAGGTGTTTAAATGTCTCATTCCGTCACAAACCGTGTAATGTTTGTTTTTTGTTTGTTTTTTATTAGTTACAGAATGGAAATAGCCAGCAGAAATGAGAAAAGGCCAGTCTCTTCTATGTCAGAGAGAAAATTAGTATTCATGGTCTTGCACACCTTGGCTTGCAACCACCCATGGGATGGCTGTATTGAGTTTGTGGCCAGAAGAGAGCCGATTGAGTCTGTGCTATTAGAAACTCCACAACATGGCGGAAGACATTTGGGCTTGTGTTATTATTGGAGATAACATATCAACGTTGCATTTTTTACAACAAAAGAAAGATGAGCTGAGAAAGAAATGCTTGGAATTGGTTTTTGCAACACTACCGAAAAAGTATGATGCTAAGTTTGTTCTTTTAAAGACACATTTTGAGAAAGAGAAAGCGCTAATTTTCAACCAAAGGCAAAAATTACTTTAGGTTTTATGTGAAAACACGTAGTGGACTACAAGTGTAGAAAAAGAAAGAAAAATGGCAGTGAGTTTAGCAAGCTTCACATTCTTCTTCCAGGGCGAAGGAAGGAGCATTAAATGTTTAGAAAACCTCTATAACTCTGGCCATGTGGAAAGTGACAGCTATGCTGGGGGATACAGTAGTTGGTCGAGTGAGAACCAACATGTTAGACAATATCTAAAAGGTTTTGGTGAGCATTTAAATCTGGACTGGGTCCTTTCTGTGCGCAGAATACATGTTCTCCTATTGCATGTTTGGGTTGCATGTTTGGGTGTTATCCACTTTTCTCCCAAAAACCAAAAATTTCCCTCTTAAGTCAACTGGCCTCATTCAATTGCCTTTAGGTGCATACATGGGTAACTGTACTGTATGCATAAGTGACCCTTTGATATACTGATGACCTGTCAAGCGTGCATCCTAGTTCTTGCCTTATGACTGCTAGTGATATGATCTATTCAGATTTTTGCCGTTTACCTTCACGTCATAAAGAACAACACATGCACAACAGTGCAGTTCTCAAGTCCAGAGGGCCTCGGTGGAAGAAATCCAGAGTGCTAGAAATGTGTTATCATGAAGGCCATGGTGCAGTAAAAGCAGTCTGAAGCTGTATGTTTAACATATTTATGCTTATCACTTCCAGCTATATCTTACACAATTAAAATATCAAAAACAGATTTTGTTTCAGTAGCTCAAACAGTGAAACTCACACACTACATAGATTCATTACATACAGCGAATTCAGTGTTGCTATTAAAGCTGATAAAAACAATAAATTCAGTTTGTCTGAAAAATGGAAAGTCGAAAAAAATGTACATGTAGGCTGGGAAACTGAAAAGTATGTCTATGTAATACACAGCGCAGACTCCTTTTGCCTGAATTACTGAACCAATGTGGTGCGGCATGAAGCAGTCAAACCCTCAAATGCTCTTTGCTTAACAAAACTCATAAAGCTGTAGTTATCCCTGCTGCTTGCGCTCGTTTTTCTATAACACATTTTTCTTCCACTAAACTTTCTAATAATAAGCTTAGCAAGAACACTCTATGAACTTCTAGCATCTGTAAATGTGACTTTTTGAAGCTTACAGCACTTGGTGAGCTATTCTGACTGTTGGACAACCATTTATGTGTCACAACATAAGATATATATATCGAATAACCATTTTTATTGTTTTTATGAAGTATTCTAATTATTTGTAAAACTGGATGTTGTATATTCTTTAATGTTGTGATAAACCAGGATCATTTTTGATTTTCACTTGAACTTTCCGGTTATTCAGATTGTAGTGAGATGCAGTTGTATGTGCTGAAAGACAAATCTTTATCAGTGAATGTCTCGAGAAAAGTTTATTCGATTGACAATCAAAGGGCAGTACCTAAACATGGCCAAGAGGGCGGCACCAGTGAGGCTGCGAGTAAACTCCTGCAGGTCTGCATCTTTTAGTCTCTGACACTCAGGGACCACAGTGATCCAGCTGGGTCGGGCGTAACGCTCTCGATGTACGCGCCGGACAACGCTAGCCGGGAGTCTCTGCAGGAGCCTCATCAGCTGTGACTAAAACAAAACATATTTCTCTGTTAAACATCTCGAGGATTTAATTGTTTAATTCATGCAAAACATAGACGAAATGTGTATGAATGAGAGGAAGAAGAAACTGACCTGCCAGCGACCATGATTGGAGGGGTGGTAAAAGGAGGCAATGCTGCTGAAGAGGCAGGTCAGTTCTTTCTGTGCAGGATTTCCAGGTCCGCCCTGCAGAAAATGTACATCAATAGGCAATCAAGCAGCTGCAATTTAGTGTTTTGAAGCTATTTTAGATGTAATCTTCATTAGTGCATACCAGCAGTGCTGTGATCCATAAAACCAAGTATCCAATGTCATAGGAGTTGATAAGATATCTCGGTGCAACCATCTGACTGACTCCAACTGGAAGGTTTAAACTTCGCAGGATTCTGGTAAAGATCTCCACATGCAAAACAACAGAGTTTCACCTTCCACTCACAGTGGCCCTTAATAAAACACATTAACAGGAACACATGTTGATCCACATAATTCTGCTAATGACTCACTGTGGGAACATAAGGAGTCCAGTCCACATAGCCGATGTTATCATTGGCAAGCCGAGCAAACAGGTTCACTAGGTGCTATAAGACAACATCAGGAAAACAGTAACTGCCGAGTCTATAGCAAAATTCCCAGAAGTGAAGTTTGCCATTTCAAGAATTAAATATAGCCTCTGAAAAATTGGAAGGATGTTCAAGAGGGGGGAGGACGTGAGCTCAGCCAGGCCGTTGAGGGCCTGGAGGCTGGATAAAGGCAGAGCGGAGGCACAAATGGAAAATCTTATCTGCACGCTGAGTGGAAACCAGCAACAACACTTCAATCATCGCAATCAGGGAACGTAGAAGCTGTGTCATTCCAAATTACTCCATCCATCTTTGGGAGAATGGAAAGCTGGTTGATCCTTTGCTTAATATATTCAAAATGCTTTAAGAATCCAATAGAGGTGAATTTTTTTGTTAATTTCCTGATAGCATAAATTTGCCCTGACATCAAGAATTCCCTTTCAAATCCAAGCAAATCATGTTTATTGCAGAAGTTTTCATAGTCCTTCAATGTTTCCATGTTTTTACACATCACAGCCTCAAACTTCACTGTTTCTTTTAGAAAATTTTGTGATAGACAAATAGAAAGTAGTTTACTAGTTCAGCAGAAGGAGAATTATATATGGCTTTACTTTTATTTATCTTGAAAATAAATGTGAGATGCATTTTAATTTTACCCTCTTTACTCTGAGACCCCTAAATTAAATTCAGGTCCAGCAAAACCAACCGACCACTGACAATATTTAGTCGTGCACTTCATAAATCTAGCATTTATGAAAGAGTATTTTGAGGAAAGCAATCACTTAATAAAAAACAGTAAGAAGTCCTGGTTGCAGTTTGACACAACCCATGTAGGGGAAACACCAAACATGTGAAAGAAAGAACTCTGATTAGAAAAGACTAACACTGAATTATTTTACCTATTTGTGGCAGAAAGCGAACAGCCTGAGAATATCATTCCTATGTGTAAACATGCTGGTGGCATTATTATGCTATTCACAGATGCTCTCCATTCGATGAGACGGAGCTTGAGCTGTTTTATAAAGCCAAATGAGCAAAAACCTTAGTCACTAGATGGGTAAAGCTGGTAGAGACACCAGGCCTTAGGGTTGTCAAATTAACCAGCATCTCGATACAGTTGCATCACAATCAAGCTAAATAAAACTGAACCATCGACAGCAGCTCTGTAGGTCTGAGATCCCCAGTGGAGGTGCGTTTCCCAACAGCAGAATTTCAAATCCATTCTACTTCAGAACAAGTTGTCGCAGGAAAATGTTAATCACCTGACAGCCCAGTTGGCTACTAAATAGTGAAGCAACAAAACAAACCGGTTTAAACTACTGCTGCTGAAGTTTCTTATTAGAGAAATTATTAAGCAAAATTATCAGAAAAACCGAGATTACTCAGGGCTGCTGATGACAGAAATTGGAAGCAGACACAAACGATAACTAGGTATAATAATAAAAAACACTTGCACAGCTGATTCAATTGTACACACTTCCCTAAAGAAGAATAGAACAGAATAATTAGAGGTGTCAAATTGTCGCGTTAATTGCAATTTGGGCTTCTTGTGCTTGAGGTGTTGGGGGTAATTGGCAATAAACTTATCATAAGCTGACTGTCTCCTATCGTAGTAGGGGTGGAGGGCGAGGTGAGAATGAGCAGGGAGTTGCAAACAGTCTACAAAACTTAGCTATATTTAGCGTTTTTTTCAGATCACTGTAGCAATTTTCTTTTTTTTTTAAACTGAGTAGTGACAAATCTAGCAATTTGTTATGGGGTTATTAGAGACTTTTGGTTGAGAAATGTAATGGTACTCTTCTCATCAAGTAACGGGGTGCTCTCCCATCTCAGACCGCTCACAGAGAGAAGACAACCAGTCTTCACCGCATGCTGGAGCTCAACCCAGCCGCTCCAGCTGTATGGCATGTCAGTGTTATAAAAAATAAGGCGTATATTACATGTTGTTTTAACCCGTAATACAGCTGGACTCAGAGCAGATATTTACCCCACGCTAATGAACTGGGCATGCTCGAAGCAGAAGGTTGCAGCCTCCACCTGGGATTAGTCGCAAAAACAACAGAATTTAAATGCTGGGACTGCATCTCCTCAGGTTTGTTGAATTCAAGAGATTACTTCATAAAACCACTTTTTTAATTATATATATATATATATATATATCAGACTTTGTTCAACCACACTAAAGTAATGAATTTAAATGAAAATACCACAAGATGAGTTTTTTTCTCAGAAATTATTAGATGAGATTAAAAATGAGATTAATTAGATTAATTACAGATCATAATTGATTAATCTAATTGTTTTTTTAATCTCATGACAGCTCTAAGAATAATATAGAAAATAAAAGAAATATGTACTGTATCCTCTCTTGTCCCCTAGTGGGTGAATTCAGGTTTTCAAATAACATGCTTGAGGTAAATGGAAGCATACAGATTCAAACTACTACATATACATAAAAACTGAGTTAAAGACTGTACAGTTATTTACTTTATTTAACATTTACTCTTATACTGTTATCTTGGCCAGTGTTTTCCTACACAGTTGAGATCTTTAAATGATATATATTTTAAAAAGGTGGTTAATTCTTCCCTTTTGATGGCTTTTGACCAAACTGAGGGGGTTAAGGAGGTTAAAATATTGTTAAATTGTAATTATTTATAGTTTTTGCTCCTTAAAATTTTTTGCCCTGGCACTAAAAATGGTATCACCTTTTTTTTTGGTATTGAGTTTGAAATATCAGTATCATGACAACTCTATTTGTGTGAACACAAACAGGCGCAGCACAGTTTGTGTACACGTTTTAACTTGGCATCCTTGTTTTGTTCCTGTTTAGTTTGCAATTAAATTCTGTTCATCAATTAAAAGTGGGTTTTTGAAAATTTTGAAAAATCAAAGGGTATCAATTCATTTGCAAACCTGCCTGTGTGTTTAAAACATGTGAATCCACCTGAAGTTTTGCGAGCATGTACTCACCCCTTCCCAGCTCGGCTGATTTTGCACTGACATCCACAGATTCATTAACTCATCAAACCACAACCTAAAACAGAAACAAAACACACAAGGAGAGAAATAACTTTTCAGATTAAAAATTAATGAGATACACCTGAGGCTGAATTCCCCTCATTTATCTGCAATTTCCCCTTAACATGAACTCATTCCCTCCTCTGTGTATTCTGGAGGAGGGAGAGCAACTAAATGAAAACGGAAAAAAAGGGCGCATTAAAGATGATGTATTGTGGAAACTGCGCAGAAACTGCTTATGGATCCAACAGTAAATCCTGACAAATTGCTTACAAAAAACTGTGGAACGCACTGAGAAGCTGTGAAGATGCTTGACAGCTGGAATACAACCACGACGAGAACAGCATGAGGGATAGGAGCACAGATATTTTTCCATAAAAAGCAACATATTAGCAAAACAAGAACTGTTTCAAATTCAGGTGCATAGATTTTAAACCCTTCCAGAGGCTTAGAAGGCAGTTGCTCATGTGATGTGTTTTAAAGCAATGCTGCAACAAAAGAAGCTTCAACTATATTTCTTTTTAGTTTCTGCAGGCAGATCTCGCGGTAAACTTTCTAAACCCTGCGAGCTAACTCTGGCGCTGGACACCCCAGTCCTCGGCATGTGATCCCGTTTCCAAACAGAACCATTCCGGCTGGCCCAACTCACTGAAAGCCCTGGCTGTGTTCCTCCGGGGGCATGATGGTGGGCAGGAACAGCTCCATGTTGCTGATCGCCTTCTGCATAACCACGTCGAACACACACAGCAGGGGGCGCCACTCATCCAGCATCTCCTTGGTTGATGATGCTGGGAAATACCTGGCAGGAAAAAACATATATTTATTTAAAGATAACAGAGAAACTCCGGTAAACACGCAGAGAGAACAAATTAGGCTCGGCCATAAATAGATGTGAACGGGTAAAGAAACGAGCAAACACACTGATCTGAAGTACACAGCTCAAGTAAAGATCAAAGGAAAACATTCTTTGCTTCACAGATTATATGATCAGAGAGGATGAGACTTACAGTCTGCAGCTCTTGATCAAAGCCTTTAAAATGTGGTCCACTGAGCTGTAAGCAAGCAAAAAGGCGATATGAGCGTGTGGTCTTCCTCTTAAAAAACCTTCTGCAAAACCTACAGAATATGCATCTTTTTAATTTTCATTTTGTATCAAGATTAGGGATGTCCCCGATCCGATCATGTGATCAGAAATCGGCCCCAATCACATAGTTTCAGACTCGATCGAAATCGGGTGTTACCTCCCGATCAGGACTCATACATACGTATGTACCTGTCAGTTTTTTTAATTCCTTGTGGGTGGGGCTATTGTCTATATCTCCTCCTGTTCAATAATATATTCATTCTTTTGGTGCCATGAATAGGTTTTTCCTTTCAGAACTCTGGGAAGCTCTGGACGAATACATCTTCGATCTCCTTCATGTCTGCATCGATTCCTGTAGGATGGCTCTATACACCAGCTATCAATCACTTGCATGGGAAAACCTTATTTACTTTACATATATGGCAGGTGGGGTACTATAGCAAAGCTGTAATACTCTGCTTGAGAAAGTAAATCTGTTGGTCTTGTACTTGCTACTCAGAGACCAATTCTGAGTAGCAAACTGCCAGACAGGACACACACAAAAAAAAAAAAAAAAAAAAAGAGTACATGTGTTAAAACATTTGTGTTACATTTCTATGTTTTAGGGATGTATGCTATATGAATGCAAGTATCTGTATTTGGTAATGTTAGTAATTTTTTAACTTATCGGTATCGGCCTGGTGAGTAACAATGCGACGATATTACCAACAAATTTTTTTCTCAATCTTATTTATTTTTGTGTGCCAATAGGGGTTGATCATGTGGCATTTGTTTCTACGACAGTCATGCATCACAGGATTTGGGGATTTTGAAGTGATGCATATAAGCAATATGTATGTATGAAAAGTAATCTACTTATGGGTGGTTGATTCATTTAAAGAATGGCTTTATTTTTTAAAGGACAAGAGATTTGACAAAAACTATAAATGAAGATTTGGGTGTTTTGCAGTATAACAGATGTAGTGAGAGAGACCGAAATGGCGTTTCCTTCAACATGTAAAGGTAAGGTTACCCACTTTGGGAACCAGATGAGCCCCAGGTGTTCAGTTTTGGAGTAGATGACTCTCTCGTACAGCTCATAGAGGGGTCTCCATGGCAGCTGAAGGTCGTCTCTTGACAGCAGCTCCTTCTTCCTGTTTGGAGAAAACAAGTCAGTCCTCAGCTGTCCCGTCTGTGTGCAAACGCTGGCAGGTTCTCAGTTATTTAAAACTGTGAAAAGCCTTCTGTTTGTGGAAATGTTGCAATGAGGTGGGACACCACAGGCTGTCCATCCTTTCACAACACCACGACTGCCAACTTAGGGAACATGTCCACAAACATGATGCAGCGATCCTTAATAGTTATTAAAGCATAACTGGACAGACAGCTGCAGGCTTTAGCAGCTTTACAGGAGAGGTAACTGTTGGTTGAAATATTTCTTATTGTGAAACCTGTTATTGGTTTCACAATGAGAGATGTAACATGTTTAAAACCTGAATGTAAAGTACCATTATCCTTTTGGTTCCTCAAACATCAGGTTTTAGATTCCCCACAAAATGATGCTTTACTCCTTAAGTAGCTAAGAAGCTTTTTTTTTTACATTATGAGAACCTCTATGTTTTCTTTGCACTAACTTACTCCATTCCTCATTAAATCATAAATTTTATAGGATTACATCTAACAGAAATGGGACAAATTCTTCACTTGAGAATGTGAATGGTTTTTATAAGCACAAAGTAATTTGTTCTTATTTATCTATTGTGAAGGAATAGACGAATAGGGAAGGTTTCAAAAAAGGAAGTGAAGAGGAGATAATCTGCCAAGCTGGCTGTTAAATCCAAAAGTATGATACGAAGTGACTAGACAGACCTGATGTTAGCTGTTAAGGATAAAATTCAGCATTTGGCTGTGAGACATGACATTTGATATACCGTTAGCCCAGATCTTTCTCTTTTTATCTAAAGCAAAGAAATCTGATGTCAACATAAAGACCCTGTTTTTTGATGGATGCAAAAAACACAGATACACTTTACGACTAATGGCAAGCGATGAATGTCTCGGAAACTATTCGCCTGTCACTGGGGGAATGACGGATATGATCCAGGAGACAAAAATAAGGAGCAACAAGAATAAGTTGGGTGCCTAAAGAGTGATAAATGTACTGTAGGGCCAAGATTCCTTGCTTCTTTTAGCTCACAATAAATGCGCCTGAGTGTGAAGATATCACTAACATATCACCTACTCACTGAACTTTTTCTGCAAAGTGTAAAAAAAAGGCTGTTCAGATTTGTCAATGGAGATATTTGCTTTCTAACAGTGACTTCATCCAAAATTTCAGTGAGATCTAACTTTCCAATGTTTTAACCCTAAAACCCAATAGCCTTCTCATTAATCACCACACGAGCCAAAGGATTTATTTTATGATACTCTAGAGGAGCAGTTTGGGAAATGGACTTACATACATCATTATAAGCTGGCCACCACTATAACGGCTTAGACCAGCTGCCTTACAAATCTATTCATACCCCTTGATTTGTTTCCCCACATTCTATCAAATTATAGAAAAAAACTACAATCTCTTTTATTGGGATTTTATTTCACAAACCAACATAAAGTAGTGCCTAATCTGGAAGGGGATAGATGGATGGAGGGGTGGATTGATGGATTCTATCAATCTATCTATCTATGTATCATTAAGACCAATCTTACTAATTCACTTTAAATCTGTCCTTTCTGGGAGAATGGTAAGAAGAAAGTTTTTGTTAAAAAAAAACGTCCAGGTTACAGTTTGCCCGCAAATAGGGAGGTTTATCAGAGCTAATGGGAAGTTTAATCAAACCAAATACTGGCCAAGTTCTGTTAACTGGTTACATCATACAGAGGTACTCGTTCTTGGAACAAGCTACTAGTGACAGCTGGTCAATAGAGGAAGCTAGGGCGCCGCCCTACAACTTACAACATGCCACGTTACCTTGAATAAAACTTGGAAATGTTTTAAAATAATAAAATACAAAATATTTAGAAACGTGTGTTTTCTTTCAGACGTGCATGATCAAATATTTTATAGTTTATGGTGAGTTGAGTTGTTGCGCACATCTGCGTTGTCTCATTGAGGATGTATTTCCGCCTTGGGGCGCTAAAATCTTTGCCCATAGATTCTTGTTAAAAGTACATGCGCAGTAGCTCCTCTTCAACACAAGATAGGATGATTTGGGGCGCAGGAAAGCTGTACCCTGAGGGGGCGAGGTTTATAGATCGCCACCCTCCAGCCGTCGGGCTGACATCAAGCCAACCTCACAGATGTCTGTCAGATAGTGTGGCTGATAGACAGCTCAAACAGCAGGAGTTGGAGATAAACGAAAAGAGACAAAATGCAAAACAATGCCGTTTGATAGAAAAACATAGCAGGAGAAGCTTGAGGTAAAATACCTTGAGCCTGATCATCAGCCAAATATCAAGATCCATCAGCCATAAAATGAAAGATTAAAAGCTCTGTATTTATGTTGATTTCTGCATTTTGGCCCATGTGATCGTGGAGTTCAAAACAAAAATTCTATTAACCACTCCTTTATTTCATTTTAAAAAAAGAGCAACAGCATCTGGATTTGTCCTTTATTTCCAGAGAAAATTTTAAGTTATTTTTAGTCATATACAGGAATGTTAATTAGTCATAATTAATTCACAGCTACCCTGTGATTAATTCGATTTTAAAAAAAATTACTGTTCGACAGCCCTAATGCTTAGACATCATAGTCATAGCCCCCCCCGGAGAAAATTTCACCAGCCGCCGCTGCAACCTATCAATAGTCATTAAGGACAGCTCAGTAATTATTAATTAAAAGGACAGTAAAAAGTGGTTGAAAAAACATTGTACTCATCTTGCATAATTGACGAATATTGCTAGTGTTGTTTTAAATGGATTTATTTATTTTTAAAATTGCAACTATGATTCAAATTTAATGATTAACGTAATTTAATGTTATGCTATGGTCCAAGGCATGCTACTACTGTTTTAAATTATTTTAGTATGGCTCTATGTATGCATTTTAATGTTTCAAGACCATCAACCTGCCGGGGTACCAAGGATGGAAACTGGTCATGGCTAAAGTCTGAGCATATTTACAATAAAGTGTTTATTAATATGTGTAGTCCCTGATTTTAAATAAATAAATACTGAAATACTAAAAGAGAACGAGATGTTCAGAAGTTCTTTTCAAGGAAAAATGGGAAACAGTTCTCGTGTAAAACTGCAAGAGACATACTCTAGAGGACTTGCAGCTGTAACTGCTCCAAAAGATGGTTCTGCTAAGTCAGTGTTTCCCAAACCTGTACCTCGAAACAACATAAACTTTGACTTTAAAGTTAAGGTCAACTTCAGCTTTAACTCTGATCAATGAATCAGAGCTAAACAACTCTGTAGAATACAAACACACATTCAATTTTGATAATTATGGATTATCTCTTTTAAATTTTGCCTTAAAAATCCCAATAGAATGGACTGATGTTTGGTTTACGATCCGATTTTTAAAAAAAAAGGTTAAAGCACCAATATTCACGTTTAGGATCAACACCATAAAGAAAAACTTGAACAGTATCTGAATATTATGTTTTTCAAACCGTTTTTCTGCATTCAACAAAGCAGAAACATTTTATTAGTAATGAAACTACAAAACCACAAGAGTCTTATTACCAATCGTCGCAAGATTTAACTAAATTGACAATATTTATGAAGAGCCTGCTCAGTAATGTGGGGGTGAGTAACAGAGTTCATGCCTGAGGCCCAGCATTATTATCAACTAGTGTGTAAATTTCAATAGAGAGAGTTTGTTATTTATTGCTTTTTAATAGCTACAGTGTCACTCTTAATCAAATACTTGTGATTCTATCGATAAAGACCCAGGTTGAACATCATTCTAACTGCGTTGGCTTTGTGCAGATGTCCTCGCTCTGAATGCTCTCCACAGAGCTCTTATTGATCTTTCCTTCTCAGCTCTCCACTTTGCTTAACGCCACAACTGGATGGCCTCCAAATGGCACAGGAGCAGGAAAGAAATCCACTTTAACACGTCATAAGATAACCAGCAGTACGCCACTATTAGCACAGTGATATTTACAAACAGGGTTGCTTTCTGATCTCATTAAAGCAACAGTGAGGCTAAGAGAGAGGCTAATCCTAGAGAGTTCAGCTTTCTAGGCTCAAATCGTCCTGTGTTTTAGTGGGGCTTGCAGTTATTGTTGTTGCATTGCTCATGCAATAAAGCTACAATTCCTCCTCAAGCAACCCCAAGGCCTTTTCAGCCCAGAAACCATCAGGGAGAATTGTATTATACATGTGCATGCTTTGTTTCCACACCCACTTGAGAAGCTGAATGAGCAGCCTGGCATAGCTGCACATCATGTGGGGCTCCAGGTTCGGCAGCGTGACCAACTCATAGAGCAGATTGATGAAGAGAATGTGGTCTTCTTTGCTGAACCTTCGGCCATAGAGCTTCAGAAAACTGGAGAGGAACGAGACAGCAATCAGTTGAGAAGCTAGTCACTTCTTTTTTATTACAACTGACTTATATTGCATTCAAACAGCTGCTTTGACTCATGGAGCCAAACATTACATGATCCTTCCTTTAAATGTTCATACAAGATGATACTCTGCAGCTCACCATGACTCAAGTTAAGCTGCACTTTTAAAGTGCTAACCTGCAAAGCAATAAATTACTTAAAAAATGTTTAATAGGTAAATATTTTAGGTAGGTATTTTTATTTTAGTTTACTATTTATACATCAAATATTTATTTAAGTATCTATCAGAATGTGGTACTTTTGGACTTTTATACGTATTTTATGTAATAATTAAGTATGATTATTCGAGTATTTGTTAAGTATTGCATTGTCTATTTTACAGCATGGTAAATAATTACGTGTCACTGTGACTCACAGACTAATATCTGATTGGATAACAGCAAATAAAAGCTGGGTTTTGCGAACCTCTATATAAACTGCTGAAGAGATTCATTTCCTTTTCTCTTGGTATTTATATCACCTTAAAACAAAGTAGGGGCAATTTTACTGTCAGTAGGCCTACTAGTGTTTACCGATAGGAGTTCATATAGAAGTTAACAAGACCAAGCTTTGATTTTGATAGTCCACTTTCGCTTTTCAACAAGTGAATTTCCATTTTAGCTAAATGTTTAGCACTGAACTAAGTATGTAATTTGAAGCTAAATTTCTATTTAGCATCTTGCTAGCAATCTAAATATTTAGTTAGCAATTTCACACTGGGCCTATTTATTGAAGCAAACTATAGTTTGGAGATAAATATTTAGTATGTAAACTAAATATTTAGTTTGTAAACAAAATATCTAACTTGCTTACTCAATATTTAATTTTTACACTAAATCCCTTGCTAGTTAAATATTCAGCAATTAACTGTGACAATTATAAAAATAAATAGCATGGTGAATACGTGACTTAAAGAAATCAACTCCTATTTTTTTCTTTTATTATCATGCTGAATAACTCACATTATTACTATCAATTTTTGACAATACAGTTGCACATGGCTGACATTTTTTTGCAGTTATTTTGGTAAATTAAACCAATAACTGGGTTGCCTAATTATGTTTTTTGATAATCATAAAGATTTTTTCCACTTTAATTAATACATTACCAAGTAAAGCTAAATTTACTCATGTATTTATTAAATTGTGGTATTACAGGACTTCCATAGTCACTGAACTAGACCGGTATTTATTTAAATCTTTAAGCTGCAAAGAATTGTCGGTTAATAGCTATGGTTCAGGTGGCTAATAGAAGCTGTCTTTGTATGGACACTCACGAGAAGAGTTTCCTGGACCAGAAGGCGACTCCGGGCCACAACTCCCTGAGAAGAATCGCTCTGCTCAGGTTGGCTTTGATTTCTGCAAGCAGGTCCGCGGCCTCCCGGTCCAAGCGGTCACAATAAGGCAACAGGCCGTTATAAACTATCTCCTTCTGGGGGATAAACCCCTCCACATCCCCTTCCACAGTCATGTCCCACAGTGCAGTGGCTCGGGTCGCTGAAGTGTCGGCTCTTGAAAGGACTCGTATGGAAAAATGTGCACCTGGTGAATGTCGCGCCTTCTAGAGAGAAGGCAGAAGTTAGAGGGCGTAATCCGCTGTGTCCAGCAGCCCGGAGGAAAGTATGTCACGCTAATTGAGCTGGTCAAAGCCTTGAGCTGGGCCTGTTCCTCTCTGTTCTGCAGTGTCAGGACGCGCTGTCACCTCTCTCAATCCCTACATCACACACACGACACACCTGCGCCGAAGTTAGCCGAACTAACGTGGGGAAGGGGTTGCTTCGCACCACAGGGGGGGGCATAGGACATAAATTGCCCCTAGCTTCTCTTTTCTTTGTATAAAGTCTGCCATACAAACTTAGATGTCTGAGCTGCCCAGTCCAATTATTAGGTGGAGTCTTTGATATAAGGAGCGTTTTATATTTAGCCATGGGCGTAAATGTCTAATTCTAAGGTAGAGGGCACTGAAGAGAAGCAAGGTGGTGGCCATCATTCTGTGGCGGGGAAATGTTCAGAGATTAATCTTATGAATACTTATGAATAAAAAAAGAAAAGAAAAAAATGATCAAAATTTACAGCTATGCCCAAAATTATTTGTACCCTTTGTTGTTTTAGATTTTGAAATATTTTAATACAACCAAGGAGTTTGTTTGGAAATTTTCATGATCATTTGGGTGTTTGAGTTTTGGTTGTCATTTATGTTTGTGTTCGATTATTGCACTACAGTTTGCAGGTCTTGTCATATTTAGCTAATTTCTATTACTTTTAAGGGTTTGGTGTATCTTGTTTATTAATTTGTAGTATTTATGTTTTATTGTATTCTGGGCTTTGTTCTTTTGGATTTTGTTTTGCTTGATCAGTGTTATTCATTGCCCCATTAATTTGTAACTTATGTGAGTCCTAGTTCAGCCTAGCTGTATTTATTATTCACCCTCTCTCAGCCTGCCAGTTTGTTCCTTTCCACAGCTGTTCCCAATAGCCTGATTTCCTCTCCTGCATTAAATGTCATTCTCCACTCTTTCCTCAGTATATACTGTAGCTCTCTGGTTTTGTTCCTCCCGTCTTTTCCTGTTATCATGTCCGTTGCTTTGCCTTTTTCCTCCCAGCATTTCATGTCTTGTTACGCTGTTGATCCCCTTGTTTACCACCAAAGACTAATTTTCAAATCCGGCCTCCAGTTTTGGCTGCACTTGGGCCAAGCTAAAATACACATGACAGAAATGAGACAGGCATCTGTCAAAAAATTATAAAACAATATTAACAGAGCAACAGTGTTTTTTAATGTGTCTATAATAACATTTTACTTTTGAAAAAATCGCATATCGAATATATTATTTATAACAACTGTTAAAAAAATTTGTGGAAAAATCTTTATTGGCATTACAACAATTAAACCCTTCTGAATATTACCAATTAGCTTTTTGCATGTTCCCACTGGTTATTTTACCATTTATCTCTGGTAAAGATCTCTGTGTCTCTGGGGTTTGAAGGCCTCCGCATTATCCCCTGTTCTTTGGATTTTCTATCAGATTCAAGTTAAACATGTTTGGAAAGCATTTATGCAGTTATGTTCTTATTCTTCGGTGAGGAAATTTAGTACATTCCTTTTGTACTCAGAAATCAAAGTTTCCATGCTGCAAGTAATAAAAATCCACTGGAATTCCCCCCTGAGGTCGGAATTCTGACTCTGGCAGTGACCTATACCAATAAACTAAATCAAGGTTGTAGTAGAAACTATTTGCACTTTTGCTTTCATCAGTATTGATATTCCCTAGAACTCAAAAAAATGTCATTAGTCATTGCTAATACCATATTGCAATAAATGTCACATTATTATACACAGTAGTAATATTTTATTTGAAAAATGTTCAATGAGTGATTTGTGTTGTAATTTTGGCCTTTATAATTTTGTTTTTTACCATAGTATACCATACACAGTCCATATTAAAAAAAACTTCAAAAGCTGAAAAACTAAAGTAGATAACTACAAGAAGCCCCAGAATGCACCATTATGGACTACAGATTCCAACAATATAGAAAGCTAATCCTCAATATATTGGGATGATCTGATAACTGGATTAATGCTCTATCCTGTTCAACTGACCCAGTAACCCACTGTAATTGAGATAAACTGAGATGAGCACTGCCTGCCTGTCTATGTACATGGCTAAGGGATGACACTTTCTTTTGGCACCACTGCTGCCAACCTTATTCCTTTTTCCTTCATTGTGAACTGTTCTTTGTGAATGGCAATTTAAGCTTGTGCAATTCTCTGACCACTAAAAGCTTATAGCTATGTGGCAATTGAAGGATAAGTGTTTCTTCTCACAAAGGCAGCTTAGAGTACTGCTGAAAAGCCCTTTTAGTTGTTTTTGGAGAAATTAGGCAATTGCTTTAGTTCTACTTTTTCTTAAGTACCTGGATTATCCAAGTCTGGCTGAGTCTCATGAGAAGTCCTCTTATTGCTTTTGCAGGATGAGAGAGGAATGCATAAGTCTGGGGGCCTCTTATAGTCCAAATTTCTGCTGCTGTTAAAAGCAAAGGGAGCAGAATGTGAATTAAATTAAAACCCCTAAAATGAAGGACCTGGCAATCTTAAATTCTATTTTGTTACAACATAGCTTTAAAACACAAAAACAGAAGGTTTGGCACACTGAGACATCAGATCCCAAAGAATGAATGTTTCAGTAATATAGGCTGTATGACTGAAGTGATTCACCTGTTAATAATGTGTCCGCCATGCACATATAATAATAAGTTTAATATTTTCCTCACTCTTTGTCGTCCAAGTATCTTCAAACAGTTGTTGTGGATGCTGATGTTGTGGGCAGGAAGGATTTCTGGTAACTGTCTGCTCTTGCCACAAATCTGAAGAGACAACTGACTGAAGGCCATTGCTGTATGACAGTCTCATTACTGTCATGAAATGTCAGCTACATTTTCTGGCAGCAGAGACATTAACAGATCTTGAATGACATAATCAGTTTTGGGCAAACACTGCTAATCTGTCTCATTTGCTTTTGCTGCTCCTCTTTAAACCTCTACCTGGGTGTGTGGTTCACAAGCCTGATATACAGATGCTGGAGTTCGGAATATGTTCCTTGGCCATTATGGCAGATGGAAGAGATGGTTTGAACTTCCTCCATCTCTCTCAGCTCTTTGTTCCTACCCTGGATCCATAAGATCTCAATGGTAGCTTCTGGGACTTGGGGTCATAGTGCAGGTATTGTTTGAGCCGTTAAGGTGCTAATCAGCTGCTGTGTGTTGTAAAAATAATATCTTGTTGCCACAGGCGGCCCAAGTAATTGATTGATCAGAAGGTAATCAATCAATTAGTTAATTAACTGAGTGACGTATGGGAATTCAAGACACAGCCTGGACCACTGGGGCCAAAAAAAAATGTGTTTCCAACTTTTTTTCATTTAATTAGGTAATAAAGTTTCCAATTTTCAGGGAACATTACGGATATTCTGACAGACCATAAGCTAGCTTGTGTCCCTTTCCATTAAGCAGAAACATCAGTACAAATATGTGGCATTAGAGAAAAATCTAATGTTTATAAACAGTAAAATATAAAATGTTAATAATCTTGGTGAAACTTGAAAACAAAAATCTAAAAAGTAAAAAGACACTAATATTTAGATGTCATTAAATACAATGCATATCATAACAAAAAAGTGCAGTTTAAAAAAATCTCTTCTGAAAAGTGATATTACCTCTGCTAAGGGAGTTATGTTTTCGCCTGGGTTTGTTTGTTTTGTCTGTTAGTTAGCAACATAACTTAAAAAAATGATCGGTGGATTTTGACAAAAGTTTCAGTAGATTTCTGCAATGGGACCAGGAACAAGTGAGTAGAATTTCGGGCTGATTTGAAACCGCTATTACCAAAAAAGTGATTTTCATGAATAACTACTGAACAATTATCAGTGTGAATTTAGCTGCTAAAGGTATGTTTTCATGGTCAAAGTATCAAAAAAAGTTACAAAACTTTGGGGGGGGGGGGGGGGGGGTCAGCTTCCTTGGCGGAGGTCTGTGCTCTGAATGCTTTTCTAATTGGCAGCTGTTAAAGCTTGAAAATTAGCAAATAATCCTAGCAAATATCCAACATCTGCATACAGACGGAAGCAAAAGTTACCGACTACAGCAAAGTAATTGCAGGGATAAATGGTGCTCTCTCTCAGGAGGTGCAAGATGTAGTTTTGTTGTAACCTTCAAAGCCCCCAACATTAAATCTACGCATAAACCTGAGTTTGCACCCGAACTCCAGAGACCCAAAACTGCACCCATTTTACTTTATATTCAGACTTCGTTTTTCTTTTTAAAAGAAAAAGCTGCAACAATTTTAATGTAATGGCTTCAATTAAGATCACCTTTAACTGTATGAGTTTTTGCATGTTGTACTGTATGTTTAATTTTAGCCTCCACATCGTTCAGTAATTTTCATGTTTTCTCTTATACTGTTTGCCTTTTTTTTTTAAACAGACAGAACCCAGAACATACTGTGCCTATCATGCAGTATATCAGTCCAAGAATGTCATGCTAGACTTTGCCAAGCAATCTTTCCCAAATCTTTACCTTTTATCTCCTCTCAGATCTTCTTACTGTAGAGGCTTTTTTATTTCAACATCCCAGAGAAGAGACAGCACCTGCTTCCCTAGACTCGTCTATTGAGATGTCTCCAAGAAGAAACATGTTGTTTGTTCCTGGACGTCCTGTGTTGAGATGTTTCTAGGTACCTGGGAGGAGACAATTTGTTGGAAATAACCATATGTGTGTGTGTTTGTATGGGCACGGACACATGCATACATCTGTGAGGCTCATTATTCCACAAGTGGAGTCTACAAATGGAAAATCTGATTCGATACGATGATGCCTTTTTGACTCAGTGGGGAGAAGACCAAATACAGAGCATGAGAGAGATCCCAGGAAAAGTAGATGTTTTTGAATTCCATCAGCTTAGTTATTCTTTTCCTAACGATTCAAGGCAGACCGTGAAAACACATGCACACATGTAATAAAATACCAACATCCCACATTTTGGTTTTTGCAAATGATCAATGTTGATGCCAGGTTTTTCACGCAAAAAATATGGGAAACTTTTTTATGCCAATCAGCCTCAGTGTGTGTGTATGTGTGTGTGTGCATGATTTTGAATGATTTGAGTCGCAGTTTAGGGAGTGAGGAGAGTAAATGATGTGTCTGGGAAACCTGCATCCAGAGCTCAACACACAGACGCAGCTCCCTCCATCCAGCTGGGTTTCTCTGAGATTTCTGGGAGATATGCAGCTCAGTTCATTGCCAGACAGACGAGTAATATACGACCCCTGCTCGCGGCTCACACACACACATAGACACACACACACTAAAAGAAATACATAACCACAGACAGAAAGTTTCTACAGAGCCGTCTAAATGTTCTGGACTCAGGTTTCCGCTTTCTGGATGCTATCGCGACACATTACTATACTGGTTTTTGCTGATGTTCTTCAATGCGTGGATCCCAAGGTGAGAAGAATATAAGGATACAAGGATTTAAGGTATAAGGAAAGGAGACAAACATTCCATCACAGCCCCTGTGGAGCTCCGGTAGGGACGAGCCTACCAGCTGCTGTACCTAATTTTGGAAACAAGGCAAAGCTGCAAGGGATAAGCAGGTATGCAATGTTCATTTCCTCTTTTATGCACATAGGTGTGTTTTTATATCATTTGGAAGGTGGAAGATCAGCTAGCTGTCTTAAGTGACACATGCATCTCATTTTCTGTGGCGACTACGAGTATGATTTGTTTGTGAACAGGAATGTGGCCTCTGAGAGACTTGTCCTGGCTTTTAATTCCACTGTATGCAGTGGCTTTTTGTGCAGGTATACCACAAATGTACACAAGCACCCCCAGATACATTCAAATATGTCCACCAGTACAATTTGTCCACCTGCTCCTATGTATCACCAGTAAGTACTGTTTTACAGGTGTGGATGGTGCAAAGGTGTACAACGGGTCGACAAAAATGTGTCAACACCCTTGCAATGAGCTGTTGGATTTAATCACTGAGATCCACGGTCTGCGCATCGTGACTAACAACCTGATAGAGGATCTGGAGAGAGTAGTAAGATGCACACAAATACATGCACACAGTACTAGAAGAAGCGATGAAATATAGGTTTCAAAACTAAACACACCTTTTTAAAATTTTGTATACAAACTTACTTAAATTTTTTTTTAGAACAACATAAAATGCCTCATGTGCATGAGGAGAAAGGAGAAGGAGACATTGTTTATAATATTTTTAAAGCAGAAAAGTTTGGAATGCATTTATATTTAGTCCATTGAAGTCCGAGCTTCATTAATACTTCAAGAATCTGGTTTAAAGGTTTTTACAATGCTTTTAAAACTAATTTCTTTATTCTTTTTAGCAAAGTATGAAAATAAAACTTAAGTTCAGTAAGATACACAAACTGCAAAGTAAAACAAAATAAATCTAAAATAATGAGTTCTGTGCCTCCTTTCAGAAAGTGTGGTAAAAAAAGCTTTTAAAACTAAGTTTCACAAGCTATATACATATACTTCTTTTTTATAATCCTCTATCTTTCTAGAATGAAAAACTTAAGAAATGCTGCAAATAATAAACTTAGGATGTATTATATTCATATTTAATGCAGCCACATATTAAAATTGTTAATAATGATTAGGTCACAAATATGAACTCCATACCAGATTGGTCGAGGCCTGGGTTAACAACGACCGCCAGCGTTGCTGTTGACCTACGGTGGAAATTGGACTACTGTTGGTAGGGAGAGAGAGAAGAGGAAATTCAAGAGTGTGGAATGTTTGAATGTTGGGACTGTGACAGGTAAAGCTAGAGAGCTGGTGGACATGATACAGAGAAGGAATGCGTATAGTTTATGTGTTCAGGAGACCAGGTGGAAAGGTAGCAAGGTTAGAAACTTATGAGAAGGGTTCAAGTTGTTCTGGGGTAGATGGAAAGAGAAATGGAATAGGAGGTGTCTTGAAGGAGGAATTTGCTAGGAATGTTCTGGAAGTGAAAAGGGTGTCAGAGAGGCTGATGAGTCTGAAGCTTAAAATGGAAGGAATAGTGATCAATGTTATTAATGGTTATTCCCCACAGGCAGGATGTGAGTTAGAAGAGAAGCAGAAATTCTGGAAAGAACTAGTTGATTTGATGCAGGGTTTCCCAGGAGTTGAGAAGGTGGTGAACAACATACATGTTGGTAAAGGGAACAGAGGTGATGAGGAAGTGATGGGCAGGCTTAGTATCTAGAATATGAACAAAGAATGACAGATAGTGGTAGACTTTGCAAAAAGAATGGAAATGGCACTTGTAAAAACTTTTTTCCAAAAGAGGCATAAACATAAGATGACTTCTAAGAGTGCAGGAGCACTCAGGTGGACTACATCTTATGTAGACATCGTGATCTGAAGGAGATTAGTGAAGTGCAAAGTAGTGGTGGGTGAGTGTGTAGATAGCATAGGATGGTGGTCTGTAGGATGAAACTGATGGTGAGGACGGCGAAGAGAACAAAGAGGGAACAAAGAAGAAGCAGAGGACCAAGTGGTGGAAACTGAAAAAAGAAGTATGCTGTGAAGTTTTCAGGGAGGAGTTGAGACAGGCTCTTGGTGGCCAGGAGGTCCTCCCTGATGAATGGAAAGCTACAGCTGATGTGATTAGAGAGACAGGTAGGAGGGTACTTGTTGTGTCATCTGGAAAGAGGAAAGTAGATAAGGAGACTTTGTGGTGGAACGATGAAGTTCAGGAACATATACAGAGAAAGAAGTGGGACACAGAGGACTGAGGACTGCAGACAGGAGTATAGGGAGATGCAGCACATGGTGAAGGTAGAGGTGGCAAATGCCAAACAAAGGGTGTTGAATTGCCTGTATGCTAGGCTGGATAATACAGAGGGAGATAATTATTTCTGTAGGTTGGCGAGGCAGAGAGAAAGAGATGGAAAGTATGTGCAACAGGTAAGGGTGATCAAGGATAGGGATGGAAATGTGCCAAGAGTGTGATGGGAAGATGGAAAGAGTACTTTGAAGAGCTGATGAATACGATGAAGCTTTGATGAAGCCTCTTGGATAAGATGTGAAACGTCTTCCAAGACAAATTACCAAGTCCAGTTGCGTTTGATTGAAATTTCCTTGAGATAACCATGACCTGGATGAATGAGAATATTCACAGGCTTACTGATGAATACGGAAAATGTGAGAGAATGTAGAGTAGAAGAGGTGACTGTGGTGGATCAGAAAGTAGCTGAAATTAGTAAGGATGAATTAAGGAAAGCTTGAAGAGGATGAAGAAGGGAAAGGCAGTTGGTTCTGATGACATACCTGTTGAGGTATGGAAGTGTTTATGAGAGGTGGCATTAGAGTTTTTGACTGGATTCTTCAACAAGACTTTGTAGACTTAGAAGATGCCTGAGGAATAGAGTAAAAGTGTTCTATTGCCAATTTTTAAGAACAAGGGAGATGTAAAGAAATGTGGCAAGTACAGAGGAATGAAGTTAATGAGTCACACAATGAAGCTGTTGGAAAGAGTGGTGGAAGCTAGGCTTCGGTCAGAAGTGATCATTTGCAAGCAGCAGTACGGTTTCATGCCAAGAAATAGTACTACAGATGCAATGTTTGCTTTAAGGATGCTGATGAAGAATTACAGAGAGGGTCAGAGGGAGCTGCATTGTTTCTTTGTAGATAGAAAGCATATGACAGGGTGCCAAGAGAAGAGCTGTGGTTTTGCATAAGACAGTCTGGAGTGGCAGATAAGTATGTTAGAGTGGTGGAGGACATGTAGGAGAGCTGTAAGACAGCAGTGAGGTGTGCTATAGTAGTGATAGAGGAGTTCAAGGTGGAGGTGGGACTGCATCAAGGATTGTGTCTGAGCCCCTTCTTGTTTGCTTTGGTGATTGACAGACTGGCAAATTATGTTAGACAGGAGTCTCCATGGACTATGATGTTTGCAGATGAAATTGCAGGCTGCAATGAGAGCAGAGGCGGGGGAAAACCTAGAGAGATGGAGATATGTACTGGAAAAGAGAGGAATGAAGATTAGTCGCAGCAAGACAGAATAACAGGTGTGTAATTGAGAAAGACACAAGTGGAACAGTGAAGTTATAGAGAGTGGAAGGGAAGAAAGTAGAGGACTTTAAGTGTGTGATGTGTGATAAAAGGATTTCAGCAAGAATAAAGGGTAAGGTGTACAAAACAGTAGTGAGACCAGTGATGTTGTACAGTCTAGAGACAGTACCAATGAGGAAAAGACAGAACGCAGAAGTGAAGGTTGCAGAGCTCAAGATGTTGATATTCCCTGTGGGAGTAACAAGAATGGATAGGATTAGGGATTCACCGAGACGATACTGGTATCGGCCCTGATCAGTGGAAAAAGTTACTTTAGGTTTTGTGTAAGAACACTTATCAGACTACAACTAAAGAAGAGGAAGGGGGAAATGGCTGTGATTTGCCCCCTTCCTCCAGGAAGAAGGAAAAAGCATTAAATTGGGGTGAAAACCCTTTAAATCTGGCCATTTGGAAAGTGGCAGCTATGCTGGGGGAGAAATAGTTGGTTGAGTGAGAGCCAGCATGCAGAAGGAGCTCAGTGAGTATTTTAAGTGCTAACTAGTGTTAGCTCCAGACGTCATATATGCGAATTCTGATTTGTAGGCATTCTTATAGCAAATTTGTTTCAAAATCAAAAAAATCTCAAATCACTTGACAAACACAATGAAAAACCACATCATTAGTTATCACTTAAATTGAGGTACATCATATGTGTGATTCTGGATGTAAGACAAAGCGGGCTAGAAAATAACTTTTATAGCTCCATTGACTTCCATTCATTATTTTTCCAGCCAGGGGACCCATGGGCTGACAGGAACGGGAGGAGACTTAGGCTCCCCATTGAGGTCTATGGGAGGAAAGTGTGACATAGTAAAATTAACAATGAGAGAGCTAGCTTTTTGTTATGGTATTAAACCCCACCATTATTTTAAAGATTTATAAAACTAGATACATGAATATATTCTCCAGACTGTAGCTTTAAGAGAATTTAACAAAGACAGTTTACTTTTAAAGTTACCTATGTTTAAAAAATCCCTTTAAGTGTACCAGTGTTTGTTTTGATTTAATAGGCATTAAAACTTACAGCAAAGAGCGTCTCATCTTTCAGGAAAAAAAAAGTTTTTTTCTGGTATGAGGAAATGTATTTGTCCGTCATGGTAGTTGACGTGTAAAAAAAAAAGAAAAGAAATTCAAATCTTCTAATCATATCATCTTTTGACTTACAGTATTTCAACAGCTCTTGTTTTAATACAGACAATATGCTGATTTAACACTGCAGGAAATATGTTGTAACACCTTGATCTTAACTTATTTTCTAAGAGTTTGATTGTATTTTTCTTGTCTTGTCAGTCAAAAGAAAATGAAGAGATGCGGATATCCTTGGCTGAGCTGAGTAACGACAGCAGCAGAGGTGACGGACAGGAGGAGGACAACTATCTGGACAGGGACAGGGACGGCGAGGTGTGGTGCATGCAGGATGGACGAGTGTACGAGCAGGGGGACGTCTGGGAGGTTGACAGCTGCACCTCCTGTGCTTGCCAGGTCAGCACTGAGCAAATGTGAAGTCATGACAACCTAAGATGTGAAATGCAAGCCTCTGGCTGGATGAAGGATCTGTCAGACACAGACTACAGAGCAAAACCCAAAACCATATGCAAGAAAATTGTTTTACTTAAGCTGCATTAAATGATTTAAAATGAATAAGATTTTGAGCTCTTTTCCCCTGCTTTAACGGTCTACCTACATCCAGACACAAGTGATACCAATCTCCTAGTCTCACTCTCAAGGGAAGAAAATAAGCATTTTATCTGAAAAGTCAAAACATAACCCTCAACTTTTAAGTTTAGCATGTTTCCAGTGTGGTTTCATTTATCTACAGGCGCCCCAGTCTTTGTTTTCTTATTGCTTCATTCTCATCCCTCAGTCTGTTTCTCTTTAGAAAATATCATTAGTTCTAGTCAAGAATGCATTCAGGGAGTAGAAAGGCTTATTTCTGACAGCGTTTCATTCCTCGGGCATGAATCAAAACATCTGGATTGAATAACATGATCTGTTTTCGCACAATTTAAATTTACCACATTCCAGGATGGAAAGGTGGTGTGTAAGCAAGTGCTGTGTCCCCCAGTCTCCTGCATCAGTCCATCCTTTGTGGATGGAAAATGCTGCCTTGTTTGTCTTGGTAAGTGGCATTTGGAATCAAACATTTCTGCCAAAGATCCTTCGGTGTAAAAAGTATTTGAACGCAGATTTCTCTAAATGAAGAAAATGAAGATGGCTGGTCCCCATGGTCTGAGTGGACCCACTGCTCTGTCACATGTGGCCGTGGGGGGCAGCAACGAGGTCGATCCTGCAACGGCATCAACGGCTGCACGGGGCCCTCCCTTCAAACCCGCAGCTGCTCACTGATGAAGTGTGATCGCAAAGGTAGGACATCAGACTTCACATCTGATCTGTCAAACGAATGAATGTAATTTACTTTCTGCAGTTATTAGTGTCATAATTAAGTTTTAAGGAAGATCTTAAAATAAAGGCTTTGTGACCAAAACTGAATGTGTGTTACAGATAGAAATCAAACCTTTATTTTTACTCATGGGTCTGGGAATTTGATGGATTTAGTTTTGTTTTAAGCCTTCATTGCGCCTGACAGGCTGTCAATGTTAAAGGCACTAGTTTGACCTGATTTTATGGTTTCTCACTTTTTAAAATATAAGGGTTTTTCTGCTGTAGATCCCTTAACGTGGGATTTGGTCCTCTTCATACACTGCCCTTGCAAAAGTGTATAATATTTAATATGTTTGCACGTTAAAACCACTAACATCAATGTACTATGTATTGGCATTTTATCTAATAGGCCATAATAGAGGCAATACAAAGTAAAATCACCTTTTACTGGTGTTAGAGCTGCTATTCTTTTGGGGTTTGTGTTTCTCTGTTTTGCGCATTTCGAGATTTTTTGCCCATCTTTATTGAAAATAATTTGAGTTCAAGAGTAGACATTTCTTCCTTTTTGCCTCACATTCTCCATTGGATTTAGATTTGGACATTGACAAATTCATTCCAAACAATATGCTCTAAACCAGGGTTATCAAACTTATTTCCATTCCGGGCCACATCGAGATCATCGCAGTCCTTAAAGGGCCAGTTGGACTAAAGCTATTTTCAACATATTGTTAAAATATAAATAAATATTTGTCTCCATATTCAACGAGTACTACTTAAAATTAAATAATACAAAAACACTTTTCACAAGATGTGATTTAGATTATTTTTACATTAAAATAAACACTGATTTGATTTGACTGATTAAATAGTATTCAGGTGCATATTAATATAACTTAACAGATCTATTTATATGGTCCTCTAGAGTTTAGAGGGTCATATCAATGGCCAAGGTGGGCCGGAATTGAATTTCATGCCTCATGTACCATCATCTGTCCTTCTGAGTCAGGACCTTTCCATCTCAGTCTTCCCAACTTACTAGCTCTCCATTTGGCCTCTGATGAGTGGCCACAGTCTCAACAACTGCTCTCAGCAGCTAGTTAGCTAATGTGGAGAGACTTGATCTAGCCATCTTGCCTGCTTATTGCAGCCAAATCCTACTACTTGCACCAGTTGAGTTTGTTCACTGCAGTTCTCCTAAGGGAGAGTAAGCTCAGTCTCTTTGTTACTGGGGACTGCATCACAACATCTGTCCTAAATGTTGTTTGTATTTTTTCTGGAGAAAAGATTAGACATCTGGCCAAATCGACTAATTTTGCATGATTTGCTTGGAGTCACAAGAGATCTTGGTTTGATCCGGGTCTTAAAAATGCTGTTTATCTGGTGATGTTGCCATCAAGTGCTGTTAATTTCTGACGCCATGCATTCCTCCAGTATTTGCCCAGTGAAATCTTGATTGTAACGTTTATGGTGCTGTATGAATGTAAGATTTACTAGATGAATGACTGCATTTTTCCTTTTTGAAGAAAAACTAAATTTTATTATAGTTTTTCTTTAGTCTTAGAGTTAAACGTTGGTAAGAACGCCACTGGATGATCACAGCCCAAAGGTTCAAGCTCGGCAAAAGATGTTTTTACATAAAAGGTTAAAAAGGTTTTTCTATATAAACTAGTGATAAATCCTGCTTTTGAGAGAGATTTTTTGCTAACTCCTACTTACATATCTTGGCCAATAATATTGGAGTCTATCCACCCCTTAAGTGTCCAATAATAATCCACAGGGATAACTTAAATAATTTCTTCATCATAAAAATGTGAATGAAGGTAAATGTATTGACCGTATTGATAGTTAGACAGAACTCAGTTCGTTTGGAAAACACAATTCCTCAGTTCTTCCGGTAATCTTAGTCCTTTGGCCTCCCAAAAATCCTCTGCTGTCAGGTAACCACAGTAGTGTTGTTGTAAGAAAACAAATTTCCCTGGAAAAAATGTAGCTGTGGGTTTGTCCATTGTCCCTGATTCTGTTGGTGCCTCATAAGTATTATCACAAGGCAACATCATGGAGAGGAGGGTTTCTGGTGTTTCATTGTCTCATCTTTGTTTTCGGTTGATGATGTTGTTCTGTTAGTCTTGAAGCCATGATCATCAGTGTACACTGGAGCAGAAAGCCAGGATGAGCATAAGCTCCTTTAAATCTGAAGCCATGGTAACCAACCTTAAAACAGTGAACTAATATCTTGTGTTCAGGAATCGGATGGGGAAGACTTCAAGTATCATGGTTTCTTGTTTACAATTGACAGTAGAATGGTGTCAGAGATGGATGGGCTGATTGATAGACAGATAGGTAGCCATGTAATCATAACTCAAGTCAGTTGTGGTATAAAGCTCAGCAAGGAGCTGAGCAAAAAGCAAATAACTTCTTGTGACCCCACATTGGGTCCACTATAATTATGGAATCTTTAAATAAACATAAGATCAGGGTTTGCATTTAAAAAAAGTATTACGAGGATTGTTGAACACAAAAGCAAATCTGTGTTTCAATCTGACCCTCAACTACCAGAAGGTGGAACAATCCTTTTTTACTCCCAAAAGCTAAATGAATAATTATTTCAGTGTTGTTACTTCCAAAATTCATACATGTTTGTTTCATGTCTAGGACGTGCAGATGGGAACTGGGGCCATTGGTCTCCTTGGTCTGCATGCACAACCACATGTGGTGAAGGGGAAGTCACACGAGTCCGATTGTGCAATAATCCTCCACAATCGAAGGGGGGCAAAGGGTGCAAGGGAAATGCCAGGGAGACAAAACCATGCAACAACACAGTATGCCCTGGTGAGTACAAATACATGATTTTAGCTAAAGGTTGGATTACAAGTAAATTATAGTCTTCCGGTTTTGTCTGTTTGTAGTCGCAGGAGGCTGGACAGCCTGGAGTGAGTGGTCGCAATGTTCAACTTCCTGTGGTGGAGGCCTTATAAGCCGCCGGCGGGAGTGTTTGAACCCCGCCCCTCAAAATGGCGGGAAACCATGTGCTGGGGAAGCTGCAGACTACGAATCATGCAACAAACAGCCATGTCCTGTTGGTAAATCAAACCTCTAGCTGTATAGTCATCTTATATATGAAGGCAAATATTCCATAAATAGGCTAAGCCTCAAAATCCATGGATAAATCCCGGTCTTTATTGAGGGGCACAGATTTTAAATAATACTAGATTTAATAAAATTCTGCAGTGATTATTCTACCGTAACACTGTTACTGAGGCTTAGCAGATGACAAAATAATTAAAACCCTGGAATGTCAGGTTTCTGTTTTGTCTGTTGTTGTTTAATGTTCTTCCTAAAATATTTTTAAGACTCCTTAAATGTCTTTCAGATCTGTGTTGGCAATCAAATCCATGTTTTCCTGGGGTAAAATGCAAATCAAAGAGTGATGGGTCTTGGGAATGTGGACAATGTCCTGTTGGTCTGAAGGGGAATGGCACACACTGTGAAGATGAGAATGAGGTAATAGTGGCCAAAAGGACAAAAGACTGGATTACATAAAATTGACTTTATTTGGTTCGATTTACTCTTAGAAAGGAAAGTAATCCAATTAAACTTGTTGGGAAGCTGCATGGTCAGACCTCACTAATGCCCCCTAAATAGTTCTTTACCTGACTTTTGCTCTTTCGAGGAGCATCGTCTACAGGACCACAGGGTTTTCAGTCAGGAGACACTTACAGTTTTGCCAAAACCTTCCCTTTGATCTTCTAGTGCATTTTGAGGTGTGCCACTTTAATATTATTAAAATCAACTTCTTTTACTCAGTTACATTTTGCCCGTAAAATCTGGGGCTGTAACACAACTCCAAATCATGATTCTGCTAACCCTGGTGTTTAATCGTTGACATTATCTTAAAGGAAATATCAACTCTTTTTCAAATAGAGAACTTTCTCACTACGGTTTACATGTAACTTATCAGTTTTTCTTCAGGGACATGCAGAGACCTTGAGAGGGTCAGTTTCTCAGAGTTCAAAAAGGTGCACATATAGCAAGATTTTAAAACAGCTTACAACAACATAACTTAATTTATCATCCTGAATAGCAACAACCAATATCACAACATAATATATCAACGTCATCAGAAAGGGACCATGCAAAGCCAAAGTTTCGTTATTTTATCTGAGGGGGTGTAATATGGCTGTTAAGACGCTGCTGCTGGGATGTGTTGATAAAACACAAACATTAAAAAGATAGAGGATAGCTGGTAGCTGATTAGCAAATTGTGTAAAGTACATTATGGAATAATTAATCTTGAAGCTGTGTCTCACTAAATAAACCCTCATATCTGACTGGTTAACCTCCACAGCAACTCAGGTAGATTTTTTAAATAAATAAATAAAATCTTGTGAAATATGTTTAGATTAATAAACAAATATATAATGTGACAGTGAAATTGTGAAAGAATTGTGAAAAATCTCAGGTCCCACTCTCTGACCCTGATTGGCAGATGGACTCATTCAACTAAAAAAGATCCTTTTAAAATAAATGTAATTGAGAAAAACAACATTAAATAAAATCTAGCTCTGTAAAAATGACGTTCTGAAATAAACAACTAGTAGAAATAAATTGAAAAGGCTCAAAATTATACATATTTTGAAAAATGTACCATTGAATTGCTGAAAATAAAAAAAAATATTTCATACAAATAAGATAATAATTTTATATGCTTTCAGTTTTCAGTAGATCTGAAATCCCTACTGAAAGGAAATTAAATAAACAGTTTTAATGTAACTTCATAACCAAGACTAACCCTTCAAAAAAAAAATCTATTTTTTTATATTCTTGTCTATAATTTGATAGTTGGAGGGCCCAGTTCTGAATCTTACAGAAATGTTTGTACTAAGGTGCCTGTATGGCACCAAAGCCATTGGTAGAACGATCAAATGGCTTTTGGAACATTTTGTCTGAAATTCCAATCCCTCCATTCCAATATCTCCAACAATCTCTGTCTTGATCTTAACATCTGCCGGAAAATTTGTGAAACAGTTTGACATTTTCAAGGTAGCAGTATCTGAAGACTACAGCTGCACCTTCTGCAAGTGGTTCCAAGATAAAGAGAAGAATATCTTTTGGTTTTAGCTGCTGCTTTGGTTTGGCAGTAGCCGGAGGAGGTGAAGAGAAAACAGCAATGGTGGTGGGTGTGGCCATGGATACAGAGATGCCACCCCTACGTCCAATACAAAACTTTGTTCTATAAGCTATTTAGCTTTAAGGTTTTATATATACCTCCCTGAAAGATCTACATCTGCCTTGTGAACACCTCACTTTTGCCAACTCCTCAAGACCAACTTAATGTGTTTTGTTTTTGGTTGTTCATAAGGTATTAGTTCAGAGGCCCAATGAAGAGTGTTTTTCTGGAGGGTTTGAAGAAAATGTTTGACATACCATTGACTTGGCCATGAAATAGCAAACTGGCTACGAAAACTGGATTCTTGTACTGCACCCGTAAGGAAGCCATTGAAAATGGCCCAAAGATCCTTTGAAGGTGTTCACAGCTCTTAGTCACTGTGACTGAGCCTTAATGTTCTCTAATAAATCTCTAAACCCCGATAAACACAGATAGGCTTGCTTATTAGTTGCCTTCTGAGGGGAGTTTATCCCACTGGATTTTATTTTTTGGTTGAAATTCAATTTAATTCATTTATATAGCGCCAATTCACAACATGTCATCTCACGGTACTTTCAAGTCATTTCAATTCAATTATACATACATTCCACTTGGTTTAAAAGTTTTAAAGGAAACCCAGCAAATTGTATTGAGTCATTGTCTTGCAGCATTCTCCTGGACGAATGTGTGTTGCATGCCACACTGCCACGCTTCTATTTCTAAAAGAATTTAAAAAATAATGAGATAATTTACTTCCAATTTTACATTACGTTTGCAGTTAAATTATACATTCCTTTCTGTGGATCAATCAAATAAAATTCTGATCAAATATATTGGATTTTATGGTTGAGAAAATGTGAAAAAGTATACATATATTATCAGAATCTCTTTACCTGTGTGCCTGCAGTGTGAGGTAGATGGGGTGTGTTTTACAAAGTGTGTGAACACAGATCCTGGATTCCACTGCCTTCCCTGTCCTCCTCGATACAAAGGCAACCAGCTGTACAGCATCGGACTGCAGGAAGCAATGAAAACCAAACAGGTTAGAGGGGTGATTTAGCATACAGTCTTTCCTTTAAACAGCATACACACACCACCGAGACTTTTGCAATCTCTTAACAATTGTATGGTTGTAGGTGTGTGAACCATACAATCCTTGCAAAGAAAACACACATACCTGCCATCAGTTTGGTGACTGCATATACCTGGGCCTGGCATCAGAGGTCTTGTTCAAGTGCTCATGTGCTGTTGGCTTTGCTGGTGATGGCTCTGTGTGTGGTGAGGACTCTGATCTAGATGGTTGGCCCAATGAGAGACTACCCTGCAAGCAGAATGCCACCTATCACTGTGAACAGGTGAGAGAATTACACAAAACAATAATACTCTTATAAAGAGGTTTTGTTTTGACTAAATGTGTTCTGATGGGCTGCAGGACAATTGCCCCATGCTGCCAAACTCTGGACAGGAAGACTTTGACAAGGATGGGCAAGGGGACGCCTGTGATCCTGATGATGACAACGACAACATCATAGATGAGAGGGTGAGACAGTCGGGCACCTTCCCAAAGCCAATTACTTCCCTTCTTAAAGTGATATAAAGAAATGTTTGCTTTTAGAAATAGCTTTACCAAGTAAATGTGCTGTCCTGTGCTAACACAGTTTTTTTGTAATTCACACAAGGCAATGCATATGCATCTACTGGAAAATTCAGATATTTAGGTTTATTGTAAATATCTATCCAGTGCAAAAGGCTCCTGATTCAAAAAGACAGTGCTGTATGTGATGTGCAGATTGCGTGAACATTTTTGTATTTTTTCCAGGCTCGGTTTCTGACATAAAAATCATATTTATAGTCAGGGGGAAAAAAATAGCACATTCCTTTTAACATTTTATTTTTATCAGCAGAAATTTTTACATGTTATGGTCTACTCTTATTTTTTACCATCTCTGTAAAAGGAAATTATTAAAGACGTTTTAAATCACCCCACACCTCAGTGTCACTAAGGCCTGGGCTTTGACTCAGGTCTCAATTTCATAATTTTCATGCCTCCCTTTATGGATTTACTGAGGTTTTGGATCATTGTCATATTACAGGGTTTGTCAAAGATATTTTCTTTCAGACAGTTGCCTATTTTCCACAAGCACCCACTATGGTTTTAGCTGAACCCAAACACGGTATTTGGAAAAGCACTAATGTGGTTTTTTTTACGAATACTTATTTCAAGCAAAATATTTTAAAAAAAAAATTTTATTCGAGAGCAAGAAAACCTTGATATAAAGAATCTGCGTTTCCCCATGAGGCCACAGTGCATGCTCCCTGGATAAGTGAGTGAGTGACATTCAGGAGAAGTGACTGACACAGCTGTTCCACATAGCATAAGAGAAGGGACGAAGAAGCCAAAAAACAATACTGCATGACTATTTTTGTTAAAAAAATTTTTGTAACTTAACTGGGTTCCGGAGACAGTTTAAAACTTTTGTGAAGCTGAGTTTGATCCGGAGATTATTCCATTATGCAGCATTAGTATTAACGTCTGCAGTCGAGTGGTCTCATGTTTGCTCTGTGTACCCAGCTCTGTTAGCTTGGTAATTTAGACAACAGGATGTTGACAGAGTAAAGTTAACGTTTGGTTAAAAAGGTTAAAACAAGGCTCCCGGCCATCTCTTGGTCCTCCACCTTCCAAAAAAATTTGCTCAAGTTCTGTGTGGAAGCATTTTACAGTCAGTTCTGCAGATAAGTGATACGTATGTGCAAAAGTCAAATAGGCAGAGGCAGAGATATCAAACATCTGTCAACATCTGCTGTGCATAATCACGTACACTTAAAGCTTCCTCTCCTGGTACTGTCTGCCAACCCCCCATAAGCACCAAATCATCATCACAGCCATGTTCTGCCTCTGTTGGTTTCTTTTCAATGATGTTCCTGTTACATGTTCATTGCTTGATTTATCAAAAAACAACCAATATTGCATATCCATAATTATTATGATTGGATAATGAATATAACATAAATTATAAGTATAATGCAAAAAAAAGATTTTTACGCCTATTTTGAATTTTACTCTAATACATAACCAAATACTTTCCCACCCTCCACAAATACAAATACAGATACAAATGCCAGCTGCTTTGCACACCCCTAGCACCCACTGATACATGGTAGCATTTTTGGTTTGTTCTATGATGGTAAACTAAACATTTGTTGCTGCTTCTCCAACCCACGATACTTCCATCTCCATGCTACAATGTTGGTATGAGGTTCTTCTCCTGGGATAGTGGTTATTGACTAACACATAGATATTATACTGGCCATCAGATTTTTCTCTAAGGGCATTAAAGTTAATCATTCTTATTCTTTCTAATGGGTTCTAATAGGTCCCGTCAAGAACTTTGTGTATTTTGAAGACTTCTTTTAGCATGTTGCGGTCTGCTTTCTGGGTGAACTTGCCAAGCAAGGGCATAATGGCAGTTGTCTTGAATTTCTTCTATTTTTTGACTATTCCTGTACAGTAGAAGAGCTGATTTCAAATTATTTTGAGCCCTTAAAAGTCCCTTACCCGCAGTCCTCAGACAGCTCTTATGATCTTACCATAGTTTTTAACCTCACTTCAACATTCAGGAGCGCACTAAACTAAATAAGGTTAAACAAGGCAAACATTGTACAAAGTGTTGTGGGAAAATATCAAAACCAAGCACATCTGATGTGATATGTTTATATGTAAATCCAATAATTTAGTAGTAGGAATGACTGTGGGGTTGTCCTAATTTTTGAATGTTCATTCAATTTTGAAGAAAAGTTTAAAATACTTTTTTCTCCAGTTTTATTGTTCATTAAGATTAATATTTTTTATTAATATGTTCTCCACTAACTTTCAAGTGTATTGCTTTACAAATTTACAGTGTGAAGTTGTTCAAGTATAAGCATCTGAACGTTGTTTTTGGTCGTTTTATTTGGGCACAGGACAACTGCCCGCTGATGTACAACCCTCGGCAATTTGACTCTGACAGGGACGGCGTCGGGGACTCCTGCGATAACTGTCCATTTGACAGCAACTCAAAGCAAACGGACACAGATGGCAACGGAGAAGGAGATGCCTGCAGTATCGACATAGATGGAGACGGTAATAGCTACAATCAACCATCAAGCTGGCTTTTTTAATCAAAATTCAAACTTCTACATTTTGAAAGAGGAGGTAGTGAGACAGATGCGGTTTTCGTAGATCATAAACAATTTATACTTAAAAAGGAAAAAGGTGTATTCAGTTAATCAGTTCCAGGTGAAATACATCTAAGTTAATAAAAAAAGTTAGGCTGTAAATAAGAACATGTATTCGATTAATTATCCCATTTGTAATCAAAAGAAGGGACAAATATAACACACAAAATGATCGTTGCTGTTTTAACGCTTCACAACCCAAATCAACCCGAGTGTGAGGAGAAAAAATGAGCAACCCTGCTGCTTTTTCAAGACCAAGAACACATCTGCTGCATCCTTAACTTAACATGAAGCTCCTGCGTTTATTCAAATACAACCAATACATGTTTTTACACTTTTATTACAACTGTACCAGCTGTACTTCTACGTGCTTTGGATGAGAAGATGACAGAAGTGAAAAAAACAAGAGGGAGAAACATTTTCCTGTTTTCCACCTCCCATCTGTCGCTTCATCTCCCTCTGCCAGCAGCTAATGCTAGGTCAGCTTGATTTATAAAGGCTTCAGAGCTCTCTGGTTTGTCTGTTTATTTCATCACCAGATTGTCCAATAAATTGGACAAGTAGAATGCCAGTCTAGTTATATATAGGACCCCTTTCATCTGTTAGGTTGGTAACGAGTTGCCACAGTTTCGTTGAACATTTGCTACAACAACTGAGTTTTGATCAGAGAAATAGTCTTCAATATGCCCCTCTATGGTTTTATCCTGGTGTGCATTTATATCCAGCCCTTTGGAAATCCCATTTACTGTTAGACACAATGGATTTTGTTCAGGAGTATCACTGTAAAAGGGGTTGAATACAAATCCACACCACACTTTTTGGGTTTTTATTTACAACGAAACACTTGATAAAATACGTACTTTCTTTCCAACTTACAATTATGCCAGCTAAAAGCTGCTGCGTTTGTCCATGGCACAAAACTCAATTTAAATTCACAGAACCTTTACATTGTAATGTAACAAAACATCTGAACAAACCTTTTGATTAAAATACAAATTCTAGTTAAATGATATTGAGAATTTTATAAGTTTCAGGAAGATATAGACAATACATTTTTTTAGATCTCTTATCATTGACATACTATGAGTATGCTTTTTTCCTACACCCACAAATGTGAGAATAAATCTATTGTCAAAGAAGATAAGATAAAAAAAAACTGAATGAAGCAGTGACCTTATAGGTTTAACTAAGGAGAAAAATAAGAACTGCAATGAAATGAATCTAAATTCTGTCTTTTTCTCTTCCCCTGATTTCTGATAGAGATACTGAATGAGCATGACAACTGTCCTTTAGTATACAATACTGACCAAAGGGACACTGACCTGGATGGTGTTGGAGATCAGTGTGACAACTGTCCCCTTCTTCACAACCCACTGCAGGTTCCTACTGACACATACGGACACACAAAAATGTATATATAGCTCAAAAATCACATAGTTTCATGTGTAAATACTGTGTGTGCTTGTAGCTTGACTCTGACAGTGATCTGGTGGGGGACTTGTGTGACAACAACGAGGACATTGATGAGGACGGACACCAAAACTCTCTGGACAACTGTCCCTACATTCCCAACAGCAACCAGGCCGACCACGACAAGGATGGAAAGGGAGATGTTTGCGACCACGACGATGACAATGATGGGATCCCCGATGATCGGGACAACTGCAGACTGGTTCCCAACCGAGACCAGCTGGACTCAGATGGTCGGTTTTGCCACCGTTTTAACTGTGTTTAATTCATCAAAGCAATAACAAACGTTCCTACTGCTGCTTTACAGCCTCCTTGGGCATCTAGCTGTGCTGCAATATCATTGCTAGCTTGTTTTCTATAACAGTACCGAGGCTAACAAAATATAACTTCTCTGCTCAAAAAATACACTACATCTTTTTCTACTTGTATCTTTTTACTGTTGAATTGCTTCGTTAACAACAAGGTGAAACTGCAACCCAGCAGGTGATCGGTTCACACAGTTTTGGTTCTAAAATAGGCTTAAAGTGAATCAAATGTTTCTGCTGCTTATTAGAATCCTTAATATCTTTGAGGGAGCTAAAGATTAGGGGGATGCCAATGAGGCATTCCAACCTCAAATACTTGAAGCTTATCACTAAACATAAAATGTCAAATTACCTGCTGAAATATGCAAATAAATTGTCAGACATTTTAAGAACCATTTGACTTTTGCAATGCTAATAGGGATTTTTAATTCAGTATTGAGAAGGGTTAATACAAATTTTGAAATAACATTTTTATAAAATATAAATAAAATAAAATGTAAATAAGAACAGAATTTATTTTTTGTAATTGATCCTTCTTTTACATAATGTCATTGTTTTTTAATTATCTATGCTAGGAATATGTATATTTTTGGCCCTAACTGTAGGTATGTGATAAGTATTGTCTGATCACAAATTCAGCAGAGGCTTAATAAATCCCAAATTAAGTTTTAGAAATTCCCTGTCACCTCCTCACTGACTGGATGAGTAAATAATCAATAGAAAACTCATTCTGGGAGCATCTGTCAGATTAGCTTTTTTCCAAGTAATCATGCCGCCCTCACAGGATGGTGCCTTGGGTGGTGAGCTGCATTGCCCATTTGAAAAATAACCCCAAATAGTTCAAGCTCCAAGCTGCATAAAGTAATTTATCTGCTTCCTCTTTTCTCCCTGTTGATTGAGTTTCAGGTGATGGCAGTGGAGACGCGTGCTATGATGACTTTGACAACGACAGCATTCCGGATGCAATGGATCCCTGTCCTCTGAACCAGGATATTGGGGCATCAGATTTCAGGAAGTTTCAGGGTGTCCTGTTGGACCCCAAAGGCACCACACAGTCTGACCCCTTATGGGTGATCCGCAGTCAGGGGACAGAACTATTGCAGAAAGCCAACTCTGACCCTGGAATTGCTTTAGGTGAGACAGAGAGGAAACACTATTGCAAATAAGTTTTTGTAAGAAAGCTAATATGTCAATGTTTGAACAGGGTATGACAAGTTCAGCGCTGTAGACTTCAGTGTGACATTTTATGTGAATACCAACCGTGATGACGACTATGCAGGGATTGTGTTTGCTTATCAGTCCAGTCGTCGCTTCTACGTCGTCATGTGGAAACAGGTGAGGGTTGTATGTAGAAACGAAGAAAGCTCTCACCAACAGTCGCATAAATATTTCAATACCTGCACCATGAAGCCTTAACTCAAAAACCACTCATAATAAGTATCTTCACAATACCCTCCCCCCGTAATACAATATTAGCCTTCTTTTTCTTTTTATCCACCATCCTCTATCACACATATTGTGAATCAACCTTCACTTGTCACCTTATTGTCAGTTCTTCTTTGCATGCAGGTGTCTCAGGGTTACTGGGAGCAGAGGCCCTCCAAAGCTTTTGCTACAGCAGGACTGTCACTCAAGCTAGTCCACTCCAGCACAGGACCAGGGGAGTACCTGCGTAATGCACTGTGGCACACCGGAAACACAAGACACCAGGTAAAATATACAATTTTGAGCTTAAAAACGTTTATTTCCAAAAATGAGTTAAAATTATGACTATGATTGGCTAAGATAATAATAGATGAAAATGAATTTTTTAAACACTTAACCTTAAAATAAAAAATGTAATTCTTAGATACTAAAATTGTATTTAGATAGACAGACAGACAGACAGACAGACAGACCAGATGACTTTGGAGGCCAGGTTATTTCACACTTTTTTGTAAAAGTACTACATAATTCCATATGTGTTCATTCATAGTTGTTATGCCTTCAGTGAGAATCTACAATATAAATAGTTATGGGGAAAAAAGGCACTAAATGAGAAGGTGTGTCCAAACTTTAGGCCTGTTCTGCAGATAGACCATTAGTTATCTAATTTGAAATATTATGTCCTAAATAATTTTCACAGTATCACTAGTGATGGATGAGACTTGTTCAGTAATAAGAATAGAAATTGTACATTGGATAATACAAACCACAGCTTTTATTCCAATTCAGTGAAACATGAAGTCAGCACATTTTGAAATATGTATCTTGTTAGTTCATTTACAATCATACAAGCTCCCATTTGAAAAATTAATAAGCTAGTTGTTTGTCAGGGTTAAAGAGGGTAGAGAAAAGAATAAATTGGTCTTCCTTACACTCCAAACTGAAGATATGAAACTTTTAACACTTTCTTTGAAAAAAAGCACAGGTTTCTTCGACTGAGATTTCATATCAGAAAATATATCTACACTTTTTTTACAACAAAAAATGAACTTACCATTTTTGTTAGCAGTTTCTAACAAACCCATCTCCATATTCAGAAGTTTAACTCCTCTAAAAGGATTTGTATGAAAGGGTAAAAATCAAATTTAAAGAATCAGAACATTTCCCAAAAGCTTTCATTTTGACCAGTGTAATATATCCCTAACATGCAGTAGTGACAAAGAATAAACTTCATAAAAGTTCATGTGTAGGCTGATCACTTTTAAACAATTTCATTAGGAGCAAAAAGTAAACTCAGAATGGTGGACCAGATCTCTATTAGTAAGACCTGATTCATAGTTATTGGCCTTTGACAAGAGATACATTTTTTCTTCCCGGTCTCTCTGTCTGTTTGTTAGTAAGATAACTCACAAAGTTATAGATTGATTTCATTACAATTTTCAGTAAAATGTCCACATTAGGAACCTGAACAATGGATTAAATTTTGAGGTTGATCTGACATTAAGCACTTCTTCACACACCAAACAGCGTTGCTACCGTTGACTCCTCTCCAATCTCAGAGAGCTCACACAGCAGCCACGCTACGGTTGGACTATATGCACAGCAAATTAACAGTGCTTCCATGAATCTCCCCTCTCTCCTGGAAGAACTCAGTGATCTTAAGGTCTAGTTATTAAGGGGATTTTTTTAGGAATCTCAGTGCAACATTTTTGCTTTTTCTGGTTCTGTTGGCATCTTCGAGCCACGACCTTCATGGTGCACTGGAGAGGTTTGGAATGAATTTGCAAATGGCCAGGGTTAGAGTCAGATCTTTAGAGTCTAGGTCCAAGGATCTTGAACAAATTGTGACTGACTGCCATGCTCACTTCAGGGTCTAGGTCCTATCTCATGCATAAAGGTTCAAGTACTTTGGTTCAGCGGTGACCGTAACAATACATGAATAGAAGGACTGGGCCTAGTCTACAGTACCTTGAGCACAGTACCAGTCTGTTGTTCTGAAGTAATAGCTAAACTAAAAAAAAAAATACTTAATTTAATGGTGTATCTAATTTCTGACCATCACCTATGGCACACGTGTCAAACCCAAGGCCCGGGGGACAAATCGAGCCCTCCGTGGCCATAATGTGGCCCTGTAAACTCTAGAGGACCCTATAGATAGAAATATTAAGTTATATTCTGTGCACCCCAATACAGTTTTATCAGTAAAATAAAATCAGTGTTTATTTGAACAGTCCTAAATCACATCATCATGTAAAGATGTTGAATATTATTACATTTTAAGATGTACTTTTTGAATGCAAAGGCTGATTTTAACGGTTTTTCATACTTTTATCAATACTTTCTGCCACAACCGGCCCTTTAAGGATATTCATCAGTTTGATTTGGCCCAAAATTGAAATGAGTTCGACACCTCTGACCTATGGTCATGAGATGCAAATCATGACAAACAGAAGAAGATCCTGGAAAAAAGCAGCTGAAATTAGATTTCTACCCTAAGTGGATGGGCTCACTCTTTGATACAGGATGAACAACAGTCAAATGTAACAGTGTTTAAAGTAAAGCCAATACTTTCTTTGTATCAAGTTATTTTAGGCATCTGATCAGAAAAATACCAGGACCATCTCACTGGGAGAAGAAATCATAAAAACTTCCTTGGATAAAATATATTGTAGTTGTAGAATAGGGTCATTCTGACAAAAGTAGGTCTTTATTCGGAAAATGAACAGTTAATGTTGTATTCATTTACATCAGACTAAATAAATGGTTTATGCCTAAAGTCCTAGCATCGTTTAAAAAAAAAAACCCTTTTTAGATCAACCTTCCCTTGAACCTTTGTGTCTGCCTCAGGTCAGAACATTGTGGCATGACCCCAATAAAATTGGCTGGAAGGACTACACAGCGTACCGCATGCATCTTATACACCGACCCAAGACTGGGTTCATCAGGTACAGTAGAAATTATTATGGATTATAGATTTATGAGTAATGTATTTCCCCCTTCTAGCACTTTTAATAAAAACTATGCTCCCTTGTGTAATTTACTTGTTTGGAAACAGCAAATTAGGTTCATGATAGAATATTAGAAAATAAAAATAACTCAAGTTTGTTTGCTTGTTTTTAGTCTGAAAAACATGTATTTGTTTTTAATTTATTTTAATGTTGAGTTTTTTTTCTGTTTTTGTCTATGATACATTGTTGTGGTTTAGCTGTTTTTCAGTTAACACAGGTACCGGTATAGTAAGAATCAGCACATTAAAATATGGCACATAGAGTTCCAGACTTTTAATGTTTTCAGCCCCAAACCATCTTCAGGAGATATTTGTATGATAACAAAGTAATCCACTTCTACTGGTGCACTCGGTTCACCCTAAACTGCAACATCTTAGTTCTTCCCCTCACTAATGTCCTTTGAAAGCATAAAAAAACAAACTAAAAACCATCTTGTGAAATAAGGAATCTGTGGTAAAGGTTTTTTCTGTGCCAATTTTGAGATTATAGAAACCAGATATTTTCAGCTTCCGGAGGACTTACTTTTAGGACCATTTACATTGAGTATGACTTGTCCATGTCCACACCCATCATTAGTAGTGTTTTGTATCTGCTTTGAGAATGGGATTTTCTTTATTTGCTTTTAGCCTGCTGAAAGGAAATGTGGTCATCGAACTCCAAAAAATGATATCTAGCAGTAGGAAGTTGCTCATTGTTATTGTGGAACAATAAGAGGTCAAAGTCTCTAAAATCTCATGGGTATGAATGGTGTATGGATGGATGGAATCATCTTTAGCATGCTAATGCTAAAAAGATAGCATTAGCTGTAAGGCTATTGATACATTTTTAGCATAACTAAAGCAATTTTAGCTGTGAGGCTGTGCATGACTGTGCAAAAAAAAAACTTCTCAAAAATCATTTTACCTAACATTTAAAACTTCTCCTTAGTAAATACTCTAGCAACCACTAGGGGGTAGCAGAAACCTTCCAAAATGCATGGCTGTTGTGGGGAAATAAATAATAAATAGACTACATAAAGAAACATTTACATTTGAAGACATATTGAAATACTATGCAATTTTTCTTTTAAGAAGTAACATACAATTTGCCTTTAAAAAAATATAAAGTACATAAAATGCAATTACGTCTTTGTTGCTTGAGCGTTACACTGAAGTAATATATTATTAAGTTGTTAAAGCATACTAATTTGGAGAGAAGCAGTCCCAGTCACATTTCTACACTCAACCAACGTAACTCCTTAGTTGGGAATTTTATATGGAATTTCAGGCCATTTTGTTATATTTAATTTAATGAATTCCTTACATTTAAGGGTCATTTTCTCTATGTATTTTTTAAAATTTTTTTACGTTTAATGTAGAAATGTTCTCAGTTACCAAATCAGTTTCTGCAGTTCTTGACAGCATGAATACCTCTCATTTTCCTTGTTTTTACCTGCATTGTGCTCCTGTTTCAGGGTGGTTGTGTATGAGGGCAGGGGGATTCTGGCTGACTCAGGTGCAGTTTATGACCACACCCTGGCTGGAGGCAGACTGGGACTGTTTGTCTTTTCTCAGGAACAGGTCATTTTCTCAGACCTAAGATATGAGTGCAGAGGTAAGATGTTCAATCAAGCTATTGGTTCTCATCACTCATCATTGATGTAAAATTATACCTAAAACTACAGCTGAGTATCGATTCAAATTTCAAGAATTGTTTGAATTCCAATTCTCAAGAGATAGAATCGATTGTCAAACTCCAATCCGTTCCAATTCAATCTTTTCCAATTCAATCCGGATATGGTTCTGTGCTGTTAAAAAGGTTTTACTGTATTTGAACTGTTACCTTAATTATATGGCTGTAATTCAATGACGCGACACTGGATGAGAAACAGTTCAGTGGGGGAAACTATATTATCCCTTTCAGTCTGGACTTTTCCTTCTAATTTTAGCTGTAAAAAAGCCAAACAATGTTCAACAACTTAATAAATTTGACTTGCGAATCGATTCGGTGTGATTTTTAAACTAATCTATTACATTTTTTTGAACACAGTACTACCTAAAACGTGTATTAAAAACTAACTTTGCACCCACAAACGTTACTGTGTTTTATTAGGATTGTGATAGACCAGTACAAAGATAAGCAAAGTAAAAATCCGAAAGTGTAACATGCATTTGCATTAGGCCCAATAATCAATACTTTGAACAAACGCTTCTTGCTAAATGTCTTGCTTCACAGATTCACCAAATTCTCAATAGTATTTAGGTCTGGGCGTTGACTGGGTTATTCACACACAGCTGAAGAGTGGAGGCAGAGCCACATAATGAGCCATCATGTGACTGAGATCTGCCAGATCCTTTTATTTGGCTAATATGTTATTAGTAGTTAAATGTTGATGTCGAAGGGCACATTCATTTTTTTTTTCAAAAAGGAAACGTGGTGCATCACGGAGAAAAGGGGCAGGTGCTCGGGCTCTACTTTACTCTGATGTTTGTGTGTTCAGAGTGATGTGCAGTGTTAAGTTTTTTAAAATTTTTATGAACACAAAATGTTCAGATTTTGGTCTTATCTGACCAGGGAACCATTTTTCAAATGCTTGCTATCAGAGTAAAGTGAGAAAAATACAAATGCTTCTCACATTTTTCTGATTTTCATTTCTAAAAGATTTTGAAAACTATTAATCCATGTCCTTCCACTTCGCAATAATAAGATACTTTGGGTTAGTCTATCTCAATATGATGAAATCCAATAAATTAAGTTGTAAAAAAAGAAAAACATTCAGAAAAGCTATAAAAGATTAAAAGCAACAACTATATGTAGCGGTAATATCTCTGTGTTGACGTATGTCATACAGCCTTATATGGTTTTTAAAACTGGTGTATCATGGAGTGCAAGTCTAAAGCAGAAAATGGGAAATATTTAATCAATGTAAAAAGCACGGCACCAGGGCTCTGAATCATTGCTTCAGATCATCATACCTTTGAAGTCATGTCATTGATCTGGCTTTCTTTTTGATTCTCAGACAACTGAAGCACTTTTTGGACGTTCAGGATGCTGCACAACAAACAGCTAGAGATCCACAACAACAAAAACAAAGAATTTTGTTACAACTGAAGGAGAGAAGGAGACAACAGAGGATACACCAGGCTTTTATCCTGCTAACACTATCACTTGGTGATCATCTATCTATCTGTCAGCTTTTTATGCAACAGTATCGATTCCAGACTGCCTCATTCGCTGTATATTACTCCTTTGGCAGTGTGTCTAATGACACTTGTTGTTGCTTTTTATTTGTGCCTTCCTAACTGGTTGTAAATAATTATTTATTGCAAGAGGCCAGATATAAGGCAAAAATGATGACGAGTAAACTGAGCACATGTTTGGTGGTAACTTATCACTAAAATAAAGATTTTTAATCAACTAAATTTGTTTTATTGTTTTTGTCTCGTCTCTGATGACGTCACAGAGGGTGACTCCAAAACACACTATGGTGGAGACGTGGTCTCTCCCGACCTCTGGTGGAGAATACAATTATTTCAAATCAGACTGTGAACATATTGTAAAGTGTCAAATAAATAAATAAATATTGTGGTGTTCAGACCAATGTTCAAAATATATTTGTGTATAAAAGGCAACAAAAGCAATTTAAGAAGCCTCTTCCAATCCTAAAATATAGTTTGTAGAACAATACTTTTTCCTTTTTTACAGCATAATGTAAACCACCACGGTCAAGAACAGTGCAATTTTACATACATGACACAAACCAGTGTATACATCATGTACCTGCAGAAGCTTTATGTTCAAGTTGATACATATCTAGGGCAAACCTTTAAAGCACTTCCAGTTTCTTCCAACAAGCCAGACCGGTTCAATTTCCGGAGTTGAAGAAACATCATATGCTTGAATGATTCATGGATGAGAGTATATCTCAGCAAACACAGAATTCAGACAAATGGTGTTCCAGAATACACAAGGTTCCCTACCATGTCTCATGCATATATTAAATGTTTAGGAAACACTTTGATATCACACGTCAGCTTGATAGAAAGACAGTTTGTAAAAACAATATTTTGATCAAAAGTGGATTTTGTTTTTTGGTCTGATAACTTTTGTCCTGCACTTGTCCACTACCCCCATTTTAATGACAAACTAAATACTACTTCTCACAAACATGCAAGAAAAACCCTGTTTAAAACAGGGTTTAGCAATAACACTGTCAGGCACGGCCATGAAAACATCGGCAAAAACCCGAATATGCTGAACATTACCCAAATATTACCCCTGGAGTACCCCTTTTCTAACCCGAATATCTGGTCTTGTAAACGCGTATCGGCATATCCCCATCAAAAGGAGCATTGATTTGTGTGCTGCGCATGTTCTATTTGCAAGGAATCTTGGTGTTTTGAGTAGATGAACTTCTAGTATGAGCTGTCTGGCATACAAATCCCATGTCTACGGGAGTAACTCTCTCCTCAGGCATGTAATCGAGTTATTCTCTGTTTCAGAAATCCGAATGGTGACTTTTACTAGACCATAACCCAAATATATACGGCATGTAAACGTAGTCATCATGCCAGGTAACAATGGAATAAAACTGAATAGACAAAGAAAGGAAAACTTTGAAATACCTTATAAAAAGTCTGGCGCGCTAATGTAAAGCTAATTTGAACAATTCTACAACAATTAGTCTTTGAAAGTTGCTGTTCTCTCTCTCTCACTCCATCAATCCCTACCACCAACCAGCTCCTCTGTCCCCGTTAATGTAAAACTTTCCCAGAGCATGATGCTACCTCCACCATTTTGCACAGTAATTGAAAGCAATTGAAAAACGTCGGTTATTTTAAAACATTTATCAGGAAGTAGGCACGGGACGTGCATTTTTTTTTTTTTTTGTACTGTGGATCCTTGATTTACGGGTGCCACCCCAACAAGCTGCCTCTCCTTTCCCACCCCTGAAAAAAATGCTGGACACGCCACTGCAGAAGAAAACAATTCCCTAAACTGAACTGAAAAGATAATATTAGTTTGATAAATTTTAAACCAATTCATTGCATCTAACTCAGGAAGATGAGCAGCATTAAAGGCTTCAGACAAGTCGGAAAAGACATTTTCTGAATAAACACTCTCAAAACATGAAAATTTGACTCCTCCTATATTGGTTTTGTTAAAAAACAAGCCTATAAGTGGATTCTATACTCTATGAAACCTAAGTACAACCTACAGGACTAGGAAATCTGCGTATCTGAAGAAAACTGACCAGAGGAAACAAATCCTTTGTTGCGCCTGACTTGAAACACAAAACCAGTTTAACCGGTTTGAGAAGAGAGAGAGAAGAGGCTCCCATACACACAGCCCCACTCCACCTGGTAAGGTGAGTTAATGACGTCACGCCGCCGGCTTCCAATAAGAGATGAAGAATGAGGAAGAGTCCAAACACCAGGTAGAGCAGGACATAAGTTATCACCGAAACAGAGACGGAAATAAATAAGCTTTCACTGTGGATGGAGTGTTAAATGAGACGGATTTCGTGTAGGTTGTTGAAGAAGTTGGGCTTCATTGTGTCATGGTAACCGGACGCATACGAGACTGGTGCGCTCACTTCGCGGAGCGACACCAGTCCGGGATGAACTTCGCGCTGCTGATTATTTCTTACATCCTCTACCTCATCATCGGTGCCGGGATCTTCTCCGCCATCGAGCTGCCCTATGAGCAAGAGCTTCGGCAGGAGCTGGAAGCGGCCAAACAGGACTTCCTGAGCAACAACACCTGCGTGTCCGACGCGCACCTGGAGGAGCTGCTAGTTCGCGCACTGGAGGCTAGTAATTATGGGGTCTCCGTCCTTGGTAACGATACAACCCGGAACTGGGAGTTTGTGTCCTCTCTGTTCTTCACCAGCACCGTGCTGACAACAACAGGTGAGTTGGAATCGGACTTTAATAATGTCCCAATGAAAACGGGGTGTTATTTATTCTGACCCCCATATAGTTTAATTTTTAGGCACTGGGTAGCCTAATATTAAACCAACCTTAATATGTGTAAGGTATTGAAACCAGTTTACCTGCACAAAATATAAAGACACGTACCAGTTTATAGGCCATACTTGTGTTGTTTTAAGTCAGTTAGTATTAACGAAATTATTTCTGTTTGCTAAATGCCACAATAATGAGATGGAGAACATGTCAGAAATTTATTTATTAATGTCTTCAAAGTCAGCACTTTACAAACTATTCCTCAGTATTTGGTTGTCTTGCCTTTGAACTGTATGAGTTGGATCAAATCAATGTTTTTGGGTTCTCTTTCACAAGCTTCTCACAATTGTTTGCTGGAATTTTGGCCCATTCCTCCTGCCAGAACTGATGTAAGTCAGGTTTGTTGGCCTACATACTGACACACCCTTTCAGAACTGCCAGCAAATTCTTTCTAGGATTGAGATCAGGCTTTGAAAGGGCAAGGCTAAAACATTAACTTTGTTGTCAAGTTATTTTCTAATCGCCCTGGGTGTATGGTTAGGCTTATTGTCCATTTGTGATACTCGTTTGCATCTAAGCTTTAATTATCTCTTTAGATGTTGCTTCAATATTTCCACAAAATGTTCTTTCATTGGTTTTCTGAAGTGCAGCAGTTCCTCCTGCAGCAAAGCAGCCCGACACAATGATGCTTGGAACCCCATACTTCACAGTTGGACAGTCTTATAATTGAACAGATGAACGTAACACATTCAAGCATAGAAGCACCAGATTTGTGCAGCTCCACAATTCTCTTCCTCATATCTTGGCTGATATTCTTGACTTCCCAAGCAGTGTGTTCCAGGTGTGGCCCTAAAATACATTCACAGGTGTGCCTCCAATTAATGTCTGTTAGCCTATTAGAGGTTTCCAAAGGCATTACATCATCATCCGGGCTTTTTTTTTTTGCTTAAGAAGATGATAACAATCATGTATTTAAAGATTCGATTTTTGAAGACATTAATAAATTAATTTCTTACATATTCTTATTATTGTGGTATTTAGCAAATGGAAATAATTTAGGTAATTATGAAATAAACAAGAGACGTTTGGACTGATTAATTTTCAGAGAAAGATAGAAAATTGTATGACATGGTCTTTTTATTTGACGTAGGAAAACTTGCGATTTTAACTGTATATAGATTGATTGCATTTGAAAAGAAGAGCGTGAGCATCAGGTGAGTACTTTCTCCACAACCCTAGAAAGACACTCCATAAACAGCCACAGATGCAGGAATGGTTCAGGATAAGGATACTGAAGAAGATGCCTCGGCACGTGGCTCTTAAAGCTCTAATCCAGCTGCACTCTTTATTAAATGAGACTCCCCAAACTCTCTTGAATGTGTTTAGCTTTACAGTCCATTCAAGGTTGTGGTTTTCTAATGTAGTTTAGTCTTCCACTCACCTTTTCATAAATATTCTGGACTACATCATTTAGCAATTGTCTTTTCTGGCTTGCTGTCTTTGTGTTTGGTGATCTGATGAGTGTTTGTCATGGTCAGCTGTTTTCCCTCATGATTTGGGGCCATGAAAACTTGTTAGTCCTATGTGATTTTCTTATAGACAAAATTTTGGATTTTCATTTACTATAAGTCATAAGTACAAAAGCTCACAGAATTAAATGCTTTAAAGTTCTCATCTGTGTGCACTTAGTGTATATAAGTTTCACCTTACCACTGAGTTGTAGTTTATTGAGGAGCTCCAGTAGCTTAACTGAGACATAAAGGGACATAAACCATCTTGGTTGACAAGATCACCCACACTGTAGATTCATTTAAGGATTGGGTTTCCTTATCCTTCCTTGTTCTTTAAGGCAGAGGGAACACAAACATGTTTTAAAGCCGAGCAGAAAAACGTTCTCTTTCAGTGAAAAAGTAAAAGCACAACTCGAGTGATACCATAACAGGGGCCTTTTCATAGAGTTTTTGAGGTGGGGGTGATGGTACGGTCTTTGAAAACAGAGCTGAGTAGTGGATTTACCTGTTCATCTAGGTTTAAGCTCTTACCTTTAAGCATGACCTATAAATGGTGCATAGTGACCGAAATAATCTTTAATGGGAGTGGTTTAAAGAGGCATATAACCAGGAACATACAGGAAACCTTACAGGTTGAAAAGGGATCAGCTATGGTAGACCGTTTTCAATGACCTGTAATATCTTTTTGTTTAATCCATTGATATTAAAACAGAAAGTAAACGCAGGATAATGGAAAATGCAGTGTTTCTGTGATCATGTGTTTCATCCTACTCTTCTTTCAGGCAGTGTAAACAAAGAGGGCCCCCTATTATGTTTATTCCTTTGATTATTCTTACCAATAGGTGGTCTTGATGGATTTTCTTTTGGATTTTCCTTAATGTTTCAGTTATTTACTCTAACATCTGTCTCTGTTTTCTGTGGGTTTTTTGTTTTTTGTCATTTTCTCCTGTGGCTTCTCGTTTGCTGTCATTCCATATATTTCCTTTGGTCTCCGTCTTCCCTAGCCTTCAAGGCCTTTATTTCTCCACCTGTAAATAATATCAAAGGTTTTATTAGCAACTCTTAACTATTGTACTAGTACTGATCTAGGATTTTTCCAACATACCTCTGTTGTCAACTCCAGGTTGCCTCAAGCTGAGGAGATCAAATATCTTGATGTCTTGTTCTAGAGCAACACTAGGGGGGAGCTGGATTAGGTTTATTCAGACCTTGTCGGCAGTAATGTGGGCTCTGCACGGTCTGGTTAGTCATTAAGATCGGTCAACCAAAAGGCAAAGCTCTTGATTGACCAATCTGTCTACATTTTAAACCTCACTTCTAATCTAATGACTCATTTGTTAAGAAACAGGATTAAAGGGTCTGAAATTGGCTTATTGATTATAGCAGCTGGCGTTAGCTTTAGATTAAAGGTGAGGTGCTTCACCATCTAGGAGGCTCATGGTGTTGCCTATGCTCCTGCACAGATAAAGGTTGAACCAATGTCAGAATTCTGATAAGGTTTCCTCTAGACAGGTCCTATTTGAGGTTTCTGGGCACATCATACTTGGAAGAGACCATAGGGCAAACCCAGGATTCTGTGGAAAGGTCTATGTATCCCTTCTGTCCTGGGAATAAGGTAGTTAGTGATCCCAGGGAGATGGCTCTGGATATCCTGATCTCAGATAAGTGGAAGACAATAGGTGTTACTTTTTTTTAAGATTCTATATAAAAAGAATGTTGTCTTCTAAACATTGACCTAAAGGCATTCGTTTTTGTAATGACGTGAGCAATATAACAATCTTGGATGCAGTGATCTGTAGTGTATAGCATTTAATGTCATACACTGGAAGTCTCCTTTTCAATTACTAATTTTGAGACTACAGACTACAAGAGACTCTCACTATGTTTTATGGCAACATCAGGTGTAGAGCTTTTTGAGTTTCCATTTGTCTGAACCTTCTATTAAAAAAAAAAAAAACATAAAAAATTAGACCTACTTGTTTGAAGCTTGTATTTTTCAAAAGACGTATTGACAGTGGATAGTATATTGAAGGGGGGGGGGGGCATGTGGCAAGAGTCCACGGGACTTAAACCAGGGAATCTCCCACTTCAATATACTATCAATGTTCTATCCAATGTCAAATAAAGGCCACTGTGGCCACAAAACCTTTTTTTTTAAAGACTTATTGTTTAAACAGTTGTTTTCCTTTTCATTTCAACATTGTTGTTTGTGGAAAGCTTCTATGATTACATGGCACTGTAGATGACACTTTTTTTCTGTATTGTCAGGTTATGGCCACACTGTTCCTTTGTCTGATGAAGGGAAGGCATTCTGTATCTTCTACTCCCTCATCGGCATCCCCATTACACTCTTCTTCCTCTCCGCTATAGTGGAGAGGCTGGTGGATCTGTTTTCTCGACGTCCCGTTTCCTACTTTCACCGACGGTGGGCCATGTCGAGATCGAAGCTGGCCATAATCCACGCTGTCTTGCTTGGCACCATCATGGCCCTGATCTTCCTCTTTATCCCAGCCTGGATCTTCATTAGCCTGGAAAAAGACTGGAACTTTCTGGAGTCTCTGTATTTCTGCTTCATCTCACTAACAACCATAGGCCTTGGGGATTATGTCCCGGGAGAAACTCTCAATAAAGAGGACAACCCACATCCGCAGCTGTACAGGCTGGCCATTACAGGTGAGGAAATGTGCAACACTATTTATGAATCAAAAGAACTTGAAGCAAGCTGTTCTCCCCCAGTCTCCTCAATTTCAGTTCAGTTTATTTATATGGCGCCAATTCACAACAGACGTCATTTCAATACAATTACAGTATAAAACATTCCAATCAGTTAAGTTTTCTTTGTAAGGAATCTCAGCAGATCTGTTGTGGTCTTAAACCCAACAGACTGGCTTTAAATTGTTTTCAAACTATAAGGCTGGGTTACTGCTGTTTTATCATTTAAAGTCAATAGAAAATATAAATCGTAAAGGAGATGTCGGTAACATAAATTTTTCCCTGTAGTAGAACTCAAAGTACAAGAATGGCTCCTAGAAAATACTACCCCAGAATAACTTCCCCAAGTCAGAAGAAGGGCTCCAGAGAACTGCAGTGGTCTCTACAACCGAAATAACCATGTTAAACAGCTAGAGAATAGTTCTTTGCTTCTTGCAGTGGAAATAATCGGGGCAGAAGAACAGCCCTAAGAACAGCCCTGGTTCATGCAGTGTTGAGGAGAGCAGCTACTTCTTCTGCTTCCTGTCTTTTGAAATGACAGGGGTAGAAGAACTGCTTCAGAAAACTACTCTGGTTCTTGTACTGGAAATGCTTCCTTGATTCAGGGTAGTAGAACAGAAACAAACCCCCAGAAACAACAACAGTATTGGGGCGTATCAAGGGTGTTGTTAGTGCCTGTTTTTAAAACAAATGGCCAATGTAGTTTACTGCCCAGAGGGCTATGGCTTTAGGAGGGCAACGCAAGCATCCAGGAAAGGTTTCCTTAATATTTTTTTTTAAATATCACATTTACTGACACTCGCAAAATGTCGTCAGTAGCAGTCATAAATTTACATTTTTGGTATACCGCCCAGCCCCAATTCAAATATAATTCAGCACACTGAATATCACTTGTATTATCTTTAGCACATAAATGTCATTTCTATAGTCTGCCTTGGGGCATTTGTAATCATTTATTATATTCATGATTTTGGAGGAGTTGTGTATATTTTACAACATCAAAAGTGAAAACTTTATCAAAATGCAATCATTTCTTTCAGTAGTCATCTTTTACTGGTCCTTTATTTCCAACAGCTTTAGGAACTCTAAAAAGTAAAAGCTATTAGGTTCTTCACTCTCTATTTACTGGACCAAACCTTGTTTTTGTTAGTCACACTGTTCTTAGCTTCATCACACCCTCACTATGTACGTCTGTTTGCTCTTTTCAGTTTATTTGCTGCTGGGCTTGGTGTGTGTCCTGGTGGTGCTCGAGACCTGCTACGAGCTTCCCCAGCTCAAACTCCTCAGGCGGAGGTTTTACAAAGAAAAAGTTCGGGAGCTGGACTCAGAAACCACCAACATCATCAGTCGTGATCAGTCGATGGACCAGATGCCCGACCCCACAGATAAAAAAAAAAATGAGCTGGCGGTCATCTCTTCTGTGTCACAACAGGCTGACACGCTGGGCCAGAATGGCACATCGACGCCATACACCCCAGCTTCAGGAACCGCTCTTAATGGAAAGCTAAGATAACAGCTGATGGCAATATGAGGGTGGAAGCTAATGAACTCGTTTATCAACTTCATATTCCTGCTTTGTTCGTACACACACACATGCTGTATGTACAGAGAGCAGAGAATTAGTTAAGATTGTTTAACAAAACCAATTACTCCATGCCAACACCAACACAGAAATGCACTGTGAAAGGAGGAGCCGCCCACTGACTCTCAGCATGGCATTGTTTTCTCCCCTGTTGCTTTTATTCAACTGCAGATATAGATCGCAGAGGAAGGGCCTGGCTCCAAAACAGAGGGAAACCCCACAAGTTTCCAACTCCAGACAATTCTTTAGCTCTAAAGGATTTTACATCCACTCCTGGCACATTAAATATCAGTGATCATATTTGCATGGATAATTTGCCTTCTTGGAAGCAGCAAAGCCAACAGCCAGTCAGAGGAATCCGTTACCATCTGTTAACTCAGTGCACAACTCATGCAAGTATTCCAGGAAGAAGATCGTGTGTTGCCGATGAATAAATATTTTAGTTCAAAGTTTCTTCCAGAGGGAAGATAAGCCTCAAGTTCCAAATGGCATGTTAAAAGAAAAGAAAAAAAATCTACCCTGCAGTTTACAAGATGTGACTCTAGAGGGAAGCACTTTCATGTTGCAGGGAGGAGTCTTTCAAATGAAGTTGGAGGTGAAGATATGGCAGCAGAAGTTTTGCAGCCCATAATTCCATGAGATAAATCCTTATTTGCTGCTGCTATAAACTAAATAAATACTTAACAGTGGATGTTTGTGTTTTATCCCTGTAATTGTAAGTGAGAAAATAGAAGGTATTCAAGCTTTCGGACAATAAGTTGCTGTCATTATTGGTATTTTACTGGTTTAAGGGCTTTAAGAAATAGCTTTAAAATTGTTCTGGGCATAAAACACATGTTGAAACAACCATTGTGTATAGGTGAGTTTCTATATTTACTATAATGCAAAAGTATTCGCATATACAGTTTTAATTGGTTTTTGTTGGGATTTCTGTGATAGAAAAATAAAGAAATGCAGAATTGTGAAGAGGAACACGGTAAAAAAAAAAAAAAATCAAACTTGTAAAAATCTTAAGTCTAATGTGAATTTGAATACAATCCATTTTAAAACTTAGTTTCAAAAAAATAAAAGGCCTTTTCATGTGTGACTTTTCGTTTTGTCACACAAAATCTACAATAACATTTGTAACTGCAATGTCTCAAAATGTGACAGGATGGGATGCATCGATACTGGTATTGGGTATCGGGGCCGATACCATCCTAACGTACTGTATCAATATCGGTTAAAGCGAACCGATACCATGAACAGATATTTAAAATTTGTAAACTCTGCAATAATTTCACAATTCTTTTTCATTTTTCACTTTAAAATTGTATTTCTGTGATAATTTTTATTAATGTTTTTAATTTTTTGTCTAACTGACCATTTGTTGTAACAAGCAGGAAGATGATAAAAATATGTCTTCTAATTCATTGCATTTTTTTGTGTGGTAGAAGTATCAGTATTGGTACTTGGTATCGGCAAGTACTCAAATTGGAGTATTGGCATTGTATCGGTTTGAAAATGGTGGTATCGTTGCATCCCTAGTGACAGGTTGAAGAAGTGTGATCTCTGTCCAGATGCTGTAGCTAAAAGGAAACAAAATGTTTTATATAAACTCAGGTTACTTTATTTATACAGTTACATATTCACAGCATAATTCAGGACACAGACATGCATACTGATGTGGATTCACACACACGCTTTCAGGCATTCATTCAATTTCACGCAAAGGTATGTCTGTCCCAGTATTTAAGTGGAGAAATTGTCTTATGATTGGAGGTTTCAGTCCCCGAAAGAGTGAAAACGTGCCTTCTGAAAAATCCTTGAAACAGAATGAATTGCAGGGCCGTGTTTGACAGCTTCAGATGACTTTTCACTCACTCATACACTCACACCCCTTCGCTAACACACAGCACTCAGACATGGATGCATCATTGTGTCTATACGATTTGTGGTTGCTTGGAGCATCTGGGCCAGATGGGACGCAGGCTGAGGATGAAGAGGATGAAAAGCAGTAATGCGATCACAGTGACTACAGAGACATAGCCAGTGTGTGGGAGAAGGGGTGAGTCTGGAGCCTCTGCCGGAATCATGTTGGTCAGGTTCAACATGTACCCCAGTGTCCAGCCTGCATCACTGCCTTTTATCTGCAAATACCAAATGAAGGAAAACTTTACATACTCACAGAATGCTCAAGCAAGCTCACATGCTTAAAAATTATCCTGGTAAGACCTAAAATATTAATTACATGTATGAATTAAAAAAAAACATGCATTCATAAAATGTAAAGTTCTATATTCAAGTATTTATTTCCCTTAGATTTGATTATTATGGCTTCTAGATAATGCAAACTAAAAAATCAGTTAAGAAAATTTTAATAATGAAAAGTAGCAGTAAAAAAATATTTAATTCAAAAAAATTTATTTGTCTGGTAGAAAAAATTGCACAACCAACAGATATAATTACAACATTGAGGGGATGATGAGGTCAAGCCTACTTGATTACACACAGATATGTCCACAACTGTAACAATCCTTGTGTTAAGCCACCCATGAAACAGATAGAACCTCAGAAGGGTCTTCACTGCGTGGAGTAAAATGGGCACTGGGCTGTAGATCGGTGGTCCACAGTCCTTGTTTCAGTGGAAAGTAAATATTGATTTTCATTTGGAAATCAAGGGATCAGAGTCTGGTAGAGCAGAGAGACACATAATCAAAGTTGCTTGAGGTCCAGCGTGTAGTTTTCACAGTTACTGATTATTTGGGTAGCCATGTCATCAGCTGGTGTTGGTCCTTTGCATTTTATCAAGATCAAATTCAGAGCATCTAACTGCTAAGGAAATTTTAGGGCAATTCATGCCTCATTCTGCTTACCAGCTTTAAAGAGATGCAGATTTAAAATAAAGGCTGGAATTTGAAACTGCTCACTTGATTAAAAGTACCAGCACTTGTTTTAATTACCACAGTATTACTGTGCCTGATTGGCCAACAAATAAAGCGTATAATTCTACTCCCATAGATAATATATGGGAATTTTATCAGGAGAAAGATGAGAAACATGTCAAAAGTGAAGGCCCCTATTAAAGCAACCTTGGCTTTTTTAAAACCTTAATAAAAGCCTCCATATCACCCTGCACTGATCCAGTAATCCATGAAAAATGATATGTAACTATGTGTGTTGCAAGTATGTAGAACAGTACATGGACATACCTTTCCCTTGGCCCAAATATTATATGAAAACGGCTTATTTTAAATTATGTAATGTAGTTCTGTTTAAAAAAAAAAATATTAAATCCATCATGTTTCTCCAGAAACCTCTGTAATCCTGCAATGTTCTCTGTCATTGAAGCTGCTGACATTTTTTTCCTGATAATTCCATCATTTATAGAATTCAGACTTTTTTCTCAGAATTCAGACTTTTATCTCAGACTTATGACTTCAGTCATTCACATAAAAATAGTTCCTTAAATCAGATTTAAGTCAGAATAATTGTATTCAGTGCTCAAATCTTGATCTGCCTTACATTCACATCATTTTTAAAAACAATAATAAAAAATAAAAAAAATTAGCAGGTTTTTTATTTTAGTCTTGCTATTTGCTGTTTTGTGGCTCAATTTTTTTCTTTTGATAAGAAAACTAGCCGTAATTTACTTCGTTTTTACCACAAGAATTGAATTGGTCAATATTTCCATTGATAGTTAGATAAAGTAAAATTAATTTTTCATTTTCAATAAATGGATCAAGACTAAGCCCCACCGTTTTTGTCTAAAAACACTTGAATCAACAGCATGTCCTTTTATGCACTGCTTTTGAGTTTAATAAAAATCAAATTAACGTATGCTCTGATGCACAAATTTGTATTACTGTATTATTTCAATTTTGGGTTAAATTCAAAATGACCACCTCTATTGAAGGACATTTTTCTTATGATGTGTTTTAGCATGTACAAAATAGATAGTATTAGACTAATTTAAAGTTGGGCAAGACTGACCTCAGAGAAAGCAGGAACTCTATTAGTCACGAAAAATGATCCTTTCATCTATAATATGTGCAATTTTATTCATGTGTTTTTCATATGATCAAAGAAAAAGTTTGAAATTTCTCATTAATAGATGCATAATTTAAACTACTAGAGGATCTGTAGATTAGCTTGCTATTTGTCTAAATATCTGCTCTTGAAAGAATATCCTTTGATCCTTATTTCCAAAACAAGAGTTTGTTGTTGGTAGGTAAGAATGTAGGATGAGAAAACAAGACAGCCATAATAAAAGAGAGGCAGTGTCACATGCATGGAAATATATATGCCTGCTGATAAAGGGATGCTAAGCAAAAATGGGTCCTGCGACAGCTGTTCCAGCTGTTGCCATAACACATGGCAGTCTGGCTAATGGGCTTGTTAGTTTATTCTGCGCCACAAAATTGAACAAAAACAAGAGATGAATTAAAACATTTTAACATGTTCAGACTTATTGCTTAATGTCAGAAATCAGGTGCATTATGCTACAAAGTGTACCTTCCCGGTTTCCAGGGTGTTTTCAGGGTTTTTACATTTAATGGATATTCCACTTCTAAATAAAAAAATTATACTATTGCTATATTCCCCAGAGTTAGATTAAGTGAGGAAAAAAGCATTTCATAACCAGCATTTCCTTGATCTGGCAGCAGTCTGTTTGCTTAAGCTTAGCATAAGCCAATCTAAGTTAATGGGGAACTACAAGCATGCTAGTACAGTACTTCCCATTAACTGGCAAAGAGACGACAATGGACTGCTGCCAGATCAGGGGAATGACTGGGCTGTGTGGGTTGATACGATATATTGCAAAATATACTATAATTGAGACTATATATTTAGATTTTTTTCCCCCGTATTTAACTGTAGGAAAACTGTCACAGTATTCTAAATACTCCAACCTGTTTCATACATAACACATCCAGTTTTCTTACTAGATCTAGATGATCCACTGGAACAAGGTGAAAACAGCCACCAACTACCAGTCATATTTTAAATTTTCCTACAAAAATGAGTGTCATCATTTATTGTTCGATTCAAGTAAAAAAAAAAATACGGATACAACATTGTGACAAAATATCGCAATACACTGGTGTATCGATATTTTCTTACCTTCCTAATGCAGATAGAAAGGATATAACATGACAGGGCTGGGCAGTTAATCAAATTTGAATCAAAATTGCGATGTTAAAAAGCTTGATGACGATAATTGTGTGGTGTGTTTTAATCGTTATACTAACTGAACAATCCAATCGACGCCACGCCTTGTTGTCAAACTAAATGGCCAATCAAATCACAGAAAACAAAATGTGTTACTGAGAACCAGGAGGCCCCTGCTGGTAGGTAAAGCGAAAGTGCTGTGCAGGGCCCTGCAGAGACCTTGAGAGGCCATTTTCCATTTAAAATTACATTTTCATAATCGCTTAGCTCTCTATCAGGATGTAGCAGATATATAAAAGGAGGCATAGCTCCTGAGTATGTCGAACAGGAAAGGGTAGATTGTGATCTGCTGACCTCTTTGATGAATTTGATTTTGGTGAATGTCTCCTCTGTGAAGCCGTACCCTTCTGTCAACAGTGTGAGGATGTATGTGCCAGAGAAGCAGTACTCAGCCAGGTATTTCTCTTTAACCTTTCCCAGATACTGCCGCTTTATCTGTTCAAACAATATAAATGTTGGGATATCATTAATGTACAGTACAGACAAGCTGGAGGAGATCAGTAAGGCGTGAAAGTAGATGAATACTGCAAATCAGTTTTCTGCATGCATCTTATGAATAAATGAAGCCCAACCTGAGTCCATGGGGTAGCACAGTACTTGTCTACATTGATCTTCGCAGTTTCTAAATCGATGGATTCGTCTGTCAGGTTGAGGAAGTTCATCACAAAGTAGTAAGCAGAGAAGGCCTACGATGAAGGAGGAAATGGAAAAAATGATATGAGCTTCATGTTTAGAACAATGAAGCATTGCCCTTGTGCTTTGTTCTTGTATTTGCCACACAACGCTGACATCACTGACTTGTTTTGTTTGTTCTCAGGTTAAACAAAAGAAGTAGATCCACACGCACATCCGTTGCCAAAAATATTGGAAAGGTGCTTAGTCTAAGGCAAGAGTGATGTAGAAAAAGGCACAAAAAAACGTCTCGCAGACTGTAGGGCTCCAATTTGTAGTCGATTTATTTACTGTATCTACAGAGAGGTAAATCGACTGCAAATCGGAGCCCTACAGTGTGCAAGACATTTTTTGGCCTTTTTCTACATTTCTCAGGTTAAACAGGAATTTTGGGAAATCAGCGTATCAAAATTGTAAGAATGTTTTTTAGTTTTGTTTTGTTTAGAAATTGTAAAAATACAACTCTGTTTACCCGACTATGTTTTGTTACTGTTTACAAAATATGAATTAAAATACCCAGAGCAGACAAATTGGGGGATTTTTGAGGGGGATTGTTGGGATTTTTTCCAGCAAAACTGGTTCCAGTGCTAAATTGGCAGTAGTATGCTCTAAGCACCATTATATTCAGTTTTACCTATCAAAAGAAATGACTCTAGCACATAAAATATAGGTGCTATGTAAAGTCTTTGCTGGGCCAGAGGAAAGAACTGTAACTGTAAGCAGTTGAAGGCAGGATCATATAAACCGTCGTCCAATTAAAATGTTGTGATTTAGTTGGTTTCACCTTTTATCTACCAATTTTACCAAAATAATCAACTGAGCAATTAAAATAGTCAAACACACCAACTGGTTGGTCACAGACTGGAATTGGCTAAGAATTTCTGATTCGAGATTGGCACTAGTCGATAACTGAAAAGTCGGATTTTTACCCCCTATTTATTAAAGTAACATAAAATTTGAACTCAAATCATTTTTGGTTCCTATAAATACACCAACCAACAGCATGTACTTTGACATATTGTGATGTCTGAATGTGGATTATCTGTTAATTCCTTCATTTGGTTGGATTCAAACTGTTGGTTTTGTTCTGTGCAGATATACATGAATTTGTCAAAATCAGAAATGGGAGGCTAGACCTCAGGGAAATCCCATAATCTGTATCTACCAGGGAAAATAAGATCGACAGTACCTTATGTTATTTTTAATTTTTTTTATATATAATGTCAGATTTTTTTTTACCATCCGTAGGAGGAGGAGGTGGCTCAGAATCCTGTATAAAACATTGTGTGTAACTCCAATTTTGGAGGCACTGCTGGTAAATGCAGATTAGAGAACCCCAGGCCAGATTTTTATAGAGTGCTTACAAACCAAAACCTATTAATAAAGGAATGTTTCTTATCAAAATATTAACTCCGCATAGGATCGATGGTGTAGAGAATTGATGGCGGAATTTCCCCTTTTACCAAATCATAACCCTACTTCATACTGCAGTGTTTTATTAAACCATTTTTTACTCCTTTAGTTAAACCACTGCATATCGGTTTATTTAATAATGATTCTAGTTTCGATTGGGAATACTCGCAAAGCACAAACTACCCAGTTCTGTAGTCAAAAAACAACTGTGATGTGGAATGATGCAAAAAACAAAAAAAGCTGGGCTATTTTACCCCAAATGGTCCTTGCAGAGGTGGCTGAAAGACTCCATTAAAAGAGCATCCACTGTATTTGCAGGATGTAATATTAAACAGGCTTTTGACAACTTCCTGGCATTGTTTGAAGTTTCCTTGGCCTATGTGAGTGAAATTTGCAGGAGCTTCTATGGGTTTCCTGTCTTTGACGCATGGACTGTCATACAGGCTTGTGTATGTCCTTGTCACCGAATAGCCTGGGTGGAAGCACGGATCTGATATTTCCCTTTGGCCTGACTAGGAAAAAAGAGGGAAAAACAGAGACAGAGAGGAGGTTTAGGTATTTTGATAAATTGCTCTCTGGTAGACTTTACAAGAAGGTACTGAAAATCACAGAATAGACTTTGAAAACTTAAAAACCTCAAAGGTTTACCTGAGTCTGGTGTGCCAATGCCATTCTTAGCACTTGGTCCTTCCCGTAGCACAGGAAGCTGTGAGTGTACAGATTGTAGTCATTTCCGTAGAGTCGGAAGGCCACAGAGTTACTCGGTGACTCCGAAATGTCATAATTGCGAGCTACAAAGCTGATTTGAGTCGAGGCCCCACCGAGGTCGAGCGCCCCCGTTGTTTCTAGACCCTGAAGCAAAAACAATAGGGAAATTAAGTCATTGCACAGAGGTGATACTCTGGTACGCACAAAAAGCCACTTAAATTTTGCAGACTTGCATAGATCTGGATCTAGGCCCATTGATATAAACCTGTTTGAGACGATCATCCAGGTAGTTGACGGTGACCCAGCCAAAGGCGCCCTCCTCCTGCCCGCTGAGTATTCTTGCTCCCTGATACGAAAAGGGGAAGCTTTGCAGGGCTTTCTCCACAGCGAGAAACACCTTGTCTGATGCCACGCTGTTCTCCATACTGCACGCACACACACAGCAGCAACAATTTCATAAAGAGAGTCACATGAATAATTAAAAACATAACAGCTACTCATAAATAATGAAAGAAGTCTTTCATTTAAAATTGCTTTGACAGCAACATATAATTTCCCTGTCACTGAAGTTTGCACAGACATAAATCGAAACGTTTGGAAGTGGAAAACACAGGTAGCTGGATTTCCCTTTTTACAGCACAAACATAACTAAAGAGTTCAGTCTTATGGGTTTATGACTTTGTTCACATGTGAAGCAATGACTCTACACATTAACCCATCTGTATTAATTTCATTGATAACACAGGTTAAAGTTTCGCTATTTGAAGACTAAACCTTTGCATCAGACCGGGACATCTTTTAATCTCATCAACCGGCCCACATGCTAAGTGTAAATAGAATGATGCACAGCATAATGATAGACTTACAAATGTGCTTTTATTTGGAAAAAAAGTTTTAGTAGTAAATATATGTACTTGGGGGAAAATGTGTTCAGCCAGTGCTCCAGGCAAAAATCATAATTGGTTACGTGGCCCTTTAGAAAAATAAATATTGCCTATGTATGATTTACATCACAGTGAAAGAAGGACATTAAAATCAATTCGTGAACACTGGGAAAAACCTTGTGTTTTCCTGGAAATGTCCAAGAGGTTCTTACAGAAAACTGTTTTGTTTAATCATTAATGTGACTAAAGACAGCCATTATGACCCAAAATTAGCTATCTTAAATGAAAAGAAGTGCATTTTCCTCCCATCTCTATCTCTGTGTTTGTAAAACTAACATATTCTAATGGTAAATGGACTGAACTTATATAGCTCTTTTCTAGTCATATTGATCACTCAAAGCGCTTTACATTGAAGCCACATTCACCCATTCACACTCACATTCATACACCGACAACCAATAGGGCTCGGTAGGACAATTTTTTGTTTTTTGGGGGGGGGGGGCCTTGCCCAGGGGCACATCGACATGTGACTGGAGAAAGCTGGAATTGAACCTAGGACCCTCCGATTGCAAGCCAACTCTACCACTGAGCCACAGTCGCCCACAAATATATAATAATACCACAGAGCTATTTCTCAGCTTCACACATTTTTTTATACCTGCAGTAGCAGTGTCAGAACCATCTGCTCTCCATCATGCTCACCCCTGATTGGCTCCAGCCGTCTCTAATCTGTCTCACGTAGGTGCTGTGCGATCTGACCCAAAAATAAAACCCCTGATTTAATTTTATTTTTTTAATTCGATTAAAAAAACAAATTCTCTGATTCCTTCCTACTTATTAAGAAAAGCAAAAGTACAAACAGCAGACAAGTTTTGCAAAGGATTCAGCTACAGTTAGCTGTTTTTTTAGCCAAGGTTTTTTTGGACACTGTGTTTTGTTTGTCTCGGAGAGACTGGCATTTTTCCTATTTGGCACGATGCCTCTGTCTCAGGTAGGGATGCACCTATACCAATACTGGTATTGGGTATTGGGGCCAGCTAAAGTTAAAGTTAATCGATACCATGAATCGATACTTAAGATGTGGAAACTGCAATCATTTCGCAGACAATGTTTATTTTTCACTTGAAATTTTACCTTTGCTGTCATTTTTTAATTATATATATATATTTTTTTTTATAACAAGCAGAGAAAAAAAATTAAATAAAAACTTTCTTCCAGTTTATTGTATTTTTGTCTGTGGTAGAAGTATTGGCATTGGTATTCTGTACCGGCAAGTAATCAGATCCAGTATTGGTATTGTTGCATCCCTGATGGCTTTTCCTCACGGCACACAGTTTATATAACTCAGTACTGTTTGGATCGGTATCAACAGATTTTGAACCTAAGATATTTGTATCAGAAACAAAAAAGTGGATCGGGGCATCCCTAATTTCAGGTGTTGGAATAGGTTTGTGCTGCTGCTGCCTTTGACTGCGATGGGCTTTAGGCAAATGTAACAATGTAGGGTCTCTTGCTCCAGATCTTTAGCAGGAAACCCATGACAATTCCGCTATGGGAGCTCTGGGGAGCAAAAAATGTGCTAATACACAAAAACTCGATTTACTTCTTTTTTTTAAATCCCCCGCAACAATTTTTTTTAAATCACTACATATAATAGATTTTTTGCCCAGGCCTGGTCTCACCTGACTCTCATTCCCTCATTCTGTGTATTTATACCCTTCACGTGTCTCATTCCCTGTGGGATCATTGTTGCTGCTTTTGAATAGTGGTTCTTATCATAATTTCTACACATTTAATCTTCTAGTTGATAAATTAAAATGCAATTTGGATTATAAAGAGTGAGATATGAGACTAATACTGTTTAGCTCTCAAAGAATTAACGTTTTCCATCTGTCTGATATAATGGTCTAAAGATCAGTGCCACTGTTTCCAAACCTAACCAACTCCTGGGTCCAACTCCTTACTCTGCCTGTTAAAGAGACACTGGAAAAAGTCACTTGTGGCCAAATACTGTGAGAGAGAAATTTTTCAACAAAAGTACAACCACTCTCTTTCAATCCATCTTTATAAGGTAACTTTTATCCCCCACATTTAAAACATAAAAATAGGTTTTTATCACCTAAAGAACATCGCCAGAGTCCGCCCCATTCTCTCTCGGGCCAGTACGAAGACGTTAAGGCATGCTTTATCACCAGTAGAATCAATTACTGTAATGCCCTGCTTTCTGGTTTTCCCAAAAAGACAACCTCAAGTTTACAGCTTTGACAAAATTCAGCAGCACCTGTCCTGATGAAGACCAGGAGGCGCGAACACATTACACCGATCTTAAAATCTCTGCATTGGCTCCCCGTATGTTTTAGGATCAATTTTAAGGTTCTTTTAATGGTTTTTAAGTGTCTTAATGGTCTTGGGCCTTCTTATCTTTCTGAACAGCTTTTATCATATGAAACCTCGCAGTCTCTGCGCTCCTCTGGCAGCCGTCTCCTTATCATGCCCAAAGTCAGGACACGCACTCATGGTGAGGCGTCTTTCTGTTATTATGGCCCTCACCTCTGGAACAGGCTGACAGAGGACCTCAGGGCCGCAGAGAATGTTTATGTTTTTAAGAGCAGGCTCAAGACACACCTTTTTAACCGAACTTTTAACTGATTATTATTTATTAATATATGTTTAAATCAAATCAAATCAAATCAAACTTTATTTATAAAGCGCTTTTCAAACAAAGAAAGTTACTCAAAGTGCTTTACAGATTTAAAATAACCCCACAATCCCCCCCCCTTCAAAAATAAAATCATCAGTGCAAATACAACCCCCTCCCAACCCAACCCATCAGCCATACTCACTCACACACACACTTAGAAGCTACAAAAAGTGGGCTGAGTACAGATGAGCCAGGAAATGCCATCATGGGAGCCATCTGCATCAGCAGCAGCAGATCAACAGCAGCAGCCAAGGCTCCGACCCAGAGCGCCCAGAGGAGGGAGGGCTGGTACCCCTACCTCCACCCAAGCGCTACCTGGGGGGCACCCAGGCAGCCACAGCCGACCACCGCCCCCGATGCAGGGGGCTCCCCAGAGAGGAAACACTCGCAAGAAAGATTAAAATACATTAAAATATAAAGTTAATAAAATATAAAGTATAAAACAATAAGTGTAAAACAAATAATAAAAATGCAAAGCAGATTAATAAATAAACAGTTAAAAGCTGAACTAAAAATTAAATCAGGTAAAACATGCTGAGCGATTAAAAATATATTAATAAATAATAATTAGTTAAAGGCTAAGCTAAAAAGGTGAGTCTTGAGTCTGCTCTTAAAAACATTAATGTTCTCTGCGGCCCTGAGGTCCTCTGGCAGCCTGTTCCAGAGGTGAGGGCCATAATAATGGAAAGACGCCTCACCATGAGTGCGTGTCCTGACTTTGGGCATGATAAGGAGACGGCTGCCAGAAGAGCGCAGAGACTGCGAGGTTTCATATGATAAAAGCTGTTCAGAAAGATAAGAAGGCCCAAGACCATTAAGACACTTAAAGACCATTAAAAGAACCTTAAAATCGATCCTAAAACATACGGGGAGCCAATGCAGTGATTCTAAGACCGGTGTAATGTGCTCCCGCCTCCTAGTCTTCATCAGGACACGAGCTGCTGAATTCTGTAGAAGCTGTAAACATGAGGTAGTCTTTTTGGGAAGACCAGAAAGCAGGGCATTACAATAATCAATTCTACTGGTGATAAAAGCATGCATTAGCGTCTCCGTATTGGCCCGAGAGAGAATGGGGCGGACTCTGGCGATGTTCTTTAGGTGATAAAAACCTATTTTGGTGATGTTTTTAATGTGAGGGATAAAAGTCAGCTCAGAGTCAAAAATCACACCCAGGTTCTTCACTTGTAAAGAAGAATTAAAAGACAATGATTGTAGTTTTGGTAAAAGTTTTTCTCTCTGAGCCTCAGGACCGATAACTAAAACCTCAGTTTTGTCCTGGTTGAGCTGGAGAAAGTTTTCTGCCATCCAGGATTTAATGTCTAAAATGCAGTTAAAAAGTGCATCCATTGGCCGTGTGTCATCAGGAGACATGGAGATGTACAACTGTGTATCATCAGCATAACTGTGAAAGTTAACTCCATGTCTCCTGATAACACTGCCAAGAGGGAGCATATACAGGTTAAAAAGCACTGGGCCTAAAACTGAACCCTGGGGAACACCACAAGTGATCTTATGGACCTTAGTTTAAGCGGTCCGCATGTTTTACCTGATTTAATTTTTAGTTTAGCTTTTAACTGACAATTATTATTTATTGTTAATTTTTACTTTGATCCTATTTTATCTTTGTTTTACAATTGATAATTTAAAACATTATCAGTCTTAACATTTTTATCATTTTTTTACTACTTAATCTCATTATCTAGTGTTTATTTTATATTTTAAGTTATTTTAATCTTCCTCCCAGTGTTTGCTCTATGGGAGCCCTCTGCCTCAGGGGTGGTGGTCGGCTGTAGCTGCCTGGGTGCTCTCCAGGTAGTGCTTGGCTGGAGGTGAGGGTACCAGCCCTCCCTCCTCTGGGCGCCCTGGGTCAGTGCCTTGGCTGCTGCTGCTGATCTGATGCTGCCGATGCAGATGGCTCCCATGATGGCGTTTCCTGGCTGATCTGTACTCAGCCTGCTGTTGTTTTTTTATTGTAGCTTTTAAGTGTATGTGTGTGTATTGCGGATGGGTTGGGTTGGGAGGGGGATGTTGTTGCGACAATGGTTTTATTTTTGGTTTTGAAGGGGGGTGGGGTGGGGGGTTTGTGGGGTCATTTTAAATCTGTAAAGCACTTTGAGAAGCTGTGGTTTGAATAGCGCTTTAAGTTTTAAGTTTGATTTGATTTGATTTAGAAGTGGGCAGGCTCTGTTATGAATGAAGGAGAAGTAGTTAAACGTTGTATACAACCAGATCTACTCCAGTGCTTTGTCCACAGAATTTATCCCTTAAGTTCTTTGTCTGCAAAGTTCTCTTTCTACTGACATTAAAATCAGGTTGTTGCTAATTAACTTTGTATGTGGCTATTTGTTGTAGGGATGTACGATATACTGGCACTAACATCGATAGGGTCTGATGTGAGCTGATATTAACCGAAGATGTTTATTTCCATCTTATTGTCATTGGTGTTCCAGGAGGGGTGGGGAGGATGTCTTATTATATTTTTTCGTTCATGTGACTGTTCTAGTGATGCAGCAGAGGATTATGGGTTTATTGCTATTGTACAGAAGCAATGTAGGCAGTGTGGTTACTTTTAAATGATATTAAAAGTGTAGGGAAATTAATATAATAAACGTGGAAGAGAGCCAGCTTTCTAATGCTGTTTTCACAGAAAATTCTGAGCTGAAACAGAAATTTGTCTCAAAAAATCCTGAACATGAGTATGAAGTAGTGAGTTGGGGAGAACCTGATGAAATTCCAATACAGACAATTTAATACTTGTCGTATGAACAGTGATTTAAAAAAAAATGTACATTTTTATTTTATTTATTCAATTTAGGTTTTTTTCAGGAAGCTTCACCGTTTTATAAGACAAGGGATGCACAACATATAGTAAATATTCATAATCGCAATATCAGTGTGTGCAATATTCATATCGCAAAGGAGTTTTTGGAGTGGGATAATTGCCAGTCGTACACAGCCTAAGGGCAGGAAAAATTCAAACAAACACTAATGACGTTTTCAAAAATGCTAAACATCAAATACAGTAGGACGGTGTTTCGCTACCCTGCTTGGTCCTCAGGGCATGATGGAGGTGTTTCCCTACTTCAGTCTGCCTGATATCAGCCAATGGTTGACTAAGTTTGTTTTTGCTAAACATGTTATCATCTGAATCAGATGTGTTTAAAGCAGGGAAACATCTAAAACGTGCAGGGCAGTGTGCCTTGAGGACCAATGTTGAAAAAAAATAGAGTAGAATAAACAGATTAGAAAGGATGATTGGAATCAATGATAAAAAAATGCTGACACTTTTTTTATTTAATCATAAATAGAAATGTTATATGCAAACAAATAACTTCATACCTTTTTTATCTAAAATAATGTGTTTATTTACAAAAGCATGGGATTCTAACATTTGAAAGAAGGTGGGGGACTGAATTTAGGGGGGTAAATGAATAAAGAGGATTTCATATGGCCCTGGATTGGGGCAGCACGTTGAAGACAGACTCCCCCCCCCCCCCCTCTCTCTATCTCTCTGGGTGTCTGATCTTCAATTTCTGTTTTGTTCTGATGGTGGTATGTCTTGATGTTTATTTTATTTTGAGGCATGAAAAATAATTAAGTAAAAAAAAACAGCTGTTGATGTCAGGTGTCATTTTTTTACTTACAAGCCCATTTAAGTAAAGAGATTTGCTCGTGTGTAGGTTAGGACCTTTGGGCTTATTTAGAAATTAGATGTTGACCTTTAAACTGGACTTATGCGTACAGGTGAGGAAAGTAACTTGATTATATTTATGTTTTAAAGAAAGGCTTAAATTGCATTATGCATATGCAATTACTGGTTGAGCATACTTCAGCAGTCTCATTCCAGCTGTAGCACCCAGATACAGAGGGGTCTCGTAGTGTCTCGTTGTGGGAACCTGCTTCTCAGCCTCTCTCATGCACTCGCTTAGTGACAAACCAGCCTTTTCTGGTTCAGCTGCATAGCTTGAGATACCTTTACCTGGAAGAAGAAGAAGAAGAAGAAGAAGAAGAAGAAGAAGAAGAAGAAGAAGAAGAAGAAGAAGAAGAAGAAGAAGAAGAAGAAGAAGAAGAAGAAGAAGAAAATATTAGGAGGATGGTGAGATCAGTTCCTTAAAAACAGACATGTCTAAAGAGTATGGATGTCAGAACAATGGTCTGTCAGGAATTTACACAGATGGCAGCAAAAAGGCGGATCTATGGATGGTCTTCATGTTGCTGTTATGAATTAGACATGGTTGTGCTACGTTGTCCACATGTTCTGATTGGCAAAAGAAAAGGATTACTCTCAGTTTTTTCTCGTCAGTTGGTGTTTACTTAATTCGACCTTGCTCACAGGAAGCTAAACAAAACCAGACCATGAGGTTATCTTATTTCTTTGCCTAATGGTCCAGTTTACATGCTCATCACAGAGTCTTTCAAGTGGTAAGCAGGATGTTTTACGGACAGTTTGACCTGTCTGCAGCTGCTCAAGTTAAAATGTAAAGTATTTTGGGCTCCTGCTGTTCTGGTTTGTTAGATTAGAAAGGCTAAACCCTCAAGCTGTCAGCCTCTGCAATGAGAATGGCAAACTGATTTTTCCACAGAATAAATTCAGATTGGAAATGTTGTTTAGAATGATGTTGTTGGGAACACTGTTGCCTAAATTGTGCCTTAACATGTATATTTGCTTATTGTCAGCCAATTGTTGGGGTACCATCCACAATTTATATTGAATATATACATGAACAACACTGTTTTATAATCAATATGACTCCCTCTTCCTCATTAACATTTTTGCTATTGGTTATATCTATTTACTTTTTATGTGATATTAAATTTTGATATCAAGTTTTAGCACGTAAAACAAGTGAAATACATATGGTCCCCTGACCTTTCGCATTTATGTTTCATGATCCACAATACCATTTCATTCTTTTTTTTCTATTGTGTGTTTTCAAGGACACATTTTTTCTCTCTGTGTTATCACTCCTCCTGCTCATACTGGCTATTATAGCAAAGTTTTCTAATTGTTATTACTGTTTTATTGTTTTTGTTATTTTATGTTGTTAGCCATAGGCTATAATCTTGGATACTTACATGTACATGTTCATTAATACGTATTGTCGCTGTTGTAAATAAATAAACTCAGTCTCAGTCAAGAATATTCTTAGCTTTAGTCTATTACAATGCATTTTTAACCAGTTGCTGACTATATTGACATAATTGCGCAGGTTTAGTGATTTAAAAGACAGCAAATTGAATACATATTTCAGATTTCTTTTAAATTGACTGTATCAAATTTGAACATACATAGAACATCAAACAGCTTCTGGTGTTTGGTTAGCTATCAGTAAGGTCCTTTTTTGATTCTGGCTGGATATTTGATCACTTATCTTGGTAGAATTATTAAAGCTGATTTAAAATCATTAGTTTCCTGTCCCGGTCCGACATTTTAAATCCAGTTCACAAATCTTTGATGAAAACTGAAGGTCAGGGATTCATTCCACGCTTTGATACCCAAGTATGTCACATTTTTAACTGTTTGAGGATTCAAGCTAAGCCTTTTCAACCTAAAATCTCTGTAGCAACTCTCAAGCATCTTATCAGCATCATGCTGTGGACCTGTTTCACTGCCAATTGTAATGATGAATTGCACAAAGTGGAGGAACTAATGAAGAACAGTAAATAAATCGGGATTCTTTAACTTGGACACTGTAAGGAGAGGCTCGACTGTGAGTGTGAATGAGAGAGATACATCCCTAAGTACCGTGACAGAAACTGAGCTGAAAAGGCTTAACATGGACATTTTAAAGGGAAAGTACCAAAATTTAACATTGCTTATTTATTTATTATTCTTTTTTCTTTTATCCGGTAGTAGTACCTGCCAAATGTTTTCAGTTAGTACTAAAGAAGTACTGAGTTTCACCACCCAACCCTAAAACTAACGGTTTCTTTGCCAAAACAGCAGGTGTTAGATAGAAGCACTTTTTCAATACAACCTTGTTGAAATGAAGCTGGTTATTTATTTTTTTCTTGCAGTTTCTGGTTTTAGTACTATTTATTTAGGACCTATTTTGGCTCTGGATCCGATGTAGAAAGACATTAATACTTGGTTGTTTATCACAAGTCATACTGTTATTGCAACAATCAGCAACATCATCGCATATCACGTTTTCTCCATCATGAGCCCTAATTTACATCCATATTCTTTAGAATTTAAATATTTTGGTGTTAAATGATGCATCACCATGTATGCACACATTTTTGCTATCTATACTTTACCTTTTACTTTGCAGGAGTACTTTTGTTCAACTCTTCCGGTGTTGTTATCCTTCTCTGCTGGCCACTCGTAGATGTAAAGAGCTGTATGGGAAGAGCCGGCGTCGAGCACAATCCCATACTGAATGGAGACAGAAGGATGACTTTCTGTTAGGCTGCTTGTGGCATTAGTTCTGAAACAATTACTTAGATGTGCCATTTTTAACCTCAGATGTAATGATTGCATCACACTTAAACAAACACACTAGAGTTATGTCCCCAGCATATTCAAGTTTGTGAAACAGGAAGTGAGTTATTAAGTAAACTCACACTAAGGTCAACGCAGTCAGGTAGCTTAGAAACTCAAATGCTTCCTTTATTTCTCACAAACAAGTAAAGTATTATCTTATCAAAGTCTGCTGGGACTATTTGCTTGTGGATTCCTAAAATAGTACAGGTTGACAAGCTAAGGTCATATTGACTACAAACCAAATTTGGCAAGCAGTTTTTAGGCTAGGGTTGCTCCAAACACATCGTGTTCCTACACGCGGCTTCCGCACTTGAGGAATTTCCTCGAGCATACCTTGTACTTTTGGGGAACTGGTCTGTTCTGCAAAACCGCAACCGTCACCAGGGCAACAATCGCTATGACACCAATCACAGTGATGATGATGGTCAGCGGCGTGTGCCAGGGGTTCTTCTCTTTCATCTCTGAGAGCGGGGGCGGAAATACAGACAAACAGACAGAGCAGACAGGAAGGAGACGCCAGAGGGTTGTCAGGGTAGAAAGGGGAAAGATGGGAGCAAATTGGAAGAAAAAAATGGGTTGAAGTTAGCCAGTCTTGCTTCCAGATGTTGTTTAATTCACAGCATGTGGGAGTCTGTTGGAGTCTGCACACTGTGTTTTATTGTTTTGTTTTGCAACCAAGGGTTGCAGATTAATTTCTGATTCGGTGCGTCAGATCTCCAGCCAAACGTTTTATTCTCAACTAATTTATTCAACGGGAGATTAGTTATCTCAGACATGTTAGATATCATTCCAGTATTTGGGTAATGTTGAAAGATCAACGGGAATTTCCATTCAGGAAACAGCTTAAAAAGCTGTTTTTAGTAATGGTTTAGCTGTTTATACAGTGTAGGGATACCTTTAATTAGAGCTATGTTGACCTATAAAGACATTAGTTTTGGCCATGTGTCAGTCTTAGCAGTTATCAATTTTTTTTCCAGCATCTTGTTTCAGATACAAATTTTAAAATGATTTCTTTTGTTCACCGTTTACTCCTTCTCTGGTCCTTTTCCCCACTTAATCAGCTACCACTTTTTAAATACATAAACAGTACATAGGCTCTATTTTTGTCTAAGATTCTCACAATATGATGATCTCGACTAAATGGTTTCCTAGAGTCACCATATTTTACGTCACCTGTTCATCCTCCATTTATCTGGGACAAGCTACTGATGCTACCCGGTCTCTGAAAGCACCTCAGTTATTCCTCCTCCATCCTTTCCTGAAGGATTTGAAGACCTTTCCAGGTCAGAGGGAAATATAAGTCCTCCAGTTTATAAAAAAACAGGCTAGAATAATCTAATAACTTGATAATAATTACAATAATGTCCTTTATAATGTGTATTTATTCTGATTCACAGATGTAAGCAAAATACAGAATTAAGACCAGCTAAACGAACGATAATTATACCATTTGTGTTACACAAAACAAACATTTTGCAATATAATTATTGCCCTGTTTAGCTGGATTATCAGTCTGCATCACTCCCTGCTCTACTAACCGTGTTATCTGCAGAAAGGGACGTGATCATGTCTTTTTGTGGTGTTAGTTGCCTAATCACTTTGATAAAGTAACAAAATGCACAAGTTCTGTAAAATTTCACAAACTCACACGTCTTTCAAAGAAACAAGATGGAAACGATCAGTTCATATCAGGTAAGCCTCCTTGGCTAACATAAAAACAAAACGTAGCAAACCACCATGAAACTGCAAGATAACTCCTTATCTTTGCAAAGGGTCACCGTCTCCTTCTGCTGCTAGGTTGTGCACACATCTGGTGTGTTGATAAGCAAATAACCCTGCTTCAACAATCTTAATATTATAGTTGTACGTTAATAAGGGGGACTTGCTGCTCCTCTTTAGTTTCCACTCCATGACTGGCTGTGTTTTTGCAACTGGAAACGCCTAAATGTATCTTTTGTCATAACTTGTTACTGAATGGTACAGTATCCTTTCGTCAGCCAGCTGACCAACAATGCGCAGCTACATATTTGGAAAATTTTAGCTGTTTTACTTCCTTTAATTTTCATCTAAAACTGTTTTTGCTATGTGGTTAATGGTCCTATTCTAAGAACAATTGTGGGTGGTGTGTGTGATTGCGTAATGCATTTAAACAGAGCAGGTTGTGTATAACCAGTTATTATAACTCACAGACTGATGAACAAGACAATAGTTTAAAATCTACAGTAAATCACACACACTTGCATGCACACACACAAAAATACACATGACTTAAATATTAAAACCTGGCAGACTCTATTTAGCAACGCACAACAGCTGTCAGAACACCGGCCCACTGTCCTGGCTGTACAGCACAACAGAAATATGAACGAGCAGCAGCTCTGCTCTGCTGCATCAGCAGGACCTGCAGCTCCGATAGTAAACCTGACCTTTATCCACACAAAAACTCCAAAACCTAAAGTGTGGCAAGCAACTAAGCAGTGACAAACACAGAAACAGAGCACTTACCTGTGTTGTAAGTGAACTTGGCACTTATAGTGAACAGAGGAGAGTAGACAGAGAATGAGAGAGAGAGAGGAGAAGGAGTGAGACAGAGAGAGAGAGAGCGAGAGAGAGAGAGAGAGAGAGACAGAGAGACAGAGGAGAGAAAGGACACAGGGAAATGGCAGGGTGATAAAGGTGATGGTTTTTAGCTGTGGCCGGGGAGAGAATTGGAACAAAGCTGCATCTCTGAGTTTGGCATTTCCTCCCTTAGCCGCGGCAGTAAAGTGGTCACTGTGGAGACACAGCTTAAAGTATGTTTGTTGATGTGTGAGTGTGTGCTTGTGTATGCGAGGACCCCATAAAAGTTCTCTAATCTAATGAGAGCCACATGCTCCAGCTGTCCGTGCTCTCTGCAGGATGTAGGTGGGAGGGGAAGCGGGAACTCCCTTGTTTGGCTGGCTTTTATCACCAGGAGGCTATGATGTCATTTCAGTGACGGATTGGGATCCCCTGCTTTTCTTTTCGTTTGTGCATGTGTCTGCATGTTGTGGCCTTGGTGCGTACTCAAAACATGACTTGCCTGCAGATATGCTGATCCATTCACAGATGGTCCTGTTGTTTATTTCCCTGTCTTGCCACACATCTCAATATTCGCAATCACTCATGCTTAAACACGCACTAGAGACACACAGTCAGCTCTTTATTTCTAATTTTCTAAACACAATGGATGAGGCACCCCTCAAATATTTAGATTTTTTTTTGGACTACATATCTACGCTGCAGTGTGATGACTTTGAAAACCAAGCTGATGATTGATGATTATTATTCTGTGTTACTTTTTTACAATGTTTGGCAAAAGTGCAAACAGCTGTGTAAGCGGGTCCTTTGCTTCTTGACTCAACTTTAAACCAAAAGTATCACATAATTCATCAACTTCCATTTACAAGAGGAAAAAGCTCAACTTGTCCACTTTCCTATTAAAAGCATTTCATCTGGTATGCTCATCCCATGAGAGGATCTGGTGATTTAGCAAATATTTAACTTTCAACCTCTTGTATAGCTTGTACTGTAATTCCATTCCGCACCACTATTATAGTATGTAGGGATTTGGACACGTGATTCAATTAAGTAATATATTCTTTCATTTAGCTACTAAATCTGTGCGTTTTCGATTATCAGTTGCAATTTGGATTTTCTAACTTCAGAGTAGGAAACCAAAAAAATCTCAACCCCTGAATGACTTATATTAATCGAATATCCTGAACATATGCTTTTCTCTTTCTTACTGTGCAGTTCATTGCTTATGGCTGTGCTTGGTTTTGTCACAGTATATGGAGGCAAGGGCTTCACTATGTTCAGCTTTTCTTGCTATTCATTAAAGCAGATGTTGCTCAATGTTGCATCGAGTTTTCATAGAGGAGGACAATTCACTGGAGATAATGGGTTTAACAGTGTAGCAACACTGTTGTATTGTACCTCAATAACGCTGGAGTTGAGCTTTAAAAGACAAGGAAAGAGTGGTGTAATTTTCCTGGTTGGAGTCTATTAAGGTATTATTAGATGTATTAAGAAAAAACCTAAGTGTTACCCAACAAGATGGCTTTTGGGATAACACAACTAAAAGCTTCTTAAATGTTATTTAGGTGCTAAATATCCATCTTAAACAATCTGTTTGTTGTCTGTTGGGTAAAGCAAGGCTGTGCAATGTTGACCAGATTTAGAAAAGCAAGTTTACGTTGGACAAATAATATATTTTACCTCTGTGTATATTAGGATAACTAAACAAATTATCCTTAAATGTTCAATATTGTGTGATTACCGTATCATTCTTTAAAATAAACTTGTTTCTCGATCTTGTACTGAAAAGCAGACTGTTTTGTTTTAGGCTTAGAATGCTGGCAGATATGGCCAGTGTATCGTTCTAATTAGTGAACGCACCATACATAAGCATCAGCAGGCAGTTATGAAAAATACTCAGTGTGGATGTTGTTACTGGTAGAAGACTAGTTTGCTGTGTTTAATATCAATGTGCTTAAGAATGTAAGTCAGATATATTTTCTACAACATATGGAGACAAGTTTGCAGATCAGTCAGGCTGAAAGAAAGAGATTTTCAGCAGATCACAGGTGACCTCACCGCAATACCTCTTTTTTTTTGCAGTGAAGTTACAGTGAATAAGAGAAGTTTGTGCTAGTGAAGACAACTTATACTTAATTGTAGATCTAACATTAAGAGTTCTCAGGAAGTTTTTATGTCTCTTCCACATTCTTTAAATCCCACAGTCTTTATATCTGAACATTCTGTCCAGAAAAAAACATCAAGAACAAGTTGTAACAGCAGAGTGAAGTCATATTCCTCATGCAAGCCTAGGAGGGAGAATTTTTTTCTGTTCTGGCAAAGAATATATTAGCCGTTATTGCAATAGTCCACAGTTGCTTTGTTTTATGCTTTTTAGGCTTTCTACATTTAAATGTTTTCAGCCACTTGGAAATCACTAACCGTTAGTAATTCTAAACCCAGTTAAAATAAAAGTTTAAATTATTTTGTCATTAGTTTTAAAAGGAAAAGTCAGTTTTAACCCCTCTTCTGTATGTTACTTTGCCTCTGTTGCTATTTTAAACAATCATCCCCACAATAGGAAGGCCAAGGAAATATTTTGAATATTGAATTGGGTTAGTATTTTTAAGTGCAACTGGATTTGGCTAAAATCAATGTTTGTTTTAGGTCGAAACTGTACAAAAGAAATGAAAGTGATAAGTCAGATCTGTGCATTTACACTCATACTTTGAACTGAAATTCTTCTTTAAAATGTTCTAAACGCTAGCCAATATAACCCAGACATCATCCAACAAATTCTTTGATTTAAGAATCTGACCTTATCTGCATCTCTGTCTGAATGTCAGCTTGCAACATCAGTCTTGTTGCCATTGCGAAATCCAATAAAAATGTCCCTTCGAGATTTGCAGCTACAGTAAAAGAAGAACGAAATCATGTTTTCTATATGAGGCCCTAATTTATGCAGCGGTTCCTGTTCGTCGCACATTATAAATTCATGAGGATACAAAATTAATTTATATGCTGATGAGGTAAACAACACGTCTTTGTGTGAATAAGGGTTTTCTTCCATGCCAAGCTTTATGATAGTACAAATCAAAGTGTCTCTCTGACAGCGATTACATTTAAAATGTGATGATCACTGAATTAAATATCACCCCTCTTATCAGTAGTCCTCAAATCTAAAAAAAAAAAATCTGTATATGGAAACAATTATACTGTTTTATATAAAAGTCTATACAGACAGTATGATTATAATTGGGGATGTTAATTGGCAAGAATCGGGTGATACGATATGCATCACAATACAGGTGGGACAATATATAAAATATTGCGTTTCTATGAGTAAGACTATATATTGGAACTTTTAAAACTGAATTTAACGGTTGAAAAACTTTTGCAACATTCTAAACACTCAAACCTGTTTCATATAGAACACATCCAGTTGTATTTCTAGATCTAGGTGATCCACTGGAATGAAGAAGGTGAAAACAGTCACCAACTACCAGTCATGTCTGAATTTTACTATAAAAAATAGTGGCATCATTAATGGTTCGATTCAAATTCCCCCCAAAAAACAAAAACATTACATTGCTTCTGAATATTGATACAATATAATGACATAAAATAGCACAATATATCAGTGTAGCGATATTTTCCTTCATCACGAATGATAAGGCTTTTGGAAGCAAAAGCAGTCTCTATAATGCCCGTAGGGACAGTGAAAAAAACTCAGCCAACCAGGAATTTAAAAGCATGAGATCATGAACGGACTCTATTAGAATATCTTCAGGCCTTCAGGAAACACCCATGCTTTTTTTTTCTTGCATAATGGATTTACCTATCTATAGGTCACAGTCTGTTCTGGTTTTTCACAATGGCTTTCAAACGGTTAAAGAGAAATAGCTACCAACTGAAGTGATTTAAACTGGGGTTATAACACACTTCCAAGAGAAGACACACTTGTGCAAGCATGTCGCCGCTTTGTCTATTTACGTTCTCTCTGTTAGCAAAAACTGAAGTGTTAACTTAAGACTAGGATGTCGCAAATGTTGACATAATGAAAAGAGTAGAAATGCAGGAGAAATGGGCTGAGAAAACGTCTGTTATAAACTCTGGCCATGTCATGAGTCTAGTGTAAATGTTTTGGTCAGTGTTAAGCAACCTAAGTGCTTGAAACTGAGTACGGAGGAAGCATATTCAGCTTTATGTAGCATTTTTTTATGCAGTGCACATGATAATGTAAATGAACAACCTATCTTTATTCAAATCCTCTCACCTAATGATAACAGGTTGCCACATGCCTGCTCTAATCTTTAAATGATGTCCTACAACTGTTTAAACCTAAGTCTAACCTACAAAACGTAAGGGATGACATCAGACAAAACAACCTTATTCAACAAACATGAAACCTGTAATTAAAACTTGTCATTTTAAGTTGCAGCGCATTTAGTCACAAAAAAAAACTGAGCTGCACACATATTAATAAAAATAAAGTTATATTACCTCAGTTGATGTATTTTCCTATCTTAACGATTTCATAATTAGAGTATGTTCCCTGTTGATCTGATCAGATGACTCCTTTTGCCTGAGAGGAAGATGTGATGAGTGAGAGATATCCTGAATGTTTTCCTTTACATTCAGCAGTGAGTCGAAGGATGACAGAGCTGTAGGTCATCGGTGTGGTTTAGTAATGATGGAAAGCCAGGACAACATTGTGCCTAGGCAGGTTCTAAAATTATGGTGCCGTTTGTGGTTAAGACAAACAGCTCATAACACCCTTGTGTTGACATGCTATTTCCACAGGGGCTATAGAGTAATAAATGTTAATCAACAGCACTAAAACAATGGGGAAGAGAGTCCTATCAGTGACTCAATATAAATGTTCCAAATTCTGTTCTTTTTCCCAAAATTTCCCCTATTGCATCTTTATTTTTCCAAATTCCACTTTTTTTCTTTCTAACCCTAAAAGGGTTTAACTATGGAGTAAATAAAAACATTCAACAAATCCATGTACTGTACTAAGAAAACTACATTTACCGTTTTTCCCAGTTTAAGTGCTGTGGATCAACAGAATCATTTTACAAGCTGTTTAAAAGAATTTCCGTCATTCTCAAAAATGATGTCCAAAACAAAGAATCTATTTTGTTTTTAGATTTTATGAAAGAAACTTTAAAATGCTTCAAAGTCAACACCAAAATATGTCTCAGAAGGAAACCTGCAAACAGCATTATGCACACTACCATAATAAGGGGTCTCATCTATAAAAATCAGTGCAGAATCCTTACTAAAAGTCCACTTCTGCTCAGTACAAAAAGTTTGCTCATTCAAAAGAAAAATTCAGATTTGTAAAACTATGAGTGTAAAGCTTCACACAGTTCCTACTTTATAGAGCCTACTCTCCCTAGAAATGTGCACAGATTATTTTATATCATGTCACGCCTCCTATATACCCACATTCTGCCAGAAATAATCAGTATCAAATTAATATTTTGCATATACATACGCAGGTTGATCCGTTTGCATTTTCGTGGATAATCATGGCAGCCAAGAGATCTAGAAGGCATATTTTCACTGAGACTGAAATCTAAGTACCTGTGTTGTGGTGTCACAGATAAATGGAAGGTCTTGGAGTGTGACTGTTGCAGTGGTCAATGCTGTGAGTGTAACAATGAGATTTGTAGCAGACATAAAAGAAGTGGTCAGATCTGAAGGGGGAGTTTTGACGAGTAGGGTGGGGGTGTCATATGATGTCAGTAAGTTATATATAATCACTTAATAACATTCTGAATCCTAATCAAACCATGAAGTTTCCCATGTCTACTTTAAGCTTGACCATATGTTGCAGCCCAACAATTGTTCAACTATATTCAAGGAGTGTATGCTGAAAACAAACAAAGAATTTATGTATTATTATTTTTAAGTTAAAGTGTTAGATTTAAACTTTTGTTCAGAAGCTACTTGTGGAAGTTACTACCTTGGAGGACCTTTTTTTTTTACTGAACCTAACTTTTTAGCTTTCTAACAGAAGAACTTGGTTTGCTTCCTTATTTGTAGAAATTTCATAATTCAGACTTCTTTAACCAGGATATGAAAAGCAAATATATAGGGCATTCAGAGTTTAACCCTGGGATGAAATAGGTTTTCTATTTTTCTGCACAGTAGGAAAAAAAAGTTTGGGTGGAATCGGACAAGACGTAGCTCAACTAATACAAAATCATTCAAGGACAATAATACATGTAAGGTTTATCTTGGTGTGATTCATGGTTTAGGATTCTTTAACACAAAATTGTGTGGCCTGAGCTGTAACTCCATCTAGCAACTACAGTGAACTTTGGACGAAAGCAGCTGTGCACGTACTACACTTGTGTTCCAAGGGAAGTGGTTTGTTCTTATTTTTTTTACCAACATAGGCTGCAGCATTAGTTTTATCAGAAAGGAAAACATTAGTGGTCCATGTTTTCTAGAAGTATGAAGGGATACACATGTTTTTTTGCTACAGCATTTCATAGCCCTTGTGGGCCTGGATACTAATTATTAAGTAAAAGAATTTAAGCAATAAAGCAGGTTTTCCAAGTAGGAATTTTATCCCTATGAACATTACTGCCTTTCAGCTTAGGAACATCTGAAACAAAGGTTACTCTGTTTTTTTGGGAAGATATTATCCAGAAAAGCTAAAAAAAAACTAGCTCTCAGGAAACCCTCAGTATGCATCTGAAGTGATGTTGAAATTGCAATTAAAAGTGAGTTAACACTTTCTGAGGCTGCAAAAAGTACAACAATAAACAACATAAAAATGTGCACACAGTTCCACTCAAGCTGTTGAAACTGCTATATTACCAATGAGAAAGCCCATTGGTGGTGTTGCGACACTGACAGAAAAACAAAAAAAGAACATTGAGTATGCACACTAATCCCAGTGGCAAACACGACAAATATAGCTTCAAATGAGAGGTTTATTCAAAAAGTTATGGCATCTGTGGTTCTCTGGATCAATTTTTTACTGCTGATAATAATGGGACAGCAAACTGTATTCTAGGCTCTATAATAGGGTCAGTATTTGCTTTATGGGGAGCCTAAGTCATGCCCTTCTACATGCGGTCCATGGGTCCCCCTACTGTGAAAAAAAAAAAATTAATTTGGGGCAATGGAGCGATTAAAGTTATTTTCTGATCCCGTTTGAAATGTCCCATGGATTGAACAAATTATGTCTTTGAATTTTAAGGACATTTTTTGATGCAGAGAGAGCGCTTATTTTCGAGCAGCAGCAAAAATTACTTTAGGTTTTGTATTAAAACATGTAGTGGACTACAACAGAAGAAGAAAAATTGCAGTGAGATTAGCCAGCTTTGCCTTCCTCCTCAGACGAAGGAAGGAACATTACATATGGAGAAAAGCACTATAAATCAGGCTATGTGGAAAATGCCAGCTATGCTGGGGGAGAAACAGTCAGTCGAGTCAAAGCCAGCATGCAGGAGAAGCTCTTCAAAGTCTAAGTATTTCAAGTGCTACCTAGTGCTAGCTTTGTGATGTCATATATGCGACTTCTGATTCGTAAACATTTTAATTTCCATTTTTTAAAGCAAATAAAACACAAATTACACAGGAAATGCACGTCATTCGTTTTTCATTTAAATTGAGGTAGAGCATATGTTTGATTAAGGGGGTAAGACAACAGAAAATAACTCCAATCACTCCAGTGACTTTTTATTCATTTTTCCTTTGGTCAGGTGACCCATGAGCCCAGCGGACAGGGAAGAGACTTAGGCTCTTCATTAAGACTAACACCGTACAGCTCTTTGTTTACTTTATCACAGAGCTGCACATGAAATATAGGAATGGGGCAGCAATGTCATCCACTCACAAAAAATGCCAGAAAGCTCGTAATCAGAGACAACTGAAGCAGTGTTGAGATTTCTCCATTTTAGCACCTGACTCAGACATGATTGCTTGTGGTGTCCTGAAAGGCCGTCTTTTTGTAGATGAGACACCTAATAGAAACATCTCTGCTGCTATGCCAGGTTTCATCTTCATGTAGACAAGGCCCAGGATTAAAAGTTTTTTTTGTTATTTTTTTTTTAACAAACATTTCTCTTATTAGGTGTTAAATACATCTTTTTAGCTTAGCGTTTGGGTAATATTTATTTTTGGGCTGTTGTGAAACAAAAACGGAACCTCCTTCAGCATCACGTGAAGAGATTCCCTAAGAGGAAGCATGTATGCTTAACACAGGGACGTTGTTTTGTCTCTTTACACTAATTCTCAGCTGAACTAGTTTAAACTGGTAAGCTCAAACATTTCAGTTTGAACTGATGGTGATAACAAAAATACATTTTAACACAATGATTGTGTTTGCGTCCATCTGGATGATATATTAACCGTCTTTTAATGATAACATTTTTTAAACCTTTAGTGCGTAAATATCAAAGATAAATAGATGACTTTAACCAACCCTTCTAATATGTCAAGAAATTTGGTCAAATGATCCACATTAGAAAATTCATACATTATTTCTGTCATTATCTCTTAATTTTGATTGAAACGTTTGAAGAAATTTAAATGTTTTGAGATGCTCCCATTACAGATTTGAAATCTGCCTGTTTTTAGTTGCTATGAATGAGATAAAGTTGATGAAAAAATATACCAGTTTTAGTCTATCTTTAAAAGATGCTGCGCCATCTATTTGTTGCAGTTATGTTTTGTGTGTCTCTTTGTCCAACCTGGATATTTGTAATGCAGAAAGAACAAAGCTCATTGATCTGGTTCTGTTTGGCAAAAATGTTTTCATTTTTACTTTAAATAATTTTATTTGAAAGAACCATATTTTCATTTAATTTTCTTAGTGTCTTTTCGATAAATCCTAAACAAATCACAATCTGTAGGTTTACAGCTTTACAAAAAGTAAGCGTTTGCCTAAAAACTTCCACTCAAATTTCTCACCAATTCCTGATTACTCTCTACTAGTTAGACTTTTACTTTGACAATTACTTATTAATTAATTATAGATATGAAGCATTGAAAAACTCTAAACTGTATGTGATTTTAGGCCAAAGATTTGGATAAAGAAACTTTAAACACAAAATTTAAATCATTATATCTTTTAATATTCTGACATTTGTACAAAATAAAAACCTTACAGTATTCTATTGCTAAAAGCTTACTTTCTTCAACTGAACACATAAGTGAGTTAACTTCGGCAAAAAATATGGAGTTTTAAGTTGAATCTCTAATCGGCTATTTGCCTTTTGAATAAATCCCCACAGTTGCTGAGGCATATATTGAGATATGCGGAAAAAAACTTTTAGGCAACCCCCAACAGATAACGTCAAACACCTCATGATGTTATCTAAAAACAAACAAGGACACCCATCACACTGATTCCAGTCCTGGTAAAATAAGACTTAAATAATAAAAAAACCACATGGTTCTGTCCACCATATGGTTCCAATAACACACACTGGAAAAGTCACACACCTGCTTCAGACCGTTACATTACCCTCTACACGCTGTAAAGCAAGCCTTACAGTTAAATACAGCACATGCTCAACAGAAACATTCTGTACACGCTGCCGCTACATCCTACTACTGGTTACACCGGGCGAAACAGATTTCCTACTTCAGCAAGAGCATGCAAGTGTGCCCAGTCACAGCAGTACACCTACCTCTTTGTGCAGACATGGGTTCTTTCTCAGCAGTAACACAATGCTCTTTCTATCCTATTCCCCTTGCTGTTTCCCCTTCTCTCTCTCTTCCTCTTTCTCTGTGGTAACACAGCACCTCCTTTCAAATACACTTGCTTTATTAGGAGAAGCAGAGCTTCTCTCCTCCCTCCCGCTCAGCCCACCCCTCTTCTTCCAGGCGCCTTCAGCTTTTCCTTCTGTTTACCCCTTCCTCTTCTTTGCCCTCTCTATACCTTTTCTTGTTCTCTTCCCCACTATTACTCTTGTTCAAAGGCTCCCTGATCAACTGTATGTCTCAACTTTGTTCACTCTCCTGTAATACGTATCCCTGGCCCAACTGTCCGTGCCTTCCATCACTGGTGGCTTCTTTATCACAGTCATCTTTGTCCTCATCTGCGTGTTTTAAAATTAGGTCAACATTAACTGGCTGTTGGATCTGGATGGAAGCTGGAACTGAACCCGAAGGCATACTGAACTCATTTTCCAGCTTAAGAACACATGATAACCACCACCCTTGCTTGTCCTAACAGGTTTGAAATTTCTGAATAAAACTTTGGACCTTTGAGTCTGTTCACGCCTGTAACATTAACTTTCGGGCATTGTTGGTTTTTACCACAGAGGATGACCACAAACCTCCAGGGGTTGGTAATCTGCTTGCCTGTTTGCAGTATTTACCTACCTCTCACTAGGCCACACTACAAAGGTTTCTCTCTGAAAAACAAAATCAACTTCAGCACAAAGTGGTTGATATACTGTATAATGTAGCCTATCTATCCCTATCGCTCAGTCTGTACATCTGGTAGTGCAATAGTACTTGTAATAATGAAACCACAGATGAAGCATAATGTTTGTTTTCTGCATTTTTGGGGGAAATAAAAGGCAACCCATTGTTATGACAGCTGTAATCCTCATTTAATGATGTTCTAAATGTCAGGCAGAATATTTTCTACAGGAGCATCTTAATGCTCAGCTTTAATGCTCCTTCAGTCTGTCACTTAATATAAGAATCATCATTAGTTGGAGGAAAACAATCTTTCACAATGCCTTGCAGAAGCATTCGTTCATCATGAACTCTGCACACATTGTATTTCATCACAAAAAATTCAGTCCATTCACTTGCTTCTAAAAGTAAACCATTAAGAAGTGTCCACCTATGGGTTTGTTTAATTTAAATATAAATACAGATGAAATATCAAATCAAACTTTATTTATAAAGCCCTTTTCATACAAAATAACGCAGCTCAAAGTGCTTTACAGATTAAAATGACCCCACATAACCCACATTCCCATCCCTTCCCCACAATTGTAAAAACAAAATGACAATTGTTACCCCTTCCCAAACCCATTTCCCAAACAGACACGCACTGGCACACATGCACACATAAACACACAGACACCTCCCCAAAACGCGTAAGACCATAGGTAGACGTGTGTAAGGAAAACGCCATAACGAGAGCCGTGTGCCCCAACAGCAACAGGTCCACGGCAGCAGCTAGGGCACCGACACAGGGTGCCCAGAGAAGGGAGGGTGGAGACCCCTACCTCCACCTGAGCACTACCCGCAGAGCACCCAGGCCACTGCAGCCGAACACCGCCCCCGAGGCAGAGGGCTCCCACAGAAGAAACACTGGAAGAAGGATTAATAATTAAAAATGTAAAATAACCAGAGCTAATATAAGTAAAATAAGCATTAAGAAATATAACAGTAAAACAGTTAACCATATAATAACATAAATATCTAATAAAACTATAATAAAAAATATAAGCTATCGTATTGGCCCAAGAGAAAATGGGGTTAACTCTGGCGATGTTTTTCAGGTGATAAAAACCTATTTTAAGATATTTTTAATGTGAGGGATAAAAGTCAGCTCAGAGTCAAAAATAACACCCAGGTTCTTCACTTGCTGTGAAGGATAAAAAGAAAGTGATAGCAGTTTTGGTTAAGGTTTCTCCTTCTGGGCCTCAGAACAAATAACTAGGACTTCAGTTTTGTCATGGTTGAGCTGGAGAAAGTTTTCTGCCATCCCAGATTCGATGTCTAAAATACAGTTAAAAAGTGCATCCATTGGCTGTGTGTCATCCGGAGACACGGATATGTACAACTGTGTATCATCAGCATAACTGTGAAAGTTCACTCCATGTCTCCTGATGACACCACCAAGAGGGAGTATATGAAGGTTAAAAAGCACTGGAAGTAGTAGCTTATTAGAAAGCATTAGTAAACAAACAGCATTATAAACTCCATGGAACACAGCAGACAGGTCTTGGATATGGTTGTGGAGAAATATAGTGCAGGGTCAAGTTAAAATCCACAGAGCATCTCATGGCACACTGCTAATTCCATTCTATGAAGTAGAACTGCAAACCTTTTAAGACGTTGCTGTCAACATGAAGTGAAAGGCAGAGCAAGGAGAAGTTTGATCAGAGAAGCAGCCAAGAGGAGCAGCAGACATTCGCAGCTCAGGTGGCACAATCTTTCAATAGGACAACATTTGGTCGTACATGTGGACCAAAACTGGCTTTTATGGAAGAGTGGCATGAAAACCCCCCAAAACAAACAGCTGTTTGGGGAAAAAAAAGCCAAGGAAGTCCTATTTCTAGTTTGCTCCATCCATGTAGCTGAACCAGTAAACACGTGGAAGGAGCAGCTCTAGTCAGGTGAGACTTAAATTAATCTGTCCCTCAACATACCATGCCTACCATGAAGCATAGTAGTGAAATATTGTACTGTGGTGAAAGCTTTTCTTCAGTAGGTATATAAAAGCTGTTGAGTTGATAGTAAGATGAGTATAAATAAATAAGTTTTAGTTGACATCTGAAAATTGTAATTAGATTTTCAGTCAGCTAGTAAATTAAATTGGATCCTCCACAACATGCTGCTGTGGAGGATCCAACAAGATAGCGACCTGAATTTTGGGCAGGGAAGACACCTGGTTTAAGAGAAGAGTGAAATAGCCATCTGATGCCCTCTTTCACCTTTGTCTGGGCTGAGCTGACCCCTTTTTTCAGACTAGCTCTTGCTGAAGTGGGCCAAGGCGACCCAACAAGCCCACCTATGGACTGATTGGTCCAGTAAAGTTTTGTCATTATCACTCCTACCTACGCAGTTGTAGCCACCAATGGGCCCGTCGGTGTTCGTGTGAAGTGATATCACAGAGAGTGCTGCAGCATGGCCTCCATTGAAGTTTCACAACAGCTGGAGTGGAGCAGACACTGGAAGTTCTTTGCAGAAATGGATGGCATTCATGGTGAAAGGCCAGTGAGCAACAGGAGAGGGAAGGGGCTAGATTCCAGCATCGGAACCTGTAATGTCAGAAAACGGTGAGCAATGACTGATTTTTTACAAGAACTTTGCTGCATTGAGGCCGCCCATTTCCAGGGCGCCCACGAGATGCAAAGTGAACACAACCAGGCTGTACTGGGCTAACCCTGCGAGACCCAGGCTGAGCCGACCCTAGTGGAAAAGGGGAATATGCTGGTCAAGAGAACCCAACACTGAAAAGAGAAGATGGCCTCAGGTGTTTTTAATAGCTTTAATGCTGCCTTTCCGTCTCTCCTCAAGCGGGTTTACAGAATTCCACACTTTGACACATGCCCTAAACAAATCTCATTGCATTATTATTGCGGTTTGAATTGTCAAGTGAACGACCCAAAATTTAAACCGAACATTAGTTGTATTCAATGACCTTAATGGCTCTATTTATTTGTGCTTACATGTTCACCTAAACAAGATATACCAATAATCAAGCTATGTACATGTCAGTAACACAATCAAATGATCGAATGAAGTGCGTTTGACTCCACTCCGGAACATTGCGATTTGCGGCATATTGTATCGGCATTCTTTCAGTTGGCCCATAGCTTTACACAAATTGTAAACAAATGATGGCAGCAGGATATGCACAATTAGCAGAAAACAGGTGACAACAAATGATGTAGCACAGTACATTTTTTTAAGCACTGTACCATTTGATTGCACTACACTTGTTGTTGCTGTTCCAGGATTGTTTTTGCCCACTACAGCAGTATTGTCACTTCATAAGGGAGAGTTTCCAGGCTAGTCATAGCTCAACTAACCTGGAATGTTGTTTACTTCCAGATAAATTAGATTTCATACCACATTGTTTGGGTGTCTTAGCTCTGGAGTAGGCCAGTTGGATTTGACTTCAGCCTGACTAAGGTGTAAACATCCATTTCAAAAGTCTTAATTTAATTGGACTAAGGCAATAATTCAGTTTTCTCTTATGTAGAAAACTGACTTCAGTCATTACTGAATTATGGAAACTGACCAAGTGTTTTAGTTTGACTACAATTTGACTCCAAATACATGTTCAGAACAGAAGTAACCTTCCAACTCAAACATTAAAAGCTCATTGTTAGACAACGCAGCAAAATGAACTTGTCACTGGTTTTCTTAAAAAGGGGAACAAATGAGTAAGCTCCTAACTTGACATGTGAAGAGCTAAACATTTAATAAAATATTACTTTTGTGGGCCATGGACTTTTATCTCATGGCAGTATAATTCCCACAAATTGAATTACCTCCTAATACGACTTAAAATGTCTAAGCTACAAATTTGTGTTGTAAGGTACTCCCCCCACAGCTAGAATGATTGTATCCGCCCAGAATGTTTTTGTAACATCCTGTAATATTAATAGAAGTGTTTGTGCAGATGCAAAAACCGTTAAAAAAAAAAAAAACAATACCCACATCCTAGCCTCATCCTGTTTATTGTATCCCTACCTGGCATGCTGTTTCAGTAGATTTAACATTTGTTTTTCTACTCAGGTGGCATTAATCGTCTGCTTTGTGATAAAACCTAATGTCTCTTTGTTAGTAGATCATGGGCTGGATGCATTATATTATAGTCATTGCAATTAATGGCGAACTTTGGTAATTTTCAATTCTCATGTTGCAAAATTTCCGCACCAGTTCAGTTTACAGATCAGTTGTTAAGGTACACACACAAATTACTTTTCAACATCAGTTAAAATAAAATGTTTCTCCAGCATTGTAAAAATGTCAAAAATGCTGATATATGCTGTTTAGTCCTTTCAGGAAGAACTCATACTAACATCAATTCCAGGAAGGAGAGCTTCCATATTGCGATCACAACTGCATTAAGTATATCAGTTTTACTACATTGCAAATGTATTCCTGTACTATTTTTTTTACTGTTTTTATTTCCTAGTATTACTACTATAGTAATACTACTACCATGCATCGTTTCTTATTCACTTTATCTCAAAGTACTTTATTTTACTTTTTGCTTTTCCTTTTACATTGTGTCCTTACTGATGAACATATTTGGTAAAATTTTGAGTAAGATGCAACAATACCACTTTTTTCAAACCGATACAATACCGATACTGGGTTTGAGTACTCACCTATACTTCAACCTCACAAAAAATGCAGGGTGACATCTTTGAAAACTTTTTTCGATGCAGAGGTAACAAAGCTCTTGTGTGTTCGTCTACTGTCCTAAAAAAACACTCCCTGGATGTTCAAGGAGTGCAACATAGCAGCTAAAAAACACCTGAACATTTACAGAGAAAATCAGAAGCAACAGTTTTACATATATATATATTTTAAAAAATCAGTCTAAGGATGTAATACATATAATACATACACAATTTTCCTTTTTGCTTGTTCAAAAATGTTTGTCCAAACATACATGTACAATTTTTATACATACATATCTGAGTAAAAATCAAATCTGCTTTTTGTGTTTTTACACTGTTTTGAGCACGTAGGACATTTTCTGACACATTTGTTGAAAGGCTACCAAAGGCCCCACTCCCTCTACCGAGAAGTCAGCCATGTACTGCTTTCTAGCCTCTCTTGAGAAGTAAACATGACCCAGGCCTGTCTCCACCACAGCACGTCCCATGGCGCTCACATATTTATACACTTTTACTTACTGCAGACAGATGGAGAGCCACTCAGGATTGTAGATAGTTTATGGGCGGGCAATGCTTGGAGCTGTGCGGGATATATACATCCTATATACATTTTAACCGGGGACGCCGGGGACATGTCCCCAGCAATATTTATGATCGACGGGTTTGTCCCCACCAAACCTGATGCGGAAATTCTTTACCTGCACTTATCTAACAGCCACTTGTACTCCCAGCAAAGTTTCTGCATCAGTATCTGAAAATAATTTTATTTAAATCACTCCACTTTCTCATGCAAGCATGTTTCTTTCTGCTCATATGCCAGAGCATTCTCTGCATTCGATGTCATGTTTTAAAAGACTGGTAGTCAGCTACAGGGCGGAGTCCTGCAATGTCACTGGTACCCGTTTCAAGATGGAAAAATGCAATTATCCTAAACAGTTCCTTTGCTATAACGCGGTCCACCCATTGCTGCCACGCAGTTTTTTTTAATGGCACAATATAAATGCTTTTATTACAGCGCACAATTCTCATTGTGTTCAGCGCTCTTAATGATTGGATGCAGTTGTGAATCTCCTCCTGGCATGTTTCCTGCGCTTCTCTGGTTATAATAATACTCTCATCTAGACAAAAAAAAAAAAGGCAGCATAAACAACTGCCCATAATTATGTTCCTCACTAGGACACGACACCTGTTCCGAGACCTTCAATGGAGAAAAAGCACCTGATTTTGCTGGGATGGAGAGAAAGTACTGCGTATTAATTCTTTTAGGTTTTAAATCTACTAAGCTTTGAGTATTAAAACTGGTGAGAAATGTGAGTAAACGTTAATGTATGTCTGGGAAAAGTGTAAAAAAGTATGTGGCGAGGGGTTTTATAGCCTTAAAATATAATAACTGTTAAACAGTTGGAAAAAATTGGATCAAAATCAAAAAGGAAAATGACTTGATCCATTAGTTAAAATAAATAATAGTGCAGTGAATTATTAGTGTATTAGTGTTTCGTTATTTGGATACTGCTGCTGAAATTTATATTGTGCAGAACTCACTGTGCAGAAAGCAAACACTGTCCACAGTCCCTGCATTTACCTTGATTTCTCATTTTTGAATCGCTGAAAGCGCTGGAAAGATAGCAACAGCATTGCATCATCAGCGCAACTTCGGGAAAAATTCCCTTCTGCTCCCTCCACCAAAAAAAACATACTGTAACATTTTCCTGTTTGGCACTTTTAAACAAAACATTACAACAACAATATTGTCTCAATCCCAGTCTGCTCGTATTAAATAAGCTTCCATCCGGAGTTGTGAATTTTATTTCATTTTTTCACCTGAAACAACTTTATGCAAATCAACCACAGGTAGCTGCCTAATTGCAGGACTGTCAGCTGTAAGTTAAATTTGAAGTTTCTCCACACAGAACGGTGTTGGGGTTGCAAAAGGAGCACATTTTATTGTTGCGCATTCTGCTGGTGCGAGTGCATATTATATCCAACATTGTTCTTTGTGCTACGGTGTGGATTTTAATCATTCTTCCCATCCAACACTCTATCGGTGAGGTTTAAAAAGGAAAACAGTTAAACCTATGGCTTTTAACTTGTATTTATTTAATAAAGATGCTATTTCGCCACGTTTATACACTGCAGTGCATATTGTAATGAAACATGAAACAAATTAATACTTAGAGGCTAAATAAAATTTAATAACTGTCCCCAGCAATCCTCAAGCTGCATTCAAGTTTACAATTGTGTCCACAGCAATTTTAAAAACAAACTGGCGCCCTTGCCGGCTCCTCAAACTCGTCCTGCCGACGCAGCGAGGGGGCGGTGTTTATGGATCCCCCTGATTCCCTGCTGTAGCGGTCCCAGCTCTGCCTGAGGCTAGGGCGAACAGGTAATGCGGTCAGCTCAGAGACTAGAGTACACCGTCAGCCGTGCTCAACATGCTGGGGATGAGATGGCGCTCCGAGAATGTTGTGATGAGGTTGAATACAGCGTGTCGAAGGCGGAATGTCTGAGGCTCTTAAGGGGACATGCAGCTAATTTTAAGGCATTAAATTCGGACATTTTGTGAGTGCAATATTTCAAATAGGTAGTGTATCTCATTTATTTAACTTACAGATTGATTTAAGGTCAAATTAAAGCTGTGCTGTACCACAGAATTGCTCTGTCTCCCTGCGAAGAATTTGCCACACCCCCTTTAAGAAATTTATATTTTATCAAGAACCCCTTGGAATACCACCACTGACCACTAGGGGGTTTGTGGACCCCCAGTTGAGAAACAGTGGCCTAGAAGACGTATAGTTGGAAAGTGACTGCTTAAAAATGCCACCATACAGGCAGTCTATCATGTTTAATATTTCCTGTTTATCTACTCAGAGCTTCTAAATAGAAACCATGCACACCGTTTAACTCGTAGACATTTTTTTCTACAATAACAGGTGTCGAGGCCACACAATACTCTATTTAATTGCTGTTTTATTGACTGGTGGTTGGATTTAAATTATTTTTCACGAATGAATACAGAAATGGGATTCGACCTTGAGGGTTGTCATAGTGTACACTACGTCATGTGCAAAGCTTAGCTAAAAAGAGAGAAAATATAAGGTGATAAAATGCTAAAAATTTGCTGCTGTTTTTATGAACCAGCAAGTGATGGATGCCTGCCTTTTATTGGAGTCTAGTTAGTGGTTAATGCCATTTTCTTGGGAAGTGATGCTAGATTTAAACTATTTTAAAAGTACATGAAAGGTTCATGTCTGTGGTGGTAAATTTTTTGTGTTTTGCTGGAGTATAAACAGATGGACAGACATCTCCGCTGACACTATTCCTCTGTTTGTCATCTGACGCTTAGATCAAAGACTTCATTTGGCTTTTCTGTGTAACTTTGCTGCTTGGCTCAGATGTTCAGTGATCTAAGCTTCCTTCTTTCTACAGTCTAGAGTTGGGACTGTGAAAAAATCCCATCCGTATTGTTTTGTTTTCATAGTTTTTGTTACTCTGATCAGAAAAGGAAAGATTCTTGGCTGTGTGGTTTCCAGAGATGCTTTAGGCTTATTTCCATTGTGGTTCTTGAAACAATAGCACATGCCAGATGTGTTTTTTGTTTAAGTTTTAGGATTACTTGCCATATAAACATGCACTCAACCCAAAGACCTATGAGTCCCTTTGTATGTTGTAATGCTTCAGCAGTGTCTTTCACCAACATGTGAGAAATTATTAGTTACATTTTTGGAGGTTGGACGTTAATTACAATCAGCAAGTATGATGCTAGTGTTATTTTTAAGCTTCTGAGTGGGCATGTGCATCATCCTGACATCTACTGCAGCATAAGCACTTTCTTTGATTACTATGTAGTGTTTTTGTGTCCAAGACTGTTTTATAAAATACTTTTTTCATGGTTGCAGTGAACCTGAGTTACAACAGGTATGAACGTTTTCTGGTCTTTCTTCTGAGTTTTTTGTAAGGCGTCTTTTGGCTTTGCTTTACTGCCTTGTGTAAATAAACATTTGAAAAGTTGAAGTAGAGTATTAGACAAATCTTGAAATTTTTTAACTAGTCTTCCCAAAGATGTACCAAGAAATTGGAGTTTCAGCTATTTGGACATTTCAAAATTAGGGTAAAATCTACATTTTCTAGCAAACACAGAAAGAGAACAGTGTAGTTTAGTAGAGTTCGTTACTCTAAACAGTACTAGCTGCTGATCATGAAAAGAAGCTGCTTAAGATAGTTTAAAATGTGATCTATGTAATCATTTTGTTTTAAAATCACAGTAAATCATTGTTTTATATCAACCTGTTTCTCACAACCACTGTGTAAAGTTAGATTTCACCATATATGTAGCAAACCTAAGCAACACAAAAAAGAACAGGAAAAGCTCAATAATACAATGGTATCAAAGAGAAAAGGGAGAATTAGGAGAGAAAAATGAGGACACAGGTGGGTACAAAGACAGATATAGGGACACGGAGAATTGAAAGCTCAATGGTGTAAGTGGTTGTTGGTGAACTTGGTGATGTGACCTCAAAACTCAGGGAGTGGCTGCAGCTCATTCCTGGATTAATCTTTCAGACTTCAGCCTGAGAGATGTATTAAAGATATATAAAAAAATCTCCATAGGAGGAGAGAGAGTGAGACTTATGAGGGAGAAAGAGAGATGGTTACTATTGTGGGGAGAGAGACACAGGAATGTCTATGGGGGACAGAGGGGCACTTGTATGGGATGAGGGTGATATATGAGGCAGAGCAAAATAGGGACATATATGGGGGGAGGAAGATCTATGAGGGAGAGAGAAGGAGGGACATAAATGTAGAGAGCTAGATATAGGGACATCTATGAGTGTATATATATATAATAATGATTATAATAAGCTTAATAAGCAACTAATAGGGCTTTTAGGTGACTTTTTGTTCATTTGGTACCATCCCCCAAAAATTGAGTTGAAGTAAATGGCAGCTGTGATAATTGATTGAGATTTTAGCAATCACATTTTGTTTTTTACCCCAACTGGTCCAATTTTTTCTTAAATGCTTGAAAAACAACTACCTTTTTTTTTTTTTACTTTTTTGTGTTTTACTGGTACTTTAAACAGCTTTTTTGGTTCCAGCTGATTGTTGGGTGGCTTTAAGCCAAAACCATTCCCTGAAATGTTTTTTAATAGCTGCCGTAATAATGTGTGTCCTAACTAAGAGAGTTGTTTATTCAATTTCATATCGTGTTTCAATATGTAAATAGCATAAACCTACCAGGAAATAACATTTAAAGCAGCTTTTTAAGCATCGAGTAGATGTCTGCCCAGGACTACAACCCTATTCACTAGCTGACAGCACCAACCTTGACTCAGTGCATTTAAACTGTTGAAAATTAACTATATATATAGAAGGTGTATTTATTTAATTATTGAAACTCCAAGGAGCAAAGCAATTCTTTGTTTGGATTATCAATCAGTCCAGATCCCAAAACAAAGACATTTCCCATTGATTTGTGGCAGACCCTTTTTTGTCATTTCCACATGCCAATTTTTCACATCCAATCTTTACCACGTCCATCAGATCATGAAATATATTACCTGAAAAATAAGATTTGAAAGCATATTTGCCTGATAATCCAATGGAGGTATATAATAACACTTGTAATGCAGTTTTGGTGCCTTTGTGTCACATTACCATTTCAGTAAGAGCTGTGTGATTGAATTATTGCGGACATAAACCATCCGTTCAATGGTTTTAGTGCATCAAGATGCTCCACTGTGAAAGAGAGAACGAGAGTGCGTGAGTGAATTTACCAAGTCATGATGAAAGCAGTGAAGCTTCAAAAAGATTTGCAGAAGATACTATCTGTGAAGACTGACAGAGATCTGAGTTTATTCTCAGATTAGTTATTTGCCACGTGCCTGTGTTCTTTGGTCTTCTATCAGTTACATCCACTAGAACGCAAGAGAAAAGTCTGATAACATAAATTAAATTTTTTTATTGGAACTGAAGTAGTTTTGTCTGTCTTAATAAAAAGAACTTGGCTTTTAATACAAAGGACAGGGTAGCTATACTGATGGTTCTTCATGAGATTAGCTGTTACAAATGTTCCTCAAAAAGGAAACACTGATGGAGAACACAAACAGGGAATAAAAAGTAAAGCTGTTTCTTACCTGGGAAAAGTTACAACTCTCCACAACCAGTATCTATGGTTGATGATCTGGCAGTTGGACCTGGTAAATAAAACGCTTTTGCCTCGCCTTCAAAACATCCTGGGTTTGAATCCTGGCCCAGGGTCTCCCTGTGCATGCATGTGCGGCTTTCTCCCACCGTCCCAAAACATGACTGTGAGGCTAATTGGTCTCTAAATTGTGTAAGTACCCCACCTCTCAACCGTTCAATGCTGGAGATACAACCCCCCCATGACTATTTGAGGATAAGCGATATTGATAATGGATGGATGGACTCCTGGATCTAGCAAAGTTCAAGTATTAAATATATCAAAGCATATTAATTAAATGGTTATTGTGGTTTAAAGAGGTTGGCAAAATTGTGCAAACTCAAAATCGTTTAATAAATCATCTGTGACCTAAACACTTTATTATCCATGTAAACAGTTTTCTTTTACACAGTTTCTTACATCTTGGTGCTTTTTCTGACCTTGTTTTAAACATCGCAAAATCGAAAAATAGGATTTATTTTAGCTAGTGGAAGTTTTTATACAATAATGTTTTTACTTATTTTTTTCACTAACTGGAAAAAGATGGGATTTTTAGGTTCCCACTGGCTCGTCACCGGTCAGGGGGTGATCAAAATGAAATTTATCAGATTCTGGTCAATATCTGCTTTCTCTACGCATCTCTTAAAATAACCTTTGCCCCAGTGGCGTGTCTAGGAAATGGCCTGGAGTGACACGTGCTACCCCTAGAATCCCATAGGCCAACCCAGGTGCAGCCCCCCCTGTGGTGTTCTGAATGCGGACATAAGCTTGTTTTTTTCATATGAAGGTTTATGAATGTTACAATTTTTACATTATTTAAGAGGAAATTTGGCATACATTTGTGCTTTGTGCTGACTGTTGTAAGGTTTGATGTTGTAGCTCAATGCTTTAGAAGACATTTAGATTCAGCAAGTGTTTTACAAGAGGGAAAAATGTCTGTTATTTAAAAGCATTTATCAGAAAGAAGGCGCGGGACATAAATCTTTTTCTTTCTTACTGCGGATCCTTGATTTACAGGTGGCATCCCAGCAGAGCTAGCTGCCCCTCCTGTGCCACCCCTGAAAATAAATAAATAAAATAAAAATAAGAGTCTGGACACACCACTGCTTTGCCCTGTAAAGCTGGCAATGGTTAATGCAAAGCATTGAACAGGGAGAACAAGGTTATCAGAACACAATTATTGGATAAACAGAAATATATTATCTGCCAAATTATCAACAAGTAATGTGAAAAAAAGAGTAAACATTCTGTTATTACCCCAGGACTTTAGTTTGCCATGAACAAATTGTCATCAGAAGATGTGTGTTTATGTTGAGAGAAATAAATCTGTTACTTACCAGCTATGGACTCCTAAACTGCTGTGACCAAAAAGAAACGGGTTTTAAATGTTATAGCTAGGATCCCCAGTAAGATCTTTGACGATCTCTTTGAAAATCCTTTTTTTAAAACTACTTATACACTTGGATGTATCATACATATTTCACTGGCCTTTTGTCATCCTACTTACTTTAAAATTTAACTGTTGGAAAATGCATTTTACTAATATATGAAAAGATTGGGTGTAAACAAATTGTTTCATCTAAAAATATGATAAAATATTTCAGTCATTTTTAAATGTGTTCCTCTTATAAAGTATCATGGTTCCAAAGCACTACTGATAAACTTCAGTATATTCTGAACAAAATGAAATGCCAACTTAAGTTCATTTTACAAATGCAAATGTCCAGTATAATTATAAAATAGTTTCCAAAAGCCAGACATAAAAGGAAGGTGGCAAAGGAGTCACAGCCAATGCCAGCCTGCTTAATATTCCAGATTTTGTTCTAAGGAAAATGGAAAGCTTTGTAAGTAACTAGATGTCAGTGAAAATAAATAGGCATTGATAAATAATTCATGTGACCTCTTCGCTCATCATGAGCATATTTTTTTCCACCAAGGGGTTTGCCGTCTCTATGGAGAAGCGTCAATGAGGAAGTGAAAAATGTCAGAGTTTTTTTGTTGCAAAAAGTAATTTGTGTCAAAATTAGCTCAGGTTTGAATTTTTTTATTGCTGCTGAAATTAAATAAAAGTGTGATCTGAATAAAAATAACCATGTAGTTCATAAATTGTATGACACATTTAGGCTCAAAATATCTCCAAAACTGTTATGTATCATTTGGTTTTGGTTTCTAGATTTCCTGATAAATGTCACTAAGAATATGTTTCGTCTTCATGTCCGGCATTGAAAAAAACACACTTTAAATCAGACTAATAAAGTAATATTTTCAAAAGATTTCATAGTAGTTACATTCTAAAGTGCATATCAAATATCTCTTACCTTTAAAAATCTCCCCATTTTATTAAAATATATGCATGCTATGCCAGTTTCACACAGAACATGTTCCAGCCTTTCACTGGAACCTCAAAATTGCGCTTGAGAACCTGGGAGCACAGTGCAAGACAGTACAATATTTAAAATCGTCATGCATCTGGCTCTGTAGTGTGTGTGTGTGAGTTTAGAAGACCAACCAGATTGCAAGAACATAATTATTTGGTGTGACCTTTGTTAGGATGGAAAGAAATCTGCTATTGAGCACTTCTTAAGAATGCAGTCAGAGGAAGCACAGAGATAGAAGAAACAATTTAAAAGACATATTTTCTATAAATGGAAATAAAATTTTGAAGTTCATTCAGGCTTCATGACAGAGCAATACATTCGACAGAACAAGAAGGCTTATGAGGTACATCAACTGGCTCTGGTGTGCCATCTTCTCAAAGATGTCACATGCTTGGTTAGGAAATGTTGCCTGTCTTTTGGAAATCTCTTGGAAACAATTATTATAGTAATACAGCCAGGCTAAATGCTTGTTTTATGTATTGTCTTACAACAGAGCCCTAGTCCATTTGCAGTTTTATGTAGAGCATGTTAAATATTCGAAAGAAAATGCACCTTGGGAAGCTGCTAGACTGTTTGCAGGGATTTGCAAATCCACCAAAACCTGGAGGAGAGATAATAAATGTGCTACATGTTGACTTCTGCTTTAAAGCTAAGATGGTTTCCACTGTGCATTTTAAAGCACATTTAGGTATATATATTTACTATTAGAGGTGATCTCAAATACCGGAAAAAAGACCTAACTGACTTAAACATGTATTAGCTCATCAAACCTTATTAACCTCAAGCTAATGTTCAGTTAATCTACCTTCTTTTTCCAGGTGTTATCAAATTATTTGAAGGTGGAGTGCCCTCTACTGTCTTAGTCCAATAGCATTCCTATTGGAAGTATGACTTGCCTTGTTGGAGGTTCATATGTGTTCAGGTCAAAAATGTAGTTTAAATGTTATTTAATACAATCACCTTAGATTTTTTTTAATTGCAAAATCTGAACTTTTTAAAAATAAATATGCACATTGTTAGTGTAGCCTCACCCATCTAAATGTGGAGTTATCATGTAATGTATCTTTCTATTGTTTCCAAGCCATATCAAAGTGAGCATGTCCTGCGGTCAAAAATGACGCACAATGTTACAGCTGTATTTCTTGCATGGGTAAATGAAAACTGTGTCTCTCTTTAAAGAAAGACAACATTGGCTTTTCTCTGAGATAATAATAATTTGAAGACAAGTCCACTAAAACCCAAAGCAGTTTTAGATTAATTTAATATTGCAACTTGCATTTGAAAGACACTGACAGTCCAAAACATGATAGACAAACATGATAGAGAGAGAGAGAGAGAGAGAGAGAGAGAGCAAGGGCAAAGAGAGTTTAAAAGAGTCCTCCTCACCATTCCTCAAAAGCACAACTTGAACATAAATCAAGCCTTTGCAACAAAGACTTGTGCTTTTTTGTTCAAACCTTCTTACATCTCTAAGTCATATACACTTAGCTTAGAAAACGGGACCAATCACTTTACAGTTCCTTGCTTCATAGCCACGTGTCACTATGTTAGCGCTTTGTCGTAATATTTTCATGTAGCAAAAATAAAACTGTTGTGTTTGAGTACCAAACAGATCAGAGTCTTTCCTAAAATCTAGTTAAATTTCACATCCTGTCTTTTCTCTTTCCCATTTGAAATATTCACATTCTTTAATTTGTAAACCAGTTTGGTAAAGAAACTGACAGATATTGTTTCTGTAACTCTTTCATACTCTGGCCTAGCATTTGTTTGCCGTTTTGACTGTGCAACGTAAAATTCTACTTGACTGCAATTTGCACCCGTATATAAATTGACTTGTAAGCAACATTATTTACTCTATAACTTAGCACTCTTCTTCTATTTTATGACTAATTTAAATATGACACTAATTAGCAATAATGTTATCTTAAATATGAAAAAAACTTGTTCAGTTTAAAAATTCTTGGCAAGTGTTTTAGTTCTGTGCTTGTTTTTAAATGTGCAGTGATTCTTAGGGAAGTATGTTTTGCTGTAGACAGATAAAAGGCTGGTTGTGTCTGTCTGGGCTGGCTAGCTAGATAAATTAAATTTGAAAAGACAAGCTCAGTATCACCACCTCAGACTTTTGTTCTCTGCAATATGGCTATCATTGTTACAAAAATCTCTGACAGTCTTGTATCTTACGGACAGGAAAAAACAAAACATTCTCCTAATCTCAGATGTCAGCGGTAAATGAAAGATTTATAATAACAATTTAAAAAAATAACACAAGGAAGGAATGTCAATACATAAATACATTTACAATAACTACATTTTTAAAACTATCAGCTCAAAATAAAACATTTAAACAATGTTATAAAACAATATTATACAACAAATTAGAGCAATTTTGTAGCAACGCTTAATGACAACATAACTATTATACATGTTTTAAAATGTACAATACTAATCTGACTTTTTTTTTTCATTTACAATTTCCACTCTCTGACATACACCATATATCACAGCAGAACAACAATTTGGGTTAATGATAGAACAAGTGCATAGCAAAATAGAAGATCATTTGACAAGGTTAAGGAAACTGAAAACTGCAAAATTGGCTTTTAAAAAAAACATTTAAAAACCATGTATAAGGCAAGTTTCATTTAAAATTGGCATAGTCTGAGAAAATGTCGACAAAGTCTTGTACCACCCTGTAGCAGAAGTCATACTGTTCCTGTAAAGAAAGGAGAAAGATGGATTAGAATGTGAACAGTAAAACAAGAAAGTGTAATGCTTCATAAGAGAAGAAATGGTTTACATATTCCACTGTGAGAAACAGCATTAAAAAAAAGCTAATCATTTGTTTTATTTTTAAATAAATTCTTTGTATTTTATTCCCGCACATAAGGATTTGACCCGTCTATAGTCTCACTCAGAGTATGGGGGAGGCTCTGGAATATAACTGTTGATTGTATTACACATATCTCTGGTACTTTTTAAATGATTGAAATAATTATATTCCTATACTTACAACAGTTTGGACCATGTGAGGCCTCTGCATGCGTAAACTCTTGACTGTTTGGAACACGTCCAGCAGGCCTTCTGCTTTGACTCGCTCCAAAATATTGCTCAGTGCAATGAACGTACCTGTTCGCCCTGCACCAGCACTGTAGTATAAATACAAAATATGAGTTTTAATACAGGTTTCACTCAAGAAAGAGTCCCATTTACAAATTGAAACATGCCTGCAGTGTACGACTATGGGATGGTTTCCAGACTGCTGCTGCTGTCTCTGCACTGATGCGATGATGTCAATCATGCCTTTGCCCTCTGCCGGGATGCCTATCTCTGGCCAGCCATGGAAGTGGAAATGCCTGACTGTCCTTGTCTGCTTCTCCTGGAGAGGAAATGCACAGACAGATGATAGATCAAAATACCTCTGAAATGTGATTTATTAGCAGTTTATGAATGATAGTGGGGCGTGCCGTGTGGTATATGAGAGGTAGGCCGACGAAAGATACTCTGGGAGACGAATGACCAATCACACCTCTAGAAAAGTGAAGTGGGTCGAAATTAATGAAATATACGAAACAGGAGCCTCCTGGTTGATGAGCTTAAACACATCCTGCTCCTTTACTCTCAGTGAAGAGAGTTTTATGCTTTCAGATTTAGAGAGTTGTTGGATTCTTTCCAGAACACTTTTACAAAGGAGTCACTTTTTTTATTTCCTCCTGTAGCTGTTTGAATGCACATATTTTAGATAAAGGTCCTGGAAGCCTGTACCTACATTGTTTTTAGTTAATCCACTCAGATGAGAATCAATTATCTGGTTAGAATGCTCCGTCTCCCAACACATACAACTAAGCAAAACTTAGAATTGCCGATAGATGTCACAGTGTAGTTAAAGGTGTGAAGGAAACTGGGAGGCCCCATTACATTTACATCTCTGATAGTGCAAAGTTGATTTGCTTACCGGAACAAAGGTGAGTACCAAGTCTCGTAGACTGAAGGTTTCACACAAAGTGTCTCCCTTCAGTTCTACAGTGTAGTCTCCATAGGTAGCAGAGTCCTCTGTGGGCCAGTACTGGCAACATTTGTCCTACAAAGCAAAAACGTTACATTAATATGTGGATTATACAATGCAATAAAGTAGCTTTGGCACAAATAATACTGTATAGTTATGTGAAACACAGCTCATAAAAGTATACATTTAGCTTAATTTGAATGCGTTTTCATGAATCACCTGCTCCCTCTCCTGGAGTTCAGTAAGCATTACAATCGAATGGCATTTCCATTCCCACACCATTCTCCAGAAATCTTGCAACGTATGAGGAAGAGGGCCCTGTGTGGCAATGAAGTAGTCCTTCTGTCTGTAGCCCTGAATAACAGCAGAACAATTATCGATTACATTTTTGACACAACAGACTTAACTATAGGAATTTTGGTAGCGGTTGCTCTGGAAGAGAGATAGGCGCTTACGTCTATAAAAGATGCGTTGATGTAATCTGTGAACTCTTGTCCTCTTCTCATGGAGAGAATGACTCTGTTGAAATCATCTGCAATAGACAAAGCAGATGACAAATATACATTAGAGCAAGAGGTGGAAAAAATGACCAAGTTTCCAATGTATAAACTGGTCTGAGTGGCTCTCTAAATGGGCTGAAATTAACTGTAATAATTCCCTTACCTGTAGGAGAAAGATATTACTGTGGGTTTTGGTTGAAAGTTATTAGCTAGTCAAACAAAAATAATTTTTTGGCTGAATTTAAAACGACTTAAATACATAAAGGTAGGTTGGCAGACAGAAACAGTCCACCTGCTTCAACTAATTTCACAGAACCTCCCTCAAAAATCCAATTTAGCCTTATAAAACAAGAAGGTTCCAAGAAATGTGTTGGTGAATGGCTTGCAGGGAGCCTAAAAAAATGCAAGTCTTCTTTGTTACTGGTAGAAGAGTTATAGTTAATTTACAACTCAGTGAGGGGGGTTCAAAAATGACGTCCAAGGAAATTCAACAGGTAACAGGAAGGTGAGAACATTTAATACCCAAGTTACTCTGTTTTATCCTTTTTAACTTTCAAGTGCTATCTTTGAAGGAACAAGTTGCATTCGGAAATATTGTCAGCATGTTGGAAATCTCAATGTTAAGGGTAACCGTTCAGAACAATGGACCCCCGATTATTCTTGGTTCAATATTTGTAGATTTTTTTTCTAGAGCATCTTTAAAATATGCGCACACACACACAAAAAACCCTAGCTGATATGCTGGAGTCGAAGAGCAGAGATAAGGAAGACTAAATATTAGCTTGTGTGGTTGTGCTAAGATGGTATCCACTGCAAATTAAGGTATATTTGGTGCTTGAACTATTAAAATAGGCAGTTATTAGGATTTTATAACCTGGACTTTAGCTGTTCATATATGGTTGTGATTCCCTATATTTTGAAACTGCCATAAGCATATAAAACCGATTCCTGTTTTCTTACATGGAATAATTTGGAGAACTCTGTTCTTCTTCATGTTGGCAGGAAGGTTCCCAGTTCTCATGTTCTCCTTCATAATACGCATGTTGGTCAGTTTCTAAGAAATGAGAAGAAAACAAGGTGTAAGAAATACAAAAATACATTCTTTTAAAAACTACATCTAAGGGTCACATGCTTTTCAACTAACGTGACCATACTTTTTTGTTGTTGATATTTGACGTACAAGCATTTCAGCAAGTAATGCAGAACATATTGAATACTGATTTCTAAGATATTTTCTGTTTTCCCGTGGTCACATTTTAAATCATTCTGGTGTGTCAAAAAACAAAGCACAAACACTTGGTAATGCAGGCAATGTCAAGAGAAATTAAATATCAGAGAAGGCCACATCCTTTTAAAAACATTGTCCACTCTGAAAGCCCACAGTAACCTTCCTGCTTCCTCACTCATGGTTTGTTTTAATTTAATTTGACTTCCATCAGAATTAGGTCATTTTCATTGTCACATTGTCAAGAGCTTCAAATAGCTGTGATGTGAATATCGCAAAGAATTGAATTCACTCCAATAAATATTTGCTGACTATTAAAGATGTATATATTCAGGCTCACTGTTTCTATAATACAGTAGGGCAAAAACATATTTGACAGACATTGATTGTCCAAGGTGTCCCACTAAAAAACTTGTGGTCCTTAATTTTCATCATATGTACATATCTAGGGAGAGTCATGTTTTTGGTTTGTGGAAGGAAGCTGGAGTATACAGAACACAGGGAGAACATGCAAACTCAATGCAGAAGATCCCAGGTGCTTCTTGCTGCAAGGCAACCGTGCTACCAATTGCGCCACTATGCAGTCCGAGCTATCATTTTATCTTTGTTCTAAAACTAATAATAACCGCCTCTTACGGGAACTGCTTTCTTGTGTGATGGCACTTCTAAAACTAATATAAATAGTTTCGCTGCTCACAGGAAGAAGAATAGAATACCACACTTTAAATACCGTTTCTAAATGTTGACATACTAAAACTTGAACAAGTGTTTGATACACTGCTGATTTCTGAGGTTTTCCCATTTACAAAGCATGTAGAGGTCTGTCAATTGTATCAAATGCACTCTTCAACTGTGAGGGACAGAATCTAAAACAAAAATGCAGAAAATTACATTGGATAATTTTAAATGAGTTCAATTTTATTGCATGACACAAGTATTTGATCGCCTATCAACTACAAAGAATTCAGGCTCCCATGGACCTGTTAGTTCGTCTTTAAAAAGACCTCCTGTTCTCCACTCATTACCGGTATTAACTGCACTTGCTTGAACTCGTTACCTGTATAAAAGACACCTGTCCACACACTCAAACAAACTCCAACCTCTTCACAATCTTAGCCTTTTTGTACTCCAGTTTTCTTCTTCAGTCCAAAAACATGACTGGTGATTTGGTCTCTCTAAATTCCTCTTATGTCTGAATGTATGTGACCATAATTATTTGTCCTGAGTGTCTGTTTTATCCAGGGTGTTGAAAAATGCTTCTCACCAGTGACACCTTGTATAGACAAAGTATGGATAACCATTTTGGAGTTTTAATTAATTTCTTTTTCTGTTAATCACAATGTTTTATGGAGACAAAATGTGAAGGTAATGAGATTACCTTGAACTCCTCCTCCAGGCCCACCCGGTCACCGTCGGCGAAGGTGTTGTGCAGTTTGTGCAGATGTCCTTCCAGAGATGACACATCCAGCTCTGTGTCTCCGTAGAGGTAGTATTCAAGCAAGGCCTGGTAGACGAATGAGTACTGGATCTGGGGTGAGAATAGACACAAACAAAAATTTCATACACTATGTGTGAGTACATATACTCATGGTTGATGAAGGGGGTACCGAACTCCCTGCAAACTTTCCAGATGTTGGTAACACATCATACCAAACAGTGAGACGATCTTTAACTCACATCTGTCTGGATCAGCTGGGAGCGCTGCTCTCGTATCTTGGAGACAAACCCAAACACATCAACTATCTGCTCTGCGTGCATCATGTCGATCATGCCATCGATTACAATGAAGGTTCCCGTCCTTCCAACACCAGCACTGCAGACAGAAAATCAAACTCGCTAAGTGGACCACAATACTCAGCTGACACTAGCATGTTAATGGGAAGCGGGAGAGAAACAAAAGGATCTCTGTGCTTGTAAGCACATTCATTACTATAATCACATCTCTTTTTGTTTACCCGCAGACTCTCAGAGTGCACAATTATACCCAAATACATTTCTTCCCATAGAAACCAAGTGGATAACTGAAACAAATAAAAGCTCATTCAAAAATACTAGCATTGTTTAGTTCAAGTAAACACATTTAGATATATTCACTGCTGACTATTCAGTACCTGCAGTGGACCACAATAGGCCCAGAAAAGGACGGATTCACTGCCTTGACCTTTTTCAGGAACTTGAGCATGCCAATGGGGGAGAAAGGGACTCCAAAATCTGGCCAGCTGGTGAAGTGAAGCTGTGTGACCAGACGCGGAGTCTTGGCACCATCACCGGCTTGCTGTGAAAAGAAACAAAAACCTAAATATTCCTACTTCAATAATAACATCCGATTTTGTTTCCACAAGATAGTCATAAAGCTAAGGCACCAGGAGTGTAATGAGATCTACAAGTAAATCTTAAAATAAGAGATTGCAATATTTTGTCAACTAGAAAAACTGTGTTATTGTATGCTAACCAGAGCGATCAGTCAGACCTTGTCTGGTGAAATTAAGATACTGCAATGACTATTGTATTATACTGTTCAGCCTTACTACCAGGTATAAAATTTTTAAAGAATGTCTTGCAAACAGTGCAGTTAAATGACTGGATATCATAAATGTCTAATGATTAGTCGGCTTCCTCAGATTACTTAACTTAACTCCCATTTTTTGCTTAATCAGATATACTATATCAGGGCTCTAGACTAACTTTTTGTGCTGGTTGCATTTATCACTGAACTTTTACCGGTTCAATTTTAATTACTGTCCACGAAGTGTTGACTTCCTATTGATCAAGAACCTAGTAAAAGTTCTTTATTTGAAGTAGAATAATTATCTGCAGGAAAAGTATCCCCACAGCTACAACCTCCAAGGACTTAAACTGGAAGGTTGATGGCTCAGGCATCAACTTTTGTCTTCACTTATACTACATCCACTCTGTTAATCTGGCTAGCCTTGCCTATACCCTGTGCATGTCTCATAGACAAATAACCTCCCCATCCTTCTATTTTTGATTAGTTTAGACCACAATAGAGGCCTAATGTGTATCTGTTGTTGAACTCAGACTTTTTTAAATTTTTTTAGGTGCACTACGAAGAAATTTGGTCGCATTTACAACCAAATGTACCACAGTACCACAGTTCCCAATATAATTATTGCAAAGGACTGTTTGTAATGCCGTAATTGTTTGCCATCATATTCGAAATATATTAAGATCACCCTTTGCATGCATAATTATTAATATTTAGGCATCAGATTTAAAAATGTCCATCCTACCTCTCTTCTTCTTTTCCTTCCTTCTAGTTTTAGATTTTCCTGAACTCCATATATGAAAGACTGCTTAATGCACAAAAAACTGCTATAGATTCATGATTAATGAGAACTCAGAGTCTGCAATTTTCAGCAGAGCATCTTGTTTAAGGCTCATAACCTCTACAGAAGACACATAAAAACATGCTCAATCATTTTTAGAAATATACAGATTAAAGGAAAGTAAAGTACTTCAACAAATTCTGGAAAAATTGGTTTACACTTACATGTTGCACACAGAACTTGCGTATTGTATAGTCCACTAGGACTGTGAAGTCCTCGACTGCCACCCTGACATTCCCGTAAGTCCAGCAGCCCTGGTCTGGCCAGTACTGGTAACACTTATCCTGCAAGGATAAGCCACAAAACACAAGATTTTATAAATGTCTTAAAAACAGTGTTGTGTTTGATAAAATAAATAGCTTTGCTTTATAAAGACAACTGCCCATAAATTTAGATTATAGAAATCCCAATGACAACAGGACAGAATGCCTGAAATAATCAATGCAAAGCTGCCTGGATTATGATAATGACTCTTGAAACTTTATGAACAGTAGGTTATGAATGATTTCAACTGTATTAAATCTGCCACCAACACTGCAAATACAGCAGATAAGAAAAACACCATAGTTTTTTCAAGAACCACCTAAATTAAATGTATGCACTTTCTCACATCACCCATAAGCAAGAGTTTCACTTCCAACTACCACATTCAAGTTGGACCATTAGTGAGAAAAAACAAGAATCTGCATATCTTTGCACTTGATCGTTTAAGTGAAAATTTCAGACGTATTTTATTGCATGAAACTGAGGTAAACCAGATGGATAAATTGCATACCTCCTTCCTTTCTTTCAGATTTGTCAGCATGACAACCGTTGCTACTTTCTGCTCCCATATCATCCTCCAAAAATCTGCAACAGTCTCTTCTTTTGGGCCTGAGAAATAAAACATGTACTCTTAATGTTGTAACTTAAGAAACAAATCTAAACAAGAGAATAATTCTTTTCATACATTTACTTACCTTGTGCAGCTATAAATTTGTTTTTTTCTGTGTAACCCTGGTGGCAAAGGGACATTTCAAGTGACTATTACAATACATGCTGCTTTTAAGGTTTGAATTAATAAAAATAAGTTTTTTTTGTTTTTTTTAAGTAAAAATTCCACGGCCAAAAAAATGTGTACATTTAACTTTCAATGAAGCCATTTTATAAAACATTTATCAGACATTATTTTGGCAGCTTTGAAAGCCACATAATTAGAGTCACAAGGGGAAACTGACTTACATCAACGTAAGATGCATTAATGTAGTCCGAACATGGATAACCATCCAACTCATTCAGCACCACTCGGGAATGATCATCTGTTAGTGGGGAAAACAATTGGAAAATTTATCATCAGCACACATGATTGAGGAGTAATAGAGGGTTACACAAAGCTGTGTTCAATAGTTCACTAGTTAAGCCTAACAAACTAACTATTCCATCATATAAAGAATGCCTTTAGAGAGGGACAACAGACTTTTTTTTGTGGCATTTAATACAAATGGGCATTTTTTACAAAGCATGCTGGTCTGTTTATTTTCTAACAAAATGTCAAATTGAAGTATTCTTGAACTGCAGAAAGTAATTACAAGAGCCGCCAACGAGCCACACTTTGACCACCCTTGGTCTACTTTACATAGTTTTTAATTGTTTTAAAGCCCAGATACAGCCACAGAGTTTCAGCTTTCTTATCAGATTTTGCATAGCCCAGAACAAGAATTAAATTAGGGATTTTTTTAAGCTATTGAACCTTTATAGCTTTTATCCAAAGACTAAAATAGGTTTTACTGGGATTTTGTGTGACAAAATAATCTATTGGATAATTATTGGGATGTAAGAAAAAATCGATATGGCAATATATCACGATATTCTCTGGCATGATATTGTATCGATATCGTGATATCAGTATCGCCATATTTTGCGTGTCAATATGTAAAGCAATTTTTGAATGTATACTCTATTTTTTAAAGACAATTGAATGGAACCATTAATGAATACAGTAATTTTTTTTGGTGAAATAAAAAATGTGAGTGCGGCTTGTTTGCTGCTTTGACCTTCTTATTACGTATGAAAAAGGTTGAAGTTTTTAAATGCTGTGACAGTTTTTCTACAGTTCAGTTATGTTTTAAAAATCCTAATACATGGTCTTACTCATAGTATTGCAATACATCGTATAGTCTGCCCTGTATTGTGATACGTATTGTATCGCCAGATTTTTGCCAATATACATCCCTAGATAATTACAAAGCAGAACTCAAATGATACATGATTTTTAAACTTAGTTTTTACAATTAAACAACTGAAGCATTATTTTTTTCTCTGTGCCCTTTTCTCAAATATACCTCAATAATATCTTGTTCGAAAAACTGCCTCCAGAAATCACATAATTACTTCATACACTGCCTGGCCACCAAAAAAAAGTCACCACCGGGCTTTAACCTGGATTTAAATAGGTACAAGCCTCCTATTGGCTAATAACTGCATGGGTGATTATGGCAGCAAGTTATTTAACCCCAACTGGCGTTTGAGAAGGGTCAAATCACTGACATGCATCAAGCAGAGAAAACATCAAAGAAGATTGCAAAAACTGATAAAATTGGGTTAATAACTGCCAAACGCATCATTAAAAAGGATAGTAGGGACCCATCGTCTTTGAGGAAGAAAGGTGGCCGGAAAAATATCTTGAATGATCATGATTGGTGATCGCTTAAATATTTGGTGGAATCAAATTAAGGAAAAACAACAGTACAAGTCAGGCTATGTCTAATAATGAAAGTAAGAGCATTTTCAAATGTGAAGGGAACTCAAGGGATTGGGACTTAACAGCCGTGTAGCCATAAGAAAACCAATAATCAGTGAGGCAAACCGGTAAAAAAGGCTTAAATTTTTTAGGGGGTTGAGAGTTATTCTTGGTCAGGCAGTGTAGAGTTCAATTGTGTTTAATCTCAGCATAAATCCAGCTGTTCTGTAAAGACCTCAGCTGTTTCTTAGAGATAATTTGTAAACTGACAGCATTGTGCAGATCTAGGAGAAGTTTAAAGCACAGTTAGGATATAAAACAGTATCCCAAGCGTTGGGCACAATCTCACTGAGTACTGTTCAATCAATCGTCTGAACATGAGAAAAGTTTGGCACAAATGCGAAAGCATAAAGAGACATGGCTGTCTACGTAAACCATTGGTTAGCAACCTTTACAAACCCAGGAGCCATTTTGCTTTCTGGCCAGCTAAACTAAATTGCCACACCCAGCGGGCACTGTGGAAGAGGAATGGTACATCCTCGACAGGGCGCCAGTCCATTACAGGGCAACGCAAACAACAACGCACACACACTCACACCTAAGAGCAATTAAGCGAGACCAATGAATGTAACAGTCTTTGATCTAAAGAGCCAATGCCCCGGAGCTCATCTAAGACCTTTTACACATGTAGCCGGGTTTAACAAAATATATATATTTTCCTCAGTGTCTTTGAAAAAAAACCCCAAAACATCCCATCCCCACGTAACCGGATAAGTGCGTTTTTAAGCACATTTATAGACAAGGCAAAACTGTAGGGGGCAGCAGTTATCCCAAATCCTATGCACTCCGAGTAACTTTCTACTCTCTACTTCAACATACTGCAGTGATAGAGCTTATAAAAACAAACGAAAAAAAAGTACTTGGACAATCAGTAATGCCATCACAACTCTGAGGGCATAAATGCTGTTTCTGAGTGTAAACACAGATGGCACGAGTGATGTTTGAGCATTTCTTGATGCAGACAGTGATACTGCGGTACTTAAAACTCCAGTTTCATCTGTCTACACGCAGACACTGTAAACGTAAAAAACGCAGATCTTCACTTTAGCCGTAGTTTTTAGAAAGATTTGTTTATGTGCTGTAAATCTGCATTTGTGTATAGATGACAGGCCAAACCGTAGAAAAATATCTTCCTTTTGTGAGATACCCAGCTACATGTGGACAGGGTTTAACAGTCTTAGTGGGGAGATCATAAATCAGAGAAGCAGCAAACGGGTCCAGGGTAACTCTGGAGGAGCTGCAGACCTCAGACAATCCAGTGACAGACCAACTAGAAGTCTTGCATTAGTTATGATGTCCACAATGGTTTACAAAAAAGTAATTACTGAAAGAATGCCATAAAATAAAGAACAGAATGGACAATGTTGGGCATCCTCTTCATCAGATTGTCATACAACAATAGTCAGTCTGAAACCTCTTCGGTTATGCTGTAACACGGACCACAACGGAAGACGCTTCCTGCCCACAGTCATCAGTATTTACAACTCCTTCAAGAAACTTGATTAGTATAAGTTACAGCAACACATAATTTCCCTCTAGGATCAATAAATCATTTCAGAGTTTGAATTGAATTTTAAAAATAAATCACATTTGGAGTCTCCCACTTGCCAAGTAGGGGACACAAAAAGCATGTGGAAGGGGGTCCTCTGGTCAGATGAGACCAAAAGAAACATTGTCCGACAAGTACAGCACAGTATGGATGCTCAGCATCATGCTTTTGGGATGCTTTTCCACAGCAGAGACAAATGAAGCTGGTCAGAGTTTATGGAAAGATGCATGGAGCTAAATCCTGGGCAATCCTGCAAAAGGCTCCACCTTGAACACACACCCGGAGCTACAATTAAATGGTTTAGAGCAAAGGAGATTTGTGTGTCAGATTGGCCCAATTATAAAACTGCAAAAACTCATTTTTACATTTATCATATGGATATTGTAGTGAAAAAACGCATGAATGTAAATACATATAGGTTTAATTTTGGAGTACTCTCTTTTTACCCTGACTGTAAATTTTTATTTAGTTTTACCAACTTTAAGAACTGCATGTGTTAGTGAAGTGAAAGAGTACCATAACACGCAAGGTTCTCAAAGGAGGAACCACACGTGTCAAAAGGAAAACTACTGAGGAAACTATTAGAGTATTGTTCTGTTGTTGTAAGTAAATGTTTAAACTGTTAATTGGAGCTTTACTGTATCTGTCAGAGCAAAAAAAAAAAGTGTCAAAGACACAATGGAGCTTGTTTGTGTGTATAGAAACAGGAAGCAGAGTTTGACTCAGAAGAAAAGCAAACTCTTAAAGAACAGAAAGTACACTCACAGGGAAGGATGTTGGGGTATCTGTTCTTCTCCTTGTTCTCATCCTTGTTGGCTTCCTCATATGTTCCCTGTGCATTACCTCCTGGCAATGACTGCAAAGCAAAATTACAGATTATACAGTCGCACATAATCAGCAATGGCCTGCTGCATGAAGGCACTTCCTCTGCTACATGATTGAAGAACTTTGACTTCCTCTTTCTCTTACAACGGACTATAACAACCATAGAGCCTATAACAACCTATGAGTAGGAAACTTTATTTTGACTCAGATCCGCAACAATATACATAAATAGCCAAACGGCATATGTGTGGGTATGAGTATGAGATCAGTATGTGTCACGGACAACCTGACACATGTTATTCATTTTAATTTCCTACATGAAAATACACTCTTTCAAGTTCTAACCTGCTATTTGCCATCGCCATGAAGAAGGTTAGGACAATGATAAGACTAAAGTTGTTTTCCCACCAAAATTGCAACATATGTAATTTATTTAGATGGTGTGGTTCACTTTCAAGCTGAACTTTTTCAAACAAACCGCGCCTTTTGAGCAATATATTTACGTCCTCGAAAGTGGACGTCTTCCAATAGACATAAATAACAAACTCACACCCTTACAGATGCACACACTTTCCTTGTCATCACTGCTCTAGCTGTATCTCCAATCTCTCCTGCCCACTCCGGGAAGCAGTTAGATGATGTGCATCTGTTGCAGCACGTCAGCTGTTGATTGGGGTCCCCCCCCTCCTCCTCCTCCTATCCCTCCTGTTGTGTCATTGTTAATGTCTGAAATATGTGCTTCTCTATGTTTTTGGTGTGGTTTTTTTCTATTACCTGTGTTGTGAGTCCGTATACGGACCCAGAAACACGGTTGAGCGTTTTTTTCCCAGGTCACTGCCCAACAGTGACCTGGATCTGTTTGTTGACTGTCTGTTTGTTTGTAATGATCTTGGACAGGTTGTACTGTAAAACTGAATTTCCCCTTGTGCGACAATAAAGGATTATTCAAATAGATGCGCATTAATACCACCCCATTCAAGAATCATTTAACTGAGGTACACTTGCTGTTTCACGAAATGTAAACTAACATGAATTAGCATCAGATTTTAGCAGTTTTAGGATTAGTCTTATCTTCAACAAATGTGCCAGACAAAAAATGTTGCAGCGTTGGGGCTCAAAATGAGAAGACAACAATGCAGAGTTGCAGAGCCCAGAATGCTGTGCGCTACAGACCGCTTTCTAGTTTTGGAGCGTCCCCCGGCCCTTTTGGCATTCACATTGTAGTGGAAAATTTATACAATCAAACCACACCAGGGCTCACTTCAGCGGAGCAGAGATCTGGGTTTTTAGACCGACCAGAGTTCTATTGGGCATTCACACCTCCCCATACATACCAGACTTTCTGGGCAAACAATTTAAGGTTTGATTAAAGCAGACTAAACAGGGCTGGGGAGAATGTACTCTTAAAAAGAAGCTTACATTATACTCCTCCCTGAAGAGCTTGCCATCATCAGCTGAACGGAGCCGGTACTCCTCCTCCAGGTGGTCAACTGGGATGGGGAGGTAGGTCTTTGAGGCTGAGGGGGACCTGGGCAGAAGGACCACCGTCTGTTGCTCTGCAGGGAGGAAACATCGTTGGTACCAGCTCTCCTTTTGTGGTGGTTTTGTTTAATCAAATTATGCAGATTTTTTTTTTTTTTTTTTTTTACAGAAAACTAATCATGTAGAGTCGGTAGAAATAACAATCAAAGATATGTTTTGTTGTCTTAAATGACCATTTAGGCTAAATGATTTGGTTAAATTAGAACAGTAGTTCCCAACTAGTGAGTAAAGCATTAAATACCTTGGGAAGTTTTTCATTTCTCATATTTTTTGCTGTTTGTTAGAAGATACATTGGTGCAATAATCAAAACTAAAATTATGCAGAGTGGTCCTTATTTATAATTGCCTTATTTTATCCCTTTTTAGTGCTTCATTTTAATGTAAACAAAAACTATTAAATACGGCAGAGCAAACCTATCACTTTGTTTCTTGTACAGTACAATACTAACCACAACTTTAGAATAGCTCAGAAACATATGCTTCAAGCTTTTAGTCATTAGAAGATTTCTTTACAGATTATGAATCAGTTTGTACAATTTTACAAACTTGTTTTAAATAAAATTATTTTAAAAATAATTTGACATATTTAAGACCTGAAGAACACTGTCTCGAACCGTTTGGCTTAATTAAAAAAATACATTTGGATAAAAAAAATTAAAACTATTTTCTTAAATCTTAATGCAGCTCTTAGTTATGTATAATTCTAGGGGAATATCCCCATTTTTAGACTATTCTAAGACAACAACTGTCAGTCAATTTTTCAGTCTGTGTATTTTAACTGCCGGCTGTCATTTTGACTTCTTTCCTCCAACTCATCAATCCTTAAAACCGTAATGCTTGTACCATTGGTGGTACCTAGGCAGCCTTACATGATATGCATAGGAGACCTGAGGCATTGATAAAGATAAAAAGATGACTTGTTCAAGCACAATGAACTTTGCTTTCAGTAATTCAGTTCCAAAGCCCCTATGCAGTGGCTCTTGAGGATTTGACTCCAGCGGTGGGCCACACCTTGGGAATCTCCCAATAAATTCTTAAACTGGCTTAGTTTAACAATCCTGTCAAAGCCGTGTTTATTTCTGTTGTTTGTGCACCTTTTCCTTACATAGAGACTGACGAGCCAGCCTAGTCACAAGTGAGTTTTTGTGGCTTATCCTTCTGGATGGGTGGATGAAGTCATTGACTGTCTGCTGGAGACGTTGCCATATTTATCACCCTATTTCTCACAATGTTTAGATTATTTCTTAGCTTGGATAGAAAATGACTTGGTTGGGAATCACAGAGTTAGAAAAATCAGGTGACTCAACTAATTTAATGTAAAATTATTGCTCATAAACAACTAAACAGTTACGCCTACAGGCTTATAAGTTATGTGCTATGACTATACTTCTACATCTCCCAGATCACCAAACATCAGCAGGTTTTAAAGAGCCAAAAGGATCCCAGAGAGGAGCCACAGCACCCTGTCCTGGCATTTAGTCACAGCTTTAAGAAAATAAAGGTTGGAAGAAGTACCCAGAGAGGGTGTTAGTGTTAGTAACATGCAGCTGTTTGTTGTACTGCCACCCTTTATACCTGACCTGGAGGTACAACGGTGTACAACGATTCAGAACTGTATCCAATCTCTAAAACACAACACAAACCAAATCACTTCGTACATACATGGACAGATACAGCTTGATTCATTTTGTGTCATTATCATGTTTCCACCATCAGGTTCAGCAAATAAGGTGTTTAACTACGTGTTTTTTTTGTTTTGTTTTTTAAGTTATTAAACTGTTTTAAAGTCAAAAAGAGTTCTTACAATAAACAACAGGCTATTTGAAGGTCGGCTTAGTTTTTTTCTGCCTTTTCCTTTTTTAGATAAGAAAATGCTTCCTAAAGAACATTAACAAATCCTCATCATGAACAGTTTCCTGCATGGTCTGAAAGCCGTTATCAAACACCACACAAATCAGCTCAGGTTTTTTAAAATAATGGAGCAGAAAGCTGCTGCAATAACAGCTCCAATCTTTGCATCTTTTAACTTCAAGGCACCTTGAAAGTAGATGCAGCTGTCGCTGAAGGCAGATTGTTTTCGCTCTTCATTTCAACCACAGGAAGCATCAAGCAACCACAGCAACTGGTGGAGCTACCTCCATATACACTCTGAAAAACACTCTGACTTTCTATCTGAGCTCCAAGTGTGAATATGACAACTTCAGGTTTGCATCTTTTAACAGCCATCTTGTCACATCGCCTACAATCCGCCTCGCTGCCAATCAACATCTGCAGTTTTACTACATTACCTTGTTCCTCCAGGTTGCCATTCGGTATTTTCTTGTCAACTGCTGTGATGACTGCTTTTTTCTGGTTTTTTCCCCTGAATTAGAAAAATAAAACACAGCAAAATGAGATACGGACAGTCAAATGAATATTAAATCCCTCAATTAAATTTTTCTTTCAATCAACTCTAAGCAGTGCTCCATACTTGTAAAATCTTTCCATCCTACCATCGGAAGCTTGAGAAGCTTTTCTTTATCATTAGCCGGCGTCTTGGAGAGGCAGTGTTGATGTCAAAATGGGGTACAGAATTTACAATTCGGTCTAATGCTGCCGGTGAGCTCCTCTTTCACAGCCTGCTCTGCTCTGCTCTGACTAAACATGCAAGGGAGCCTGCTTCCTTACCGGGCTCCGCCTCAGTGACTAAACAGGAGGAAGTGTTTGTCTCCCCCAGCTCTGCCCCTGTGCTGGGCTCTCCGCCAGGGGAATGAAAAAAGGCGAACCAAGCTAAGGTTTGAAAAGTTTTTTTGAGTTGTTTTTTTTATTTGTTTTATTTACCTGAGGATATACCAGGCCAACAGTACAAAGATGAGCACCAGCAAGGACACAACCAGCACAATGGAAAGGATCTGGTGGTTAGGTGATTCATCTCCTGAGAAAGGTGAAGACAGAAGTAGAAGTTAAAGAAGCAAACACAAGGCTGTGATTATCCTAATTACTTGTGCAGATTTATACGAACATTCAATTTTCTTTTACTTCACTTTCAACAAATAGGCTTGCTTAGATGATTCTGTGAGCACAGCTTCCTTAGCCACTAACTTTTGTGGTTTGCTCTCCTTATGGATGGTTTCGGTGACTGTCTGTGGGACAACTGTTAGCAGTCTTCTCCAGAATTGTTAAGTCAATAATACAGAAATAAATTTTTTATTGATATTACATTTTTCTTACTAAATTAATTTAAATTTTAATCAATCATTGAAATACATTTTGACTGTTACATACATTTTGATTTGTTGGCCAGGGGCAACACAATGAATACATAATATACAGTATTTCCATTTCATTACCCAAGCCAAAACAATGTTTTAGTTTGAAAAAAGACCTGATTCTCTCTAGCTGAACGATTAAAAGCAGGGGTCTGAAAAGTTTCTTCGTGATAAGGGAAAGTTTTGGTGAAGAGACAGAACCTAAAACTTCCAAGAAAAAGAAAGTTACATTTGGCAGACAATACCAGGAGTCCTACTAAAAATATAGATCTGTCACGACACCCAATTTCCATGCAACAAGCCCCTTGCTTAATATGTGGGAATTGGCTTTCTAACTAGGCAATGAAGCCTTTAAAACTGCCCCAGACATGACCGTCTTGGTTAAAAAAAAACAGCCACATGGTTGGATAGTTGTAGATCAACTGTCTGTTGATGAGGCATTTGAAGACTTTATCCAGGAATCGCTCGACTTTCTTCATCTTCTGCTTCTCTTCAGCATTTTGATTAGTTGTGTTTTTCTGATACATTAAAATTTTACCATAGCGACCACAGCGTGTTGGGATGCAGAGAGGGTTTTTACTTATGTTGCATTGATGCCGTAATCATAAAGGAAACTGCTGATAATGTTACGAATGCACATTGGTTTTACACCTATGATTTAAAAATAACCCAGTTTTTTTATAGTCAAGGTATCTTTTTGTTCTGCTGCAGTCATCCACTACACTTTGAAAAGCCATGACACAATTTTAGTAAGTAAATAAGTAAGTAAGTAAAACTTTATTTGTATAGCATCTTTCAACATAAAGATCACAAAGGGCTTCACAACAGAGAAAGAGATTAAAAGAAATAAACAGAAGGATCACATTCCTTATGTACTTGACTCATCTGAGCTCAGCCCAGTGTCTACCTATGGTCTTGCGCGTTTTGGGAAGATGTCTGTGTGTATGTATGTTTGCGTGTGTATGTGTCTGTGTTTCTTTGGGAGATCGGTTTGGGAAGGGGGAATAATTGTAATTGTGTTTTTACAATTGTGGGGAAGGGATGGGAATGTGGGTTACGTGGGGTCATTTTAATCTGCAAAGTGCATTGAGCTGCATTTTTTTGTATGAAAAGCGCTTTCTAATTAAAGTTTGATTTGATTTGATAAAAGCCGACCTAAAAAGATATGTTATGTCTTAAGTTGGCCTTTAAAGACAGCAACAGAGTCCACAGCTTGCAGTGAAATGGGGAGGTGAGTTCCAGAGCTTTGGAGCCAACTCCGTAAAAGCACGGTCTCTTTCAGTTTTCAGGCTGGTTTGGGGAACAATCAATAAATGTATGTCACAGAACATCAGCGCTCTGTAGGGAATGTATGGATGAAGTAGATCTGCAATGTAGGCAGCGGCTTGTCCGTGGGTAGCTCTCCCTGTTAGAATAAGAATTCTAAATCTGATGCAATATGCGTTAACCAGCGTAGATCTGGGCCTTCGCTTATTGCTCAAAAAGAATGTAACCACACTGTAAGTAAACTTCAGATTTCAAAGACATTAATAAATAAATTTCTGACATAGTTTCTCCTTATTGTTGCATCAATCTAATAGAAAATAGAAATTTAAAAAATACTAACCGAGAAGAAACAAGAGAAGTTTGGTACAAATGAACTCCAAGCAGTTAGAAAAGAAAGGTGTACAAGTCTGTATTCACAGTATGTAAACCTGGAGTTACACCACATACAAGTTATACTTTTTAAAATGAGTAACTAATTATTTACATATTCAATTATCTAAAATACTGAGATGCACCTGTGTAAATGTACGTTGTGTGACTTGATCTAATAAATACTTAGAACAGCAAAGTAGGTGCTGTGTTCTTTCATGGCCACAGAGCCAGTTTAATAACAGGTCTCAGTAGTATTTTGTCAACACAGATATGCATCAGCTTGGGCATAAAATTAGAGACTCTCATAAGAAGACAGGACCATCAGTCAGCTATCTTCATAAATGTTCACAATCTTTAAATTACTGACTGGTGCTGTGAGCTTAATTGTGATCTGGTAAATACAAAGCCGAGGGCTGTTATCAAGTAGATGCCTTCACAGCAGAAAACGAATAATAATACTGTCTCAGAGAAAAGGGATGACTTTAGCGAACACTAATTGGGATTTTGTTCTTCATGCACATTCTTAGATGTTGGAGTGGAATGGTCCTTGCTATTTGTAAATGGCCTGTTCTTGTATAGCGCTTTACTTAGTCCCTACGAACCCCAAAGTGCTTCACACTACAATCAGTCATTCACTCACACATTCACACAGCTATTACTCTTACCTTTCGAGCTGGTCCCATTGGAAGTGGTGTTGGTATTTGGTATTGTTGTGGTTGCCACCAGAAACAGAAGGGGGACCATTGTGCCTGCAGGAAAGCAAAACAAAGAAGGATATTAAATTTAGTGCCAGACATGTCTGCGATCAAGATTCATTAGAAAATGACTGCTACATATTATCCCTATTCATGGGACACAAGAGCTTTTGAAAGATCCAATGCGTATTTCTTTAATCGTGACTGCTGCTTTCAGGAATGTGCTCATCGGTGCAAAGTTCATGAGGACCACAATGGAACAACACACTCATATCCTGGTCATTCATTAGCCCTGTCAAGGGAAAAACATGGCTGTAATACCTCAGAAGTCCACATGATGGCACAACACTTCAACAATTTTGGTACAAGGACATGACATTTTGGTCAGCCCATTGAGAAAAATAAGAATCTGGCATCCCGAAGAAGAGGAAAAACCAAAAACAAATTTAAAGTATTTCAATTTAAAAGTATTTCAAAAAACAACTGCAGTTTAGTGTTAAATTTAGTCAGAAGAACTGAACAAAATGTACGTCAGTCAAACGCACAGTATGCTTGAATGTGTTACCAAACTCAGGAAATAGAACTTCCACTTCCACTAAATTCCACTGATGTAGCCGATACCAGCTGTTTTCCTCCAGCTATTTCTGTAACAAGGCCAAGACGAAGAACAAGGGATTTCCAGGGCTCTGCAGTAGCTCTGCTGTAGGTTTAGAAACGCTTAACACTAGAAATCAATGCACAAACACAGACGACTGAAGCAGGGAAAACACAATTGAACAGTCCGTGTTTAAACTGAAGAAAAATGCAAGTTATAGGAGTTTCAATTGTTTGACCAGCAACGTGCACGACTGGTGGTCACTGTTTTAAAGAAAGGAGGCTGCAAAGTGGCTTTCTACTATAAACAGATCACTTCTACCGCCATCCCTGGGAAAGCTTTTTCTAGAGGATTTTAAAGGTTTCATCTGATTGTTGAACACAATGCAGCTTCTGCCCTAACTGTGCATCTGTGAACTAGATCTTTACCCTCATTTTGTAGATCTAGCATATTCTTAAAATCATTTTTCCAAAAGCATTTTCGTGAGGCATGTTGTGGTTACTTTTAAGGGCTATCATGTTCATGTGTAATCAGGGCTAGAGCTGTGTCTGCATCTTGCAACAAGGTTGCTTTTGTCCCTAGTGTGGGTTAAACCTCACTTGGGTTGCCCCTTCAGACAAATCCTGATGGTAGTTTACACACATGATTTCATGGTGTAGTCATGGAAAGAGGACGTCATTAGGTTTGGGAACTTGAGGGTCTGATCACTGTTTTTTACAGATACGACGGTTTTGCTGCCATCTTTGAACTATGACCTCCAGCATATGAAGTTCCCAGTATAAAATTGAGTTGCTTTTGGTCTGCGGTCATTGTCTTAAACTAGAAAAGGATGACCAACTCTTTCCAGACTGGACGTCTGTCAGTCTTCTACACAGAAGAGCTAATGCAAGGCAATTATGATTGAAGGTTGGATGGAACATGAGATGGATAGACAGGCTTGCTGCTTTGTCTCCTGTGATATGAGTTCTGCATTAGTCTGTTGCAGTACAGAAAGGACTGAGCTAAAAACCTGAGCTGTCCCTTTAGTGGTCAATCTTTATTCCAACCCATCTATGGTCATTAAATATGTATTCTGATCAAAACAGCAAGAAGCTAGACAAAAGTGGCTGAAATATGCTCTCTCCATACAGTGATAGAGATGCTTCCCCTACACATCCAAGGGAGACAGTTGAGGTGGTTTGGCCTTTTAACGAGGAAGCCTGCAGGTCCTTTGGAGTTGTTCCAGACATATCTAGCTAGGAAGAGACCTTGAGGTAGATCCAAAATGGGACTTTATTGCCAATCTGACCTATGGACACCTAGCCATTCTGCAGAATTAGCTGGAGAGAGTTGCTAAGTGAATACATTTTCCTCTTGGGTAGGTTACCTCTGCACAATGACCCGATGGATGGATGGATGTTTAAGCACGTCTAATTTTTATCTCAACTGTGAGCCTCGTGATAATCCTAAATTTGTATGTGCTATTACTTGTAGCTTTTTTACTCTCAAAGAGAGCCAACATAGATATGCCCTCAGATCTAATGAAGCAATAGATTGACGTTTCCCCCATGCCTGCAGGTGTATGTGTAGTACGCTGCAGCTGCAGTGGAAAAGAAGAGCCCAAGCCAAGTGCAGAGTCAATGAAGAGACTGTTAAAGGTTCCACTCTGTGCCGCAGTGTCCTGTATTATGTCCAGACAGGACACCAGAGGAATGTGGGGGCAGCTGAGCAGAGAGACACTTACTGCAGCAGAGAGAGTGGGAGCAGAAGGTGCTGGTCAATAATATTTCCTGGAGCGATTAATAAACCCCGACATGTCAAGCCTACGCTCCGTGGAAAAGACTGATAAGGGAATTCTAATGAGGGACGAGCCCTCCACAGTTCTCCTTGTGTGTTAACAAACCCCCTTAAGGTTTTCTCTATAAATGTTACAAACTTGGATGAGGAGTCAGATATTGAGCTGAGTTTGAATCCTCCAGGCAGGACTGCGTAAAGGGTGTATGTGATGTGGACTTTCAGCAGCACAAACTAATATACACAGAGTTCATGTATTCCTTTTCAGATTTTTTGTGTGTTTATCATGGTGCAAAAAGGAGATCCAGCAGAGTGCTCCAAGCAAGCCCTTTGGCTAAATCTTGTGGTTAAGTGGTTCTGCCTCCTGGTGCTCTAATTCCTTTCTTTCACCTCTAGAAAATTCACTCTGTCACATTTCAGCACACAGTCCGGCTGTGTGACTCAACTACTTTAGGCCCTTCTGATCCCGGTTTAATTTTTGGTATAGTGCCAAACTGCTACCTGACCTTGAAGTTCCCTGAGACTGCCATAACATCCACTTGCATTCCTTTTCAGCAAACATAGCATTTTGACTCAGACTATCCAGTGTCCTCCTCTCCTTACTCAACATAAACCAATCTCAGATTTGACTATTAGTCACTCTTTAGCTTGTGTCCAGCAGCTATCATTGCATTGTATGTACTCTCATCATTGTATTGTCCTCTCTCCATTTAGCACTCAGCAGCCAGTCACCAACCATTAGGCCAGCCATAATAAAAATGGGTCATGTGAGGAAGAAGCTCGGGGGAAGTTCTGGGACATCCTTATTTTTCAGCAAAAGACATTTACAACTAGCACAGGGGAAGGGTATTGTCTTGGCCCACTATGCAATCCAAGACCCTGACCCAGAAGTTAGTGAAGCGTGGAGTTAGTTCTGTGATGCACTGATAAGTAGGCTGTACACAACTTGCACAACTACAGCAACAAGAAATAATATTGTTAAGAATATTTAACCTGCCGTGGGTGTGAAACTCAAATTATATAATAAAAAAAATGAAACCGATGTGATAGATAGATTTAGTACAAAACTGTATGAGACTAAATGTTTTTGGGGGTTTTTATGTTTTTTTTATCCCACAGTTTTTTCCCATTATTATCACCCCAGTGTTCCTACCTAAGTACAGTCCTGGGCATTGCTCTCCCTCTGCCGACCGCAGGAGGGCCCCGCACTGAAGCTCAAGCCTCCTTCCTGCCTGAGGAGTGAGCGGGCCCATTTTTTCAACTGAGGGGGTGGGGTTCCCCCAGCTGGACGTAGCGTGTGGAAGGATCACACTATTACAGCCAGATCCTCTCCAACTCCTCAGGCGCCCCAGTCAGCCAGGAGGAGGCAGTATATAGCCCAGAACTGGTGCATGTTTTTGTGGGAGTAGCTCACATTAACTACTCAAGGGAACACGGGGAGAACATGCAAACTCCACACAGAAAGGCCCTTTTGCCAACCTCACCCAGGGTGTGGGTGCTGATGATATGGAGGAACAAACACACCCTCAGCACCCACAGCGTCCCCGGCAGGAATCGAACCCAGGACCTTCTGAGGTGAGCTGCGCTACCAGGTGCGCCATCGTGCTCCCAACGAGACTAAACTTTTAACTGCTATGATTTTGTGAAAAGCTTTTGGGCTTTTTCTTTCAACAGCCTTACATGCATGTTTCATTCAAGCTGCATCCAGATAAAATTGCAGCTTCTCTTGGTCTCCCAGCAACAAGCCCAGACACAATTTGGAGGTGTGTGACGTTCTACCTGGATCCAAGCCCTACACGTTCCACAACCTACCCAACTACCCTAAATACTGATCTCTATGTACAAGAGGCCGTTACTTTTCTAACAATTTATTATCACTATAAACCTGCACTCGTCTCCATCAAGACCTGCTTACTACACAATGTAAACTCTAATTTTGAACAAGCTGCTTATGCTGCATGACTAATAGCTCTGTCTCCATTGATTAAACCCTGATTTCCCCAAATACCTGCACACCTCACAGGAGATAAACAATATGTAGGACATTTAGAGATATGAGCGTTTCATGTTTCACCAGAAAGCACCAGAAAATAAAGGCAGACAACTGCCAGGCTTGTTTTTATTCGCAGTACAAAATTTCAAAACCAATGTAAGAACTATGACTCACTCACTGTTTGTCTAGTCGTAAATCAAAATGGGTTTTTTTCTCCCTGGCAGTGATTTCTTTATGAGGATGAGACATTCCTTTCACAATGCAATGCATTTTCCTGCTTTCTCATTCTTTCAGCCGAGCTTTAAAACAAACATAATGATATGCTGGCAGTTCTCTAACTTTGTCTCACTAATAAGCAGAGGATCCGAGCCAGTTAAAAGATAATGCAGGGAATTGCCTGTGTTTGCCTCTGACAGGAAGTACAGCCCTCCTTGCTTCATCAGATCCACTGTGAACAGTTTCTGAGGGCAGTCTTTCTCTGTCTTTTTGCATACATCAGCTGTGGAATCTGAAAAATGAACTGTGGGTGTATTGGGGGGGCAGGAGATGCACAAAGTCCTCAAAGCAAAATGACTGTTTACCCTCAGATCAGCAAGGTGTTGACGACCACAATTTGGCTTTAAACACAGTTTGCATTATCTATGTGCATTTTCTTATATTAGTAAGGCACTCAATATTTTTGTAGCCTCTTTTAGTTCACTCTAAACTTGTTTGACCATCACAGTTAAATATGATCAGATCAAGACTAATTTATCTATCAAACCACAGCTCCCATCTCTGTAACCTCAGGCCCCATCAACAGTGGTTTTAAGCTGAAACAACTTGCTCAGTGGACATTGAGGCTGTTTCCTTTGCTAACCTCACCTCCAGTCAAGCTAACCTAAAAGGTGGGAAAAACACATTTTATGGACTCATATCAATAATATGGCTGCCGTCAGCAAGTGCAACCACTGTAATCTAAGAGCAGTTATTTGCAGTTTTTGCTTCAACCCACTGGTTTCGAAACAAACTACATGACAAAGATTTTTTTTACCAGCGTCATTTATCAGAGATAAATCTTAAGCAGTGCTGTGGACAAAAAAAAAGAAGCTTTGTCTAAAGCCCATGTTTACTTTAGTTGTAGATAAGGGGTTTAAATAAAGAACAGCCGCAAAATGACTTGAGCCTTTTTTTTTTAAGCACTTGGTCATTGTGGTGGCACTCCATAATGACTTGTGATCATGAAGCAAGATGATTATGTAAAACCATGGCTAACTGTGTGATGCAATTGTGTGGCAATGTTATGATTGTTTGTGGCAACACTGAATCCGTGTAACATTCGTCCATTTTCAACTCAATCCCGATTGTTTAGTGATATCTGCACTTTTCCTCTAAAGTAGAACCTATCAGCACGACTTAATCTCAGCTCCCACTGAGCGACTCAAATGGGTTATCCTGAGTAAATGTCCCCAATGATCTTCCATAAGGATGATGCATCAATCATGTACACAAGCAAACACACAGCAGGGCCATGATAGTGACTAAACTGCAGGTAATTCTGTAGTACAAAAACAAATGTTTTGATCATCAATCTAGAACAGACAGGTCGTTTTTTACCAGCATTTTCATTCTGGTAAGTTAAAATTGTATAAGTTTTCTTTTTATAGATCATTTTCTTTCCTTTAACTGCGACATAGACACCAAAACAATGCAGGCGCACTGAAACACAACACAACGTCTGATACACTTCTTCTATGAGATGACGATGTTGATTGTTACGAGGAAAACCATCCAATTAAATGTATACCTCATCTAGATCGGACACCATCGCTACTCTTGGGCCACACTGAGATTATAAGGCTACACAGACTACACAATATGAGAGACCCGTCATTTTTGAAAGGTCAGCCACACCAACACCTCTTGGTATATAATTGACATGTATATATAAGACAGTAGCATATAACACCTAAACACTTTTGAAACACATTATTAAAGCACATGTCAGAATTTTTTTTCAGCTTAGTTTACCTTTGTCTGGATAACTACATCCTCAGAGTTTGCTCCTAAACCCATCCGTTTGAAAACAGCACATGAGACTCCAACACTAGCAGCTTCGGAACTGTTCTGAAGTGTAAGCTTTCACACTACATTGGTTTCATCGGTGGTCCAGTCTTTATTCTGTGTTTATAATGCTAATTTTGTCCATATACCGGTATGTGCCAAATCCTTTTTGGATTTTTGTTGTATATTGGTTTCTTTCTCCAAATTCTGCTTCTTCTGTGGAATGTACTGCTTCTATAGTGAGTCTATGGTTTGTTTAAAATCATGATGCTACCAAGATGCCCACCACATCCCAGAATGCAAACGTAATCCCAAGCCCTACTGTATATGAATATGTACATATAAAGGGTGTCAAAAAAGTCAGTTTTGACTCGGAAATATATAACACACTGCCAAGGGGAGTTAAAAACGTAAACGGGTTAGATAAAGACTGGGCACCCCAAAAATATGCCACAATCAGCTAAATTGCCCAGGCGCTGGCTTCATTTCAACTGACAATCAAAAACATATATTTTTTGAATATTTAAAATTTTAGTCTCATTCAAAAACAAAAAGAAAAGAAAAATGGAATAATGGGCCACCAGATAATTTATTTTAATTTTTCATTGCGTTTCATTTTTCATTGCGTTTGTGACCCAAAAACATTTCTGCGTGATACCATTGCAGCACTGTAACCACACAAACTCATTCAGCACTGGTGTGAAACATGCATAGTTTTTCAGCATGCTGCTGCAAATGAAAAACCTGCCATGCTCAGAAAATTAGCATCAGAAGATCTGAAGAGAAAAAAAAAAAAAAAAACATTTGTCACATAGGGGCACTAGAGAGGCTTGTGGCTAGCTCAATATACATATAAGCTATATTCAGATATCCACAGTTATATTTTTTTTTGTGCAAACATTGCTATTAAAAGTGTAGTTCTGTGACAGATGGGACCATCGTATGGTTGGAAGTTCATGACTGGAATATCTGTCTTCAGTGGAGCTGCATGTAGGACAATATTAGTTCAGAGGAATCCTAAAGGAGCGTATGACTTTGATGTCAACATACAAACATTCCCTGGACTCTCTTATACACTCAGAAACATACTCTGGCAGTAATATTAAGAATACCATTGTGCTAAACATTTTTTAAACTGCTCTTTATTTATTAATTCATCTTAATAATGTAATGCATTTAAAGCACTTTTACAATATTTTGTGAAGGACATTGTAGCTCACCTTAGGCTTTTGCTTGTTAATCAGTGCTGTAAAAACTGAAACACCTAAGATTTACACTACCTTATGTTGAACATGACAACTAGTGTCACTGGATAACCACATTTTTCCACACAGAACAATATCCGGGTTACATAAACCAGAGCAGTGAATTATTAAAATAAAAATTTTGTTCTGTGATCCGTTTAATCATTTTTGGTCAGAGACTAAAATTGAAAAATTGAAAAACAAAACATGTATCATTATTTTGAATCCCATTTCAAAAGCTCTCAACATGCAAACTATCAGAAGAGCGAATAGTTTTAAACATGTGGCAGGCATATTGTATTTTGAATTCAGAGTCTGTGTGGAAATTTAGACTCAATTGCAATTCCGACTTTCTGAAGAAAGGTCCATCTTGCAAGCTACATTTTTTAAAGAAAAAAAATATAAAATAATAATAATAAAATACATTTTAGAATCACAGTTCTCCATTTGATTTTCAAAAAACATTTTGAACATTCACACATATCCCGGTTATTTTTTTTGTTGATACAGCGACAATCTTCATTGTTTAATATTTGAATTTATCTGACAAGCATAATTGTGAGAATAATTCATTGCAAATTATTCATGGCTTTCTATTTTTTGTTAAAGAAAAATCAGAAAAGTGTGGCATACAGTTGTGTTCAGACAACCATGTTTAGCTTTAGTTACTGCTGCAAGTGCTTATGGAGTATGTCTTTACAATGTTTGCATATCTAAACTAAAAGAAAAGAAGCTCCAATTTAGATTGGATGGAGGGTGTTGTTGGCATCAGTGTTATGTCCTGTCAGAGTTTCTCAATTGGATTTAGGTCTGGACTTTGACTAGGCCATTCTAAGCGCTTGAATATGCTTTCTTCTAAACTTGTCCAGTTTCCCTGCCCATGCTAAATACAACTACCATGCCCCTATGATTTACTGTGGGGATGGTGTGTTCAGGGTGATGTACTATAGCTTTATAGAAAAAGAGGATATCAATGGAAAGAAAAGTCATACTGATCTATATTGATAATTGTATATACTTATCACAAGAATTTGAAATATTTTCTATTAGGGTTGCCCTGATAATTTTATGCTATTCTTTAATAAAGCAATTTTAATACAGAACACTCAAAAACTAAATTCAATTCAGCCTTTTATTCAAAGACTTTCCGTACCATAACTGAACCTTTGTAAGAAACAAAAACAAATCAATTTAAGAGACCTGGCTGACATCAGTAAAAACAAAGAAAACACTAATGTAATCAACCATTATAATATTCATTAATAAACATTTTAATTATGTTATCAATTTATTTAGTAACCCTCAGTCTGATGCTTTTTAATTTTTTCTAAAATATTTTTACAAAACGTTAATACATTAATGCCTCCGAACTTTAGTTTACTTTGTATGCTAAAACCTGACCAACAACACTGATTCTAATTCAGTTCAGCAGCTCAACTTAACTTGCTACTCACCAATGGCTGACTATAGACTGACTAAAAAACAGTGGTTCAAGAGTCCAGTAATTGAGTGCTGAGGCAAGCAGGTCTTTCTTTCCCCGTTTGTACTTTTGAAAGTGTTTTTTTCTTCTGAGGACGTGGTTCAGTGCCGGGTGGACACTTTTAAAGGTGCAGGTTTTTTAAAGGCGCAGGTTTTTTTAATAGCGCGGTGCGTGTCTCTGGGCAACCGTGACAGCAGCAGGCGCTGCAGCAGCATCGGTGCGCAGCGGGCCAGTGGGGTTCTGCTGTGGTCAAGCCACAACAACACTGGTGATCATGGTATTTCCTGTTTCTTTTTGTTAATATTGTTCAGTGTTCAGTGCACCTCCTGTATCTGTTCAAAATGACTGCGTAATAACTGTAGTACTAAAGCTACCTTATAGACTATGATGAAAAGAAGGGAACTTTTTTATTTCTTCAACTTTTCAAATAAACTTTTTTTTTTTCAATCAAACCACACTTATATATTTATATATATATATGTAAAGTGTAGTAAAGTGCAAGCAGGAATAGTTTTCTTCAGCAGTGGCTTTCTTCTTGCCACTTATCCATAAAGGTCAGATTGTGGCAGACACAGGAATAAGTGGTCTTTGGTCCCCTCCAGCCTTTCCAGATTTAACACGGTCTTACTTCTCAGGCATAACTTTGTGTTAAAATTAATAAAATGCGAAGGTTTGCAAAAGTTGTAGATAAGTGAATACAGAAAAAAGAATTTAAGCAGACCATAGCCATTTTCTATCTAAGTATCTGTGTTGTTGTGGCTACTGTTTATGATTTACTTTAACTTTCTAAAACAGTACAGTTTGTGGTTGCTCTAGCTTAAACATCATGTTTTGACCGCATGTTTATTTTCACAGCAACGCTTCACACCATGTTTATCAGCACTCTCAACCTTAGAGATGCATCAGAGTTTAAACCGTGGCTGAGTTGGCTATTTAAAGGACACTGCTCTACATTCACAGTCTTGAGTGAGGAATTGATGCTGGGGCAGCATCCATCTGTTCACACAGATGTGCAGCTGCTTTAATAAAATCTAGGCCTAATGGGACAAGGTGTTCAGCAGTGGCCATACTAAAGTAATCCATCCATTCCTGCTGATCCTGTTTTAAGGGCAGCATCCATAATCTAAATCCTAGATGTGTGACGGTGTGATCCATGTAAACAGATTTGGTTAAATGAGCCCACGGGCAGCAGATTTTCCACCTCATCCAGCCTGTTCATTATGTTAGTTCTGAATCCATTTTAATTTACACCTCAGAGTTGTTTGAATGTGCACACTATTGTTCCTCTCAATGTGTTCCCATGGTAACTCTGCCTGCAGCGCTGCCACCAACGTGGCACCTGGAGGATGTTGAACATGACAAAAGCTCAGAACAGACAGACGGAGTGCAAACCTGAAAACCTGAGGTCATTTCAGGCTTTTGCCTAAGTTAAAGCTCCCACAGGAGAGTGGTGTTGAAAAGCATGGGAAGTTTAGATACTCCCAGATTAATTTATTTCTACAGAAAGGAAATGGTTACTATTAATTAATCTGGAAAGAAGATTTTAAAGTAGAGTAAAGATGGGCAGCCAAAAGGTTGCACTCAAGGAAGAGCAGCATTACTTCAAAATACAACCCATGACAAAGAACATTTCATGGGTTATTGTTGTTCTGAGGATGAATCTGTGCTCCAATATCACACTGGAGATTGGCACCACATCCACCACTTTAGTCAAAGTTTTGAACCTTCTTACGGAGCATGGCAGCGTTCAGAAGCAGAAATCCTTTTTGAGGGGTAATAATCTGTACCCTCCGTTTAATAAACTGTGCGCCCACGACGATCACCTGGATATCGGTTTCATATTTATATATAATAGTTTTGTAGCCACCTATAGAGCCTGGCAGGGTCCACACACAACAAATGCAATATTTGAAGACAAACAAGTCGCAAAATGTGTTGCATGGCTGAAAAATGGCCAAAAAATGGGCCATAAATCATAAAGTGTATGTCCACCTTGCCCCCTGAAATACAGGCACAGTCCAGCGTAGTCTGTGCTTAGATGCATGGAGCAGGTGGCACAGCATAAACACCTTGCATTAAAGAGATATGGGTTAACCAGTTACTTGTTGATACAGTGCCCACTTTGAATGCAAGTCTTTATTGGACGTCACATGAAACCAGGCAAAGAATAACACAACATTCGGACATAAAGAAACTGCATAAGATGGTGGAAGATCAGTTTGGATACTGATTATATGAAAATAGCACTGTGGATAAGTGGATGTTAGACCTGCACTGGTAAAAAAATTCCACATCAGGTTTTTAAGTGGTGGGGAAAAATCTATGATTTATAAATAATGCGGGGGAAATGTCCCCAGTTTAGACAAAACTCCTGCAGGAACCCCAAAAAAATGGATGTGTGGCAAGGTGCAAAGTAACATCAGGATTCAAACCGCTGCAATCCGAATGACAATCCTGCGTCTTAACAAGTCTGCCAAAGCAGCAACTTGCTTTTTGTAGAAAACCAGGGTGCATCAAGCGGGCAGGACCCCCGCTCGGTCGCACAGTTTGATAAACCAAGGAAACAGATTACGAATCTGTGCGCACGGATTACGAATCCGTGAGCACGGTTTAGTAAACCAAGGGTACAGATTCTTAGCCCTCAAAAATTATTTCTGCACCTGTCCCCTGCCGGGCTCCGTACATTCTCACTTAAGCTGGAGAAAATCTTGCAGCATGCACTCCTTCTGCACCATTGTTGCTGATCATAGATGCACTACAAAGCGATGAAACCAAACATTTATCATTGTATAATGCTTCTGAGGAGGGAATATTAAACTGCAGGGGAGGCTCCTATGAAGTGAAACTAAGGTGCAGCTAGCAGAAAGCATGCCATTTACTGGTAATCATTCAACAATGGTTGTCATATTTTAGATTTAGATACACCAGGAACAATTAGGTTAATGTAATATCATTAGCTTTAGTGCATGATAATAATACAAACCATAGTCTGTGACGCATAAGCTTCTTGCATAAGATGAGAAGGGAGCAGCTGGCTTCGGTGGCTAGATTGTGTTTGCATGAAAGGTCAGCCCAACCTACTGTGATGCTCAGGCTCTTTCATTTTGCTTCCTTACCGACAGAGAACGCTGTGGGAAGTGCTGCCTAAAGTTTGTGGATACAGTGCTACAAGCATCTTGGGTATCGAGGCAAAGCACCAAAAAGCAGAATCCAGGGACTGGTTAATCCACAAGCAATCAACTCAGACATATTAGTGCTTTAATATTCATGCAATAAAACCTGATCACCACCTGCTGCTCCAATTTTGTTCTGAATATGACTTAAGATTCATATGTAATTTAATCTTATAGCTGCCATGCACATTTCTGTCAAATTAATCTGTCTTTCCATACGTCATCTATATATTCATCAGTGTCCATCCAGCAATCATTCTTTTAGTCATTTTATCCATCCATTCTTTTGTCTTATGATCGTTTAAACAGTTATCGGTCTCTCCATCCATCAGATATTACTGCTATCACTAGAGCAGATCATCAGCCCAGCTGTGGTTTGCTTATAGGTTGATTTCCTATCAGTGGGGTACCAGTCGGTACCTCTTTTTTCAAAAATCCTGTGGTGCAGTCATTTGTTGCCATATTGTGTCTCTTTTTGCCGGTAGTTTGAAACTACCTAGTGCCTAAAAAAAGGAAACCCTTTATATTTTGTTCTTGAGTAAAATTTTCCAATCTAACCTCACCATCCCAAGTCAATTTGCTCTTTACTGACTTACAAAAATACTATTTAGGGTAAACATGGGTTTTATTTCAAAGGAATGAGCATAACTCTAGCCAGGTAGGACCGCAAATGAATCATTTTCACGATTTGCCGCTCCAGTTTTGGTCTCAATTTAACGAAAGGTTCATAGATACCTGAATCTTATAGGTGTCAATTTTATCAGCCAATTTTGCAGATATTTCACACTACCCAAAGCTGCTTTTCTCCACAACTGCAGAACTGCTCCCTTGCCATTTACCACCCCCCCTACTTTGCTACCAACATTGTCATTAATCAATTCTTGCCTCCTTCCCAGGGCGCCTAGATGCTATGCCAGTGGTAATGACCTTGGAGAGCAGCTAGTACCGCTCCAGTGTGACAGCCCTCCACCTCTCTGTGAACAAATAAAGCATCTCCCCTGGAGATCAAAGCCAGGAATAAATTTGTGCTCATGTTCCATAGGCCGCTGTTACATATAAATGCAGAGGAGGATTTACAGACAGAAATATCAGTTTACTGCAAAGCTGCCACAACGTCGCTTTGATTGAAATATGGCGGCTTCTGTCTGACCCTGAAAGCCATTAGAGCAGAGCTCACTGCAAAAACAGTACTAATCCACTGCGTATTAGTTAAAATAAGAGTACAAAATGACATACGATTACTCAAAATCCTCTTTAAAAAATTCCATTCACAACATTTAAAGCAGGTCTTATTAACATGAAGCTTAATATCTTGTTTTTATAATGTGAAGAAGTTTGTGCCACACTCCAGACCGGTGAAGCATGAAAAACAGAGGCTCCACTCTGACACTTAAATAATAAAAAAAGTATAAAGTAGTCTGTTTCTGCATAAACGAACACACCAACGCAGCAGACCAGTAGTAATATTCACACGAAGGTGCAATCAGAGACCCTCTATCCTGTGAGGGGTCTCATCATGTCCTCCCATCCATCTTCCTCCGCTCCTGACACATTTGGGATTCACCTCGTCCCCTTATTCTCAGGCAGAGCAATTATGAGCTTGATTCAGAGCCATCGATAGCAGAGCTAATGTGTGGCAGCTTCGTTTAAAATGACGAAGCCGGCGCTCTGACACTTCTTATTATCGTCCGGCACATTACACTACAGTTAGCTCCGCTTCGCTATGAGCAGACACTGGATGAGAATGTTGCGATTGATGGGACTAAAAGAGGATGAACATACATATGAATCTCTAAAGTTTGTCAGCAAGGTGACACATGCTGATCAATAAGAAGGAAAGTTGAAGAAATAAATATTTTTGTGAGTGACAAAACCCATTGTTTCAGTTCTAACCAAATGTTAGGCTTGGGTTCAATAAATCTGGGCAAAATTAGATTGAAACCATTTCTAAGCAATCATCATAATGCCATAGGCTGCAGTCTGCTGACAACAATATAATTTATGGCGCATGCATACAGCTCAGACCCAGAAATAATGCTTAATGCATCATTTGATCTGAAAGGTGTGTTACAAAGAGATTAATGGCCTGTATGGGTAATACTAGCATGAAGCCAGCTTTCGATGACACAGAGGTGACCTTCCATTTAACCTCGGTATTTTCTGCAAGAGGCCATATTCAGAATGTGAAACTGTCAACTAAAACAAGAGCATCTTGATGTTCGTATCAATATCTGATTAATCACTTACAGTAAATGCCCATAAGCATACTTTAGAAGAAACAAAAACAGCAGGACTATTGGATAAAAATGTCTAATTCAGGATATTTAAAATTAAGTTTTTAATAAGTAAGTGTTTTAAGTGTAAGTACATTTTTAAGTGTGCTTAAAAAGTTGTCTGAGAGGTAACAGGGACTGATACTTGACTGCAGGAATAATAGCAAACTGTAAAAGACACGTAAAATAGTTGCTAAAGCTGATCTGTTTTCGTTTCCTAAGGTGGGATTTAAATTACTCCAGTCTGACTAGAATTTGTAGATACATCCAACACACAAGTTGAGATGATACACAGCGGTTGAGATTTACGACATATTTGGGGGGTAAACTAATATCAATGATGTGGAGTCAAGGGAGGCATCATACTGGGAAGTAAAATAGGTACTAAGAAAGATAAATGCAAATAAATTTGTCCAGTTCTATGTTCTATGTGTTTATGGGGGTTTTATCTGCCTGGTTATAACATGGTTATAGTCAAAATCGCTCAATGTAGGCATTTCTAGTTCAAATACTTGGAAAAAGTGCTGGTGAGGCAATGTTGTGCTGTTTCAGTTAAGTTCAACACTGAAATACAAGCTTCTAGTTTGGATATTATACTCCATTTATATAAAAAGAAAACAATGCCTCTTCAGTCACTAACCTTACAGTGTGTCAATTGGTAATATAGAGCACATTCACTGTGCAGTATTTGCAGTTGTGGAATAAAACTCTTAATTATTAATCAAAAATGTGCATATTAACAGCTTCTTTTTTTTTGTCATAGTGCATATGTAAAATACGTGCAAGAAAATGAAGCTTGGGAAATTTGACTACCTAGCCACAATGGCATCTGATTAGCTACTGGCTGGTATCTGGAAATCATCCCTTCATGAAGCAGCATTTACTTTAATGTGCGCTGATAGGCTGTACTCTCTAGACTGGAAATAAGACTGTATATGTTGGCTTTGTGGTAATGTTAAGATAATTTCCACAGTGCATATAAAGGTACATTTAGTGTTTTAACCATTAAGCCATGTAGTCAAACATATTTTTAGAGAGCATGATACCCACTACTAGCGTTCCACTGTACTTAGAAAGTTGAATATGTCACAATCGTGACATATTCATGTTTTAAAAATGTTTTAAAAGTTGTTTCCTCATTTTTTTTATGAATAGTAGCCTAAATGCTATTAATTGTGTTTGCCCTGTTTAAACGTCATGGCTTCTTCAACGCTTCGTGTCGAACACTCAAACATAAGAGGGTAGTATCACAGTTTAAATAAAGAAAAATAATCTAAATTAGAATCTGAAACAGATACAACAGGGCATCAAGCTTTGAGCTGTTAGGAGCTGCATGTTGCTGTTAGAGGTCTCCATAGTGGCTCTGGAAACGCATGTTGCAGGCCCCTAAGAAAGCCCTTCAGCTGTCAGACTTCCTTTTGAAGTATTACCATGCCATTTTATGGCATTTGACATTTATTTCATTTTTTCCAAATAGCAAACCTCAGATGGAATAGACTGCGGTGACGGTCAGACAGATGGAGCTTTAGAGCTGCAAGAGGTTCAACCTCTCAAAGTCAAATGTACCAGGACTTCAGGTGATCTCACACTAAAGTAAACTGGACTGCCATGTCATTCCTTTGCTGGTGAGCTAAGGTTAATACGACAACACTTCTGGCTCTTCACTACCTCCTCACAGATCTTACTTTTTAATTTAGCATATTTTGAAATTAGGGCTATACAATAATAGCTCAGATTTCAAAATATGCTAATTGAATTTTTGAAATTAAAAAGTAAGGTGTAAGACAATATTATTGAACATGGGAAGCCAGCTGTTTGCATTGTTAATTGACACTTTTGCAAATATGCAACAAGTATACTATGAAACCTAACTAAGCTCTCTGTAGCGCTGTTTATTTTCATGCAGTGGTAACCATCCAGAAGCCACATTCTCTCCTAAAAAGGCCTAAGGGACTAACGTACACACATCAGTGCATGTCTAAATGAAAACAGCAGATTGGTCTCACCATCTCTTCAAAAAGCTTATAAACCTTTACAGTCTGCAAAATAAAAAAAGGTATGAAAATATTGTAATTTTCACATAACAGACAACTGACATCATCTCTGAGTGTAACAGCCAACCGCACTGTCTCCCTGGAGTATGCGCGGCTCTTCCTCATGTTTACCAAGCACAGAAATAACACGCAATGGAGAAACCCTGTGGGACAAACCCACTTCAGTCAAGTAAATTTAAATTAACTGCAGTGTCAGTGCCTATAATCATGACAATCCATACGTTATTTCGGGGGTTTTTTTGGCTATTGGCATGAAATCGATTTTGCGTTAGCACTAAAGCGAGGGTTACACAGACCTGACTCTGGGGGGAAAACAAAGTGTTGTGGAATCTGCGGGAGGAAGACAAGATCTATCACCCAAAATATCCTTTCATTCCTGAAGAGATGGGGCGGGGAGGGCAGCCGTGGAGAAACGAGCGATAAGCACCGCTGTGGCAGAACAAAAAGCCACTTGATTCTGGGGGAGGAAAAGAGAGCAGAGTGGATAAGAGCCCCTGCTGTGAGGATGAGAGGCCTGCCTCTGCTGCTCTGCAGACAGGTCTGCTTCATGCAGACACAGGCTGTAAAACCCTTCTCCTTAAACAGTGGGTCTTCTGGTTCATGACACGTCCCCAGACTGCAGGAGAAGACGGTCTTCACTGCTGAACGACTCCAGTTGCCATAGCAAAACTGGCCCTACAAAGTAGTAGTTATTCATCTTGAGGAATAACAGCTCCTTTATGCTTCCTTATCACACTCGATGCAACAACCGAAAAACAAAAACAACTGTGGCTCTTCAGCATGGTTCCGATTCAAGAGGAAGGGCAGAAACAGTCACAAGCATTCCTTGTAGGACAGAGTGGAAGTGAAAGCACAGTAATTATGTCACACCATCCCAGGCTGTGGACCTCAACCTTGCACATTTTTTCACAGTCCTCTTTTGCAGCACATTATGAGCTGCACTTTGTTGATTAACATTGTGTAACCCCGTCGTTCAGGCTTTGTTCAACTTCAATAGGAACATGAGTCATTCAGTGGGACCATGAGCACCACAGTGAGTCTCATTGTCCCGCCTGGAAAGCAGGCTTCTAACATGAAGGAAAAAGAGAAACCCCTCACACTAGACATCCACACCATAAGATGAGAAAATGGCTAGTCGGAGTCAAAGGAGGCTTGGAAAAATAAAGAAAGGAAGTGCAAACTCCACAGAAAGCTCTGCTGAATGGTCTGGAGGAGGCTTTGCTGAAATCATGGCCATACACCCAAGAACAAGAAAGGGAGAGGAATTCATGACAAAACCTGAGCATCTTATGCCTCTTTTGACCTGGAGGCCAGAATGTCACTTCCAGAGAATCAAATCCGAAGAATTAAAAAAATTTAAACATGTAATCTGACTTTCAGATGAGGCTTGATGAAAGATTAGAAAATGATATGTAAACGATTTAAATACAGTATCCTAAAGAAATCAGCTATTTTAACAAAACTTTCCTGATGTTTCAAGAAAAGCTAAGTTTCACTGATCATTTGACCTAATATTAAATTTACGTTAACACAAAGACTTTAGTTCCACATGGGGCAGTTTAGGTCTAAAAGTGGACATTTTTGAGTGAGATGTTATAACAGTTTTAACCATCGATAAATGACAACATTGTCATTTTGAGGCCATTTTCAACTAATGTAATAATAACCCCTGTACACCTTCTGAAAGATCAATAAACTTTAATTTCTAAAAAAAAATGTTTACAACTGCAACTTGATTACATTTTTAATATCCTATACAAATAAAATAAAAACAGAAATAATAAAAACAAATAGATGAAAATTAAACAAAATTGCTCTTCAAAAAATATTAATCTCTCCGCTCTGACCAGAAAAACATAGAAAACTACCAGTTAGGAGTTTTGTCAAAAAAGTGCAACTAACAACAAAAACACTCAGTAAATTGGGACGTTCTGTTTTTTTTATTATTCAAACTGTCAGTACATATATAAAGACCGTAAATGCCTTTTTTAATGCCTCTTCTTTTTAGAAAGGTAGAGACTTACGAGAAAAACAAGTAAGCACGCAAATGGGAATGATCAAGGTTGGAAAAAATTATCAAGCTCATTTAAATTTCTCATGTGATTAGCTGATTTATCGTTTATTACGAAAGGCCTTCAGATAATCAGTTAAAAATTCAGATAAAGTCTTCAAAGTCTAAATAATCTTGAAATGCCAGAAAGCTAAATATCATCTTGTTGCGATACTGCAGTAAGAATTTCAAGTCTTTTTTTATTAATTTTAGTTAACTGAATGAAATCTAAATAAAAAATGTTCTAAAATAAATTATACTATATACATTAACTGTCACAACTATTTTAATTAGATATTGAAAGATCCTACACATGTATTTAAAATTATACCATATACCATACAGGATAGAGTGCTTTTCCACTTTAATGATCAACCGTTCGTCGTCCATGATTAAACACAAATGAGACCCTCCCGCAAGGTACTGACTTCTCACACAGGTGGTAAAAAAACCCGAAAGCAGCACGTTTGTTTTATTTTGAAAATTTCCGGATGCCGAGTTGTCTGATTTCCTGTCTTCCCCTATCCAAAATGTCGAAATGTACACGTTTCAGAGGCGTACCACATAGAAAATAGCACTGCCACGTTTACTTAGAAAAGTGCTGCGACATGACGCTCCTGAGACGGGGCAGACTCGTGCTACTTTCGCCTCCGGTGGAAAGGGTTCTATTGATTACAGCGGTGGCTATCAGCTGCCTATGGCGTTCTGCTGCTGTAACGTGGTGCTGAAGCGTCCAGTGGAAAGGAGGGATAAAATTTATGTTGCAGACCCCAAATAATGCAGTTTCTCCCCCCCACTGCCGTGCTGATCTGAAGTACACTAAAATAGCGAGTAATTATTTTCACATAGAGACACACAGGGCATTCTTTCATCAAAGAGAACACAGAAAAAAAATCTACAAAAACACCAGTAAATGAGACCTTTAAACTTCAGGTGGCTGAACAGATTTTTTTGTGTTCCTGAATGGTGGAGACAGGAAAATTTGAAAATCCTCTGTCTTTGATCTGGGTCTGTTGCTTTCTACCAACCATGCGTAAAGTCATACACGCAAAGCTAAAGCGACAGTATCCCCTCCATTACAAAATAAGAACACACTTGTAAGGTGGAATTTGCAAGAATATACTTTGTAAATGACTGCTCCTTCAAGATTATATATTACTTTTGTAACTTCTTGGTGTAGAAATCTAAACGATCAGTTTAAATAATTGAACAACTTCTCAAGGCTTTTTTTGGCATCTGTGTAGAATTAAAATGTTTGTAATGTTTTCGGAAATTGTGACCCAGAGGTAGACAATCAATGAATAAAACAAAGCTAACTTATTAAGTTTCAGTGAATTCTAGATCAGTCTTAATACAATAGAATCAAGATATCAAAAAAACCTATAAAAACCAGTGAACGTGTCACTGCAATTGCAGAAAAAAACTTTTAAGAGTGGAATTAAAATGGCCAAATCTTCTCGATCTTTATTATTTTTTTGTTTTGTTTTTTTGCGTTTTTTATTTCAAAAGAAAATCATTCCAATAACTTACACAAACTGATACGGTTATCATTCTTCCAGATTAAAAGTATACATTTCTTTGCAAAGTAAGTGATCAAACAAAGTATTCTGCATTTTTTTATCTAAATTTAAATTATTTCCGTCATTTAATATGACTTACAACTACTGCTGTAATCAAGTTGTATTTCCATAAGCTCCAATAACTTTTTAAGAGACTGCGGTCCCGAAACCTATGCATAAATGTCCCTCCTGCCTCATTACATCTCTGACAGTCTGCTGATATGTCATTTGATATTTTGTGCATTTTTAATGGTGTTAGATACGTTTTATGAATGAACTTGAAATTGGATTTCTTAATTTTATTACTTGTAAATGGGAAATTAATTATATTGCAAATATCCAACATTACATTGTCTTTAAACTTCAATCTTTATTAAAGGTTAAGATTCTCCACAGCTGACAATTATTTGCAAGTTATTAGCTGGTTAACATTACATGAAATCTACTGTACCTTAAGGTTTGAAAACACACTCTCTTGTTTTATTTATGTGCATGTTTCTGCCTTGTAAGCACATGCTGTCCTCCATCTGCTGTTTGATGAAGACTGTTTCCTTTCCTCTGCAGCCGGCCTTCCTGTGCTGCTCCGCTCCAGAAGGGAAATAGGAGCAAAAGGCAGCCACACAGTCCAGACAAACAAACTAAATATGATAGATGCAGACACAGCTGGGCACTGAAGACTCAGCCACCCGTTTTCACACAAAACAGAGCATTTTCAATCTGTGCCTTTAATCTTATTACTGTTTTTGTTTTATTTGGTTCCATCTGGACTTTCCTTTTGTCCTTGTCTCTGTGTCAAATACATTCACTTATCACTAAGTCACTTTCTGGAGACAAAATATTTGAAATCAATAATAAGGAAGAAGGTTTTAACTACAGGGTAAGTTTTGACATGGATTAGATACTCACTCTTACTAGAAGACTCAAAGTGGGATTTCTATTAAATAAAGGACAAATTCACAATCTAGTCACTTGGAGTAAAATAAAAAAATTTTAGGTTTGTGACTCAAATGTATAGGTCAATGTAGTGCTGAAAAACAATGGATATGATAAAAAAAGAGGAGCGTTGCTAAGTGGCTCCCAAAATCCCCACAGACTGAAAAATCTTAATCTGCCTCCTCCAGAGTCTGGAAAGGCAAAATGTACTTTCATCTGAAAATGGACACTTCTATTAACCACAAGTTTTCCTTCCACTAAACTTTCCATCAATGTGCTGTAACACAAAACTCTAATCTAATACAGTACAATTTTTCTAACATGCATTAAAATATAACAAATGGTTGACTAAAGTGGTGAACATATGGAGAGTATGTAAGACATAAATGTTAGGCAACAACAACTCAACACAACTCATGCTGCGCTGATTGCCAGTGGAAAAATATAAGTCTTTATACAGGGTTTAAAATAAGACATCTTGAGCTGAAGTTATCGTCATTAGTTATAAAAGTAAAATAAATAAATAAATAAAATTAGACATTCAAGGAGCCTGCCTAACATGTAGAGGCAACCCTCTCAATAACTCTGAGCCCGCTGCCGCGAGAGCCCGATCACATCTGAACTTTAGCCTAGTCTTTGTAGAAGCCAAAAATCAGCTTCCCTTAGCGACCATGAAGGACAGTACAGGTGAAGAAATTCCAGCAGATAAGGCGAAGTAAGGTCACAAAGACATCTATAAACACATTTTTTAAAATAATTGATGTTGTACACAGAGAGCCGGGGAATAGCAGCTAGCATAGGAGTGATACGTTTTCGCCTATGTGACAGAATTACAAGACAAGCAGCTGCTTTTTGGAAAAGCTGAAGGTGAGAGACAACACCCTGTCTGACCCAAAGAAAATAATAATCAAGGCAATCAAGGTAATAAAGCTGTTAATGATCTTTTCAAAATCCTATCAGAACAAAAATGGTCTTTATTTCCATAACTTGTCGCAGTTGGAAAAAAGCTTGTTTAATCACAAATTTGACTATAAATTGAGTGGAAAACGTCAAGAGTCACTGTGCATGGTGGATGTTATAAGGGCCACTTGGGCAGAATATTGTGATCTTAGTCTTTTTATCGGAAATTTGTTTTCTACGAATACAAACCTACCCTGACTATTTTAGGAATATAGACTGATAGGGAGCTGGATACAAATTCACTCCACACTTTTCAGACTTGTCTTTGTTAAAAATACACCGGTCACAAAATTTCCTTATAAATTACACAGAAGTTGAAACACAAGAAAAGGAAGGTTAAAGCTGAGGTTTACAGTGAGTGAAATACAAAAGGTCAGCGAGGTTCACAACTGGACTGTGCTCTACTGGTAGCAGGTTTCACACATTAAATGGCAGAGTAGAGGAGAAGGCTCAGAATCACAGTTTGCACACAGTGCAGAAACAGTCAGCAGGAGTCGGACTGGGAAAAGTGCTTTACTTAATTAGACTGATAGTTTAGTTACAATAAAATACAAACAAATATCACAACGCTACTCAGATTTCACTTCCCCACACACAAACCATGTGAATTACTGCATTTTGAATTTTAAGGCAACTTCTACAAATATCAATATGTTTTTTGGGTCTGAAACTTATTAATGTTTAAGCACCCTGTGTAACATCTTATTTTACAACCTTTTTTGGTGGTCATAGCAGTGCATATCCAAAACGAGGAAGTTGATTTAAAGGAAACCGTCATCAACACGTGAGAAACCACTAGTACAGAGAAATGCAGCTGTTAGCACTCACTCAAACATGTGAAATTCTCATGTTTCTCCACGAAGGCTGATTTCAAACATGCATATGTTTTTTATTGCTATGTGTGCAGAGTTATGGATTACCTGAATACAAGTTGACTCAGAATGTGCTGACTCTCAGATCCATAGTAGTAGTTCCCATGGTTCTTATCCAATCCAGGGGTCACATTGCTCTCTTTTTCTTTAGCGTGAAAATATCCAGAAGCTGGTGGCTGGAAAGAGATGATCCCAGGATCCAGTAGTGGGTTTTAATGCGTTGATTTGGTCTGAACAGTGAGTGTTCACCCGGAACAGCACTTGATGCCTTTAAGAGATGCTTGCCTCCTTTAAAAGAGTAAGAACAGAGCTTATGTTAGCCAATGAACAGGACACCATAGTAGCCGGATGATAAGATACTGGAGGATGGAGCGAGTTCTTGTCTGAGGACAAGGAGGAGTAGCGGCATGTGAAAAGCAGAAGTGCAGACAGAGAAAAGACCTCTTCCCTAAAGAGAGGAACTAAGGAAATGAGAAAGCGTACACTTTACAAAAAAACACTTGAGATACAGTAGATCTACACACCCGATCAGGAAGCCATGTTGAATTACTTCAAAAGCTTTTCCAACTTTATGGTGATACTAAAAAACTCTTGTAACCTGGGGGCTTAAACTAATACTCTGAAGAACCACAGCTTTTTACTTCAGTGGACTGCAGCCTGGCTTGGTAATATCTGCTAAAGTTCTCCACATCAATAGGAGTCTTTATAGGAGCAGATATGGGACAACACATCCATACTGACTCATGAGGATTCCCTTCCACTTGAGAGGGTTTACGTGCTCTTCTATGGGGCATTTAATTAAAACTATTAAACTGGATCATATATACAGCCACAGTTGTTTAAACCTTTTAATGATCAAATGTCAGTAGAATCTTATATTAACTAATTTGAAGGGGCTTTACTGCTATAAACTGTATATTAACAGTTTATAGCCTCTAGTGCATCGACAAAAATCAAGGCTAGTCTTAATTCAGTTCCACACCAGCTGCTTCTTAAAATTGTTCAGCCTGATAAAATCATATTGTTGTTAATGTTTAACTTTATTTGTTCACTGCTGATCGCAGCTCATGTTGATTGACCAAAAACATTCCAGATGATGACTCTAAAATCGTAGTACAATGGATCCCTGTTACTTGCTGAGGTTTAAAGAGTAACTCACATCCTATCATATCTATACAAATTTTCTGTTTGAAAAATGCTTCAAAATGTGCAGTGTTTCTAAAGCGGCACACAGACAGCCAGCCAGAAAATTGCAAAGCAATAGCAACTTGACTTCCATTGCCTCAGAGTTGAGCAATTATGAGGCCGTTGATTTCACTCCACCTCCTCTTTCCAGAGGAAAGAGAGGAAAGGGAGGAGGGTCCTGTGGAGGAGGCGAGTGACCCTGAGCTGTATTGTTTTGAGCCGATGGCTCGTGAGTTGCCAACTGCAACTAGCCACAGAGGTGTGGCAAAGACTGAGCTTGTTTTATACTCCACAGTGGAAGGAACCTGTCATCAGAAATTCAAGCTGATTAGCAGTGTGAGGTTTTTGGTATAAATTAATATTTTTACTAAAATGTACTAAAATACCAGAAATAGTGACTAGATTTGTAGACAGCACTATTAGACCATCATTTATAAAGTTTATCAGCAAAAGAGTTGATCTTGGGGTGAGTAGCACTTCAAGGACCACAACTGTCCACGAATACCTAAAAAAAAAAAAAAATAATACTTGGGGTTCCCTCTACAAATGCTTATAACATCCTATAACATTATGTCAAACACCTAAAATACCTTATAGTGCATTAACATGCACAGTGGAAACAGTCTTAGAAATACTGCAGAAGCTAATATCTACAGTCTCCCCCATTTCTGCTCTTGGGGATACAGCCAATCAACACCAAGGAAAATAAATGGCTGCTTTGCAAACCTTAGTATATAGCATGTCAAGAAGCATTGTGCCTAGGCATTTCAGCTTTCCAAGCTGTCTTTTCTTTCACATAGTTTTGATATGCTTTATGCAAAAAAAACACAAATATGCACGTTTTCCACAAATGATTTGGATTACACCCCATGGTAGTCTACACAAAGAGCAAGAGAAACTATGCCGCTATAGATAAATGATGCAAATGAGTGTGGGGATTTTTTATTTGAAGTGTGCAGAATTTACATCACACCAAGACAAGCCAAACAAAAAGATACAGCACAAAAAGCAGAAGAGAGAAAATTAAATTATAATTTTGGTTGGAATAACAATTCATGCCTGAAGTCAATCATTCCTTTAAATTCAGAAAGAGAACAACGCTGAACGGGGCTGCCTTCAATACCAGCATATAACAAAGACAAACAAAAAACACTATAAAGAAATATCCCCCCTCCTGTTGACTAATCTGTCAGATTTGCTTCATAATTTAATATAAAGCCACCTCTTCTCTATTTCCCAGCATATTTACATTAATCCATAACTTTTTTCTCCCCTCAGCATTTTAGTGGATCCATACAATAAAATACAGGTACAAACATGGTGCATTAGCTAAAGCAGAGGCTGCAGTTTGGTGCCATCTAATATATAAACTCTTTGCTGAACCATGGGGAAGAAAAGAAAAAGGAGGGTAAGAGGAGGGAGTGCGACAAAAATGGGGACACAGAGCACAAGTCATCTACCTGGGAAGGCCAAACAGCCCACGTATCTGGAAGCACCACTTTCAGCTGTATGAAAATTGCAGTAATTACCTTTGTTTCTTAAAGATCACAGCAGAAAAATCAAACTACATGCTGGTGAACTTTTTTTTCTGCCATTTTCTGAATTTCAAGGTTTTCACTTATGGCTCATGGTTGCGATGGTGACCGGCTCATCAGAAGAAAGCTGTGTGTGAGTGTGCGCTTATCTCTCTCTCTCTCCCGTTTCTCTTTTCTAGGCTGCTCCGATAAACTAATGGACACATCTCTTGCAGCCCTCCCCACCTCCACCCGCTCGCCAACAGGAACTAGGGGAAAGCATGCAGTTAGCATTTGCTTCACGACATCCTGTTAAATTAGATGTCACGCTTGAGGATTACCATGATAGTCTCACAAGGGCAAAAGCTAACTTTGACAGGATCAAATAAAAGAGAATGGAGAACAAAATTTTAAAAAATAAGATCACAGTGTTTCTCCTCTGATTTTGTTTTGAATTTATTCCTCATTTCGTGGAAAGCATTTATGTTGCCATACTTGAAATCAGATACAATCTCAAAGTTCATAAATAAATAATACAGAGGGGAGTCTGATCCAGCGAACTATTGAATAATAGAAGAACGTTTCTTTAATATGACCAGATGCACAGTGTCAAGCTCAACAGCATTAAAGGAGAAAAGATGCAAGAAAAACAGCAGATGTGCGGAATGCAACTTGCATGTGCAAAACTGTCCTGTTCATTTAAAATGAATTGAAATCCTCCAAACGAATCAGAGGTTTGATATAAAAACACAAGGAACACCTGGAAAAGGCCTAAAGCTCAGTAAAGAGTTTGTTTTCAAGACTGCAATCAAAATTAGCCTGAAAAAGCTCAATGCCAACGGTTAATACTCATTAATGAAAAGCTTAAATATGAACAAAAAAGATGCTGTCTGTTTGAGATGGATGCGTCATAATAAATAAAAAGTACTAGTACCTGCAGCAGTAAGGAACAAGGTATATTTTCCGAAATGGAGTTGATACATATTTTAGTTGTTGCACCATTATAGAGGACAACACTAAAATAACACAGCTGAAATCAGATATTTATTACTATTGGACTGGTATGAGATTCTAACGGTATAAGAACCTCAATGCATTTCCACAAAAATGTATAACACAACTTTATTGCTGGTATTAAAATTAAAATGCAACAATTTTTTCTAGAGCTGCCAAAACCATATTACTAGACAATAGCTGGTTTATTTGGTATTAAACCACTACACAGTCATACCATTACTAGGTTTTCAAATCCTTTTCATGAGATTTCAGAGAGGCTCTGCATTTGCCCCTTCCTTACTTCCTCATAAAAATACAAGTGGAAACCATCAAGAAATTGGTTCATCAATTATGGGGAGGGTTTGATTGCTGTGATGTCTAATAATTTTCCCTCACAGGTTATTGAGAAAGGAATAAATAATTTTAAATGGCATGTTTTTTATTGATACTCCTTTTATGTTGTTTTAGTATGTTTTGAGATGCCCGTCTTATTTCCCTGTGCTGCGGGGAAATTAAACCTGCCACAGTCAAATCATTCAGAACTTTCTCCAGCGGTGTGTCTCAAAAACCAAAATATGCTGCTGATTGAATTTAAGAAAATGCTCTCAGCACAAGAATTGACAAAAATAAAAGCTCAGAGGCAAGGCAAGGGAAAGGAAGCTTTATCTGTAAAGCACACTTTCAAAGATGAGGCAAATCAATGTGCATAAACTACAACATTAGAGACAATATAAGAATATGATACATTAAAACAGGACATTCCAGCTAATATTAAATTTCTTACTCCAAGGCAGCTCGAAACAAAAGGGGTTTTAACTTTGATTTAGATGAACTCAGTGTTTTAGCATCTTTGTAGTCTGGAAGTTTGTTCCAGATAAGAGGAACATAGAAATTGAAAGCTGTTTCTCTGTGCCCAGTTCCAATTCTAGGGATGATTAGTAGACTAGAGCTGGAAGACCTGAGCAGCTGGGGGAGTTTGTATAATGACAACAGATCTTAAACATAGTTTGGTGCTAGCTAAGCCATTTAGTGATGAATAAACTAGTAGAAGTATATTGAAATCTATTCTCTTAGCTACAGGGAGCCGGTCAAAGGACTTCAGAACTGGTACATGTGTTCTACTTTCCTGGTTTTAGTGAGGATGTGAGCAGCAGTGCTGTCTGATTGACTTTTTAGGCAGACCTGTGAGGACGCTGTTGTAGTAATCAACCCGACTAAAGATAAACTCATGGAGTGGAATGTGTTAAAGCAGATATCTCTGTAAAGTAATCAACAGTAAATAGCAATTTGAGGCAAACTGTAGGCGATCTATAAAAAGGGGAACCAGCATCTTTTTGCCAAAGAAAACTGTAGAAACTGTATATAGATCAGACACTGCTGATTTTGTTTTATTGAGCTTTTATTGAATCTGTTTTATCAAGCTTTTATTTTATTGGTTTTATCAATGTGATTGGTGTTTTTCGTTTTGAAATATGTCTCTTAAAAATAAGAACTGTCCGAACCAAATTGGAAAAGAGGTCCAGTAAGTTGACAAGGGCACAGAAGCTGAACCGCGATACGTTGTGTTCTTTCGAAATACAGAGGCTCTCTGGATCCATTTTAAAAGACACCTCTTACCAACTACAATCAGTATGTTTACATGCACTTCTAAATGGAGCTTGATGCACTAATCTGCGATTCTGTGCATCTTCATTGTGTCTAGTAAAAGTTTTCGGTACATTACTGCCACCTACTGGGCTGGAGTGTATGTAAGAGCGTGCTGAGAAAAGTACCATTAACGTTTGTCCGAGCCCTACTTAGATTTAGATCAGCGTCAACTTAAAGAGACAGTTGGCACCCCTTTAGGTTTCACATCATGACTCATGAATTTTCACAACTTGAAGTATTTCAGAACTGTTGAATCTATCTGCCATTCTTAATATCTCATTAAAAGGACTTTAAACATAGAAATAGTATGAGGGGTTTTACCCGCACAGTTTTGAAATTGTGACAGATTAAAACAAGGATGCCTAATGTGCGGCCCGTGAGCCATTTCCGTGAAGATGCTGGACATAACGCATCATTTTTACGTTTACTACCCATATACAGTATGTGTTGCTTTTATTTTAATTGTACAGAAATTAGGACCACAAACAAGTCAAGCAACTTTGTCTGAAAAACAGAGTTGAACACACCAATTTATTAAACTGGACAAAAGGGAAGCATTTTTAAAGGGTGACCGTTTTTCTTGATTAGAATTGACAAAACTTTTCAGACTAATAAAATAAAAAAACCTGCTTATTCAAAACAAAACAAAAATCAGGAAATGATATGCCTTTCTATAAATGAGGCTATTTTCCTGTTGCAGATCTAAAATAATTTACAGTTTTAATCTTTTGATTAATATATTGGATGTTTTGTTTATGAATTAAGAGATTAAAAAACAATTTTTTTGCATTTAAAAATGCTTAGCCTATAAATATTGGCCACCAGTATTTTCAACGTCATGAGTGGCCCACTTGACAAAAGTTTGGACAGCACTGTTTTAAAACTTAATCTCTAATTACTGCAGCACAGCAAGCCCCAAAAGGAAGCTAGAAGAGTTGCAGTTGAAATAAAAAACACCCATTTATTTTACAATCATTCCCTTATTTATTTTTACTATAAAGCGAAACAATACAAACAAAAAAACATGGCACAATTGCAGTTGTAACGATTCTGTCACATGCATAGGAAATACTTTAATACTGGCGCCAATGTAGAAAATGATCCCTTCAATTGTACATCTGCATACCCATATCCTTTGACATAAATACATTAAAATAATTCTTCAATTCTAATCAGGATTTATCTACACCTCTGCGAGATATATGACAAAAAAGAGCTTGGCCAAAACTTACCAAACTGTGATTTTAAGTTCAGCTTAAATAGCTTCTCAATGATAAATACCGACAGCATAGACAGATGCATGGATTTTGACCACAGCTATCAATGTACTGTGCAAACAGACAATTTCTATATCTACAGGGTTTTGGTCAATCAGATTAGTGTATCATACATAGATCTCTGAGTGTACCAAAGCAAATCCATTTATAGAAATAAGCTTTGAGGGGAGTTGCCACCATACAACACTTTACCCATTGAGTCTGTGTCAGCCTCCAGCATCAGTTCAGAAGAACAATGTATACAGACATGTTGTGACTTGTCACTGCGTGTTGCTTCCAAAAGAAAAATGCCTTCACAATTTCAGGACCTTCCAAAGGGATCACAAGATAAACCTTGAAACCTCAGAAGATGATAAACCGATTAGATATATAGAACAAAGCTTTAAAAATAAGGCTTCTTTTTTCTTTATGCAAGGTTCATAATTCAATCCAATATATTACACTTTAGAAAAATATATTTTATTTTAGGAATTACAAAATGCATAAGTTCTTAAATAATTCCCAGAATATTATAATTCCCCAGAGTATGAAGAGGAATCCTGTACTTGCTCTGAACACTGCCACATGATTGTGCATCCACATGAGGAAAACTTGATCATTAAATTTCTAGATAAATTTCAGTGGTGAGATTTGTTCCTTTGAAAACCAAACTCATTCCTATTAACGTTTTTCAACACATTTGACTCTTTTGCAAATGCAATTCAATCACCAGCTAAACCAATCTGTGACCGATTTTTTTCCCCCTACAGGTCAAAAAATACGGCTAGATTATCTTTATCGCTATAACATGCCATATGTTTCGTATGAGTGCTACTGTACAGAACGTACAATTGTGACTTAAATAACAGCAATTGCCCAATAAAAACATTATTATAACATGTTTAATTTTCTCTACACTATGAAGCGCTACACTCTGCTGAATTCTTAACGTGTAGCTGTTACACCGGCTTTCCAACAGATGCATAACTGGCATGTAGCTTAGCAATGCCTGTGAATGTGTTCCCTGCAACTGGTCCCACGAGATCATTAAAACACAGGAGAATTGCAATTGCATGACCGAAAGGGTATTACGCAGAAAAATGTGCCAATCTATGTTAAGTATCATAAACTCACCATCCACTCCCAAATCTACAGATATTTATGTGCTTGCCTTCTCCTTTTCCCGTTGTCCTTAAGGATCAGTCGTATCATACAAAATTGGGTGGTTCTTCACTTCAACCATTAACTCCACGTTTTTGATAAAAAAAAAAAAAAAAAAAAAGAAAAAAATCAACCAAAAAATCCAAAGACCAGCTGACTTCAAACCTGGTGTCACAAGAAATTATGTAGCCTATCATTTAATAGCTAAGCAAACTGCACGTCTTATTTTAAATTTTGGCGAATGCTTTCCAGTTGCTTGTTTTATTTCCTAGTGTTGTGAAGCGCATAAAAGATTTAAAAGACTCCATGCAGGTGTATTTCATGCTGCTGACCCAAAACAAATCCAAGCAGAACATTTAATTGTATGCCCTTAATCCCAATTCACATGCCCTATTCAGAACAGCATGACATTACATTCCAGCATACACACCAAGACAGGAAACAGGTGTTTGACATTTTATAGACACTAAGATTATGCACTTTATATTAATGATGAATTAATATTTATTCATTAGTTTTGTGTTTTATCCATATTTTTATTGAATTTCTTACACTTACATTATCTGTTGGAAATCCCAGAGTCTAGTTTTATTACATGTCATCGGTAATGCAATGAAATGACAATGAATTTCATTGAGCAAATGCAGAGTCATTCAGCTAATGAAATATATAGAGTAATGAATTGAAGACAACTTTGAAATCAAGTTTTAATTAGAGCACAGCAGAACCAATTGGGCATATCTGAAAGTGAGAGAACGACCAAGTGTGATCAATCTGTTTACAACCTAACCTGAAAGAGGAAAAGAAGATCCCATTTCCTCAATGAAAAGCTGCGGGATTTATGATAAATTGCACTTGTAACATGATGTGAGTGTAGGAATATAAAGCTGTGCCCGCGATGAGCCATCCAAATATTCTGGCATCTATTTTCCAGAAAAAAGAGAACACATGGCAAAAAGAAAAGTAATTTGTGAGCCGAGAATGATCACCGGTCCACTCAAATTTTAAGCACACTGGTGTTATCATTGCATTCCGCCTGTGAGAGCCTCAGTATCTGGTCCTTGGCTAAAATAAGCAGGATGGAAGGTGAACATATCATAAAGAGGCTCTTTTGTGCTTTCTAATCTATGCTATTTTCAAGTGTCTGGAAATTTCCTCAAGAACCATTGTGACAGAGTATGTGACAGACTACATCAATAGTGTTATTTAGATGGTGGGGGAGCGGAGGTAATTGAGAACCCTGACTTGATACTCATCAGCGGTTTTCTTAGATCAATAATCACTACATGGATGAAACAAGATGATGAACAAAAAAAAAAGGTCAAGAAAACAAAAACTGTGCTGCTCAGGTCCTGGATACCTCTCCAATGGTTTAACATTTATTTTTGTCATGTTTGCTTAGTTGCTTTGCCAGGATAGTTACATCTAAACATGGCCTAGTTATCCATCGATTTTCTGAACCGCTTAATCCTCAGCTGTCAACGGGCAAGAGACGGGGTACACCGTACACCCTGTCCAGTCCATCACAGGGCCACATAGAGACAGACAGGGCAAACAACCATGCACGCACACACTCACACATTAGGGTTAATTTAGAGTGATCAATTAATCCTGACAGTCATGTTTTTGGACTGGAGTACCCGGAGGGAACCCACGCATGCATGGGGAGAACATGCAAACTCCATGCAGAACGAACCCATAACCTTCTTGCTGCAAGGCAACAGTGCTAACCACTGCTCCACCGTGCAATATAGATTTTGTTTTATAAAAATATAAATGTCCTGTTATTGTTTCTTTTTTTTTTCCATAAAGAGCAAACTGTTTTTAAGCAATCAACTCCCCAGGGTTGGGCATTGAAAATCAAGTGCAACCGGGGTTCATTCTTCTATTCTCCAGGAATTTTTTTAAATTGCGATTTCGATTCCCACTCCATCAACCAGAAGAAACCCGCTGAATACTAACAAAGAACAAAAGTTATTGCGCAATCATTGAAAGTGTGTACAGGCGCTCTAAGATGTGGCTTCATGTTAGCAAACAAAAAAACCAACACGGCTCAGGGCAATACCTGTAAGAAATAACTGACCGTCCCGTGTTTGACGCGCTGCACCCGTGTTGGGGTCTGATACATGGCATAGATATTAATCAAGTGGCCTAGAAATATGACGCCAGCATTTCAAATGGGCCAACGGCAGAGCCGTGCGCACTTCTCTTCTCCCTCCCCAGCTGAGCGCTGGATGAATCTGTCGCGCTGGTTCGTCAGAAGCGCCAATCCATCAAACTCACTGCAGTTCTCTGCGTCGTGAATGGAGACTGCACCGATGAGAGGGACAAAAGGTGCCAACCCGGTGGGTTTAAATCTCAAGAATTGCCATCTCCTTGCTCTCTTACAAACACGTGTTCTGGATTTTGTCCTTGCAACCAAGTTTTCCCAATAGTTTGGCTGGCCCCCAAACGATCCCTTTTTGAACCGCTGAATTCCCCGATCCACTGAATTCCCCTCGTTTTTTTCCCCGCGCGGCTGACGAGCCATGCATCTCACTTCACGACTTTTTCTTCCACACCTGGAAGCTTCCTCTTTAAACTAAGACTGTTTCAATTTATTTTCAACTTGGGTGGATGAGTTACGGAGTTTTCTTTATAACTGTAAGCATGCATAATTATTGATGTGAAGTGAGCTGCCTTCCTTGAGCGCTCTGACTTCTCTGTGCTGTGTTTTGCTTACGGGTAAATTTGTGAATTTGTGTATTTCGATTGCGGGTTTCCTGTATGTTTTGTCTTTTATTAGTGAGCAGATTGTTAGTCTGTAGAAGTTTTGGTTCATCTCCGTTAGTTGATAGTGAAGTGTTGATGTCATAGGTATTTTTGGGCTAGCATTCTCGGAGTGCCTGCCAGGAACACGCAGCATGCAAAGGACATTTTGAAACCCATTTTCTTCCATATTTCCCAACCAGAGTCTGTATTAGCAGAAGCTAACTGACTGATAAGAGCCACGAGGTTTCTTTGTTAGAAAGGAACCGCAGGCCTCTTGCTTCAAGTTAAACAATAAGTCTAAAAACGGGATCATAAAACATCCCCCCCTGTCCTTATCCGACGAGCTGCGCGTTCGCGTCATACACCGCCTGCGTACGACGTCAGTAGGAGGCGCACCGTGACGGCCCTAAAGGACGTCATCGCTGGTCGCCATATTGCTCAGGCACCAATAGTCTTAACAGAACCGTTTAGTATAAGTAGTGTTTTTATTTTAGTTGTGTTTTTGGAATAAATTGGTTAAATTGAATCAAATCCCTGGTTTCTTTTATTCTGAGTGTGTGTGTGAATTACTGCAAGAATTTACTTCCTTCAGATAGGATCTTTCTGGTGTAATCCCTAATAATTAATCATTATAAGTGAGATTATTGGTTGATAATTCCCTTTTGATTATATATATTATCTTGTTTCTAGCCAGAGGCTAGATGGTGCCCCGATTAAATTATTTTAAAGGATAATTAACTACTAATCTACAATTATTAGTTAATATTCTCAGCATCACCAGATAGATCATAACAATTATCAATTAATTAATTACTTTTAATTGATAATTCCCCAACACCCACCTATATCATTCGCTCTTCTACCTGGATCCAACCATCAGCCTAGCGCCATATTGTAGTCCAAATCCAATCAGTGGAACAGTAAAATATGTCTGATGTCAACATTGAGGAAACAAACACGATATACTCGAGCCTGAGATTGCTAAGCTAACGTTAGCCAGACAGTTAAAAACTCTTAAACTTTAAAAAAAAATCTCTGTGATGTCACCCGTAGGTTTCTGAAGAGCTGAATCGATAATCGACAACTGGGCAGTTCCCATCACCGCCATCTTGACTGCGTCTCGCATCTCATTACAGCCGGTAAATGCAAAAAATGGACAGGTAAAGTTCAGAGAAACAAAATAGCATAGACCTTTAAGATAAGGCCAGGGCTAGAATCTTCCCTGGAGCAGGTGGATGAACCAATCTGCTAGCCACCAGCACTAGCGCTGACGGCTCTTCTGAGACCTGTCAATCAAAATTAGATGCCCCAAATTATTCAGAGTTTCAAGCTTGAATTACATCTAAAGGATAGGTAATAAAAAAATTCACCCTCTCAGGGTTGTCATCATGGTCAACTTGACCTATTAAACCTAAAATGTTTTATTTAACCGGGCTGTAAATTTTACTTCTGCAGTGAAGTTGCTGCAGCCAGCTCCTAGTGGAATTTTTGCAGCTTCTGCAATGGCTTCATATCTGAAGCCATCTGAAACATTAAGCAGAGTTTCTTGATAGCTGGGAGTCCTCTTTAGTTATGTTTGTGTCAGTTTTTAAAGTTGTGCTGCGGAATTAAAGGTTCTGCATGTGCTCAGGTACAAAACAGCTGTATTAGTTCGGTACACGTGTACACCGAACCAACAGGGCCGAATCGAAACATTTCAATACGAATTCATGTACACAATTCATGTAAACACTGTTCTAGTTTAACAATGCAAAGCAGAATAAGTCTAGATAGTCTGTCTATATAAATTCTTCATGGTAGGACCCAGACATGACTTAAAACTCGCCACAGGCTGTATAAAAGCAAATCCTCACTTAATTAGAAGTTCTGCATGGGAAAACATATTATTCATCTTTCAATCCAGCAATCTGATACACATCTCCTACAGGGGTGCTGTCTCCCTTCCTGCTTTCACATACTCTCCCAAAGCAGCAGTTAATATATATATATATATATATATAGGTGAGAGAAAAAAGGCAATAATCAAGGACAATGTAAGAGGAAAGATCTGTGGATCTCTCAAACTAAGTGTGGGTTTATCTGGCAAGAGCCCAAGGCAGCATGCCTCCTATGGTACCAGAGTTTTCACACATTTGAGTGAGAAATCAGTTTATTTCACAGAAAAACTGTCAACAGAAGAAACAAAAGTAAGAAAACAAAAGGTCTAACCTTTGTAGGTTTACAACAATGCTCTTCTTAGGTTCTTTTTATGTCACTTTACAGCCACAAACTTCAAGGTATTTTATTAGAATTGTATATAATCAATACCAGGTAAAGTACAATTGAAGAGAAAAAATATAGAATGTATGTCAAACATTTGTCTTACCTTTTATTATGCAATTAAAGAAAGGGGGGGGTGCAAAAACAAGGTCATAAGAAGTCCTGTTTTCTGTTTGCAACAAAACAGAGAGGTCACAAAAAATGTGGGGAGAAATAATGAAAACCTCCAAAACCGGCTGTATTGTCAGAAATATTATTTTTAATTGGTTCTCCACTGCTGGTATCAAATAAGAAGAAAAAGTTTATAAAATGCTGTTACTGTGAACAACTTTGAGATTAAAAATCATTTTTCACCTGAGGTAGCCAAATAAAAATGGGTATGTTATTCAAGAGCATGATTTGCTTTTGTGGGTCTATGGTTACTGGTAGGGCTGCACGATTATGACTAAAATAATAATAACGATTATTTTTGATTAATATTGTAATCATGATTATTAATCACAATTATTCATCCATTCTTGTAAAATATCTATTTTTATTGCAAAAATAAAATAATGCAAAAAACAAACCCAACCTGAAAACAAACACCAAGACTTTTATAAGTACAAACTAAATATGTTATTTCAGAGTGCAATCTCAAAGTGCAACTTAATGGAAACAATTACAGCTTATACAGAAAAGACCTTTGACATTCCCTGCATCCGAATTTGGGCAGCTTAATGAAGCTTTAGCCATGCGTTTGACCCCTGGTGGTTGGCAGACTATTGGTTGAGGCAGTGTATGATAAAGAGGCATGCAGTGAAGCTCGCATTTTGAATGTAAATATCGTTGACGATCAGGTTAATTTAATTGTGGCCACCAAAAATCGTGATCACGACAAAAATCCAATTAATTGTCTAGCCCTAGTTACTGGGCCATACAGTCACAGGCATACTTGCAAAAAAAAATAAAAAAAGATTGTGGAGAAGTATTACTAAATGTTTTTAAATGCAGCTTTATTTAATGACATTGAAACTTGTTGCTGTAATTTGTAGAAGATTAAGGGCTATGAATACTTATGCAAGAGAGAATATGTAACAACCTAAAACCTGAGTCAATGGCTACTGATCAGGGAAACTCAGCTTCTGATCGCTGCCCCTGTATGAAGTTGATTAAGATGACTCAGCATTCACCAACCAGCAAGAAGCACAACTTGCAACACATCCTGTTTAAGAATTACAGTCTACAAGCCAGTGTGGGTGTGTAAAATTAGCTGGACTGTGAGAACTAGAAAGACAGAGGTAGAGGCCGTCATTGAGGCAGTCCGAGAGCAAAACACGAAAGGATACAGCCGTGGAAAAAAAAGAAAAGAGCCATAATTGGAACAGCCCAGAGTCCCTTACTGTCATGTAGCGACTCTGGCGACAATAACATTAACATCAGGTCAGTTCTGGCTCTAATATGCGACATATAAATCCAGATTAGAGGATGAAAATCCACATTTAAGAAGTCTAATGATGAGTTAGGACTAACAAGCAAAAAATTCGCACTCTAATGGGACTCAGTTTATAAAGAGTCAGACCAGAGGGAAGAGAAATCAAACAAAAAGGCTGGTTTCATGCTCCATTACACACAAGCACCATCTCATATGGATAAACCACTTGTTTTCTTAATGACTTTTCAATAATGGACTGAAACAAAATAAATACATTCAGCTATAATAAAGTTTCATTTTGAATGTTTGATGACTGTGCAATTATTAAAATATGAAAAACTAATATTTAAACACTGGTATATTTCAGTGGATGGTGCAATAACTTTTCCACCAAATGCAGGCAATAACCTTCATGTATGCAGGACTTTCCAACTACAACAGCAGTAACACTTAGGTACAGTAGATGGGGAGTTACTTCCACATTATCCATGTTTGTTGGAGCAAGCCTAACAAGCGATTATTACAAATTTTGCGTCCTTGAGATGATAAAGTAAAGACATGTATAAATCATAGACTGTAAAAATGTATTCTCTGCTTAAGAGTGTGCATTTATAATGGAGTGTGCATAGGCTGAATATTGGTGTGCAGGGACTTCAAACCCCCAGCATACGGCTCTGCAAAAAAAAATAAAAAAAATCACAAGGTGAGATTTTAAAATACCTACTGAGGAATAGAAGTGGTCCTTTGTGTGTGCACGAGAATTTAGATCTGCTCATTCTGATCAAGGTGCTTCAAGAAATATACCAGAAAAAGATGAACAAATTTGAGCTGTACCATCCAAGGAAAACGTTGCTTTAGTTCTCAGGCATTTATAACTCAGTGCCTGTTCAGTTGCTGTAAGCATATTCTCCTAAAAGACTGATAAATCACAGTTAAGGGTATATGACTGATCCTTGACACTTAGCCATGGGTATTTTGTTGAAAAAACCCTGATTAAGCACAAGATTATGACCAAAAGATTGAACCTAAGTTGCAGAATATATCCTAGGAAAAACAGATTTCAATTATCCTATCCTGAACCTTTACCCTTTGGCACATAATTACACAGACACTTTTTTATCCTGTTTTTCTACTGATGTGCTACCAAGGAAACTGATCCATAGAGTGTTGCTGAACTTCAGCAGTCACAAAAATGGCAAAAGCAGGAGAACTCGAGCTTATATATTTTCTGTGCAGCATGCTTGGTTCTTGTTTTTTTCCGATTAGAGTGTAGGAATATTTAAAAGAAAGGTAGCTAGGAATGGATCTGAGGTTTTACAGTATCGTAATCCTGAATATAAATCTGACAATTTCATTGTATTCCTACCAGTGCAAAGACAACATTTGTAGTTGCTTGTATAAGAATGTAATTAATAATACACTTACTGGGCACTTCAATAGGCATACATGTCCAACTGCTCATTAATGCAAATTTCTAATCAGCCAATCACACAGCGGCAACTCAATCCATTTAGGCCATTAGGCATTTAGGATGGTCAAGACAATGTGCTGCAGTTCATACAGAGCATCAGAATGGGGAAGAATGTGTCATGGTTGTTGGTGCCAGACAGGCTGGTATCTGCGTTTCAGAAACTGCTGATCTACTGTGATTTTCACACACAACCATCTCTAGGGTTTACAGAGAATGGTGCAAAAAAAGGAAAATATCCTTTAAAAGGCCTTGTTAATACCAGAGGTCAGAGGAGAATGATCAGACGGGTATGAGCTGATAGAAAGGCAACAGTAACTCAAATAACCACTCATTACAACCAAAGTATGCAGAAGAGCAACTCTGAATGCACAACACTTTGAGCCTTCAGGCAGATGGGCTACAGCAGCAGAAGACAAGTACCAGTGCCACTCCTGTCAGCTGTGAGAACAGGAAACTGAGGCTACAAACAGGCTCACCAACAGTGGACAAAACAAGACTGGAAAAATGTTGCCTTGTCTGATGAGTCTCGATTTCTGCTGCGACATTCGGTTGGTAGGGTCAGAATTTGGTGTCAACAACATGAAAGCATGGATCCATACTGCTTTGTATCAATGGTTCAGGCTGGTGGTGGTGGTGTAATGGTGTGGGGGACATTTTCTTGGCATACTTTGGGCCCCTCAGTACCAATTGATCCTTGTTGTAACGCAGCCACCTAACTGAATATTGTTGCTGACCATGTCCATCCCTTTATGACCACGGTGTACCCATCTTCTGATGGCTACTTCCAGCAGCATAACGCGCCATGTCATAAAGCTCAAATCATCTCAGGCTGGTTTCTTGAACATGACAATGAGTTCACTGTACTCAAATGGCATCCACAGTCACCAGATCTCAATCCAATAGAGCATCTTTGGGATGTAGTGGAATGGGAGATTTCCGTCTCAGATATGTAGCCGAAAAATATGCAGCAACTGTGTGATGCTATCATGTCAATATAGACCAAAATCTCTGAGGAATGTTCCCAGTACTTTGTTGAATCTATGCCACAAAGGATTAAGGCAATTATGAACGCTAAATGGCTTGTATTCTGTACTAGCAAGGTGTACCTAACAAAGTGGCCAGTGGGTATAGATTTACAAATTGCCTGCATAATCTAGGTAATTTTTCTAATGTGGTTTTTACATAGGAAATTATACTTTTTTTTACAGTCTATAGGTGTTTAAGACAGTATTGTAGACTGTGTTGGTGTGCTCAACACGGATCTGTCTATTGGGTATGATGCTGGATTTGCTGAAATTTCAAGGGAAATGTCATAGCTAAGGACGTTTCTGAAGAACAAGTAGAGAGAGAGAGTAATGTTTACAGTAATTAATGCCATCTACACTAGGGGGTCATGTTTTCAGAATATTTTCCACGTTTGAAAATTTTTTTAGAACAGTGACTGAAAAATCTAGAGGCCACCTCATAATATATATAAGCTATATTAAATATGTCTACTGCTCATCAGCAAGGTTAACATGTAGGAGGCTTCTTTACATAAGCTGACGAGCATTGCACAGCAACAGATGAGGGAGGGACACAGCTGCAGTTCTCTATGTTCTATACATCTCAGAGAAATCTCCCCAGTTGCTCCTACACTCTCTCCGGTATTTTCTCAAAAGGACTTTAAACTATTTAGGAACCAGGACAGTAAATGAAAATGGTTTGAAAGTCATTACTTTTCTTTATTTTTGGTGTACATTTATACCAGAAACTACCCCAAACCTACAAAGAAAATGCAAAATCTGCGATATAATGCAAGGGAGTTCAGTTGTGGCCATATTGGGAGAGATAGAAGACCTAAAAACTAGACATGAACAATAAAACTAGACCGATAAAGCCAAATGAGACCGAAAAAGTTTGTCAAAGTCAAAACTGTAATAGATTTCAAATAAATTAAATCAACTCCCTAAAGTGTACCAATTTCAGTTATACAGACTTCTTTCTTTTGGCTAAAGACAGGACATAATGATCAGACTGTTTTCTTGGGTAAATTCCCACACTGGTAATCTCAATTTATCCTGGTAGATGTTGTGAAAATGGAGAGGCATGAAAAAAGAAATACAAAATCCCTTACAAGGACCATTGCTCTTGAAAAAGGTTGCTGAGGTGGAAGCATGGATCCTGTGAGTTAAGAGTGGAGTCAGTTGATTGGGTGTTAGAAAAATGTTATGTAGGGAATGGTTGTCAGCAGGGTCTAATGCTTGCAGTGTTATTTATGAAGAAGATTTTATTTTAACATGAGCACCGTTTTTATAATCTGTGCTTTTTTTAAATGGCTGCCAGCTGTCCAATCGGATAGTTCTGGTGTCTCATCATCCTTTCATACATGTCTGCCATGCATCTGTTAACTTTAGAAGAGTTAAACATCTAAAATCTTGAAAGGTTTTCTTTTGAACAAACTCCACCAAGGTTTCCTCTGTACTGTCCAGCTGGCCAGCCCCTTGTTTTTCTGAACCCTGTCTGGGACAGGAAGTAAAAGCTCATAGGAAGCACACACTGTAAACCTAAATCAACAGGATGCGGGTGATTCACAGGGCAACATCCACTGGATTTAGCAGCAGCGACTGAACTTGCCTATAATAAAAAAAGGCCTCAGTCCTTTTTGCGTCATTTTCTTCAAAGGAATCACTCACGCTGATCTAAAGGCAGTGCTATGTGCATGAGTAAATACTACAATCTGGTCATTAGACAGAGGAGAATTTGTGCCCCCCACCTCCTTACTCTACGCTACTTCCAGGAAGCAGTAATGTAAACACACTTGTGTGTCGTTGAAGTGCAACATTGATGGCAAATAGATCACATGTTTGAGTTTCTTGTGGACCACAAACAAACCTAGGAGAATTTCACCCCTCTAGAGAACAGAAAATCAAACAAAAACTGCAATTCCCTTTGGATCTCATTATCCAGGGGTTCAGATTAGAGATGCAAAGCCCTGTTGTTTAATTTTAAGCCCTCTCGCTTTGGTGTAACAACAAACCTGGGGGTATATCAGGATTGAAAGAAAAAAAGATGAAAGCTGAGAGGGGAGCTGTTTCTGCTCTATCTATAAACAGGTAACAGGAAATTGACCACTCAGCAAATCACCTACAGTAGCTGCTCCAGTCAGCATGCCGACTGATGGATTGCAAGTCACACTTGAGCAGCGACACCATCGATTTCCTGCTCATGTGGCCAGTGACTGCTGATTCAAGATAATGTTACATTTTAAAAGGCCTAGATGGTGGCGTTGAGGATAAATTCGACAGATGAAGTTGATAAACGAACAGCGGTTACATCTACTGATGAGATTTTTTTTTCCTGCTCAACAACGTCCCTTACAGTAACTCACTGAATGGGACTTCTGTTTCTAAAGAAATATTGACAAGCGCGTTAAATTTCAGCAAATGCATAACATTGATATATTTTTCTGTGCGAAAATTAAAACACTTCATAGAGAAAGAGTAAACAAATTTTTAGTGTCAGTGAGATCTTTATGGAATAATGGAAATCAGAGGAAGCACAGAGAAGCTATTCAAGAGTAAATTGTATTTTCTACATTTTTAGGCATGTCTTTAGTTCATTAAGGCTGCAAGGGAGTGACAGAGAGCAAGCCTTTAATCAGATAACAGTAAGAGTGAACAGAGTAGAGCAAAGAGGCTCTGTTTTATCTTTCTGAGCCATCAACCAATATTTGTCCTGGTAAGATCCCGTACTTCTAAATGTCTGCAGCGAACGCAACCATTCTCCAAAAATATACAGACTGCAACTGTCAACTTGCCATGCTAATCGTTAATATAAGATGCTGAAGGCTGTTGTAATAGGAATTCTTTAAACATTTTTTGTTTTAAAATAATGGTAAAATTCTGTTTTACATTAACTAGCCAAATACACAAAATGCTGTGAAAGTCACATTTCATTGTCAAATTTGCCTGCTGCTTGGAAACTAAACTACCTCAGCATAATGCTACTTGACTTTTAATGCTATGTGGCTTACATTTGCAAAGCAGCCAATGTAGAACATCCATTTATTTTCCTTGTCGCCAAATGGCTGTAACCCCAACAGTGGAAATAGGGATGGCTGTTAACTTCTGTTGTAGTGCTAACATGGTTTCCACTAAGCTTAGGCTACTGAAGTATACTTGGTGTTTGAGCAATTAAAACAGTGACAACTAGTTTTAGAAGGAGATCTAAAGTATTTGCAGATTCTTGCTATTTGGCTGTGGACCTGAATCCTTTGAAATAACGTGGGTCTCCTTCCTACTCCATCTCAGTCAGTGTGAAGACGAAATTAAAAGATAGGTGAAGAAAATGTGGGTTAATCAAAATCGATATCCTCATCGCAATACTTAATATCACAATTTCATAATGAACTAATATTGTGCAGCGCAAGCGGCAAAAATCATTAAAAAGTAATTAATCTCTTTGCAGCATTCTTTTTTCCTTCTTTAAAGCATTTTTTTCTAGACTGAACAATTTTACTTAGAAACAAAGGATGTGGAAAAAAAGAGAAAAAAAATGTAGCAAAGCAGATGACATATTTTTTGTGCACTTCCAGCACTCATGTAAGTTAAATCATAAACGTTCACACAAGCCACCACCGTGATGCAAGCAGATACATATTTTACACATTTAGAAACAAGAGGAGCAGCGTGGCATTGATGACACAAATTAAACATTGCAGGACCAGGTGTCTCTGTACACAGTCTCAGGGCTGGATGTCAGTATTGTTCGCATCAGGCTTGGCATTATTAAAAAGATGTTAGCGCATTGGAGTATCATGAGGATTGCTGCCATCCATCTTTCTAAAGAACTATAAACAAAGGCTCCACGTGCTCATCTGAGGAGCTCAGATAAGAAAGTGAAGGGGGGGGGGTGCTAAGGTTGAACTGCCAAGCTAGCAGCTGTGTGATGGATTCCACATCCATCTATCTCTGCATCGCTCTACATGAACAAGGAGCATCTTCCGAGGAAAAGACGTAGGGGGATCATACATTTTTCCATTCTTATCAATTGATCCCCCCCGAAGGTTTTGCATGACTGCTCAATTATTGTTTGTCAGACATGCTGGGAATCATAGGTGGGCATATTTTGGAGAGAGAATCGTACACATACAAAAAAAAATTACTGGCTTTGTGAGCACAGCAGAAAGTGTGATATCTTCACTGCCAACACAACTAAAAGGTATTTATAAAAAAATACTTTTACGTCGTCAACCCCCTCCAGTTTCACTTTCATACAACAACAGCAGCAGCAACTTAGAATGCCTGGGAAAAACATCTGTATTTAGAGAGATTTACTCACGGTTTCCTTCCTATTTTTCCAGTGAAATTCCATACTTTCCCAGACTTACATTTTCAGGGTTCCTAGACAGACGGAAGGATGAATGGTAAAAACTGATAAATGCTGAAAAATACAAGTTTGAATGGATGAACACACCAGTGAATGAATAAATCAAATGGTAAATGGACAAACGGACAAGGCAGATGGACGGACAGACGGAGAGATGGACAGATTAAAAAAAATAGATAGATGGATAAAATGATGAAAAATTCAAAATTCTTGTTCTAATTCCAGACTTTAAAACTAGTTCATTTAAACTTCATAATTTTCCAGAGTGTGAAGGAACCAAAATCTAGAGAAAAATGTAATATTTGGCCGAAAACAGAGGCTCTCTTTATCTAAATAAGATTTAGCGAGTGAGCAGAAGAAAAAATGAAAGTTAATTTTTCATAGACTGATTCATATACTGCAGGGCAAACAAAACAGTCTAACAGAATCTCGTTCATGACAGAAGCAGATCGTGTCATTTTGCAAGCAAATAAGAGGAACGACGTCAGCTTCTGCAGAGGGTCTAAAACTCACAGCTCAAATGATTATTAATACTGAACCTGGATTACTGCAAATCCTGCGGCAGCTCTACGCCTACAGATTACTTGCAACCCAGCCACGGCAATCAAAGACAAAGGCACTTTTTGTCCCTGTAGAACCGACAGTACCAAACAGTAACAAAGACAGACTCATTCCTAAACGGGTCAGGAGTGATTAGACAAGCGCCACAGAGAGACTTCAGATCTCCCAGAAACAAACAGTTTGAGTGGTTATAATTGAACCAACTGCAGCTCTGCTAAACAGCTTTAACTGGCAATAAAGGATGTTACAGTTTGGAGATAATTCATTACATAGTTTGGCTTGTGTTAAAAGAGCTTTAATGCATACAGATTTCTACCAGAAACACGAATATGTGATAAAAATGGCACCCAACTGTCTAGACATCTTTGCATCGCTTGTGATGACAGCCTAACCATCTTGGCTGCCGCGACCATCGTCACGCTTTTGATGAATTATTTATTAGCCTCCCACGGAAAAGTCACACATTTTACAGACACATCTGAAACTGAGCTGAAATTTAAGCAGTGAAGCTGATGACAGCGTCGTATTGGCAGCAGTCCTGTTTTTTTTTTTTATTCAAACTTCAAAATCAGGGTCAATGGGATGATGGTACTGTTATCAAAACAGTACTAAATTACTACTTTCTTATATATGCATATCCCTTTCCTTAAGTTTCATAGCGACGTACGACCAAGCAAAATCTGGGGTTGGTGCCATTTTTCATCAATAAAATAAGTGTGACTTCAAGGGATAAAAATCAAAGCAAAAATACTGATTAAAGGAAATCTGCTGCTCGAGGAGGTTGAGAGAAACTCTGAGACAGATGGAAACAGACTGAAAGAAAAAAAAAAAAAAGAGACTAGAAATCACCCAGTGTGACCTCCCTTTGCCCCACAAAAACAAATGACATCAGAGTAGCTGCCAATCAGCCGATGTGACACAGACAACGGCTGTCAGAACTCACCCCAGCTTAGTTTCCTTTTTCACCGCAGGCTTGTAAAAAGCTCCAGAATGCCTACGTCTCGTAACAACACAATCAGTGAAAGTCAACATGCCACATGTACGTTTGTGATATGGACTTGGATTAGAAAATTACTACAAAAATTAAGTAAATACATAGGAGCAGCATGGAAAATATAAATTCAGAAATATTGCCCAAGCAGAGGGATTCTGTTTTATTCAGCTGCAGACCCGCTAAAAGGAACTGAGGTTGTTTTTAATCGCTTACCGTATTAAAATGGCATTTTTAAGCAAACCTTTTAAACCTGCTATTGAGAGGAACACAGTTTGTCATTGCAGCAGACAGCAACCAACAGCGTGAATCTACAAAGAAAGTTTCTGTGAATTTAATACAAATAGTTGAATGTTCCACAAATAATCATAATTGGAGTGATATTTCACAGAAAAATGTGTAAATAGTTGGAGGCCTACTATAGGCTTTACCAAGTATTTGTAAAAGACATGCTTCTAACAGCCACAAAAATATTCAATATAATATCATTTTAGCAGCAGAACAGTTGCTGCTCATCTGTTTCTTAATTCATCTTGTAACACCATGGAAGGCTTTAAAGTAAATGTAGCAGCAGAATAAAATAAACCACTTAATGTGTATCATGTTTAAATATGGGGAATAACTGTAAAATAGCAAGCACTGGAGGTAAACCAACAGATTATTTTTATCATAAAAAAAACACTCAAAATGGCAAGTTTGTGACAGGTTGATGTGAACAGCAAGCAGCAGTTATTGAACCCCATCGTCAATGAGAAGGTTGTTTTCTAAGGACATCCAGTGTTTCTGAGGTCAATATTTCTGCTTCATGTTGACAGATGACAGACATTTACAACAAATAAAATGCTTAAAACCTTGATCTGTGATGAGGGCAAACACATAGCAACTCAATCCCAGAGAAAAACATTACTGTTGTATGTTTCCAAATCGTCATTTTGCCCCTTACTATTTTGTACATGTTTGGTAATTTTCAGCATTTTGTAACCAACATTAAGGGCAGGAAAGGGCCCTTCTGTGGCTAATTTTAGGTGCATGGATATGAAATTAATCTATAGGTGCACCAATCAACCAGCTAGAGATAGTAAACCGCATGTATTCCCTTCATTGGTAGATTGAACATTGAATTTTTTTTTCCTGTTCTGTAACTGCTTAGAAAATAGCTACCATCAACCCAATATTCAGCGGGTTATGGAACACAAGTGCCCATAAATAGCAATCTGCAAATATTTGAGACTCCCTCTCAAAACACTTATAACTGCCCATTTTAAAAGTTCAAACATCTAACATAGCTTAAAATATAAAAATCTGGGGATCATTTGTAATTTAGCCACTGTTGGATTCAAAACTAACACTATTAAAAGCTGTTCACCCCATTGTTGTTTATTATGTTACAGTCCTAATAAGAAGAAAAATAGAAGAAAAAATCTTCTAGAAAAAAAGCAAAAACTGACTGGTGAATCTCTGAATAAAGTGCCAGATTAATAAAAGAAAACATTTATTTTTGGTGTGTTTGGAGAAAGCAGACAAAGTTTGAAAAAAAATCCCTAGAACATTTATCTATTTAGTCTAGTTCTAACATGTCGATAAATTTTGACTATTACCTCTCTAGCTATCTGTTCGTTTCTTATTTTTAGTAATGGAAACTCAATGTTTTTAAGCCATTCATTAGTATTTGGATTTTATTTATTATATGGCTGAATTACAGATTGCAATTTCTTTATTAACCATTTATATGGTGCTTCAGAAAGTACGCCTGGAAAACAAACGTTGAAGAAAAGCATATCGGGGATTCTACAAAGGTAACATGGCAACTCTGGACTGCCTTAAGAGACCTTTATCTCCTTTATAATCCCAAAACAGAAACAAAGGCAGAATTTTGAGCTTGCTGGGCAGTACAAGGTTTGGATTTAATCAGTTTAAAATTTTGTTTAGGGGAACAACCAACTTTTATGGTTTGAAGAAGCACTAATGAGACGTTTCCTGGATGGCACCATTTTCCTGTTTTCTCTGCAGTCCGACTTCCTAATTCCAGGTTTTTACTTGAAAAAATATAAAACAAAAGATAAAGTCCAGAGCATGTTCCTTGACAGAGGAAAAGGTTTTGAATCCAACAGAAAAAAAAATGCAAGACTGTCCCAAATAATGTATCCAAAATGTATGACTCTATTCTTTGAGTGTTTGACATTAAATTAAAAAAGTCTATCAAAGTATATGCTGTTGGCTGACGACTAAGTAAAGATGCAACAATCAATTTACAAATAATCTGAAAAGACCAATTAATAAGTACTCCACTCCAAATATATTAACTTTATCAAAGAACCTGTAGGATTTTTTTTCTCTTTTACATGCTCTAAGAATTAAAAAAATCTGGCATAGGTAAAATCACACCTATTGGGTAATATTTCAGAGAAATCTGGGAATTTTTACTGACCATAAAATTCCTAATTGGTCCATTTTTCATTTTGAAGTATAAGCAAGATTCCTATAAGGTATAATTCTTGGATACAGGACATTGGCATTATATTAGAGAACTCAGTGGCTTCTCAATCCTGCTGTATACTGTACTCTCGTCAAAAAAATAAACCCAAATAAATTATCTGAGTAATAAAAAAAGGCAACCAAGCTGGCACAAGCTTGCAGTTTCTGGCAAACTCCAAGCATTAAGAGAACTGATCCAAGAAGCAGGCAGCCCCCTGCCACCAGGAGCCCAGCAGGATTTCAGGGAAACCTAATTGGACACATGCAAATGAAAGATGTGTTAAAAATTCCTCTTCATGAGGCGCAGGGACCCACCAGCAACCACAGCTCTGTGTTTTTCATCTTCCCAGTTATGATTGTGGTTGTACAGTGAAGTGGAAAAAAAAAATTCAATCCACGCCCTATTTTTCATTCTCTCCTCAAGCTTCTTATGTTTACAACAACTGATTACAGACGGAGGAATGCAGAGAGAAATGCATGGCCTGAAGCATGAAGGATTTGATATCTGAATCCACCAACATGGTGGCACAGCTATACCAAACAGCCCTTTGCATCACCTATTTTTCTGGTATTTTGGGAGCTGATCAGTGACAGCCATGGTGGCAGCTTGTATTATGAACCTCCTGCTGGGACGTAATGAAAACAATCAAGCAGAGACATGGGAGCTATAGCAGTTTTTCAGGAACAGAAGGACTGAGTGCTTGACTTCACAAAACAAATGTTTTCTTAAATTAGAAAAAAAAGATGCATCATATATAAAAATGTATAATTGCCTTTGCAAATCATTATTTGTCTCTCTAAATTGCCTTTAGCTATAAGTTTGTGAATGATTGTTTAATCCAGTACATGTCTGGGTTGCCCTGTGATGAACTGGGAACCTTTCCAGGGGGTACAGCACCTCTCGCCCAATGACTGCTAGAGATAAGCATATTTTAATTATTTGTGTTCAATCAATTATTTTTAGATTAAAATAAATTATTTATTATTTATCTTTTATCCATTTGATCAAATTAGTTTGATTGCAGCACCTTGGGCCCTCAGATTCTGCCACAAAATAAAGAGCCTTTTGCAAAGAAAAACTCTGAAATCCAACTAGTCTGTAGTAATGAGTTTAAAGGCATCTCTGTGGCTAACTAAGCAGCTAACGAGTCCCCCTGCTGAGGCCCAGCTGCTGGATGTGATAGTACAGTAATGCCCTGGAACCGGCAAAAAGCCTTTTATTTATTTCCTGTTGAAGAACAGCCAAGTTGGATGGGCATCGCTGAGGGCTCGATTGCTGCATCCAGGCGTCAGATTTACTTCAAAATGCTGCTGGACACAACAAACTGAACCACTGCCCAACTCAAATAAATGCAGTAATAACAAAAATAAAGCAGATCCGAATTGTGATGTAAAAATCAAACAAAACCAGGCATTTTCACATCCGTTGTTTCCTTCTTAGTCTTCCTCTGGTTTATCCTCAGCAACAACAGAAGACTGAAAATGAGGGAGCGTCACAGCGCATTGAAAAGGGAAGGCGTGTTCCCTCTCGAGACACAACAGTTCTGATGGCTGAATCCTTTCCTATCGCTTAGCTGATCTCCCTTCTCTGCAGCAAACAAATTCTTTTTATTTTTTATTTCGTTTTATAAAACGGCAGCCATGTGTCACTTTATGCTTCCTGACAGTGTTGAGTAGCAGATAACCATCGTGGTCTGTCAGTAAAAATTAAGCAAGAATTTACTGTGCATTTACTCTGCACCAGTCAGAATGAAATATGCTCATTGTGCTGTTACAAAGCTGTGCAGCCAAATGACAAAAATTATATTACCATAAAACAGAAGCAGAGGAAAAAAGCCATCCAGAACTTAGTAGTTAAACAAAAAAAAATTTAAACAGTCACATAAGAAAAATACATTCTGTTGCTCTATGTCTAATCTCCTGAATGACAGAGTTGGAGTAAAGCCTGGTTTGTACTTCTCCGATAGCAAACTTGGACTTAGACGAAGACATACTGATGCAGACATTTTCGTTTATAGTACTCCGTTTCTGTCTCTCCGTTCTCAGTCAGTCTTTCAGTATTGCAAAGCAATTCCCGACCAGGACAGCAGGGGGTCCTAACTTTTCTACCATTGCCTATCATTGCAGTGTCGTTTCTGGTGAACTACAGTTTATTTTCTTAAACTTGTGAATGGACAGCGGAAAGTACGTATTTGTTAAGCTTTTTACTACAAGTGCAGCTCATAGAATACTCAAAAAAACGTGTTAACAAACAGCTTTATGTGACCTTAAATATGCCTGATTATAAAGCAACCGCATCTGATGAGCTGAACCCTCTTAAATCCTATTAGAACAGTAAGAAGTTGCTTAATTTTCATCACAACCATTTTAAAACAATTCCAAATGCCTTTTTATTAAACAAAAGTAATTTTAGATCCTTGTAAGGAATTAATTAATTAAGTTATAATACATAAAATCGAGAGTTGGAGTATTTTCTTCTCTTCTAATGACAACTGCAAATAAAATAAATCATTATCATGATTACTCTGGTTTCTAACCTCAATTTTTACCCCCTCTTAGGCTTTGTTGTCTGGGATCTGCAGAAAAAAACAAACACTTAGCCTTCTTCAGCAAATGTCGGTGACCTGCTCTCCATCATGCAACACATAAGTGCTACACTGTCAAAGGTGCCATGCAACTTTGAAGCAGAAACAGTAAGTGGGTGTGTGCAGGAGAAACTGGACTTAGCGCTTGCTCAATTATCGCCACCATATGTTGCTCACACAGCATCTCCAGGACTTGTGAAACTGTGACAGAGAAAGGCAAAACTACTTTTTATGCATCCAACTTAGAGGCTTTGAAATCCCATATGCTTTTTTAAAATATCTAGATGCTAATTTTTAAAAGAATCCATGGTTTTATTTCCTCTTAATGTTAATGGAAAACGACTTAATTCAGAATAAAAATACATACATTTTCTATTATGAGATGCAACAATCAAGATTCTTTAGGCCGATTCCCTATTCTTTTTTAGGTCTAATCTGCTGATTCATATTTTGAGCACTTTCTTTCTTTGTCTATTTAACCTTTATTTAAGGTTTTGATGCATTTAATGAACAGGATATTTTTTTATTGTTGTTTCTATAAATTAATAAAAAATACAAAGAAAAGAAAATAACTCTAATGGCTAATAATTTCCTTTTGAAAAACAAATGTTGACAAACAAGTGTTTGTATGACTGCAATTGATCTTTTTGATATATTGTGTTGAATTTTGGTTAATAACCAGTTACTGTGTTAAAAACAAAGCTGTTCTCGATTGTTCTGATCTGTTACTAGTTCTCACTATTCGCATCTCTGCTGGTGTCAGAGCAGCAGATGATAAGCAAGCACCCGGTTACTCTGAGCAAATGGTGCGGCTCCGGCAGCTTTTCTGGCCAAGCATAAAAAGGCTTTGGCAGCAGTTCGAGGACTGTTATTGTCAACAGTATGTTTTCCCAGTGGGGAAACACATTGTATAACCAAATGCTGGGATGTTGAGCAGAAATACTGTACAGTGCAGCGTTCTTCATTTGCATGAGCTAGCATAAAAGGATTGTGCGCATGGAGCTGTTTTGGGTCACAACACCTTGGTGCCAAGTCAAGATGTTCGCAACACATTTAGATTAGAACCCCGCCGGTGAAGGTCAGCGTGACACCATCACAGAGCAACGAGTATTTTCTTACATGCAATCTTTCACATTTCATCTCAAATTTAATATCAATCATTTCTCACAGTAAATTATGTACCGAGTGAAAATATATGTGCTGGCGCTGTAAACTGCAGGGATACGAAAACAAGACTTGGAACTTGACAGGCCAGTATTAATGTTGTTAATAACATGCAATGGACAACTCGGTTATTAATAAGAGGATATTAGTGACAGCTGACCTCTGCATCAATATTTCTATAACTAATGTCCTCATCAACCAGGCTGTGCTAACATTGCATTGGTAACATTAACACGCCGCAAAATGAGTCCTAAGAACAGACTACAATGAGGCTTAAAATGGCTTCAAGTCATCAGTGAGGGGAAATCTGCAGAGTACAAAAATAACAATCTTAATAATTATTTTGCCAACAAGAAAAAGCTAACCCAAAGTTCTCAACTTGGTTGTATGCCAATTTGCGATTTTATTTGCCTTAATTTCGAAAACTTGAACATGAGGACAAATTTATTACAATTCAAAGCTGGTTAAGACAACATGACGCTCAGAGGACTGACTGACGTGGACATAAAACATGACTGAAAAACCCTAGAGGCCCTATTATTAAAAAAGAAACTATTAAAAAAAAACACAATCATAAAACAAATCTTTTATCAAAATTTTAAAGTTAACTTGAAAGGTCAGAATATTATTTCTAAATAAGGATGAACCAATCAGGAATTTCCATTTTCTGTAAAGCTTTGACCTGCTGATACAGATTTAAGATGATCATAAGAGCATAAGATACAACAGCACCCAAAATATTTCTAGCCTTACCGCCATGAGCGGTAATTTATTTATTGACAATAGAAGCAACAGCGATATCATTTAGCATGTGAGAGATCATTTAGTGTAAAATTCCATTTTACTATCATTTTAAAACTAAGACAAAATAAATTACAAAGCTAACATTTTAAACTGCCATTAAAATGTATCTGTTAACAATTAGTACAGCTAGCATTATAAACACTTTGTTCAGTGTACAGAATCTAGATCCTCACCTTAACACTAAGCTTTCTAAAGGTAGACAGAAAGCTCAAAATAATATAGAAGACCACCTTGCTGTAAAATATTCAGCTTTCCTGTTACCTGCAAAAAGTATAGCTCTCTTTGTTGCTCTCAGCTACACTGAAAGTTGTAAACTTTGACTATTCTTCATACACATAATCAGTGGTCATCAGTGCCAGATATACACTTATACAGTGCATTCACTGGCTGGAAAAGAACTAGATTTTTCTTTTGAAGCAAGCAACTCAGGTGCTCTGTAAAACAGATATGTAAACTTTGGACTTTATAATTATATGAGGCAAGCCTGTTTCAAAGATGCTTTTGCTCTTACCGCATACAGAGGAGAATACCACAAGTGGTCATCTGCCTCCAGAAGCCTGGCGGCTAAAGCAAAGTAAGATGAACTTCTGAAGGTATCCTCTTTGCTTGTAAAACAGAACAGTCTGAATGCGGGGGGTATTGTACGTTTGGAATGCAAATAATTCAGCCCTAATTAAATGCAGCTGTCAAATATGCAAAATATTTATTATATTACTACTACTACTGCAGGAGCTTTAAACTGTTAGACTAGTTTTGGGATGGTTATTCACACACTTAACACAATTCCTCAAGAAAACAGAAGGTAAATAGTAAAAAGACATCCCTACAGAGGGTGTAGTGGAAGAATTATTTCAAGATTAGTTCTCTTTAGTGAGTAGTAATTATCAGTAGCAGCAGATGAATATTCCAGAATGCAGCAGAGTCAGGAACATTTTTGTTAAATGTCATGGACATCTTACCTACACTGATAGTATTTGTAGTTGAATGACGTAGCTGTTATCTTTATTTTGTCTAATCTGGAGCTGATATAAGACACATACTTAGACAGCAGCACCGGCAGAGGCACATGGGGGCAGACCCGGGCAGACACACACACAAGCAGGAGACACTATGTTGGGGGAGAGAGCGTTGAGCCAACTGGACTTATTGCACCGTGGAAATAATATTAAAATCCAACGGAGACTGCATCATCCTTATCCTTATCTACATCTATATGGAATTCTGCCATATCAAGGGCTATAGGTTTAGCAACATGGATTATGCCCCAGCTCTCAATCAGACTGTTTCCAACAGAGTATACACCTCAGTTTGCATTTCACTTTGCTCATCTGGACACAACACTCCTTTACATTAGTGCTTTATGGTGCATGCCTGCAGCACATCCATCAGCATGCAGAGTGTGTCAGCCAACCCCGACTATGGTCTCACTCACTGCACTCATTTACACAGCATTACAGGTCTCATCCAAGCCTCGGCGTTAAAAGGCTTCACAAAGGAGTCAGAAGTTATGAAGGTAGCTTTAATGAAAATGATCTGATCTGATCTGAACCCACAAACCACAAGCTCTGTAGCACGTGATAAACAACCAGGAAATGCTCGTCTCTGTCACTCAGCTACATTGTGTGATGATGGGAAGATTTAGCTTATGTTTTTTTTTTTGCTTTCTGCACACTGTCGCTTTATAAATTACAGCTTTTTTTGTTTTCTGGAGTGAAAATGTTTGACTGTGCGTTCGCTCTGCTTTCAGACTGCTTCACATTGCTGAAAGCACAATACAAATATTGCAGAACTGACATGATGATCAGACACACAACTCCCTTTGCATCAGCGTTGAAATAATGAATGGAAAATGGTCTGCTTTAGTAAGCATCCATTATTCATTAGGCCCGGCGCTACTTCTCCTCCACTTCAACAACCCTTCTCATTCTTTTCCCCACTGTTTAATTCACTATTTTTCTTTTCACACTGTTTACATGCTATCTCCACACACTATCAAACAGATTTTATGTCGAGCCCCTAAAAGAATACAACTCACCATTAGGATTTCATGAGACACGGTTGAGACGTTATTGCACTCGGTGTCATAGCTCATGGATTAAAACGACCTGCAGCGGATACAGAGTCACAAGATGGTGAGACTTTAATGCATGTCCCACCTGCTGTCAGAGTTTATGTTGCCGAGGAAAAAAGGTGAGAATAAGCTCTTTTCAAGACTGTCTGCGGCCTTTACAATCTAGTTTGAAGCCATCTACCGGAGCACAAGCGACAAGAAAAGTTCTGTTTCACACAGTTTGCATCACTTCTTCAGACCAAAGATGTGAAACAGCGTCTTAAACATCAGGTAAGTGGTGTATGTATATAAAAGCATTTCCCCCTATTACAGACTTCATCCTGTTTTAGACCAGATTTTAGCTTCATATATGCAGTTTGAGAACTTGATAAAGCCGAATGACAATTGCTCATTCATAGTCTATCAGAGTAAAAAGTAAAACCTCCATCAAAAATCTGCATTACAAGAAATTGGTTTAGGTATTGTCAAATTAAATCCTGCTCAGTGCTTCTCCGTCATCCCTTAGATTCCAATGCTGCAATAAGCTGCATTCATGAAAATCCAGTGATAAACTTTTTCTCTTCAACTGCTAAGGTTATAATAAAACAGACTTCAGAACATTGGGTTCCCTTTTGTTTTCAACAGAAAACCAATGTTTGTTTTTCCACAGAATTCATTCATGCAACGTGTGCCTTTCACTTCACTGAAATAAAGCCACAAAGTACAAGGATTTAAAACTTTTCTCAGCTACACCCTGTTTTCCCAGAACAGGTTTCACTTTTTATTCAAAAGGAGCTTTATTGTTCACAATTAATAATTACAACTCTTTGATTTTCTTTAACTGTTGTGGTTGCTTCAAACATATTCCTCAACTTGTCCTCCAATTTCTTGGTGGTGTGTTTTGTAATGCAGTCCTGCAACAACTGACAGATATACAATGGAGAAAATAAGTGTTGCCTGAGGAGGGTCCACCCATATTACATCTTGGGAAGTGACATCATACGTTACAACCCTGGGCCACATTTTTCACATCCCGACAAGCAGTCTAAGCAAGTGGTTTTCATTTGAAGTAGATCCTGAGGCGAGGGGCCAGACAATGACAGAACAGAAATGCTTTTCTGTGGCCTAAAGTTTGGTTTAATTTGAGGGAAATAACTGAAAAACTACTGCTCACTACCACTGCTGTGCTCACTGTAAATAGTTGGCTTAGAGATAATGGGGTTTGCTCACTTACAAACATATGAGCAGTCTCTTTTTGGAGAGGGCTGAAGGTTTTTACACGTCTGCGGAGGAAACTCTCTAAATCCTTCACATTTTCAGCTGAGATGTACTGAAAAAAAAACATTTTACTAGGCATTTGAATATTTGTATTAACAGATTTACTTGTAGCAAAAAATATATGTGATGGTTAAGGACTAATGTAGTTGACAATTTATTAATGCTTAGAGAAAAAAAAAACCCAGTTAGATTAGGGATGCACCGATTAGGATTTTTTAGGGCCAATACAGATCTCTAGTTTTTTGTCTGATCTGACATTTAGGGTTTTGACCAAGTCTACTCTTTTTTTAAAGGACTCTAACACAGCTTTTATTTCTGACGATCTGAGATCCCCACAATGCTCTTCTTTCACTCTTCTTTTTTAGTTATCCATCTGAATTATGAATAAATCTAAAACACAATTTCAAGTATCAGTTTCATTGTTTTCGTTCCGATGAACGTTTGTATCTTAGAGGATTCTCACTCAAAATGTCCAGCCAGAGTCATAAAAAAAGTCTGCAGCTAGAGGAAGAAATGGGACCCTGCAACAGATGGCACAGGCCCCCGCAGGGTCCTGCTTTCAACATGACGGAAACCAAGCCAACAACTAGGAAAAAAGCAGAACCAAATCGGAGGCACAGTTCTGATCTTCTATTTAAAGGACTTAACATTCGGTTAGCTGAAAATAGATAATAAAACTACTGAGTGTCTCCCTGAGTGTCAGCTTTTGGGGGAACAGGTCAGACAGTGAGGACGGATGTGTGGGATGAAGGGAGATGTAGCAGGTATTGTAGCCGTTTGCACAGCTGTACACTGTCCACATGATGAATGATACCTTCACTCTGTGTCATGAGTTCTCAGTTGGTGGTTACTGGAGCTTTCTAATTCCCCAAAAATTCCAGTAAGCAGGAAGCAAACCCACCACTGAAAAGTCCAGATTGTGCTTTCAAATGTCTTTTTTCGATCTCAGTACATCCTTGGTTATTTTAACGATCATAAAAATGCAAGACCCCACATGTCCCCTTTCCAGTTACTTGGAATTGGAATTCTGTTATCGGTTAAAAGTGAGGGGTTAGATTTTTATCTCCTTTCTCGGTATGGCTTACAGTTTTTTCATAGTTTTTAAATCATTTCAGCATCATGCCAAACATAGACTGAAAGGTCTTCCTTCTGCAGCACCACTCGCAAGCACAAACAAGCCTCAGGTTGCAACACACTGCAGCTTAATCTTCTTTAGCAGGCTTCCATTAATAAAGTACAAATACAAATGCTGTGTGCCTCAAAAAGATCTCACCATAACCATGTTTCTACAGCTTTGATATCACACTTCCATACTTTTCCAGAGTCAAATTTCCAGAGACTAAGGTTGTTTATGGCAAATTTTCAAGCTGAAATGAAAATAAAAGTGTACTATTAATTTATAGAATTTATGCGGTGCTGAAGCCTGAACAAATAGGAGACTAAGGAAGAGGAAGGATGGATGACGGATAAACACACAGAGCTCTAATCCTACTCAAACATCCATCTCTACATAAATGTATAGCTGTTATAACTGAGGATCAATAAATGGATAGGATGGATAGGAGACAGAAAACAGCAAGCTCATGAACAAGCAGAACAATAAACAGAATGAGACACAGACAGTAAGCCGGACGAATAAATGAGGACAGAGAGAGATGATAATGCTTGTTCAGGCTCGGCTCATCCCTAAAATTAACACCAATTAATTTCCTCTCTGCCAGCATGACAAACATTTCCTCCGTTCGCTGCCTGGGAGAGAGCGAAGTGCTTTGATACAGCTCAGAATGAGAACCTAAGTATTTCAGGGTCTTACAACAGAGTGAGAATGATGTGTGATAATCTACCGGGCTGTTACCGGCTTGAGCTCAACAGCCAGCAAGTTGTTAAAGACTCCAGGCTTGCACAACTCTTTCCTCCCAAAAGCTCGCTGTGGATTTTATCAGTCGGCACATGCAGCATGCTCGTTTCAACCAGCACGCCCACACTCAAAACAACACCCGCTTCACAGGCTTTCCAATATACCATTTTACTGTTTATAGTCGGGGGGGGGGGGGCTAAAAAGAGTAGAACATCTTGGAAGTGTGAAAGACTAATTAAGTGTAGACGGAAGTTAGCTGTTTTATGAAGAGATTAAACACAATCTGGTGCAAACAAAAACGTCACCTAAAATCATTTATGTCTGCTAAATTGGCCCACCCCGAGGAAACGTTTTATTGCACATAACATTTCGCAGATATTCTATCACTATGACAACAGAAAAAAAAGGCAGGGAAAAGGTGAATTACATTCCAATAAATGTAGCAGGTAAAAGTAACAAGTGCAAACAGTGGAATTATGAAATTAAGGCAAGACAAAACTTTTGTTTAACAAATAATCTTAGCGTGGGGTGGATTCATATTTAGCCCTTTGGATAAACTCCAAGTAGAACCAAATTTTGCATCAATTAGAAGTGCAGGTTTTGGGGTTACATCTTTAACAGCCTTTCACATCTACAGACCTAAACATTATGTCTAGTCCTGATAACAGAATAGCTCAGGGTCAGTCAGATAGGTCAGAGATTATCTTTGATCAATAATTTTCACATTTGACCATAGATTCTCTAATATTTTCAATTTCATTCCAACACATGAAAAAAAAAAAAAAAACGTTGATCCAGTCCATTCAATTATAGCCCTGGCAGTATGTATTTTTCAGGACTTCCAGGACTGCTTGTATTCACAACAGTCCATATTCTCATCTACTATGACTTGCGTTCCTTTCCTTACTGTACTCAAGAAAAAGCATCCCACAGCATAATGCTGCCACCATCGTCATAGGCCTAAGCACATGCAAGTAGGCCTGAGCACCTTTTTTCACACATCTCCTCCATGTCTGTTGAACTACAAATTGGACTAATAAATCTCTTTCATAGTCAGCCACCATCTTGGCACCCTCTCATTAAAAGCAATATTTTTAGATATGCACAACCCGAGTCATGGATCTCTCCAGTTCCTCCCGAGTTCTCCTTGCTAATAATTAGTTCATGTGGACAGCTGTGTGTCTCTTTAGAGTGGCAGCTATGACATACTCTGTTTTCAGATGACAGATTGTACAGTCTAATGTGAAATCTTTTTTTTCATTTATTTTATTTATTTTTTTATCACCTGAACCCGAAACTAGTTGTAGGGGATATAAATGGTATAAGGTAGAAATTATATAATTTTATCAAACGGTAGATATTTTGACTATACTGGCCAAGCATGTTTGAATATTCCACAGTACTTTGCACCAGGTTCTGCTGCAATGCATCTGGGACATGAGAATGTTCAAAAACATTTATTTTGACATGTAAAAATAGAAGAAAAGAATATATCGAAGTAAATATCAATTCTGCACAAATCTCTATGGCCTTCACAGATCAACTGGATTTATTCTGAAATTAAATTACATAATGGTGGGGTCTATTTACTAATTTTGTCACTACTGAAGGCAATTGGAGGCACAATTTTTGGAAAGGGGTATTATAATCAGGGGTATTATTAGCAGTTTTCAGATAAAAACAAATTGTTTAGATAAATGAATAAATAACCATGTGTAATAATTAGGGTTCCTACATAGTTTCTGTTAGAGAATTCCTGTTTTCCAGACTCTAGATTGTTTTTCCTGCATTTTTATAAACTTAGGATCAATTCAATTAGAACCTGTGTAAAGAGTTGTCTGGTCTAATTATCTGCAGATTTCACAAGTAATGAAACAACACAAGGCTAACAGTGGACAGCACAACAGCTGTATAGGGTAATTCCATTGCTTTTGAGGTTTCTGGACTAATTCACAGTACATCAGGTCCATTTCAAAATCCATAACTCAGGAAGTAAGGAATAGAGTACCTGAAACCATTGTTTCCCATTCGTCACTTTCAAGGCACACTGCTCCGCATGTTTTTAAATGTTCCCTGCCTTAAAACATCAGATTAAGATGTTTGAAATTCATCAAAAGCAATCATCTGAAATCAAGTGCTGAAGCAGGGAACACCTAAAACATGCAGGTCAGTGTGCCTTAAAGAGTAGAGTTGGGAAACAGTCAAGACTAAGTGGAAGCTGAAGACATTTAAAACAAGGTTTGACTGAAAACAAAGCTGTGAATTAAAATTCCAAATGTTCACTAGTCTGCTTCAATATCAATCCCAAGGAAGAGAAGTCAGGTCCATCTGGCTCTAAATGTGCTGATAATTTCTTATTTTCCGAGGTTGTGCAACTTAATCACAGACAATTATAAGCATGAATTCTTCTGTCGTTTGCTCATTCAGGAAGCAGTCCCGCTTTAATCTGTGGTAATTGGCCATGTCAGGTTGAATAACAGATTTATTCAAAGTAATTTAGTAGCAACTCTATATGACAGAGCCCATTCCCTCTTAAGGTATTTAACTCCCAAAGTAGAACATCAGGAAAGGGAGAGAGATTGCAAAAATACCTGTGAAGTACCACAAGAGAAACAAGAAAATCATATATGTATAAATCAAAGGATAATCCATACAGATAAACAGGAACATGAAACAGATAACATTTTGACAACAAATGACATCCAAATCAGTAGGTCAGACTTCCAAGAAAATAGAAATCTCTACATCTCTACATTAAATACCTTTTGAGAACATTTTAACTATTTTTTTTTCATTCTTATGGGGTTTCTTCTTAGAATAAGCAACCATGAAAAGTCATAATGCTGATAGTCAATTTGATTACTGCAACAGTGTCCTCAGAGGTCTGCCAAAAAGTAAGGGCGTTTTTAAACGTGTGGTCGTGCCAAAAAACGGCCTGAGAAAAATGCAATTTTTTTCTGTTCACATTATCTGGATATCAACTTGTGCTGGAGTCCAGTGTTTTACATGACGGACTACTCCCAAACAGCAGGTGGCAGTATACAAATAATTATGTAGCTATCCAACAAACAAGGGAGTGAGAAGTACAGACATCACAAAAACGCGACAGCCTAGAATGTAAACAAATTGGTCTGCTGGTCAACTGCTACCTGAAGCCATCTACAGGGTGAGCGTTGTAGAAAACCAGCGTTTTGTAACCTGGTGTGTTACTGTGGGATGCTTGAACAGCGTTGTTTTGATCTCTTTATGGTCGCGTGGCGATTCAGTAACTTTGGCTGTCGGTGTCATCACTTCAATGCGGAGCGTGTCTATGGTTTTAGATACAGCCAGAGTACGGCTTGTGTTCACATGATCCATATCCACTCGTACCTGGACTCACATACTACCTCCAAGGCAGGTCTCTCGGGCCGTATCCTGCAACGGTCCAGGCAGTGTTCACATTATTTGATAAAAGTGGATACTTTGTAGCTCAGAGAATAGTCTTCAAAATAATTTTACTAGTTTCTAAAATGAATGAATCATTGAATGGCTTACCATGAAAGTATGTTACTTAATCATATTTTAATTGACTTTTTTCAGTAGACCTTTGAAGACAGTGTTGCAGTAATCAGTACAACTGAAGATAAATGCCTGGGTGAGTTTTTCATGGTCGTAATGCAACTTTAGTCCTCAGGCCCAGAGTGGCTAATCGGGAGCACCGGGACAACTCCTGGTGGGTCAGTCTGATATTTGGGCCGCAAAGACCGGCGCTATGGCAAGCAAAGTTGTACTAGTCTAATAAAGTAAAAATTTAACCATTAGGGCAAAATGTTTAATTATTTCCATACTAGTTGGCATAAAAAACAGTTTATATAAAGTGTATTGAGTTTTTACCAAAGCAGCTTGCCATACTAGGCTGTTTCTGCCGCCATTGGCAGCTTGTCTTTTTGTTTTTTTGCAGCGTACCTTGACATAACACTTCAGAGCACTCAGTCAGCGCTGTTTAAAAATTGAAATAGCAAAGGTGGCTCGGAGATAATGAAGAAAGCTCAAACAGATGCTGCTTGATGTGCAAAAATTAGCAAATCTTTCACTAAGATAAGCTCATTTAGGAAACGGAAAAGGAAAATGAAATAGGTATGACAACACAAACTTTTCCTGCTAACCACCATACAAATGATTATCAAACTAATTAATTGTGTGATGTGGCAACTAGCATATGCTTGGGCAACTTTGCCTTGTAGCTCCTCAGAGTTATAACGAAAATCCAACATCAAGCAACATGAGCCCACAAGTCCGGAGTGGAGCAGGTTTACTAATTGAGCCAATATTATAAATTAGTATTGACATAATGAACAGCATGGTGTAGACCTGTTAATGAAAAGTTCCCTGCAATGCTAACTGATTCAGTACTACAATAATTAAACTGACATGAATTAATCAAATGCTTTGTAAAATTAGGAGATTTGTGCTGAGAATTAGGACCGTTTTAAAATGTGATAAAGTGTCAGAAGCAGAACAGAAACAGGTTATGTGGACTAATTTCAATTTCAATTCAATTTCAATTCAGTTTATTTATATAGCGCCATTTCACAACAGATGTCATCTCAAGGCACTTTACAAAAAGAGTTATTACAATACAATGTTAAGTGTAGAAATTACAGAACCACAGAAGATTGCGTCGTGGAATTCTCAGCAATCCCTCATACTGAGCAAGCATGCAGCGACAGTGGGAAGGAAAAACTCCCTTTTAACAGGAAGAAACCTCCGGCAGAACCAGGCTCAGCACAAGCGGTTATCTGCCGCGACCGTCTGTGGCTTGGAGAATACATAACAGAGACACAGAAAGAGCAATAGAACTGATGCAGAAGTTTGTTGCAGGACGTGGAGAATTTTCCGTCACTGCAATGCCATCTTAGTCAGGGTCGTCAAGCAGGGCTAATCCGGAGCACCTACTATAATAGAAAACAGGTTAGTGCTTGAATTGACAGCACATCATGCAGTTGGGGAGAAGTAGGAGAGAAAGTAGGAACAGACCCTAATAATGTCCTCCAACAGCCTAGCCTAAAGCAGCATAGCTACTAACATTAACCTGTCTCCTAGCTACTAGGAGACCTGGCTACCAACACTCTGTCTGAGTCCTCCTGACCCGTGGACGGTGTAGGGCCGGTAACGGCCCCCGTCATGCCGGGGTCTTCTCGGAGTCGGGTTGTTTGAGAATGCAGCCCAAAGTGGGTGGTAAACTCCATCTAAGGCTAAATACCGGCACGAGACCGATAGTCGACAACTATCTTAAGGAAAAATAGACAGAACTGAGAGGACAGAGTTGAAGAGGGCGAGAAACGTTTAAGAGATAAACGGGTGGGGTCCGCACAGTCTGCCCGGGGGATTCAACCCGGCAGGTAATGGGCGGCCGCACTGTGCGGGAGGATCCCCTTGAGGGACCTCTCTCCGGCGCTGGCTGGCCCCTGTGGGGCACATTTCTTCCGCGGCGGTAAGCCGCGACCGGCTCCGGATCTTTACCTGGCTTACATTAATCTATCTCTACCTAGCTACTCTACCTCTTCCTATCTCTTCCTAACTTTTGACACTCTGCCTGACTACTAACATTAACCTGTCTCTTCCTATCTACCTGTCTGACCTGACTCTAACTACCTATAAACATATCTCTAACTGTAAGCTTTGTCAAAGAGGAAAGTTTTTAGCCTAGTTTTAAAGATAGACAAATTGTCTGCTTCACGAACCAACCCTGGGAGCCGGTTCCATAGGAGGGGAGCCTGATAGCTGAAAGATCTGCCACCCATTCTACTTTTAGAAATCCTAGGAACTACCAGTAAACCTGCAGTCTGAGAGCAAGGTCTCTGTTAGGAACATATGGAACAATCAGGTCTCTTATGTATGATGGACTAGCAGGCATAAGTTCCAATATAACCAGTTTCTGCACCAAAATGACAGAGTGACCTGTTATATTTTTTTATCTTCAAAAGCAAGACAGTAAATACACAGTTAAAAAGGATAGAATGAAAGTAAAATGTGTTAGCCCTGCATGTTTTGCCATTGGTTAAGTTAGATATTTTTTTCTTTATCAAATTAACTAAAGCTTTATAGGATATATTTTACTGTGACAGGGGAAGCAAACGAGTTTAGACAAACTGGAGGAAGTGTGAAAGGCAGAGCAGTCTACCTATGGACTCAAAATATAGAATATGATATAGTTATTAGATGTGTTGTAAAGAATAATGTAGACCTGAACACATGCTGTAATACATATGTCTTGTAAAGCAATTAAAGGTGGAATTTTTTTTAGAAAAATACTTAATTACAAGGCTTTACAGAGCAGTGTTTTGTTGTAGATTTAACATTTAAAGATATAATTACACGATTTTAACAAATCTTAATCTAAATTTTCTTCAAGTGATAGAAGGCTAGAAGACTTAATGAGTTATAGTTTTCACAGTATTGCTGTTTAAGTGACAATAAATGAGCAAACATAATAGCAGCATTAGTTGAAGGCTAGGTAAAATGTTCCTAAGACACTATTATTTTAATAATGAGTTGGTAGTTTTTCTAATACATGGCCTATGTAGTTAGAACATGCATTTAGAACATAATTTTTACAAGATTTAGTTGATCCACTGAAACCAATAAGTATTTAGTCCCTACGGACCCCAAAGCGCTTCACATTAAATTCAGACATTCACCAATTCAAGCACACATTCACACACTGGTGATGCCAAGCTATGTTGTAGCCACAGCTCCCGTGGGGGCACTGATAGAGGCGAGGCTGCCAGACACTGGCACCCCCAGGCCCTCTGACGGTCACCAGTAGGCAACACGTGAAATACACAAGGACAACAACCGAGACAGTCGGAGATAGGGCTCAACCCAGCAACCCTCCGAATACAAGCCGAAAGCCTAACTACTGAGCCATGGTCGCCCGTAAAAAGTTGAAAACAGCCACAAAACTTCCAGTCATACCTTTAATATTAATACAATAAATACATCATTAATGGTTCATTCAAATGAAAAATATATATAATAACAATTGATAAATTGCTTTTGAATGTCAATACAATATTGTAACATGGCATATCCATATTTTCTTACATCTCTAGAACGTACTATATGTTACCATCAGCAAGTTTTGCAGCTGCCAGATACGTGATTTTATATGAACTGTAACCTGATGATACAATTTTCCCCCTAAATATTAAAAAACAAAGATAAAAATGTGCTGCTGGTTCTTTGATAGATGTAGTGTTTGCTTACAGTCTGTGTTGTTTTGCGGGTTCCAGACTGGGCAGTGCATTTTTATTCACAATAAAGTCATGGTAAACTTTGTACTTTAAAAGGACTGGGAAGTCTGGAAAATTCATCAGGAAAAATTGGGAATTTTTACATACCATATGTAAGGGAATCCCAGAAAACTGTCCAATTCCAATCATCTCTACTAAAGAAAAAGGAAGAACATGCATCCATGTTCTGTTGTTGAACGTTTCACTAAAATATCTAAAAATATGATATAAATTATTTTTATTCTATTTTACACATTAACTTTGTAAACCAAGGGTAATAATTTATTGCAGAATTTCCGTTTTAAAAACGCTGCAGCGGTCTTAATTTTTAACCTGTAGGTGTCATCTTCGTGTCATTTAAAAGTTATTTTAACGCCCTTTTTTTAAATAAATCTCCTCAGAAAATGAAGCACACATACATAATACGAAGGGAAATGTCAAACCTGGAGCACATTATTCACTGTTCATCCAGCTGTAAGCTGCAGGCAATCTGCAACAAGGATGCTGATCTGTTGCTGCCCCTGACCTCTGACCTCCTCTGCTACAGAGCCCGCCTAAAGGGATTAATACATGTCACACAGCGATCCATGATGAAGGGGGGGGGGGGATTTCACAAATCCTCAGCTAACACATGCAGTAAAGAGGAAATAACTCATGGATGATCTATCAATCCAGGCGCAGCTCATCGACATGTTAGAAGTGGCTCAACTGATGCCCACATTGACACTAAATCAGGGTCAGAATATGAGGAAAACAAGCATGTTTGGTTGGAAATAAGGCACAAGACAGATGGACTAGGAAAACAAGGAAACCGGGCAGGAGAACTCCAAAAGCTTGACCCATTAGCCCACGTTGACGCACCAGGCTGACTGAAGACACTGCAGGTTAACAGGAAAACGGCTCCAAAAATATAAAAAAGGCCAACAGAACCGATTAACATGTTCACTCAAGCATTACAGCAATAAAAACACCTGAAATGGACGCTTCATAAGGGAGGGGGGAAAATCAGCACGCTGCTGCCTGCCGCGGTGCGTAAAGGACAGGTAACATGAAGAAACATGCCGCAGATATGCTGACGTTTCCTGCTGAGTTAACTAACAACAGTATGATTTTTAGAGACGAAGCGACGAATTAAAAACATTTAACTGACCTCTGTGGCTTTGGATGTTGAATCCTGAGCGCAGATTGTCTGGGAAGAGGCGAGACAGGGGTTCAGTGTTGCCGCCTGTCACTGGAGAAGGTGGAGTTTGGTTTACTCCAACACAACAGAGCTGCCTGTCAGATAAAACAGCCAAGCTACCAGGATAGGGAGACACCTGCTGGTAAAAAGCTGTATTACAACATCAAAACCCAAGGAGATCTCGCTATTTGCACGTTTTTTCCCCCTGTGGTTTACACTAAAGGCTCGTCCTTTTTTAAACGGACCTTTTTCTAATGAATTCTAACATGTATCTTGAACAGGTTTTTTTAATCTATTTTGGCTCTAAATGTCATTGATTTGTATATGATTTAATTTATTTAGATGAGAAACAAAGTCATTGACATCTGCCAGTTGAAAAGGGTTACTAAGTCCTTTCTAAAGCTTTGGGACTTTTGTAAGCTACAGTTGTCCCTTTTCCACTGGTACCTGATTAGTTTAACTCAACTTTTCATGGTTTGGGTTGTTTTCTATTAAACATTTTGAGTAACAACTCTAAAGAGTGGGGTTGTCATATAGCAGAACCTAAAAAATTGGCATTAAGTAATCTGTCCACAAACAGTACAACAACGGGGAGGCTAATACTTTGTCTACCCTTAGCGCTACGGCATCAAAAGCATTTCCACTTCCAGTTGGACTCTCAAGGAACCCGGAGTTAATACCAAACGCCTAATGTCATACTAGTGTGAAAATAAATGTGATGTACTAGTATGGTTTGTGCTTGTTGCAAGCTGTGATATTTTTATGTCTCTCAGTCAACAGTGTTGTCTGATGCCCGTAGCCTTACCCAACCGTACCATTCTATTGTCCTATGGACCCACAACTGAACAGGGCCTAGTAATTGTGCAGAATGAGGCGAATGTATGGGCGGTTTTTACAATGGAAACAGACATCATAGTAAACTGTGCCATACTGCCAAGTGAAAACGAGGCATATGTTGAATTGCCTGCTCGGCCTGTGGCTCTTTTTCTCACTCACAAAAAGAATGGAGCAAGAAAAGGCTGTGGGTGGAAAACAGAACAGTGTGACGCAACCAGTGACTCCACACCCTATAGTAAATCAGTGACGGACAGTCTTCTGACATCACCTTTTCAGCCTAACTCTGTAGACTTCGAACCCCAGCAAAGTAGATTCTAAGGAAACATGGATCTGCGAGGAACCTTTCCAGGAGTAGCAAATCTACTAATATTATTCCAAGTATCAATGAATCACAGACTCACAAAAGAACCAAGAACAACATCTAAAGTACTTCAGGCTACACTTGCCTTGGTTAAGGTCAAAGAAAGTGGACATAAATTGCATCAGTTAAAGAGTACCAAGGTGGAGCTCACAAACAAAAGAACATTGTATAATCAACTAAACATGGTGGCAGTAGTGTGATGGTTTGGGGCGGATTTAGTGGTGCAGAACATTGATGACTTACCATAAATTGCCACACAAAAAAAATCATAAAGGAATATCCTGCCATCAGCTTGTGACTTTAAGTTCAAGCGTACTTGGGTTAAGCAGTAGGGGAATCTTCTGAAGCACATCAGCAATTGTTAAAACCTCTGAATTGCTCAAAGAAATTTTCTAGAAGGGCATGGACAAAGTCCTTCTTTAAATCTGATTGAGATACTGTCTTATGTATTTAAATGGGCTGTTCATATTCAAAAACCCTCTAGTGTGAATGATTTAAAAATTCTGGAAAAAAATGAGTAGGCCATGTGACAATCCCACCTCTAGGAGTCTCTGGGTTTTTTTGTCTGTTTTTCTATTTTAATTTGTATTTTAGGGTGGAATCTCTCATTAGCAAATTATATGCATCTGGGCCTGGTGTGGTCCTGCTCATTAAAGGTCTGCCTCTACCTGCTTAAGGTATGGCCCCTCTGCTCAGTGCAGAGTGCACCTAATCCACCTCTGATGTTTGATTTTTTTTTTTTTTTTCATTTTCATACAGGTACTCTGACATTACTGATAACTGATTAAACATTTTATTTTAACTCAAGTAATACTTCCACCTTGTGTTGTCTCCCACTGATTGTTACAGCCCTTGAGCCAGTCTGTAAACTATCATCAGTTTTAATAGTAGCTGTTGGCAACAAGAGTGGCACAACCAGTTACTTTGTTTAGAGCACAGTTACTTTTTTTTCCAGGATAATGTTGGGCAAGAAAACTTATTTTGTATATAAATAAGACGCAAGCAGCTTTTTTAATTGATCTCTGCCTGCATTGATGTCTTTATCTGAAATATGAATATGTGACAAAATGCGTTAATAAAAGCGAAGTACTTTTTAGTGCAGTTATTATTTACTGATGTCAAAGATGAAGTGGCTCAGTGTAAGGAAACAAGGTTACACCTTGAATTAACATTATCAGACCAAGCATATGGGGAAATACGCTTAAAGTCACTTTTGCGAAAAATTATTATACAGTTAGAAACTATAATTGTAGTTGTTAGTGTGACATGTTGCTTTATATTTAGAATATCAGCTGCAATGTTTGCCGTTACCAGCAGCTCATAAAAATCATATCTAGAGTTGATTATCAAACATAGTTTCCGTCAATGCTCCGGCCTTCTGCCACTGATTCATGTGGCCCACCTCTGGTCAAAAGTCTAACTTAACATAACACGGAATTATTAGAACCTAATGTTAAGTATTTAAATGAAATAAAGTAAAATGGAATTCATTTTTAGTAATTTCCTTTAATTTGACTTTTTTTAGCTGTTAAATATAGTTTATATAAAAGTGATTAAAATTCATCCAAATTAAAGATCGCTATACTGCTACATAATTTTTTCCTGGTAAATTCTAAACTCCCTTTTTTTATCAGTGTAACCAGGTACTCTTAATTTTTTTTATATCACCACTGGTGGTAGAAATAAAAGCACACTCCTCCTGGCTGGTTTTATGTTGCTGTTCAATTTCCTGTTTCCTCTTGGATGATACCCAATCGGACAAAGTACAAACCTAGACATGGGCATCAGTGTTTTCTGTCAGCGTCCTTGGTTTTCTGTGCTTCTATTATTGTTCATTTATAGCCTCTATGACTACATAATCATGGCCACCGCCTCTCCTGGTTTCAGTGCCTTCGTTGGTGATTCAAATGATTTAATGACTATTACTCTTGCAGAACTTTTTAAGGTTAATTATTAATCTGCTTTTATGATAATATAAAGAACACAACTTTCAATCCAAGAATGGAAACATAGATTCATACAAGTATCTATGAACTGAATTTTAGCTTAAAATGTTGTTGTAGTTTTTTAATATCATAGAGTTCAAGGGATTCCAGATCATTTCCATTGTGCCAAAATAAAGAGCCTCTGCTTTTCATACAGAACGCTGATATTATTTTTATGTCACATGCTCTCCACTGACGTGATGAAGTTATCGTGTTTGGGTAAAACTATCTGTACTATGACAACCAACTCCGTCTTTCCTCTGTTCAACTCCAAAGGTCGCTGTCATAAACAAGTTATTTTATGACCCCTGAGTCCACATTTCACTCCACCCAAGAGAGGTAACTCATTCATAGTGAAGAAGACAGAGAAAAAGGTTGATTTTCTTTTTCCTAGGCTTCAGAGGTGTTCGCCCAAAGAGAAACTTGGATTTTGATTTAACGGGAACATTTAAAAAGCAGACAAGATGCCGTCTGTAACGAAGATGCTGTATTTTTTTGCCAGTGCGGTGCTCACTGCTATATCTGTCGGTTTGCTTGGGTATGGCATGTCCACGACTTGGTCAACGACAACTATGGACTGCACAGGATTTGCAACCAACAACGGGAGTGCAGCAGTAACATTGGGCCTTTTCAGTGGAAAATTAGTAAGAGAGAGCTGTCCCAGTTTTGGCAGTGAAAATACTTTTTCAGGTAATAATCTATTACCAAATTTGCCTAAAACGTGGGTCCCCTAAAATTAAAAACTATTAAAGAAGTGTTTTTATTCTGTTAAAATATTATGATCTCAAATGCAAAATCAAACCAAATTAATTTTGTATTCTTTACACACCGATACATCCTGGTACTTAAACTTGTAAAATGGGATATGTTCAATTAATCTAATACTAGTCTCATATTTTATGTCTGTCTGCAGTGGTATCAGCATTGTCAGAAATAATAGTGACTCCTCTGATTCTCCACTTACTCTGTGTGAGCCTGCTGGCCCTGTGTTTGCTGTGTTCTGCCATGAGCATCCTCATCTCACTCTACAACAGCGTCAGTAACCCTTATCAGACCTACATGGGGCCTATCGGGGTTTATACCTGCTCCTCCATCAGTGGTGAGTCCTTCTAGAATTACAGAAGGTGCCTTTTCAACAGTATTCTTACACCACAAGAGTTTGTGTATCTTATTTATGGTAAATAATTGTAAAGCAGAACGAGTGTAACACTATAAGTCTAACAATTTGTATTTATCCTCTTTAATCTCATACCCCGAGAAAAGTGCTTATAAAACTTTAATAAATAAAAAAATCAGCATCTTATATAATTGATTGAGGCCAGGAAAACATGAGCTGTAGGCGTAATAGGAGGAAGTGACCCATACCGTACGCTATAAAGGCTTGGAGGTTAAATCTTAAAGTGAAAAGAGGTGACTGATCAGTATGCGGTATAGTCTAGTACTTATTAACTTCAGCAGAACCTTTGATTAGGTTTTTAATTAACCATTTTATTTGGTATTTTAATTGGTCTGTGTTAAATAATCCCAGTGTTTGTCTTGTAGATGTATGCTTTCAGTCCATGTATTTGTGAATCCTACTTTATCTGCTCATCCTAACCAGGACCCCCTGGCAGAGCATATTTTCTTAAATCATTGGGACATTCCTGGTTAGATAACATTAAAAACAAAGAGAGAGAGGAAGAACTAGGTAACCAGAAACCAAAAACCTACATTCTAGCTAAACAGAACAGCACCTAACACAGTAATGACAAAATACCAAACCAAAATGTAACACAGAAAACAGGAATTCAATGGTGTAAAGCACATGAAATTGTATTCTGCATCTCTAGAACCAGAACCAATCATGGAGAAGCAGTATTCAGTTTTTATGCTTCTCTTACCCGCAACAAACTTCCAGAAAACTGCAAAACTGCTGAAACACTGAGTTTGTGGCTAAAATAATTTTGTTTAGAGATGCCTTTGATCAATAATCACTGGAACATAGTTTATTCTTATCTGCATTGCAGTTTCTCATTGGCTTTCTTTGTTTTGTCCTGTTCTTTGTAGTTCACTCTTTGTGTTAAGTTTTTTATCTTGTAAAAGGACTTTGAACTGCCTTGTTGCTGAAATTTACTCCACAAATAAATTTGACTTTACTTGATTTGATGAAACAAACTAGACTTTCAAAATAAAACTGGTGCTAAGTCATACAGAGGAAAACAGTGATTAAAGTTACAAGTTAAATTTGAAAATAAGGATATCCCCAGCTCAGGTGGCAGGAAAAGGGTTTTTCAAATCCGTCCTTTATGGAGGAAGGACAAGAAACTATAAGTTCTGTACCGTTTAAAGTTCACTATTAACCAAGTAGGAGACACTATGTTGAATTAATCTTTTGGCCAAATTGCAAAATGGTGTGAGATGGAAATCTGGCACCACTGGGTATGGGGAAATCCGGCGGCAGCAGCATCATAATGTGGGGAAGCTTCTTTTAAGCAGTACCAATGAAGATGGGAAGATAGTGGAGCTAAATATAGGGAAATCCTGCAAAAAACACATAAAAATGTGTACTACTTTTATTATTCACTATTTCAGGATGATCTGTATGTAAAGTTGTGCTGAATGCAGTCTTTTCTTTCTGCAGCATGCTTGTCTGTTTTGGTCATCATCATATTTGTGCTGAACATCAATGTGACCAAAATGGCAGAGGAGCTGGTTCCTAGCGTCGGTGAAGTTTCTTCCTTGGAGCTGACGAACAAAAGGTCAGAGATGAAGGTCGGGTTCTTCCTGCTCATCCCTTACACAGTGCTCTCCCTGCTGGCTATCTTGTTGATTTACCTGTACGACCACGCAGCCTATACCCACAGACGAGAACAGGAGAGGCCCACAGAGGATGCTCCTAAGGAGATCATGATGTACTAGTGATAATAAAAACAGAGACACACGTTCCATATGACTCTATGGGAAATCTCACTGTGTTATGGTGATGTACAGAAATGAATGCACAGTTTGTTTGGTATACAGTGTGCAGGAATTTGTTCATTGTATTCAGTTTTTGACATCATAAAGAAAATGTTTGATCATGTTCTAGTTTTAAGCTAATTTATCTGTTTTACTCTAAGTGTGGAAAACCACATTGATCACTTTGTTTCATGTTTTTTGGATGGAATAACAGACTATTTATTTTATACATGAATAATATAATGCTTTTTAGTGTAATGCAACACATTTTTATCTCTTTTATTGTGAAATTACAGTCAACAGTTATATTGCAGCTCAGCAGGTTTAATCCAACTAAACATGTACTATGCATGCATCTTTGAATAAAAGTAATTTCTCCCCATAGTTTTTTGTTCCAATTAAATGTAAAAAAAATGTCTCAAGCAAAAAAAAAAAAAGAAGAAGAAAATTAACTTACTTACTGACTAAAAGTTTAGCACCAATAAGAGTGGAAAGGGTAAATGGATATTCAGTGATGTTTGCTGCCCTCTCTTTGAGATATGATGCAATTGCAAAAAAGAAGTCAACATCTGCTAAATGTAACTGAAGACAGAGATGTCTCTACATGCCCGTTTACAGTTCAGGAACACCTTTAATGGCAATATGTTATAGGTGTTACACGGAGGTCATTGTTTGGATAAAAAGACAGAGAGACATCTGAACCTTTCAGGTGAAGGTGGGAGTAGGCATTTCTTATAAACTCATTTCTTTTCGGCAAAGTTTGGAGTAATTTTTTTTCTATTAGACATTTTTCTGAGTGCAACACTAGACCTGTTTAAAATCACCAAAGTAACTCGGCTTACTATGTATTATTTCACCTGAGAAACCAGAGTCTTTTTGTTGCCGTCAAAAAGCCTCTGGGATACTTTTGTCATAATCCACTGTGGTGGATAATTTAATGGAGAGTATAACTGTAGAAATAGAAATGGAAAAACAAAAAAACTTGATTGTATCATGTGTGTACAGAGCTCCCGGTACAAAGGTTGAAACCTTTATAGAGAGCATAGAAAATATTCTAGAGCACCTAAACAACAGTAAAATGTTCATTATGTGTGGGGATTACAATATCGACCTTTTAAATGAGTCCAAACATAGAATAACATCAGATTTTCTTGACTCGATGTACAGTAAAGGATGTCGTCCTCTCATTACGAGGCCCACACAAATCACTGCGGACTCTGTGACACTGATAGATAATATATTCACAAATATTACTGAAGAAGTAAAATGTGGTATTTTGATTAATGATATTTCAGATGTTTTACCTATATTCATGACTTATCAGCACTGTCAGATCAAATCTAATGAAGGTCCACAGCTGAGATTTGTAAGACTAAGAACTGAAGAATCAATTAGTAAATTAAGAAATGATCTGCTGGAAGAAGAATGTAATGGAGTCTTTGTAGAAGAAGTAAATTCAGCCTTTGATAGTTTTCTAGAGCGTTATCAGCAAATATATGATAAGTACTGTCCATTAATAAATAAGAAGACAATAAGTACCAAAAGACCTTGGCTTACCAAAGGATTGCAAAATGCTTGTAAAAAGAAAAATAGATTATACAAAGATTTCATAAAATACAGAACACATGCAACCGAATATAAGTATAAAACATATAAAAATAAACTAACAAGTATATTAAGAGTAGCAAAAAAAGAGTATTTTTCCAAAATGCTAATAGATAACATGAATAATATCAAAGCGACATGTAAAATATTAAACTGTGCAATGGAGAATAAAGTTGGAACTGCAAGCATACCAAACTACCTATTAAATGAAGAAAATAAAGAAATAAATTTAAAAGGAATGGCCAACGAATTCAGTTCATATTTTGTAAATATTGGCCCTAATCTTGCAAAAACATTTAATTCACATGATCATTTGAAAGCAAGAAAAGGGGGAAGTAAAGTTATGAATTCCATGTTTCTGGAGGGAGTTACTGAAGCAGAAATTACATCTGCTGCAGCTCAGTTGAAAAGTAAGACATCGACCGACTGTAATGGGTTTGATATGAAAATTATAAAACAAACTATTGACTGTATAAGAAACCCTTTATTCCACATTTTCAACTTGTCTTTCGTCTCAGGGGTTTTTCCAAATAAAATGAAAATATCAAAGGTAATTCCACTTTTTAAATCAGGTGATTAACACTGCCTAACCAATTATAGACCAATATCTCTAATTTCACAGTTTGCTAAAATTCTTGAAAAAAATTTTGTATACAGATTAGATTCATTCATAGAAAAAAATAACTTGCTAAATGAGAGTCAGTTTGGGTTTCGAAAAAATAGGTCCACTGCCTTAGCATTAATGAAATTTACAGAGCATTTCACCACAGCTATTGCAAATAAAGAAAGTACTATTGGTGTATTCATTGACCAAAAAAAAGCCTTTGACACCATAGACCATAACATTTTTTTCAAGAAATTACCACTTTATGGAATTAGGGGAGGGGTGTTGAATTGGATTAAGAATTATTTAGAAAACAGACAACAATTTGTACAGTTTGCTGGCAATATTTCAGAAAAGTTAAAAATTGAATGTGGCATTCCACAGGGTTCCATTGTTGGGCCCAAACTTTTCATTCTGTATATAAATGATTTATGTGAAGCATCATTTGGGGAAACACGTACACAACTACTATCCAACCTTTGATTAGAATACAAAAAAAGCAATAAGAATTATTCATAAAACTCACGGAAGAGAAAACACAATTCAATTATTTATAAAATCTAAATTATTAAAATTACAAGACATCATGAAATTACAAACATTAATCATAATGTATAAAGTAAGATATCCTCTTTTACCTCAAACTATACAAAACATGTTTCAGTTCAAATCAAATTCATCCAGTTGTAGAAAACTTAACTTTACTCTCCCTTTTGCCAGAATGACACAGAAGCAGATTGGCATCTCTGTGACAGGAGTCAAATTGTGGAAGTCCCTGTACTTAAATGTAAAGAACTCCCTCACTGTTAATCAATTTAAAAAACTAATAAAATTGAAAACAATTAAATCTTATATATTGTTACAAAATATGTAATGTAGATGTAAAACATGTACTCGTAAATTTTCTATTGATTTCTTTTTTCTTTTTTTTAAACATCACCTGACTGTGGCTTAAAGTTATATTGTAAATTGCACATCAAACCATCATTTATATTTTCTGTTGTGGTTGGAGATAGGGGCACTAATTATAAGCTTTGTCTTCTTTGTGCTCCTTTTCACTCATGGAAAACTCATGTAAAGCTATTCAAGAAATAATGTGAAAAATCATATGACATGACTGAAATGAATGAAGAATGAAAAAGTAATGTTTGAACATTATTGACAGAGATAAACTAGTAGGATTCCTGCGTTAGAGCCGGCTTATCAGCACGCTGCATAACACTTCAAATGATTTAAAGTCAGGGCCATTCTAGAAGCCAAACACTATATATATATATATATATATATATATATATATATATACACCAGGTTTTATATGCATTGGGATGATTGTCCTGTTGGAACGCCCATTTGTGTCCAGGTTACAAACTTTGTCCACCACTAAGACGGGCAGCAAAACAGATCCTCAACATGATGCTACCACTACCATGCTCCAAAAACTTCAGATTAACATCTCCAAATATTCTACTCATCTACTCATCTAGGGTAACAAAGTATTAAACACGTGGTGGTAATTTCATGAATATTAACATCCTAGAGAACCTTAGAAAAAATTTCTGCGAAACTTAAGACTCAGAGATAATTGAATGAGATAGCTGTCTTCAAGTACAAATTATTTGGACATCTCTCCTCTTTACCGTGTTCTGAGAGAAGAACTTGGCTGCTAAAGTTAGATGACTGGAAACTGAATAAGATGATAGAGAACCATCCAGAAACCACCGAGGCACAAGTCTACCAGTGACAAGAAGAACGTTTGGAGGAGTCAAGGTGAGCCCTTAAAGCCTTACATTATTGGGCTGACTGCCAAGCATGGTGGTGGTGGCCTCATGTTGTGGGACTTTTTAGCTGCCAGTGTTTTAGTGATTAGCACAAAGCAATTGAGGAATACAGGCAGAGGACTGATTATTTTTTCTATCTTCAATCAGTGGCTGGAACTTGGGTTCTCCAACAGCACAATAATAAGACCTGGCTTTGTTATTTCTGGCTAATATCATCCTTAACAAGTCCAACTCTAGGACACATAACATATCTACCTTTTATCATCAGGTTAGACTTCTAAGAGGAGCCCTTGATATGTCTGTCCTATAATGGATACCTTTCCAGCCTAAAATATGTCTGTGAGGAGAGTTAAGTTTTATTCCATTTCAAAGGCAAAAATAAACATCCTCTGCTAACAAATTGGAGTGACAGCAACACAGATTGTTGATTCTGTGAAAGCTCAAACAGATCAGGCTATTGTCTCCTGGACCTTCTTACGCGCCCACAGCTGGGATTCACATGACCGTGTTGACATCAGACCATGGCTGAGGTGTCCCGTTACCTTTTCCCGTGCCCCATCACTCAGGGACTAAAGTCTGTTTGGACATGCCCTTTCCAGCACCTCTCAGCCCTGCAACGCCTTCTACCTGCCTTCAAAAGAGCTACTCTTCCTTCAAGTTTCACACTTCAAGGAACCTGCAGAAGGACGAAGCATTTTGCTTTGTTGTTGTCAGAGGGAATATGTCTTAAATTTCTGGGAATGTCTGCTTTCTACAATAAATCAAAGAGATTTCTGGTCTGTTCATGGAGGGGAACATCAACTATGTCTTCTAAGGTGCCAGAGAAGCTGTTAGTATTGTACAATGAATTAACGGATGTAGCAAAGGTATCAAAATGATTGCAGTAATGAGGCCTAGTTTTAATCAGTAATGTTTTTTTCCACTGTACAGGGTCTTTTAAATTGGTTTATAATCCCTTAAAAATTAGGATTATACTTGTCTGATATGAATTTGTGTTTGATCATCTGAAACTTCTGTGAAAAAAGAAGAAATAAAACTGTAAATGGAGTGATATGTTTCAAAGATGAAATGCATGTTCATTAAAGTAAAATACAGTAAAAATCAGGAACATACTACTTGGTTGTGGCTTTTTTCACATAAAGCACATCCATGATCTGACAGCTGTTTTTTCTGCCAGCCATATTTTTTATGGATTACCTTTATTGTAAAAGGTGTCACAGAGGGTATGTTGGTCAGTCAGTCCCATCATTGGGAGCGCTATAATATGGCCACAGCACACCACTTTTGCACTAAACAAACTTCTTTTAATTTGATTTATGGGATTTTTGCTTTCAGATAAATTACATCTTGTGTTTTATTAGCTTTAAGTGATTATAATCAAACACATAATAAAGCACAACAAAACACGTTTGGTGTGTAATGAGTCGATAGAAGTCGCACTTTTTTTAGCGGAATTACTAAAATATATCAAGTTTTCAATGATATTCTGATTAATTAAGGTGCATTTTTTGCCACTGTTCTTTTACAGAAGGCAAATACTTAGTTTGCACAATTTATCAACACTACAGTGCAATATTAAATAAAAAAGGAGGTAAGACATGTTCCGAATATAGACCACGATGTCTAGAGGAGATTTCTATCGTTTTGCTTTGAGCACAGCAATGCAGACCGGCTGTTTGCTGTGCAAACATTGACTGAACAAAATCAGGGATGGGTCAGTAATCTCTTCCTCCCTGCAAACTCTCCACCTCAGAACTCACCGGGATGGAGAATAAACCTTTGGATTAAATCAGGAGCCCTAAGCCCTGACCAATCACTCTGCATGATAGGATTAAAGCAGAAACTTTTGTACCTGTGAAACCTTATCCTTCCAGGTCCAGCATCACAGAAGCCTGTGAAACAGACACCTCCAGCTGCAGGGCTGATTGAGGACTCTTTAGCTGATTTTATACCTGTGAGCAGTATGAAGCAGTATACAGAGAAAGGAGAATTTAAAACAATACTTTAGACATTCTTGGAAATGATAATATTAATAAGATCCTGGTGACAAATAAAAATGTAATATGGAAAACCACTCTAAAATTAGCTTAGGCTGCTTTGTGCTTCATACATAAGTTTCCTTTGATTGATTCATTACAAATGCGAAACATTACCTGAGAAACACAATTTTAATTTTACATATTTGAACCTTTCCTCTTCAAGAGACAGCTTTCACTTTCTGTTATTTAAACAGTTTATTATAAGATATTTATAGCCAACTAATTATGAGGCTTAGTAATCAAAAAGGAAAAGGAAAAGGAAAAAAGAAACAGTAAAAAGAAGTTTAAAGGAAGCGCAATACTGTCATTTAAAAATGGCAAAATACACAAATATTAATATGATGAAAAGGAAGGAAGACAGAAAAACTGAAATAATAATAATAATAATAATAATAATAATAATAATAATAATAATAATAATAATAATAATAATAATAATAATAATATAAGTGGGAACACAAAATATAATAATAGCTAGCACCAATAATATTGATCACAATATTTGAATATTTTTAATGAGAAGAAGTGTTTAAAATTTACCTTGAATTAACACTTGGGCTTCTATAGTACCCATCCAAGAGGCTTAACGGTACAGTATTGTGGAGGATCTTTTCCTTTCGGGTGTAGCATCAAAACTATTGGTCCTCCTAACTGTCAATCATCCTGAGAGAGTCTGTATGCACATGCGTCATATATTTATCTTTCACGCTATGCCATTATTCATTCTTTCTGGCTTACAGTTGATTTTTTTAAAATAGCTGAGTAGCTAGAGAAAAAGAGTCCTTGAGGCATCTGAGAGGAAGAGAAAGGGCTCAGAAGAGAGAAACAAGACCAGAGCGTGTTTAGTCTCTGCTGTAATGTGGGTTGTCACGGTGTGAAAATTTAACCTCAAAATTATTTTCACCAAAATGACCAAGGATTTCGGTGTTATCGCTGTATTTTTTTAAAGGGTCTTGAATATGTTCAGAAAGCATTGTTAGTTCTACAAAAACTGAAATAGTTTTGAAACAGTGTAACAGCGTTCATTATATTTAAAATAATACAGACAAAGCTTTATCAAAAGTGCAACTTTTCACATCAAAGTAAATAAACAAGGGTACAGCATGCAAATAGCTTAGTTGTCAGGAACATTTTACATATTATAAGAAGTTCAAGGTATGTTTGCTGTTGATTCCAAATATTTAATGATATCTATCAGTTGTCGATTGTTTCTTGGGTATTATATGTCATAATTATTTTGCCAAAAACGTGTTATAATATTTTTCGACAACTAAAGAAACCCTGTTTGAAAGGAAAATGTTGTCATCAGTTTGTGTCCTTCCAGTGAGCTTTGCAGATTTGGGAAAATGTTAAACAGTAATCATTGTTAAATTCATAATAATGCATCGAAAGTCAATCTCTTGCATTGGCAACTAAAAGTCTTATCTGCCCCCTGGGAGCCCTGTAATGCATAGTGCTATTTCAGATTGGATGTATCCACCACATGGCTGATGTGCTGGCAGTAGACGCTGTGGCTGCACTATAGGGTGACTCATTGCATTCTCCCTCAACCAGAAGTCCTCACATCATGCATTTCAGCTAAGACGCTAACGTTAACGTACCTTGCGTTGTGGGTGATGGTCACGCAGATGTGTCATGAGGTTCTAAGTGTTGCTTAGGCACTTTTTTCCTGCATGTTCTTCAAACAGCATAGCTGTCTTCTATCAACTGTCCCTCGAAATTCTTCAAATACCCAAAATATGTCCATACTTCCGACTTAGTCGTCTTTTAAGGCTGATAAATGTCCTGAGCACTGCCGTTCTTCTGCCATCATTTCAGTTTAGAGAAAGTTTTAGTTGTTTACTACAAAGTGCGCATGTGCAGCATCTTCAACAGTTGAGATGGTGGCTGGTAAGGCTCAACGTGCCTACACTGCAGAGACGGTAATCCACCGAGATATATATATATATAAATATATTTTAAATACGGTAAGTATTATTGTCAACATTTTTACTGGGGTTTACCGCTACACCGGTAACCGTGGCATCCTGACTGTAATAAAATGGACGTGTGTCGAATACCCAACTAACTTCAGGGCAGTAAGTTTGGCACGTTATTTGGAGAAATGCATTTCACAATACTGCTTGAATAAGATATCTACATCTTTATGATTACTTTCACGGGACGATTTGTTGTTTTAACTGAAAGAGGTTTTTTTTTCTTCTTAAAGTGTAGAGGAATGTTCTTTCCTGAATTCGTAAAAATTCTCTAAACCTTAATCAATTTTGAGTTTTCACAGTGCTTGCATGTTTCTGTATTGCTGTGCTCTTAAATTGAATCTAGTGACTGAAATGCGTAGGTAGGCAGGTTCTTTGGTTATCTCCACCATTAATCTAAATTTGTCAGGCAGGGCTAAGGTGAGGGCAGAAGCAGTGAGAGAAGTAGAACAGGGAGGAGGAGGAGGAGGAGGAGGAGGAGGAGGACTAAAAGGTAATTGCACCCCTGCTGCTCCATTATGGTGTCATGCCTCTGTTAACAGGAGATAAGATCTACTTAAAATCACCTGCAGCCAATTCTCCACTTTACTTGGTTGGGACTGAGAGACCCAGAGAAAAAGACAAAGACTTGTCCGGCTCTGATTATTGTGCAGAATTTTAAAGGCCATTCTGTAAGCGGTTTAAGGAAAATCTGAAGCCATGTGACACTTTCCAACCAAGTTGATGGATGTAAAGAGGACTGAGCACTTTCCCTGCCCCATGCAGCCTGACATCACTCTTGATGAATGCAGTCCTGATTGGCAGGTGGGATGTATGTCATTGGGTGCAGTGCAACGGGATAGGGATACAGTTAACCGACTGACACAACACACAGTTCAGCTAAACTGGTGCCGTTTGACCTGAACACAGAATTGGGAAAAAAGTTGTTTAAATCCATCACGGCCAACAGGAGCAGCCAGCGAACAAAAATACATTGAGCTTTTATAAGATAAAATCTATTTTGTCATTAAGATGAGATCCCAAAAACGTTTGAACATTTAAACTTTATTGAGGGGGACTCAGTCCACTCATCTTACAACAAAAATACTCTTGTGCTTTACCAAAGTATTGGCAGCCCATCATGTTTTCCACATTTTTTCATATCACTAAGACAAACCTTAACTGAAGTAGATGCCAGCAGTGAAGTGGAAGGGAACATCTAAAAATTGTGGCATGCATTTATTTCAGCCTCCTGGTTTAGTAGCTTCATAATCACCTTTCACTGCAATTACAGCTGTAGGTCTGTTGAGGCGTGCCACTGCCAGCTTTGCACATCTACAGCCTAAATCTTTTCACCATTCTTCTTTGCAAAATAACTCAAGGTCAGTGAGACTGATAGGGTGTGTCTGGAAACATCAATTAGAATGTGTTTTGACAGAGTGATGCATAGTTAAATCTGGAACCTCAATGTACCAACCTCTTCTCAATGTATATCACCATTTAAGTGCAATTCATTGTTTGACAGGGATGTCCAGACACAGAAGTACCACATGGCAAAAAATATGTATTAAAAAACTAAAATCACAAAAAAATAATTGCAACTATTTGGTACGTCCTCAGTAAAAAAAGCATCCAATATTTTGACTAATTCATAATTTACAGGAAAATAATATGCTCGTTATTGTGGATTTAAGGGTTTAGGGGTTTGCATGTTTATCTTTAAAAGAAAATCAGTCTTTATGGAGGTGACAGAAAATATAAAGAATTTAACGTATTTTCAGCAATAATAAAATGTTTGGTGTCACTCTTTCTTCAAACATAAGTTTTCAAAAATTATTAGGATGCACCAATGTCTGCTATAAAAGTTTAAGTCACTGCATAGATGTGGTCACATTTTCTGTAAAGTTAAAAAAGAATGAAAAAAGTGTGGTCCAATTCTTTACCTAAAATTTTGAATGAGAATCTTCCAGATAATAAGGAAATGTATTAAGACTTCTGAATCAGGGAATAAAAACTACAACTCTTTTATTCCAGCAACAGAAATAATTTTGGTGATGACCAAAAATAGGAAAAGTTTGTTCTGATCTGATGTCAAACCGTGAGGAAAAAATTCCAGTATCTTTTTATACAGTGCATGTAAAGTAAGTGTCTGGTTTCAGCTGTAGATGTACTGAAATTAAAGGATTAGTATTTCACAGAGAGATTATACTATTGTAATAGAAGTTTCATTATATTATCATTTTCATTATCTTTTAACAAATCTTTGCCAGGGGTGCCAATACACTTAACTAAAGGCCGAAATAAAACACCTGATTTTTAGGTGACTAAGTTCAGGCTCCTGTGAAGCATTTCAAGCATCGTATGGCAATGAATGTCTTTTACAGAAGCCAGATGGAGAGAAGCTGTCCAATAATGGGCCTCAAGTGCCCCCTACTGAGCATCATCAACGGATTAAAGGATTCGCAAAGCTCTGTCACTGGGCCGTCCATCACTGTCCCACCTGCCTCAAATATACAGTGCTGATGTCAGAACAAAGAAAAACACACCACTGTTCTGTTGTATAACTTCATCTGTCAGGTCAGTCAGCTCCACATCAACACCTCGGATAATAAGAGTGAGAAAAAAGATTCAAATCCATGATATCAGATACTGCAGATATCCGCAGCAGCTTGGTCACTGATGTTCAGGTTCAGGAATGTTGCTGCAATTCAATACAGCCACACTCTGACTCCATTCATCAGTACGTTTTCTGCCTCTGATTTATTGCAGTGGTTTTACTGTATTCTTGGGGTAAGAAAAAAAAGATTTCTTGTCTGTCTCTTCAAATAAAACAGGGAGTCTTTGAATAGAGCAGAACCTGATATTGTCTCCTGCATAAGAGACAATGCAGCCTCTCTGCAGGATGCAGCGCTCCGTCTCGTTTGGCACAGGCATGGAGACAGGCTGTCTGAAAGTCAGACAAATCAGCACTGCTTCAGGCCTGTTTACATGTATGTGAAACAATTTGTCAGTCTGTGCAACCAGGTAAGAGCGGCCATGACCTCTTCCTTTTAAAGCATGATTATTACAGTTTAGATTTTTGCTTCTTTCCAAACATATTTTTTCGTTTCTTTTATTTGATAAATCCATGCAAGCAATGAGAAGACAAAAAGACGAATGAGTAAAAAGGAAAAAAATCTGGTCCTTGTTGAAAAGCTATCTGTAAATCAATCCCATACAAATCAGTCCCATAAAGGGTCTCACATATTAATTTATTTCACCATTTCCTTGGCAACATCAGTAGGAAATGGCTTACTGAATTTAGCTAGGTTGGAATAACTGTTTGCTTTCAAGTAGAAGATGCTCGATGCTTTCAGTTTTATTTACTGTTAAAATAAAGTTAACGAAACAAAACTTTACGTTAATGAAACGGTTAATAAAAAACAAATTCTTTGCTGTTTAATTGTCAGTGAAATCTTTCTCCTAAACATTTTTTAAACTGTCCATTTGAACATTTAAAACCTTGGACACCTATTATTGTATGGAGTATGGAGGCCCGACAGTGTCCAAAGTAAATAAAAATAGAGACATTATTTAAATGAAAATGTGTCATTAATTATTAAAATTTGTGAATAACCACATAACAATGTCATAAATATTTAGTTAAATACATATGTTGACAAATGTATGTATTTCATGAAAGCATAATTATTTCTTTTTCTACTTAATATTTTCATCATAGCATTTAATTTTCATTGATCAGCCTTTCTCATCTGTAGTTGGGGGCTAGGAAGGATCAAATGCTGGCATTTGATTCATTCCAATGACAGTTTTAATGATTTAATGGTGTGTGTATCATAAAGTGATCAGACTTTATCATTTCAAAATAATCAAAGTTTAAATTTGAACTTTGAGATTTTGTATTTAAAAGTAAAAATACTGATGAAATTCAATAGATAGAGATCAATTACTCTATTTATTTACATAATTAAGTTAAACTATGACAAGCATTGATACAATCAACTATACATCCTTAGAATAACAACCAAACATGGAGAAGCAGCTTTCAGTTTTTATGCTCCTCTTTTCTGGAAAAAATCTTCCAGAAAATTAAAAACTACTCAAACACTGAGTTCCTTTAAATAAATAAAAAATAATAAAAAAAAACAACTATTTAAAGATTTGCCTTAGCAACTATTACTCTTACATAGCTTAATTCTTGTTTGGCTTGCAGCTTTTCATTACTTCTCTTATTTTGCTGCCCTATTTCAGACTTTGCTAGGTTTTGAAATGGTCTAGTCAAAATTTTATAGAAATGTTTTGGCATGACCTTAAATAGATCATTAATGTTTTAACACCCCCGTTTGGCTGAATTACAATAATTGTGACATAGAAGAATGGATTAAAACTCATCCACAGCTAACTGAAAGTAGTTTGGTGATCTGAAACATTTAAGTCTGAGAAAAGGAGCACAAAGCAGAAGAAATATATAAGAGAGGAAACACTTTTTCATTGAAATGTATTCGTTTAGAGATAAATCATGAAGCCATGCAACTTTCAGGAGGCACTAACATGATGCAGCAGCTGCTCTAATTATTACTGCATATCAAGGCTGTCCTGCAGAAATTGAAGCTCTAAAAAATTCAAACATTCCCCTTACATGCTGTTTATTTATTTTACTTTTATGATATTTTGGACAGGGGCTATAATCAGCAAATCCCCTCATCCTAAACAGTGCAAAAGTTGCTCCAGCTAGTCGAGCAGGACAGCTTGTTGAGTCTAGCAACTAAAACTGCATTATTAGACCAGATATTAAGGGTTAACAGTGGAAATAACACTCCCACACTTTTCTTCACCCATCTGTGTCAACTCATCACCTCCTGCCTGGGTGTCAACGGAGAGAGGAAGAAGCTGGGAGGAGAGGAATGGGGGAGGTGTGGGTAAAAGGAATCACCTTGCCAAATCCACTGTGAAGATGTCCTCTCAGTGCACTTAGCGCTGCAGCCGGAGCCAACACGTAGCAGGGTGCAGGGCTCCCTGAGGCGACACTCTGGCCCTGGCCTCCCCTACTATTGTCATCTGTCCGTCTCTCAGTCTCTCCATCCAGTAATGTGCCTGGAGGAAATCTACTTCCTCCTTCCACATTCTTCCTCCCTCCATTACCCCCAGGAGGAGCAAGGGAAGTTGTGTTGAAGGGGACTCCCAGGAAAGGTCAAGCGAGTATCAGTGTCTAAGTCTCAGCCACCAGTAAGACCATCCGTCAAGTTCTGTAACGACAAAAGTGAAATAAACGTGCAAATTCCTTTTAGATCTATAGTACAATTTGAAAGAAGACATCTAGTTTTATATGCTAAATGTGAAGGATGTCAGTTAAAAGGAGATAAAGTTTTAGCTCGTCATCCTGATGTGATTGCAAATATGTCATCGTACTGAGACAGAGTCGAGCCGGGCCGTTTCATTGAGTGCACCAGTGGCAGGAAGATGTATGGACCTAGTAACATAACCTCTGAGAAGGCAAGGAGTTGGAAACCTTGCACTACCGACCTGCCCGTCAGGTTAAAGCAGAAGAATAGGGGCCACATGTAAACATTTAAGGCTTGTCAGTCATTTATCCTCATGTGATTTAAAACCAGACTGGACAGTGGCTTCAAGTAAACAATAAAAGGAAATCTGACTTAACATTCATCAACTTTTTGAAATACAATTATAACTTAAACTGACTGGAAAATGCAGATGTATCATTCATAACAGAGGTACGTATGGCTGATTTTAATCACTGCAGATTCTGGTTTTCATAATGGTGGAATAAAAGGGTTGTTAAAACCAAACATCAAAATAATTTGTATTAAAAGAAACCTTTTCATTTTTAACTGCTGACTTGAAATCAAACTAAACCTGTTTTGTTTCAGATCAGTAAGGACGGTGGCTAGAAGGTTAAACAAAATGCAAAAGCCACAACACAACAACAAAAAGCCACAAAAGAAGTTATGCTAGCAAGTTTAACCTAATTTCTGTTTCGTTTCAGTATAACATTCATTGTTTTGTTTCTTTGTTGACTCTTTTGGGCCACCATAAATTATAAATAATTATGATAATCCTATTTGTTCAATGCCAGAATAATTTTATTTTTTTATTTTGTGACTCCAGATTTCTTTAGTATTTAGGACTTGATTCAAACATTTTTGGTCTCCTTGTACAATCTTCTCAGATTAGTTTGCTGGAATTTTTTCCCAATCTTATTGACAGAACTTGTTGGTGGTGTAGGCCACCATGCACTCACAGACACCTTTTCCGCTCTCTCCCTAAATTAGCTTAAACTGAGATCAGGGATTTGTGATGGCCACTTGAAAACATTGATTTTCTTGTTCTTCACTCTTCATTGTCCATCTGTAGAGCTAATTAATACCAACGCCTGATCTTCCTGGCAGCGCACATCTTGAGATGTTCTATCAACATTTACTGTTTCTTTCTTAGGCCGTTTTCACATGTGTGGCCGTACCAGAAAACGGCCAGAGAAAATGCTAATTTTTTCTGTTCACATGTCACGGATCTCTGACCGTATTGGGATCCAGTCTTTTACTACAAATAAACAGCAGGTGGCGGTATACAAATAAGTCTTAGTTCTCCAACAAACAAGGGAGTGAGAAGTACCGACGTCATAAAACGAGCGACAGCCTAGAATGTAAACAAACTGGTCTACTGGTCAGCTGCTACCTGAAGCCATCTACAGGGTGAGTGTTGTAGTAAACCCGCCGTTTTGTAACCTGCTGTTTTGCTGTGGGATGCTTGAATCGCGTTGTTTTGGTATTTGTATGGTCGCGAGGTGATTCTGTAATTTCGGCCGGCGGTGTCGTCATTTCCGCATGGAGCGCGTCTATTGTCTTGAGTACGGCCAGAGTACGGGTTGTGTTCACATGATACGTGGCCGCTCGTACCTGGACTCGGATACTACCTCCAAGGCAGGTCTCTCTGGCCGTATTCTGGCACGGTACAGTTTGTGTTCACATGGTACGAAATAAGTGGATTTTGACCAAATACCGTACCCGAGTACGGACTCCCGTACCATGTGAAAGCGCCCTTAATGAAGTGCACCAGTCCCTTAAGCGGCCAAAAACCCAGAGAACATAATGCTACCAATTCCCATGCTTAACAGTCAGGATGGTGTTCTTAGGCTTGCAAGTTGCAGAAGTCTTAAACATGTTGTGACGTCATATGTAAGCATACTGATTTTGTCATTTCATTAAGGGACGGCCCAATGCAATGCATGGAGGCAGTGCAAATCCATTGCAAAGCAATGTATTGCACTGCCTCCATGCAATTGCATGGGCAGTCCCTTATTACTATTCACTTCTAAACGGACTCTTTTATTCTTTCACCGTTAATGCGGGTCGTACCGTAGCGTGCACCCCCCACAATATCATACATCAAAAACGACCGGCTCGATCGTGTGAGGTGTGCTATTACTTTTTATTGGCGATTGGGAGTTACCATGCCGACGTAATTAGCGAAGAACCACCCCCCAAAAACACCCATTGGAAATGAATGGAAAAAACGGCCCAAAATCATGAAAAATCCACTATTTTTTGAAGATTTTACTGTGTAGCCATACAATAACTTAGCAACACCATTCGAAATGCAGATTGTAGCCCACGTCCGTGCTGTGTTCAGCATTGAAGACCCGCATGTCGATAGCTGTTACGGTTTTTGTCACAAATTTGACTTTGTTCGACCCAAAGTTTGCCCCAAATCGACATTTTTTAGAGTGGAGCAGCTCGTTAAGCAGAAGTGTGGAGTGATGAACTTTTTGGAAGGTCCTCATAAAAAATTTAACTCGACGTCACGGGTCACATATTTCGCACTAGTGACATGATTTTTCGGTCATGAAATAGAGCCGCCCTTTTGTGATTCCTCAGGATAGTTTCAAAATTTTCCTATCTCGCACGGTTTTCTCTCAGCGAGCTCTAGATCGCTCAAAGTGGAACCCAGTTTGAGGACTTTGCTCCTATACGTTATCATTGTGACTCCTCATGAGTTTCTCCAACAGACAGATGATCTTAGTCGTCTTTCACTCGGTCCCTCTCGGACTGGGAACAAGGTAGAGACTTTTGCTTTGGCACGAACGAAGAAAAATGATAAATCTCGCTCACACTTCAAGAATTTTTCCGCTACCTTGTACGGTTATCGAATGGGAACGATTTGTTCGGAGCACTTTTTGAGAAAAAAGTTGAAATCTAAGCTGTTAATTATCGAAACTGTTTGCACCTGCTGTAGTTTTCACTCACACTTGTTGCTGGGGAAACGGAGCACCTTTGATCAGAGGTCACTAAAGTTCATCCCGTAGTCTATACACATTGAAGGCCTGTTAAAGCCCACTCACACACAGTTAATGCTGTGTAGTTCTATAGAAAGAGATACTACAAAAGGGTCCATGTGTCAGTCCATCTGTCTTTGTCTTTCTGACCATGTCTCTCTGTCTTACTCAGTCTGTCTCAGTCCTCCTGTCTGTCTCTACCCTTTCATCTGCATTCCTTTCTTTGCATCTCTCTCTGTGTCTGTCTATGAATCAGCATTTGTGGCTTCCAGAACAACTCCATATCCCATAATGCTTCAGAACCCACATTCATTTATATGTATGTTCCTGCCAGGCATTTTGAAACTGAACATTAGATCTGACTAATCTCTGTGTCTGTCTATGAATCAGCTGTGTGGCACCTGTGATAAGAGGTCACCAAAGGTCAACCCTCTTTAAATACTTTGAAGGCCTATTAAATGTGTCATGTCCATCTGTCTTTGTCTCTCTGACAGTGTCTCTGTCTTTGTCCTTGTCTGTCTTTCTTTTTCAGTCTGTCTCAGTCCCCCTGTCTGTCTCTATCCTTTCATCTACATTCCTTTCTTTGCATATTTCTCTGTGTGTCTGTCTATGATTCAGCATGTGTGGCTTCCAGAACAACTCCATATCCCATAATGCTTCAGAACCCACATTCATTTCTATGTATGTTCCTGCCAGGCCTATTGAAACTGACCATTAGATCAGACTAATCTCTGTGTCTGTCTATGAATTAGCATGTGTGGCACCTGTGATAAGAGGTCACCAAAGGTCAACCCTCAGTATATACATTGAAGGCCTATTAAAGCCCACTCATACACAGTTGATGCTGTGTAGTTCTATAGAGAGAGATACTACAAAAGGGTCCATGTGTCAGTCCATCTGTCTTTGTCTTTCTGACCATGTCTGTCTGTCTTACTCAGTCTGTCTCAGTCCTCCTGTCTGTCTCTACCCCTACATCTGCATTCCTTTCTTTGCATCTCTCTCTGTGTGTCTGTCTATGAATCAGCATGTGTGGCATCCAGAACAACTAACTCCATATCCCATAATGCTTCAGAACCCACATTCATTTCTATGTATGTTCCTGCCAGGCATATTGAAACTGACCATTAGATCAGACTAATCTATGTGTTTGTCTATGATTCAGCATGTGTGGCACCTGTGATAAGAGGTCACCAAAGGTCAACCCTCTTTATATACTTTGAAGGCCTATTAAATGTGTCATGTCCATCTGTCTTTGTCTCTCTGACAGTGTCTCTGTCTTAGACAGAGTGATTAAATGAACCTTTATTCAGTCTTGTCTCATCCAGTAACCAAAGAAGTCTCCTGCTGGTTGTTATTGTGTATTTATTTTGCCATTCTCTCTGTGTGTCTGTCTATGAATCAGCATGTGTGGCTTCCAGAACAACTCCATATCCCATAATGCTTCAGAACCCACATTCATTTCTATGTATGTTCCTGTCAGGCATTTGAAACTGACCATTATATCAGCCTAAGGAAAGTCTTCACACCCTTTACATAATATACAGGTACTACGGAGCAGCATGCCAGGCCTTGTATGTATTTTAGTTGATTTCAGCTTTTTCAGTATATTTTCATACTAATCCTATTAATAGTAATGCCAACAGGTTAGCTAGCATTAGTATAGTAATGCCAACATGTTAGCTAGCATTAGCATGCTAGTTAGCATTAGCATGCTAGCTGTTGTTAGCATTTTAGCTAATTTTAGCTTTTTGACTATATTTTTGTACTGAATGGGTTTATAGTAATGCCAACATGTTAGCTAGCATTAGCATGCTAGTTAGCATTAGCATGCTAGCTGTTGTTAGCATTTTAGCTAATTTTAGCTTTTGACTATATTTTGGTACTGAATGGGTTTATAGTAATGCCAACATGTTAGCTAACATTAGCATTAGCATGCTAGTTAGCATTAGCATGCACACCGTGGCCGTCCCTTCTCTAAATTTCCTGAAATTTTCTAGTTATATTTGCAACTCAATCCCCTCTTTTTTGTTTCATAAAAACTAATTTAGTATTTCTATTCTAGTTAACATCAGATAAGAAACTAAATTCGAAATTTTATCTGTATGTTCTACATTTTAAATGACAGCCTGTGTATTCTTAAAATAAATATAGCCTATTTTTTTTGTTTCAGGTAAAGCTATTTGTTTTTGGGCCAGAGACATGAGTTAGAGTTTCCAGAATGCATTAAAGAATGCCTGCAGCAGGCCCACAGATAGCTCCTTCAGAACCAAGTTGCAGATACATCTCAACATATTGTGTCTCTAAAAGGTTTATATGATATTTTTTTTTTTCAATTAAAAACTTTTTACATTTAGGACCCATCAGTGATTTGTAACCATGTGATCAATGCTCAGACTGGACACACTAGCTGCCTGCGTTTGGGTGAAGGAATCCAACATTTCTCTTTAAAATACACCTAGAATTCAACCTGAATGAGAAACATAATATAGTTCCTAACAGAGGTCAGAAACTCTGCTTTTATGACAATGGATTACACCTTCATAGGCATGTCTGACAAAACAATGCCCCACAGATTTTGTGAAGCTTGTGAAAAGAGCATCTCTTAATGGAAATCACTTGGGAACTCATTTGTGAGGAAAAGCAAGAAAAAGAGCTAAGTCTTGGAGGAATTTCTTCCCCTTGGGGAGCCCTGAGTGATGTTCATCTCCTCTCAGTCACCGAGGGCTGAAACTGGAGAGCATGACGGACACTTTGAAATGTCTCACACGGGATCTTTTAGGGGATGTATTCATCAAAATCCACTGTTGGAAGAAGTTTTGCACTCAAATCACAAAAGAAGAAAGGAAGAAAGAGACACATCTACAAAGCCAGCTACACTTGTTGGCACCTCTAGTAAAGATGTCTTAATGAATGGCCAAAAAACGTCTGAAAGGAACAACAAATCGACTTAAATAGACTTAAAAGGGACAAGAACTGATAAAAAAACCCACTATAAAGTTTAAACGTTTTAGACGGTTATGTTATACAACCTTATATTTAACTGTTTATGAAATCAGTTATTTTTCTCTGCATTTACTATTCATTTAGCCAGTTTTAGCAAATTACTCATTACTCAATTATCTCAGATAAATCACCTCATTAAAGAATTCTGAAAAAGATCCTTGATTAGAGGATGAGTTAGATTACATTAAGCAAAGATCCATAAAGAATTAAATCAAGTTTAAAGAAAGAAAAAAATACAAATAAAAAGTAACTGAACTACAACTACAATCAACATCGAAACAATGAAAAATCACTTGTAGAAATGATGCAGAGTAAAGTGATATTACTTCTCCTGACTTTGGGATGAAATATAAGGGGCTCCAGCTTAAGTTGCTGAAGGAGAATATATCCTCTCTAAAGTTAAAATATGTGGTCATTCTACAGAGAATAAGATGAGAACACAAAATCACTGGTAATAAGAAAGACAAACAATTATTAGTACCCCTAAATTCCTACAAAAAATTTAACAATATTTCTAAAAGTCATAATTGTATACTTGAATACTTTCTTTAAAGCAATTGAGTGTCTGGACACCTATTGTTAATCCATAACTTTGGGTTTATTAGAAGTAGAAACACAATGTGACAACTATATTCACTCCATTCAATGCATGCAATGATGAGCAAGGTTAAATTCTTGATACCCCAAGATCTACATGTCAGCTTTTTGTTTGAGAAGCCTGTCAGCAAAAAGCATCTTCTTTTCTACCATTAGAAACAAAGCAGGGAAGTTTAATACACTCACCTGGGACTTTAACGTAAACTCTGTGCTCCAGTCAGAAGGAACTTTTTTTTTTTTACATTAAACAAGAAGAAAAGTGGAGGAGCACCTCATGCCAACTACAAAATATGGTCACAGATGAGTGACACTGTTGGCCTGTTTCTCATCCAAAGACCAAGAATATTTTGTTACATTACATTCCCTAATACAATTTTAAAAAAATGCCATGACATTTTTAATAAGTTGCCATTCATTCTCTAAACCAACATGGTCTTTTCAGACACAAAGCAACCTATACAACTTTCCTCAGTTCTCAGATCTAAACATTATACAGGTGAAACTCAAAAAATTACAATATTATACAAAAGTTCATCTATTCCAGTAATTCAACTTAAAAGGTTAAACTAAAATATGATATACACTCTTATATCCAAAGCGAGATATTATTATTAATGATTATGGCTTTCAGTATATAAAAACCCCAAATTCAAAATCTAAAAATAAATGTATATTTTGAAAATCTTTCAATATTTTAGGTACAAAGCATCACAATCAAAACAGCTAATTAATGCAAAACACCTGCAAAGGGTGCCTGAGCCTTCATATACTCTCTCAGTCAATAGAAATCACAATCATGGGGAAGACTGCTGACCTGACTGTTTGCAGAAAACCATCACTGACTCCTTACAAAGAGCAAAAGCCTCAAAAGGTCATTGCAAAAGAAGTTGAATGTTCCCAAAGTGCTGTTTCAAAGCACATTGGTAGAAAGTTATGTGGAAGCGAAAAGTATGGAAGATGCACAAGCAGTAGGGATGACCGCACCCTGAGGAGGACTGTAAGGTAAAGGCCGTTCAAAAGTGTTGGGGCCCTTCACAAGGAGTGGACGGATTCTGGACATGGGCTTCAAATGTCATATTTCTGATGAGGAGTAATTCTGTATCTCATTTGGAAACCAAGGTCCTTGAGTCTGGAGGAAGAATGGAGAGAAACACGATCCAAGATGCTGGAAGTCCATTGTGAAGTTTTCTGCAGTCTGTTTTGATTTCAGTAGACATGTCATCTGCTGTTGTTTGTCCACTGGGCTTTATTAAGTCCATAGTCAACAAAACCACCTACCAGGACATTTTGGAGCACTTGATGCTTCCTTCCACAAACAAGTTTTATGGAAATGTTGACTTCACTTTCCAGAAGAACTTGGCACCTGCCCACACTGTCAAAATTACCACAACCTGATTCCATGACCATGTTAGTATTACTGTGCTTTATTGGCCAGCAAACTTGTCTGACCTTAACCTCATAGAGAATTTATGGAGCATTGTCAAGAGAAAGATGAAACCGAACATTGTAAAAGAGTTGAAGGTCACAATCGAAGCATCCTGGTCTTCCATAACACCTCAGCAGTGCCACAGGCTGATAGCATCCATGCTATGCCACATTGGTAGAGTAATTAATATAAAAAGGGACCAAACCAAGTACTGAGTAGATATTCATGATTATAATTTTCAGAGGTCTGACATTTATCTATTTAAAATCCTTGTTTTATTGATTTCGCCTGAAATTCTAATTTTCTGAGATTTTGAATTGTGAGTTTTGTAAGCTATAAGCCATAATAATCAAAATGATAACAAATAAAGGGGTGAAATGTCTCACTTAGCATGTAATAAGTCTATGTCATAAGTTAGTGTAACCTTTTAAGTTGAATTAAGCATCCTTATTTTTTGAGTTTCACCTGTAGAACACCTGAGCTGACACTGATTGCAGTTTAATGTGCTAAAATTAATTAAAACTAAATATCAGCCACTGTGTTAATTAGGAGAGATTCAAAATGATCTGAGATGTCTTTTTTTGTTGGTATCATTCTGCTCTTTTTTATGCAAGGTCGCTGAACCTGCCCACCAGAGGTCGTCCTTCCCTGTCCTCCACTTACCAAGCCGTGAAGAGGCACAATAAAATCTGAGATCTATGGGAACTATCAAGCTAGAAACATCTCCACTGATTTATTCCAGCATGAATCCTCAAACTCAGACATTACTACATGTGAAGATTTAGATGTAAGATATAGGTGAAGGGATTCAAATTTGCTCTGACAGAATTTATAAAATATGACAGCATAAATGTTGGATCTGTCAAAGGATATAATATCAGGCGGGTGAAACATACAGCACCATACAGCGAACCCCTTGCAGGTCCTGGATTGGAGCCCAAACACTTTCCCTGATATGATTTCATTTGTAAGTTTTCAAGCAGCAGACTGACTGATTCAGCTGGTGATTCCAAAAATGATTCCTCATGCTATTCAGAAGCTCTAATCCTTTAAGTGCGACCCAAACACTTAACAAAGGAATGCTTCTTCACTGTGCTTAAGCGCAACCCGCTGAGAAGAGGGCTCTACTTGCCATCAGCCGTCAAAATCATCAGCTCAAAATGTTGAAGTGCTGGCGTGGCCTCAAAGAGCTCATCGTAATGTGCGACAATGCCATAGCATGTGTGGGGGGAAAACAAGGTCCCAGCTATGAGAGGAGTGGACCGACAGCAACACAACACAAACACGCACATGGAGGAAATGTATGATGCTAACATCCGCCAAAAAGATTTTTTCACCAATAATAGAAACAAACAAAAAACATTATTCACCCTTCACAATAAAAAATATTAATTAAAATGGATCAAAAAACTTATCCACATGCCTACATCTTGGATGGTCAAAACAAACATAGGAGGGTAGAGTGTTTTCATTTTATTTTTTAGCCATTTTCTTAATTTTCTTAAAAGCAAAAAATGATATTGGTCTGCATGTCCAGTTTTCTAGGTGAAATAACTTGTTCTACAGACCCTCTAAATCCTGTGTTTTTCTTATTGTTTTCAACCCAACTCAGACAGTTAAAATTTTCAATTTGATCTTAAATGCTAAAAAAGAAAATCCAAAGCAAAGACAACTGAAAATGGGCATTGTTTCTCATATTTTGACACCTTGAATGCTAAAGCTGGTGAATGTTTGACATCTAGCTAACAATGTGATAAAAAGCAACACACTCATCCTCATTCAAACTATTTTTCTAAATTAAACCTTTCTTTAACCAGCCTGGCAAAAAAGCGGGGCCTCTGAAGGTAAAGGAAACAAGGGATTTAAAAACACAAAAGAAGTCAAAATGTAGAAATAGACAACAACTGTACAAACTACACCAGGCAACTTACGTCCAAGCAAATTAATAAACTACTAAAGCAGTTAACTTCTTACAGCAGTCTTGTGTTCAGCTAAAAATATTAATTATTGACTCTATTTTCTCTTTCATTTCGAAGAATGGCTAAAAGAAATACGACATTCTGTTGAAACCTGAAATCTATGGATTGCCATCTAAGAGTCAACTACAAAACTGCTATGCTTACATTTATTTTAGGAACTTTTTAGGCACATTTAAATGTGCTTTTGCAGTGCTACAAACTTACCACTGAACTGCAAGTATTTTTCTTTGAAATGTTAAATAACAAATGAAATCTTTTTAAGATTGCCTGATAATATAGCTTGGAATAATCAAAAGGAAGCCATCAATCTCAATAAAGATTCCTTTTGTTGTCTGCTTTTTAAATCTTATTTTCTTCTTCCCTTTTTAAGCAGGTCCGCTTAAATAATTAAAATCAGATACAAATCCCCACTTGTACTTGGTATCCAGCAGCCAGGAGGAGGAGTTAAGAAAAACTTTAATCTTTACAAGAAGAACCAATTTTTTCTGCAGTTACAGTGGAAATACTTTTGCACTAAGTATTGCAACAGATTCTCAATATTAGTCAATATAAGATGGTGCGGATCTGGTTCAATGGTAGAGTTGTCGCTTCCGCCTGCTAGATACTGTTGTGTGCTTGGACAAGACACTTCACCTACTTTGCTTACTGGAGTTAAGCAGACAGGCAGATGTCGCAAAACGGCATCCTGGCTTCTATCAGTCCTCCCCAGGGCCAGCTTGCTTCCACCAGTTTTTTCAAAGTGAGAGTAAATGAATAACAGAGTTGTAAAGTGCTTTGAGGATCTCGAAAAGAAATACATAAATGCAAGTCATTATAATCCGAATCTGGTCATGGACCAGGCAATCTCCATACCATTATGCTGCCCTCATCGTATTTTGTTGTTGGGACAGCACAATAATGTGTTTTTGTCTGTGTGTGCCAAATACAGCGTTTTGCTTGTGGGCCAAAAAGTTCCATTTTGTTTTCATCTCCCTACAGAATGTTTTTCTGCAATTGTTCACTTGTGGATTGTAGCAAATCTATCCATCCATCCATCCATCCATCTTCTTAACCGCTTATCCAATTCAGGGTCACGGGGCAGCTGGAGCCTATCCCAGCAATTATCAGGCGTTAGGCAGGGTACACTCTGAACAGGACGCCAGTCTGTTGCAGGGCCAACACAGAGAGACAGACAACCATTCACACTCACATTCATTCCTAGGGACAATTTAGAGTGATCAATTCACCTATCATGCATGTTTTTGGACTGTGGGAGGAAGCCGGAGTACCCGGAGAGAACCCACGCATACACGGGGAGAACATGCAAACTCCATGCAGAAAGACCCTGGGCCGGGATACGAACCCACGACCTTCTTGCTGCAAGGCAACAGCGCTAACCACTGCGCCACCGTGCAGCCCTTGTAGCAAATCTAAATAATATTAATTGTGATTTTCTTTCAACAACTGTTTTTTTTTTCATTACTACTCTAAAGTAGAGTCATGAGTTTTATGACTTGTAGCTTTCTGTCAACAGACTCTTCCACCTGAGCTGAGGATCTCCTTAGCTCCACTGGACCTACCATCGTCCTCTTCTGTCACAGGTTAGATTGTGCCCGACTCAGTATTATAACCAACCAGTAGACTTTTTCTATTCTCAGTAACAACCAGTGGGCACCTATTTAACAAACCAGGGTGCCAACTCCAAACTGACTATACATGCATTATCATGGAAATAATAGCTTCTTCTTAAACTTGGATGAGACTGAAGTCCTTCAGGTGTTTTTGACATTTAATAAGCATATTGCCAATATGGAAAACAAGGCATCCACTAAAATTTAGCTATGCCCCAGCTCTTTACAACGTTTCTATCCCTAATATTATATAGTATTTATTTGGTAATCAAAGCTAATCTTCTTAGCCCCTCCTAGCCCCAGTGTTTGACCCAGCAAAGTAGAATCACACCACACTAATTTTAGAGAGTGTACGAGGTCAGAGTGTCCTGCTTGATCTCTTCTGCATACTGATGTTTGTCTGTTTACGCACTCTGATGATCTCTACCCTGACGTATTCCCTAAATGCATTTACTAAGAATATAACTAATCAGTTCATTTTGCCAGCCCAGTTTACTTGTACAGTTCAGCAACAAATGCTTTACAACAATGTAACATTTATTAATGTTACAAAGGAAAATTTTAAACAATTTTTTTATATAGTGGTGATGCCCTGCACCTTTCTAATGCTCCCCTGAGCAACTGCCCACAAGGTTAATTTATAAAACCATCTGGATGGACACTATTTAGAGGTTGTTAAAAATAAATAAAGATCTATTGAAGACCCACTCTGTAACTTTTAAACCATAAAAAAATGTGTTTTTGAAAGGTTTATGTGACACCACCCCATTTTTGATTTTCGTTTTCGGATCTGTCACTACATGGGAGGGTCCTCCTACTGTTTAACTCAGATCAACAAAAGAAATCAAAGAATCTATCTATCTGAAGAAGCGGGGAAAAGGAACTGTTCCCAAGCTGAAAGCTGCCAGATCTTTACAGCTGGAGAAAACATAATAACCCTGATTCATACTGGGGTGAACGGATGCGCCTGGCGTTCACCGCAGAGCTGGATGCTGAACAGAGCCAGCTTCTCAAGCCAAAAGAAGACACTATCAGAAGAAGCAGGAAAAGAGACTGGGCTACAAGAGCTGAAAGCTACCAGAGCTGAAAGCTGCCGGGCCTTCACCGCTAGAGAAGGCTCATTATGGTGATTCATACCAGGGCGCATCCGTTCTGTACCCGGTGTGAATCGGGGAGAAGGAAAGTTGCAGTGTTATGTTGGCGGAGCAGCAAGATGGGAAAAGACAGGTCAGATAACAATTCCTTCTCTTCACTGCTATGAAAAATCTTTTTTTGTCAAGCTGATGCTTAGTCGGATTAGATTCTAAAATCCAGGGTTAAAACTTTGCAGTGTTGTGATCAGCTGCTGTAAGTGAGACATTACGGATAGAACAGACAGTATAGATGCTGAACTAGCCGTGTTGCTACTGGATTGGTAAGTAATAAATGCTTGCTCCAGGGTTTCTTTGGGCATGATGATGTCATACAGTGCCAGGGAAACTGTTTGACGGTTTGCCCACTGACACGGTGTTAGTTTGATATTTTGGCTGAAGAGCTTGTAAAACCTTAAGTACACTTGTTCAGAAGCGCTACATAGAGATTTTCTGCATCTGCTTCCAGCTGTCGGCTCAGTCTTGCTAATAGCCAGCAGCCCCCACGTTGGGATGCAAAGGGTATAAAACTGCTGTATTTATGTTTGTTAATGTATTTTGATTCACTTTATAGTTTCAGCACATTTTGCAATGATTTGCCGCTGTTTTAAAGTGCGTATTATTCAGTTAAAGTAATGTTTTCTGAATCACATTACTGCTAACTCATTGGCGAAAGTAGCTCAATAGATCTTGACATTATTCTCTTATGATAATATGATACAGTGCCATGTTATGCCAAGATAGTCGTAATTGTATCCTCTGACATGGAGCGCGTACTCGCTCATAAAGTGGTGTCTGGTTTCCTCAGCTGTTTGATGGTTTATCAACTGACACGCCGTTAATTTGATGTTTGTTTTTTTGGCTGGTAAAACCGTGACTTGTTCAGATGCGATCGATAGAGATTTGGTTTTACGACAGTGACGATACATCGCAAGCTACACACAGTTATGGAGTGTGTCTGTAACAGTTTTACACGATAACCGAATCATCTAGAATCAGGTAGGAGTGTTGTCTCAGAGGAAATTTTATATGTCAGTGCATGTTTAGTGGGCTTGAGATTTCAATTAAACACAACACACACCTTTTCAGGCCAAATCACCTTCATAGTGATACAATGTGAGTATTGTCTCTGAAACTTTCATATTTTTCTTCAAGTAAGTACCTTTTGTTCCCTGTGTTGGAGTCGCTTTTATTAGCATCTGATATCGGCAGCCCACGATAAAGCAGCAGAATGGCCCTACGAGGCAGCAGTCAAAAACATGCGTTTATTGCATCAATTACGACCATGAGTAGGATGATTCATCTGTGGAGCTCTTTAAAATGGCTATTTGTCCCTGAGGTCTGTTCATGCACTTTAGCAGGTGGTTCTTTTTATTAAACCTAAATGCTTAATGATTGTGCTCTTCATTAAAGGCTATGCCATAATATGGGTCCGAGATGATTATAGCGGTTAAATATAGTGATCGGACGAGGAATATGCTGCCACATAATGAGAAAAGTTGATGAAGCTGGAGTCATTATGTTGTCAGCGCTCATGCCATTGCACACCATTAAAAAGAGCACAACTCTCTGCTTCATCCCCACTATATTTATTGCCTGGATTACCCGATCTAATTGCCGGATCAGTGTAAAGGGACACATTGTTCTACATATACCATCACTGTGTTTCTGCTTTCCAGGACATTTTTTATTTTTATTTTTATTTTAGATTCTTAGAAACTTGTCAATGTGGATAGTGTTTTGCACAGGTATTCATTTCTCTTCTTATTTTTTAATGTTAGAGACACAAACTTCAGTTTATTTTATATGATAGAGACACAATGTATGGCGCAACTGAAGTGTGATTAGTCAGCTTGAATAGAAAGCAACCATAACACATAAATATCAAATTCAAAAATACTTTATTGATCCCAGAGGGAAATTAAGTAAGTAATTAAGTAACCTTGGATCTATAAAATCATGTAGCTCTGGCTGCATGTTTTAGGTTTTTGTCTGGCTGTAAGGTGAATCTCTGCCCCAGCCTTGAGTCACTGTGTTTGTATTTTGTTTCATGATTTTACTGTATTTAACTCCATACATCTTACTAATGAATCTAATTATTGTCTAACTATTGTCCTTGTTATTGTGTAGAGAAACCATTCACATAATCCCGAACACACCGCTCATGTGATAAAACATACTGGTGGCAGCATCAAGTTTTGGGGATGCTTTTCTTCAGCAAGAACAGGGAAGCTCATCAGAGTTAATGGGAATAGAGTGATGCTAAATATACAGCCATAGTCCAGTGAAAGATTTATCACAACTCCAACTGAGTAGATGAGGTAAGAATTGAAATTAAGACACAAGATGTCCGTAGCAGGCAGATGCATACCCCAAAAAACTTGCAGCTGCAACTGCCAAAAAAGGCAGTTCTACAAATACATGCTATTTTGTGAATCATATATTCTTTTTCCCTCTACTTAACGTCAGTGGTGGTTGAGTTGAACCCGAAAGCAGCACAACAACTAGAGGAGCATGGTCAAGGAACAAGGCATGGAACCAGGAAGAGATCAAGAGCATAAAACTGCAATAAACAATTAGACCTGGGAACTTAAAGAGTCATGTTCACTAAATTCAATTATTGAAATATTCATTAATTTCAGTAACTCAGTTCAGTTAGTGAAACACATTATAGAGATTACTATACAGATTTATGCTTTCAAGATTATATTCCCGCTGATTATGAGGATTTTCCAATTCTACCAAATACAAACCTGACAGTAAAGATTCAAATATAACATCACTGCAACAAAAAGTTTTAATACAGATAATACCAGCTTGAAGTTTGTTATATTCAAAAGCCACTTTTAATCTGATTAACAAGCCTCACCAGAATGACTATTAAAATTAAGTATAACTGTAAAAGTGGACATAGGATCCAGGTAAGGAGAATCAGATTCAGGCATAATAGCTGGGAGAGAATCAAAACATTATACAGAGGAAAGTTGACCAATAACCTGAAGGAACACAGAGGAGGAAGGTCAACCGAAACACCTAAGGATCTACAAATCAATACAGAAGAACTGAAACTAAAATTATTATTTTTTTTAATTGTCTAAATCAAACTTTACAGTAAATAAAAGACAAGCAATAGATAATAAACTCAACACAAAGGAATCATGTACCCCCAAATTCTAATCACCTGTACCTACTCCCATTGCAGACATTTTTTTAGTTATGTTGGTGTCTAACAAATAGAAAAACCCTGGCAAAAAACATGACCTCCTTGGTGGCGGTAATAATAATCAAAACACAAACATAAGTCAAAAACACTTAACATTAATGGCATCTAACTCTAAAACTCTATTTTGTCAGGTGTGTTACATACACAACCAATATAATTCAATGACAGTTGTGGGTGTCATGGATCAAAATGTCCTAAAGTTCAAGAGAATACTTTGCAAACTGTAGAGTGTATGCTTCTGGTAAAACATCTCAGATTTATAGCAGCAATGAGCTGTAATCTCAGCAAATGGTGAGCAAAACAAGTTCCTAGCGTTGACATGTACTAAGACACGGTGTGGCTGATTTGTCACCCACTTTTATTACATGGAGTGGGTTCACGTTTGACCACAGATCCTACAGCAACATCCACTCAAACATCACAGCATTCATGAAGGTCATTAATGTGCAGTCATATTCAAACAACCCCATGGGGAGGCGTCTGAGCTGTGGCATGCAGATTAAGGTCAAGGAACTTGCCCTCTAGGTCTTGTCCCGTGGTGGCTCTGCCCTGCTGATCTGAATCTGTTGTAGGCCTGTAGGACATGTCACGGCCCATCAAACTGCAGACACACTGGTTCCTGACTGGGATCATCCTCTAGACTGGCAGACTACCTTGATAGCCGCTGTTTAGTCCCCGCACCCCCCCTCCAGTGTTATTGTAATTTAACTGCTGCTCAGAAGCTCCAATTAGCATAATGATAAGAGACAGGGACACCTTTCCTTTGAATTCTATCAGGTGGCCTGAAAGCGGACTGTAATGATTGGGATAATTACACAGTTTATAAAGGGAGGGACACTGACAGTTGCACAAAGCTATCTGGTCTGTCCTGACCCTCCTAATTAAGACGGCATGCAATCAATCTTGATGTCCCTGTCACCTGTCGGTCCCTGGCAGCTAAAAGTAAATAAAAAAGTGTGTCTTCCAACACCTCTTATAACAGTCCATTAGCTTGAGACAGTTAATCAAAGTTTATAAACAAGGTTTATGAAGTTTTACACTGGGACCTAAGAAAAAAACTGCTTATCTAAAAAGAGTAATCCAAATACATTACATTAATACAAATAAACATATATAAACAAAATAACTTTCTTAATCTCTAAATATTTCAAGAACTCTCAGTTAAGGATGAATTCTTTACCTGATCAAATGAATGACTCCATCACCTATTTAAAGATGGAAGAGTATGCAACATTAATTTATTTCCCAATTAAATTAATTACACATGACAAAGGACTATTTATTATCAATAACTCTCAAGTCTATTTCCTATTTCCTTCTTTATTATGGGAAAATAAAAAATAAAACATGCTACATCTAATAAAGTTATCAACACAGTTTTTCAAGGATACCACTAAAGAGAAATAACATCTCTCTCTCTCTCGCTCTCTCTCTCTCTCTCTCTCTCTCTCTCTCAGGAGGTTAAAGAAAGGGTTCTGGTTTAATTTAGGATTAAGATTAGGGATGGGTATTGATATCCAGTACCATAATGGCACCAGTTCTGACATAAACTGTAGTAACCGGACCAAAAAGCAACGCACATTTCTGTGCCTTATTTTGGTTATTTTTTTCACGGAGATGTCAAACACTATGGATTCTAGGCATGCCATCAGCCAAGAGCAATTCCCTATATCACCAGAGTAAACATGGCTATCTTTTCGCAAAAAAAAAAAAAAACTAGGTCTGTCAAAATTAACGTATTACGCATCTAGAATAAAAAAATTTTGTAACACAATTAATGCATTCACAGAACACCACCCTGTTCATAATTCAGCCCCCACCACATCGATTCTCCTACATAACCAGCCAAACTACGGATTATTATGCAGCAGCGTGCGCGTGTGTGTGTGTGTGTGTGTGTGTGTGTGTGTGGGTGTGTGTGTGTGTGTGTGGACATATGAGTACTGTATATTAACATTGGCGTATTGGGTTGATATGATTGTAAGTTCATAAGTTGTCTGGGGGAATTTTCCTTACTGTCTGCTTGACATGTCAGCTCGCTGTGCGTAGTGTAGAGTATTAATGCACTGTTTATGTTGATTTATGTGCTGGCATGATGGTTCACTCTAAAGCTTCAGTATATTTCATAGTGAGTTACAGCTGCGTTAAAAATGTGCATTATTCAGTTAAAATTATGTTTTCGGACTTGAATTAGTGCTAATTCATTAGTGGAAGTAGCTGTGTACATCTTCACAATAAAAGCATTCATTTCCTGTGTTTTTACTTATGGGAAAATGGGAAATTGTGACATTTGATTTATGTGATATTTAGCACAGACTTCTGATATCAAGATGCTTATTCATATATTTTGGTTAGTTCTACCTGTATTTATTATATTTTTCATATGAGACCACAAATACATAGTTAAGGTGATTGTGGCGTTCAAAACAAAAATTCCATTGATTTCTGATTTCTCTTATATTTAATTTAAAAAATGGCAGCAGCATCTGAATTCATCCTTTCTTACGCCTGAAAACTGCAGTTTTTTGGTCATATTTAGGAATGGTGATTAATTCACAGCTGAATTAATAAGCTCATTTTCTTACACAAGAACACTATCAAGGAGCAGGGTAACAAAGTGCCTACCTGTGGTCCAAAATGGAGATTATTTACTCTAAACAAACTTTATTGGACTATTCTGGCGTGCCATTACCTTGTTCTTGATCCAAGGGACAGTCAGCTTCTGCCTATAACATGTGTTCTGTCTGCCCATGGCTGTCAGAGGAAAACCATCTTGGTTCTGTTTAATTTCAGTATTTCATGGTGGATGACTATGGAATAGAAATAGACATTAAGGGGAAAAAATATTTGTAAAGAAAGCCACACAAGTAAAGTGTACATGTTAAGTTGAGGAGGATAAATGAAAAAGCTTTACATGGAACTTTTCACAAAAAGTTGATAGATGCAAACAAAACATTTATATGATGAAATCTTGCTAGATTAATCAGCCGTAGCTCTGATCAAGTTGGGCATTTTCTCTTTGCTTTTTGTGTTTCGTTTTCATGAGTTTCTGCCATGAGTTACTGAACTTAGGTCAGCTAGCATTTGGGGTGGGAGGTTATGAATTGCATACCAACCAATCAGAGGAAGACATGCACACACACAAACACTCAACAAAATAATCAAATAGCAAATCACTGGAAAATGCAACAACCAAAATCACTGCATAAAGTTGATAATCCAGTTTTAACAGGAATGTTTTTAGCTGTGATTTAAATAAAGAAGGAGAATAAATATTTCTGATGACAGGAGGAAGTGAGTTCCAAAGCCAAGGAGCAGAGCGAGTGAAAGCTATGCTCCCAATGGCAATAAGCCGAGCCAATTGGACTACAAGATGAATGGCTGATGAAGACCTGAGGGAACAGAAAGGAGTAGCAATGTGAAGCAGGTCGCATAGGTAAGGAGGGCCAAGGTTATGGATGCACTTAAAAGCAAGAATTAGAATTTGAAGTTAATTTGGGATTCTATGGGCAGCCAGTGTAGCTGCTGATGAGCTGGATTACCTTCTTTTTCTTGAGGAAGTTCCTCTGAATGGAGCTGCTTTCCCTTTCAATGCTCATAATGTTCTATTTTAATAAAAATACTGTCATGCATGTCAGAAATTACCTCATTAATCAGAAATTTTAAGTGCAGTGCAAAGACTAAAAAAAGAGACAGTGCTGGAGACAAGGGACAGCCCTCAAGGTCTAACCTGCACAGGAAACCTGCTCAATTCTGTGCCAAGAAAACAGAATTAGCTCTTCACCTTGCTATGTATAGACTAAATACACCTGCAAGCAGTGCATATACTTTAATCTATGCACCTCACAAAATGTACCTTATTGCCAAAAATTTAAAGTTTAATAGTTTAATTGAAGCATTTGTCATTGCTTGACAAGCTGCATCCAAGCCCTACACCGGCAAGTACGATGAAAACCATTGGATTACGTTGTAAAGCACGGTACCAGTAAACTCTAGATTAGGGGAGATGGATTTTCTAGAGAGAGGCACTTTCTGAGATTTGATGACTGGATCTGCTTTTTGGCAGTTTCCAGGAGAACAGCATTTTTCTGACTGCAATGTCAGGCTGTAAAGTTGTTTGCAGATAGGATTCTGAAGAATACCTTTCAAATTAGGTATTCTGAAGCAAAAAAAAAAAAAAAAAAAAAAAAAAGGTATTCTGAAGCAGGCAGAAATATAACATTTCAGGACACAGGCTTACAGGGACTGGAATTAGATGCCACTGGAACAGATAAAAGTCAATGCAGTGGCATAAAAACACTTAAAACAACCAGCAAGTGTAAGACTAACACAATCTTATCTTGGATAATTCCCATTGTTTCAGCTTATCGAAGGCTCTGAAAGCTTACTTTCATTCTGAATTTAAATAAAGGCCTTTTTGTCAAGTGGGGCATATCAACAAATTGCTGCAGAAGATCTTGGCTCTCATCTATGCTGTCAGCCTTAGCAATGAGTGATATTACACACACGCAAACATGCAACGGTACACTAGTACCTTCGGACTTATGTCAGTACAGGAATGCCATCTTACAACAAAAGGGAACTGACTGATTAGCAAGTTACTCAACAAAAAACTCAAATTATTTTTTTTTATCGAGAACCACAACTTAATGTTACAGTGAGTTTGTTATGTGGGTTCCTTGCACACTCTGCATGTTGCCTGTTTATGGTAGACACAGAAACTGTTGGGGGTTCAGAGACTCCAGGACCAGATCCATCACATTGCACTTGCTCTGTGCTAAAGGTTTAACCACTAACCATCTCTTTTCTGATTTTCTGTTCGTGCTGCCAAATTTCGTGAATTTGTTGTGTGTATTGCTAAAAGATCAATCCCAAAGCATGTGTCTACTATTGAATAGAAAGGGTGTCTTTAGTGAGCAGATCATATTGAAAGCACTTAGCTTTATTAGATTTTCAAAGAGGGTGAAGAGTTTGTCAAAGTTATAAATTTTACAGATTAAAGCAGTTTAAGGCCAGCCTCCCTTTAAGATTATAGTAATTGTCTTAGAAGTGAGCCAGGGCCTTGAAATGCAGACAGGGATTAATGGTAAGCACAATAGAAGCAAGTGAAATAGGGGAGGGTTGTGTGTGTCAAGTCTTATTCTTTTAAAAGGCTGTCTTTTAGAGTATTCAGCTGTGGATCATCTGGACCCTAGCAACCTACCTTTGATAAAATCTAGGTTAAATGTTGATCAGGTGCTTTATTTTACTCCGTGTGGGGGTGAGTGTTTGATAGTTTGGGCGAGAGAGGCTCAGTCTGTCTCCTCTCTCTCTCTCTCTCTCGTCTCTCTATTGGTATGCATCCCTCATAATAGAGGTAGGAGGCAGGAGGTCTCATTCGGACCAATTGGGGAGAGTTGGTTTTTGGGCAGCGTCTACCTGCATACCACGGGGAGAATCTCCACTGAAAACATATGACGTTCACCTGATTGGGCTCACCTTTCAATCAGGACTGCATTAGTTATTCATGTTTTGCATTCATCAATGTACTACAAACATCCCCCAGTGATTCTGGTCTATATTGAAATGATTGCAAAATGAACCTGTTGCAGATTTATTTATTTTTTGCTGCTGCACATCAGTGATAAAAATCTTTAGAACCAATTACAGATGATCTGAGCTTTGTGACATAGAGCATCATCCTGCTGGAAGTAGCTGTTAGAAGATAGTGACACTGTGTTCAAAAAGGGATTACCATGGCCAGCAAAGATGCTCGGGTAGGATGTAATGTTAAAACAATGCTCAGTTCTGCCTAGTTTCCTGTTCAACGAGGCCACTTTATCCATCCATCCATCCATCCATCCATTTTCTTAACCGCTTAATCCTTTATGGGTCGCGGGGGTGCTGGTGTCTATCTCCAGCTGTCAACGGGCGAACTCCATGCAAACTCCATGCAGAAACACCCTGGGCCGGGATACAAACCCACAACCTTCTTGCTGCAAGGCAACAGTGCTACCCACTGCGCCACCGTGCAGCCATGTAAAACGAGGCCATTTTATCCGTACAACTGTATTTCACTGTATACTTTTGAGTTCTTTTCATTCAGTTTTTATGCTCCTCTAGTCTGCAACAAACTTCCAAATGACTGAAAAGCTGCTGAAACAATAACTTATTTTGAATCAAAGCTAAAAAATAATTTGTTTGGAGCTGGCTTTGATTATCTCTGGAACATGATTAATTCTTGTCTATATTGCAGTTTTGTCGTATTTCTTTATTTGCCATTGTAATGTCCTCCTTAGTTTGCTCATTACCTCCATCAAGGAGGTTATATTTTCACGAGAATTTGTCTTGCTGTCTGTCTGTTAGTTAGGAACATAAATCAAAAAGTTGAAGGTGGATTTTGATGAAACTTTCAGGAAATGTCTGCAATGGAACCAGGAACTAGTTATAAGAAATTGAGGGTGATTGGAAAACCGGCATTACCAAAAAAGTAAATTTTGACGATAACAAATGAACTAATAATATCAGCTGCTAAATACATTTTTATTATAGTCAAGGAATCTAAAATCAATAAAATTAGATCACAACATTTGGGGTTGAGCTTCATTGGTGCAGGTCTGTGCTCTCCAAATGCGTATCCAGTTGTGTTATGTTTTTATCATGTAGAGAACTTTAAACGGTCTTGTTTTTAAAATGTTCTATACAAGTAAATGTGACTTTTTTCAGCCCTTGTACACCTGATAGATGATTTTCTGCAGCAATCCTTTTAAACTCAAACCAATATGAGACCAGATTAAACTCTTGTTGTGCTGCATGCCATACCTGCAAAAGCACAAAGAGCTCCAGGTGGGTTGCATCTTTTAACAACATAATTGGCTCTGATGCAACATCTAAACTGAGAGATCCCTTCCTCTTAAAACATTTAGCATTGACTGACGCTCACACCATGAGATAGCTTGAGGATTCCCCTGAGTACTAAATTAGCTTTTTGCTTCCATCCTGCTGGAGCTGGTAAAATAGATTCCCTCTGGGTAGCTACTTCCTCAGTCGTCTGTCACCCCTTCCTGTCGGTGATGAGCAAGTAATGACAGCATGCAGGTGCTGGAAGCCGGGTGGCATGCATAGAATCAGCTGCAGAAACTAAGAGGTGATCGGGAAATTGTGTCTCTTCAGAATATTCTCTTGGTCAAGGTAAACGGGGGAGAAATTATCACATATTGGCAGAGAGTCAGATGTTTGTTCTGTTGCACTGCGCCTACAAACTGATATTACAGGAATAGTGGATATTGTTCTCATAAGGATATGGTTTAAAATTCCATTACGTTGATGAAGGGTTTGAGATTTACTGAACAGTCTAAGAGAAACTCATACAGGAAAGAGATTATTGAATACTACAATTATTAGAAAATCCATGGGAATTGTATGGAAATTATTTTCTAAACCAAAGCAAGATCCTTCGTATTACTCAAAAACACCAGGAAACACTCTTTTCTTGCTTTTCAGGGGTGTGTAAAGCCATTGCCTTGGGTTGTTATGACAAAGGTCACAGATAACAGATGATCTTCCCGCAGTGTCCTAATGTGAGAACAAAGACAGTGTCCAAATACATTGAAGCTAAAGAGTGAGAGGGGGATAGGTTACACTGTTTGGGGATAGGTTTTCCAGACATAGCGACGTGAAGACAGGCCCCGGCTGTGGATTTACTAGGAATTGTTCTAGTCCGTTAATCCTTGTATCTCTTTGACTCTTTCAGTTGGTTTCTTTAGCTGGCAACCCTGACAGCTCTGAAGTGGGTTTACTTCCTCTGATCCTCAATAATTCACAACCAAACCCTTTATTTTAATGAAACGTTGATAGCAAGATCAAAGAAACATACATGTAAATTCAAATGCTCAGTAATTCTGGGTATTATATGCTAAAAGGAAAAAGTTAATGTTGCCTCTTCAGTGAGTAAAGATACTGGAAAAAACACCTGAAGTAGCATGATCAAATTATTTGTTTCGTTAGCAGGATAAGTATTTTGCCTATTCACGAAATATTTAGTTCCAAGCTAAATATTTAGCTGGAAAGCTATAAGGGCAGTGGGGCTGCACGGTGGAACAGTGGGTAGCACTGTTGCCTTGCACCAATAAGTTTGTAGGTTTGTATACAAGCACAGGGTCTTTCTTCATGGAGTTTGCATGTTCTCCCCGTGCATGAGTGGGTTCCCTCCGGGTACTACGGTTTCCTCGCACAGTACAAAATCATGACTGTCAGGTTAACTGGTCTCTAAAATTGTCCTTAGGTGTCAGCGTACATGGTTGTTTGCCCTGTCTGTGTTGCAATGGGCCTGGGACCTGTCCAGGGTGTACCCTGCCTCTTGCCCGTTGACAGCTGGAGATAGGCACCAGCCCCTCGCTACCCCTAAAGGATTAAGTGGTTTGGAAAATGGATGGCTATATGGGCTAGCTAAATATTTAGCTTTGAACTAAACATTTTGGAGAAAACAGCGACACCAATGCAATTTCACCCACTTCCTAGGTGCATGGAGGTGAAGAACTGAACATTTAGCTCAGAGCAAAAAATATTTAGCCAACGATATGCAAATTTACTTGCTGAGAAGTGGATGTGGACTGTCAAAATAAAAGCTGGAGATTGCAAACCTCAAAATAAACTCCTGGCAGGTTTGAATGTTGTTCATGTCACTTCTTTATCAATGTTTATCATTGTTTACATCCCAACATGTCCGACATTTCATCTTAGGAAGTAGAATGATCCGTTTTAGCGGCAATACAGTTTATTGACTGGATTTAGAGGAACAGTGACTGCACCAGCAACAGTTACCCAAATAAAACTATATATCAAGCTATAGAAACAATATCTTTAGCTAACTAATTTCTGAACAGATATTTTCTTTCAAACTAAATATTTAGCTTATTAACTAAATATTTAATTTATAAGCTAATAATTAGGCTTGTTACTAAATATTTAGTTATACTGAACAAAATATACAATTAATCTTGAAAAACTCTGTCTGTTTCATCTGTCCAGAGTACTCACCTCGAGTTTAAGTACCAGTAACATTTAACAAGCATATGTCTGCTAAAAAGATGCCAAAAAACCTGGCATGTAGTCTGCATCTTCTGGATTTTATGGAAGCTAGTTCTGTCAAGCAGGTATTTCCTTCTAGCCATATCTTGCGGAATGAAAATCCATAAATATTTTAATGGAATGTTCTTTTGTTTTTCCCATTTTTAGGTGTCAAAATAATTGGCCACTATTGTGGAAACAGGAAGTTAAGGATAACTAAGGTGTTATGTTAATGTGATGCCTCACTGAGTAAATGTATTCAAATCAAGACTGACTTTTTCATAACTTTTTGAGTATGAAATCATACTAATCATAGCTACCGCTGTTTTTATTTCAAGAACTATACTAAGTTTTACTGGGGTGAAGAAAGTTTGAATAATAGTGCAAATATATTTTTCTCACATTTTTCATGTCCTCCCAACAGCTGAATAGTTTGTTCTGTATAAAATCATCCATATGTCAGCTCATCCGGAGCAGGGTTCTCATACCATACGTCAGGCCTTTTATGGCCCCTCAAAAAGTGATGGATGAAACTGAATCAGGTCATGCCACTTGATAGATATTCTCCTCAGCTATCATTTGCACCCTCAATCCTTTTTAAGTGTGTTGTGGAGAGCTGCCCCCTGTCCCGACAACCTCAAAAGTGTATAAGCTGCTTCCTAAGAAGCTGTCGTCATATTGTTCTGTTTAATATTTAACTTCCTCAAGAGATTGAGCTGTAATACAAGAGAAGATCCCTATAATGCATGCTGACTGCTACAAACAGATGTGGAAATTTCAGGGTGGATCCAGACTATAATCAGTGTTTTCATGGCAAAGCGATCATGTTCTGCATCAAGGTCAGTCATAGTGTCCTTTTTCATTTCCATCTCTGATTTACCTGTGTGGTACCGTTATACGGCCTGTGTTGAATTTTAAAGCTGTGCATTGTATATAAAACCTTCAAATGGTTTACATCTTGATCTAAATTATCCAAAACTTTTACTCAAGACTCAAGTGGTTTCAGACCGCTACACATGGAGCAAAAATGTCCAGTCTTAAAAAAAAGACATTGAAAAAAAGTAAACACTACAGCATCTGAGAAATTTTCAAAAATCCATCCAATAGCTGGCCAAGAGATTTGAGAAAAGCAACATCTAAATATAACAATCTACTACAAGTTTTCAGCAAATTATCTTACATAATCTTGTTGATATTTAAACACTATTTTATGTCAACCTGACAGATTTCTGTACAAAAATGGGCAAAACTTGTGTTTTTGTGACAAGTTGATGATAAAAGATGCAATTTAGAAAGGTTCCCCTGTCAAGTTTTTTTTTCTTTGTTAAACAGAGAGAGCTGCATCATCCCATAAATTTAAGAGCATTTTCCTGTGCTAACTTGTTCTAATTTTTTCATATTAATACATGTGGCAAGACATGAAAAGTCTTGATGTTCACAGAAATCCTCCATCAAATTTGGTTTGGATCAATTGAATTTATATAGCACCAACTCATACCAGATGTAATCTCAAGTCCCCTTACAAGAAAAGTATTTTCAATTCAATTGTAGTTACATTCCAGTCAGTTTAAAAGTGTTCTGTTTCAGGAATCCCTGCAGGTTGCATCGAGTCAATTACATGCAACATTCACTCGACTTGCAGCAAGGAAAAACTTGCCTTTTGAGGAGGAAATCTCCAGCAGAACCTGTCTTGTTACAGCGTCCATCTGCTACGACTGACTGGTGGTTCGAGAAGACAGAGCAGGGACAAGAAAGAACCAAAAGAACTGATGTAAGAGTACTTTGTATGTTAAAGAAAGTAAAGAAGCTGGTGACCGGACATGGAGGACATTTAATTACTGGGTGCATCCTCTCAGTTGATGCCCCCCTCCAACAAGACATCACAGCTGAGCAGGATGCCAGACCAGGTGTAGCTTCTATGGAGAAGAAAAACACTGAGAACACCGCTTAAGTTTTAACGGAAACTGATACTGGACTGAAACTGAATGAAAACAAAAGCTTTGGAAGGAAAATGAACAACTCTACAAGCTCACAATATCTGTTTTCCAGATATCTAAATATAAAGAAATCAAGGCTTATTAAAAAAACTTTTTGCAGAATGCTGTATCTTGTCCCTTGAAGGAAGTAGGATTAAAACAATCCAGTTCTCAAACACCAGGTTCTTCAATTATAAGCAACCATCACTTCTGGAGAGGCAGCCCTTTGAGGATAAAACCCATCATTATGGGTTTAGCCCACTAGGCATGTGGGTAAGAACTTGGGGGCCACCCTGATCATACTGAGGCATTCTGCTGGGTATGTGCCTTTTATTCCCCAGAGCCAGGGGCCCCTGAAGAAGGCACAGTGGTGAGACATGGTGGCCTGACTGATATTCATGCGGGCCAGGTAAACCTGCCCTTCAGGCACAGCTGGGTCACTGGAGCGTTACGTTTCTGAGAAACTGGAGGGATGAATTAAGCTTGCAAATGTAGGAGTGATAGGGGGTGGATGCAGTTTCAGCCACAGGCCTCTTTGGCTGAAACTAGCTATGGTCAATTATAGTTGACCGGGTCTCTTTTGAAGAAGGAATAATAACAAAGTTTATATTAATAAATAAAGGATAGAACAGAGCCTATGTGAGAATATTGTATATAGTGTTCACTATTTAATTCACATTTTGTGACATAAACGTGACTATTATAATTTGGTTTAGAGATAAAAGTTCAACATTGGCCTGAATTTGTATCCCTATAATAACTGGTACAACCCACTGCCTTCAGGAGTTACCCATTTAGCATTAATTAATCACAGAAGAGGTGCATGGTAACTGTGGAAGAGCTGCAGAGATCGACAGCTCAAGCAAGCAAATCTGTTTACAGCAACTAGCCCTTCACTCCACAAATCTGGATTTTAAGGAATGGGAATATTATTTTAAAATATCTGTTTGTAGTTTGATTATAGTCATCAGGGACATATCTGTTGGAAAACCAATAAAGCATGTCAATCTGAAGATAACAACCTCTATGGTGAAACAAGGTGATGGCAGCATCATTAAAAGGGAATTATTTTGTTTGACAGGGACAGAGAAGCTGGTTGGTGATGATGGAAGATGGATGAATCTGTGAACAGAGCAATAAGAAAAAAAAAGTTGTAAAAAAAAATTAAGATAGTGGTCAAGAGTTTGCCTTAAATATATTTTAAGACCATTAATCATCTTTCTTCCTCTTCATAATAAATGCTAATAAAAATACAGGCAATTTGGACTAAAATGCAACAAAATTTGAAACAGTTTGAGGAGCATGGGTAACTTTGCATGGACTATGGCAATTTGCTTACACTAGAGTAGAGACACAAGGAAAAGAAAATTCAGAGTGAAATGATATTTATGTCAATAGCACACAGCCCACTCTAAATTATTCTTCTTTAATGTTGCTGATTGACATAATTCAACCAAATGACCAGGACTTGCTGGCATTGTGACCAAAAAGGCTTCTATTCACCGAACGTTACCAGAAAACTTGTTACTGTGAGAACCAGCTTCTGGATTACAAAAATCCTCTTTGTCTACTCTGTGGCCTTGCTCTGCTGATAATAGGGCAAAATGTGGCCTGGACGGGGGGTTATAATTTGTTCCCAGATCTTCAGATTGTAATATTTTTATTTGAGCCCAGGAGGGGACCTGTTCAATTGCCAGCTTCTATTGTGTCCTGACCAGGAGCACGAAAGTCTTGTCAATTAATTTTTCCTTTTGTTCCGAAGCACAGACTGCCTGAGCGAATTCAATTATCAACCAATTTGGAGGTGTTTCCCATTGTTTACATACTTTGATTCCGTGCGTATTGATGTTGTTTAGAGATAAAACCAAAGGAGGGTGTTAGATTGCATGAGTATTTTCTTTGTGTAGCCCATTTTGGAGTTTCTACCCCAACAACAAGACAACAAAACCCACATTACAGCCATTTTAGTGAGAAAAAGAATTATGAATGAAAACTTTGAGTGCTTTACGTTTTCCTTTTCAGCAAGCGGCACATCCAACAGTGACATAAAGCGGAACTTCTGGACTTGATGGAAGTAACTTAAAAGGTCTGATCACATGTTATTGGGGTTAGTGGAAGTGACAAGCAGAAAATGTCTGTCTTACACACCTTCCTAATTCCAGCCACTTTTCTGTGAATTTCCTGACAAGCTCTTATGTGTGCTGGTTCATTTAGTCTACTGGCTATCAGGACGTGAACAAAAACAGTTTGAAGACATGATCTTTCTGTGGGCCCTGGTAAAGAAAAAAAAAATCTCTGACTCAAACAGCTCAGCAGGAGGCCACCAAAATATTTGAAACGCACGATTTAACTTTCAATTTAAATTTCCCCACCAAAAAAGAGGAGGTCAAAGGATCTTTTGTTCCCTGATGATTTCTCTTGGTGATGTCACTGTCCAATTACAAAATTGCCACACGATGGATTCAAGCCGATGAATCTACCGCACTGACAGAGCCATCTCTAGAAGGTTTCCAAAAGGGTGGGCAGATTGGAATGGGGCTGTTAATTTTTGGGTTGGAAAGACATTTTGGCATTTTATATATGGGGTGTAATTTAAAATTAGCAAACAAAGAACATTTTAAAACAATATTTTTTTAATAAATAAAAAGAATATGCACAAACCAATATCTGGGACGGGAGGTGCTACAGGGGTAATAAATATTAATGGGTGACCAGGGACCTCCCCAGCCCTCTTTTGGTGGTTATATTGGGTTCCATAATAAAATAATCCCTCTGCTCTATGGTGGCTGTAAATGAACCCTTTCACAAATTTATATTTGGATTTAATCTTTCTTCTTTCATTTCATACTCATCAGCACTTTTATAGCAATTTACCGATATCATTATATACCAGTTTATCATTTATTCATAGTTCATAGTTTTAACGCACCATTTGTTGTATCTTCTAGTAAGAGGTAACCCCTGGCCCAAACGAGGTTCAGAACCACAGTGAATGAAAAAAAACATATTAAGACTTAACATGTACAATAAAATTTTATTGCATATGATTTTCCAATTTTTTATCAACTTAAAGATAAACTCATCCCCCTTCCAGAGTCTTCAGCCACTTACATTTCCGGTTTGAAAAATGTGGTAAAAGGAGGCATTGCCAGGGGGCGAGGGATGTGCGGGGGAGGCTAGGGCGGCTTCAGCACTTCCGTGCTATTCCAACTCGCTGCAGAGGTGTTGCTGTGACCAGGCTTGTTTTATATGGTACAGCAGCAGGATGGCTGACGAATATATATAGGTTGAGCCAGTTGCAATCCCCGATTTAAATTCAAGTGGTGACAATTTTTTAACTGAACAGAGCACTCCACTGATGGTTAATATTTTTTATAAAATGTACTAAGATACCAAAAAACACTGACCAGACATGTAGACAGCACTATTAGACAATAATTTATACAGTTTATAATTTAATTTGGGGATGAGTTGCACTTTAATTACCACAATAAATAAAATGATATGCTAAAGTTTACATAATTTATTTGTGTACAGGTATAACGCTGGTGTAGGAATCAAAGAATTATGGATTTATAAATTGACACCGATGCCACAAAGGAGGGCTTGGGGTCCAGGATGTTGGCCCGCTTTTAAGTATGCTTCTTCCTCCCTGGCTAGACCAGTGATACGCACCTTTTGCAATCCAAAGAGCCATTTTCCCCCTCAGTCCAGCTTCATAAAAACTGTTTTGTGCCAGAAGTATTACATGACTTTTTTTAAAAAGGCAACTTGTAGTTGTGGAGAATGATCTAAAATAGAATCTTTGTCCTTTTTAAAGAAGCACCATACATTTTCTTAAAATATATGTTTTTTACTGTGGAAACTTAATGACGATGAGAATAAAAATGTAATTAGTTGTTAAGATCAATTGCGGAATGTCATAAGAGCCACTTATGGCTCCAGACCCAAAGGTTGCACTCCTCTGGGCTAGACAGTTCTGTATACATGGATTTGAGAGACAAAAGGACAAGTTTTGACATTTATTTATTTGCATACAATTCTGTCAAAAATATGAGTTGGTGTTCAGGCACTGCCACTTCTTTATTTATTAACAAATATATATACATATCTATATATATATATATATATATATATATATATATATATATATATATATATATATATATATATTTTACATTTACTTCTAAAAGACTTGTTTCTCAGTTAAATTGTGCCATGTTTCATTAAAGTTGGAAAAAGTTTTGAAGTTTATTTTGGTGGCCTAATATGAGGGCTATGTACCACAGTATCGAAATGATCTGAGTTTTGGTACACAAGGTACTTGAAATAAGAACTTGAAAGGATTATCATCACCGCTCATCTGGAAATTTTCACTAATATTTCTGGATATTTCCCTGGAAACTGATGATTGGACAAAAATAAGCAATGCCCCCACTACTGATAGATGGCATTTGCTGGAGTAACATAACTGCATTTCCCTACAGAGGAGTACATTTGTATAATATTATTTTAAACTGACAAAGCGGATTATCCCCTGATAAGTATACGTTTTTTATAGTAAGATGGTCATATGCAAAATATTTAAATGAATCTGAATTTGATGAAAAGAGAAGTTTCAATGAATTCTAAGACTTATTTTCTCTGTTGTTTATAGGGGCAAATTTGGATCAACCATTCCTATGTATGAAAGGTGAGAAAAACTGAATTCCTGCTAATCAGAGGTCCTATTTTGTTAACCCTTCAAACTTTCATGAGCCACCCCCCAATGAAGCTAGAAAATGGACAAAATGAAAAGGACGAAATCACCAGTATCTATGGTGCAGCTAAAATAAAAACATAACTTAAAGAGACAAAAGAAATGATGTTGAAAACAATTTTTGAAGGTAAAAGGAACAACTTTTATTAAACCATTCAGATGAATTTAAATAAAAACATGTCCTGTCTTATTTCTTATGTGCAAAAATAATTTCTGTACAAGGATGTATTTGTTTCAGAAACAAAAGTTGCTCCACACGAGCTGCAAAAATAACAATTAAATTCAGAAATTTAAAAAAAATTATATGAACCCATCAGGTTTGAATGTGAAGGTGTTTGGACCTTGTCTATATAAAAATTGAAACGTTGGCAGTTCAAACTTGTGTATGACACAATATATGTGTCACTTTAAAAGGTATTATTCAAGTCAGCTGCACTGAGGTCATCCAAATCAGACCTATTTACATAATGAAGGTTTCTAGGGTAAGTAGGGCCAAAAGTGCCAAAATGTAATAAAACATCTTATACATGACAAATTTAAAATGAAACTGGAAATAAGTTAATGTAATTTCTTTATATTTTGTTTTACTGACAGAAAATGTATTCAGCGGTTAGATAATATTAAATTTAATTTTAAAGCTAAATTTACCAATGGGATAAAAATAATAGTGATTTAATTATTTCCTGGTTTCTCTGCAGTGTACAATACACTAACTGCCATTATGGTTTGTCAAAGGACATCTGCTCTATTAACATACATAGTTAGACTGCTTCAGTACAGTTATCTGGACCACAGCAGCTTTTGCCTAGCCCACTGACTGCTTTTGTGATAAATTGAACTGTGAAACGTTAAGTAATAAAAAAAAAGTGATATATTTTTATAATACATGCACATCAAATTATGTAGTTGTACCTAAATCATGATGTTCACATGAAAGCAATAACTTGGATGTTTATTTATTATGTGGCACATGTAGAACTTCAAATTACTAAACTAATAGTTTGCTAAATTGTTTTAGGTCAAAAGTGTTTAAAATATTTGTACATTTATTTAAATATTTATGTATTTCAATTGTACTTAATTTAAACATAAAATAGTTATTGAATAGTTTTCCCGATAGTCCTCAAGACATACTGCCCTCAAGTTTTAGACATTTCCCAGTTTCAGCACCCCTGATATCAATCGATGGCTGATTAACGGGATTTAGCTGAGCTGCAATCACATGAACCAGAAGTATTAAAGCAGGGAAGGATCTAAAACATACAGTGCAGTATTCCTTGAGGACCATGGTTGTTGGTTGTATTTTTTGTTAAAAAATAAACATGAATTGTTGCCATGTTTAAGTGTATGCATTTCTTTGTATATTTTAATTTTTGACAGGTAAATGTTGTAAACAGAAACCATGTGAATTTATTCAAATGTGGCACTTTAGGAGCTCCATACCATCGAACCAGCAGTCTAAACCTCTGTTCCCTCCCGGTTGTATATAAGGTTATTTACGCTGAAGTGGTTGGAAATGCTCTGCGCTGATGTGTAATAGCTCATTCTGTTGTTTTCAGAGTTCAAAGGGGAGATTAAAGTTGGAGAGTAGGAGCCCAGTCCTGACATGCTCTCCCTGCTCTGGGACAGTCCCCCAGGGTGCACGGAGCCGTCGCTGCCCGCCAGCAAAGAGTTGACGCCCGACACGAAGCTGCTGAAACAGGGACTGTGCTCCGCGGAGGGAGGCGGCGACGACTTTGGCTCCGTGGAAGCCGGGGATCCGTGCAGGCTAGGCGGGGAGGGCGTCAGGAGGCTGGCGGTGTCGGAGAGTTTATGCGGAGCGTCCTCTGATTTGATCGGGAGAGCGCCGTTTATATCCGATCTCCTTTTTCTCTTCCGTCTGAAGTTCCCGTTGTCGAACATCTTCTCACAGTTCGGGTCTAGGGTCCAGTAGTTCCCCTTTCCTGGACGTCAAAGAAAACGCGTTTTCATTATGGAGAGCAAAGGTTAATTGGCTGCTTTTTAAAATCAAAACGTAAACCAGCTTCCCCAAATATTAGAATCAGTTTAGTAAATGATAGATCAAGAGGAACTGCAGACTCACCTGGGTCGTCCTCATCCCTCGCTACCTTCTTGAAGCAGTCATTCAGAGACAGGTTGTGCCGAATCGAGTTCTGCCATCCAGCTTTGCTCTTCTTATAGAAAGGGAAATTGTCAGCTACATACTGATAAATCTGACTCAGAGTCAGCTTCTTGTCCTGTGTGCTCTGGATGGCCATGGCTATGAGGGCAGAGTAGGAATAGGGCGGCCTGACCATCTTAAAGAGCTCCTGTTGGCTGGAGATGGACAGCCAGCCCAGGTCGGCTCCACCAAACCCAGTTGGAGGCGGCAGGAACTGCCTCTGATTCGATGCGTATCCAGGCTGCATGTAGGACGAGCCGTTGTTCCCGGGAAGGTACGGTGAGGAGTTGATGGATGGTCCATTAAGCCACAGGTAGGGGTTGGCAGACGGGGAGGTATAGTCACCCAGGCCGTAGCTGGAGGAGTGGGTCGTCGGCCTCTGCGGGTGGTGGTGGAGGTTCTGCTGGTAGACCCCGTAGTTGTCGCAGTAGACCGCCATGTCCAGGAGTTCCTGGGCGCTGTGGTGCTGAATGGGACTGGTCTGGTGGTTGGAAGCAGGCTGGTGTCCAAAGCCGTTCATAATCCACCCAAACCAAAGTCCCTAAAACAAGTTCCGTCTCACTGTCTCTCCCTCAGGACTGAAGTCACGCTCTAAGGTGGGGGGAGTATTTATGCGCAGCGCCCGGAGCCTCTACAGGTATCCCATTGAGGAAAACTTTTTGGATGGACACACCCCTCTGCTCTGTCTCGTTCCCTTGGAAAGTCTTTATTCAACCAATCTACCTATCAATGAGCTTTGATACAGAATCACTCTTTGTGCGCAATTACGCACATGCAAAAACCTGGTAAAGACTATTAGGAACAGTGGCGACTGTTGCATAAATGCTAACCACTCGTTTGCTATTCACGCCGCCAGACACAGACAAGAAAATATTTTTCTATACATAAATGCATACATGCACAAGCAATATAAATATGCTTTTCTATGTCAAAGATTACCTGGTGCCAAAAATAATTGGAACATAAATATCTTGAATGTTAATGTTACTTTAGTTAAAAATAAAATTAAACTAGGATGGGTGGAAATCGTTTTTATACCAACGTTGATTATTGAGACCAGGTAACTTTAAGTAAAAAAGTGAAATAGCTCTTTAGTTTAATGCTGAATCAGAAGCTTTGAATTAGGTAACAGTTACACTGTGCACAATACAAGTCATGTCACCCATATCAAACACCACTACTAGTAAGAATAATAAAAGAAACTCTGCTGTTTTTGGTTGCTCTTATTCTCTTGATGGCTCATTTTTTTTAAAAATGTCAAGGACGTACCAAAGGTTTAAACAGCTTTTTGTTGTTCAGAGGCACTTATCCAGGAGGTCACAAGAGACTTTGAATTCTCCTGGGACAGGTTGCAATAGTTACACAAATATTCAAGGAGACAACTAATTATTTCAACAGAGTCCTAACTTTAAAGCTAATTCAATAATTTCCATTTGTGTCACAACAAAAGATGGGGAATTAGAGAGACTGAACAGTTAGGTCAAATCTATAACATAAAATTCCTACAATATTTGTTATAAATAGCCTTTTCAGAGATGCAGAAATATGTAATAGTGTTGGATAATAAAGAAATATGAGATATGCATATTAATGTGTAGTATAGCCACAGATTATGTACACAACAAAATAATGCAAACAACAGTAGGGATGTAAATACTGAATGATTTTTTGTTTGTTTGAAGCAGTGAGAGTTACAAAGTATTATTCCAGGCAACAGCAATAGGACCCCACCCTTTTGTTGTGGGCACAGTTTAATATCTGAAAGAAGATACTTCTGTACATCACAGGTTGCAGATGAAGTTAGTATCCAATTGGAAGCTTATAATTTAATGCTGAAGGGTTGTTTGTGGGTTTTTGAAGGAATCTGGACTGCATTTAGCCATCTATAGTAGAAGATATTACACATTTATGCAGGTTAAGCTCATCTACATTCATTTAAACTGAACAGATATACTTCATAGTTTTCATTTATGAAATATTGATTCTTTCTGGAAATAAAATAGGAGCATTCTCAATGCAATGAACTAACTTAGATTTGGAAAACTGTTCAAATGTGCAGTAAAAAACAACTCAAAATGTGACTAGAGTATTCTATGATTTGATGCTTTAAATCCTATCTACATTAACCACAGATCAATGTTTTTTGTATTTTTATTTTTATTTTAATGGTTCTGATTAGAAAAGGAGAAGATTAGAAAAGGGATCAGCCAGTATCGGTATTTTTTTTTTCTGCTTTTAAATGCAACATTAAGATGAAACATAATGTAATTATTTAATCCATTATACCAGATTACTTTTCACATTTGGGAAAAGGTTAAAGTGAACTAAAATAGTTTTAATTTTTATATTTAAGCTGTTTTTCTGAGCTGAATGTATTAATTAAAACAATCCAGACACTCAAAACTACAGCAAAAGCTAGAAAATTCCCAAATCCCCCAAAAATATTGCTTAAGCTCACTGTTTACTTTAAAAAAAATGGAGGAAAACATATCTGAGTTCACTAAATATGTACAGAAAAGTGTGAACATGAAATGCTGAAAAAAGGGAAAAGTGCCCCCTCCCCTAGCAAAGACGATTCTGATTAGGGCTTCTATGAGGTTGAGGCCTGCTCTGCTGTTATATTTGGTCAGATATACCTACATATTTTCTAACAAAGACTAGAAAAGTCCAGCGTGAGGTCTTTTTTTCCATGTCATTCCTTTAAATTGGAGTATCAGACAGACTTTGTTCGATCCAAACAAATGTGCTTGTGTTTCGTTTGTGAAACGCCTCTTAATCTTTAGGGAAACTTGTTTACAATAAACATCTGATAGGCTCCTTAGGTTTAAAGAAAAAACAGGTGAGCTGCCTGACGAAATCAAGATCTAACAGCCACAATTTGTCAAGTTGTCAAAAGGATTGTGGTCATTTCGCCTACCTCAAATTTGGTGCTTTTGTAAAAAAAATTTTTTTTTTTACTTTTTAAGGTGAGATGAGGAGCCATCTGCTGAACATTTTCTATAGAAAAATCCTGTCCACCAGAAGTACCTCTCATATCTCCTTAGACAGTTGATTATTTATTGTAATATTCTAACATGTTCATATCTGTGGTCTGGAAATATGGTTATTTTCACTCCAATAAATACATTAGTAGGCGTTTAGTCAGCTATATCTCATAAAAAAGTTACAAACTCAAATGTGTATCAGAGCCATAAAAATTAAACAGTTAATTCAATGTATACAATTAAAATAGGCACGGGATTAGGCATAGTGGTTCCATAATCAAAAACATTTAGCAACCAACTGAAGTAGATTGATACAGCTACACAAGAACGAGCTGGTTTGTTCAAGAGCAGATCTATGAGGATGTTTTGATTTATTTTTTAGAAGCAGTTAATTTTATATGTTTGTAGGTTTAGTTTATTGTTAAGTGTGCAAGAATTAAGAAATTTCCCAATGCATTTTTTTCTTTAAAAAACATGTAATCCATAAGTGATTTTGACTTATTTTTCTGCCAAGTTTAAAAAAGCTTACATGGTTCATATGTGTATGCCAATCAACTTGGAAGCAGGAATAGATTTAATGTTTGCCATAAGCTGCTCCTCCTATTGAGCAATAATAACCCCAAATTAAGAAATAAAATTTTTACATATTTGTGATATATTTTTGACATAATTTGTTTCATTTGTCAGCACTTTTGTTTGTGGTAAACAGGGATAGAAATTAACTCTGAGATTCATTAAACATTCAATCAGAAGAAAAGAAAAAGAAAAACATTTTCTCATGGAAATTTTGAAGCAGGCAATAATATGTAAACGTAGAATGAAACAGGTCTGCTTCTGCCTCAAACTCAGAGTTTTATTCATAACAGTAAGTCATGGACCAGTCTGTAGACAAAAAGGCCTTATTGTAATAAACTCAGTTCCCTTCAGCAAGCAACTAGTTCTGATTAACTGAAGGAGAATACAGCTCACTGCTGCTGCTACTTCAGTTTGATTATTTGAAGCTCTTTGTTCTTCAAAACTCAAAAATATTAACAAAATAGCTCAACCAACACATGTTTTTCCTGATTTTTCTCTTCTGACGAACTGACAGTCCGGAAGAAAATAGAGCTAAGATGAAATCAATTCTCCGGTTTGAATACAATGTAGTAACTTAATATTGCTTAGTAGAAATTAATCTGTTGTTTGGATCATATTCTAGTTTGTAGTCTGCAGTCATCCCAGTGAGTGGTGGGCTCTGCGGGATGAAGCTGGACTACCCCGCACACTAATCTGGAGAACATTCCTCCTCTCCATGACCTTGATGTAATCGTTTGCCTCCGAGGTGTTGTCCCGACCGAGAGTTGTACATGGCAGTAGATTGTAATGGACTGCAGGGGGCGGGGAGGGATGTGGCATTTAACCCCAAGATGAAAACAACACAACCTTTTGGGTGTCTAACATGCAACAGAGGGAATTACTCCTGACTGCTGACTGCACATCTGGCTCCAAACCTCAAGCAAACACTTTGTTTTCATCACAAGAGGCTAGTTTTTGGGGGGGGTTTTTGGTGGTAGATTTGATCATATCTTCCTTCTATGGGTGTCACTGTATCAAATCTGAATCATTCTAAACTCTTTAAAACAAACTGAGGTATGGGAATATAAAACTAGCCACTCATCAGAATCCACCTTTCTGTGAGAAAGAACCCCCTCTGTTGACTTCTTTTTGACATGGACCCTCTGCCTCCCACTTAATACTTATCCTTTGGCTAGTATACTTTTTACATTTTTAATAACTTTTGGAAGATACCCTTGCCATTTGTTATCACAAATAACTTCATTAATTTAAACAAATTGAAATCTAAACCTATTGGAGAGATAAATACTTTTGGGCTCAACCGTAGCACATACCAACAAATACTAATAATAATTTTTGGGTGTATTTATTACACTTTTTAAATTAATGGCTGTGAATTAAGCTCAAACCATCATTTTAGTCCCATTTATTTAACAACTATACAATATAAAAATAGCATTGAAGGGAACATTTTGACACAGACTAAACAGGAAATGATCAAATTTTAAAACCACTAGCTAGAAGCAAATAAATAGCTTTTTTAATTAAATCCCTGATTTATACACTTTATTTATATCTTAACAACTAATAATATTGTACATTTGCAGAAGTAGTAACACACCAGATATAATTGACTCAGAGGGAGCAGTGGTTTGTTTCAAACAGCTGAAGAGAGAAAGATACATGGTCAAAAGAAACAGGTGTTGTAATCAGTGTTTTTGCTGCACCAAATGTCGCATTTAATATTCTTTGTGAACTTTTACAAATTTGTCTTTTTTGATTAATTCAAGGCTGTAGTTTTGCTTTTACTTGTTTTTTCTGATTGACTGTTTTTCAGCTACACTGTATAAGGAGGAGAAGAAACACACTTTACTTGATTTTTCCTGAAATTTGTTAGCAAAGGCCAATTAAATAATGTAATATTTGGAGAAGTGAAAATAACATTCTGGAACCAAAAAACTTTTCTGTTAAGATAACCTACCAGCAGGGTCACAAGGAAGGGATGCAGTGATACCACTTTTTTCAAATAGATACAATACCAATACTTGGATCTGAGTACTTACTGATACTAGTGTCGGTGCCGATACTTTTACCACACAAAAACATGCAATGAATTGGAAGACAGTTTTTATTTTCTTCTGGTGAATTAGATTTTTAAAAAATTACCACAAAACAAAAAAATCAAGTGAAAAATAAAGATTTTCTGTGAAATTGTTGCAGTTACCACATTTTAATTATCCGTTCATGGTATCGTTAACGATACAAGAACATTAGAACGGTATCAGACACGATACTAGGGGTGTCATGATCTCAATTTTTTATCAAAATGGATTGAAATTACATCAAAACCTTGCGTATTGAAATCTAAAAGAGAATCGCGATCACCTCCTCCCATGTTTACATACTGTAGCGTAACTAGCATCCTCAGACTCTGTAGCAACAGTTAGCAGGCAACAGTCTATTTACTCAGATTTCCTCATCACATGAACCACACATTGCATTTTCCCTAACAGGTAACTCTCACCACTTCTCATACAACTCATAACAACTGGTAATATTACCGCTATATCACAATAAGAGCAACCCCGTGAACAGAGCACACCTCTATAGAGCATATTAGCTGATGCTAGCAAGTAGCTATTAGCTAAACTACAGTTAAACCATGGCTAGGATGGATGAAGAAATGAATCAGTGGGACCAGAGCTTCTACTCTCAAATCCCCAGTGAGGAAATTTTGAGTTCCTTGTGAGTTAAGTCGACATTCTCGTTGTAAACAAGAGGACCACTGTTTACTGCACATTTCTATGAGCCAGCCAGAGTTGAGAGTTGTTGCACTGCAGTAACTAAAAATAGTCACTAGATGCCACCCTCTGTTACTAATGATTTCTGATTTAAAGTGACAGTGTGTAGTTTTGCAGTACTTCCTTAAAAATAGCCATTAAAATATTATGTAATAATAATTACGTAAAGCACAATAATTGCAAAACATTGGCGATATTGTAAAATATGACTTTTAAAATCAGCTTTAAAATACATAGGCGCGGGTCCTCTTTTCAGGGGAAAGCCATATTAGATGACGTCTTTACTTCTACAAGAGCCCGGACGGACAAAGTGCAAGGAACACGCCCGCTATTAAAACATTGATTTCCCCTCAAAATGCTAAAAAGTTTTGCCATAAATAAATTTTTACCTCTTCGCTAGTTCCAAACGATGAAAGAGAGACTGATGTGCTCGTCATGTTGCTGCAAATATATAATTCTCAGGGAATTGAGCGTTTGAAAACAGCACTAGCTGGACCTCCGTTGTTGAGTTTCTTACTCGACGACACAGATACCGCATGCTTGTGATAATTTAGGTATGCACTGCCCCCTACTGGCCGAAAATTACACACAAGATTTTTACACTCATAAGTGTAACAATTTATTTTAAATAAAATAATATTGTAAATAAATTATTTCAATTTGACAATTTATGCCTAATTATTACACGAGAATAATGGAAATTACGTTACATGTCTTTTAAAATAAGATTTACTGTACAAAATTTTATGAATAAAACCAATTATCGTAGTCTAGACTACTCTAAAAATGGCATAGGGCTCTGTACTTTAAGAAAACGTCACCCTAAAATTGAAAATCACATCGAGTTACGGATTTGGAAAATCGTGACACCCCTCCTGATAGCAGTATCGTTACAACCCTAGTCACAACGCATACAGCCAGAACAACAATGAAATAGTTTTAAAGTATATTTACAACATAGAGTGATCAAATCAAAGTCCAGACATAAATATAGTTAAGAATCTTTGGCAAGATTTGAAAAGTGTTGTTGGCAGACACTCTTTTTAACCTAATGGATTTCTTTTAGCTATTTTGCAAAGAAGAATAGTTCAACATTTCAATGTTTAGAGGTGCAAACCAGGTAGAGGCATATACTCCTAATACTGCAGCTGCAAACGCTGTGAAAGCTGGGTGTGAAGAACTGAATGCTGAATACTTTTTCAAGAAATTCTATGCCGCTGTTATGTGGATAAAAAGATTTGAGACCTGGACTTACTGTCAAACATCTATGACAGTGGTGTCCAAAGTCAGTAGGCAAGGCAATTTTATTTTTACAGCACACTTTCAACACAGTAATCAAGACCCAGTTTCCCAAATATTTTAGACGTAGCCCGGATTTAATACACCTGCATCAAATGACTGATTCATCAGCCGGCCTCTGCAGAGCTAAGGGACATTAAGAGGCTGAACAAAGGACACATCTAAAACCTGCAGGATACCTGTCCTTACTGAAGCCAGACACCTCTGATGTAAAGGATAAGTGGGGGTTATGGTTTAAGTTGAGTCAGGTCTTACATTTTCTTTGTACTTATCTGAAGCTCTGATATGGATCCTCTTTCTGATCTAAAGCCCAGTTGTAAAGCTCTTTGAGGGGACATGAGCTCTTCCCTGGGAGATCATATCAAATATGGAGAGGTCAGAAAGCCACACAGAGCCATCAAAGGCCCCTTCAGCCTGAGAGGCTGTGAGATCTCTATTGCGGGTGATTGCACCGCTCCCACACTGCCGCTGTTCTGTTCAATATGTATCAGCAGATATTACGACTGGGATTGGAGCTTAAGACTTGCTGGTTTAAAGACCCTCTAGGTTAATAGGGCTCGTTTTCTGCAGACTGCCTTAGCTTTAACTGTGTGGCTGTATGACTTTGACATCTACAAACAGTTTACTGCTTTAAAGTAATTATGGGTCTATTAGACACACTCAAGGCCATTAAAAATCAGGGGAGGGTAAGATAAAGTCATTAATTTTGTCTGTGTAAACAAATTATTCCAGTGGCCAGAGGCTTTTTCTGCTCACCGTCTCCCTCCAGTGGAGGAATAAAGCAGACTCAAGCACTGTGGTTTCAATAGTTATTAATGCAGAACACTGCCAGGGCAGCTTGTGGCTGTTTCTCAGAATTTACATTCCTTCTGTACCTGCCTTGAATCTGCAGTGGTTTGGCTTATGAGAATCCTTCATTTCTAAACCCAATGGTCGTCGTTCTTAAAGTTGGCAAAGACGAACCTTTGCATAAAACATTTCAATCTCCAGCTGAGCTCTGCACTTTGTCTTTAGCTACTTAAAAGAGTTCATGAGGTGAGTAATAGTTTTAAATTAAACAGGGTAGTAAAAACGTCTGGGAAAATTGCCAGCACCTCACTGCCATCCCTGTAGGACCTTAGCTCCAAGCAATGTGTTTGTGGAGCAGGCTTCATCAGAAAGAACTTCACATTAACTCATTCTCCGTCCTGGGATAACGAATAGGAAGACAGTGTGGGAAGGCACCTAAATGTATTGAAAAGTGAAATCAGCACCACCTTATTTATTTATTTTCAGCAGAAGTAAACATGAAGTGCTTTAAAATTTTCAACTTGTATAATGTAGCTCTTCACTCTTCTTCCAGACCCAAGGGACCTTGATTTCCAAATAAAATATCCAATTTACTTTGATCTCAAAAGGATTTTAAACCACTGAGCAACAATTCAGTTCTACTTTCTCTTTAGTCCAAGTTAGAACCTTCAGATATTATTTCAGGTTCAGGAGTGGCTTAAAACAAGAAGTGAGACTCACGCATGTCCTGGCTATATCCGTTTATGGTGGCTCTTGAAGTGCTGACCCCAGCCAGAGTCCATGTCTTATGAATCTTCCTCAAACTCCTGAACGTAGTAGAAAGCACCATCTTCTTGGGGTTGATGTTATGGGACTAAACTTTTTCCTTTCACTTGACTTTCCATTAATACACTCAACAAAAATATAAACGCAACACCTTTGTTTCTTTGTTTCAATTAAGCAAAAAACTGCACATTCCAGGGTGGCCTTTTATTGTGGGCAGTATAAGGTACACCTGTGCACTAATCATGATGTCAGATCAGCATCTTGATGTGGCACACCTGTGAGGTGGGATGGATTATCTCAGCAAAGCACAAGTGCTCACTATCACACATTTAGACTGATTTGTGAACAATGTTTGAGAGAAATGGTAATATTGTGTATCTGGAATTAATTTTAGATCTTAAAGTCCATCTAATGAAAAATGAGAGCAGAAACAAAGGTGTTGTGTTTATATTTTTGATGAATGTATGTTGCATATAGTCAGCTCTTTTAGCAATGCTATTATTGGCATTTTCTATATGTGTATAACTTTTTTAATTAGTTAGTGAAATAAATATTTAAATTTTTAAAATTATACATATAATTATGTTTTTATTTATTAAGAACTGTGAGCTTTTTCAGCAAGATCAGTTAGTGAATACAAACTGTGTTTTTACCTGCTTGTCCTTACATTGTTGTATTGTCTTGACTATTGTCTTATTGTAATTGCTTTCTTGTATTTTGATTACCAAGTTGATTTATGCTGTGTTCCAATTTTAATCAAGTAAAGCACCTTGAATTTCCTTGTGTTGAAAGTGTGCTATACAGATATAATCGCCTTGCCTTATGAGATCCAAGGATAAAAAAACCTTTTAAAAAAACATTACAAAGATTTGTGATGTGGAACCCATGCTGTACAGTTCATTTTTGTCTCTCTCTTCTCTAACTCATTTGTTATATCCTAATTACTCCAACACTCCATGACCATTAGCCTCTTAGAAAGTTATGAATAGTATTCAAAGAGAAAACCTCTGACTATTGCAATTAATACTTATAGCAAATAAATACTGTATTCCAAACTATCCCTTGCAACATTAATATAGTCAGAAACTGAAATGAAAACATAGTTTAGGGTAAGGTGCAGCCTTTGATTTCATTATGTAAATTGTGCCTCAAAACCTAGTAAGGGTGGATAGATTAAAAGTGTTTCTATCCAGAACTAGATAAACAAGGCCATACTTGACTTGGACATTCAAACACATAAATTGGCTTTTATTCACACCATTTCATTGTAGCTCTGGCTGTATGCTGAGGACTCTTGTCTTTAGCAGAATGTTCTCTTTCATTATACCCTGTATTTTGCTCCTTCCATCCTAACAATTCTAAACAGCTTCTTTCTCTCTGCAGACGTAAAACATCTCCAAAGAATGATGCTGCCACCACCAAAATGTCAGTTTTGGTCTCTGAGCATAGCAGCTTTTACCATATGTTTGCAAAGTGGCCTGTGGAAACCTCCATAAAGGATTTCTCATGGCTTTCTTTCAACAATTTAACAGTCTTGCCATTCTTCCAAAAGGGCCAGATATAGAGTGCACAACTTGTAGTTGCTTGTATCACTCCCATCTGTCGTACTGCAATGCATCCAAAGTGACCATAGGCCTCTTGGTTCTTCTCTCGTACATACTTTGTTTGCAAAACCTATGAGTTTAGGTCAGATGTTCAAATTTGGTCCTCAAAGGAGGATCTTTTAAGAGGTTTCTCTCTTCTAACACTCATGAATCAAGTAATTCAATCATTAGGCTTGCATAGAACTAAACTGAATTTTTATTGATAAAAGATTTTTAAAATAATTATAGTTTTCCTTCTTTGTACAAACTTTGGAGACATAAACTGTAAAACATTCATTGAAGTTACAGGTTATAATGTGACAAAAAAAGTTAAAGAGTTGTGAATGTCTTTGAAGGGGACTGTACAAATAAGGCATTGATATTATTATCTCTAGTGTCTCATCAATTGTCAAAGGTCAAGATTTCCAAAGTGAAGTTTTTTTTAAGAGTGTTAGAAATAATAGCATCAACCTAAATGTCAACATTGCCTGGGGAAAAATGTCTTAAGATAGGTGTCTACCTGCACAACTCTAAGAAAGTGTTTCTTAGCAATTAGATGTTTCTCTGTGTTTTCCCCTTTGACCAATTACTGTTTGGCCCAGACAGCCTTTCTGCTTGCAGGAGTTACGCTGCCAGTCATGAAGAAAGCGCATGAACAGTCTGAAATACAGGCAGCTGGGACTTCTGCCTAACTGCTGCAGGTTGCATTAACCCAATTCACCCCTCCGCCTGGTAGATTTACATCTCTGCTCCTGATTACATCCTGGCAGGGGATCTAAATGTTGCTGCTGGTCAGCAAGAGCCAAAATCACAGTTTGATGTTGTACGATCAATATGATGTGAAAGACAAGACTGTGGTGACCGCATCCTCCAGGGGAGGGCAGCATCGCCTCAAACGTGACATGCAAGTTGTTTCACAACGCACAGAAGCACATCCATCACACCAAACTGTGTAGCTTTCTGGGAGGTAAATATATCAAAACCCAGAATATGATCAGAGTATTGATTTTAATCTCACTGGAGTCGAGAAATAGAGAACGTCAGAATTTCAAGTAACAATGAAACAAGTGAAAAATGTGTCTGCCATGAAGTTCAATGTCAATTTTCCTAAACTATTACGTCTTTGTCAATACTAATTATGCCATGTATTATATTCAACATTACAAATAAGAATGTGTCCTTAAAATGTATTGTAGCTTCTGGCTCATTAATTATTGGAATAGGGGATTCTGAGAAAAAAACACAAATGCAATACATAAAGTAGCTGGATAATATAGACATGAGACCTAATTACAAAGATGTAATTAAACAAGTTAGGATCAATATTCCTCCACTGGGCCAGCATGCCTCTGGCTCTTATTAGTTATTTTCATGTAAAGCTCAAACAAGCAGGGAATTCTGCTCTCTCATCAAACCACTTCTCCACCCCCGATCTCTAGGTGAGTATCCTAGCAACACATCCGTCTGACTGCCTGGGAAAGCCCTGAGCTTTATAATAGCCTCGGCTAATATAGATCAACACCACTTGGCTTCCTAACTCACTCTCTTTCGCTCTATTTCTCCCTTTAAAAAAATCTAGATAATAAACCAGAGCTTCAAATGGACACATGTTAAGCTCTGAATCTAAATCTGTAATAAAAGGCCAGGAGTTTTAACGTTCCATCAAGTTCTATAGAGTTTTATTGTCAGATGGTGACAACTCTGCCTGTGACAGCTAATCTTGGTTGGTGAGCTAGAGCGACAATCTGGAGTTAGTAAAGTTTGAAGCAGTACAGAAAAAAGTGCATTAAAGGTTTCTGTTAAAGGTTAGTGCCATGTCTGCACATTCTGTTTTTTTACAATGCTCTTAACATTTAATGGCACCCATGTGAACGATCTATAAAGAATCTAAAAAAAAAAAAAAGTCCTCTGTTATTAAAGCATAATATCAGGCTGGAAAATTCCAGGCTTTCAGTCACAGAAATTTGAAGTTACTTTTCAAAATAAGAAAACTGACAGAACCCACCATCTAAGTAAGTTAGTTGTGAGCTGATGTTTGTGTCTGGAAATGACAAAAAAAAAATTACCTACTGGCCTAAACTTATATATCAACTAATAAATTCAATTAGATAGAACCCCTTTAAACTGGTTGGAATATTTAAATGTATGATTTAATTTAATTAAACTTTTCTTGTAAAGTGCTTGAGATGACATGTGTTGTGTATTAGTGCAATATAAAAAAATTGATTTGAATTGAAATAAATGAAAAGGTTTAACCAGGCCTAGGACCTAAACCTGGATAGAAACCTGTGAGAACAGCAGAAGAGAAGGGGGATAAGAGATAATGCGCAACTCTGGGCGATAGAGAGACTGCAGAAAATGGTAATGGTCAAAGATCCCTCTCCGTTTGCTGAGGCTGCATGCCCAAAGATATGACGTGCAATTTCAGAGCTAGAAAACAAAAATTGATCCTGCAAGATTGCAGTCACCTAAAGAAGTTATTTGTTTATGAAAAACTATGCTTTGATTTGTGTTTTTGTCTCATTTCTTGCACTGTTACATAAGAGACCTGATTGTTCCATATGTTCCTAACAGAGACCTTCGCTCTCAGACTGCAGGTTTACTGGTAGTTCCTAGGATTTCTAAAAGTAGAATGGGTGGCAGATCTTTCAGCTATCAGGCTCCCCTCCTATGGAACCGGCTCCCAGGGTTGGTTCGTGAAGCAGACAATTTGTCTATCTTTAAAACTAGGCTAAAAACTTTCCTCTTTGACAAAGCTTACAGTTAGAGATATGTTTATAGGTAGTTAGAGTCAGGTCAGACAGGTAGATAGGAAGAGACAGGTTAATGTTAGTAGTCAGGCAGAGTGTCAAAAGTTAGGAAGAGATAGGAAGAGGTAGAGTAGCTAGGTAGAGATAGATTAATGTAAGCCAGGTAAAGATCCGGAGCCGGTCGCGGCTTACCGCCGCGGAAGAAATGTGCCCCACAGGGGCCAGCCAGCGCCGGAGAGAGGTCCCTCAATGGGATCCTCCCGCACAGTGCGGCCGCCCATTACCTGCCGGGTTGAATCCCCCGGGCAGACTGTGCGGACCCCACCCGTTTATCTCTTAAACGTTTCTCGCCCTCTTCAACTCTGTCCTCTCAGTTCTGTCTATTTTTCCTTAAGATAGTTGTCGACTATCGGTCTCGTGCCGGTATTTAGCCTTAGATGGAGTTTACCACCCACTTTGGGCTGCATTCTCAAACAACCCGACTCCGAGAAGACCCCGGCATGACGGGGGCCGTTACCGGCCCTACACCGTCCACGGGTCAGGAGGACTCAGACAGAGTGTTGGTAGCCAGGTCTCCTAGTAGCTAGGAGACAGGTTAATGTTAGTAGCTATGCTGCTTTAGGCTAGGCTGTTGGAGGACATTATTAGGGTCTGTTCCTACTTTCTCTCCTACTTCTCCCCAACTGCATGATGTGCTGTCAATTCAAGCACTAACCTGTTTTCTATTATAGTAGGTGCTCCGGATTAGCCCTGCTTGACGACCCTGACTAAGATGGCATTGCAGTGACGGAAAATTCTCCACGTCCTGCAACAAACTTGTGCATCGGTTCTGTTGCTCTTTCTGTGTCTCTGTTATGTATTCTCCAAGCCACAGACGGTCGCGGCAGATAACCGCTTGTGCTGAGCCTGGTTCTGCCGGAGGTTTCTTCCTGTTAAAAGGGAGTTTTTCCTTCCCACTGTCGCTGCATGCTTGCTCAGTATGAGGGATTGCTGAGAATTCCACGACGCAATCTTCTGTGGTTCTGTAATTTCTACACTAAACATTGTATTGTAATAACTCTTTTTGTAAAGTGCCTTGAGATGACATCTGTTGTGAAATGGCGCTATATAAATAAACTGAATTGAATTGAATTGTTACTGAACAAGTATCAAACAATAAAACCAAGTGCATCAGTGCTTCAGCATTGTTCTTGACATTTCTAACTGTTTCTTTTGTTTAAATAAGACAGCATTGTCAACTTTAACACCAGGTGTTATTAAATAAAAGTATCAGTTAGGCTTATTTATATATATTTTAAGATGGCTTTATCTCAAAGCAAACATTTCACAAATAGTTCAGATATACAAAACGCAACCAAACATGTCAAATTGAAGAGATTTTAGCAAAGAATGAAATGCAAACTCTTATTCTGAGAAGCTGGATTCAAAACATTTGTCAATTGTTTTTGGAAAAAGACAATATCTGAAGACTACCACTCTGGTTTATTGTTCCAACTCTAATTTAGATTTCCAGGTTTCGACTTCAACTAAATAAAGGCGTACAGAACCAAGACAGAGATGCTTTTCCAGCAAGATAATAAAAGATTTAGCTTCAAACACTTGTCAGTTGGGCTCCGTCTCTGAACACAATGCATTCAGTCAGTTTATTGGGATGCTGACTGACAACTCTGCTGTGATAGACACTGCTTTTGTGGTTCCTGTAAGACACTATCTGTGACAGCTACATGAAGCTCTGCACCACAGTGCAACAACGCTGATTGTACCAGCGCAATGGACATAACTGGCAGCTTTAAACATAGAGGACATGGTCAAGGCCAAATTTATTCATAAAGGACGTTTCCAACAGTAGCAACTGCCCAAAGTGCTTCACAAGATAACAATTATAACAAAAACAAATTTAATATACTACAGAAGTGACCAAAGACGATACTTGATGAAAAGCCAAACTATAAAATATTTTTTCAATAAAGTTTTAAAAGAAACCAGGGATTCGGCAGACCTAATATTAATGGGAAAACTATTCCATAAGTTAGGGGGTAACACTGAAAAAGCTCTGTCTCCGCGGGACTTATATTTAGTTCGTGGCACACAGCTGCGAGCTGGACCTCAAAGTTCTAGCTGGTGTGTGAGAAGTAAGAAGCTCTGACAGGTAGGTGGGGGCTAAGCCATTTCAACATTTAAAAGTAAACAATACTTTAAATTGAATCCTGAAAGAAACAGTAAGCCAGTGAAGTGATTTTAAAATGGGGGTAATGTGGTCAGTCCGTTTTGTGGCAGTCAGCAGACGAGCAGCTGTGTTTTGGACCACCTGAAAGTGACCCAACAGAGATAAGTCCAGTCCTGTCTAAAGGGAGTGACAATTGTCCAGTCTGCAGGTAACAAACAGGTCAATAACATGTTCGAAGGTGTTGGCAGGAAGGTATGGTTTTACCTTGGCCAATACCCTAGGATGGTACAAGGCTGATTGGACAACAGCAATGATCTGCCGAGGAAATTTGAAAGGGCTATTGATATAAACGCCAAGACTTTTAATTCTGTTCTTATAAAAGGCAGACAAGATGCCTAGGGAGGTGTTGGGAACAGTATTAAGTGAAGAATTACCGAAAAGAACGATAGTTGCAGCAACTGTTTCCTGTACAAACTGACCTACTGAATGACAAAAAAAATTAAGTATGGATTATAAGGTGCTTTCTAGCTTATAAACTAAAAAAGCTTAAAAAATATGAGGTAAGAGGTGGCAAAATACTTTTGGGTTGGATGAAAGTCAGTTTCAAGAGAGATAATGACTCTAAGCATAAACCTACCCATTTGTTGTTGTTTTTTTAAACCTGGACCTTATTTTTAGCAAATATTACGTTCAGTTACTCATCCGGACAAGCTTGGAGCCACTTAGAGTGCTTTGGGAGAAATTTAAATCCAGTCGTGATCAGCATATATCCATATAATGGGAGTCAATCAGGGCAGGAGATTTGCGGCTAGCATTAAAGCTTATCTGCCCCAAAACTCCTTCACGTTTTGTTATGAATACTTAGCGATATTCCCCTGTGAGTTTGAAACATCTTGGAGGTATAAGCTTCTAGAGTTTTTATAGGGTTTTAATGCAACTGATTCCATCTTATTGCAGCTGTAATCTGCATTGGTTGTGGAAAGGGGGGCTTGTGAGAGCTGAACTTTGTTCAATTTGTTATTCAGCAAGTGCAATTTGGAAACACGCCAACATGAACCATGTTGATGTCAGCAGTAGCAAGTTCTGTCTAACTGACCACGATAGAGCACAGAGTGAAAGTGTTGCTCAGACTACAAGTGGCACAACATTGACGTCATTGAAAACATGCTATAATGTACTTTTTTTTGCCTCTAAATCACCCTGACACTGAACTGAACTCCAAGGGGAATAGTGCTAGCAATTTAATAAGAACAAAATGGCTAAATGAATATGTCGGCGTTTTTGGGCAGATAATGCCTTATTACAGCTGGGAAATCTCCTGCCCTGATTGACTCCAATTATTTGGATATACTTTGCAACCATGCAGCATGCAGGTGATGGTGCATATTCAGAACAACTTGCATTAGAGATATGAGTTGATCAGTGATGTCAATGTTCACACATGCCCTCCATCAAGTCTGACTGAACTGGAGCTTTTTTGAAAAGAAATATAGGAAAATATTTTAGTTTAAACATGCAAATCTGGGAGGGACATACCCCAAAACACTTCTGCCTGTTACTGTAGTGAACTTAGCTTAACAAAGCATTAAATTACAGGGGCCTCACACAAATGCAAGACAAGCTTGAGAATTGAAAGAGTGTCTCGAATCAGAATCAGCTTTAATGGCCAAGTATGAGTGTCTCTTTTGTACCTTCACTGAACATCTTGAAACTGTCAAGCAGAATGGAAAGTTTAAAAGCAACTATTAAAGTGCATTTCAAAAACAAGAACCTGCACTGAGACTCCATTTGGGAGGGAAAAAAAAGAAATGAAAACAATGCAGACAGGTGGGTTGATTCATGGAAATGGTGTCCTCTTTTATTATGCAATAGAGACATTTAAAAGAAGCGTGCACACTAACTGCCTCTCAGAAAATTAAAGTGTTTCACGAAGGAAGGGAAGGAAACACACAATATTCCTGGCTGAAATGGCAAATGAGATGGGGATGGAGGCTGTTCTAAGTACATCTCTCCTAGAGAGAAGGAGTCCCGTTACAATGGAACCCTCCCACCATCAACACCAGTAAAGTCTCTGGAAATCCTCTCAATTAACTCTGCCCCCCCCACCCCCTTCGGCTGAGTGGTTGAAGCATAATGGCTGAGCACAAATCACTGAGAGCCTATTGAAAATGCTGCCGGTTAACTATGTAATATTACCACTGCTGAAATGCTTCACTCTTTATCCCTTTTCAATTGCAAGGCCAGATATTGAGAGTGTGCTGGGTATTCTTGATAAGTGAATTCTAACACTGATGCAACTTTTTATCTCCCTCTCAAATAGATTGGAGTGAGAGGTCATGTGAAATGCAATAAGGATGTTTAAAAAAAAATGGGGCCATCTGGGCTTCAACTATTATTGTTCTACAACTTAAAACGGCTGTGGATGTAGCGAAGCTTTGAAACTCTTCAACAATGACCTTTAAGAACCCATTATGACAAAATAGAAAACATATAATTAAGAACATATTTAAACCTTGCTTGTCAAAGTTACAAAGTCTACCAACTAATTTTCAAACCGTAGTAAAAGTAAGCCAGAGTGCACATATTTTGAGTCAGCTTTACATATTTAGCTAATGCCCACCTTTACTAATCATGTTGAAATGTGGAAAAATTTAATATTCTCATGTGAATTTTTTTTAACTCGTTGCAGACCTATAATTTAATGAAGGTTTACTACTGATATCTCACAATAAATCTTTATAATACAAATCTTATGTAACTAAGCAAATTATATTTGGTTCTATGAACTTTAAAACATTTATACTTCTTGTAGCACAGTCTGTTATCACCCAGCTTCTTTCTTAAATTAAGTGCAACCAGATAGTTATTCCATCATTTTAAAGAGTGATGTGGAAAAGTATTTTCTCCCTTCAAAATGGTAAATTGATCTTGCTACACCCTAGCTTGATTACTGTCAGACCTGCAGATATACATCTTAGGTCAAACAATATAAAATATTACAAAGCAACATGTGTCATATCTATTGAAAGAAAGATCAACAACAAAGTCCCTGACATTTAACATAACGTGCTAGGAGAAGCATACAAAGACATTTAAAAACCTTTTGGACTCTGGTAAACCACAGTGAAAGCCACCATCTATAAAAAGAATAAAGACAGAGCAGTAGAAAGCAAACAATAAAAAGGTCAGCTAAAAAAATTACTCCAAGAGTGCCTTAATCTATCTACTGTAGCTATACACTGTATCTGCTGTTCCCTCTATCCATCTAAATAGTAAAGATATTACATGAGTAATGGAGACATAATAGGATTTCAAAAAAGTGTTTTCATTTTGAAAAAATGCTAGCCTGACAGAAAGAGAAAAAGAAATCAGAGGTAAGTTTTTCTTTTTTTTTTTACATAGAAAATAATTTACTACAGAGTTCAGTTTTTAGAGGAACTCACATTGTCCCTTATTGAGTAGCTACTTTTCAATATATATATTAAATAGCTGTTTATTTCTAGCTCTTATTGGGTAATAATTGTGAATGAATACATAAAAAATATTTTTATTTTTTGTTAAGAAACTAGACACGACATGCATTTTGATACCAACTACCATTAATGAGGAATTTTACTATCTGACAAAATAGGTTCACAAAAACTATGAGCTAGAAATGGCCTCGTACGACAGCTTCCCGTCAGAATGAATAAAACCTGGGGTACAAAAAATGTCACTCAGTGTTCCTAATTAGGATGAGAGAGAACATTACAAAGCCATATCTTCTAGAGATAAAAACATCTTCAAACAACAGATTCAGAGCTTTTCTTCCCCTAAGGAAGACACCCACTCAAAAAGTGTCAGTTGAATAGTAGAGTAGCAGAGTATGAGCAACTTGGGGCAAACACTTCAAAAGGGTCTAATCACCTGTTTTTTTGACACAGAAAAGTAGGCCTCTATATGTTTACCAAATGTGCAAAGGTGGTTCAGAAAAGGATGGCACAACAGGGCAATTTTACAGCAGCTTTGAGTCACATGGGCACAAATGAAACAAAAACTGCGTATCACTATGTTGTCTGACAAGACTGATAAAAGAGGAAGACAAAGCTGTAGGAGATCCTTACACAATTGTTAGTAATAGGGCTTAGGTGTTTGTATGCATAACCTAAAACACTTCATCTCGGTTTGGATACTGATTTCCCTTGTAGCTTTCTTTGTAAAATAATTGCTGGAAAAATAATATTAACATAAATTCAAAGAAATACAACTATTAAAATGCAAGAATATCAACACAGAAACCACACAAATTTACAGATTTAATCAAAGAAAAGACTTACAATAATATGATGGGGATAGCATATAGGGGTCCTGGATGGAGTACAGTGGCAGAAGTGCATCTTATTCAAGGTATTTCCATTAATTTATTTCTGGATGAGCCTCTCTGTGGTATAGGGCTTCAACTTAGGAAGAAGTGCGCATCCTTCAAATTGTATACAGACTAGTCTGCTGGTTGAACAGAAGCCACAGTTTAAATGTGAAATTTACCTGTCAAACACAAGCTTGTTGATTGTAATAAGCAATAAGGATGAGAATGTAATCACCATTATTAGTATTAAAATGGTTTTAAAAAATGGTTGGTTCTTTTTTTAACTTCGCTCGGTGTTTCATTATAGGAAAAGCCTCGGCATGACCTACTACGAAAGCTCCAATGACATCACGTCTGTCCGTTTCAGACAGGTTGAACCGTGCGCATCTCTCCACCCACGATTGTATGTTTCAGCCAACCTACCCCTGCCAGCTAATTTTTGCTTTCTTCCTGTGAAGTTTTCAAGCACAAAACAGCACCTTCTTAATGTCAACAAGCACTCATGAGAGCCTCAGCACACACTTGGTTCAGGGGGGAAAATGTGACGATAAAGACAGCTATTTTGTAGCAAGGATCATCGCAGAGGGCAGAAAAGCCTCCCTCGAAATACAAAAAAGTAAATCAGAAATAAGAGCCCTGCCAAGCTCAAGAGGGCGCTGGTGCCCCTCTTGAGGCGTGTGCGGCCTCCTGCATGGTCGGAGTGACGTCATGCCGGCACTGCCTCCATGCGCACACGGAGGAATGGCGTGCATGTGCTGTCCCTCCAATCTCCCAGGGCTACAGGTCACAATTTACCATAAAATCTCCTCGGTTCAACAGCATATTGGTTTCAGCAGCCTCCGTGGATTCAGCGCACATCCTCGAGGACGCGATTTCATCCCTGTTAGACAAACAGGCAATCAGAGTGGTCCCAGAAGACAAGGTACGGCAATGTTTTTTCTCACGCTATTCCCTCATTCCACAGAAAGATGGAACATCACTCCATCCAGTTCTGGATCTGCGTGTGTTGAACAGGCACTTACACAAATACACTGATGATATAGTGATTTTTCCTCCACACAGGAAGTTCCTCAGGTTTGCGTATCAGGTAAAAGCCTGCGAGTATTAAACAGTCCCTTTCAGGCTATCATTCGCATCGAGGGTTTTTAGCAAATGTGTGGAGACAGCGCCATCTGTCCTGAGGGTGCTTGGTATCAGAATATTTTCGTACATAGACTACTATCTGATCTGCTCCCGTTCACAGGAGCAGGCGGTCAGCAACCGTCACGTGGTGTTAATTCACCTGATCAACCTCAGGTTCAGAATAAATTGGCCAAAGAGCTCCCCATGTGTGGAATATCTGGGTCTGAAGATAAATTCCCTCTGATATCGTGTCACACTATCAGAGAAGAGAAAGTCTTCATTAACTCAGTGCACTGCGCATTTTCAGATGGGGAAAGTGGTTTCATTCAAGCTGTGTCTCCGCCTCCTCTGCCTCATGGCCTCAGTGATTTCCGCGCTGCAACTCGGGCTCTTGATAATGAAAGATTTTCAGAGGTGGGTCGCCTAACTAAAACTCTGCTCCTGTCGCACCTTTACCGCAAGGTAAAAGTCTCACCAGCATGTATGGCGGATCTTAAGACCTGATGCTCAGTGTTCTTCCCGCTGGGCGATGTAACCTTCAGGGTTACCATGAGGACCGACGCCTCCCTGACAGGCTGGGGAGCCACCGGGATGGAGAGAATGGTGAACAGTATGTGGTCTCAAGAGATGACACGGCTTCACATAAATTCTCTGGAACTCAGGGCAGTCTTCCTAGTTCTGAAACATTTTCTGCCGTATCTGGGGGCTGTCATGTGTTAGTGAAGGTGGTCAATTCAACTGTGGTGGCTTATATAAACCCTCAGGGTGGGGGTGCGTGGGACTGGTCCTTGCAGCTGGGAAGCGAAATTTTTTGTGGGTCAGCACTGGTATCCTTTCAATCCGGCCTAACTACATCCCAGGTGTTATGAACAAGGGGATGTATCTTCTGTCTAGAAGGAACCTGCTGAATGGAAAGTGGAAACTCCACCCTCAAGTGGTGGAGCAGATCTGGAAGAGGTACGGCCGAACCACCGTAGATTTCTTCGCCTTATGCAATACCACTCATTGTCCACTGTTTTACTCCCTGTTACAGGCAGATGCTCCCCTAGGCATTGACGTCAATGGCTGGACCTCTCAGCCTGATATCCTCCACTCCATCCAGATTGAGGGAACAGCAACTGTCCCTAGTCCTGGTGGTCCCTTGGTGGCCATCCAAGCCCTGTGTGGCAGAAATGGTGGACATTTCGGCAGCTGAGCCGTGGCCTCTCCCAGTCCAACAGGACCTCCTCTCCCAGGCTCGGGGGACAATTTAACATCCCCACACCGACTGCATGGCTCTCTGGGCCTGATCCATAAAAGGTGGAATTTAAATGCGACAGGTCTCCCTCCAGACGTCATCATAACCATACAGAATGCAAGTGTTTCTTCTACTCCTTCTCTTTATAGTGATAAATGACAGGTTTTTGATAAATAGTATGGTGAAAGAGAGGCCATTCCTTTTGAGTGTTTGGTGGCGGAGGTGCTCTGCTTCCTACAGCCTGTTGGAAAAAGGTAAAACCTTTTCAACCATTATGTCTATTTAGCTGCTAGGTAGGATTTGGTGACAAAACTATGGGTCAGCAACCCTTGGTCTGCCGTTTCATGAAGGGGGCACAGCATAAACTAGGCTGCGAGGATGCTATGCCTCTGCTGCCATTATGAGACCTCATTCTGGTGCTGGAGTCCCCTTTGCCGCTATCCCTTTGAATCCATAGAGGGAATTGGTATGACATTTTTTTTCACTAAAAACTGCTCTGCTCCTAGCCTTGACCACGGCTAAGAGAGTAAGTGAGTTACATGCCATTTCTGTCAGTCCTGCCTTTGTACAGTGGGCGCCTGGGCTCTCCAAAGTGTGCTTGACACTCCATCCTGCTTTTGTACCCAAGGTGATAGGAGTCATCCTACAGGTGTTCTATGGTAGAACTGCTGCCATTCCATCCACCGCCATTCTCTTCATCGGAAGAGCAGAAGCTTAACTGGCAATGTCCAGCTGGTTTTAGAAGGGCTGACCATCTGTTTGTGTCTTGGGCCACAACCCAAAGGGGGCAAACTTGTCTCCCATCAAAGGTTAGTGTACTGGATTGTTGAGGCTATAACTCTGCCATATAAATGTGCAAGCTCTGAGCCCCCCAGAGGGGTGAGGGCCCATTCTAACAGGAGCATGGCCACTTCCTGCGCTTTCTGAGGGGTGTCTGTTCAGGACATCTCTGCGGCTGCCAGCTGGGCGACTACACACACATTCCTGAGGTTTTAAAGGCTGGATGTGGCCAGTTCATCACTTGTACACACAATGCTTAGGTTGGGATGTCAGGATCAAACTGAGGCCCAGTTTAGGTTAGCTGCCATATATGGTTTAGGGGCCAGCACACCGTTTGGGAGTAGGCCGTAATGTTGGGTTACTTAACGTAATCCCTGGTTCTTTGGAAACAGAGAGAGGTGTTTCACCAACACATCACTTCTCGCATGGGCATGGAAAGAAATCTACCTAGAATGAGTTGGGAAGGGTAGGTTGGCAATGATAAACGATGGTGGACGCACGCACGGCTCAACCTGTCTGTCACCGACAGACGTGATGTCATTGGAGCTTCTGTAGTGGGTCATGCCGAGGCCATTCTCATAGTGACACACCTCACTGTTATCAAAGAACCAGGGATTATGGTAAGTAACCCAATGTTTTGTTGTGAATCTTAGTATTAAACATAAATGAACTTTGTGGTGTGAGGGAAGCCTGTGTTGTATGCAGTGTTGTTTTGCAAAGGAAAATGAAAGAAAAGCTCCAAAAATACAGTTTTTTTCTCTTACCTTGAAAAGTTACTTTTGAGATTTTAAGATTTATGCAAAGCAGTAACAAGGTAAAAACTGTTGTTGCAAAACTCGACTTTTCTTCAAGGGTAAAGCAAATGTAAGATTCAAGCTCTAGCTAAACTGTATCTTTACTGGAGTAACAGGTTTCCAAGAACAGAGCTCATACATGTCTGATGCAGAAACTGCTATAATTGCTGCCAGGCAAGGAAGCAGAAAGGTTTACCACTCAGTGTTCAGTCAAAAAGAGTAAGGATATAAAGATTGTAAGGTAGTCCTGCCATTTTTTTACCTACACAAAGTAGAAAGATCTATTTTTTACATTCTCCCTTGTACGCAGAGACAACGAGGAAGGCATTATTTTTAAAAATACAAACATTTGAAAGTTTATTCAGAAGTCATGTCAGTAGTGAACTGGAAACAGTCAATGTTATTGAAATCCATGGTTACAGCAATCAAGGACATGGTCTAAACAATGATGGGTGGATATATGGAATAAGAGTGAGCAGGTTGTGCACTCTAAACACTTCACCAATAAAATTCATGAAAGGTTCTTCAAAGTCCTGGTCAATTCAAACCTACAAGCCCTTTTTTTGTTTCATATAAATTCCACTAATCTACTGATGCATTAATACAAAAAAGTCATGATCAAATCACATACAAAGAAACCTGAAATAAAATAACATAATATATACATACCTCTGTACATAGTGGGGAATATGAATAACAGAGACAGGAATAATGCTTTAATGAACTTTTTGCTCTCATTTACTTGGGTCAGTATTGAGAAGCTGCTGGTCCAACACTATGTTGTCTGAGCACAATCTCATGACAATATCAAAAAAGAGCAAAGTGGCAATCGTAGACTGCATCTACAACTTCAATGACTATCCATCTATGAAACACGCTCCCTGCTGGAGACGGCATCAAACAGAAGGCAGAGGGAATAAAGGAGAGAGTTAAGGACAATAAGAGGGGGCGGGCTGCGGTGAGGTATTCATCTTGTCAAGCTGGGACAGGGATCTGGGGGAGAAAACAACCTTTTTTCCTTTCTATTTTTTCCATGGGAATGTTTACCGTTGATTTTTTGTTGTCAGTGATCTGTTTGGTTTTCTGTCAGTGTCTTTGTTTACTGTACAATTCCTGAGTCGATGGAGGCCTGTTTCCTGGTTGTCTTGGGAGGTGGTGGAGGGGGGGTCTTGCTAGGCAGAGGAGGTGGAATGTGCTGCAAAAAACGGAAAGAAAAGAAAATCCCAAAATTATATTATTTCTCATGTCGAAATGACTTGATTCAGAAATATTTTAATGATGAGTGACAAGAAAGGAGGATAACTCAAAGTTAATGTGAATTTTGGCTATGTTGTACCCTCATTTAATGCCATAAATTACCATTTCCTTCTTTTCTAGTTCCAATACATTCATCCAAACAAACCATTTTGTAACAATTTACAAACTCCTAACCTGCTCAAGTTATTTTTATTTAATCAGATAATCAGTCTTTTTTTTCTTTAGTTAATAGTCCCAATAGGGGATAAACGGAATAACCCTAAAGAAGATACAGTGAAACTATATGAGAACAGTGCAGATTTATGTTTATAAACATAAACCTGTGTTATTTCAAATATTTCATTGGAATTTTTAATACTGTTGAAAATAGTTATGCTTTCAAAATTAAAATATGCAAAGCACGCATTTATTTTTTAATTTACACATAATTTAGCATTCACGTTCATTTATAGTTAATTAGAATTTTATTTAATCTATAAACAATTTAAAAAATATAAACTTAAGATATATTTACAATTAAATAACCTGAAATACAACCGAATAAAAAAAATATAAAGACACACAAAAAAAAATAAATAAGATGACATATTTGAAGGAAATCCAGAAAATCCGGAAACACCAAATTGTTTAGTTCAGCATCTGAAAAACTGAAAAAAAGGAGCTGACTGAAAACGTTAAAGTGTTGTCACTCTGTCTCTTCTGTGACTGAGCGGCAAAATGCAAGTAAGCAGCTGGGTTATGTGACAGACTGTGTGAAGAGACAAGAATGCAGCTGGGAGCGGCTGCAGTTAGTTTAGAGATTACAGTACATAACACTACCCAGCTCCCAAGACACTATTGTTGATTCGCAGTAGATTGACAAGTTGGAGAGCATGTCCTGACACATGTCTTCAGACCGAAGCTGTTAAGGGTAGTTTTGATTTGAGCTGGCACATTAATGCACCGTAGTGATAACTTAACACACAATGGATTTGAAAGGTTAAAATTTAATACTCACTTCATAACTGCTTCAGAGGAGGATACAACAAACTACTATGCAATCTAAACAAAGCAGTACATCTTTGAACATACATGTTTTAGTTTCTCCACAGACACAACTGGATTGATATCTAAAGCCAATTGTAATTAATGAAAGTGTGTTGATTTCAACAAAACATTTGGAGCTCCGGTTGCAGGTTTAAGGTCACTGCTGGAAGAAGAGTTTCCACGCTAGTCCCTAGTGTTTTCCAGCCTCTAACAAGCTTTTTTCCAGTATCGCACTGTGTCCATCTTCTCCTCAACTCTAACTTGGGTCCCTGTCCCTGCTCATGAAAAGTCTCCAAACTAGGGATTGCCGAAATGGACTTTAAAAATGATCAGTGGCTTTTGAGGTATTTATTGTAATAATGATAAAAGTGACAATAAGAAAGCATATACAACATATTTGCAAACTCTTTTAGGCTTCAACTGCAAAGCTCCACAAACACATCTCCATCTTGAAAGAGGCTTCTTCAAAAAGTGGAGAAAGGAGTAAAAGTACCAATCCCAACAATACCATCATCATTTGTTTTCATTGATTAATCAAAATTCCCTATCGCAGTAAACAATGCAATAAATGAAATCACTACCCAGAATTCTGATATTGCTGGCTGACTCGTCATGTAAACGAAAGGCTGGGTACTTTAAAAAAAGGATGACGTCACTACCAGCCACCCACAGCCTATTGCACTCCGCCATTCTTCAACTCTTTTCTGGGTAATGAGGGGGGAACCATATAACACTGCATAAATGGGGCACATTGCCATCTAAAGGTTGGGCTTATGTAATAGATCATTTTCAACAAGATCAGAACGCGCACCCTGTCGTTTCCACCCGCATTTTCAAACAAAAACGGCAATGTTGTCATGTAAACTGCTCCTAAGAAACCTCTGGGCCCTAGCAGAAGAGATAGATTTACATTTAAAATTAAATTCCTGAACTGGTTGCAACACATTCAGCCTTGACCAGAGGGCTATATTCTACAACTGAAAAGTGAGCAAAAAATATTGCATGGTCCTGAAGTTCGTTTCTAATGTTTAGATAAGTTGAAGGTATTTTGAAATTCAGCTTAAATAGAAAATCCTCAAATTGTTTAAGATGGTTGTCTTGACGCCTTTCACAACAGATGAAGAGTGACGTTCATCAATGGCCGCATCTCTCTTTCCATAAAAGCGTATGAATGAAGCAGCCACTAACCCCTCAAAACATGTGCTCTTGCTGTGCTTGTGTCAGTCTGCTGCCACTATGTGTGCCAGTGCTCAGTTTTACTACGTGTCCATGAACTGTGACACTGGATAAATAAGATTAGTTAACAGGGAGGGCAGGTCAGGCAAGATGAGAGGACGGCTTGAGTAGAAGTCAGCCAGTGTGGAGAGATGAGTCACTGATTAACAGCTGGAGAGCTTCTGATGAACGTGAGAGGTAAAGTAATCATCCAATCAATCACATCTGAGCGCCAGGCCTTCTGGCAGGACCAGCATAAATAATGGAAGGGCAGACAGGCTGCTAACTGATTGATGCTTACACTCTTTTGTGAAATGTATTGCGGAAAACCGGGGGGAAAAAAATACATAAGTTGTAAAAACCTGCGGATACACAGACAAGAACAGACAAATGCTGGGATGGAGGGTGAAAGAATCGCGATGGAGGTTGAAATAAATGTCAAGTGTGAATATCGGACATTTGTTTCAGTCCAAGTGGCATGCATCATTACAGAAGTTACACTCAGCCCTAATTAAAACACCCACTCTTTGATGTGGCGGGGGTGGAGGAGGCGTTGAGGGACCCGTCAAGTCTTGATTATCTTGCAGGTTGCCGTAGTCTCCTGTGCTGCCTTTCAACGGCAGAGGAGGAGGGGTCTCACCCTTGTCGGTGCAGCCCGTCCCGTTCAGCTCCAGACCTGTGCAAAAAGGCAAACATCAGCAGACATCCATCAACTAAAGTCATGAGGGAATTTGTAAGATCAGCGCTCTCAGCCAAAAGACATTAAAAGACTGAGATCTACTCCGAGGGGTGTAACAATAACTTCAGTTTACTAAAAAAGGAAGATACAGAGTACACAAAAAGGATATGAGATTTTAACACTGTACTGAACGATAATTACTCAGTGTAGAATAATTACTTCTCTAAGTACTGGAGTTTTCAGGCACCAATCCGTCTAAGGTGGTCTTAATGCAAAATCTAAATTGTCCTCATCTGCATTTTTCACTTTTACAAATCAAAAGCTGTAAATCACATATTTTTCTTCAAACTCTCAACATAATATTAATAAGGTGGTAGAAAAATGGTATATAGCCAGAACTTATGTAGCACTTGGACTCAGGACACTACGCTAATTTAATTTATTCACCTATCTGTTATGAACCCATTCATGCACATTTTCACGCACGCACACTTAAGTTTTTAGAACAGACTAAATTAAGAAAAACTATATAATACAAAGCTATGTTTCTTAAATATTTTTGTGTGAAAATTAAATAATCAGGTATCTGAAAAAAACTTTTAGAAGACAGTGTGGGCTTTTCTGTTAAGAAAACACTGTTCTTACTGCACTTAAATTTTCCAAACACTAATAATGTAAAATATGATGGTAAAAAAAAACATATTTTGAAACTCATTAGACCACTGAATAACAATGGTAGTGGAATATGTTTATCAGTTGTGTGAGTTGTATTGGAGTAAATGAGAATAACCAATAGTGGAAAACTATTTAACAGACAAATCATACATTTTTTAATCATGGCTTAATACTCACAAATTACATTCACCACAAAACATAAATTCATGTCCAATCAATTACTTTAACTGGGGTGGATATGCTTTTCTACAAGTGTTAGGACAATTGTAGACAAATGGAAAAAACAAAACAGTGACATTTTCTTTATCAGTTTAACATATTTACAAGAAAAATTTGAATATAAATAAAAAAATTAAAAAATACAACTTACCATGACTTAACGCATACAGAGAATATTAAAACTTAGATATTTTATGATATTAGAATTTCAGGAATTTGTAAGAAAGAATATAAAATTTTCTGAGATTATAGACATAATTGTGACAAAAATGACAGCAGTGTCCTAAGGTTTCAGTGGTAAATTTAAAAGATGCGAATCAGGATATTTTTCATACTGTACATGGTACATCAATGCCCTTTTCCTGTATCAGAACAACATGTCTTGGATACAGACTCAACATGATCACTTTGAACAGGATCCAGAATACAGGTCGTGACATTGCACCGTGGCTATACCGAAAGCCTGTTGTTCTAATACCGGGAAAAGAGCCCAGATTAAGCCATTCGGAAAATATACAAATGCACATCCCTTACTCTTACCACCTCAATATTAAAAGACTTCTGGATTTAATGTATTCCAATTCTTATTTTGTTTTATTCTAATTTGTCACATTTAGAACATTCTGGTCAGCGCTTTTTATTTGATTCAGTACTTGCTGTTTTATTTGTTCACTGTTAAAAAACAGATGTGTAAAAAAATGACATGTCCTTAGTGTGATCAAGGACTACACATGTTGAGTTAATTTTAACACATTCCATCTGTGAGACATTTTAAATAATTTCTTCCGTTAAACTGTTAATTTATTTGTATGCACATATTGATATACATTGTTTTTGTTGCCTAATGTACACTACCGTTCAAAAGTTTGGGGTCACCCAAACAATTTTGTGTTTTCCATGAAAAGTCACACTTATTCACCACCATACGTTGTGAAATGAATAAAAAATAGAGTCAAGACATTGACAAGGTTAGAAATAATGATTTTTATTTGAAATAAGATTGTTTTTACATCAAACTTTGCTTTCATCAAAGAATCCTCCATTTGCAGCAATTACAGCATTGCAGACCTTTGGCATTCTAGCTGTTAATTTATTGAGGTAATTTGGAGAAATTGCACCCCACGCTTCTAGAAGCAGCTCCCACAATTTGGATTGGTTGGATGGGCACTTCTTGCGTACCATACGGTCAAGCTGCTCCCACAACAGCTCAACGGGGTTCAAATCTGGTGACTGCGCTGGCCACTCCATTACCGATAGAATACCAGCTGCCTGCTTCTTCTCTAAATAGTTCTTGCACAATTTCGAGGTGTGTTTTGGGTCATTGTCCTGTTGTAGGATGAAATTGGCTCCAATCAAGCGCTGTCCACTGGGTATGGCATGGCGTTGCAAAATGGAGTGATAGCCTTCCTTATTCAGAATCCCTTTTACCCTGTACAAATCTCCCACCTTACCAGCACCAAAGCAACCCCAGACCATCACATTACCTCCACCATGCTTAACAGATGGCGTCAGGCATTCTTCCAGCATCTTTTCAGTTGTTCTGCGTCTCACAAACGTTCTTCTTTGTGATCCAAACACCTCAAACTTGGATTCATCCGTCCACAGCACTTTTTTCCAGTCTTCCTCTGTCCAATGTCTGTGTTCTTTTGCCCATCTTAATCTTTTTCTTTTATTGGCCAGTCTCAGATATGGCTTTTTCTTTGCCACTCTGCCCTGAAGCCCAGAATCCCGCAGCCGCCTCTTCACTGTAGATGTTGACACTGGTGTTTTGCGGGTACTATTTAATGAAGATGCCAGTTGGGGACCTGTGAGGCGTCTGTTTCTCAAACTAGAGACTCTAATGTACTTATCTTCTTGCTCAGTTGTGCAACGCGGCCTCCCACTTCTTTTTCTACTCTGGTTAGAGCCTGTTTGTGCTGTCCTCTGAAGGGAGTAGTACACACCGTTGTAGGAAATCTTCAATTTCTTAGCAATTTCTCGCATGGAATAGCCTTCATTTCTAAGAACAAGAATAGACTGTCGAGTTTCAGATGAAAGTTCTCTTTTTCTGGCCATTTTGAGCGTTTAATTGACCCCACAAATGTGATGCTCCAGAAACTCAATCTGCTCAAAGGAAGGTCAGTTTTGTAGCTTCTGTACCGAGCTAAACTGTTTTCAGATGTGTGAACATGATTGCACAAGGGTTTTCTAATCATCAATTAGCCTTCTGAGCCAATGAGCAAACACATTGTACCATTAGAACACTGCAGTGATAGTTGCTGGAAATGGGCCTCTATACACCTATGTAGATATTGCACCAAAAACCAGACATTTGCAGCTAGAATGGTCATTTACCACATTAGCAATGTATAGCGTGTGTTTCTTTAAAGTTAAGACTAGTTTAAAGTTATCTTCATTGAAAAGTACAGTGCTTTTCCTTCAAAAATAAGGACATTTCAATGTGACCCCAAACTTTTGAACGGTAGTGTATATTTGGTTTTTCTGTTTATTTTAAAACCTTCAAAATTTGATTATTTCAGAAAATAACACTTTCACTGCGTCGATCAATTGATTGAAGGATTACACACAGTGTGCTAAAATCTACATGACGTGTAGTCCCTGATCATACTCAGGACATTATTTCTGATACATCTGTTTTTGCAGTGTTCTACAAGTAAAGTAAGCTTACCATGGAGAAAGTGTGGAGAAATTACAAAGAGGTTCAGTATTATTCTGAACAAGGAGAAAAGTTTCTTGATTCTTATCTAATAGCACAAAGCTGAAAGATCAGGAGATCTTAAATGATCAGGAGAGGGAGGGGAAGTACTGCTATATACTTCATGCAACCAGAACAGTTCCTGCACTGTCTATGGTAGGACATTTAACAAGGTTTAAATCGTTTTCATGATAGTCTATTTGATAATACAGGAGGCAGTAAAAATTCTGGTCTCATTCAAACTGAAAAAAGAAGAATCTATATCCCATCCTATCTTTTTGGTGCTTTACAGAAAGTTTTAACTCTGCTCTTTAAACGTACAGCTTTGGCTTTATCTTCCTGTCAAAGCGGGAGAGTGTCATACTGAGGAGAAGATTAAAAGTTCTGAGAGTGAAGACTGGTCTTACTTGAAGCAGCGTTCAGGCTAAAGGTGGATTTGTTCCTTGGTGTAATTGGTGGGGGACCAGGTAAGGAGGTGCAGCTGGTGGAAGGAGTAGATCCTGGTGAGACAGAAAGACGACGATCTCCAGCCATCTGGTTGAGAACTTGACTCCTTGGTCGCTGAGGTCGCAGCGGGCTTATCTGTCAGGTCAAATGAGGAGAAAAGGGAAAAGATGAAGTCTTTACTGAGCGCTGAAATTGAGCAACCGAAACCATTCAAGTCAATAAAACAGCACTTAAAGCAAATTTCTCCTGGACTCTGATGAAATATCACAGCAGAAAATTGGCTTCACATATCCTTTGGGGTTGTCGTGCGCTTCCACACACATATTAAAAAAGGCTATTTGTATTCCCTAACGGAAAAACCTATTTGTATAAATGTGCTTGTCGGGTTGGAGGCTGTTATTTGTGGTTACCAACAATTATCTGCATGCACGAGTGCCTTTCCCCCACTTTATTCTGGCTCGAATTTGAATATGAAAAGATATGTCCTTGGGGCTACTCTGCACTGCAGGCGACATTAACAAATAACTTTGTAATTGGTGAAATTCAAACTCCCAGCCATGAGGGAGACACTCGCAAACACAGCAAACACCATTCAGGCGCGTCATTTTGTACACAATATGAAATATATTGATTGTTGTTTTAAAAATTAGTTTGGAGAAAGCAACTAAGAAAAACATTTCTCACTGCTAATTCCTTGGTGCCCTGCTCTTGGCCCTTAAAGACATGAAATCACGACATTGTTTCATAGGCCCTTTCCTTGAATCCGTTTCCGCCCTTAGGTTTTTGCCGTTAGCCTGGGAGCATGCCCCCTTAGAGATGCTGAGTACATATATACCTTTATCTTATAGTGGACAGAGAAATTGTGAGACCAAATGTGAACACAGGAGATAGAAGGGGGTAATAAAAAGAGCTAAAGCTAATAATGTACAGGAACAACAGAAAAGCAGAACATTGGGAATAGGTTCAGTATTAGTCATTCATTTTACAAAGTAAGATAACAAAAATCCGTTATTTTGTGTCTCAAAAATTTGAATATTGTTTATTTGTAGCACATTCATAGAAAGTTGAGTGGAAGGAAAAATGTGGCAGAATAAGAAACAGGGATTAAATGCAAGTGAAGTCTTAGATTTTCATTTAAATTTTGGTTTTTTCTCACATGATATTAATTTTCTGAGAGACTGAATATGGGGTTTTAATTATCTGTAAGCCATCATCAGCAGAATTAAAAGAAATACAGGCTTGCAATATTTCACTCTGTGAATAATTAATCTATTTGTGTTTCACTTTCTGAAATTAGAGACGAAATATAGAGCTTTTTCATAAAATTCTAGTTTTTGTAATATTTTCATGTATTTTTTGTAACACAACAGAAGAGTGGTTGTGAGAAAGCTGGAAGAAAAAATGGGGTAAGAAATAAGGCTTAAGGACGTAAAAAATAGACCCAATCCCCAAAATAACCAAATCACAAAAAAGTAAGAAAATAATAATACATAAAAAAGATTAAACTTTACCGTCTCTGAGAGAATGACAGCTTCAGGTGGCTGCAGTTGGATCTCTGCTGTCTTGAGCTCTTTGTCAAAACTCTCTTGGTGCTTGCTGTTCCTTTTCTCTTTCTTCCTTTCTTTACGATCTCTTTCAGGTTCGTCCCGGTCCAATTTGTCCTGAGACTTGGTATGCAGCTTCTTTGGTAGAAGGGGCTCTAAAGCAAAGCTGAGGCAAAGAAAAACATTAATCAAAGGTCTAACAGATTGAGAACAAAATTTGACCAAATCTTTAATCATATTAGCATATGTCAAGACAATTGTAACCAGTACATGTGCATGAATTAGAACACTGAAGTTGAATAAAACTCAAAAATTACACCGATACATCTATAAAGTCTCCACGTGGATTGTCGGATCTGACAACCAACCATTATCTGCTAAACAGATAAAAGTCAGATTTTATGGTAATTTACACCTTCATAAACAGTGAACCATGGGTTACCCATCTGATCCAGGCCTGGAGGGAGAGTTGTCAGAGGAAACAGAGGTGACTGAAGCGACGGACAGCGGCCTCTGGGAGGAGGGCATCGTGAAGGAGCGCACCATGGATGTTGGACGAGTGCCTCGACGTTCGTCACCTGCCGGCTAGAGCAATAGAGGAGAGAAAACAAAACTTAAAGGTGTTGTGAAATTATTTGTGTTCTTAGATGTATTGTATATGCAGTTACATCACTTGTCTGCATAACAAATCACATTCAACATGAGTTTAGCTGCCACTTGTAGAAGCGGTTCCAGAGTTTAACGAGTCATAATGAAAGGCTGTTTGTGTCAACAAACATACTTGCAATTTAAAATAATTTCACAGAACTTATGTAAATATTTGAAAACAAAATCTCTAACATGATCTACCTGCTTTAAATGAAAACATAAAAACAACTTTTATTTCTAGGGGTGCACCGATCCGACTTTTTCAGTCCCGATACCGATACTGATGCATGGATTTTGTGTACCTGTAGATATCTGATACCGATCCAATATTATTGCTAAGTTAATCAAATTTATACCTTCCACCTTATACCTTTCTTGAAGAAACTAAAGGCACCAGACTTTACTAAGTAATCATAACTAAGACAAATTAACAGATATAAAATATAAATTCACCATATAACTGAAATTTAAAGTGAAAATGAATTTTTTTGTGTGAAGTTATTGCAGATTTACCACATTTTAAGTATCGGTTCATGGTAATGGTTAACTTTAACCGATACGATACATGTACATTAGACGGTATTGGGGCTGATACCCGATACCAGTATCGGTGCATTCCTATTTATTTCCATTCGTTAAATTATGTATGATTGATGAGCACTGTTGTAAAAATCTCCATTGATTTTGTTATAGAGAAGTAAGCAAAAATATAAAACACCAGCTAAATGGTTTAATTTTGATGGATTATGCTTCCTTTAATGTTCAGGTCATGACCTTACAAATGGTATTATGGAAGATTTGTATCTATTAAAAAATTGTGCTGCCATGAGATTAAAAAACGTTGAGATTAATTATGGTCTGTAATTAATCAATCTAATTTTAATCTCACCTAATACTAGGTGAGAAAGACCCTCATCTTGAGGCATTTCATTTAAATTCATTACACTAGTATGGTCAAATGAATGCTTGATATATAATTTAAAAAGTGACTTTAGGAATTACTTTATTGTACTTAACAGACTTGAAGAGATGCAGTCCCAGTATTTACATTCTCTTGTTTTTGTGACTAGTCACAAGTGGCGACTCCAACCTTGTGCTTCGAGCATGCACAATTCATTAGCATTCTGGAAATAGTGGGGTAAATATCTGGTTTGAGTCGAGCTTTATTATGGGTTAAAACAACATGTAACACACACCTTATTTCTATAACAATGGCTTGCCATATAGCTGGACCAGCTTGCGGTGCAAACTGGTTGCCTTGCCTTCTGTGTTTGTCTCTGTTTTCTTTCTATCCACTCTCCATTGTTTTTAAAGCATTGCGCGACCAGGACAGCAGGGGGTGCTAACTTTTCATAGCGTCTCTGCCTTGCATCACAGCGTCGTTTCAGTTTTTTTTAGGCTCGTGAACGCATTACCCCCTCAAGGAGCAATGGACGACAGAAAGGAAGTTTTGATTAAGCTGTAAAGCTTGAAGGGCAGCTCATTGAATACTCTAAAAACACATGGAAACAAACAGCAGCCTTTTTTGTTGTTTTCCTACACCTCATTGTGTTCAAAATTGCAAAAAGTACAGATTAGATAAATTATCCTTTCAATATAAAGCATGTAGTGGCCAAACGCTGCATTAACTACTGATTACAGCGACTATAGAGTACCGTTCTGGTGAAGTGATCCCTGGCTGTTACTGAACTGAGCAATCAGAGGCAAACGCAATCAGAGGCAAACGCTCTCCGTTGGCGGATAGTTAGAAAATGGGGCTTTACTCCGTGCATCCTTGCGTAGGGGACGGAGAGCCCTTGCATCGACGGATAATGGTGTTGCGTAAATCAGTCGCTGTCAAAACAGAGAAGCATAAAGTGGCCTTTAGTAACATTAAATGCTTCACCTAAAAGTCTCCAATAACCCCATAAAAAGTTGCTAGATTCTTCATTTATTCGCTTTTATTTTTTGAAAGAGAACTGCACTTTTCTTTCTTCAAAAATAAAAAATAAAAAATCTTGAAATTCTAAGAAAAGTTCGGATCCTAAAGGCAGACATTCTTGTTTTACTATATTACTGATAAGCCATACAGCTAGCTTGTTCGCAAGTCCAGTTTGGTTTAAAAGCCATCTTGTCGGTAAAGTAGTATAGACGATTTTACACTGCTATTTATTAGCTAATGAACTAACTATTATTGACCACAAATTGTGACATATCTTAGTTATTTGAAACAGAGAGCTAATTAGCTATGTAGCTAACTAGCAAGTTTAGACAGCTGACTTGTTTGCAAAATCAACATCATGAACAGGTTTTCTTAAAAGATCATATTAAAGCAACTCAATATATTCTGTTCCACAAAAAAAAAACTATAAATATGATTTTGTTCCTTTCTCAGCAGCAGCAAGACATAAGGGAGGGGGAGAGTAAAAATAACTTTTGAGGCAGTCTTAATTTCTCCTGGAACCTGTGGGTGAAAAAAATTAAACCCATTCCCATTAAAGGACTATTTTCATACAAGGCAGGCAGCCCCATGTCTAACAGGGTAACCTTATTATCACTTTCTGGGAAGTGATGGCTTCTTTCTCATTTGAAAGGTTGCCGCCCTTTCTTTTTAACAGGGGGAGTATCTCTTTTCCACTGGCAGGAAAGAGGGAAATGCTTGGCCAAGCAACAATTAAATCTGTAAAAAAGAAGAAAAGAATGGGAAGAGGTATCGCAGTAGTAACCTGCTGCAGACAAGCTGACAAAAGGCATAGGTTGGGCAGAAAACTCTTTATTGCAATGGAAGATCAAAATCCTGTGCTTGTTACCACCTACTGTAAAACAACCATAACAACCTGGTTGCGTTCTTTTAATATCCAACTGCTTCATAAAACTGTTGCAAAAATATTAATTTGGTGAACAGCACAGGTTATGTATTTTATATTGTTTTCAAATCTTGATTTGAATATGGATATATCTCAAACCATTGCTATTTGGGTAATAATGTTTAGGAAACGTCTTATTCTATTCACTGATAGGTTTTAATGGGAATCTATATCCACTCTTGTTGAACACCTTGATCTTTGGTACCCAATTCTCCTATCCATGATGCGCAGCACATTTTCATAAAACAAAAAAAAGTTCACTCTTTCTAAGAGACCAGAATGCTGCTTAACCATGCAGAATTAGGTCTCATATCTTTCTGTTTGAATTAACCTTGGACTTACAAAGAAAACATTTGGCTTGACAGCAACTTGTTTCTTTCCTTAAATCAAATAAAAAAGCCATCCTAATAGTAATCATAATGCTGTTACCATATCAGCGCATACAGTAAGACCAATCTTACATCCCTCCGCAAAAAGCAAGCTGAGAAATGGATTTATCTTTGTGGATTCATCACATGTCCACTGTCAGATTTGTCTACTAAGACAAACTGTTTCTGAGCTTTCGAATTGTGTTTCAAAAGTTGCCTTGAAATTAGTTATGTTATGTATATTAGTTTCCATGCAGATTTCTTGTAAGTTTAGTGTCCATCAAGCAATCAATGGGCGAGAGGCGGGGTACACACTGGAAAGATCACCATTCCATCGCAGTACAACTCAGAGATAAAGAGGAGAAATGGGAACCTCATACCTAAGGGCAATTTAGAGAGACCTAAGAGTCATGGTTTGGACTGTGGGAGAAAGCCGGAGTACCTGGAGGATGTCCATGCATTATTATTATTATTATATAACAACTTTCAATATCACACAGAGATATCCTGGTTTAATCAGGATTTCTTTCTTTTTTTCTAAAGAATATTCCTGTATCTGTCAGAAAACTCCACTTCTTCAGTGGAAAATAATTGGTTTTGGCCCCTTTTGGATTCACCTAAACTTTTTTCTTCTTTGACCTTCAGATTTATCCAAAAAGAATTAAAACTTTAAAATTTTAAATCAACCAGTCAACACAGAGAAAATTAAAACTAGCACACTAAAAAGCAAATTGTTATTCATGCAAAAGAATTAAACCAAGGACAGGACAAAAGAAAAAAGTCTTACCAGATTCCTAACACCATACTCTTTCTCCACCTTCTCTCGCAGCTGTTTGAAGCAAGCCTCCATGCGATCGTGAAAGGGCCTCAGTGCCTCTGTAACCTTCTCACCGTGAATGCGAACACCTTCAGAAAGATGTGGGATCTGATGAAAAAAAAAAAAAAAAAAGAGTACCAACAACATGGTTATTCCTTATCCATAATCTCTACAAAGATGAGAAACATGTCATATATAGACGATTCATTCAGTTCTTTCAGATGAACTCATTCTCTTTCTAAAGGATTTTTCATTCTTTACTTCATCAATAAGGCCTATGCTGGAAGAACACAGCCAGACCCGTTGCCATGACAATCTATATCCCCTCCAAGGATCACCTACTTACCAAACAAAAGCAATAGCATCCTTGAACCTTTTCCTACTTAGTCACTTAACAACCACAAACCTTATTTTATTTTACTGGGATTGTGCATACTCTTGGTACTTAATAAATGTTAATTGAAAAGCAAATTGTACATCTTCTTCAAAATATTTCTTAAATGTACATCCTAAGAGCCTTAACTTTTATTCCACCACATCTACCCAAATACCCTTTATACATATCACAGAAAACTCTTCAAACAATCATCTTCATATGAAAACAGTATACCATAACAAAGCAACACATGGCCTTCTAGCTAAACAGAGATGTCAGAAGAAAGCCATTTTTGGAGAAAAGATATTTGAAATGTATTTTTTTCGATCCTTCTCCTACACACTGAGGATGTAGAAGAACTCGCTCTGGTCTGATGAGACCAAAATTAAACTTTTTGTTGATCAACTTGTAAAACTTTGTACAGTCAAACCAAAACTGCACATCACCCTAAAACCACCATCCCCACAAGGGAAATAGCGTAGCAGCATCTTAATTTGGGATGCTTCACTTCAGCAAGCACATGGATGCTGGTTGGAGTTGCTAGGAAAATGGATTAATCTAATTACTTGGTAATTCTAGAAAAAAACAAACAAACTGCAATTACGGTACCTTAAACATACTACCAGAGCTACACTGAAATGGTTTAGATCTTAGCATATTCATTTAGGAGAATGGCCCAGTCAAAGTCACAACATAAATATTCAAGAGAAACTAAGGGAAGACCTGAATATGTGTTCATTAATGCTTTACATCCAATCTGACTGAGCTTCAGCTATTTTCCAAAAGAGAATGAAAAAAATCTGTTCAAATCTATTCAATTTACATTTATAATTATGCACTACTTTATATTGGTCTGACATGTAAATTCTATATAAAATACATTAAATTTTGTGGTTGTGACATGACACATCATAAATAAGTTAAAGGGGTATGAATACTTTCCCAAGTTAATGCACATATTCTCACTGCTGGATCAGTAAATGTACTGCAGCTCTAGTTTTTAAATGAAAGGCATTTCCTGCCAAGGAGATCATCTCCTTACAACACGTACATAAGAAGAGTTGCAAAAGTTTAGACAGACTACATCTACAGGCATGTACCTGATGTGATGGCTGTTTACTTCTCCACCACTGACGCAAATAATGACGCAGTGCAGCCTTTCAGCTTCCCTACTGCCTCTCAGAACGCAGAAACCCTGTGAGTAACAAAACCTTAGCACGGAGCAGCAACGTTACAGGTAAAAAGGGACGCAAGCAAGAGACTGAAACTGCTGAAAACTGGTAATTAGGAAACCCCCGGTGGCACAGTGTCAGCAAGCTTTGCTGAATCTCTACATCTAGAGAGAGGAATAAGCAGCATTCCTCAGCTGCTGAGTAGCATATGAGTAATTATTTTTGCTCGGCTGGCTGAAATGAGACATGTTGTCAAAAATAACAAAAATCCTTTATACTTAAAGGTCCTCCTACAGCAAGAATCTGATTTTAGCAGTCTTGAAACCCAAATAACTAATCACAGTCTGCAGCTAAGGAGTACATCATGTACACCGGCTTTTACGATGAAGCAATTCACTCAAACTAGGAGCAAATAGCAGAAGCAGTCAGCTCCAGGAGCAAAGGAGTGTCTGAAACATAAGGCAGGTGAGACAGTACAGCATAAGCTCTGTTCAACTCTTAACCAGCGATCCCTGGGGTTAGAGCACTTTTATTCCTTTCTCCTGAGTGCAAACTGTCACTTCACAGCAGACTACAGAATAAACCAGTTTTAATCAGCTGGAAAAGAGTACCTTTATATTTTTGTGATGCAATGTTATGAAATAATCTCCAAACCTTTTTCAGTCAAAATTTTTTGCAAAGGTGGTTTAATAGGCAGAGGGAACATTTAGTGGAACCCACTATAAAGAGGCAAAATCACTATCCCACAATAATGATTCCAAAGAAATCAAAGTGTTAAATTCAATACATTTGTTCAGTGGGGAGAGAAAAAATTTGATGTTTAGCACTAGTTTACCCATAATTAGATTCAATTATTTGTGGATTTTTCAGTGGAACATAACTCAACGGTCTAAATAACTAATATATACCAGGAAGTCTCTCAGATGTTTGTTTTTCAGGTGTTATAATTTTTTTTATAATTTATGTATCATGAAATGTTTGTTTTTTTACAATATTTTATCCTCCTAAATTCATGAAAATAAAATTTAAAATAAACTGATTTTGGTCAGTCCGTGCATAGCGATAGAGAGGAGGCCATTAGTCCCTGACATAGCCATCCAGTACCCAATTAAATCTTGGGGCCTTTGCCCATTTCCTGTCTGATTAGTGTCGATAAAGGTCACTAGCTACATGAAAAGAAAAACAAAAAACTGATTTACCATCTTATAATTATGCTTATACCAAGCAGCTTTTTTACAGCTTGGAAATGGAAGCAGGAAGAGCCGAAATGAGGATAGTCATTGGCAAAGGGTATGTTACATTTAATGAAAGTGGCATGTTGGTAACATTTTTCTGAGGTAGACAGATTGTGAGAGAAAGCTGCATTTATACCTACATGCTTTTGTTCACAGTGATCTACCGGTTGTTATGGAGACTTGGTGACCCCGAAATGCCACTGCACTGCATTTTCGTAACAATGTGCTTTGGATATTTTTTTTACTACTCCCTGCTTACTGTGCGTGGGTTCAAGGTTTGGTCCTTGTACAGCCTTGTGGAGAACAGAGAAGGTACTCTGTGGCATGTCATATTTATAAACCAAGGAAACAAAAAGTTAGGGGTTCCCAGAAAAAAACTGACCAACTCAAAAAATGTAAGTGCAAAAAAAGAAACAAAAAGTTTGAGTTACATTGATTTTATAGAAACTGCTAGAAGTACAAATAATTGTACCCAAGGTTATTTTGTTAAAAAAAAATCTTATAATTTTTTTTCATTCCTACTGAATGTGAAATAAAACGTTTTTTATGCATCTGTAATAAATTATGCTCCTTCAATAAAATCTGCATTTACGGTGGATACACAAAGTATTCAGACCCCTTTAAATTTTTCCACTCTGTTTCATTGCAGCCATTTGCTATAGTCAAAAAAGTTTATTTTATTTCTCAATGTACACTCCGCACCCCGTCTTGACAGAAAAAAATAATAAAATGTAGAATTTTTTGCACATTTACAAAAAAAAGAAAAGCTGAAATATCACCCTTTGCTCAGTATTGAGCAGAAGCACCCTTTTGAACTAATACAGCTATGAGTCTAGTCTTCTTAGGAAGGATGCAACAAGTTTTTCACACCTGGATTTGGGGATCCTCTACCATTCTTTCTTGCAGATACTCTCCAGTTCTGTCAGGTTGGATAGGAAACGTTGGTGGACAGCCATTTTCAGTTATCTCCAGAGATATTGACTGGACCAGTCAAGAACGGTCACAGAGTTGTTCCAAAACCACTCCTTTATTATTTTAGCGCCGTGCTTAGGGTCATTCTCATGTTGAAATGTGGACCTTCGGCCCAGTTTGTGGTCCTGAGCACTCTGGAAAGAGTTTTCTTGAGATATCCTGGAAGCCTTCCTGTATTCATCTTTCCTTCAATTGCAACCAGTCATCCAGTGCCTGCAGCTGAAAAACACCCCGGCAGTATGATGCTCCCACCACCATGTTTCACTGTAGAGATTGTATTGGGCAGGTAATGAGCAGTGTCTGGATTTCTCCACACATACCAAATACAATCAATGCCAAAAAGTTCAATCTTGGTCTCATCAAACCAGAGATTTTTTTTTCTTATAGTCTGGGAGTCCTTTATTTGTTTTTTGGCAAACTCTATGCAGGCTTTCATTTATCTTGCACCGAGAAGAGGCTTCTGCTGGGCCACTCTGCCATAGAGCCCAAATAGTTCTCTTGGTGGAACTTACTCCCATCTCCCTACTGTATCTCTAGAGCTGATATTTGGGTTTTTCTTTACCTCTCTCATCAAGGCTTTTCCCCACGATTGCTCAGTTTGGCTGGACAGCCAGATCTGAAAAGAGTTCTGGTTGTCCCAAACTTCTTCCATTTGAGGATTATGGAGTCCACTGTGATCTTAGGAACCTTGAGTGCTGCAGAAATTCTTTTGTAACCTTGGCCAGAATTGTGTCTTGCCACAATTCTTTGTCTGACAAGGCAGAATCCAGAGTTTCAAAATGACCAAAGTCCAACCAGAGGTGAAACCATCATCTCAAGTGAGTCGGGGTGGGATGATGCTAAGTGATATTCAACTGCACCTTTCTTCTATGGCTTTAAGAACAATTTAAATCACTGTTGTACAAGGAGTAAGCTGGCTTAGTTATCAGCAGTATTAATAGTGGTTAAAAGACCGTTATTAAAGATCACTATTACTATCAATTAAATGAATAGTTACAAGGTGCTACCTGCAGCAGGTATCAAAAAACATAGCACTGGATCCAGCAAATCCCAACAAACACCACAATGATGACTGCTCACCACTTCAGAATTTTTTTTATAGTTTATAAAACTTGACATTGATCAAATTGACAGAACAAACACTTTAATCTACTAAATATCTAAAATATCAACGAAAACCCTGTCCTGATACCTCCCTGGTTTCTCCTAGGGATGCACCCATACTGATACTGGTATTGGGGCCAATATCATTCTTATGTACTGTATCGGTATTGTTTAAAGTTAACCCATACCATGAGCTGATACTTAAAATGTGAAAACTGCAATCATTTCACAGAAAATGTTTAATTTTCTCTTCAAAAATTTGATTTTGTTGTCGTTTTTTAATCTTTTTTTTCTATTTCATCATCATTTGTTGTTACAAGCAGAGAAGAAAAAAAAAAAAATTCTTTCAATTTGCTGCATTTTTGAGTGTGGTAGAAGAATCAGCGTTGGTTTCTCAGTATTTGGAAGTCAGATCCAACTATTGGTATCGTACCAGTTTGAAAAAAACAGTATTATTGCATCCCTGGTGCCTTTTTCTCACGGCACACAGTTTATGTAATTCAGCGTATTAAAAGTGGTAGCAAGCATCACTTGGACACGATTTAGGAAAAAACAGTACTTCCCTGACTGTTTTTTTTTATTTAACAAAGAAAGTTATTTCAAAGTTTGGAAAGTAGTAAAGTTCTGCACAAAAATGAAAGAGAACTGGGTTTATTCCTAGCATGAACTACCCAGCAAGGGACGTTACATAGCTAACACTAGTAATATTAACCAGCTTAACATGATATATTGGCTTGTATTAACTAGGCTTTATTTAGCTAAACTTACCTACATGTCACAAAATAACTCAATTTACATATTGCTAGAAAAACTGCTACATTTTTTTGCCTTTTTCTGGCGCTGGCTAGTAGTTTGCTGCATGGACGTGCTGCTTTACTTTGCTGTAGTCTGCAGCACCTGTCGGCAATCTGCTAAAGCCGTGTATGCTTAAGGTGTGTTTAAAGACGGCTCATAAAAATAGAATACCATTTATTAATGAAATAAATGGCAGAAAAAATAGGGAGCACTGACACAGGACAAGTGGGTAAAATTTCCTACATGTACCCCGTGTCTGTTACGCTAAATACAGAGCAGATAATTACAAATCCGGACCTCGGTGTCCTCGATATGGCGTTGGGCCCTGAGCTCCATGGTCAGTTCCATTGACCTCATGATTCTCATTTGCTCTGACATGCACTGGACTCCTAGGAAGGAGCAAAATCATCTTAAGGAGGAGCAGAAGAAATAGACAACATGTAAGTTAAATCTGAGTGTCACTTCAAAGGGTCTGAACAATTATGAGCATATTTAGCAGTTTTCTTTTTTAATAAACTTGAAAAATTACTATATTTGGGGTTTTTTTTCTGTTAAGATGGGGTACTAGGTGTACAATAATGAAACATAAATGAACTTTTTTGATTTTAGCCACTGGCTGAAATGAAGCAAAGACTGAAAAATGTAAAGAGGTCTAAATGCTTTCCATACCCACTGTACTTTAAGAAACTTTTCTAGGGCTGCTACTGTAGAGAAGGGCAGACATATTTGGAGCCTTTTAAATTTCTTCTGTTTTTGCCACAATTAAATTTTTTTAATCATAAAACAAAGGTTAATATCAGACATAACAGATAAACTGAAGCAGTTGTCCATTATTAGTTTAATTTATTGAAGGAAAGAAAAGTGATCCAAACTAATCTGGTCATGTGGTAAAAAGTAAAAAAAACCTTCCCTTTTTTATCCCTCTGCTTGTCTAAATTAAGGTTAGAGTTCATGATCAAACATTAAGAAAGAGACGGGCAAAAGGGGCCATACATGAAGAGCTTCAAGTTGACTAACAGTTTTGGGAAAACACTGTGTCCAGATGAGACAAAACTGATACTGACTTTCAGGCCAAGTGCATTTTATGAAGTGAACGCTGAACCACAGCACGCCATCCAGTGTACCTATAAAGTTTGGACCTAAAGATAATGGGGAAACTGTGGCATGAACTTAAATAGGTCATGAAAGCTGGTAAACCTGAAGTGTATCTGAATTAAATCAAATCTACAACGAAAAGTGGGACAATATTCCACAACACAGCTGTAAAAAGCTTATTGCAAGTCATCACAAATGCTTGATGGCATTTGGTGCAACCATGGGTTAGCGTTAAGAAGCAGGTATCGTGTAGGGGCAGTTTTCACATAGGGTCAGATTGGTTTAGATAGGATTTATCCCATAAAAATTAAATCAACTGCCTTTCGTATTGGACTTCTTTCTTCCACATATGTAACATGCTGCACTAACCATCCTGTGATAGAAAACATTTGGAGCAGGTATCACAGTCACTGAAAGCCAATGAGCGTAGCTGTGCCGCGCTTCACTAAACCAAAGCAAGGCACAGGAAGATAAATGAGACAAGGCAACACACACTTTGCACAGATTTCCCCTGATATTGTGCACCTTCATCATCATCCCTGCTGGAGCATTTTGAAGACAATAAAGAAGAGGAGCCTGAGAAGGAAAAAGGTGCAGGAAAGGAAACAGCGGCGGAGGGGGTGTGAGTTAGAGGTGAGGGAAGAGCAGAAGGACCAAGTGTTGTGAGACAAAAAAGCAATGACAGAAAAAAGTGAGTGAAAGCTAAGGCAAGATTCACGTCTCCCAGGATACCCACATCTTTTTATAGACCTTAAAATGATTGAGCGCGACTGAGAGGTGGCATGGCAACAGAGTTCTGCTTGGTGGCTGCATGCTGATAAACTCTTTGTTTATGACACTGAGAGGCTCAGGGCCAAGACACACAGATGTTTACTTTTTTAAATTAAATGAAACAACTTTAAGAAGCTTTTCTTCTAGCCTAAATGTCAAGATACAGTCATTGGAAAAAGAAAGTAATGCAGTCATGAGGAGAAATAAGCAAGCAATATAATTCACTTTCTGTCAGGTAGTGGGCAAATTTACATAATGTTCTTAACAATGTGAAAACTGTGTAAAATGTGTGTGGGTTCTTGCTACTGAACGGCTTCAAACAGCCTTTTAATTCTGTGTTTGATTCCCACTCCTTTCTGTATTTCCTAGAGTCCAGTTTAAACTCAGAAGTGATCATATAGACAAGATGACGTGAGTAAGTGACAGGGGCTGGGTGAAATCTGTGATTTTAGTGTGCAGTCGTTTATTTTATACAGAAAAAATTTTATACTGGAGCACAGGTGGGATTACAGGGCGGCTTCAAGCAATAATTAAGCGGGGTTAATATCTGCTCCGCCTGAACAGGACCTAGGCGGTAGGAGCTATTGAGCTAAAAGACCTCTGCTGCTCCCATGTTGCAGTATCAAACATACGTGCTCCATGTTAGAGACTAAATATCCAATAACATCATAAACAGTCACTTTATTTGTCGCTAGTCGCATTTTTCTGAGGAACAGTCTAAACTCTTTCTAAATGTAGCTACACAGTAGCTGCATTAGCAGTGCTTTCCCCTCAGTTGGGTCTTATTGCCTCTGTATGGCACATGACTGTGTAGTCACATGACTCAAGGCAAGGCCCATTTCTTAAAGGGGCAGGAGCACTACTAAACAAAAAAATGTTTTTTTGTTTGTTTTTTTTAACATTCCAAATTTACCCGCACGGTCAAATTGACGCTGGTAACAGTCATGCATTTCGGTATTCGTAAATTATCGGTACACCACCCAACCCTACTGGAAGTTGTTTTTTTCTGTCTCTCATATTCAATTCCTGAATAGCTGTTGTGTGGACTTAGGTTCTTCCAATTGGAAATGTTTTTTTCCTAAAACAGGTTGTCATTTTGAGGAACATCCACACTGAACCGCTTAAAAAAATGTCGTTATTCACACAGAAACACAAAGAGCGGGCAGAAGCACCATTTTTACTCCCATAGACCTCTAAGTGGCGCTAAACATGGAGTATGGGATGAGTGCAAGAAACCCCCCATGAGGTTAGCAGTAAACACAACAAGAAAACAAGAAAGCCGAACAAGTGCCAAGCTAATGCGGTCTTTGGTAGAACGTTTTCCAGCTGCTGCAGAACAACCACGAGCATCTAATCCATAATTGTATGCCAGTTCAGGTCTATAGGCCAGGTTATAGGTTATGCTAATAAGCAAGTGTTTTAACAAAATATATCAGTTTATTGCAGTTTGCATGAATACATGAGGGCAAGAATTTCTAAAACATCATGTCCAGCGTTCACATCATTCCCACTTTAGAAAAAAAAATCCTGAGTGGATAGGGCCTCAAGGTGACAAAGCAGATCAGTCATTCTGATATAGATTTCCTGACGTGTATGGGATCATTGCTCAACTGATGACCAAGACTACACCAAGCTTTGGCTGACAGTATCGTATGACTGCAAAACAAGCCAAAATCCTGAGCCCTCAAAGACTGGGGTTACATTTGGTATGATTTATTTAAAAATGTGCTACGTTTGGTTTTCATCTGACATCTTTATTTGGATCTCATCTGTCACAGGAGACATTACGAGGACATTCTTTATCAAACCTTGGGGTTCATTAAACACGTTCCTAGAAATAAAACCCACATTTACCTTGTTGTTTTTAAACTATATAAAGGCTGAAAGAACAGTTTCCGATTGTAATTTTACAATATTACAGAACACCTTTAAGTGGCAAAGTTTGAAAGCCAAGTTTTATTCTCTTTTTTTGGAAAGAAAATATTTCACATTGGTGGCCACTTATAATACAGTGTAGTAGTTCAGTCTTTTTCTAATTATATGGTCATAAACTTTAACATATATACTCAAAGGTAACTTCATTTGTTCCACAATGCTAGAACTAGGTTGGACTCCCTTTTGCCCCCAGGGCCGTCTTAAAACTCATTGGCAAAGAACCAATAAGGTATTAAAAACCTTCATCCGAGATTATGGTCCACACTGGTAGCATACCATCACACAGCTGCTGAGGATTAACCAGTTTAGCATAGTTGATTAAAATATTGTCTAATTTTAGTGAGCTTGTGTGAACTGAAGACTGCTTCCTGTTCTTAGATGACATCCATCCTTTCAGATGTAGTCTACTGTTACTGTAACCACTTGAACCTGCATTACATTTTGACAGGCTTTGCTTTCAGAGATGGTAATTTACAACACTTGGTTATAACAAGTAGTCATTAGTGGTATTGCATGAAAATTCAAAATTTTCTGTAACCCTTAAAAACAACCTGTATGGCAGGTAAAGCCATGTCATGTTTAAACTAACCTAAATCAGCTTTCGCCATCCCAATGCTCAATTCACTTGTGGACATGTACATGTACTGAGTTGCTGGTTGCACAAATCACATGGCAGCAACATTGTATTTTTAGACCAATTGTGCTCTTAACAAATTGGTCGGTGAGTGTAGCATGCAATTGTTTGTTCAATTTCCATAAACATCTGAGGGTCTGGTCTTGCAGTGAATAAGGCCGGACAGAAACTATTGAAAAGACAGGTAAAGTGTTGTAAATGTTTCCATTACTAACTTAGTGTAGAATGAGTAAATTCAAATGGTTAAGAAATGGCCTTTCAACTCTTCCCAGTTTCATGAGCTGAAACCAACCTTACTGATATGAGGCGGCTGTCAGAACGAAAGACCATCAAACTACCAGCTAATTTCTTTGAAGTGGTCACATTTGCTGATGATCACATAGTCAATTGCACAACTGGATGCCAATTAGATGCACTTGATGCTTTTAAACTCAGAACAAGAACCAAGAATGGACTTTTGTCATGACTTTAGATATGGAGTATCCTTCATGAAGCAAAGGAAAATGTAAAAATCATTAAACACTGGAGAAATTATGCTGCATTATGCAGACCCTTTACAAAAAATTATAAGATCATGGAAAGGTTTATTTCCATAATTCCATTCAAAAGGTTAAATTTTCATAGATTATAGATTGAGGGCCCACAATTTAAACAATTTCAAGTATTTAGTTGTTTATTTCTACATAATTTGGGCTTCCAGCTCATAAAACCCATGGAAACAGGAATTCAAAAAATGTCAATACTGTGAGTAAAAAAAATAATCACCATTTACTTCTCAGTTTTTGCAGAAAAAAAAAAAAATTAGAATCACATCAAAATGTCGTATTTTCAAAACAATATGTCAATCTTCAATACTTGGTTGGGAATCTCTGCCTAATCCCGCCTTGATACGCCGTTGCATTGAGGCAATCAGCCTTTGGCATAGCCTGCGAGTTACGGAAACCCAGATTTCCTTAATGCTTGCCATTAGCTTTTCGTTGTTTTTGGGTCTGTTGCCATTTCGTTTTCCTCTTGATAATACCCCATACATTCTCAACGGGGTTTAGGTCCGGTGAGTCGGCTGGCTAGTGAAACACTGTGATTGCACGGGCATCAAATCAGATTTTGGTGCTTCTGGTGGTATGGGCAGGGTCAGTATCCACTGTAAGATGAAATCTGCATCTCCATACAGATCTTCAGCAGAAAGAATCATGAAGTTCTCTAAAACATACTGGTCAACTGTTGTAACAACCTTGGATTTAATAACGCATAGTTTACCAACATCTGCACTGGACACTGCAGCCCAAATAATGACTGATAACACTTCACTTTCATTGGAAAAGAGGACCTTGAATCACTGCCCAACAGTTCAGCCTTTCTTCTCTTTGGCCCAGTTGAGACACTTCCTACGATGGCTCAGGCTCACATGTGGTCTGACTCGAGGTATCTGACAGTTGTATCCCATCTCCTGAATGCATCTGAATGTTTTGGTTTTTGAACCTGTTACCACCCTTTCTGGATCTCCAGATCGCCAGATTCTTGAATCTTCTGTTTGATAATCAGCTGAAGCCCCTGAACATCTCTTCTGCTGGTGGATCGTCTCCAGCCACCTTTTGCCCTTCCACTAGACCTTCCATTGAAATGCTTGGACACAGCACTCAATGTACAGCCAGCCTTCTTAGATAATATCTTTTGTGGCTTACATATCCTATGGAGGGTATCAATGATGTTCTTCTGGCCAGTTGTGAAGTCTACAGTGTAGAACCAAAGTGAAACAGTTTAATGACACCTGGGAAATTTGGGCTGATTTCTTCACAGTATTCTATCTATTTTAAGTCCTGCTTGCGTGGGTTTTATGAGCTGGACGTTTAACATTTGAATGGAATTATGGAGCTAAATAAACTTTTCCATGATATTCTACTTTTTGCAATTGTTAAAAGGTTAAAAGATAATTACAAAATGATAAAAGCAGCTTAGGTTGAGCGACTGGTACAAAACTTTGAGGGAACAAGGCTAAACATAAAAGTTGGTGTAACAGGTGTTAAGACTGCTGTACAATGTTAAAAACAAAAATTCTCTAAAGCAATAAAACTGTCAAGAAGGACACAAGCTTCAGTATTCTTTTTTGTTAAAGTTGGGAAACACATCCAAGTGGTAAAACCTGTGGAGGAGAGTCACGGTATCTTGTAGTATACTACACACAGCTTGTTAACAAGGTCAGACCGGCTCCTGAATGTTGTCTGGCCTGCACAAAGCAGCTATGATCTTAACAGAATGTAAAGGCTGCTGAAAAGAGTTGAACTCAAGGTTCAGATATATCTTTTAAGAGATTTCTTTTTTTTACTTTATTTTGTTGCCGGGCTCATTTTTTCACCAAACAAATACTAACCTCCTATTACAAAAGCAGCTTTCACTCACCAAAAACGGATATGCAGTTGATGTTTAATATCTTATTTTAACAGCTTGCCAGAATAATCATTTAACCTTCACTTTTTATAGTTCCATAAAAAATATAAATTATTTGTGTATATTTTCAATTTGCTATAAAGCAGAACAAAGTCACTGTTTTTACTTACTTTGCCCAGTAAAGTGTACCCAATCATCAAAGCTTTTTTTATTTCTGGTACACAACCATCATACAAAAAGGGGGAAAAAGGAAAACCAAAAAATCCTTTAATGATAACTTGAAAAGATAGCTTTAATACATATGTCATTATATATGTCACACATTATAAACTATATTACAGTGTCTGATGTTTAGGTTCAAAGATTCAAATAATGAGATGGTTCAAGCAGCTTTTAACAGGTTCAATAATCTTCTGCCAGCAACTGTTAGCATCAGAGCTAAAGATGAGGGAGCAGAATGGGCGTGATTATGACCGAACTACACACCCATACACGCCCCGCGAGGGCAGAGTCTACAGTGAAGTTACCGCCCCTATGCCCGTTTTAGGAACATGCTTCGTCAGAGCTGGGGAGGAGGAGTCTGTGAATCCACCATGAATTCCCACATGAAAGTGTGTCATTCTGGTAAACGGGGAGAAGTGAGAAGGCGTTGTGTATTCTTTTTTACAGTCTATGCTTATAAGTGGCATTCAGGAATGAATCTGCAACATCAATCATTGAAAAACGGTAAAAAACATCACCACAATAGATTAAGACAAAAAAAAGCAGATTAAAATAGTCACATATATTCATCTGCTTGATGAGTGATGGAATAATGTGAGGTAGCATTATGGCTAAGATCTCGTAGTAATTGATTTTTTTACTTGCGTCTAATCCCTGTCACATATTTCAGCTTTATGCAGCAATTTTGCTTTAAGTAAGACGGCAATCTTTTTCAGGGAAGTACTCCGCTGAATCCCAACCATTATAAAACTTTTTAGGAAGCTGAAAGTAATTTTTTCCTCCTACTAATCTCCATCCTGTTAAATGAATGTGCAGGGATAGAAAGTCTTAAATGAGCAAGAAAGTAATTGTACCACCCAATTTTCTGGCCATAAACCCATTTGTTTAATCAGGGCAGAAAATATCACATAGGAATGTGTACATCTGAGAACATTTTTAAACAGGACACATGAATGACAAACTGAGGAAGTTAACTCCCACAAAAAGGTTATTTAGCATATTGTTCAGCAAAAATGATAGGATTGCAGTCTGAACTGCTTTAGATGTTTTCAGATTGGATTTATGTTTGAAGATTTTATGCATAGTATATAAATAATGTTTAAGTAGTCTGCAAATTATTTTTGGAACCTCCAAAGCAGCGAGAGCAAGCAAGAATTTAAATTGGTCTAGGTTGAAGAAACGTGTTGGATAGAAAACATTGACAAAGGGTAAGCTAACTGAATGTATAAATGCTTAAATAATAGTAAATTATGCAGAGCTATATCTGCAAAGGAACTGAACAAAGAAGATATAGCAAGAAATTAGCATAAAGGATTGTTTTAAATGTGGCATAAATTAGCTGGGTGTAACTGGGAATAGCGAAAAAGCTATAGAAGGAAAAACATAATTATGCAAAATGTTCATGACTACTTAAAGCGGTTAGTTGTTCGAGTCTACACTGTAGTGACATTTTCTTTTCTGAAAATACTCATCTTTCATGCAAATATAAGGGGAACACAAAAGAAGCAGCTAATCAGTTGATAAACAGCAAAATACCAACATGAGCAGCCGATAAGAAAGAAATGCCACTGTGGTTTAATCTTAGAGTCTGCTCCAAACTGATCTCTGTCATTCAGTACCAGTTTACTTCACCATAAACAGTCTTCTGATCAACAGCCTGGTGAACTGAGACAGCCACGCTAGCTTTGAGCTGGGCTGAGATGACATATTAAGACCTTTCATGACGGCCAAAAGGTCCACGCAGCTACTGGTGAGTCAGGCAGGCTAATAAAGCCCCCGTGCTATCTTTTATAAGATGAAGGCAGCCACAAGCTGGAGTAAAAGCCCTGTCAAAAAAAAGTGTTCTGGGAAAAAAACCCAACTGTTACAGTTCAGAAAGGGGCGTGCTTAAGTGTTATTGAATAGACAGCTGATGCCTGGATACTAGTTCTGTATGTAATTTAGTGATTACTTTCCTTATCATGCATGACAATCATTCTTTTAAAAGTAAGTAGTTTTAGCCGGTAATTTTGACATCAAATTAAGATTTGCTTTTTATGAATAGCAGCAAAACACCCAATTTCTTTTCACTGCTTTTCCCAGTACTTAATTTGCTGTTTTCTAAAACCTCATTTCTTCTCTAATTAGTAGATGAGCACAAAGCCAATGTCACACAGATGCTTCTATCCCTGTTCACTCCCTTCTTTCGAGTACGCTTGCCTTTATTTAGACTGTTTAAGAGGCTTCCTAGACTGTTTTCATGTCGAAATGAGACACTTTTCAAAACTCATCTAGAGCAATATTTTATAAAGTAAAAAAAAATGGAAACCTATCTCTCTCTCTCTATATATATATATATATATATATATATATATATATATATATATACATACACACACATACACACACACACAAACAGACGTAGGGCATTTGATAAAAACTGAATCTAAAAAACAACAACCTTAAAGACAATGGAAAAGAGTGGGTGTCTAATTGGAAACTATTTGCTATCCATGTCAATCAGTGGATGGGTGCCTGAAAGAAAGAAAGTTGGAATAGGTGGAATTATATGAAAAATTGAGTAGGTGGTTACGCAGGCTAAAAGTTGAATAGATTGTCAAAGGGCGGATTGATGGATGGTAATGAAAAAAAAATCATAAATGGATTTCAGTTTATCCTAACTGGGAGAAAAACTGGGTACACCCTGGACAGGTCACCAGTTCATCACAGGGAAAATACGGAGCAACACAGGATAAACAGCCATGCATGCACCCACTTACAGCTTAGGTCAATTTGGAGTATTTAATTAGCCTATCAGTTATGTTTTTGGACTGTGGGAGAAAGGCAGAGTACCCGGAGAGAATCTTTGTCTGCATGGGGACAATGTGGTCTGGGGTCTTTCTGCAAACTGCAGAAACGAATGCAGGACCCTTCATGGTGTAAAGAAACATTGCAATCCACTATGGAGTCCCAAGGATGGGTGGTTGAGTGATCTTTTTAAACACAAAAAAGAATGCCATGCATTGCTCATGGATCTCATATCGGTGTGCTGCTTTTACTTACACCAAAGGTAGCAAGAAGAGGAAGATACTACAATCAAATTATTTCTGATACCTGATTCAAAGCTATAATAATATATCAAACTAATGACAACCTTGGATCTTTTAAGTTTTAGTTTTAAACATGATACAAAGTTAAGCAAAATTACTCAAAACAAAGTGAAAATACATTTGCTCAAATATCAAAATCTGAAAATGACCCCAATGGTCGTAATATACACTACCGTTCAAAAGTTTGGGGTCACCCAAACAATTTTGTGTTTTCCATGAAAAGTCACACTTATTCACCACCATACGTTGTGAAATGAATAAAAAATAGAGTCAAGACATTGACAAGGTTAGAAATAATGATTTTTATTTGAAATAAGATTGTTTTTACATCAAACTTTGCTTTCATCAAAGAATCCTCCATTTGCAGCAATTACAGCATTGCAGACCTTTGGCATTCTAGCTGTTAATTTGTTGAGGTAATCTGGAGAAATTGCACCCCACGCTTCTAGAAGCAGCTCCCACAATTTGGATTGGTTGGATGGGCACTTCTTGCGTACCATACGGTCAAGCTGCTCCCACAACAGCTCAACGGGGTTAAAATCTGGTGACTGCGCTGGCCACTCCATTACCGATAGAATACCAGCTGCCTGCTTCTTCTCTAAATAGTTCTTGCACAATTTCGAGGTGTGTTTTGGGTCATTGTCCTGTTGTAGGATGAAATTGGCTCCAATCAAGCGCTGTCCACTGGGTATGGCATGGCGTTGCAAAATGGAGTGATAGCCTTCCTTATTCAGAATCCCTTTTACCCTGTACAAATCTCCCACCTTACCAGCACCAAAGCAACCCCAGACCATCACATTACCTCCACCATGCTTAACAGATGGCGTCAGGCATTCTTCCAGCATCTTTTCAGTTGTTCTGCGTCTCACAAACGTTCTTCTTTGTGATCCAAACACCTCAAACTTGGATTCATCCGTCCACAGCACTTTTTTCCAGTCTTCCTCTGTCCAATGTCTGTGTTCTTTTGCCCATCTTAATCTTTTTCTTTTATTGGCCAGTCTCAGATATGGCTTTTTCTTTGCCACTCTGCCCTGAAGCCCAGAATCCCGCAGCCGCCTCTTCACTGTAGATGTTGACACTGGTGTTTTGCGGGTACTATTTAATGAAGATGCCAGTTGGGGACCTGTGAGGCGTCTGTTTCTCAAACTAGAGACTCTAATGTACTTATCTTCTTGCTCAGTTGTGCAACGCGGCCTCCCACTTCTTTTTCTACTCTGGTTAGAGCCTGTTTGTGCTGTCCTCTGAAGGGAGTAGTACACACCGTTGTAGGAAATCTTCAATTTCTTAGCAATTTCTCGCATGGAATAGCCTTCATTTCTAAGAACAAGAATAGACTGTCGAGTTTCAGATGAAAGTTCTCTTTTTCTGGCCATTTTGAGCGTTTAATTGACCCCACAAATGTGATGCTCCAGAAACTCAATCTGCTCAAAGGAAGGTCAGTTTTGTAGCTTCTGTACCGAGCTAAACTGTTTTCAGATGTGTGAACATGATTGCACAAGGGTTTTCTAATCATCAATTAGCCTTCTGAGCCAATGAGCAAACACATTGTACCATTAGAACACTGGAGTGATAGTTGCTGGAAATGGGCCTCTATACACCTATGTAGATATTGCACCAAAAACCAGAGATTTGCAGCTAGAATAGTCATTTACCACATTAGCAATGTATAGCGTGTGTTTCTTTAAAGTTAAGACTAGTTTAAAGTTATCTTCATTGAAAAGTACAGTGCTTTTCCTTCAAAAATAAGGACATTTCAATGTTACCCCAAACTTTTGAACGGTAGTGTACTTACAGACAGAAACTTTACCACATTTAATAAATTTTGATGTTTAAAACTTTCCAAAAGTACAACAGATTATTTTTTCATCATTTCTAGGTTAGCCTAAGCTACTTTTTAAACTTTAACTAGTTTAGGGATTTTCTCTAGTTCCCCAAGTTTAAGTAAAAACTCAACATAGCCGGAAAATAGTAATTATAAGAACAATTCTTATAACCAGTGAGCTGCATAACGTAAATAAAAAAAATTCAAAAGGACATGAAGCATCAAAGGCATCAGTGCAGAGAGAGTAAAGCAGACATGGGTATTTCTGTATGAATCATACTTTGCTGTGAAGAAAAAAGGGTTCACCCCCACAAAACAGCACATCATCTTCTCCTCAAGAGTTTCATTCCTACCACAGATCTGACGCCTAAAGCTGACCTATTTTCCAGTAACTAAGACAGGAACAGCAATCGAAAATTATATTTTCCCCTGAAGCCACAGTAGGCAGCGACAGACAAACCTCTTGTATATGTGCATAATTCCTGGGTGAACAATGAACGAAGAAACTAGGATTTCCTGAATATTAAAGTGTCCCACAGTTCAGAGCTTAACAGCAAAGCAAGAGCAATAAAAGATACAAAACAAAGCTTACGAGGCAGCATTTTTAAGTCCCAAGTTGTTATTACTAGAAAGATAACCAGCAGTATATAAACCAGGATTTAGCACTAATAAGCCGCTCAGTTTAATTGTAAAACACTCAAGAAAGTGTGCGTTCTACCAAAAGCTCAGTTCTGATCAAAAGTTTAGATATATTCATCTGGGGCATGAATGTCATATGCTTGTGGGATTTTTAAACTGTTTCTTTAATGGTGTAAGGAATATAGAACAAACATCCTACATTATTTAAAAAAAGAAGATTTGGATGCACCTGCAAATTAAAGCTTAATTATGCTAAAAAGTCCAAGTGGCAATGGTTATGCATCATCATGGTACATATGCTCTTCTCTCCCTCACCTATGCTCAACATTTTTGCTGACTGTAGGCCAGGTATTCCTCTGCTCAGCTCGTGTGGCACCACAGTAATAAACACAAAATGAGTCATCTTTTAAAAGTAAACAAGCAGTGACAGGGTGGTCATGGCTGTTTTCCTTGAGTTACAACATCCAAGAGAAACCCTGGAAACAAACAAAGCGAAGAAAACATCAGAGAGGTCCTGTGGCAGATTTGGTCTTACCTGCCAGGCAATGAGGTCTTTCAGTTTTTCTATCTTCTCATGGTCCTCTGGGTGCCCCTGCATGTACTTGTCATTAAAGAAGGCCTGGGAAAAGGGGCAAAGAGACACCATTTAAATTAAATATGGAAAGGTTCAGAGGGAGACTGAGATGTCGGAAAGTTTATTATATATATATATATATATATGAGAAACTGAGGGGAATAAAATGTGACTAGACAAGCACTGCTGAAGTGAAAATAAAAAAAGTAAATTTAATCTAGATTTCAGTCTGTTCTATACCGCCTGCAATATTTCACCGAAAAAAAAGAGTGACCAGAGGGCAAAGAATTCCCATCGCTCCTCTCCAGACTCAAACAGTGCCTTTCATGACAAAAGTGTAAATCTATTGCAGGTAAGGATGAGCACTGGGGAACCAATATGTTATCTTTAAAATTTTCCATCAAAAGCAAGGCAGAAAGAATGACTCTTCGTCACACAGGTCACAAGGCGGATTACATAGGAAACGAGCAATTGAAAAAAAACAATAAAAAAAAGTTTTGTAATTTCATGGAAAATAATATTCAACAAGACACCAATTGTAAGAGAATAATGACGAGGTGTTTTAAAAGTGCAAAAATTATAAAAATGACAAAAAATATTTAGCAAACTAGGATGGTTTTTCTACCAAACTTTGCTTTCTTGGCACCAATTTGTTGCTGAGTCTGAGGCAAACTCTTCTTTCTTGAGCACTGAAGGCAATAAACTCCCAACACAGTAGTAGCTTAAAAAATGTGCATCCAACAATCAAATTTGTAAAGGAAGCTTGTAAGAAAAAAACTGAATAATATTAGTCTAAAATCAAGCTTCTATTTGCCATTTGAGTTATAAACATTGAATTAAATTATAACGATTAAATTAAATGTAACAATTTTAATAAAATGTCAATTTATATTGGGTTTTTCAATTTTTGGTCAGATTAGGTAAAAACTGATGATTATCTGATCGATAGGATGATCATCTGATGGATAATCATCCAAAGATGTTTTTAAAAGCTGGTGGGTTTTCACAGTGAGCTTTGTGGAAATTACCTAACATGCATAGAGCTTACGCACAGCGGCACTTATTGGTGCATGGTAAAGACATTTTCTAGCTGAGTGGCAGTGCAGATGTTGTATTTAAGTTCAACGTTAGGCTTTCTAATTTTTCCCAGTTTAGGCGGCAATATGACTTTCAGTGCAGATGAAGAAATGTACTGTAGTAGTTACTCAAGTATTGCTTTGCTGTTTTATGTCCCCTCCAGTGAAGAGCTCAGGGAACCAAAGAAAAAAGTAAAATGAAAATATCTGCTTCAACATGACGAGGAGTTGAATTATTCCTTAAGGAAAAAAAAAAAAACAACTAATTGTGTTAGGGTCTGGGTTGTTTTGGTTTTGAGGTTTTCTAGGTTTACATTTTTGTGTCGCCGTTCATTCGTGTTTGGCTTTAGTAATTGTCCTTAGAGCAGTGTTTTCTTTGTTTTACTTCTGGTTAGATTCTCCACTTGTAGTTTATTCCTTTTTACAGTTTGTTGTTAGAATTTTGTTTTCTCTGTTGGTGTTTACTTCTCCCCTGCTCCTTCTGTGCCATCTCTCTCTCTCCCTTAGCCTCTCTCCTAGTCTCGACTCACACCTGCAACTTGCTCCAGTCAAGCCATCTGTTCTTTTACAGTAATTAACTTCCTAATATATAATATTGTCTCTTCCTCTCTTTCCTTGCTGTTGGCATTCTGCTGGGGTTGTTCTATAAGCATTTATTGCAAGTTCACTTTTTCATTCAACCTCTTTTCATCATATCCTTTGTCAGGGTCCTACATTAAACTGAAATAATGACACATTATTTCTAAGGCCGCATTCACACCTGAGACTCTGTTTGATTGGAGACCAAAATTGCAACATTATTGCTGTTTTTAGCTGGTGTGGTTCCCATTCACACTACTCTTTTTTTCAAACAAACCAAAACTTCATTCAAACAATTTGACCTCTACACCTGTGGTGGCGCTGCACTTCTTGGTGCGGTGGGGGAAACTTCTCAGTACAATGAAATACAAACACAGCGGTTTTAGGATTGCTCTGTGGAGAATGCTGTTTTTTTTTTTTTTTTTTTTTTTTTACACGAGGCAGAAGAGACGGCTCCATATGAGACAGTACATGCGATGAGTAGTGGTGCACACAGGTTCCAGCACAAATGTCATCCCTACACAGACGTTGAGCAAGGTATAAAATCTACCATATATCTATCCAGCATGTGTAGTTGTATTTACCCATGATGCCCTGCACAAAAGTCTGCTTCCTGCTTTTGGTGTGGTCCCGGTCGGCTTGTCATTCACATATAAATTTGAACAACACCAAAGTTTGTTTCAATCGAACCAAGACCTCTGTTTTTAGGCAGACAAGAGTTTGCTTTTATGGTCCGCATCAGAGTTCGTTTGCACATTCACACCTCCCCTAACGAACTGGACTTTCTGGGCAAATAAACAAGAGTTCGATTCAAGTGGACTAAACAGGGCTGGTGAGAATGTACCCTAAAACTATGTGCTCTGTTTAAAACCTCAACTGAATTCATAACGCCAGTTTAGGTTTCCATTTATAAACACTGTTGTGTTCTTAAGTAAAACCAGCTGGTGCCTAAAATCTTGCTTAAACAGAGTTGGTCAATGCCATTTGCTGTGCTGCTTTTACATAGTGATAAGGAATCGTAAAGGCCTTCTGAACTAGTACCTTTTTAAAATTTTAAAACTAAAGAAGCAGAGAATGAGAAAAGAAAATGAAAGCCATAAATGACATTAAAATAATGGAAAGAAAAAAAAAAAAAAAAAAAAAAAAAACAGTCCTAATGTGAGCTACCTTCTCATAGTTCGCAAAACCTCCCATGACAGCAGGGTCCACAATCCCATTCAACAGCATGGAGAGAGGATTGATGGGAAGGTTGGGATCAGTGAGATGCCTTTGCACCATGCTGCTGATCTTCTCATTGGCCAGCTGCATTGTTTCCAAGGCATTCTCCAGAGGACTGATCTCCTCCTGTACAGCAGAGCAAGTAAAGAGGGGCATCAGAAATTCTGAAATTATTGAACTTTTCTAAATTATATACACATCTAAACATTTTACTGCAGCTACTATGTGTTCAAAAATCAGAAAAGCATTGGTATAATTCAAGTCATTCTTTTAGAATCCAAAGAAAATTCAGCATCTTTCCACTCATGATTTTGTAAAACTCAAGACTGATATCTTGCTTTTGCTGAAAGAAATAACTGAACTATATCCATGACAGTGTGAAAGCAAATGCCAGCTAACAATCCCACTAAGATGGAACAAAAATACAAATCACCTCCCTCTAAGTAAGGGTTTAGAAGACAGATGAGGGGCTCATTGAACAAATGCCAGATTTAGACCCCAGCCAAGGAAAGTAACGACAAATCTCCAATCTGCGCTGTTGTGTCTCAGGTCAGCATGATAAAAAGAATTGTCAGATGGAGGGATTAGGCCTGGTGAATCTCAGCACCATCATTAAGCTTTAAATAGAAGAGTCTGACCTTGGGGAGCTGGCCTGTTCCCGGCTCATATGGGGGGCCGGCTGCAGCTTTCAGCATGTTGCAAGCTAGCCTGAAGGACAAGATGTCTGCTCTGAGTCATCTTGGCGATGGATGAAGAATGACATCTCAACATAAGCTTCCTACCTTAGTTTTTCATTTGCAGAAACAAGACTCAAATTTCTAGATGTTGCTGTCGGTTTTGTACACTATTGTGTGAAAAGTAAATATATGGGTATATAATTCACTACTGAATTATTCGTGGTCAGTTTTTCAATATAGAAATCACAAAACTGATGGAAAAATGCAAAGCAATCAGGTTTCGGGTTTTAAGCGTAGTTAGGTATCTGAAATGTACAGTTTTAGCCCAAAATTATTCAAACTGATTGGGAGATTTGAAGTGATCAATTAGGGTTTAGGCCAACTTGTTTATTCAGACTAGAAGAAACATTAATAGAGTTTTTGAAAGAAAAAAATAATACATATAATGCAAATATAGTCCACAGGCAGTGGCTGCTGGTGGAATTTTATTCAGCGAGGGCTATGACTATAATGGCTAGATATTAGGACTGTCAAACGATTACATTCTTTAATCTAATTTATCACAGGCTAGCTGTGAATTACTCTTGACTAATTAAAAGAGCAGGGGGCTGGAGTTACTCGCAGCGCCGGCCTCGACAGTCGCGAGTTTAATTTCTTCAATCCGGCCCCCTGCTCCTTTAACATTCCTAACTATGACTTTTAAAATGAAATAAAGGAGAGGTTAACATAATTTTTCATTTTAACTCCACAATCACATTCACACAAGGCCCTTTTCAACTATTTATCTTTTAGCCAGTTGCTAAGGCAAACTAACTGGCTAACATTTTCTGTATGTAAAGCTGACTGTTTCTTATCAATGTTGGACAACCCTAAGTGTCTTCTTAATGGGACTATTCTACAACAACAGTGTGAGTTCAGTTAGAGGCTTCAACAGTTTTGCTGCAACACAGAATGCACTGTAGAGGAGGATACACTGAGCTGTCTATTGAGGTACTGATTCAGCATTGAATGCTTCTGTCAACTTTGGGAGAAACCGCCAGCGCTCCACTTAATGCCATTCAGAGTATGAGAATATATGAGGTGGAGAAAAGGCTGTTATATTTGGTCTGTTCTTTATTATTTCCACACAACTGCTGATACAGCTTTGGGTAATATAAATATGACAAGGGAGATGAATGCATGTGTGATCTTATAAATAATACAAAAATGCAACTAAGGTACAAATACCAAAATCTATGAATAAACAACACTTGAATATTAGAAGTTGTATTAAACATGACATAAATAAAATGTAATACAGACTTAGTAATGAAATGCCACAATTTACCATTTTCCAATATGTAAACACTCGGCAGATAAAAGTCCCCAGTCATCAATGTAAATGTTAGGAATGAATGCTGTTATTGTTTAGTAGCTGTGTCAACATAGCTTCTTCTGCACACATATATTTCAGAAATATTTCAAAATATTTTATGTTCAAGGTAATTTTGCTATCATTATTAAGTTGTGAGTAGTGGGGCGGCGCCCTAGCACCCTCTATTGGCCAGTCGCCACTGTCCACAGGTAAACATCACATCCTTTGAGCATTGTCATCTACCACAGATTGAATTATATCAAGAGAGCGGTTGAGGAGTGTCCCTTAAAGCCAAAATTTTGTGATGGATTTTTTCACAGGAAGTATAATCCTGAATAAACATACAACAATTTTTGTACAATCCAATAATATATCCAAGGTACCTTAAAATAATCTAGCCCATAAATAAATACAGGGTGCGCCATAAGTTTCCACATAAACGCTTTTATTACGGTAGTACAGTGGATCTCTGCTACAAAGCAACCTCCTCTCCAAATTATGTTAATAAACTAATTTCTCCACTCTTCAAACAACATCTCATTCCAAAACCTGGGACACGCAAACAGCATTTTTAATTAATCGAAAGAGAGTAAAATGAGCTCATTTTTAAACAGTCTCTTGGTGGTTCAGCCACTGACTGTATTCTGACCTTATTACCAAAGGATTTCCAACACAGCAATCCAGGTAATTCTACATAAAATCAACAGTGACGGAAGGGCTGAACTGTCCTCGAGCTGTATTTGTGCTGAGTGGGTGTTTTCAATGGAAACAGGAGGGCTGGATAAATCAATGTAGGTTAAGACAGAGCATGCCTTGTTGTAAGTTTGGAAAATAGTACGCCTGTGTCCAGGCAGTTGTCTATTCTGCTTATGTAGATTAATCATATCAGTTGCCTTCAAGCATCCCTGCAGACACTCATCTGATTAGGGAGGCCTGCTCGATACGAAGGCCCCTCCATTCTTACCGTGGAGACTGATTTAACTTCGAACCAGCGCAGGATGCCGGGAAGCTTGTATGCTGTTGTGTATGTGGTCCTCTCAAGCCACATGTTCTGTTGAAAACAGGGCCGACAGCAAGTTACAACTTAAAAAGAGAAAAACAAGTCAGAAGCAATTTGAACTAAAAAAACCTAGTTTTGTACTAAAACATCTGCTGAAATATTTAAAGAAGCAAAATGTGAATAAAATACTTTGTTTATTTACTGAGTAGAGAAGGTAGTGACTTGTGTATATGGAAATATTTTACAGAATTGAAAAAGACAACTAAGCTTTGCACATATTTAACATTAACAAAGTCCTAACCGCATGAGGATCACATATAAATAAAATGTATAATACAAAAGAGGTTCAGATAGATTAGATTGTTTTACAATGTGGGTTTTTTAATGTTGACTAAATACATTTACTCAAATTGAAGGTTAGCTTTTGCAGTTCATTTCAATTTGAAACAGTGGGCAAAATGAATAAAAGCCAGGAAATGTGGACGTAACTCTGTCTTTCTTGGGCATTATTCTAGAAATCTGTGAAAGATTTAACTACCTACTGGAGTTTTGCAGTGGTGAAGTTTCAACTGCTTGCATCATCATTTTGTAGTTGCTTGTAATGTTGTAACTTATTGTTATAAATACAATGCATGCTGGTTGAAAGTTGATTTGGAGGCTTTTGTACACATGCATCAACTAAAAAAAGAGAAAAGCCTCTGAGGAAGAAACGCATGTTGCTGTTCTTCCAGATTCTACACCCCACAAATTGTCATTTATGGTAAAAAAAAAACAAAAAACAAAGAAAAAAAGAATTCTTCAAACAATATGCTGAAGTTGAACGAACTAAAGATGTTTTATTTGAGGCTGTTTCATCTGACGGTTGCCGAAAGTTTTCGTGATGCCTTTTTATCTACGGTCTGACTGTGACGCCGTTATTTCTGAGTTCTGATAGATTTAATTCTGATACCTGATGATGTCCTAAAATATACGCTGTGTGGGAGGGGTAGGTAGCTTGTTTAAAAATAAATAAATAAATAAATTGGTATTGCAGCTTACAATATCCTATTTTGGGTGAATGATATGCTTAAAAATCAAAGTCAGAAGCACAGAAATTTACAAATGTACAAAGCTCTTAGAAATAATTATTTTCCATGATATGGCGAGACTAGTCTACAGATAATTCTGACTGGAAGAAAGTGAGAGAAAGCAGGGCTTGAGCAGATAAAACGGAAGGTTTTTTTTTTTTTACTGACTCCACATTACTTTATAATTTGGAACTTTTTTGTAGAACTTATTGAAAATACTCCAAAGAAAATGCATTAATAAAGATGAGCTTGATTAACTAGACTCTAACACCAAGGCTTTCAAGATGGTTGGCAGACTTGTGGGAATCGCAGATTTCAGGTAATAATCTATATTCTCTAAGGACTACAGACAGAGACCACTCTTATAAATGCATGCAATGAAAACTGTGTTAATTACCATTTTAGGATGCTGAAGACGATCTTACAACATATAGAAATAATGACTGCTTATGCTGCTTATGAAATGAAGACTAGAAAAAAACGGCACTCTAAAAAAATATATATTAAAAAAATGGTCCTAGAGTGAAGGTGGAATTGACGATCAAATTCTGACTGCTTAAACTCTAATCATAACCATCTACATAATTAAAACTTCATGATGTTTCTGCTAATTCTGGAAAACAAAAGCTTGGTCATTTCACAGAGAATCTTTTTTTAAAACACAAAACAGTGCAAATGCAGGTTAAATAAGAAAATGTAAAAAAAGTACCGCAAACTCATTGTCAGGATCCTTTTCTCCCTTCCTCACTGGTCTGGAATATTGGAATTTATGGACTTCATTTACCGTGTAGAAGCTGGAAAGACAGAAATCTGAGACTGAGTAAATTAAAACTGTTACTGGCAATCTATAGCTTGATTGGTACAGGTTGATGGCTTTGCTTCAGGTCAAACACAGGACAAACCCCTTTAGGCTAGCCAAGCCAGGCACTATGGCATTAGAGCTAACCTGAATTACATCCATCAGAAAGAGACGGCTTACTGACATAGGAAATAAATTAATTCTCTTGGCTCACAAGCAGTACTAGAAGCCTATAAAGTACCCCGGCTGGTAACACATGCAGATAAGCTACAAAATACGCAACAGGAGCTTGTGACAAGCAGGGATGAACTTTGCCGGATCAGGTTAATAGAACTTTCAGAGTCTGAAAAGAAATAGCTTACCAAAGCAGAGGCTGTCTGAATGACTGGGTCTTTCTACTGTTGTGGAAATGAGATATATATATATACATATACATTTTAGTGTTGTCATGAAATTAAAACAATTGTGAGATTAATTAATTATGATCTGTATTAATTAACCTCATTTTAATCTCACATAATAATTGCTGAGAAAAACACTCATCTTGAGGTATTTTAATTTAAATCAATTACACTAGTATGGGTCAAAAAATGGTTTGATATAAATATACTTAAAGGTGGTTTTATTGAGTAATTTCTTATATTTAAACAAACTTGAAGAGATGAAGTCCCAGCATTTACATTCTGTTGTTTTTTGTGACTAGTCCCAAGTAGCAACTGCAACCTTCTGCTTTGATCATGTCCCTTTCATACGTGTTCTGGACTTAGCGGGGTAAATATCTGCTCTGAGTCCAGCTATATTACGCGTTAAAACTAATAATATATGTCTTATTTTTTATAACAATGGCATGCCATACGACTGGACCTAGAGCTGAAGATCTTTGCCTGAGCCCAGGCTTAATTTCTATCATTGTCCACGGGCTGGGGTTGGGCTCAGGCTTTAGAGGTCAGCTGATCATCTCATTAGCGCGATAATTTATAATTAAGAACTGCAGTGGGCCACTAACATTATTCCGAACCTACCTGTCAAGATGTTGCAGGCACACCGCATGCGTCATGATGTGAAAGACCCACTCCTCTCAGATCAAAACAGAAAACATGCTCCGACTGCTGCGCTGAGCTCCCCCAGAAAATGCTGAAGTGTAAATGGGCTATTATCCAAAGTTTCAAATTGCAGAATGTCTACTGCATTTATATAGGAGCTCCCTGATGCCCACAAGTCAGATAAAATCTCCTGAAATCTAGAGCAAGCGGTCAAGAGCGCACACAGAAATGCACGCAGGCGAGACAGACTTTTACGCAACAGAAGCAAGCGGTTAAAGATTATAAATCAACATGCCTTGAAATTAATCTTATTCATTTATCATTTTAAGCTTCAGATGACATGCTTATTTGACCGGAATTTCAAACATTTGTCCAGTGATGGAAAACCTGCCGGTCACGTTGTCCGGTGCCAGTTTTTTCTAGCCGAAAAATGTCGGGCTGTAACCAGGTTCGGGTCTGTAAATCAAAATGTACTCTTTGGGCTCGGGTTGAACCCTCTCGGGCTCGGGTCAGGCCCACATTTTAAGGCCCGATTACAGCTCTACCTGGACCAGCTGGTGGGGCAGACTTGTTGCTTTCGCAATCTGAGACGGCAGAGCACAGTGAGAAGAGTAACAACGTTACATGGTTCCCCAAAAGTCTCCAATAACCTATAACAAGTTGCTAGATTTGGCTCTATACACTTTTATTTCTGGAAAAGAATCGCTAGAGGGGTCTAAAAACTCGCTAAATCTAGCTAAGTTGAGTAGACTGTCTGCAACTCCCCGCTCCTCTTCATCTTATTCTCCCCACTACAACAGAAAGCAATCCGCTTATGATCAGTTTACAGCCTTCGATCTCCACTTCAGAGTGTGCTTAACCCCTAACAACTCAAGCACAAGAAGCTCAAAGCATAAAAACGGATTTCATTTAAAGGCAACTAGCATACAGAAACAATTAAAGTAAAGATTAAAAAATATATTAACTTCAAAAAAAGACAGCAAGCTAAAGCTGGCTGTGATCAGCGAGTCTACGGAGAGCCATGCAACTCTATTAAGTCCAATTATAACAAATGTTGGTTGCAGCTCCACTAGAGTTCCCCTGTTGAATGGCAGTTTATTGGAGCTGTACTGCTAAATGTATATATTTCACCCTATTGCTGTTGCGAAATCTCAGATTTGATTGTAGGTTTTGTAAGTTCATCATGGGCTATTGGTGGAAAGTTGAATGAACGAGTACGTATGTCCTTTCGTTTTCTTACAGGCTGAGTTGTTGTTGCCCATAAAATGCTAGCATTGTGCTAATGAACGCTGTTTGGGAAGTGAAGGACAGATTATGAGGGAGGTACCGCTTGACTGCATTGTGGCATCCGAAGAGGCACCAGAATGTGCAGGTGGACATTTTCGCCCAAATGTTTGTTTTTTTTCAACGCAACAACTTTTTTTTGGTTGCTGAGTCTTTTATCTGCCTATGGTTATGTATGTACTGTGAAATTTAAATGAAAAAATAAGGATTGCCTTAAAGCAGTATCTCAGGTCGTACGATGTGTATGACGTCATTGACATTTTAAAATACACCCAGCAATGTGTAATTTCTTTGCATCTCCTTTCAAATACAATATTCGAATTACTAGACAAAAATTATATCCTGAGAATAGTGGATTTTGAGGGGTATTGCTCCATAGACCTCCATTCATTCTGCACTTGTCATGAGAGCGCCCTCATATGGAACCAGAGTGGAACTGCAAACAGTTCAGAAGCTGGAAGTTCAGTGAGAGTGACACCTCTCCTTTTTTGGACATTGTCTGGTGCAATAAATTAATCACAACTAACATGATAACATATTAGTATTCACACTTCTGACCATTTGGCGCAAAAGCGCATTTTTTTTTTCAACTCTACACATGGAGCCAAGGTAAATAAATTCCATCCATTCAGTTTCTCCTGGAAGGGTTGCGGAGGGGCTGGTTCAAATCTCCAGCGGTCATAAGCTGGTACACCCTGGACAGGTCGCCAGTCGATAGCAGGGTAAATTAATCAACTAAAGAAAAGATACCCAGACACTGACACTGTATTCAATGCATCTCGCTTCAGTTTAAAGTACATGGCTATAGTAAAATCATAGGTAGGTTTGCCCCTATTAAAAAGCTAGTGTAAGCAAAGCAAAAAGCATATACAGTGGGAAATTTTGTTAAATGCTTTTTGATAAGTTCCTGCTTCTAAAGGGCATCCACTTAAACGCATGCATTGATTAATTAGACATGAAAGAGCAACATTAATTAAAAATGGCTCAGAACTTCTGATCTAATAAACAGATTAATATAACATTTTAATCAGTTTGTGACCCAAATTACGACATTTGCAGGTCATTAGCTGGGAAGATAGCTAAAGATAATAGTAGCAGACCAGTAGCCTGGTCTAGAAAAGCAAGGTCAAAATGGCTGAGCTCTGCCTGCGGCTCTGACCCTTCGGTTCAAACAGCTCAGTCTCATTGCTTTGCACCGCTGATCTCTTTACTGAACGAGAAAAGAAATGGGAGGAAACAGAGAGAACGGACAGAGAGGCAAGTGGCAAAAGCATGCAGAGAGCCAAAGTCAGAGAGGCCCAATTGGCATAAAAAAAAAAGCAAATGAGCAGTTGGTGTGAAACATTTCTCTTTGAGAAAACACGTCTGTCTAATCTAGGCCATTAACAGAGTCACATGTTCCAATCAGACAGAGTGAGCAAACAAGCCAACAGGCTGGCGAGGGCCCAGTGCTGCAGGGCGTTGATAAGATCAGTGCCCAGGTAAATTTGTCCGGAGGTTTTTCCAAGTAAACGCCTTCTTTTAATCATGTCCACTGAAGCGTTGGGTGGCACATCAAAGTGAATTTGCACAGCTGAGCACAGCAGCCTCCGACTGGCACACAGAAGAGGGGGGTTGTGGGGACCCCTTGTTTGCTGTGGCCCCGGTGCTTGACACAAAGCTATTAACGATGGCAGAGAAACAATGTTGTACTTGGCACAGTGACTAATTGCAGATGGCTGCTGAAAGTTAATAGCCTCTAAAACAACAAGAAGGTCAACCACTGTTTGTTCAACACAGACCCACATTTAAATCAAGATTTAATCACCTTCACACGGGCAGTTCTCTGCACGCAACACAAAACAAACCTAACTCACTGTTAGCATGTCATCACAGGCTCTATGAACTGTTTGAGCGGACAGAGAAAGTAAATTGGGCAATTGCGGATTGAAGAACATGATGTGAGACTTTGACTTACACGCTCTGCTGCTGTTAGGAACACAAAGTGTTTGCAGTGTCTAGCTTACCTGACTATTTGTTCAGACACATGCTTGTTCTGAAACTTCGCAGGCAGGTTGAGGATGGGTTTCACTGTAAAACACTGGATGTCTGAGCAAGAAAATCAAGGAGATCAATAAAAATGCTTAAGTTATAGTGTTGTATTATGACCGAGTTCAACATTTTCCAAGGCAAAAATATTTGTTGTCCAACATAAGATTTCTGTTTTCATTCCTCTTAAACTAACGTTTTGTATTATAAACACAAATGATCAGTAAGACTGTATTACTGAATGTTTGAGTATTCTCAGTGATCCAGGATACGACAATCCCAAAATGCGCTAATAATAAGCAACTGGATTTGTTCTCTTGTTTCTTGAAGACGTCTCATCTGTCATCCAAAAGGCGACAAAGTTTAAAAGTAATATGGCAGATTTTGTGGTGGTCAGCCTTTATTTTGAAGAGTGGATATAGTGACAGATTAACATTGGAAGGGCATCCTGATAGACAGATGGACAGAAGGTGGGTGGGGTTGCCCTAGTAGGGCGGCCCCAGAGTCTGAAAGGAACCGTGATGCAATCTGAATGTGACACCAAAACAATGCAGAAATGGAAGCTATGTTGAATGTTCGACTCATTTAATGGCCTTTTGTCAGACTAACAAAAGAAGAGAACCAGGAAAGGGGAGACAAAACACAAGAGCGAGAAGTACTGGGGCGTATGGGATGCAACCAGTGACTTCAAGCTCATGTATCAACATTACGGACTCAACTTAATATCTGCTCCGGCTGAGCAGGACCTGGGCTGGCCGGGCTGCAGCATCCTGGGCTAGAAACTCTTTGGTTCGACTGCAGCTCTGTTGCTGACTTAAAGCAGTAATAATCATATCTGTTCCATGTTAGAGTCTCAAAATATCCACAAAATAGACCCTGTGCTGTCTATCTGTAATTCGGTATAACTTAGGGGAATCACGTTGAGGATACACTGTCCAGAGGAGCTTTTTGTTTCCTCACTGGGCGGCGTGGTGGTCTTCATCTTCTCTGCATTGGGAAACTGTGTGAGTAGCCGTGCTTCAAAATCCTCTCTGCGCTCGTACTCCTTCCCACGGTACATGAACATTTTGTTCTGAAAGAAAAGGAGGAAACCAGTGAGACCTTGAACATTTGTAACATGCTGATATGCACACCCACTGTGTGCACAGTATCTGCTTTATGAATATAAACCAGGAAAAATTATTAGACAGGGAAAGAGTACAAGATCTGGTGGTTAGGAAGTCAACTAAGGATAGGGTTAAAACAATAAAGTAAAATCACCACTTGCCTTGGTTCTTTAAGTGTTCTTGGCCTGATACCATAGTAAGGTTACATATGTTAACATAAAAAACTACATTAAATGCATATGAAATTATGCATTTCTTTTGGAATGTAACTTTAAATAATCCAAAAAGCACCAAATAACATTGCCTTAAATCAGTTTAATGACTCAAACCCTGACAGAAATACAGCGCCAATAAAAACTAGTCACCAATAAAGATGTTATACCTTTTTTAGTGCTTTTACAAATAATTAATAAAAAGTCTCTTGAAAAAAAGAAAACCCTTCCTGTCAAATTGAAAACTGATTTCCACAAAACAATGAAACAATTAAACAGAAATATGTAATGTAACAAGAGGAACTGCTAAAACATTCACCCCTTTCAAGTCGGTATCGATGGACCTTTTGCTCTTCAACAGTGGCTTTCTTATTGCCACTCTCCCATAAAGCTCTAACTGGGTGTGCAACTGTTGTTCTATGCAGAATCTCTCCATTCCTAGCAGCTGAAGCCTGCAACTCCTTCAGCCTAGTGATATGTGTCCTGGTGGACTCTTTCATTACTTTCCTACTTGGACGGTCTATCAGTTTGTGAGGACGGCCTGATCTGGGCAGATTGACACATATTCCTTTCATTTATTGACAATGGATTTAACAGAACTCCAGGGGATGTTCAGTGCTTTAGAGATTTTCTTTTTATATCCATCCCATAACTTATACTTTTCAATAACAGTTTCTCTGATTTGCTTAGTGTTCTATTGTTTACAGCTCTAATAGTACACAATTTCCTGATCATGATTGATTTGTAAAAGTAATATCAAAGGTAAGACGTCCAAGGGGGTTAATACTTTTTATAGGCACTGTAAAGGCAATGTACAAAATAGTCCATGTGTCAGAAATGAAATAACATGATAAACTTCATCCATTAGTTTAACTTGGACATCAAGCTATAGAAAATAAACAGAGCTTGTATGTCTGCAACTGGATGCCCACAGCAACATGTTTTGCTGCTTAATGTGACATTTAAGCATTTTGTTTCCTCATTAGCTGAAGGATGTCACAGCATTTGATCAAGACTTTATAGAAAAAATATTTTCACAAGAAAAAAGGCTTGAGGTTAATCTTACAATGTCGAATTACCGAGCAAAAGTATTCACATCTCCTTATCTTGTTAAATCACAAAGTTAATGTATTTTATTTATTCAAAGATATGACGGGACAGGATAAGTAAAACACAATGATTTAATTCATGGTTCATCAAATTATAGATTTAATTATAATAAGAATGTTTTGGCAGCTAGAAAACTGATATTCACAGATACTCTCCATCCAATCTGGCTTACCCATAACCTGCAAAACTTGGTGCTGCAATTTCAGCAAAATGTGATTAGACAAAATGTTGACTCTAGGAAAAATTAGCCCAAATGCATGCCAAGCCTGTCTGCTTTTTATTCCCCCAAAAAACTATGTGGTACTTTGTATCAGTATATAAAATGAAATCCTAGTAAAATCCCCTAGGGGTTTGTGGCCAGTAGGATTATTCTGCTAGTCTCAATCTAATGTGGTCCTAATGCTATATAAGTGTTGCATATGGTATTTGGCAGATAAAATACATTTTAAAGATATTTCCAGATCCAATCTTGTCGTTTTATTATTACATATTCTGAAGCAGAAATGGTCAACCATGGTACAGACTTCATTTTTAAACAGAAGTGTAAAATACCCCTTTAGTTTTGCTGAAAACAAATTATTTTTTTTAAAGCTTGTGCCATCCTTTGATGTAATGGCATCCAGGGGGGGTGAGCCATATCCCCTTGTAATAAGACACCACTCCCCACGCAGACAGATTTTAAGGAAACCTTTCAGAAGCTAAAGGATTGTAGGAGGACAGTAAGACAAATTTAAAATTTGATTCTGCTCATATTAGCTCATTACTAGACATAAGTTCACACAAAGAAAGCTCTGCTCCTATGTTTAGCACACATCTCAATTCCCCGATTAATTAGATTCATTGTAGCTGTGATATTTGCTTGGAGCCATTCATAAAATGTGCTTTGATTGACAAGTTGACAAAAGAGGCTTGAGTTCAACAGTCATCCTTCCAATCAGCCTAGCAAAACAATACTATAATTATAACACAAATGTATCTGAATCATCTATACCTTGACAGAAATTATTTTTCATTTACAGTAGGATGTCCTTAACCATGTTTTTAAAATGTCTGTGTAATTTTTATTTCCACAACTGACAAAGATCAATATTGTAGAGGTAATATAGAAGTAATATATAATATAATAATAACAATATAGAAGTAATGCTATCAACTAATAATAGATTAGAGCTTCTGGGACAAGATTACTCATAACTTACTCAGAGACCTATTAACAGGTCAGCTTGTCTTATTAAGAACAAGAAAATATCAAAGAGATCAGAAGACTTTTTCTAACAGCATGTGGTGGGAACTTTCCTTGATCAGCCTGGTTGTGGTCAAGGATCCGACTGAAGAACATCTACACCAATATAACATGAAAGATCATCAAAACATCCTTTAAATGTGATCATGTCTTCAGACAGCCATTTCAAAATCAACTTTCACACAAAGTGTGTGCGAGACAAAGAGCAGCTGTTACAGAAAAAATGTAGACACAATAGAAAGAAGAGTGAATATGCAAACTGAATGTAAGGAAAGAAGAAGGGTTGAGGTTTAAAGGTGACCTTTGCAGGTACCTAATGTTGTATTTTACTTTTTTGGGGCTATTTTTATATACAGTTAAGCATTCAAAGGTAAAAGTCTGTTTTATATGATTCATGGTTGTAAAACACATTCTTACCAGTATTTTAATTGGGGTAAGCTTTTAAGCAATAAAACTCTTGGGTAATTTACTGCATGCTGTAAAACACTCAGATGTCCCTGTAATTAGGAGAGACCAGCCATAAAACTAGGAGTTTGCTTGAGAGGACCATAAAAACCATAAAACTCAGAATGAACTTTTGACTTGGACCCAGGAGGAGGACACTTCCATCTTATGAATGCATAATTCTGGACGGACCAGTGGTTGTCAAGACATTTTTTAAAAACGTTCTGATTGGAGCAGATTCCGAGGGAGAAGAGACGCCCAGATTCTGGGAAGTTTTCGATGTCTATAAAGTTATGGCATGAAAAACCATTCGTCGTCAGATGTCTTTATCTGGCCCTGAGAAAATGGGCATGTTTCTCTGTAAACTGCATTATCTGTTAATCTGTTTAAAATAAAACTGAGAACTGGAAATTGGTTCCTTGTCTCTGCTTGAACATGCACTGAATTATTTTTTACAAAGATTTTATTCTACAAAATGGTGACCCCGAACGTGTGCAGAGTTTGGACCAAGATCCAGTTATTTTTTTAATTAATTAACGGACATGTATTTGCTCTATTGACAATTTGCGCAGAGTTGCGTAGTTTTTAATTCTGTTGATTGGTTAATCTAACATTGGGTAAATGTTGTCATGCAAGTTAAATATGTTTTTTTGTTTTGAGCAGATTAACTGTTGCGGGCCCCGTAGTTGAAGCTGCTGTTTTTGTCTGTCTCTCTGTTCTGCGCATGATTGCGACCTTCTTTGCGCTCCGCAGAGAAACACCGGTGCCTGCTGGGAGATGGAGTTTGTTACTCTGCAGGACAATGGAGCAGATGGACTGGATGGTGCGGTCCCTTCAACGACTCAAAATCGGGGCCGACCAAAGTGCGGATCGGGGCTTGAGAATTGGCCTCTCGACTTCGACAGGACGCTGTTGGAGATTCTTCAAGGCTGGCAAACGGAGAAGTTGACGGTAGGGCCGGTGTGCCCTCTGTTAATCTGTACGGATTCCCTTGTTGAAGCCGGCGTATCTTCCTAACGCACGATTGAGCCACGTGAATTGGGTTGTGTTTAATGGTCCGGCTTTTGGTGTGTCCGATTGAGGTCAGTGTTTGAATATTGTAAAAGTACTATATTTGATGTTTTGAGGTGACGAGCTGGTGTGTGATGCGCATGTGCGTATGTGTGTGTGTGAGATGTTTTTTTACGCAGGCGCTTTGCGAGACGTGCTGGAGTTGTTGCGTTTGTGTTAAAATATTATAGTATAAATAATGAACTCGGGTATAATAAAATCATTAAAATAGATGAATAAATATATAACTAAATATGATGGATAACTGAAATTAAAAAATCTATAAGAATTAGCTGTGAACATTTACAACAGGCCATCAGAGCGGACGCCCAAGCTAGGTGGTGAGATGGCGGAGCGAATTCTGCGTGATTTTCTGCTTAATAGCACGGCTAACATACAACAGCTTTGACTATATGTTTTGATAAATAAATTAGTGGTAATAGGCGGTTTTCTGACATCTGTTCGAGTCTTTTGAGTGGTTTTCTGGAGGCCGGCGCCGGGAAATTTCTCAAAACAGACTACGAAAATTGTGACAGATTGGTGTAAACCTCCGCGATAAAATGATTTTGGAAGGTCTAAAAGTCACCGCTTATAATGTTGTGTTTTTTTGTTAATGGTTTTGGGCTGTAACGGACGTTGTAGATTCGGTGTTTTCTGTGCGGGACGGCTGTTTGGAAACATGTGTTTCAGTCCGTATTGGACGAACAGGAGATTGTTTTGTTTGTGCCGAATTAAAGTTTGGTAAAGTGGTATAAATTGTGCGGATTAAGACCTGGCATTGCGGTATGTAATTTTCTAAAGTGTGTGTTGCGATTTTCTTGAGTGTTTTCGCCGTACGTTTTGTACTGTTTTAGGTTTCGTTGGACAAAGAGGGTAAACGGTAGCACGTTGCTGTAGGCTGCTGTGCTATACTAGCGTTTTTGCTTTTGTGTGTCAATGTGTTTTGTGGTTAAACATAACTGCATGTTATGTGTGTTGTAAGCTAGAAGTTGATTTTGGATAGAAAGTGATTACAGACTCCTGCAGACGATTGCCTTGTTAAGACTTAAACGGATTTGGATTTTGTTAAATTTTTCTGGTTAATTAGGATGTAATATTTTATGACATGACTGGACGTTTGTTAGAAAACGGCCTCGGATAACTGCTCAGATAAATTTTGTTTGCTGCTCATTTGGACTCCCTTCGGCAATGTTTTAGCACATTTTCTACGAAGGGTAATTTCAGGTGTTTCACATTTAACTGAACTGTTACAATACGGAGATTAAAGATTAAGAAGTACATGCTGAATTTAGTTAACTGGTTTTGCCAGAGAAGGCTCAATTTATCACATGAGGAGAGCATGTACATTTATTGGGATAATGATGCATGTTACTATTAAACGCAAATGACTAAGAACAGTTACTCATGAGTCGATTCTGACTTTGTGAAGTTTTAATTTTTGATTTCATCTTTAAAATTAAAAAGAGGGGAGTTTATAGTCAAAATAAAAGTTGCATTTTTTGAATCTTTAATTAGGTGGATTTGTTGCTTTTTGATTGATTTAAGCAGGATTTGATTAAGTTGGCCTAAATAAAGATAAAGCTATGAGCAGTAATTATAAGCATAGAACGAAAAGCAAACGGTGTTAATTGGAAAGCAACAAACTGGTTTAAATTATTTTAATAAGCACCGTGTTGAATGGTACAGAGAATGAGTAAAACTTCTCAGAACTGCATATATTCTTATCTGAGACCACGAACAGTTTATGAATTCTTTCTGTGATTTAAATAAGCATCATTTATGCTAAAATTATGTTTGGCCTATTTCTGATGGCTCTATAGACTTTAGAAATATAGCTTAGTCTCTGAATGAATGACCTAAAGGAGACTGGTGTTAAATTATTTACACAATTGAACATTCTTAAGGATTTTGTGGACACTAAATGCTTATTGAATTTATCAAATTTCAACTGGGGTTCAAGGAGTAACCCAGCATATTTCAATTCCGTTACAAATTGAATGTTTTTACCATGCAAAACAATACTTATCATAGTGATATTTTCTAAACTAGTGGGATTTGAATGTTTGAGTTTGAAAAAAAAAAAAAAAAGGAAAACATTAAAACACAGAGTCATCTTTAAGGCATCAGTTTGTTTTTAAACAGGCTGGGGATAAATTTGGAATTGGTCTAAGGATTGAAAGTAACAACTAAATTATTTGGTAGATTTGTTGAAGAACAAGTAATGAATATCAGCGGTGATCGAAATGATGGTTTAATTTAGAAGTAAGAAGTAAATTCTAATTCATTTATTCTGATCGTATAGAAGCAAAATGTGATGGAGTAGCTACATTGAAATAATTTTTTACCATATATTTGAATGCACATTTTGTTTAGACAAATAAGAATTGGTTTTAGTTTTAAAGTTTAAGATTAATCTTTCAGATGTTATTCATTAATTGTTAGCTAGTCTACTTGATGCTGAGAGTAAATTTACATGTCCTAAAACATTTTAGAACAGTTCTGATCATAGAATAATGGCATAAGATACCATTTGATTAGTGGAGACTCTGTAACTGACAATTTATTTAGATTTTTTTATTTTATTTTCTTTATTTTTTTCTTATTTTTTTATTTTTTTCTCTTTCTCTCTCAACCTTTATATATTTCTTTCGACTTGGATTCTGACCCAGATTTCTGAACTGCGGTCTGATTATTAATGAGAATTTTGGAAAATGTTAATTTGAGAAGCTGGATTAAAGAAAACATGATTCAGTGGTAATTTCTTTGACATTTGTTTAGAAGCTTCAATTAAATGTCTGTTTGTACTTTGAGACATAGAAGGAGATAATTGGGATACTGTAAAAATGCTGGTTTTTGTTTTTTATTTTAATGCTACTAGTTTTTGTTTAGAGAAATCTTATCTCTTGAACCTCCTGTATTGAATTATTTTTTTTGTTTTACTGCTAAGGGGAATTAGACTACTATGTATCCTACAAAAATTTAAGAGGAGTTTTAGTTGCACAAATAAGTTTGACTATGTTTGATTCACTTCACAGAATCTGACAAATGTTCTTGAAGTATGAACTGTTTCGTTATTTACAACCAGAATATCTTGCCCAGTTGGCTTTTTGTGTTTGTTTAAAGAGGAATCATATAAGCAAAAGTTACTTTGAATTTAGATTGGATTGTGTTAATAAATAAGTACTTTAGGTTTGATAGTCTGCGATTACATTAATTGGAGCAAGGAGTGAGACAGGCTTTGTATGCACAACAAGCCTGCAAGTCTCATAGAATTCTTTACGAAAGTTGTTCCGTCATTTTGTTTCATGTTTTTGGTTTTCATTATTTTTTTTTATGCTTTGGGTTATTTTTTTCTCTGCATTTGTTTTACTATTTTTTTTTTTTGTCTGAGCCAGCTTGATAGAGATCCAGTACACTTAAGTGATGGGGAGTTTGGAGACTGAGTGTGTGCTTATCATTGCTGGGAGGAGCATCACAGGAAAGAAGTTATGGGGGTGATGAAAGAATTTGCAGAGTGGGTAAGACTGACTGATAGAGGTTAACCTGCGTTTTTCTATACTTTTGATTGTATTTGTGATCAGACCATAGATCTACTTGTTTGGACATGTTTAGTAAAACTAAATAAGATTATATTGATTTGACAAATTAGGGCATGGGACATGTATGGCTGTTTGTCCACTGTTGACGCACTCCAATGGCTGCAGGAACCTCGGTGCTTTGTGTTGAGGCTGGATGGAACGTCTGGTCTGCTTATCTGTGGAATGTCTTGTCATAACTGCCTTTCAACAATAATGCAGGAGACAATTTGCTGGGATTAACAAACGTTCTTGGCTTTATCCACAGCAAGCACCTGAGGAAGTGGGGAGAGGCACAAAGCTGCTGCCCCATTAGGAGCGGGCCTGTCGAGTGCTGGATGGGAAAACATGGTTCTGTTCCCGTGCCCAGGTTTGGTGAATTTGAAGATAATTGGATACTTTAAATTTATAGGTTTAGTTTTGTTAATTTATACTTGGAAAATTTACAGGGTCTGACAGCTAAAGTGGGAAAAACTCAGGCTAACTAGGTTAGTTTTTGCGTACTTTATGGGATATATTTCTGGCTATTATGATACATGTTATGGGTTTTTTTAAGCTGTAAGGAAGAATTCAGAAACAATGCGTAAATGTTAAATTAATCATTTGATTCCATACCAGGTTTTCTTAATGGCATCAGATCGCATCTTCCTGCACCTGAATGAATTGGCTGTGTTTGGGAAATGGTCAATTACGGGAGTAATTTACGATTAAAGAGGGATTATTATTGTAATCATCTGATTATGATTTCATTTGGAAAAGACAGTTCCTTTATAGACATTTACTGAATGCAGCTCCCAGAAGCCTTGGACGGAATGCCAGCGGTGCGGAAGAGAAGATATGAACTTTTAAAAGAAAAAAAAAGTTACTTCTAACTATTTTTTTTTTGTTTCACAGGCTTCTTCCCACTTTAAGTTTGATTTATTTCAGAATATAACATAGTAATAATGTCTATGTTCATGGGTTTTCTAAGCTTCTTCCACAGTATTAACATGTGTCAAGTCAGATTTAATTATCTCCTCACATTTAAGACATTCTTATACCTACTATTACATTTTTGGGTTTTGAATTTAGTAGTTTTGGGAATTGTTAAAATAAATGTTTTGGATGATGCCAAAAGAGGGTGAATTTATAATTAACAGATTTACATTTTTTGAGTAATGGGAGTTAAGGTTAAAAAGGTATTTTAACAGGTTGAGTTTTTAATTTTAATCTGGAAGTCTTGTTGTGGTATCATATGAAAGACTTCATGTTTTAAACTGATAACATTTCTTGGGTTTGACATTTTTTTGCATTCTCAAATGCTTTACAGGTTTTAGATCTTAAGTTTTAAACACTAACCCTGAAGGAGAGTACAGAGGAGTGATCCATCTATTTGAAAATAGATTGAAAGAGGGAGTTGTTGTATTTTACTTTTTTGGGGCTATTTTTATATACAGTTAAGCATTCAGAGGTAAAAGTCTGTTTTATATGATTCATGGTTGTAAAACACATTCTTACCAGTATTTTAATTGAGGTAAGCTTTTAAGCAATAAAACTCTTGGGTAATTTACTGCATGCTGTAAAACCAGGATGTCTGTAGATTAGGAGACCAAGGCCATAAAACTAGGATGTTTGCTTGAGAGGACCATAAAACCATAAAACTCAGAATGAACTTTTGACTTGGACCCAGGAGGAGGACACTTCCATCTTATGAATGCATAATTCTGGACGGACCAGTGGTTGTCAAGACATTTTTAAAAAACGTTCTGATTGGAGCAGATTCCGAGGGAGAAGAGACGCCCAGATTCTGGGAAGTTTTGGATATCTATAAAGTTATGGCATGAAACCATTCGTCGTCAGATGTCTTTATCTGGCCCAGAGAAAATGGGCATGTTTCTCTGTAAACTGCATTATCTGTTAATCTGTTTAAAATAAAACTGAGAACTGGAAATTGGCTCCTTGTCTCTGCTTGAACATGCACTGAATTATTTTTTACAAAAATTTAATTCTACACTTACCAATTTATGTTCAAATTCCTTAATTTTCCAGACTCAAATTAAAACTTCATCTTATTTTTTTACTCATGGGTAACTGTAATTTAGTGGGTGGAGTAGTCATAAAGTGTACTACTGATCGGGGTATCGGTGTATGAATGCAGGTATAACAGTACGACCAGGAAAATAATGCATAAATTCAGTTAATTTACCATTTATATTTTACGCAACTTAGGTGGATCAATAGCTCCCCCTTCGGCATCCCCACATCCTGCTGTTTAGTTTTGGGCTCATCCCTCACTGTCCTCATGATCATTAATGCCCGACGTGGGGAGATCTTGCATGGCACTCCAGACTGAGAAATATTGACCATCATCTTGAACTATTTCAATTTTCTAATTGAACCAACAAGTGTTGCCTTCTCACCAGGCTTCTTGCCTATTGTCCTGTAGCCCATTACAGCCTTGTGCAGATCTACAATTTTATCCCTGATGTCCTTGCACAGCTCTCATGGCTTTGTCATTTGGCTTTTGAGATTGGAGTTTGTTTGAGTGTGTGGACAGGTTTCTTGTTTTATAGGTAACGAGTTCAAACTTGTTCAGTTAATACAGGTAATGAGTGGAGAACAGGAGGGCTTCTTAAAGAAGAACTAACAGATCTGTGGGAGCCTAAATTCTTACTGGATAGGCGATCAAATACTTAAGCAATAAAATGGAAATTAATCATTTAAAAAAATCATTTACTGTGATTCTCTGCATTTTTATTTGAGATTATTTTCCTTAAAGTTGAAGAGTACTTTTGATACAAATTACAGACCTCTAAATGCTTTGTAAGTGGAAAAACTTAAAAAATCAGCAGTGCATCAAATACTTGTTCTCCCCACTGTACATGCTGTTCGACTAATTTTCTTCTTGCCCTGAAAGGGTAACATATCTGTGTCTGGTCTGACACATCTGTAGTCTTCCACATAAATCCTCAAAGGGGCACCAGGTCAACTCACTCACTGATAGAGGCGCGGAAGCTCCTCTTGTGGGCGGTACCCTCCCTTCAGACCATCTGAATGGTTCATCTGCCCAGCGTGCAGCACTGTGGATTGCGGATCCACTTTCCAGAGATACACCACTGGCGGGAGAGCGGAGACTGAACCCGGTTGTGGTTAGCCTTTACTCCTCAACCACTACTAATGTTGACACTACACAGGATCGACATGAACAATCACAAAATGCTGCTGGTGGGCTCCGTTTTGGCCTGGGAGGATGATTTGCAAGCTTTTCAATGTGGAACCTTGGGCTCTTCCTCAGAGGAAGGACCTCTTCTCACAACTACAAGGCAGCATTTGGCACCCTCATCCACAGCACCTTTGTCTACACCTGTGGCCAATGAAGGGCTGAACTCCTTGATAAACTCTTGTGACCAGGCTGTTGTTCAGACTGTCCTTAATGTGCATGCAAAGTGTACCAGGATATTGCATGACAACAGATGGAAGCTGTTTGTCAGCTGCTTTGAGAGTCAATGGGCGGATCTAGGTTGCTGCCCGGTAACCATATTACTCAACTTTTTTGCAAGAAATACTGGAGAAAGGTTTTTCTGTCTCCACTATCAATTTATATGTCAATTTCCTTTAAGCTGTAAAGTAATTTTCTTATAGCTCTGAGGCTAATGCTCAGTTGAAAAGGTTGCTGACACCTGGTCTGAATCTTAAAGCTGAAACACATTGTTCCTTTTAGAGAACACAAATTTTACTTTAAAAGCTGAATTTTTGGTTTTGGTACATTTACTGAAATGTGTTTGGAGGAACTGCACACCATATTACAGAATAAACTATCTCCTGAGAAGGACACAAAAGATCAATGGTCTAATAACATTTGATGCTTTGGTGCAAATTATTAGGTCCATAAAATTTTTTCATTAGTAAATACCCTAGCGCCTTACCAAATAACATGCTTTACATAATATGAGGACCTAAACTACGCACTCCTGCATAAAATCAATTTCGTTGAGAGGATTGGATACAAAATATCTTTAAAATAAAATGTATTATTTTTCTTCCCACAAAGATGACATTTCCCTGGGGGCACAGTGGTTCTACACTATAAAATGCAATATGGAGAGTGAGGGGAGAAAGCCTTGAAACTGTAATTACATTGCACAAAAAGGAGCAAAAATCTAAGCTGTTTAACAATAATGAAAAAAAATGTTTTTAGTTCTAAAAGTATTAAATGCGGAAATAATAAACTCCAGCACAGCCAGCTGCGTTCAGAATTGAGCCAGATTTTAATTAGAGTCCACCTGTGTGGCTTGAATATCAGTAAATCTCATCCATTATCTGAAAAAGGCATGCTGGAAAACGAGAGAATAAATCAGAGGAGCAGCCAAGAGGACCCATGCAAACTGGAGCGACTGCAGAGAACAACAGCTCAGGGGGAAGAACATACTGCGTAAACAGTAGTCACAGACTCCACAATCGGGCCTTTATAGAAGAATAAGTAGACAGAAAATGTTTAAAGAAAGTTATAAGATATACTGTATGCCAGGAGCCAAGGGGAAGTCACAGCAAACATTCGGAAGAAGCAGATGACACTGTAAGTGGAAGAAACCAACATTCCAAATCACCCTGAACACAATATCGCCATGGTGACATTGGGTGATGACAATATTAACTGGTGGGGAGACTTATCAACAGGGACAGAGGAGCCGATCAAAACCCTTAACAAATGGAGAATTAGCTTTCAGTTTCCTTGTTCCTTTTATTTAGAACAAACTGACAGATGACTGTCTGCAAAGCTGCTGCGACACTAATTTCATTTACATCATAGCTTAGCACCAACCTGTTCAGAGCTGCCTTTGATAAATTAATGAATATTAGCTGAGATGTCAGAACAGTAGTTAGTTCTTTCTAATGTTTCTAATGTTTTGTATGTCTTCAATGAAGTGTTTTTCTGTTTTTTTTGTTATTGCTTTTATTTTCCCCCCTAAACACCCAAAGCACTTTGAATTGCCTTGTTGCAGAGAGTGTAATATACAAATAAGTTTGCCTTGCCTTCATTGAAGATACACTAGAGGAAAACCTGATAGGCCTTGTTTCCACGGAGCAGTACCGGCACCCACTGCCAGCTGGACTCTGGGCAGCCAAGGTTAAACCCTTATGTTGTGTCATGCAAGTGTGACAACAAGTATGCTGCACAAGTTTGTCTTGTGAAATTCTTCTGTCTCACTCAATTGGCTGTGTTTTGTGCGGACAGTACTTCCAGCTTACCATACAACTATCCTATGGACTCGGTGTAAACGAGGCATTAGAGGCTGCAAAGACTTGAGAGATTGTCAACAGCTAAATGCATGCCATTGTCCACTGTTGCTTTATCCTCTTCCAGGAAGAGTGAATAGTGCAAATCAATGACACAAGTAGTAGTCGAGTAGTTAGAGCAGGCGCCACATGTACAGAGGCCTCAGTTCGCGGCGCAGTTGTCCTGGGTTTGAGTCCCGTCCTTTTGGACCTTTGCTGCACGTCTTCCCCCATTTTCAACCCCATTCTGCACCATCAACTGTCAAATAAAGGCCACTGTGGCCACAAAACCTTCATAAAGAACCCACATCAAACTGATACTGACAGAGGCTCTCAAATCGCTCTGATGGAGCTAAAGCTAGTCTGCAAAGAGGAATGAGCATAAGGATCCGTCTCTAGATGCCCAAAGTAAGTAAAAACAAAACCCAAAAAAGTTAAGCTTCAGTGAAATTTGATTCCCTATCTTTGACATTTTTTTAAAGTATAGTATAACACTTTTTGTCTCATAATGGCAGGAAAATGGCTAAATAGATAAAAACCAAAGACCAGTTCAAACATACTTCCCCCGGGAAAGCCAGACTGGTATTCATGTGCCCTTGTTATTTGGGTAAGGTCACTCCAATACGAAAAGAATAAAGAAGTCTCGTCCACCCCGAAAGCCTGTTTAAAGAGCCACTTAGATTAGGCCAGTATGGCTTGCCCTGTCTGTAATGGAGTTTGTGCCCTGGCAGATAAAAAGGGATAGGAGGGCCACATGATGATCAGCAGCAAAGCAAACGTCCCAGCAGAGAGGTCTGTTGTTCATAATAGAATGAAAAGGGCATGATCGGGACCATCACTCTGAGAGCCATTTAGTGTGCTGCTTGAGTGATAAGCGACTGAAATCCTTCTAAACAAGAAAACAGCACCTTGGGTGATGTGCCAAACGACAGGCTAAAAAAAAAAAAAAACCCTGAAAAAAACAACAGCTCTTCCAAGATTACATTAAAGGGAAACAAATCTGCCTTTGTCAGCAGTGCAGCTGCTTCTCCCTCAGACAAACAAAAAGCTCTGGCTTAAGATAAACCCTCCCTCACACAGCGTTGCAAAAAAAAACCCAAAAAACCCTGCAACTAATTTTACTTTAAACAAAGAGCTTTGAGGAGAGAAGAATACATCTTTCATAAAATGATAATGAGGTCTGATATGCACACAATGAGTCCAAAGATGATTAATATCAAACGGATACTTAATTTGTGGGAAGCTGTGATCTGATTGGCCAGTGTCCAGTCAGGATATTTAGTGCTGAAATACATCAGCTCAGGTTAAGAGGCCACCTATCCTGTATAGATGAATGAAGGAGGTGGGATTTATTACACTGACTAACCATTCAATATTCATATCGGTCACATTTCAAGAAGTTGTACAGCTTTCTGTTTGGTACCAGCATTTTTAAAACCATTTGTTGTTCAGGTTGCATCAAAAAAAAGTAATGCTTTAGGGGTGCAATCAGACACTAGAAGGAATTTCCAATAAGCCCTTTGTATGCGTGTCCAAATGTGGCAGGTTTTTCAATGTCAACCTTCCTTTTATCCCTTTTTTAAAAGACATAAAAGGTATTTAATTCTGCGTTCGCACCACCTCAAAATCGTGATAACATAGAAATTGCATAGAAATTGAAATGTGGTCAGGCTTGCTGCAGGTGTTTTCAGAAGGAACCAAAAGACCAGCCAGACTGTACAAATCTAGGCTTTCAACAACAAAATTGCTCATGGTGGACGAAAATGCTTGATCCGAAATGTCTGCAAGGCATTGGATCCTGGTTGATGATGAGCGCAATAATCTCAAAATTGTGCATACTGGATGGTTTTCTGGGAGAGCAATAAATGCTATAGATCAAAAGAAAAATGTATTTGTCATACTTTTAAAGGGGTTACATCATGCGAAATCAAGTTTTTGGAGTTTTCAACCATGTGGTAATGCAATTTTCTCATAAAACCCCACCAGAGTGGTTTTTGGCTTAATTCACGCATGTCTGAGTAATCCTCCTAAATTCTGCTGTCTGAGCAGCTGCCCCTCCCTCTCCTAGAAATCGACTCAGTGCTCAACTACTGACATCACTGGTTGAAAGTTGAGTGCTAGAGGTGTCTGCACAGCCCCTGTAGGCAGAGCAGCTTACCCCTGGTAGATTTTCAAACACACCCTCCTCCTTCTCACAGTTGATAGGGGGCTTCGGTTTTTGGCAGCTTAAAACACTTTTTTTTTTTTTTTTTTACTTTTCTGTGAAAAAGCCTGTTTGGCTTCATGGTAGGGCTGAACGATTTTGGAAAATAATTAATTGCGATTTTATTTCTTCAATATTGCGATTGCGATTTAATATGCAATAATTTTTGTGGGGCTTTTGTCATGCATTTTTTAATTAATGCAAGCAAACATATTGTGTATTATAAACAGATTTATATACATAATTTATTCTATTCCACAAAATAGAGTTATTTTAAGACAAAGGCAAATATTAACAACTTTATCTACTTTTAATCATCACACTCGATGGTCATCAGTGTTGTTCTGAAATCAAGGTTTTCTTCCTTTTGATCCCAGCTAATAATTCCCTCCGGCTGCAATGTTTTCCTGCGTGTGGTTATCCAGGAAGTAGGATGCTTGAAGGAACAAGCTCTGATTTTTAATTCTCCATCGGTCTAGTGCACTTTCATACTCTGGTATGGCTCCGTAGTGCGGTTTGATCTCACGTCAGTTGTTGCGAAATACTCCGCTGTTTACGGTGCAGCTTTAACTTTCTGTTGGCATTTTTTATACAGCGCAGGTAAAATGTGGCTAAAATTTGTGTGTGCGATTGAATCCTAGCTTATTCATCATGCTTAACAAAGCATGCTTTAGGCTATAAAACCCGTTATAGCACAAATTATTTCTGTGTGCCGTTTTTTTTTATGTTCGTAAGGAGCGATTCTTTCAAACAGCTTGGTCAATGATCCCTGTCGGCTGGAAGTTTGTTTACTGGAAATTTAAACACTGGTGGCGGTCAGTTTAGCCGTGCAACTTTCATATCTGGTGGTGTGATGTTTTTAGGTGTTGATAAAGTTTCGTACTGTAGCCTACCTCGTGAGGCAGCAACAACACCAAGACGGGTTCTGCATAATACCTGGCGTTGCGCAGCATCACGTTTTCATTGCAGATCTAATTTTTCACAACTGATGTACTGTTCCTCTTTGGTACCAAATATTGTGCAGTGTTGGATTCGGTTAAGCTTTAGGTCATTTTATAACGGGTTAAAGTGCAGCGTATCCTTCTCTCCCTGCATTGTTTTAGATGTTTGCAAGTCACGTGACTTTATCAGATATGTTTACATCAAGTCAAATCGCAGCCTTCGCGATTAGGAAATCGCATTTTACCAAATTTCGATTTAATTGCATACGTAATTAATCGTTCAGCCGTACTTCATGGATCACAGGAATTTATTCTACATTCGTAAAGAACAGCTGCTGGATTAAAGAACAAAGATGCCTGATGGACAGAGAAGTAAGTGACTACATGCTAATGTTTATGTTGGTTATATGGGCTATAGCACAATAGGCAAGAAGCTTGGTGAGAAGACAACAACTGTTGGTTCAATAATTAGAAAATGGAAATAGTTCAAGATAATGGTCAATATTCCTCGGTGTGGAGTGCCATGCAAGATCTCTCCTCGTGGGGCATCAATGATTATGAGGACAGTGGGGGATGAGCCCAAAACTACACAGCAAGACCTGGTCGATGACCTAAATAGAGCTAGGACCACAGTCTCAAAGAAAACCATCAGTAACACACTCCGCCGTCATGGAATGAAATCCTGCAGTGCACGCAAGGTCCCCTCCTCAAGTCAGCGCATGTCAAGGCCCCTCTTAAATATGCCAATGACCATCTGGATGATCAAGATAAGGAATGGGAGAAGGTCATGTGGTCACCGTGTTTGGAGAAAGAAGAAGGATGAGTACAACCCCAATAACACCATCCCAACTGTAAAGCATGGAGGTGGAAACATCATTCTATGGGGGTGCTTTTCTGCAAAAGGAATGGGACAACTGCACTGTATTGAAGGGAGGATGGATGGGACCATGTATCATGAGATCTTGGCCAACAATCTACTTCCCTGAGTAAGAGCATTGAAGATGGGTTGTGGCTAGGTCTTTCAGCATGACAATGACCTGAAACACACAGCCAGGGCAACTGAGGAGTGGATCCATAGGAAGTATCTCAAGGTCCTGGAGTGGTCTAGTCAGTCTCCAGACCTGAATCCAATACAAAATCTTGCATGGTACATGCCCAGCGACAGCCCCGAAACCTGAATGCTCTGGAGAAGATCTGTATGGAGGAGTGGGCCAAAATCCCTGCTGCAGTGAGTGCAAACCTGATGAAGAACTACAGAAACTGTCTTATCACTGTAATTGCAAACAAAGGTTTCTGTACCAAATACTGAGTTCTGTTTGTCTGATGTATCAAATACTTATGTCATGCAATAAAATAGGAATTGTTATTTCAAAACAATCCACTGTGATTTTCTGCATTTTAGTTTTCGATTCTGCCCTTCACAATTGAAGAGTAACTTTGATACAAATTACAGACATGTAATTGTCTGTTTTGTAAGTGGAAAAACTTCAAAAATCATGTTATGTTACATAATGATTTGGCTTATGATATGCCAGTGCACAAACTCAAACCTTCATTCTTTGACTTACAGTTACATTTTCCAGAAATACCAGCCGTCAATTCAGACTGACATTAAAGTTTAGTTATTTGTTCCTCCTGAGCAGGTGGTGCCTGTTAATTTGCTTAATTGCAGTAATGATAATTATTAAATAATAACTGTCCTTGAACCTCTAATATTATTAATAACTAAGCCTGCATTGTGCAACAGCGATTAAAGAAATGATCCAATAGACCTCTAAAGAAATCTATCCCCCTCAGTTCAGAGATAATGGTACCTCTATTGTAGACAATAAAATAATTTCTATAAAAAAAGATTTAAATCAGTAAAAGTTAAAAAAAAATCCCCCCAAAAACAACTGTAATATAAAAAAATTTGAGACAGTTTCAGTTTACCCTCATTGAATCATATTTCTTGAACATTTCTTTCACATTTTCCTACTTTATTTAGAAGAGGGGGATGAATTCTGAATGAACATAAAAATGCACTTGCACTTGAGTGGGAACTTGGGTACAAGTAGTAAAACATCCGTTAAAGCAACTACAACCCAAAGGGCATGATACATGACACAAAAAGTAGCAAAAAGAACACAAAGATAGGAAGAAGTGTAGTCGATGTAAATACTCACACGTAGAAAAGAAGGGAACCCCATTCCGTAGTAGCCCACAGCGAAGTAGTCTGGTTTGGGCCGGATGACCTTCACTATGTTCTCATAAAACTGGGCCTGCTTCCGCTGTTGGGAGGTTTAACAACATAAGTATTTTAATATAAGTTCTTTTGATTGCACACAGGCATAAAGCCATTCCAGAGTGATATTGTATATATTTTATTATATCAACTCTTGAATCAATATGCTTATGAGATGATACTGGTTGCTTATGTATCCCTTTACACATGACCCACTGCAAAATGTGAAGCCCAGCTACCACTTGGTGGATTAGGCTACATGTTGAAGTTTCTTTGTTTTAGAAGCACTCACTGTTCCTTCCATTCTGTCCATGTACCGAGGCAGCAGATCTCCCCTTTACTAATTGCTCTGATATAGGTCAATAAACAAAATCCTTTAAAAATTATCCTGCAGGTTTTGTATTTGTGAGCGTCTTTCAGTGTATAAGTGCAGCTGAGGAATGACAGTGTACAAAGCAGATATGCAGTTAAGCAACACATTAATCCTACTTACCAAGGATGCGCTAAGCTGCTCAAAGTCAAACATTTCATTCTCGTACTGTTCAGCCAGTTCTTTGCTCAATGCAATTGCCTCCTCCCACATCTAGAAAGGACACAGTCAGTCAAAAAATGAATTAATTTCAAAGATTAAAGCAAAGATAGAGAGCTAACCTCCTGCCAGCTAAATACCTCAAATTCACCGCTAGCATCACGAAGGTCATAGTAGATACAGTAACACAAGACTATTAGGATAATATATTTTTTTTTATATATAGTTCAGACAGAAAAGCTTAGATGCAATCTTCTAATTGCTTTTCCCACAAGATCTATCTACTGTGCTGCATCTGTGTTCGATTCAGAGATTTCCAGAGTTTCATCAGTGGCAGGACAATGAAGTTAATCTCAGGCTTTTGACTATTTGCCTGAACTGGTCCTTATCCAGAGGGGAATGATTGTTCAACATACAGTAGAGGGAAAAAAATTCTTGACACACCACCTTTTTTTAAATTTTCCTGACCTACAAGGAATATGAGAGGTCTATAATTTTCGTCATAGGTACACTTCAACTGAAAGTCTAAAAAAAACCAACCAGCAGGACTTCTGGGCCTCACAAACCTGTTGGTTCACCTTTAAGAAGCCCTCCTATCCTACATCCATTACCTGTATTAATTGTGCCTCTTTGAATATTGTAAAAACACCTGTATTAAATACATATATCCCCACTCAATCAGACTCCAACCATTCCACCATGGGCAAGACAGAAGTTACAACTCCTTCAGACTGGGGCTCCATGCACAATCTTGTCTAATGGAGTAATCACAGGAGGAACCATCCCAGAATGACACTGGAAAACTTGGTGAATAGAGAGCGGTTACTATTAATTACAGACTATGGCGCCTTTGATTCAAATCCTGCATTGTACGCAGGTCCCCCTGCTTATGCCAGTATATGTTCAGGCCTGAAGCTTACCAGTGACCATCTGCATGATCCAGAGGAGGCATTAGAGGGGGGGCATGTGGTCAGATGAAACCAAAATAGAAGATTTTGGTATAATAAAATAATAATATAATCCCAAGAACTCCAACCCCTACTATGAAGCACGGGGGTGGAAACATTGTGCTTTCAATGTGTTCTTCTGTCAAAGGGATGGAACTACTGTAATGTATTGAAAAGTGGAGAGAGGGGGTCATCTAAAATAAGCCTCTGGGCAAAAACCTTACCTTAGTAGGAGCAATAAAGTTGGGCAATGACCGGATGTTCCGGCATGGCAATGGACCTAAAATACACAGTTAAAGCAACAAAGGAGTGGCTACAAAAGAAGCATTTTAAGGTCGTGAAAAGGTCCAGCCAAGGCATACAAACAGATTTTCTAGTTTTGCTTCTTTAGATTCCGTCTCTCACAGTTTGAGTGTATATAATCAAAATTACAGACCTCTCCATTCTTTGCAAATTGAGAAACTTAAGAAAATTCAAATAACTATTTTTCTACTGTACAAACATCAATTAAAAAAATTCTAGTTTCAATTTCTAGTATTTTTTTCTCTGACACATGCAGGTTGAAAATTCAACCCTCAAATACATTTGTGAATCATATTTAGATAAATGTTCCTTAGAGATTTCAACCATAACCGCATGCTTTTGAAGGTATAGACTGGACTTTTAACTGTAGTTCACCCTTTCAAAACTGATAGAACATTTTGAAAAACAAAATTATTTTGGACATGAAAAAAATAAGATCAAATATATTAAGATGATTCAAATTAAAGATAAGAATTCACTTGATTTATCCAGTCATAGAAGGTGAGATTATTTTTTCCCCATGGCAGCATCAGCAGCACCTTGTCTGCCCTCTCAGACCCACAGCTCTGCATACTGTTCTGTGGGGAAAAAAAGTTCACCTCTGGACCAGAGGAGCCCAGCTAGGGTCAGATGCAGAAAGTATTTTCAGGTGTCAGAATCCATACCAGCGGTTCGTTAAACCGTGCGCAACCTGTGTCAGGCCCGGTTCGGGCTCCGACATAAATATCTTAATGCCTGTCGGGTTTGTGTTGGGTTCGGTTACTGCTCTGTCGGACACGGGCCTGGCTCGGCCAGAAAAATGCGGCCGGATCCGCACTCTAGTTTGAGCAGTATTGGAGTCCTCGAGATGGCTGTCCCATTTATTGCATGTCCTCCCCCAATCCTCCCCATTTCTGACCTTCCAAAATAAACAGCACTTAGGCAAGAAAACTGAAGAAAAGAAATATATAAATAATTTTTTAATAGAATTGTGGCCAAATGTCTAATGTAACCCTATTTTAATATTTCCAAGACAAGCTTTGCTATGTTTATTGTCCCTGCATGGTTTTCAGTTTTCTCAAAGTTTTGAACCATTTGACCAGAACTGTGACTATCACATGAAAGGTTATTGGTTACGATTAGAACTGTACTGACCGGAAATTTGTGATTGATTTTCAGTCTCTAGTTTTTGTTAAGCTTTGACCTGCTGTCACTATATACAGCTGACAACATTTTAAAAATAACTTCAGTAAAAGAAGATATAAAAACACGATTATAAGGAGACCACCTGTTTATCAGATTTTTTAAACGTATAATAGGGTATTGCCAAGCTGCTGCATGAGAGAAGTGGCTTTTTTAAAAAGTATTTTTTTATTATTTTAGTGAAACAACTTTTTCCTGTCTTTACATAACATTAGCGATTAGTATATGGTTAGTATAGTTGATATTATTAAATTAGTTGCCTCCCTGTGTATTCCCCTAAAGCAGTGGTTCCCAAACACTTCCCAGACACACTTCATAAACGCCTGCAGCCCCCTTAGTTTCCCTGCTATAGTCTTCGCCCCTAAGACCCTATACGTCTGTTGACATCTCATAAATGGGTCTGCCAATGGTATTAATGGACAGCGGAATATATCATAGTGCCTGATTTCTTCTAAAGGTTTCTGATTGTCAAAACTGTTTCCAGTGGCTATTTTTACGCCATGTCAAAAGCAAGTCTTGACTTGGTGCCACCACCATCAGATATGAGTTTATTAAAGACAAATGAAAGGGAACATTCACAGAAGATCTAGCTCAATAATAATTAAGAGTCTGAGGATTCAGCATTTGATGGTGTTTGGTGTAACAAAACCACAGGGAAAATTTTGGAACCTTAATTTCTAATGTTTGTGTAATGTCAAAAACCTGTCCCTTATAATGCACAGTTGGATCAAAAACCTATATCTGATACTACAAGTACAGCTTTAGGACCTTATTGCCAAGTAAGAACTTGCTACCTCTCATCCGATTATTCCTAGATTTAGTTCATAGAGTAGAAAAAAAATATTTTTTTAGGAAAACTGGACATTTTTTCAACTGTGAAGTGGCACCGATGGCATTAAAGCAGAGCCCTGATGTGGTATTAAGGTAAAACAGAGAAAAAGGGCACAGAGTGAGAAGCGAGGGAAGGGCTTTTAGAAAAGGTTATGTTATAAAATAAACAAAAAAGTGATAGTTGTGTAGTATCATATGTGCCTCTCCATTAATCCAAAAGAAAAGGGTTATTGTCAGTGAATGCTCCACAGGAAGAAAGCCATAGTTTTTGGAATGCCTCTTACCTTGCCCTTATCGAAGTAATTAATAATCTCCTGATAGAGCTGGTCCTTAAGCTGTCCTTGAGTTGTGGCTTGGTAACCTTCCCTCTGGGTCAGGTGGGCTACGCATTGCTCGTCTGACCACTACAGAGAACACATGAGCACTGGGGTCAATGCTGTGCAAAACAATGCAGGATAAAAGTCGAACAGGTGATAAGAAATCGATCACTGACTTATAGCCAATGCAAATGAGGGACATTGATGTGTAATTCCCTTGAACACAGTCCTGCACAGAGCAAAATGAAGAGTTAAGATGTGGGTGGTGGTGTATGCGTCAATATCTATTGAACAGTTCAGAAAGAGAACCGGTGCAATACATTCCTGCAGGTACTATGTAAAAGTTTAAGTTGCAAAATCAGTTATATGTGTTTTGAACTTTTTTTGCTCTTTTTTTAGGACACATTCAATGTTCTACTCCTTAATTGTGTAATAAAGTTAAAAGAAGATCAATCAAATAATCTCTTATTTGTTTTTGCAGATGTGCTTGACACAGAGTGTATAATTATTTATGGTTGGCAGAGGAAACAGAGCTCTAGTGGAATGGACTACTTGAGGAAAATCTGCTTTAGAGATACTAAGTAAGCAAAGAAGCATCAATTTGACTTGTTTTAATATAAACGCAGAATAAAACTGAGTCATGGAGCTATTGACTCTACAACAGGACATGGTTTGATGTTGTAGGCAGTCACAAAGACATAAAGCCACACTAAGATAAGCATGTTTATATACTTGTTTTTAAAGTAGCATAAAGAATAATATGATTTCTGACAAACTGAAGCTGCTTAGCATGGTGAAGAAAATTACAATCCCATATTTGTGTCAGGACGGGTTTACCACCAACCAGTTTTAAGAAGGATTTTGTTCTGAGAAAAACACAGAGACTCTGGTGACCACATTCAGAGAGCAAGGTAGACAAATCTGCCTCTGCACGCTGTTGCTGTAGTATAGAAAGAGGGACGCTTAGGCTCGGCCTATTGAGTTCTTCACAGCTTGACCGCAGCATTCACATTGTGAAAAGGACCTTCACAGTTATGCATTAATGGCAACTGAGCCTGGATCGACATAACTTAAAATGAGAGACGTTGTTGGAAGTAAAGCAAAGGGCTAATAAGTTGTTAGATTAGACATATGATGAATGACTTTTACTTTATAAAAGCGTGGGAGGCTGCCATTTTTGACAGCATTAATATTATTCTAACATTTTTATGAGTTACTCCACATGTTTTCTTTCTTCCCTACATGGTGTCTGTCAAACTGCATTTCCAATTTACACAAACTCCATAAAATAGATAGAAGCTTGTTTTTGCAAGACCCTCCACATGTCTGTGTGGCATTCCAAAAAAGTTAGAAAATGAAAATCCAGATGTATGTTCAACTTCAAAAGCACAGCAGTAGAAATCTGTCGAATTTTCCAGGCATAATCAAAAAGACACGGGTGCTAAAAGATCTGCAGATTTAAAGTAATAAAATCAACTCCCACAAGCAAGACAGCAATGAAAATGAGAATCAATGACAACCTGCTCCCTTCTGACAGAACCACTACAAAGGCCCAAACAGCAGGATAGTTATGTAAATTCAGTTCAGATGTAAGATGATACAAATTTGGATAAAAGGAGCACCTCCTAAACCTTCTCCATACTAATCCCCAGCTGGGAATAAACTTGACAGATTGATAAAAATAAGTTTGGTTTGGTAATATGGTCGTTTTTTGTGGCACACTGAGAACTAAAATGGCAAAGAAGTAATGCCTGTAACAAAAACACATAATCAGAATTTATTTTAAGAGATGCACTAATCTGGGTTTTCCTCACTGATTTTTATTTTCTTAGAGTTTTGACCTGCAAATTCTAGACTATTACTCATATATTCAGTTGTGACAACTTTTGTTTCAATTTAACAACTAATCAAAGCAGATATAGTCAATAAAAGACAAAAAATATTCTTTAAATTCCTTGAAAACAGATCATTAATTTAAGCAGAAATGCATATGTTCCTAACCTTTAACTTATTTTCATTCAACACTCAGACCATCCGCTGGAGAGTTGAAACTCTGATTCAAGAAGAACGATGAGGTTTTGAGGTTGAGAATTGGACTCCACCAAGGTAGCTCTTTATCCCCGATTCTGTTCAAAATCTTTTTTGGACTGAATAAAAGTAGAGCTGCTGCTGCTCCTCCAAATTGAGAGGAACTACTTGAGATGGCTCCGGCATCGGATTGGGATGCTTCCTGAATACTAAAGAGGTTTTTCATCTCACCTGGGAGGCAGCCCAGAGGAAGCCCCAGGACATGCTGGTGGGACTATGTTTCTCGGCTGGACTGGGAAAGCCTTAAGCCTAGTTTATACTTCTCCATCAGCAAGTTTGCACCCAGATGCAGACGTACTGACAGAGACCTTTTTTCGTTTAAAGTTCTCTGTTTCTGTGTCAGTGTTGCAAAGCAATTCCCCACCAGGACGGCAAGGGGTGCTGATATTTTTATGGTGGCTCTGCCAGTGTCGTTTCTGGTTAACTAGATTTTTTTTTTTTTCTGCTTGTGAATGATTCCGCCTCAAGGTGCAATGGAGGACAGAAAGTAAGTTTTGATTTAGCTGGAAAGCTTTTTTACTAGAAGAGCAGCTCATGAAATCCTCTAAAAACAAGGTCCGTTTTGTTATTTTTTCCATTTCCTTGTGTTCAAAATCGCCAAAAGACAATATTAGATAAACAACATGCTTTGGCATGTAGTGCCCAAACGCTGCATTGACTACTGATTTCATCGACTATAAAGCACCGTTCTGATGAAATTATACCTGGCTGTGTTTGAGCTGACCAATCACAGGCATACACTGTCCGTTAACGGAGATGGATTGTTAGAAAATTAGTCTCTACTCTGTCCATCGTTGTGTAGGTAACGAGAAAGCTTGCATCGACGGCTAATGGCATTGCGTCAATCCGTTTCGACTTAGACGGAGAAGTATAAACTAGACTTTAGGATTCTTACTGAGGAGCTTGCCAACGTGGCTACGGAGAGGGAAGTCAGGGCCTTTCTGATTTTCCCGCTGCCCCAATAATCTGACCCATGATTAATTGGAAGATAAAAGGTGGATGGATCTAAATTAAGTGCTTGTAATTATGGATGTCAGATATTATCGGCTTAAAGTAATTATCGGCCGATATTGGCATTAAAATGTAATATCGGAAATTATCGGTATCGGTTTTTATTTTTTTAATAAGATGAGTTTTTCACACCATACACATATTATATATCAAACTCTTCAGCTTTTTCTTTTCTCTCTCAGAATGTAAAAATACGACAGATTTGACGTTTAGTTTTGGAGAAAATGTTCCAGCTACCTTTGAAGACAAAATAAAAATTGCAACTTTTTCAATTGCCTAACTAAAATTCTAGTACTTATACCATTTTCTAAATTTTTAAAACTCAAGTATGCATGATACAAGATATTTCAATATGGTTACCTAAAAGGGTTTAGTAGTTTTTGTTTCTTTATGAGGGAGGGTCCCCACATATCGGTATCGGTTTATATCGGTAAAATCTGATTTTACTATTGTTGATCTACTCATTAACAAAAAGTTTACAGATTTCATTAAATAGTCTAGATCAACTGGCACATAATTATCTTCTATACTAAACTACAGATTGGCAGAAACACCATTTGTTTTACCTCCTTTCATCCTGTCTAGGATCAAAGTGCAAATTTCAGCCCAGTGAGAAAGCTTCTCCTCTGCATGCTCAGCAGTCATCTCATCTCATGGTGGAATTAAAACCGTTTTGTGAACCGTTTTAAATCTGTGCGTAATCTAATTTAGAGAATCACATTAGTATGTTGCCTTAGGTTAAAAGCAACTCTCCCAGCAACAGCTGAGCAATGTAAATATTTTGCCTCCACGTTCCGAGTCTTTAGAGCTGTGTGTGTGTACCTTTAGCAGTTTTGCATGCAGCAGCAGCGTGTAGGCAGCTTCCGTGTAGTTGTCGCACTCCCTGTGGAGGTCGCACAGCTTATACAGGTACCTGGAAAGATGCAGGAATGATTTAGTAGTCGTATCTAAGCAAAGACAAGAGACTAAATCATGACACTCATAATATCTGACAGCTTCTGAGATACTCTGAACAAGCAAAACAAAAACTTATGATTGGCATCAACTTGTAAAAATTAGTTTTAAAGCTGCATTCCGGATAATTTATTTATGTATCAAAGTTTTATATAGGTTTAAAATTATGTGGGGTTCAGTACTATGATAAAAGGCAAGTGCTCCACAACATTTGTTATTTTTCTTAAGTCCCTCCTTCCTCCCATAGACCCCTATGCAATTTAGACTGAGCACCAAATTTTTTCACCCAATAGAATTAAAGTTTTTGCTGTGTCCCCTTTCAATCAATGTGCATGCGCATGGCACAAACCTCTGGATATGAGGCCGCGCAGACAGCTTGCTACAAATCTTCTATTTACAGTCACCATAATGGCAGAGAGCGGTCATGGAGAAGTCACAGCAAACCTCTGCTAAATAGTTAGCCATTCCCCGGCTACACAGGGTTACATCAACTTAAAGAAAAGGGAAATACAACGACAAACTCGAAAAATGCCTCAGAGACCAGAGTAGGGTGTTACGTCGATATGTGTACCCCCTTGATTTACATCAGAGATGCTTTTCAACATGGAGATAGGTTACCATGGAATCTTAAAAGGCTTCAAACTGATGCAGCTTTGGACATATTTCTGCTGAACAGGTAAGACAGTCATATATTCAGTACAGCAAATCAATAAAATATTTTATTGATAAAGTAAACAATGACATGCTGTGTGTGAAAACACAGGTGATGCGCGTGCCCAGTTGTATAGGGGGTAGGGGGTAGAGGAAGCGGAAGGCTCGCCAGAGGGGGGGAGAAGGTATGTTTTGGGAGGGGCCTTCATACATTGGATAATATTTTTAAAAAAACTCACTAATCCGGAATGCGGCTTTAAATCGACATCGAAATAGCTGCCATGTAAGAAAAACAAAAAATACTAGATTTAGATCTTACCTGATGTACATCTCCTCTCGGTCTATCTCCTTGTAAAAATTCTAAAAATAAACAAATGCAGACATTAAATCAGATTCAACTTTAAAATAATCTGTGTATTAGGACTTAAATTCATTAAATACATCCTGGAAATAAACACAAATTCGGATTAACCCAAAGCAAACAATGAAATGTGAAGATAGGTCATAAACAAAGAAAGATGCTTCGAAACTAAATGTGTTTTGACATACAGGAAGGATATTTTAGTATGTTCCTGGATATACATTTCTATTTGAAACAAAAATGTCTATGCTGCCTTGCAATGTTATTCACAACCCATTAACCTTTTGCACATTTTCTCACATTATCTCAAAGGGATATACTGTATTTCATTAGGATTTCCGGTATAACAAATACACAAAAAGAAGTGCATAATCATGGGAAGAATTAATGCTTTACTTGCTTTACTTAGGCCACGTCCACACTAAGCCGGATAATGCCTTAAACTCATAATTATTTAGTCTAAACCCCCCTATCATCCACACTAACCCGGCGTCGTTTAAGGTCTGTGGCCGGATAACTATTAGCCGGGTAAGAGAGCCGTGTAAATCTTAATTCAACGGCTAAACGAGCTAGTGTAGACAGCTTCCCCGGATAATGAAAGGAAGTGGTGTCAATGAATGCTGCGTCAATAACAATACGACACTACAGACAAAGACAACAGCGAAGAATAATAAACCGATCTCGTCGTCTGTCCACACCAAAACTCGTTAACGGGACAAGCAGATATGTACTGTGCTGTAGAGCTTCTTGTATATTATGTAGGCGCTGGCTTCATGTAGATTATACGCGTTTTTCGTGCATCTTTTCGCACATGCCCAGTATTTGCACAGGTCGGTATGGGATTGCGCAATCAAGGGACCTTAAACGGACCTTAAATGGGGCGTAAATGCTCGTGTTGAGTGAATAACATTAGGCGTCTAACTCCCCGTATAACCTTATCGGCTTATTCTGGACGTAGCATTAGTCTACTCTGCATCCCCAGAATCAGAACCAAACATGGAGAAGCAGTATTTATTTTTTCATGCTCCTCTAACCTGGAACAAACTCCGAGAAAACAGCATAACATCTGAAACACTTAATTCCTTTAAATCAAGGCTATAAAGTGATCTGTTTGCAGCCGCCTTTGATCAATAATCAACTAAACAGATTAATTTACATCTGGGTTACAGCTTTTTATTGCTTCTCTTTATTTTGCCACAGTCTTGTACGGTTTCATTTTTTTTGCATAACCTAATTTTATCAAATAAAGCACTTTCAATTACCTTGTTGCTGAACTGTGCTATACAAATAACCAACTTTAAAATGTTTTATTTTTTTACAGTAATTTCACTTTTCTGTGATGTTTCTCTACCAGCTTTAAACATCTACAGATTGGATTTCAAATGAAGTGTGTCTATGCCAACTGATGTTCATGTTTTGCCAAAGATTCTTAATGGGATTTAGTTCTGAACAAAATGTGTCCTGTTTCTCTGCTGTGCCCCCTGTGCCCTGCATTAAGCACCATCCATCTTCCTGTCAACTCTGACTAGATTTCCCTGTCCCTGCTGAAGAAAAAACACGCATCACCACAGCATGTTGGTGCCACCACCATGTGTCACTATGGAGACGATGTGTAGTCTTTATGCTCTGCCACATATATTGTATTGCATGTAGGCCAAAAATGTCAGATTTAGTCTCATTTGTGCAGAACGGAACACCTTCTTCCACATAT